>CAXKWD010000002.1:215406757-216693980 GCA_964059195.1 Ectobius pallidus | reverse complement strand
TGGGCGGTTCGACAAAATTTCGGAAAAGTCCTTATTTCAAAAAATGAAGTAAATACAACGAGCCGTTTACCCGCTGTGCTTGTCCACAGACGGACAGACGGACAGACGGACAGACGGACAGACGGACAGACGGACAGACGGACAGACAGACGGACAGACGTCATTCCAAAAATACTTTTTTCGGTTTCTAGGCTTCATGAAACATGCTCTCCCGGTGTTATATCGACTTCGATTTTTTGTCACGATCACAATACTTTCTCTATACTACGTATATGGGAGAAAGTAAAATGTGTCTCGACTTTGAAACTAAATTTGTCAACTTGATAATACAGAACAAAGCAGTGGAAGTTACATAAGAACCTGTCACTTCGGATCCTGCGTGTGTCATGCCAAATGGTGCATTCCAGTATGATAGCCGGATTCTTTTCATTGTCCCACTGCTTATACATTATTTTGTTGTAGCAAACGTTAATTTTAAGTTTTATATAAGCTCAGAATCAATAATGTAGGAAAAAACATTTATTGGTAATTGAATTGTTGTGGTCAATGGTAAACTAGTTCAGGCAAACAGGGGCGTTCCTAGGGTGGAGCGGTCCACCCCGGGCCCCACTTACTATGGAGGCCCCCATTGGTGCCCCACCTCTTTTTACACTCATCAACATTTTTGTATTAAATAAAAATATAACATATTTGACGTGTCACCAATAAAAAGAATTGACTCCGGTTACCAATCTTCTGATCTCAGCTTCATGAGTTGGCTACATGAGATTAGTTGGATACTGTGCTGAAATGTATCACTTAACTGATGAAAAATAGAATATGTTGTAATTTCATTATAAATTAACGGAAAAATTTAACAATGAGTTCACAAGTCGACCGCGACAGTCCTCTAGAAGATGCTCTATGGGTCACGTGCAGATGATGTATCATTTAATTGAAGAAAATAGAGCAAGTCTTAATTTATAAATTAACACAAGGGGGGACATATAGCTTTCGATGAAATTCATCGTTGAGAAATATGTGAATTTCATTATTTTTTTCTCAGCTATGAATTGGTCTACAGTCTTGCAATCTGACATACTCTTTATTGACTATTTCTACAATTGCATACTATTTTCAAAATTAATCAAACTGTTAAAGTTACGGGTAGTTATCGTTTCAAAATGGCTGCCATGTTTCATGCACTGAACAGCCGTTTCCCTGATAACTTCCACAAATACAGATATTTCTGAGTGATTATTTTTCTGTGTGTTTGTTAATATCATGTGAACAACATAATCTAGGATCTCTGAAATATCTTCAGTATAAGTATTTTTTTAAAATATATATAATTTAACGAAAAAGACAATTTCAAAAACAATTATTTAAAAAAAATGTCTTTACCTTAGTTTTTACCCCTCCCTTTGGGGTAATTTAAGCTACCCACGTTGTCCGGGCCTTACAGGGCCGCGACCTGTCGGGAGAGGGAATATCTATGGATCTATGGATCACATACATACTTTCTTAACCAGACAAGGACATGGAAGACCTCCCGGATGGGTGATCAGTCCAATGCCGGGGCCACCTCCGATACAACACAAACACATAGGACGAGAAATACCATTCACACACTCACTCTGAACAAGGCGAGGGTGGGATGAGGATGATAATGGCTGCCAGATGATATCCGGGGACCACTAGGGCCTAAACTTACCAGAGCCTAAAGTTATCAGACATTTGTCTCACAGGTGAGGAAAAATCCCGGAAAAACCCTACCTAGGTAACTTGTTCCGACCAGTATTTGAACCGGAGCCCGCTGCGTGAGCGGAGCGAAACAGAACGATTAAATTGTTTAAGACATAATCAGAATAGGCTAAACTACGGGTGGAGGAGTATGTGGTATATAAATATGTGCACCGTGTTGGCTGGACAGCTGATGACTTATAGAAGTACATCAAATCGACTTTAAATTGTGTTCACTTAACCTATATATACATAAATTTAACAATGCGAAGCATTGATGGGTCAGCTAGTTATATTATAATTACAGTAAAAAACCTGTACCCGCTCCCACGGTAGCTCGCAGGCGAAATAGGGACACGGGTAAATCTCTCCGGTTTGAAGGATGCTACACTAAGTCAAATTTAAAATATATTTATTGAGCCCCTTGAAAGACACAAAGAGCACAATGGACAAGAATGAGAAATAGACCCTTTTTAAATACAAGATGGAATGTTGATATCTTGCTTTACAAATGAATTCCTCCTCCTAGCGGTGCCGAAGAAGATGAAATATTGATGAAGTCAAGGGGAGACGACTTAGCAAGCTTCTTCTGGATAATAAGGCATGCTTGCCTTATAAGACTGATGAATAGCTCGGAGGACCAGAGCAATTTTTTATAGTCGCGCTTGCTCAAACGACTGAATAAGAATTTCACTATTCTTGAAATGAATGCGCATTTTCAGCAATTATTTTAAGGTCGACTTGCTGCTTCGACCGAGAAGAAGAACCTTTAAATGTTGCTTCGACACTGCAACTAATATTAAAGCACTCTGAAATATTAAATTCACAGCAGTACTTACAGTAAATCCTTTTTACTTAATGAGTTGCACATTCAAGTCCATACGGTTTGAACAGGGAAGTGAAAAGACTTGGATTCACACGTTTGTAATTGAATCACAAAATAAATTACTTTGATGAAGGTATTAAATTGCGTCTCTGCAATAGCTGGGCTGGGAAACTTCAATTCCCAGCACGACAATAAAAACTAGATTCAGTATTCTGAACTGAATAAAACTAGCCTGGCTAAAGCTTCGAATGAGTGAATAAGAATGCATAGAAAGAATGACAGACGTCACGACATGTGACGTAAAGCAAGAATCCCATTGGCCAAGAAAAACAATAAATAATTAATATTGGAAATAAATCAATGAAGTTACATTAAAATACTAAAACATAAATAAGAGAATTAATTAGCATTATTTTAAAACTGAATTGTTTCTTTAAAAACACAAAATTATGATTAAAATATACTAAAAAATAATCAGACTGAAACTTTGGGTTGGAGATTATACATGACTATCCAAAAATGAAAGATGACAGTCAATTGTCATTTCTGATGAGAATTGATGGGAAGAAAGAACAAACCAGATAATAAACATATTTAAAATTATATTGAAGAAACAAAAAGAAAATAAAAGAAGCGAAGTCACACGCCTGTTGCCATAGCAACACGGCGAATGACCTCGCGAAAACAGCTGATGCCTCAAATCCGGCCAGACACGGAATGCTAGACGGAACATATTGCCCGCGATAATTTCACTCTTGAAATTATCTAACAGAATGTGACGTCAAGCAAATTCGTGAATGCAGGGATCTAAAGCCAAAACAACTATCAAGTTGCATGAAAGTCAAAATCGGTGGAGTGGGATGCGTCTGGCATCAGCACTCTGAATGAAAACAGGTGTCACTGTCCCTCTTCACTGACAGGCAGAGGAGCCAACTTGATGAGGGGCCTCTTATAAGTGCCTGAGACAGTGCGAACAGTGAGAACTCTGAAAAGGCCGTCTGGGCCTGGGTGTACTTGGTGCACCAGACCAAGCACCCACCTATGAGGAGGTACATTGTCCTCGAGAACCAATACAGGGGTACCCAAAGGAACGTCTGGCAGTGCCTTGTGCCACCTTGCACGACGCTGTAGCGTGTGGAGATAATCCAAGGACCACTTCTTCCAAATGCAAGTGACCATCTGCTGAAGATGGTTCCAACGGGAACGCAGGCTGTACCCACCAGAGAGGTCAGGACTGGGCACCGATACAATGGGCTTGCCAATAAGAAAGTGGCCGGGAGACAAATATCCAAAGTCATCCACGTCCTCAGATAACGACATCAAAGGACGTGAATTCAAGAATGACTCAATTTGTGTGAGAACAGTAGACATCTCCTCGTAAGTGTACTTACAGGACGAAGACATCCTCTTCAAGTGGAACTTCAAAGAGCGTACTGCCGCCTCATGAAGCCCTCCCATGTGTGGAGAGTGAGGAGGCAAGAAACGCCAATGAATGTTCAAATGCGCAGTGGCGTCTTGCACTGCGGAGTGATGTTCTGATGACATCAAAAGCCTTGAGAGGTTCTGCAGGTCGGCATGGGCTCCGACAAAGTTTGTACCATTATCAGAAGTGATTGAACTTGGAATTCCGCGACGACTTGTGAACCTTGAAAATGCCGCCAGGAAGGCACGTGAGGTGAGCGAAGTCACTAGCTCAACGTGTACGGCCTTCGTGGACATGCAGACAAAAATAGCAACGTAGGCTTTAGTAGTCACCTTGGACCGCGGGCCACCAAACTTGAGAGAGAATGGACCGGCATAGTCCACACTAGAGTTTGTGAAAGGAGGGAGCGGATTTACTCTCTCAGGAGGCAGATCAGCCATCTTTTGCTGAAAAGCCTGAGCCTCAAAGCGGAAGCAAACACTACAGCGCCTCCGTACACTGCGAACCAGCTTGCGAATGCAAGGGATCCAATACGACTCTCGCAAGTGCGAGATGACTAGCTGAGGTCCTGCATGACCTAGATGCAAGTGCACATGGAGAACCAACTGCCTGGTGAAAGCATGCTCTGCAGGAAGTAATATCTGATGCTTGTTGTCAAAGGGTAGGTTGGACCGACTTAGACGTCCACCTACACGCAGGATGTTATCCTGAATAAAGGGGCATAGTTGCCGGATCTTACTAGAAGAAGGCAAATCTTGCGAGGAAGACAATGCTTGAATTTCCTTTCTGAAAGCATTCCTTTGAATGATTCTAATGCAAGAATGCAAAGCTTCAGTAAGCTCTGACGGCAACAAAGGGCCATTGATGGGTGACTTGAGTTTAAAGTAATTATTAATGAAACGTCGCACATAAGCCATGACTCTGATTGTTTTCAAGTGTGAAAACTTAGTCAGCCATGGGCTTAAGCTAGAGGTTTCGATGGTGACTAGCGCTGCTATCTTCACCTCTGGGAGAGACGAAGACTCGAGCTCAGTGGGCAAACTGGGCCACTGAGTGGAGTCGGCAGTAAGCCAAGAAGGGCCTGACCACCACAGAGAATTGTTAAGTAGGTCAGAAGGGGTGGCTCCCCTAGAGATGAGATCAGCGGGATTGTCCTTAGATGACATATGCGACCAAGATTCAATGGCAGTGAATTCTTGGACGTCCACGACTCTGTTAGCCACGAAAGTCTTAAGTTTAGAAGGTGAATGGGATTCTGGAGCCGATACAAAGGGCAACTTATCAATGTATCGCCCATCGGAGTCACGCTGAGTATTGGCAACAAAATGCTGTTCACAAACTGACTCGTCAGGGAAGGGGGCTGAGTTAGACACTCGTTCTAACTCCCAGAACCGTGAAAGCTGGTTACTCACTAACTGGTCAGCAGTTAGGAAGGCTGAGTAATTGGAAGACATAGCCTCCGAGCATTCAGACTCTTTAGGGCTTGCTTCAAGATAGCGCTTAGCCGTGGATCGGCGTCGATGACCATTGGAAGTATGGCAACGCTGTGAAGGGAAAGGCGTAGAGGGCAGTTTCCCGGCGAAGTACCAACCAAGGTGCGAGTTCTGAATTGTAGGTAACTCACAGGTGGAAATTTGCCCTGGACACACCACTTGGGCGCAAATCTCCACACCAAGAAGTAGATCGACACACTTAGGACGACTAAAGACTGGGTCAGCCAAGGGAAGATTCGGAGGAATGTTCCAATCTTTAGTCTCAATGAAAGAGTTCGGGAACCTTTTCTCCGAAATCTCCGGAACGACAATGGCCTGTGCATTGTAGCGCCATGAAGTCACTCGCGACTGAATCGTGATGCTGGTTAGCTTATGTGTGCTAACATTAGTGGACAAAATTCCCGCTAGCGTAGTCCGCTGTGCATGAGGAGCTAGTCCAAGACGCCTAAACAGCCTGTTGCTAATAAGATTGCAGTCTGAACCGCTATCCAGGAGGGCTGTGGCCTCAACAGGCGAGCCGTCTGAGTCCAGGATGCGGACAGTAGCAGTAGGAAGCAAGCAGCGCTGCTGGGTCTGACTAGAAGCCATAACACCTGCAGTGTTGGCAGCCTTGTGACTATCGCTAGTCGGGTCGTGGAGGAATGTGCTATGTCTCCCAGCACATCTCCTGCACTGAAAAGTCCTGCAATTGTTGGCATGTCCTTGACTAAACAGGCATACGCGACACAGTTTGCGGTCTCTAACAAACTGGTCTCTTTGAGCGAAAGTCATGCTCCTGAAGTCGCTGCATGAAAACAGATCATGCACAGCAGTGCGACAACAGAGACATTTAGGCCTCGAAGAAGAAGACTTTGACTTGGAAGGAGCCGGAGAGCTCGGAACTGACTTAGCAGCCTGACTTTTCGTGGCAGCATCAGTCATCTGCAGTATGCGAACTCGGCTTTCCAAGAAGACAAATAACTCCTTGAGAGTAGGGAGCTTCCCTATTTTGACAGATGACTCCCATTCTCTGATGAGGTTCATCGGAAGCTTGTCGATGATAATTCTGGCAATAATCAGATCTGACAACTCCACTTCTGTGTTGAGGGAATTCAGTGCATGCACCGTGCTTATAAAATGATCCAGGTATTTCTGCAGGGATTCTGCAGAATACCTCTCAATCTGAGGGGGAGAGAAGAGATTGTCAAGATGGGTGTTGGCGATTAGCCGGTCGTTATCAAACCTATCAATCAAAGTCTGCCACGCCACCTGGAAGGTCGCAGCAGAGACAGGAATATTCTGAATGACCGTACTAACCTCTGATGACAGGCAGGACTTCAAGTACTGATACTTGTCCATGTCCGAAATGTGCCTGTGTTGAATCACCAACGACGAGAAAGTGTCACGAAACTCGATCCACTCAGAGGGGTTCCCATTGAACTGGGGAAGACGGATTTCGGGGAGTTTCGGTAACAACGGCGTGACAAGGTCGAGCGAGGAGCGCTGACTGGCAGTCTGCGCCTGCTCGGGTTCTTATAGCTGTTTCTTTTCAGCTATCATGGAGTCAAAGAAACTGATGACTTTATAATAATCAGATTCCAATGCGTGAAAGTCGAATTCATGATCCTGGTAGGCCTCGTCAATGGCCACCTGAGCATAATCTGACTTATAGGCCTTGAAGATCTCTACGAATTCAGAGCGGCGAATGCGCGCCTCATGAAGCGTAGTGAGATCTTCGATTTCGTACTCTCGCATAATCTGCATTTGACGCAGAAATTGCGACTGCAAGTACTCGAAACGTTTTATTTTAGCCTTTTGGGCAGCTTCGGCCTGGGCGTGGGCTTCGGCTCTCTTAGCCTCAGCTACCTCACGGGCCAGGGCGAGCTGTGCCTGGGCCTCCGCTCTCTTAGCTTCGGCTTCCTCACGGGCCAAGGCGAGCTGGGCCTGGGCTTCGGCTCTCTTAGCCTCAGCTTCCCTTTCGGCTAAAGCCAGCTGGGCCTGAGCCTGCCTTTCTGCAAGGGCCTGCTGGGCCAGGGCCTCCGCTCTCTTAGCTTCGGCTTCCTCACGGGCCAGGGCGAGCTGGGCCTGGGCCTCCTTGTCAGATAAGGCCTGAAGAAATTTACACAACTGAGAGTTGCCTCTGGAAATGACGGCGTCGACTTCTGCCCTATAGGCTTCTTCAGCATCAGAATAATCCACACCGTCGATTTCAGTCTGCACATGGTCGAACTTAGCTGCAAGTTCGTCTAACTTGGACTCATACTTTTTGAGTTCAGGGTATGTGATATCCTCAATGGCAAAATTACTAATGACATTAACCTGCCGCGTAATCTGGGCCTTAATGGGAACTCGCTTGGCTTTAAGAGCCGTCAAACCGTCTGGACTCGACATAGCGGCTTGCTTATACAAATAGTGACTTGATTATGCAATGTCTGAATTAAATAGGTTGCCCGCCTAGAGCCGGTGCAACAATAACAAATTAAAGTCTGCTTATAAGAATGGAGTGAGTTGCCCGCATAGGAGCATACGAGTAGACAAAGAAATAGTGTGTAGCTGTACAGGTGTAAGTACACAGATGTAAATGTTTACACTTTACAAGAAAGTACAGAAAACTTAATTGAAATCTGTCAGAGACCTCCCTCAAACGCAATGCGGAGGAGAACCACAGATACTTATAGCAACTGACTTTAAACTACTTATTACTGAAGGCTACTGATGGTAGCGTCTCACACCGGCGGCAAACTATACCGGGAGAACAAGATTGATATATAAGAATGACTAGAATTGTGGCTAATCACTGAGGTCTCTGTAATAAGTGACCAAGACAAATTCAAACTGTGAATTGAATAGTTACTTTACGTTAATTATAGGTCACTAACTATCAATGCATCTTCAACCATAGGCCTCTGGGTCATATCTAGGCCCGGAGGAACCACAAAGAGATGTACCCGCTCCCACGGTAGCTCGCAGGCGAAATAGGGACACGGGTAAATCTCTCCGGTTTGAAGGATGCTACACTAAGTCAAATTTAAAATATATTTATTGAGCCCCTTGAAAGACACAAAGAGCACAATGGACAAGAATGAGAAATAGACCCTTTTTAAATACAAGATGGAATTTTGATATCTTGCTTTACAAATGAATTCCTCTTCCTAGCGGTGCCGAAGAAGATGAAATATTGATGAAGTCAAGGGGAGACGACTTAGCAAGCTCCTTCTGGATAATAAGGCATGCTTGCCTTATAAGACTGATGAATAGCTCGGAGGACCAGAGCAATTTTTTATAGTCGCGCTTGCTCAAACGACTGAATAAGAATTTCACTATTCTTGAAATGAATGCGCACTTTCAGCAATTATTTTAAGGTCGACTTGCTGCTTCGACCGAGAAGAAGAACCTTTAAATGTTGCTTCGACACTGCAACTAATATTAAAGCACTCTGAAATATTAAATTCACAGCAGTACTTACAGTAAATCCTTTTTACTTAATGAGTTGCACATTCAAGTCCATACGGTTTGAACAGGGAAGTGAAAAGACTTGGATTCACACGTTTGTAATTGAATCACAAAATAAATTACTTTGATGAAGGTATTAAATTGCGTCTCTGCAATAGCTGGGCCGGGAAACTTCAATTCCCAGCACGACAATAAAAACTAGATTCAGTATTCTGAACTGAAAAAAACTAGCCTGGCTAAAGCTTCGAATGAGTGAATAAGAATGCATAGAAAGAATGACAGACGTCACGACATGTGACGTAAAGCAAGAATCCCATTGGCCAAGAAAAACAATAAATAATTAATCTTGGAAATAAATCAATGAAGTTACATTAAAATACTAAAACATAAATAAGAGAATTAATTAGCATTATTTTAAAACTGAATTGTTTCTTTAAAAACACAAAATTATGATTAAAATATACTAAAAAATAATCAGACTGAAACTTTGGGTTGGAGATTATACATGACTATCCAAAAATGAAAGATGACAGTCAATTGTCATTTCTGATGAGAATTGATGGGAAGAAAGAACAAACCAGATAATAAACATATTTAAAACAATATTGAAGAAACAAAAAGAAAATAAAAGAAGCGAAGTCACACGCCTGTTGCCATAGCAACACGGCGAATGACCTCGCGAAAACAGCTGATGCCTCAAATCCGGCCAGACACGGAATGCTAGACGGAACAAAACCAGTATAACAAAATTTAGGGGACATCAGAAATAATTTGTTATAGTGGAACTTTGATACTGAAATTTTACAGGTGTACAATGTTCTGGACTTAATTTTTTGAAAAAGTCAAAATAGTCATCAACCACTGCACATGAATTTAAAACGGAATCTGGCATATTGCTGTTGTGGTAGAAGAAAATCTTGAAGACTGTGTGCCATGTCAAAATCTGTTGATCACTGTGTTGCACACCTTCCTTTTCAACCTCATCATCACATCGATTTCTATCGCTAAAAATCTCTGCCACAATTTCATCATCTGTGATTTCACATCACAGTCCACACTGACATAGTCATTAAGATTCACCCTTGCAGGCCCATCTTACTTTCCCAGTACTCTCTTCTTTCTATGTCATCTTGCAGTTCACGCCAGCTTTTCTAGCGGTTATTATTTCTTCTTTAAGGTATTTCCATTCAGCATTCAACACTAAGCATTTAATGTCTCTCCCTGAGGCAATATTATAGAGCATACGGCAGAAAAAATAAAATAATGTAGAGGCAAATAAGCTAAATTTAATTTTGTTGTACTGAAAGTTCTAAATTTGTTATAATGAAATGTTTTAACACATATTAAGTAGGGAAAAGGGAAGAGGCCAATACATAATTTTATAATACTGAAAATTTTATTATACTGGTATTTTACTGTAATATGACTTGTGTAGTGTATCAAGTGATGCATGCAACCATGGCAAAAAAAAAAAAAGTGTGCGTGGAACGCCACGCAACAGAAGTAAAACTTGTGTTAATTTTTATTTTTTCAATTTTTTATTATTCAATTTTTTCAATTTTGCATTATTGAACTTTTTAATATCGGGTTTTTGGACTTTTCTAATTTTGGATTTTGTAATTTTGGATCTTTGAATTTTGAATTTTGGATTTTTTAAGTTTTCGATCAGAGAATTTTTTAGTTTTGTCTTTTTTCATTTTAGATTTTATTATTTATTAAATTTTGGAAGTTTCAATTTTTAATTATGTTCTTTTAAATTTTGTAAATTTGGTTTCTTTAATTTTGGATTTTTAATTTTTTGAATGTTGAATTTTTGGATTTTTTAAATTTTGGAAATTGAATTTTTTAAATTTAGAATTTATTATTTTTAATTTGGATTTTTTAAACTTTGGTTCTTTGAAATTTTTATTTTTTGGATTTCTCAATTTTGAATTTTTAGATTTTTAAATTTTGGTTTTTTGATTTATAATTTTTAATTGTTTTAAATTTCTATTTTTTAATTTTTCAATTTTTTATTTTTAAAAAATTGATTCTTTGAAATTTTTATTTTTTGGAGTTTTCAATTTTGTATGTTAGTTTTTTAATTTTGGTTTTTTATATTTTTCTATTTTGGTATTTTTTATTTTTTACTTTTAAATTTTGGATTTCTAATTATGGATTGTTTATTATTTATTTTTCGATTTCTTATTTTTTAAATTTTAGATTTTTGGACTTTTTAATTTTGGATTTTAAATTTTTAATTTTGGAATTTTGGATTTTTTAAATTTTGGATCTTTGATTTCTTATTGTTTGGATTTTTTAAGCGCGGTAATGAACCTCCGGGTTCCATAAAATAAATAATATACCTTTAGATTGCTCAGGAATTGTCTATGGCCATTGAGCAAGTAGGTATTATTAAGTGCCAGTATGGTACTTGATGAGATTGTGTGGTGGACGAAAAAATGTCTGTCCGTCTGTCTGTCCGTCTGTCTGTCCGTCTGTCTGTCTGTACGTCTGTCCGTGTGTCTGTACGCACGATAACTCAAATACGCTTTTTCGGATTTTCATGAAACTTGGAAAACACATTTATAATGTCCATGGGAAGAACCCTATTGATATTGAACCAGATCGGTTCACCGGTACCGGAGTAATGCCCAATTTAGTGCCTATTTTAATAGATTATGGCGCCTTTCTAATAGAAAGGCGCCATCACTCAAATACGCTGTATCGGATTTCCATGAAACTTGGTTTACCCATTTATGACGTAAATGAGAAGTGCCCTATTGAATTTGAACCTAATCTGTTGACCGGTACCGGAGTAAAACCCAATTTAGTGTATATTTTAAAGGCGCAATAATTCGAATACGCTTTTTCGGATTTTTATGAAACTTCGTACACGCATTTATAATATCCATGGAAAGACGTCTATTGATATTCGATCAAATCGGTTGGCCAGTACCAGAATAATGCCCAATTTAGTGCATTTTATGTTAATATATGAGAAGTCGCGATAACTCAAATATGCTTTATTGGATTTTCCTGAAACTTTGTATACCCATTTATAATGTACATGGGAAGAACTCTACTGATATTGGACCAAATCGGTAGACCGGTACCGTAGTAAAACCCAATTTAGTGTCTATTTTAAACACGCGGTAACTCTAATACACTTTACCGGATTTTTATGAAACTTGGTATACACATTTATAATGTCCATGGGAAGAGGTCTATTGATACTGGATAAAATCGGTTGACCTGTTTCGGAGTTATGCTCAATTTAGTGAATATTTTATGGTAATATACGTATTCGAAAGTATTTATTTAAAAAAATGAAAATCAGTTATCTTGACAACATAACCTTTTGTTTTACTGTGATTTCTAAGGCTTTGGAAATTAAAATACAGTTAGCTATGACAACACTATTGCTTTAAATGCGCTTATCCCATAACTGACCCAGGTGGCTGAGATGTTAACGTCTTGGCGTCACATTCTGGAGTTCCATGGCTCAAATCCCGAAACCGGCCAATTTGACTTTTTTTTATATTCTGCATATCATAACTGATTAAACAAAACATACTGGCACTTTGTTATATCAGTTTACCTGATTGTATTATTATTATTATTATTATTATTATTATTATTATTATTATTATTATTATAAGAGGGATAATCAATATAGGCCTAAATATGGTCAAACGTTGTTCGATTTGGACGAAACTCACGATACAGGGGTTTTCTGGGCCAAGTAGCTCGAATCTGAGGTCGCTTTTACCACGCGACGCCTAAATGGGGTCAAACGTTGTTCGATTTGGACGAAACTCGCTATACAGGGGTTTTCTGGGCCAAGTTCCTCGAATCTGAGGTCGCTTTTACCAGGCGACGCTATCTAATCGTGGTATGTAGTCCACGTGATTTTGGTGTTAATAAATATAATGATTTAACTATTATGCTCTTAATTTTTAATTTTTTAAATAATTAACGCGTGCGAAGCCGCGGGCACATGCTAGTTGTATAATAAAGATAAGTAGCAAGAGTAATTCTTGCATGTAATAATGTTAAAATGTCACATTTAAAATTAAAATTATAAAATGTCTTGAAATTGTGATTAAGAGATGAGTTTACAAGCATATTATACTTGAGCGTAATTATTATGATTATATATTCTATGTTCTTACAATTAACACTTGAATGTCCAATATTCTCATAATTATTGTTCACATATATAGAAAAACTTGATGCTTTGTGTTGATAAGTTATTATATGGTTGTTAAGGTTGTCCTCATTAAAATTGTGTTGTAGATGGTAGTTGTTTTTCTTAGTAGTCAGATATGTACATTTCGGTACAGTATATGTACCATCTTCAGTCTTGTAAACTTAGTGGCTTAGTAGCTAAATTATTATTATACTAAGAACGTCGGTATGACAAAGATATGAGAAATATTCCTGTACAATACTTTTAAATCTTAAAATTATACTGGCATTTGTTTTGCCTTGTTTAGTAAGGTTTTCAAATCCCCCGGATAATGTTCATGCAATTCTTGTATCAAGCATTCTCTGAGGACAGGCGTATTCAGCTGTTTTGCTGTAAACTAAATTGCTTTTACTTTAAGTATTCTCCGATGTCTACAAACAACTCCCAGTTAACAGTAATTATTCATAGCATTCCACATCAAGCCTGAATTCAACATTCAACAACACTCCGATCTCGAATTTTGGCAACGGACGTTTCCATTGGATATCCATGTACTGGACTTGATATAAAGCTGCTGTAAATAATACTTAAGCACCCCCGTGCCCCCCCCCCATCTCTTTCCTCTAGGATTGCGCGAATTATGACATCATAGCCCACCGATATAGTATCTGTAATAATAATATTAATAATAATAATAATAATAATAATTGTGTCAAAGCCCCTTCCCAGGCATGCATGAAAGACCCCGACAGGCTTTGTTGACTGTGTAGGAGCCACGGAGGAAAGAATACATGGAGATGCCCTGAGACCGCAAGCTTGAAGCCAACTGTCCGAGCGTTTGGCCCTTAAGGGGGCGTGTCACTGTTTCACGTGTTTATGTTTATAGCTTGCACGGATAGCGTGGTTACTCGTCTTTGTTTCTTTGTTTCTTTGTTTGAACAATTCAGAAGTAAAAATGAGTGCATGTTGTGCATATGGATGCACAAATCGAGGAAGGAAGACTGAAGAAATAAGTTTTCATAAGTAAGTTGAAAGTATTAAAACTATACTGTAGTACTGTCCATTAATAATTACAGAGAAATGAAGGAATACAACCTATTAAAACTTAGACAAAATCTCTGCATTTTAGACTGGGAGCAAATAGTTGTGAACATTGACACTGCAACCGAGGCCTGTAACCTCTTTCTTCTTAATTTAGCCCAAGAAATTAACACCTGCTGTCCCAAGAAAATAAAGACTATAAACAAACATAAACTACAACAACACACACAAAATCACAAAAGCTGGTACACCCCATACTTGCATCAACTTAGGAAGACTGTAAATACATTATACAAGGTAGCCAAAACAGGGTCAGCTGAAGATAAGACTAACTATAAATACATAAGAAATGCATACAGAAAGGATATTATTACAGCAAAAACTAACTACAATGATTCTCTTATAAAAAACGCTAGAAATACATGCAAAACAGCATGGAAAATAGTTAAATCTGAAACCGGTAGGACACAACAAACCATGAACATCCCTATAGCACCTGATGATCTAAATGATTTTCTCGTAAATGGAATCCAGACCATGGTCAACCAGTTGGGCGACAATCCTAAAGGAAATCATCCTCCTAGTGAATCACTAAAGAACCACTCTACAGCTAGGAAAAATGCCTTAACCTGTCTTAGCTGGAAATACGTTGAACATCTCACCATACTTAAAATAGTGCGCAAGATGAAAAATTCTAAAAGCGAAGACTACTATGGCCTATCTAACACATTAACAAAACAACTTATTGATATAATTCTCTTACCCATAACCCACATTACAAATAGAGTAATAGCTGAAGGAGTGTATCCGGACTGTCTAAAAATCTCTATCATTGTACCAATATACAAAAAAGGGGAAAAACAAACCCTGGTAGCTACAGACCAATTGCACTTGTCCCCATCTTATCGAAAATTATTGAACAGTGCATAAAAGATCAACTAACACAATACCTTGCAAAATATAATCTAATTAATGACTCTCAATTTGGCTTCAGACCAGGACTCTCCACCACAAAAGCTGTCGAATCAGCCATCACAGAGATTTTAAATGGTTTCGAGTCACATAATTATGTAAGTGCTACACTCTTAGATCTGAGCAAAGCCTTCGATACTGTTCCACATAACTTATTGATAACAAAACTAAAACATTACGGAATTAGAAGTACTGAACTAAACCTTCTTGAATCATACCTTTCCAACAGACACCAGATAGTACAGATAAACAATAAACGTTCCAACATGCTAGAAATCAACATAGGCGTCCCCCAGGGCTCAGTCTTAGGACCCCTTCTGTTCATTATTTTTATAAATGACTTAACCCCTAATCTATCCTGTAGATCGGTAATATATGCAGATGACACAACCCTAATTACAACTGACTCAGACATAATTAAACTAATAAACAAAAACGAGGAAGTCTTTAATGAGGCATCCCAGTGGCTTGCACATAACAGACTATTGTTGAACCAAGACAAAACTGAAATAATCACCTTTCATCTCAACAACTCATTGACTGACATAAATCCGAAGACATCTGTGAAACTATTAGGCATATACATAGATGAAAAGCTGACCTGGAATGCACATACAGAACAACTCTGTAAAAAACTCTCTAGAGTTCTTTATCTCCTTCGTAAACTTAAATCTGTGCTCAGCGAGAAACATTTACTGACCGTCTACCATGCTCTTTTTCACTCACATCTACAATATGGGATCCTTCTTTGGGGCAATTCTGCTGGAGCAAAAACCGTATTCAAATGGCAGAAAAAGGCCATTAGATGTATATATAACATAGATAACCAAAAAACGTGTAGAACTGCTTTTATGAACAGCAACATCATGACATAACCATCTCTCTATATATCTCATGCTCTGTCCTACACAAAGGAGAACCAACATCTTTTTAGGGAACGCAGTCAGATCCATACCCACAACACAAGGCAAAAAACAGACCTAGACACCCCATATTTAAGACTAACAAAAACACACAATAGCTATAAGCACATAGGTCCCAAACTATATAATAACCTCCCACACAAAATTAGAAACCTCAAAACAAAACACTTCATGACCTAAATGAAAAAATTCTTAACAAAGAATGCCATATACAGTATAGAGGAATTTGAAGAAAAATGCCACAATGCTGAATTATTTTCACTGTAAATAAATGTATATAAGATTTAATGTTTTCTCTCTGTTCTATATGCAAATTGTAACACAACTCTGTCTGATCTTGTATAGTTAGCATATCCCATAACATGTAAATGTTCAGAGGATGAATAAACTATTATTATTATTATTATTATTATTAATATGTTTATATTTTAGGTTATTCACGTTTCATTGCGGTAAATCAATTTTGTAATGCGTTGTAATATTTTTGCCTCCTTATTTTCACACGAATGTACCACAAAGTAACCTACAATAAACATTATTGTAACTGAAATAGTAGGCTAATAATAATAATAGTAATAATAATAATAATAATAATAATAATAATAATAAATAAGTAAATACGACTGAAGCCTACAGACAAATAAGTAAATAAATAAACAGGTGCATGTTGAACTCACCAAACTGAAGTCAGGCAACGAGTGGTTTGAGTGTATTGGTGTCATTGTTTTTCATTTCTATTTCGTTGTGTGTTACATTAGTTTACTATTTTGAAGAGTTATGAACAAAATGTTTAATGTTAAAAAAAGTAAGATCCTAAAAGCCGCCCCTTCAAATCTGCGTCTGCCTAGGCTTAAATGCGGCACTGCGATGGGGATATATTATATAGGCCTATAGATCTATGAAGAAGAGAGAATTTTTACCTCCGAAAAGTCATCTTTAGATTACCGGCACAGTTATGAATATTCAGAAAGAAACAAGCTTGGTATCGTGAAATTCATTAACAGATTAGACTGAATTAGGCCTAAATATATTTAAAATAGTTCTGTGAATTGAGGTTGTGTGTTTCACTGGTGAATTTGGTGTGCATTTTTTGTCTTGTTTTTAATTCAATAATAGAACAGACTGAAGTAGGTCTATCTAATAAAATTCCGATATATTTAGAGTTCCGATAGTTTGACTAATCATTTAGTCTTATTTTATTTAATACTTTGAATAGAAAAATCATAGTAGGCCTAACATAAACTATTGTATCTCCGAAATTCATGTTGTTTAGGCCTAAGTGGTTAAGTGGTGTTCATAAAGACAAAACTGGACAAGTAGATAGGTTTCATGTAGAGAATTTAGATTTAGATTTATTAGCCTAATGTAAGAGGTTTACATGGCTTTGTCAAGTACATGAGTTGAACAATTTGTACAAAATAAATGTTAGGTACATTATACTTAATTTCTAGGTAATGAATTTTGACAAGTACATATTGAACAATATTGAAGAAATTAAATTTAAGGTAAACAAAAATACTTAAATTCTATGCTATGAACTTACCTTAAAAATTAATAATTTTGTAAAATTTAGGTACTGAAAATAATCAATTTTGGGGATGAATGAATATGGGTATAATTGCTAAGCATAATTTACTTGTATTTTACACTAGGCTTCTAATTATTGATGTATTTTATTTATATAGCATTAGGCTATTTGTAATTAATCAAATAAAGTGCATTTGTAGGTATATAACTGTCAAGAATATTTTTCTCGTTCTGAATTATCATAGTCGCATGGTCACTTAATCATTTTCTGACTCAGTATTTATACTCGCACATGTCAAGTTGCTCATTTGAAAGTTACATTTTTGGCTCTTCTGAGATAGGTTAATGCTTACTACCGGGATTATTATGATGTCAGAGTATGTAGTTAATATATGAAATTGGGATATTACATATTTTCCCTACCGTTACGTTGTTATAACCCGTGAAACTTCGGAGTATTTGTGTGCTATTGTATATAGCAAGCCTCCTTTTTGGTCCCTTAAGGGGGCGTGGTCATTGGCTTCATCTGTTTCCCACACAACACCGCAAGCACGGCGTCTCCGTGTATTCTTTCCTCCGTGGTAGGAGCAGACGTATTTCCGTTACTCACTGCCTGGCCGATAATACACCGTACAGCATAACTAGCAGCGGTAGAATCTTGTGGTCAATGTATAGTACAGAATGGAGTCCGCACTTAAATCAGAGTGTACCGAGACTGAAATTAAGGAAGAAATTCAGCCTGAAACACAACCAAAGAATTCAGAGTATACTAAGATTGAGATTAAGGAAGAAATTCCTGAAGTACAACCGAAGAGCGAACCTATCCCAATTACTTTCGAGACAATACACACACAAGAAGTCAAACGTGAGGATACAGTCCACACGGATTCTACAGCATGCAGCACCGTTCACAACTTAGAGCAGATTTCAGAAGTAAATAATGAAGAAGAGGATCAGCTAATGCAATCACACTCATCTGCTGTATGTACAAGCACAGCCTCTGCTGGAAACAGTAAACAGCTAACTCGTACTCCAGACAAACATTTCATGTGTGAGTTATGTACCAAGAAATTTTCCCGAAGATGGAATCTCAAAACACACATGCTGACTCACACTGGACATAAGCCATTTCCGTGTGATATATGCACCAAGAAATTTTCTGAAAAACGGAATCTCAAAATACACATGCTGACTCACACTGGACATAAGCCATTCACGTGTGACATATGTACCAATAAATTTTCCGAAAGAGGGAGTCTCAAAAGGCATCAGCTAACTCACACTGGAGATAAGCCATTCACGTGTGACATATGTACCAATAAATTTTCCGAAAGAGGGAGTCTCAAAAGGCATCAGCTAACTCACACTGGAGATAAGCCATTTACGTGTGATATATGCACCAAGAAATTTTTCCGAAGAGGGGATCTCAAAACACACATGCTCATTCACACTGGACATAAGCCATTTACGTGTGATATATGCACCAAGAAATTTTCGCAAAGAAGCAATCTCAAAACACACATGCTTACTCACATTGGACATACGCCATTCACGTGTGACATATGTACAAAGAAATTTTCACTTAGGGAGCATCTCAAAAGCCACATGCTCACTCACACTGGACATAAGTCATTCACGTGTGATATATGCACCAAGAAATTTTCCCTAAAAAGGGAACTCAAAACACACATGCTCACTCACACTGGACATAAGCCATTTACGTGTGATACATGTAGCATGAAATTTTCCCGAAGAGGGAGTCTCAATAGACATGTTCTAACTCATGAGAGAAACAACATTTCCTAATGTGATGTGTGCACCGAGTCTTTGTCTTGTGTGAGGCAGTTACAACTGAATGCACACACAGGCAAAATGGTCTCATAGTGTGACAATCAAAAGAAGAGGAAGGTTTGTTAGAGTAGAAATAGTCATGCGAGTGTTCCTTTTATTCATACCACAAGAACTGGCACCCGCACCGAATGAGGCTTGGGGTCACGTGATTATCCAGACCCATAAGAAACCTGAAACAAAGCTTGTGTCTAGCTGAGAAGAACAGAATATATGCTTGCAAGCCCCATCTGTCACCTCAAGAAAGAACTTCCAGTCATGAATAATAAAGCAAAATGTTAGCAAATATCCTTAAGCGAGTTACTTCGCCCTTTCTACGTTGAACATGAGATCTCTTCGCTGGGTTACGTTGCTCTAGTGAGTGAGTGAAGGTGTTAACATGGCTACCTTGTGATAATATATAGCCTATATAGTTCACAAAGTGAGAATTCAGAAACAGGGAAACGCTGCCTGCAGGATTTCATACAGTTGATATATATATATAGCGGTAATTTGATGCTTACTTGTTTATTTGTGATGAACATTACATGTGAGATATTTTCAATTTAAATTTGTGTAATCCTCAGAGCGATGGGACATTGTTAAACATTAACATACATATTAATACTATGACCGAAAATTATGGATTGTAAGATACAGCATTATAGTAATGCAATTACAATAATATTATTTCTATTTAGTTTTACAGATTCTTCTCATGAGTAAAATGGTTTTTTAAAAGACATGTATACAGTTTCCTTTTAATTTTATTAAGGTATGAGTACACCCTGAGGGATAAAATTCTATAATTTTTAAGTTACTGTCTTTAAAATTTTGTTCATGGTTCATTGACTCATTATTAAGGGATTTTACTAAAAAAATGCAAAATACAATTAATTATTTAAACAAATAAATATATGTTTACAAGAATTAAAGAAATGGGAATGCTGTATCTCCTATACTAATGCAAATATTTTCAAAACTCTTTCACTAGATTGTAGCAAAAACATTTCTCTAGTGCCTGAAATAAATTTTAATAAAATTTATTACTTCACAGCATCGGTGTATCAAATTTTTAAAAAAATATAAATATTATCATGCAACTTTTCATATTATGCCAATTCATAATTTACTATTAAACTATATCAAATTTTAGTTTAATTCAGGCACTGGAAGATGTTTGTAGCTTTTAAATGAGACCAAAATGATGTCACTACTGGTAAAAGGCTTATTGGACGTCTGTTCTCTGGAAACTGAGGCTTCTTGTTTGTTCTTGGTAGCAACAGTCTGGAAAATAATGAAGTTGAATACTACTGTTGAAGAGTTTGACAATATTATTTAAAGCTTTTCTTGTCAACTTCCACAGAGCAAGATTTGTTATTCCGTCCCTTCCAGGTAACTTTCTGCAAAGATTGTCTTTTAACAATTGCCCTTATTTCAGACGAAATCTTATTTGGGTTTTTGCAGGTATCCTTAAAAAATCATTAACTTGATTAAGTACTTCGGAATTATGTATTTTATATTTTGGATTGTACTCAGCAGGACGAAACTGATTTTCAGCTGATCTGCTATAACAGCAGCTTTATCTTGCTCAGTGAAAACAGGTCCTATATTGCTCAAAATAGGCTTTCCTCTTGTATTTGTGCGAGGTTTAGTTAGATAGCGTGTGATTTTCCAGATATTAGAGGCGCTACTTGCTTATCAATCACATTCATAAGAAGAGGCAAAAAATGAACCTGGTTCTTTAGTCTAATATATTGTTATTTATAAGTAGGGTCCGGATGTTCATGACATGTCATATTTTTATCTTGACTGCCATTCTCGCCGCTAACACAAATTAAACAAGAATTGCATGGACCATTTTTATTGTGCATATAAAGTCATATTTTGGTAATTTTTATGGTATTGGTCATATTTGTAATTTAATGTCATATTTTAGTTATAAATTTGGTAAAGGACCACATTTATAAAGTACATGCACTAAACGGTCGAGTTAAATTGGAAAGTTATTTCATTAATTTAATGTTTTACCAAATTAATAGGTAACTTAATTTTAAAATTAATATAATTGTTCATATTTTATAGGGACACGCAAGGTCTACAAAATATTTGGAGCTAATGAAGCTAGCAAACAGGAGCAAATTAGCGTATTTAAAACTAGAAGTTAATTACAAATAAAACTGTAAATCACCTGTAAAATTGTTAAAAAAATGATAGTCTGATTGAATTCATGCGATGTAATAATTTAGTGTAATTAAAAATTTTAAATTGGAACATTTATTTTTGAGATTATGTCTATTATTAGGTCATATTTAGGATTTTTGGGTAATATTTAGTCACCTAAGGGCATATCTGCAGTAATATTTTCCACTTTTTTAGGTCATAAACATCCGAACCCTATTTATAAGCATATTTTTCTTGCTCTTTTCTGCTATCATATTATGTATGCTAATCGGTAAAGAGCCCATTCAGGTACAGGTAATAGGCTATACTGGAAGTCTTAATGGCATATGATATTGTATTCATAGTTACTTCAGTCTACGCATTTAGTTCTTCAATAGATGAAATCTTTGGATTTCCTGAGAAAGAATTATAGTGCCCAGTTTGTTATGCGGTAATTGAATCTGATGTTAAGAACAACGTGTTTTGCATAATTTACTGAAATTATTTATTTTATTCTGCCAACTACAGGAATAAATCCCAATTACAGTTGGCGAAAATTTCGCCAATACATGTTTTACAGTATAAAAGTACATTACAATAAATGAACAAATGTGTGATTATAAAGAAAAAAATACATAAATGATTTACAATAATGACAATTAATTTAACAAGACAATCTAAAAATTAAGCCAAATCGTATGGAACATATAACAGTTTATGAAGAAGTCCCATGTACTGATTCAATGACAAGTCGAAATCCAGAAGTGTAGCGGTGAATCCGTGTGGACTGGTGTGTGGTATGGTTTTGGCTGGTTTGTGGTGCTCATCCCAGTTGGTTGATGCTGCTGGCTGCTCCTGAAGATCTGATTGACCCCCCCAGGCACTGGGATCTTTGATTTCATGGGAGATTGTGATTGAATTAAATAGAAAGTAACTTCCCGTCTACATCCCCTAGTATTTATTTACAGGTTAATATATACATCCCTCTAACCACTACATAGCTCCAATATCCGTCATCCCCATATCCTCTCACTTCATCCCCTTGATCTGGTAGCTAACAACTAATATCCACGTCAATCTCCATGATGAGCCTTTTCCCGACTGCCGCACACACACGTGCGTGTACGAACAAACGCAAGACGCTGTATGTCGGAATGCGCGAATTCAGCGCTTACTAAGATAATTCAGGGCTGCATTAGCCTTGAACCTTCTCCCCAGGAAACTGATCAGCATTCCAATTACAATACCCCTCTCTCCCAAAAAAATTCGCCCCGAATTTTGCAAAACTAAATAAAATTAAAACCAATAAAAAATATCTTTCCAGATTGACAGGGATGAAGCCGGATGAGAATCGGGACTCAAAAATCTTCAAACACAACAAAATAGCAATAACATGAAAAAATTAAACATTCTCGTAAAGTTACCTTTGAATCACCATCGTATGAACCTGTAACTTACCGTAAACAAAGTAAATAAATTGCACAAAAAAAAAAAAAAAAGGATTGCCCTTCCTGATCAAAGTTATTCAACACAAAATCTCCACATCCCTTATAACTTGCATCTACTAAAGATGTATTAACTGGGTTCGCACTTATGGTCAACAGCAGCATAATGAGAAAAAAAAAAAACATCTCAAATTGTATTGCACCACTTCAAAACAGTATACCATTATCTCCTTAAAAAATAATTAACTCGCAACTTAATCAGTTACACACAATAATGTAATAATGACTACCTCATTATACTTCTCACGGGGAAAACTTAATGACACCGTAATTTCTTAAAAGATATTAAAATATGCTTGACGTCTTCATGGTACTATTAAATAAATTGACTTTGTATGGTAACATCTTTCCAATAAACAATAATCTTGAATAACAGCAAAAAAAATTAATAATTATTCGCTCAAAATAAACTTAAAACTGAACATCTGATCTTAATTAAAATATGAAAACATTATTGTTGTACCTCATAAATACCTAATCTTGCAATATTAAAATTATTAATTTTCCATAACACATGTAATTCAAATCTTGTTCCCATAAAAAAAAAATTTAAAACTATGCAAATTAAATAATAAATTCTCTGGTAGTAAATGTTTTCTCAACAACGGAAAAATTGTATTCACTGGCCTGCAAAGATAAATCTCAATGCTCTACACTCAGCTGATATAACCTTAGGCTGAAAAATGCTTGATTTGCTTTTTCGAGATATTCAACTCCGGGACTGACACTAACCAGTGTCAACAGCAATGTTGACAACCATAGGTTATGCGATATGATATTCTACATGCTTTGTTCAGCAAAATCTCCTCTCATTCTACTGCATATGAATGACAAATAAATCCTTTTCTCTCCTCTTCGTGTAAATGTAATTCTTACTGTTTCTTTCAAAACATATTAACATCGAATTTTACTTTTAAAACTACTTTTCTCAGCTTTATGATTAAAATGCTGCATAAAATTCCCTTAAAAACAACTTGTATGATCTCTTTTTCCTTCTCAAAACCATTTAAAATTTCGGAAAAACATAAAACTCATAATATGATAATGTATATCGCCATTGCCATTATTAAATTTGGATGCGTACATCACAACCTGGCAAAAAAAATCGTTTTAACATGTGAATTATCCTGGCTTACACCGCTCGGAAAAGTTAAAACTTAAAAATTATTGCGTTAATACTTGAAATTTTAAATAAAATCTCCAAATTTGTAACATAACTGAAATATTAAATTCTAAAATCTATCATCAAACTCTAAACTAAATTCCAAAATTAATATATCAATTCAAAAATATTTTTAAATCACTAAACTCATCACATAATTTTTTATATCTGACTGTTACTGAAAATCTACAATACTTTGCACGCAACGATTGAGGTCAATAATAAATATTCGATTACTCTTACCATGAATTAAATCACAAATTACTATTATCATGTAAACATTAACAATTAAAATATCAATTTTCTGCCAAACAACTAATTTTAAACTCTTATCAACCAATTTTAAAAACTCATTACTTCCTAACAATTTAGCATCTTACGATTATGCTGGATAAAATACATTTAAATTCCAATACAGTGATTCTCTGATTGTTATTTAAAATACACAAACAGCATGTATATTTCGCTCAATATTACACCCGGTATCACCATTCTATAAGCCTTGTAGTTGTCATTTAACACACAGCTGATAATTCTCTATCTTTGTCTTAGAGGATATCATGTCATGAAAAATACCTTGTCAGCCCTTTCTTGCTCTCCCTCTCTTGTACAATATAAAATTCCTTACTAATTTCAATGCTTGCATATAACAGATAAACTATAACATCGTCTTAAAATTTCGTCCCTATCTAAAAAATAATTCTAACACATGTTTATTTGATAAAAACTCCTACTTCGACATTTCTGGTTGATGTCATACTTTCCACCAAAATTTATCTTTTTCCCTGTATGTGAAATTCTGCTTGATTTTATCATAAAATCCTATAACTTTGTATTGTATGTAATTACTCACTTTATCTTTACTATGCCCTAGCATTCATGGTTTCATAATATATAACGGTTTTATTCTCTTAAACTCTTGAATTTATTTTATTAAAATTCACCTCTACCCTGCTGGTCATCTTAAATTGCTCCTTATAAATGTGTGCCTTTCTTATGCAAAATAAAGCTCCTCATCAATCTTGTTGATCTTTTGCAACTACTTCCTGAAATTATTAATGCATATAATACTTGTGCATAATTAAAATTAATCCCAGCATCATTCCTCTAAATATATAAGAAATCTGGAATGTTATGAACAACATAACAATAATATCAGTAAAATCTTATCGGCCTATAACTATGTAATGATTTATGCCTATCCGCTTATCTCAACCATTTATAATACAAATATTTAATCACTCAAAATTATTAAAGCAATCTTTAAATTAACTTTCGTTCACATTATATAAAAATTTCTTAAATTCTGAATTATCTCAATAACAATAAACTCATGTATCTAAAAACAATTAATGATCACAATCAAAACTAAAATATATAAAATCTTTAAAAAAAATATCTGGTTCGCAACTTCTCATCGAGTAAAATGTCAAAATTAAAATCTAACCGTCCATCAAATAAAACATTATAAAATTTTGATTACCCGCTTATAAAATAAAAACAATTGATTGCCATCAAATTCAAAAAATATCTAAACACATGTTCAATTTCCAAAACAATACTATGCATCCGTCTATTCAAATAACTGCTCCACCAATTTCTTTAACAAACACAGATTGAATCATCTCGCTAAGGTGCGCATTCCTAATACGACATGTTTCAACTGACTGCTTGTCCCAACAATTTTCATCTTATAAAATATTAACTTGGCGATCACAATCGACTTCTATCTTTGCAGAGCAGGTCGACTTCTGCGCTACAGAGGCTAAGTCCAATCATGCATCACAAAATTGAAATTTTATAAATATCTTGTACATAATACTTCATCTAAATTAATTAAATGCAACAACAAAATATTGTTTTACTCCTTCAAAATATAATATATAATTCAACTGCTCAATATAAAACTATGCCTGACCATATTTAAATTTCAAAAGGGCAATCGTAAAATAATTCACCCTTACTTCCTGGAAACATACAACGTAAACCAACTATCAACATAAACTATACTTTTCTAAATGATCAATTAAAAAATGCAATAAAATAATCAGCATCTTATCATTACACACGGCGGAATCATTACATAGCTAATGGCAAAAATCGATACCCGTTAAGCAAAATATGAAAAAACCTAATTTAAATCTATCTCATGATACAGTGGCACAAAATATTTTATCCATAAACAACAATAATAATTATCAGCCTTGTCAAGCACTTCTAAATTCTATAGCACTTTACTTACCCCTTAGTAATCAAATTTATTTCATTCTTACCACACACCAAAATTTCACAAAAAAAAATATAAATCACTTGTTACATAATGACAAAATACACAAATTGGTTGCAAAATTTCCTCAATAAAAAAATACGTTCTGTTGACAATAAATATTTCAGCTCTGTAATATCATCTTCTTTCCGTCGAGTGACCTTTTCTCTCTTGTATTCGCAGCCAAATAAAATATAAAAACTTTAAAACTCACTAAAATACCCTTTAAAAACTTATTCACACTGAATTTAACAACTAACTGGACCTATTTCACTTCTTCTTCTTCTTCTGCTTCGTTCAATAACTTGTAAGAAATACTTATAGGTTGGATAGCAGCTGGTAACGAGGTAATTCTTCCCAACGGCCTTCGATCCTGGAGAGAGCTGCCGACAGGTAATTGTCACCGCTGCCGTTACCACCCTCCAAATCGCCCTGCCGAGATGGAACTTCTCTTTCTCGCTGGTTACCCGGTCTCCTCACGGGGATTTGGGTTTCACTCGTTATGGGCGCTAACTCAAAACAATAGTCGGCCAGACCTATTGCAAAGGGTTGCTACCACACGTGGTGATCCCTCCTCATGGGTAGAAGATAATTCGCTAGCGCCCTCTCACACCTGACTATCCCTTTGCAGCCTAGACCGTCTTTCTTCAGGTGCGAGAGAGACGTCGTTTAACACACCCTTCTCCCAGAGCAGCGATACTTTGTTCCTCTCTTACAGATTGACTTCTAGATCGAAGATTGTAGGGAATTCTTGGGATGGATTCTTCACTTGAAGGCCGACTTCTGATAGGGCTTTGCGATTCCAATGATTGTAGTGTGTCGTCGAGGTCTAGTCGAGGTCTAGTCGCTGGCGCAGCTTCTTCGACGATCTGTGTCGACATGGCTTCTCCATCCAGCCCGCTACGTACCCCTCCTGACGCACATACTCCTTCAGGTAATTCTTCAGAGCTGGATGCTTCCTCCGCAGCCTGCTCCTCTCCTAAAGCATTCTTCTGGTACAGTGATCTTCTCCAAAATTTTCCCGCTCCGTCATTGCCCACATTTCTCAACTCCGAAGACCCCACAATTTCCCGGCATGTTCACACATAAATAATAACAACAACAAACAAAAACAATTGATCACCGCATGCTTTGCATGGAAAAACCTGAAGTACCTTTACTTCACCGAGAGTAAGAGAGCTCATCTCTTCTCTCCGAGGATCTACGACAATACTCCCCTGCGATGTGCCTGGGCCGATTCGCAGGTCGTATCCTTAGACCTCCTTAAATAAACTCGCGCTTATCTCTCCGCGCTTCCAAATATTAATTCTCCCTTCACATGCCATCTTCTCTGAAATTTACTCTCCTGGGTCTTCGCAATGACGGGCGTTGTGTTTCAGAGTACTTCATCTGAAAACACCTTATGCTCGTAGGTCCATCTGAGTTTTGAAAAAAAAATTATCTGTACTGGAAAAAACATGTGCTTCATTCCTCTGCCTTCCTTCACTCCGGTTCAAGGACGACGCATGGATCTTGACGCTGGTACCTGCTCCCTCGACGCCGAAGCGTCGGTATGGCCTTTCATCCAGCCCGCTCCAGTATCCTGCAAGACGTACTGTCCCCTTCGTAAGGCTTCTATCAACTTGCACAATTGTCGTTAAAATTTCTAATTGCTGCTGGTCACGAAATTTACACAATTAACACAAAAATTAAAATTTTACGGACGGCCACACTTAAAATTTCACGAACGACCATTTCGGAGTCCTTGGTCGTAGTAATATTAACACCCCAAATCTTCTGTCTTCTTGGCTGTTGCGCGGCGACGTCCGACACGGATGTCACTCCCCCACGAAACGATGGCCACCTGGCCATGAGGCACGCGTACAACACTCCCAAATCTTCTGACACCATTTTGTAGCGGTGAATCCGTGTGGACTGGTGTGTGGTATGGTTTTGGCTGGTTTGTGGTGCTCATCCCAGTTGGTTGATGCTGCTGGCTGCTCCTGAAGATCTGATTGACCCCCCCCAGGCACTGGGATCTTTGATTTCATGGGAGATTGTGATTGAATTAAATAGAAAGTAACTTCCCGTCTACATCCCCTAGTATTTATTTACAGGTTAATATATACATCCCTCTAACCACTACATAGCTCCAATATCCGTCATCCCCATATCCTCTCACTTCATCCCCTTGATCTGGTAGCTAACAACTAATATCCACGTCAATCTCCATGATGAGCCTTTTCCCGACTGCCGCACACACACGCGCGTGTATGAACAAACGCAAGACGCTGTATGTCGGAATGCGCGAATTCAGCGCTTACTAAGATAATTCAGGGCTGCATTAGCCTTGAACCTTCTCCCCAGGAAACTGATCAGCATTCCAATTACAGAAGAGCATTTTGAAGCGATAAAGAATTATATCGTTTACACATTTGAATGAAAGATGAACATTCTAAATTTATATTTTTCTAATATTTTTGACCTAATGACAGGAATATATATCAATTCCCTATTCCTTAAATTTAATTGCACTACATTAAATTTAATGCGTTTTAAAAGTTCATTATTAACACGTGGACTACATACCACGATTAGATAGCGTCGACTGGTAAAAGCGACCTCAGATTCGAGGTCCTTGGCCCAGAAAACCCCTCTATAGCGAGTTTCGTCCAAATCGAACAACGTTTGACCATATAATATAATCCTCTTCGGTGTAGGTTGAAAATTTCATATGTCCGCGTGCCTTGACATTATAAACAAATGAATCGACCAGCGTGAGCTACAACATTCAAGCGATCGCGATAGTTTTATGTCCAAGGAATGACAAAAATAGCCAAAGCCTACTGTAATTGATTTGACATTGAATGGTATTACTGAAAACTATGCTTCGAAAACGCAAAAAATAACGTTTTTTGCCCGTTTTTCACTCATAACTCACGAACGAAAGAAAACATTAAAAATGTAATATGGCAGAAACCTTCCCGGGAATGCACTCAACAACTTCCCAAAGTTTCATGGCGATCGGATGAATGGTGTAGTAATGCATAAAGGACACACACACACACACATACATTCATTTTTATATACTGTATATAGATAACTGTTGCGCTACCAACCTTCTACCAATTAAAGTAACAAATTTAAATTAATTTAATAACGTATTATAAGAAATTCTATCAATTAAAGCAGATCTATCATATTTTTTAAAATACATATATCGAAGAAAACTCTTCTGAATTTTTTCTATGTCATTAATATGAGTTTTATACAATGGTAACCATATAACTGATGCATATTCTAACTTACTGCGTACAATGGGTTCTGACCAGAAGTGAAGTGTTCAGTTGAATATAATGTCCAGTGGGTTTTGTTTACCTCTGTACAGAGCAATGTCTAATACATCACCTAGAACTAGAGGGTTGTAGGAAGTGTTGTTCTATCAAGCGTCCCCTACTTGTAATCAGTACATTTTTTGCTTTGTAATCTCCTGCAAACATAAAACTAGATCCCAGTGAAGTAAGGAGATCTAGATCACATTTTAATAATTTCTTTGTAGGAGAACAATAAAATCATGGATTCATTAGGAAAAATAATTTCAACATGTGAGGATCTACTTCTCTGTGATAAATGCCTGACTTTACTTTTTGGCTGTGCCGCAGTGTGAACCTTTGTTATTTCCATAAACCTCATCAAGTTGGTTTTAAGTGTGTTTTGTTTATAAAAAATTATATATTCAGTATTTATCTCGTTGAAGTCCATTTGCATTCCTGAAGAATATTTTAAAAAGTATATAGAAATGCCATCAACTAATTTGAGTAATTTGGAGATGGGATCTGACTCCTGCTTCACTTCTCTAAATATTGCCTGCAGGCCCTTCATAAGATTTATCCCTAAATTGAGCAAGCATGGAATTGGGTGTAGGCGCTGAATCTGCTGAGGGAACATTGGTCTTCGGTACAGGCAAAGGAGGGAAATCCTTTGTGCAATTTATGTTTGCGAATGGCTGTTTTTGCCACGCTGACTCCTTTTTATGACTGGTGTTGTCAATGGCTCTCAAACTTCCTTTATTTGAGGACCATTTTAATTATTATGACCCCTTTATGTTGTCATTGCGGACCCCTAAAAAATGACCCTTTACTAGTTTTACTAATTTTGTAGTATTAACCATTTAAAATATATTTAATACAAAAGGAAAAACTATAGGATAGAAAAAAGAAAGCAGTCTGTTTGTTTTGATACATTTCTAACATTGAATTCAATTGCAAATGACAGGACTCTTAGTATTAATTATAAAAAATTTCCAGTGGAACAGTTATATAGTAAAATGCCACTAATTTCAGTGAGAAGGATGGTGTTGTTTTTTGCTTTTGACAATCTCTGAAACATTGGCATTTATTTTTGAAAGTTTCATCCTTAAATCTACTTCAATGTTCAAAAATCTCCCACGGACCTTTCAAACCATGCCTGCGGACCCCCAAGCCCCTGGTATATGCCATATATTTTCTACATTGCTGATAACTGACTGGATGTTCCTCGTTACAGTTGGCACATTTCGGTGGCTCATATGGCAGCTTTCTACAGTCTTTCGATGAGTGAGCCAGTGGCGACTCCTGGTTTTTTATTTGTATAGGATGGTGTGGAGAGAGCGAATTAACCCATTCAGTGCTATTGACGTACATATGCGTCGCCGTAAAAAAATGCATAAAGGCTGATATATAAATTTAATACATTAATACTTTTTCGTAAGATATGGAAATATTTAACCACGTATGAAAACTGTCATTTACGGAAATCAGCTATTCCCCTATAATGTTCGTTCCTGATATCAAACTTATAATTCACTAGTGAAACCTGTATTACTCCAGGAATACATATTGAAATATAAACAGCACTGTAAAGATTAATAATAGCCAGGCTTATAATATATAGCAAGAAATGAAATAAATAAATATTAATAAAAATATGATCACTCCCTCCTTAGAAAACAAGCTATCAAACGTGAGAAAATACAGAACGCATGTGAGGAAGGAACGTAAGACGTCCTCAATTTCCTCCGTATGAAACTGGCTTCTCACTACCTTTTCTCTTCCCCACCTCCCCCTTCACATGCCCAAGAGCTTTAACAACGGCATGGACTACGTAACATCAACAGTGAGCGACTGAGGACATCCTCGCAAATACCAACCTGCTCAAAACAGAACTGCTAACTACCTTCCCGAGTGCTCTACAATAACGCTGTTTTGTCATTTTACTGTTTTAATCTTGACAATGAATGCTAGTAAATAAGTTATTTATGTAGATAAATTATGAAGTGTAGGATGATCCTCACATCCTATATGGAATAATCGCCACTGGAGTCAGCTTCACATTTTACACACTTGGTTGTTACAATACAATCCGAGGCTTTATGATGAAAACCCTGACAATTATAACATTCTTGAGGACCTTTAATTGCCTTACAAAATCTTGACTTGTGTGTCTTTCATAACAACTTTGGTAGTTTCATAACTACCAGAGACAAAAGTATAAGATTCGTACTTTTGATCCTTAAAGTAGTTCACTACTTTTGTAGCATCTTCATCGCTATGTGGGTAAACTTTTAGGCCTCTAGCACAATGCTGATACATTGGGATTTCTGAAGTTGACTGCGAGAATGTTTCCTGCAGGATTAATGAATTTCATTTTTTGTTCTTTGAGGGATGTAATAGTTAAGGAAATAGTAGGCAGTTTTTTGCCGTATACCCTCAAAAATGAGATCGATATACCAAGGAAATTTTTATCTGCAGTAGCCTCAAATATTTATTATTAATATAACAGAAACAATTATAAGTTGTGATTCATCTAAAATATTTGGATTCGATATTCTTAAAATTCTAATGACATGATTGAATTACTAAAAAATACACATATTTACATAATTGTTAAAATATCTATTTACATTGTCTTTAGAGTAAAATATTTACATAATCGTTAAAATTACCTAATTACATTGTCTTAAAAGCAAAATTGCTAAATGTATACAGCTTATCTTGTTAGTGTATACTATAATTACTACTACTAGTATTAGTTAAAACATATATATATATACAGTGCTTTTTTGTGATGGTACGCAACGGTACGCAGTACTGGCACCTTTTTTCCTTCAAAAAAATTGGATATTACCAGGAATATTCCTTTCACAATTCCTATAAAATTATGGCCTAGTACTTAAAATCAAGCTTGTTTTGTTAGATTTCTACATACATAATAGCCTAGGTACAAGCACATTATAGTTTCTGTAAATTGCCGTGGCTGCTGGACTGCAAGAGGGTTGGGGTGGGTTTTCCAGCCCTCGGCAAACTGCTCCTGTGGACAAGGCCATTCTAACAGTACCAGTGCTAATGCAGTAACAAACAAGTAGTAAACAGCTAACCACCATAGTTAATCAGGGGTTAGTGCGTGTTTAAATTTAACTACATTCGTTGGTTACATATAATTTGAAAAGAAAACCCTTCATTTGTGTTGCAGAGGCAAGCGAATTCACAATTCTTTAGTACAATTGTAGGTTCATGGTTTGCACGTGGTTCACAAGTAGAGAAGTGAAATGAGCAAAGTATGTAATTATTTTGTATCGGTGCTCAATAAAAGTGTCCATGACGATGTTTTTGAAGTATCTCATAAACCTATTCAACATTAACTCAGAAAAATGACTTCTGGGAGATGTGTGGGAGCTCCCGTGGGATTCAGTTAAAAAGTTTTGGTGAGTACCGCCACCTTTTTTGTTAGAAAAAAAGCACTGACCTGTTAAAAACAGAAGTCTTTATCGAATATAAAATTATTTTAGTATTGCAGCACTTGTTTTCACTGCTAACCGCATTCTTAGAATTGAAGGAGAGGTAGGCCTACTATTGTTCTAGTAGTATATCTTATGATTACAGTAAATACAGGTGAAATTTAAAATTTTTAGAGTCTTCCTTTACCTTCTTATAGGTGCTCATTCATAGACAGTCCCATATAAGAATCGTGGATAAGAGTTGCAGGCAGTGGCGCCAAATATTTTGCACTGTGTTATTATAATTATTTATTGCTGTTACTCAAAATTGTGTTTATTTGTTGTATCGATGTAAAGTGAAAATCAGGCTATTGTAGACACATATAGTACGATCTTCTCTTGTTCCAATTCCCTCACGATAATTAGAAATCGTTCCAAAATTCATTACATTTTTACATCTGTCAGTACAGTTTCCACCGCTGTTCTAAAGACTGTATACTTAAGGAGAGAAAAAGCTAGATTTAGAATTTAGACTATGTTTGTGAGAAAAAAATCTTAGCAAGGCCATTCATTAATGGACAAGGCAAACAATTTTGATATAGTCTTTATGAAAAGAGATTCACGTACACTGGTCTCAAATTATATAATACATTACCCCAGTACATAAAAGAGATACCTGCTCTAGTTAAATTAAAAAAACAGATCAGTTCACTTCTTCAGGATCTTTGTTTTTACTCATTGGATAAATTTTTCTCTGTATTCCGGGGAGAAAACTAACTGCCAACCAAGGAGAAAGTGAAAAAGTGAAGTGTTGAAATTAATTAAGTAGTACCGACATTGTGAAGCAAAGGAACCAATGTGGCCTCGTGCAGAGCCCAGTGTTAACTGGTGGAAATAACATTGACTTCCATGTATATATGTTAGTTTGGTGTGTAAATACGGAAATGTATTAATATTAGGTCTCCTGTACACTTTGTAAAGTCTGTATATTACTATCCCAAACTGTTGTAACATTCTGTTATATTCTAATTGTAACCATTTGACGTGTCCCAAAACATGAATATGTTCCGTTGGACTAATAAATCTATTCTATTCTATTCTATACTTACCGTATTGCTGGTTCATTGCTTTACCATCTTCACTGTATTTTTTTTATTTGGGTTGTTGCAAATCATCTCCCAATCGCCTTCGTCTCTGTACTCAATTGGTGGTCGAGTAATATCCATATCTATTACTTCCTCTCCATTCTTCTTCTTCTTCTTCTTCTTCTTCTTCTTCCACTGCATCTTTCCAACGTAATGTAGTTCGGCCAACTGCACGTCTACCTTTGGGTTTGTGTTGTAATGCTTGTTTTGTAATTCTGAGGGAATCCATTCTCTCAATGTCTTGGATTTGTCCATTTTATGCTGCAGATTGTAAATGTTTAATTCCTTTCTAATGTTATCACTTGGAATATGATCCTTTAATATATGGCCTCCAATTCATCTTAAAAGTTTCATTTCTGCCGATTCAATTATTCTTTTCTTTGACCTATTCAAAGCCCAATTTTCACTGCCATAAGTTAATAATGGAACAGCTAGTAGTCTACTTTATAAAATTTCAACATCTTTACGGGCTTTATTATTTTTTTTGAAGGTTCTATAAATTGTTCCACACATATATTGAAATTTTGATAGTTTTTGTTTAAGATCTTTATCCTTCTCCATTATTATGTGAAGACAATTCCATTAATTCCTGCTTAGTTCTTAATTAATAATTGCCATATGTCACCATCTATTGGAATTATTTGAAACTGAGCATGAGTTTTGACCAATAGGCAGTAAGATTTTAACCAATCAGATGAAAGTGCAGTCAATTCGTTTTCCTAGCTTTTGTTGGCATTGTTTGAACATGCAGAAGTAAGTTATCATCTAGAGTGAGATCAGTCTTTGGCAGTGGCGGCTCGTGGCCGGAAAATTAGGTGAAGAGGGAAAAAATGCCACATGCTTACGTTAATAACCGAACTCACCTATTCCTTGTATAGCAAATCAACACTTAGGCCTATTCTAATTAAGCTCATTGGAAATTTATTCCTTAAAATTGTATGCGGTCATTTAGCTAGAGAGAAAACAAACTCTGCTATTTCAACGAAGTTTGGGTTTCGATAGAAATGTACGAAGTTGATGTCGTTTAGAAATGTGTAAAAATAAACATGATTGTTACATAAGTGTAGTCTGTCCTTTTATTTACCTTCATACCACTTAAATAATGCAATGTGCAATTCGAGCGAGCATAAAACAACGACAACATAAAGATTGTGCCATTGAAAATAATGCAGCTGCCCTTCGATGGTGGAGGGAGCGCCCGAGCAGACTGGACCGAACGAATTCCCACCGCGCAGTCAGCAATCCAGTGTGTTTATAAATCTTTGGCTGTGGTAACCGCGCGCATCATGAAGCCGAAGTGACGACACCTTCGTGGGTAGTCTGATCCCTTCAGCATGGACGTGGGATAAGCGAGAAAAATGCTGCTTGCAGCATCAGCCAGCATCATTTTTAGTGGACCAGACTACCCATGGAACAGGGGAAGTGAATCAAGGCTGCTTCGTGCTTCTTTGCAAGACTCGAGAGCTCTCTGGCGCCTCCTCCTTTAACATCACTCGTGGCGGGCAATACAAAATTACATAAATGCATTTATAGTAAAAACCAACATTCGAGATATGGGAAATAAACTTTAAAAATACGTATTGTAAAGGAAAAATACTGGTGAAGTGCTACTTCACCTGAATAGCCGCCACTGGTCTTTGGAAAGAAATTTAATTAAAATAAAACTAAGTCAAAATAAACTGCATCATCTGCATCTTTGGAGTGTATTTTTTCAAATTTCTTATTTATTCATAGCAAAATTAGAAACAGATTAGGCTTAAAAATAGCTTCTTAATTAGTGTTTTGTTACATAACTAGCAGGTGCCCGTGGCTTCGCCCACGATAATGAATTGAAAATTAAAAACTAAGAGTATAATAATTATTAAAGCATTATATTTATTATATTAACAATTGCACGTGAATCATTCATAAACTAAACCATTAATAATTACTGAAACAGCTAAAATTCTGGCTTTAGAGTACATTCCACGATTAGAAAGCGCTGCCTGGGAAAACAATCTCAGATTCGATTATGCAGTTCCAAACCTACTTGTGAACACTGATAATATGTATTGTTTCTCAACTGTTTGTTGACAGATGAATATGATGTGAATTTTATTTGATAAATTCAGTGTAATTTTCAGAAATGATATAATTTATCAAGGAAAGGACTGGTTTGTTTGGATTTCTATTGTCCGCGATACTTCCAGGGATAAACTATCAATATATTTTAGCTGGTGCTTGTGGCTTCGCCCACCATTATTTATTGACTCCAGGATTTTTAAGAAATTTACACTGGCAGTTTATTAAAAATGTTTGTGGTTCAGAGCTTTGAAAATTGTAAGTAGCCTATAAATAAAATTAGAATATTTGTTCATTGTGTTCATTTCACTTAGGCCTTATATATAATGAAGAAACAGTTCTCCTAATTCTGTACTCTTCGTGAAATTTTAGACTGCCAGAGACTAGCATCGCCGAGTATACCCGATGTCTCACGAAGTGAGGGAGCGAGTGAGCACGCTATTTGGGGCCGTTGAATTGTATAAGAGTAGATGTTGAAGTGAAACTTTAAATTGATAAATGTTTAGAAATTCCGTCACTGTATTTTTCATAATGTTAATACCTACTTTAATTTTGAAGTTCTCTCGCATTTTCTTGTCATACTTTCTACATGCAGTAAGTTACAATATAAAAAGAAAAATGTTATGTGCACATCTTTAATTTTTTTAACAAACCTTGACGAATTTTATTTGCTTTAGCGTTCATCCTCAGAGTTTATTGCATTTTATGAGATGTCAGTATATGTGGAAATTATGTATTACCAGAATTATTCTATATATTTTAGAAGTACTCAATGGCATTACTTTGAATTTATTCTAGACCATCTTTGCTTTAGTCAGTTGGATGCCCTGGGTATATGTTGTCATTCATTATGATACCTTTACAATGGCATTGTAAAACAAATAAAGACTTCAAAAGCAAATTTTGTTACATTAAAAGTTGCAATAATCTCTATATATATAAAAGGCTTTGTCATGACTGAATGAATGACTGACTGACTGATTGACTGAATGACAGGAATCAACGTACAGCCTAAACTATAACAGGTAGAGACTTGGAATTTTGACAGTACCTTCGTTTCATAATGTAGGTGCTCACTAAGAAAGGATTTTGAAAAATTCTGATTCTAAATGCCAAAAATTAAATGTTTTTGAAAATACTTAATCCCTTTTTACATAGAATTATCAATTCCAAATCACAGAATATATTGTTGCCAAATGGTATATGATGGGCTTGGAAAAAACAAATGACTTTTGACAAATAAGAGAAATTATCAAAATAATTCATGTTATAAATAAATATTACAGAATGAAATCCACTAAAATAATGGAATCACATAACTTTCTCTACCCTGGACATAGAGAAAACAAAACGAGGTATGGTAATGTGTATATTATTATATTATATCGCAGGTTTTTGGAGAGAAAAGTATGAAAGTGATAATGTTTTCTGTTTAATTTCATTCCCAAAACGGCTTTATGGTAACATAAGAGTGGGAAATTTCCCGCCTCGATATTACAATTTTATGTTACAGGAATTTCTGTTTCTTCTTATTTAAACCTCTACCAGGCTTGCTGTGCACTGTACAAGCGATGGGATGCAAAATTCTAGATCCTCTATGAGGCATAAAAAACTATATCAAGCGTTTTCTGAGGGAATAGTTTGAGTGTAATAAGTCGTTCTTCCTATTTCAAATTATAAATGCCTATATAAGGACATAGAATTTAAAATTGAAAATCCTTCATAAGTTAACTTCCAATTACAAAATACAAAACCCGGGCGACGCCGGGTCTTTTAAGCTAGTGACTTATAAATTAGCAATACTCAAGATATTTACTAACTAAATTGTTCGAGTTTTCCCATGTGGACAAAGCTAAATATTTCGCAGGATGGTATTTACTGGGGGTGGGAAAATTGTTGCCTAACCTGCATTGAACGACATTCAATTTCATACCAAAAATGTGTCTCGACTTTGAAACTAAATTTGTCAACTTGATAATACAGAACAAAGCAGTGGAAGTTACATAAGAACCTGTCACTTCGGATCCTGCGTGTGTCATGCCAAATGGTGCATTCCAGTATGATAGCCGAATTCTTTCCATTGTCCCACTGCTTTTACATTAGTTTGTTGTAGCAAACGTTAATTTTAAGTTTTATATAAGCTCAGAATCAATGATGTAGGAAAAAACATTTATTGGTAATTGAATTGTTGTGGTCAATGGTAAACTAGTTCAGGCAAACAGGGGTCCACCCCGGGCCCCACTTACTATGGAGGCCCCCATTGGTGCCCCACCTCTATTTACACTCATCAAAATTTTTGAATTAAATAAAAATATAACATACTAGCTTAAAAGACCCGGCATCACCCGGGTTTTGTATTTTGTAATTGGAAATTAGCTTATGAAGGATTTTCAATTTTAAATTCTAGGTCCTTATATAGGCATTTATAATTTGAAATAGGAAGAACGACTTATTACACTCAAACTATTCCCTCAGAAAACGCTTGATATAGTTTTTTATGGCTCATAGAGGATCTAGAATGTTGCATCCCATCGCTTGTACAGTGCACAGCAAGCCTGGTAGAGGTTTAAATAAGAAGAAACAGAAATTCCTGTAACATAAAATTGTAATATCGAGGCGGGAAATTTCCCACTCTTATGTTACCATAAAGCATTATCACTTTCATACTTCTCTCTCCAAAAACCTGCGATATAATATAATAATATACACATTACCATATCTCGTTTTGTTTTCTCTATGTCCAGGGTAGAGAAAGTTATGTGATTCCATTATTTTAGTGGATTTCATTCTGTAATATTTATTTATAACATGAATTATTTTGATAACTTCTCTTATTTGTCAAAAGTGCATTTCATTTGTTTTTTTCAAGCCCACCTGATACCATTTGGCAACAATATATTCTGTGATTTGGAATTGATAATTCTATGTAAAAAGGGTTTAAGTATTTTCAAAAACATTTAATTTTTGGCATTTAGAATCAGAATTTTTCAAAATCCTTTCTTAGTGAGCACCTACATTATGAAACAAAGGTACTGTCAAAATTCCAAGTCTCTACCTGTTATAGTTTAGGCTGTACGTTGATTCCTGTCATTCAGTCAATCAGTCAGTCAGTCATTCATTCAGTCAGTCAGGACAAAGCCTTTTATATATATAGAGATTTGACGTGTCACCAATAAAAAGAATTGACTCCGGTTACCAATCTTCTGATCTCAGCTTCATGAGTTGGCTGCATGAGATTCGTTGGATACTGTGCTGAAATGTATCACTTACCGTAACTGATGAAAAATAGAATATGTTGTAAATTCATTATAAATTAACGGAAAAATTTAACAATGAGTTCACAAGTTTACCGCGACAGTCCTCTAGAAGATGCTCTATGGGTCACGTGCAGGTGATGTATCATTTAATTGAAGAAAATAGGTCAAGTCTTAATTTATAAATTAACACAAGGGGGGACATATAGCTTTCGATGAAATTCATTGGTGAGAAATATGTGAATTTCGTTATTTTTTTCTCAGCTATGAATTGGTCTACAGTCTTGCAATTTGACATACTATTGACTATTGACTATTTCTACAATTGCATACTATTTTCAAAATTAATCAAACTGTTAAAGTTACGGGTAATTATCGTTTCAAAATGGCTGCCATGTTTCATGCACTGAACAGCCGTTTCCCTGATAACTTCCACAAATACAGATATTTCTGAGTGATTATTTTTCTGTATGTTTGTTAATATCATGTGAACAACATAATCTAGGATCTCTGAAATATCTTCAGTACAAGTATTTTTTTAAATATATATAATTTAACGAAAAAGAAAATTTCAAAAACAATTATTTAAAAAAATGTTTACACTGAAGATATGCAATATGCAATTGTAGGAATAGTCAATAAAGAGCATGTCAGATTGCAAGACTGTAGACCAATTCATTGCTGCGAAACAAAATAATGAAATTTACATATTTCACACTAATGAATTTAATTGAAAGCTGTATGTCCCCCCTTAACAAAACACTTAATGTGTACGATGGCCTATTAGAGTTCAAAGACGTTCAAGAATCAATTCTTGAACGCGGGCAAAGAGAGTTAAGTCCACATTCCTGTTACTGAGAACACTGGACAACAGCCAAAAAATTTTTTGCATGAAATTGGGCGTTTATTATGTGGATTTTAGTGCTGAATTCAATTATGCAAACAGTTTTTCTCTGGCACCCTCAGTTTCAAAAAGAAAGCCTGTTTTCTGAATTAGCACTGGCTGTAAATGCTTAAATTTCTGTTAAAGTGATTGACATAGTAAACAAGACCTAATAGCGATTATAACATTTATTTATTATTATTTTACTGCTTTAGTTAGTAAGGACCATGGTGTTATGATAATTGGTCATGCAGTTCAAATGAAAGAAAGTTACAAAAATATGCAGCTAATATTACAAAAAGTACAGTATGACAAGTACAACTGGTCCATCTGTGGCGATTTCAAAATGATTGGAATACTGTTAGGATTGCAAAGCGGATACACGACATATTGCTGCTTTTTGTGCGAATGGGATAGCCGTGATAAATCCAAACATTACGACACTAAAATATGGCCTCCCCGGAAGAATTTTGTCCCTGGAGAAAAGAATATCTCAGCTGAACCATTGGTTGATAGATCAACAATTTTATTGCCTCCACTTCATATAAAATTAGGCCTAATGAAGAATTTTGTCAAGGCATTAGACAAATCTGGAGCAGGTTTCAAATACCTAGAAGAAAAATTTCCAAGAATCAGTGCTTCTAAGTTGAAGGAAGGCATTTTTGTTGGGCCTCAGATTCGAGAACTAATGAAAGATCAGCTGTTTGAAAGTAAACTGAATCATGTGGAACTTGAAGCATGGATATTAATCAAGACCATTTGCGAACAGTTCTTAGGTAATACTAGAGCACAAAATTACGAACAATTAATTGAGAAATTACTAGGAGCCTATAGAAATCTAGGTTGCAACATGTCTCTCAAAATTCACTTCCTTCATTCCCATTTGGACTTTTTCCCTGCAAATCTAGGACAAGTTAGTGATGAACATGGAGAAAGATTCCACCAAGATATTTCCGAAATGGAGAAAAGGTATCAAGGAAGATGGAAACCCAATATGCTTGCAGATTACTGCTGGAGCCTCAAAAGAGAAACCACAGTAAAGTACAGAAGAAGCCGCAAAAGGCAGAAATTCAACTGACAGCAGTAGAGGATGGACTTGAAAACGAGCTGGCAATGTTTTCAGGTATGTTAATTGGTTACTTTTACAAAATTAAATATAATTTTATTATGAAGGATTCTTCTACATACGAATATTACCAGTTAGTCTTTGATATTACGGCGACTTTACGTTTTATTTATAAACGACTAGATGTGTAAGTACACGATTTACTAAAAACTGAGGGTGCTAGACAAAAACAAAGGCCATATTTGAACTCAGCACATCAAAATACATAAGAAATGATATGTTTTGTGTAAAAAAAATTTTTGAAGGTCAGTTTTGTTGTCCAGTGGAATTAGACACTATACCAGCCCAACATAGCTTTAGAGATGGATAAACCCATGAGGCACACATCAATAACTACCATACGTTTCTGAATATGACTTACTGGACTTAATACAAATGTAGAGAACATGTTTATTTATAACTCTATGGACACATATCAATTTTGTAGGATGGTGGACTTAAACTCTCTTTGCCCGCGAACCCCGGAATTCCAAACTTATGTTTAAGTTTTTAACTATTTGCATTTAAGTTGCAACTTGTGGAAGACTTCTTCAGAACTGAAATTAATAAAAAAATCTATTTGCACTCAACAATGAGCCAAATCAGACTAAATGGACTAGCAACGTTATACATTGAGAACAATTTGGCTAAGAAAATAAAATTTAATGAGACAATTAAACAATTTTCTGGTGTAAAAGCTATAAAAAAGACAATTTTAAACGTGGCTATTTATTCTGTCTATTATTTTTTCGTATAGATTAGCCCATGGAGAAGATCTGAAAGACAAAAAAGCTAGTCATAGAAAAATAAGTTAAAAATAGTCGTGTTGGTAGCTTTTACTGGGGCCTCAAAAATAAATCCGCCTTAGTGGTCTAGATTCAACTCATAATATTATAATTACAGTAAAAAACCAGTATAACAAAATTTAGGGACATCAGAAATAATTTGTTATAGTGGAACTTTGATACTGAAATTTTACAGGTGTACAATGTTCTGGACTTAATTTTTTGAAAAAGTCAAAATAGTCACCAACCACTGCACATGAATTTAAAACGGAATCTGGTATATTGCTGTTGTGATAGAAAAAAGTCTTGAAGACCATGTACCATGTTTTTCCTGCACAAGAGTCAAACTCTGTGTTGCACACCTTTCTCTTCAACCTCATCATCACTCAAAATGTCTGCCACAATTCCATCGTCTGTGATTTCACATCACAGTCCACACTGAAATAGTCATTAAGATTCACCCTCGCAGGCCCATCTTACTTTTCCAATCCTCTTCTCTTTCTATTTCATCTAGCACTTCACTCCAGCTTTTCTAAAACAGATAGTGATTATTATTTCTTCTTTAAGGTATTTCCATTCAGCATTCAACACTCAGCATTTAATGTCTCTCCCTGAGGCAATATTATAGAGCATACGACAGAAAAAATAAAATAATGTAGAGGCAAATAAGTTAAATTTAATTTTGTTGTACTGAAAGTTCTAAATTTGTTATAATGAAATGTTTTAACACATATTAAGTAGGGAAAAGGGAAGAGGCCAATACATAATTTTGTAATACTGAAAATTTTGTTATACTGGGATTTTACTTGTATAGTGTATCAAGTGATGCATGCAACCATGGCAAAAAAAAAGTGTGCATGGAACGCCACGCGACAGAAGTAAAACTTGTGTTAATTTTTATTTTTTCAATTTTTTATTATTGAATTTTTCAATTTTGCCTTATTGAACTTTTTAATATTGGGTTTTTGGACTTTTTTAATTTTGGATTTTGTAATTTTGGATCTTTGAATTTTTAATTTTGGATTTTTTAAGTTTTCGATCGGAGATTTTATTATTTATTAAATTTTGGATTTTCGATTTTTTAATTTTTAATTTTGTTCTTTTATATTTTGTAAATTTGGTTTTTTTAATTTTGGATTTTTAATTTTTTGAATGTTGAATATTTGGATTTTTTAAATTTTGGAAATTGATTTTTTTAATTTTGGAATTTATTATTTTTAATTTGGATTTTTTAAATTTTGGATCTTTGAAATTTTTATTTTTTGGATTTCTTAATTTTGAATTTTTTTATTTTTAAATTTTGGTTTTTTGATTTTTTAATTTTTAATTGTTTTTAAATTTCTATTTTTAATTTTTTTTAGCTTTTGATTTTTAAAATTATGATTCTTTGAATTTTTTATTTTTTGGATTTTTAAATTTTGTATTTTAGTTTGTTAATTTTGGTTTTCTAGATTTTTCAATTTTGGTATTTTTTATTTTTTTATTTTTAAATTTCGGATTTTTAATTTTGGATTGTTTATTTTTTATTTTTGGATTTCTTATTTTTAAATTTTGGATTTTTGGACTTTTTAATTTTGGATCTTTAATTTTTTTATTTTGGAATTTTGGATTTTTTAAATTTTGGATCTTTGATTTTTTTATTGTTTGGATTTTTTAAGCGCGGTAATGAACCTCCGGGTTCCATAAAATAAATAATATACCGGTACCTTTAGATTGCTCAGGAATTGTCTATGGCCATTGAGCAAGTAGGTGTTATTATTATTATTATTATTATTATTATTATTATTATTATTATTATTATTATTATTAATATTATTAATATTATTATTATTATTTTTCATCACTTGTTTGTGAGTTCTTCTGCTGCATCGGCTTTTTTCGCAAGATGCAGCATTATATTGGATTTATCTGGTTTATACTCATAGTATGGTTATTACTATTATTATTATTATTATTTTATTATTATTATTACTATTAGTATTATTATTAGTATTAGTATTAATATTATTATTATTATTATTATTATTATTATTATTATTATTATTATTATTATTATTATTATTATTATTATTATTACTACTACTAAAAACTAAACTAAACTCCGTGGCGCTAACATCCCTGAAGGGACAAGGTCTACAACTCGACCGCTGCGTCATCTACCATAGGCAGTAAGAAAATTATTTCTTAAAGTAGATCCTACATAAATGTTGCATTATAGGTGGCGGACGGTGCTAGCTAGACAAAGAAAGAGAAAAGTTAATATACTCAATATAAATGCATACAAATGACTAAAGAAGGAAAAAAATAACATGAAAATGACAAAATAATGACCTAAAATTGAAATAAATGCCCTAAAAATATAAAATTGCATAACATTACAAAAAATGACAAATAAAAATGCATTTCTAAATATTGTTTTGGCAATAGTATTACGACTGGTTAATTTATACATCATTTCGCACAATTGTGTTCGCGAGATCTTTCAGTGTTATTTTTATTTTATTGTTTAAGCTTAAGTTGGCTTAATTCATAAAATGAAAACAAATATAAAATATAAATATAGAGAATCGTCTTTTCTTCCCTTCTATAGAAAAAAGCTCTGTGAATGTCCGCAAATGCTATCGAGAAATCTATATTAATAAAACTAAGTGTTTGTCTTTCTGTCTGTCTGTGCGCGATACCCAGCGAAATCTACTCAACGCAGAGATGTGAAATTTTATACATAGGCGGACTAAAGGGTCGGAATGTGCACCTCGAAGCCGGAATTTTAATTTTCGCTTTCGTTCGTGAGTTATGAGTGAAAAACGGGCAGAAAACGTGCATTTTTTTTGCTTTTTCGAAGCATCAGTTTTCAGTTTAATACATTTCAATGTCAAATCAATTACAGTTGGCTTTGGCTATTTTATCATACCTTGGAAATAAAAGCATCGCGATTGCTTGAATGTCGTAAGCCCACGCTCTCGATTTACCCCTACCGCGGGTAAAGAAGTTTCACTTCAAAAGAAAACTAGAAAACCTATGTGGAAAAGTGAAAGAGAGGTCTGAAGATTGAGATTTCAGTATGCCTCTCGTATTAGTTAACTTTGCATTGATTCTAACTAATTTGTTAAATTGAACCTACATGCTTTCCTAAGAACATGAGAAATATTCCTGCAAAATACTTTTAAATCTTCAAATGATACTGGTATTTAATTGCCTTGTTTAGTAAGGTTTTCAAATCCCCCGGATAATGTTCATGCAATTCTTGTATCAAGCATTCTCTGAGGACAGGCGTATTCAGCTGTTTTGCTTTAAACTAAATTGCTTAAGGATACTTTTCTTGCTTTGACTTTAAGTATTCACCGGTGTCTACAAACAACTCTCAGTTGACAATAATTATTCATAGCATTCCACATCAAGCCAGAATCCAACATTCAACAACACTCCGATCTCGAATTTTGGCAACGGACGTTTCCATTGGATATCCCTGTACTGGACTTGATATAAAGCTGCTGTAAATAATACTTAAGCACCCCCGTGCCCCCCCCCATCCCTTTCCTCTAGGATTGCGCGAATTATGACATCATAGCCCACCGATATAGTATCTGTGTCAAAGCCCCTTCCCAGGCATGCATGAAAGACCCCGACAGGCTTTGTTGACTGTGTAGGAACTGGCGTATTTCCGAAACTCACTGCCTGGCCGATAATACACCGTACAGCATAACTAGCAGTGGCCTACGTGTGGTGGAGTGTGATACAGAATGGAGCCCGTACTTAAATCAGAGTTTACAGAGACTGGAATTAAGGAAGAAATTCAGCCTGAAACACAACCAAAGAACTCAGAGTGTACTAAGATTGAGATTAAGGAACAAATTCCTGAAATACAACCGAAGATCGAACCTATCCCAATTACTTTCGAGACAATACAGACACAAGAAGTCAAACGTGAGGGTACAGTCCACACTGATTCTACAGCATGCAGCACCGTTCACAACTTAGAGCAGATTTCAGGAGTTTCAGAAGTAAATAATGAAGAAGAGGATCAGCTAATGCAATCACACTCACCTGCTGTATCTACAAGCACATCATCTGCTGGAAACAGTAAACAGCTAACTCCTACTACAGACAAGCATTTCTCGTGTGATGTATGTAACAAGAAGTTTTCACTGAGAGGGAATCTCAAATCTCATATGCTAACTCACACTGGACATAAGCCATTCACGTGTGATATATGTAGTAAGAAATTTTCCCGAAGATTTCATCTCAAATCTCATATGCTAACTCACACTGGACATAAGCAGTTTACATGTGATATATGTAGCAAAAAATTTTCCCAAAGAGCTCATCTCAAATCTCATATGCTTTCTCACACTGGACATAAGCCATTCACGTGTGATATATGCACCAAGAAATTTTCCCTAACAGGGAATCTCAAAAAACACATGCTGACTCACACTGGACATAAGCCATTTACGTGTGATATATGTAGCATGAAATTTTCACTTAGGGAGCATCTCAAAAGCCACATGCTCACTCACACTGGACATAAGCCATTCATCTGTGATATATGCACCAAGAAATTTTCCCGAAGAGGGGATCTCAAAACACACATGCTCATTCACACTGGACATAAGCCATTTACGTGTGATATATGCACCAAGAAATTTTCGCAAAGATGCAATCTCAAAACACACATACTTACTCACATTGGACATACGCCATTCACATGTGACATATGTAGCAAGAAATTTTCCCAAAGAGGGGATCTCAAAAAACACATGCTGACTGACATTGGACATAAGCCATTCACGTGTGACATATGTAGCATGAAATTTTCACTTAGGGAACATCTCAAAAGCCACATGCTCACTCACACTGGACATAAGTCATTCACGTGTGATATATGCACCAAGAAATTTTCCCTAAGAAGGAATCTCAAAACACACATGCTCACTCACACTGGACATAAGCAGTTTACATGTGATATATGTAGCAAAAAATTTTCCCAAAGAGCTCATCTCAAATCTCATATGCTAACTCACACTGGACATAAGCCATTCACGTGTGATATATGTAGCATGAAATTTTCCCGAAGAGGGAGTCTCAAAAGACATGTTCTAACTCATGAGAGGAACAACCTTTCCTAATGTGATGTCTAGAGGTCGGACAGATTCGGAACGTCTATGGGGTGCTAGTCAGCAGACCTAGGAAATGACGCAGTTTGCGCGCGTTCTGTTCTGTCCTGCCTTGCCCTGGTTGGTAGTGGTGGGGAAGCGCGACATTGTGTGCGCATAGCCATTCACTGTTTAGACCTGTGTGTGAACGTTTGTTGTCAACCAGTGGAATCCGCTTAAGGAATATAATTATTATATTATATTAGCACGTGCCCGCTGCTTCGCTCGCGATTATTTACTCAACAGCTAGATGTTTTATTTAACATTAAAATATTATATTTATTAACGCTCACGTTGTTTTTACAGAAATGGCAGGAATTACATAAACTTTATATATACTAGCTTAAAAGGCCCGGCGTCGCCCGGGTTTTGTATTTTGTAACATGAAATTAACTTAGGGAGGACTTTCGATTTTGAAACTCTAGGTCCTTATATAATATGTATGTAGAATTCGAAATGAGGAAGAACGACATATGACAATCAGACTAATCCCTCAGAAAACGCTAGATATAGCTTTTTATGGCTCATAGAGGATGTCGAATGTTGCATTCCATTGCTTCTACACACCATGCCTGGGAGGAGTGCAAATAAGAAGAAAAATAAATTCAGGTTACATAATATTGTATTGTCTTGACAGAAAATTGTATTTCTCACACTCATATTACCATACAACCGTTTCGGGGCTGAAGTAAAAAATAAATTCAATATCACTTTCATATTTTCCTTCCCAAAAACCTGGGACATACTATAACTTACTGTGCGCGTAGGACTGAAAATGTTCCATCCCATTTTGTCTTCTTTTAGTTGCTTAGGGCCTCTGATAAACATCCCTAGGTCTATTTCTCAACTAATACAAAGCCTACAGCTATGAGTGACGTATCAGTGGATAGAATTTGTTACAGACTTCCGATATAGCATACTCACTGCAACTAAGTTGTCCCTGTAATACGACCGCTTATTCTACATCAAAATGTGAAGTGAAAAAATGTTTTCCATGTCGAGGGTAGAGAAAGTTTTGTGACTGCTTTATTTTCGTGGATTTTATTCTTCAAGAATTATTTTCACATTTACATCGATTGTATCAGAATTTGTTAAAGCCCAGTAATATAATATAGTTTCCAAAGTCCTATGCGAACACCGTAAACAAAACTTTCGTTATGTAAACAATTGAAAGCAGAACTTTCTAACTCTGCCTCATTTCACATTTCCGACTTTTCCCGTGGATTTTCCATAAATTTTCTTTCATACAAACCTTGTCCTGACAATTACGAACACAACAAAAAAAGAATCAGCCAAATCGGTCGAGCCGTTCTCAAGTGATATTCATGTTGTGTCATAATTCATATGTTTCTGAAGGATCTGTGTGTAAGATTTCATAAAAACTAACCAAAGAATGTAGACGGGTATAGAGATTATATATTAGCGGTATAAACAGCTAAGGGAAGGATAGTATTGTTGAATAGAATTTTCTCCTGATTCTATAGGATCTGGTTTTGTATAATCCTTCAAAGAATTTAAATTTGTACAGGGATTGGAAAATAGGGGTAGAGAAGAGCTAAGGTATGATCCTTTTCTGTTATTATTGCTGCCTTGAATTGTCTTTTGATTCTGCAGAATCTATTTAAAAATCTGCTAAAAATCTTTCGAAGTATTTATACTTATGTATAGATTATGTAATAGGGTAGAAAACTGTTCGAAGAATGTAGATTTGTACAGACATCACAACGTATGGGTAGAAAACAGCTAAGATGTGAACTGTTTTGTTATTCAAGTTACTTAAAATGTTCTTCTGATTCTACAGCATTTGTCTTTAAAATCTTGTAAAAATCTTTCAAAGTATCTAGATTTGAATAGAAATTATATAATATAGGTAGGCCTATACAACAACTAAAGGGTGATTTGATCTAATATTTTGTTGCCTAGAAAATATTTCTCATTCTAGAGGTTATATTAGTATAATTTGATGAAAATTTGTTAAAGTATGTATCCTATATTTGTATAGCAATTACACCTTATAATAAGGGTAGAAAACAACTACGGAAATTTTTATATATTAATATTAATATGTACAGTACTAATATTATTATTACATTGTGTATAGACTATTGTAGATTATTAATTTGTATTAATATTGTCATCATAGCAATACATTAATATAAATAATAATTTTCTCCGGGTTATATGGGGTAAGTTATGTAGGTAATGATTGGTGAAACACGGCCAAAAGTGTAGATCTGTATACAAATTATGTGACAACAGAGATAATATAGACCTAATAAACTAATGGATAGTTTGTGAATTGCAGAGCAGGGAAACTTTCATGAGCAACACAACAAAAAGAGGCGCAGGATCATTAAAATCGGCGTCTCAACATCAAAAAAGGACACACATACGCACAAATTGCTTCGCAATGCATTCTACATAAAACACACAATATTTCAAAGGATTTTTCCATGAATTTTTCATAAAAAAGTACCATCGTCTTGCCCTATCTATAACCGGATAGCATGCTCTTAAAGCCTCGGCAATTCACCGCCCATTTTAACTGTAATACGTTTTCATGTTGATAAATTATATTAAAATATGAAAAGGGCGTAACAAGGTATTAAACTAATAAGGCATTTGATAAGGTAATTAGACATAAAAGCTACTAGCAAAAAGGATCAAAATATAAAATAAATAATTCAACAAATATCTAAATAAAAGTAGTGCAGATTTACAAGATTAGGAAAAAGTTTAATTCATTCTCTTCCCCAGCGGGTCAATCTTCCAGTATGGATACAAGTAGCCAGTAAATATCCTTTATTATTGAGTCCACGAATAAAATATTTAAGGATTTTTACGTAATTGCTAGTAGGCCTATTTTGTAGCCTATATATTTTATATTTTATAGCTTTAGCGCTGGAGTAATTACCACTCTATTACTCGTAAACCATTCAAAATATAAACGTGGTACTTGATGTATAATAAAATTAAAATATTTCCCTAAAGCTTACATGCTTGAATCATTTTCTGGTCACATAAATAAACAAATTGTCGCATAGTCAAAATATGCTTCTTCCTGAACAGTTCACGGTCGTCACAAATCAGTCCGACAATTGAAGCGCATGGAATAATTACCACTCAATTACTCGTAAACCATTCGAGATATAGAGCTGGAACTTCATTTATATTAAAATTCAATTATTTCACTAAAACTTTCTCGCTTGAAGTTTTTTCGGGACACAAAAATACAAAAAATTGTCGCATAGTGAAATTCGCTTCTCCCTCCATGAATTTTGTGCAACGGGTGATGTTTATAAAATAAAATAAAAACATTTGTGCCCGCTTTTTTAAGGCTCTGTTTTAACCAACAGTAGGGCTGATGTGTGTAGATTATTCCTGCACAAATTTCACAGGAATCCGACCAAGGGTTAATTAAAGATTACGAGTTTAATCACGCGGTGTAAGGATTTTCTAGTCTGAGTAAAAGCTGACTCCCAGTACCCAGTCTAGCCACCACGTAGGCGTGGTGATAGCTAGTAGGTAACTCGCAACGAAGCTGCTAATAGGAATCACTCATAGACGTTACGGAAATGACTGAGCTCTACACCGAGTCTTTGTCATGTGTGAGGAAGTTACAACCGAATGCACACACAGGCAAAGTGGTCTTGTAGTGTGACAATCAAAAGAAGAGGAAGGTTTGTTAGGGTAGAAATAGTTATGCGAGTGTTCCTTTTATTCATACCACAAGAACTGGCACCCGCACCGAATGAGGCTTGGGGTCACGTGATTATCCAGACACATAAGAAACCTGAAACAAAGCTTGTGTCTAGCTGAGAAGAAGGGAATATATGCTTGCAAGCCCCATCTGTCACCTCAAGAAAGAAGTTCCAGTCATGAATAATAAAGCAAAATGTTAGCAAATGTCCTTAAGCGAGTTACGTCGCCCGTTCTACGTTGAACCTGAGATCTCTTTGCTGAATTACGTTTCTATATATATACAGTTCACAAAGCGAGAATTCAGAAACAGGGAAACGTTGCCTGCAGGATTTCATACAGTTGATATATATATATATATATATATATATATATATATATATATATATATAGCAGTAATGTGATGCTTACTTGTTTATTTGTGAGGAACATTACATGTGTGATATTTTCAATTTAAATTTGTTTAATCCTCAGAGCAATGGGACATTGTTAAACATTAACATACATATTAATACTATGAACGAAAATTATGGATTGTAAGATACAGCATTATAGTAATGCAATTACAATAATATTATTTCTATTTAGTTTAACAGATTCTTCTCATGAGTAAAATGGGTTTTTATAAGACATGTATACAGTTTTCTTTTAATTCTATTAAGGTATGAGTACACCCTGAGGGGTAAAATTCTATAATTTTAAAGTCACTGTCTTTAAAATTTTGTTCATGGTTCATTGACTCATTATTAAGGGATTTTACTAAAAAAGTGCAAAATACAATTAATTATTTAAACAAATATTTTTTTTAAAAAGAATTAAAGAAATGGGAACGCTGTATCTCCTATACTAATGCAAATATTTTCAAAACTCTTTTACTGGATTGTAGCAAAAACATTTCTCTAGTGCCTGAATTAGTTTTTAATAAAATTAATTACTTCACAGCATTGGTGTATCAAATTTTAAAAAAAGTATAAATATTATCATGCAACTTTTCATAGTATGCCATTTCATAATTTACTATATCAAATTTTAGTTTAATTCAGGCACTGGAAGATTTCTCTGGAAACTGAGGCTTATTGTTTGTTCTTGGTAGCAACAGTCTGGAAAATAATGAAGTTGAATACTACTGTTGAAGAGTTTGACAATATTAGTTAAAGCTTTTCTTGTCAACTTCCACAGAGCAAGATTTGTTATTCCGTCCCTTCCTGGTGACTTTCTGGAAGATTGTCTTTTAACAATTGCCCTTATTTCAGACGAAATCTTATTTGGATTTTTGCAGGTATCCTTAAAAAATCATTAACTTGATTAAGTACTTCGGAATTATGTATTTTATATTTTGGATCTTCCTCGTGGGACGAAACTGATTTTCCAGCTGATCTGCTATAACAGCAGCTTTATCTTGCTCAGTGAAAACAGGTCCTCTATTGCTCAAAATAGGCTTTCCTCTTGTATTTGTGCGAGGTTTAGTTAGATAGCGTGTGATTTTCCAGATATTAGAGGCGCTACTTGCTTATCAATCACATTCATAAGAAGAGCCTGGTTCTTTAGTCTAATATATTGTTTATTTATAAGTAGGGTTCGGATGTTCATGACATGTCATATTTTTATCTTGACCACCATTCTTGCCACAAACACAAATTAAACACGAATTGCACTGTTGTTATCCTTTTCGGACCATTTTTATTTTGCATATAAAGTCATATTTTAGTGATTTTATGGTATTGGTCATATTTTGGTCATATTTGTAATTTAATGTCATATTTTAGTTATAAATTTGGTAAAGGACCACATTTATAAAGTACATGCACTAAACGGTCGAGTTAAATTGGAAAGTTATTTCATTAATTTAATGTTTTACCAAATTAATAGGTAACTTAATTTTAAAATTAATAGGTAACTTAATTTTAAAATTAATATAATTGTTAATATTTTATAGGGACACACAAGGTCTACAAAATATTTGGAGATAATGAAGCTAGCAAACAGGAGCAAATTATCGTATTTAAAACTAGAAGTTAATTACAAGTAAAACTGTAAATCGCCTGTAAAATTGTTAAAAAAATGATGGTCTGATTGAATTCATGCGATGTAATAATTTAGTGTAATTAAAAATTTTAAATTGGAACATTTATTTTTAGAGATTATGTCTATTATTATGTCATATTTAGGATTTTTGGGTAATCTTTAGTGACCTAAGGGCATATTTGCAGTCCTATTTTCCACTTTTTTAGGTCATAAACATCCGAACCCTATTTATAAGCATATTTTACTTGCTCTTTTCTGCTATCATATTTTGTATGCTAATCGGTAATAGGCTATACTGGAAGTCTTAATGGCATATGATATTGCATTCATAGTTACTTCAGTCTCCGCATTTAGTTCTTCAATAGATGATATCTTTGGATTTCCTGAGAAAGAATTATAGTGCCCAGTTTGTTATGCGGTAATTGAATCTGATGTTAAGAACATCGTGTTTTGCATAATTTACTGAAATTATTTATTTTATTCTGCCAGCTACAGGAATAAATCCCAATTACAGTTGGCGTAATTTCGCCAATACATGTTTTACAGTATAAAAATACAATACAATAAATGAACGAATGTGTGAGGATACAGAAAAAAATACATAAATGATTTACAATAACTACAATTAATTTAACAAGACAATCTAAAAATTAAGCCAAATCATATGGAACATATAACAGTTTATGAAGAAGTCCTATGTACTGATTCAATGACAAGTCAAAATCCAGAAGAGCATTTTGAAGTGATAGAGAATTATATCGTTTACACATTCATGGGCGTACGGTAAGTGGGGGTTCAGGGGGTTGAAACCCCTCCCGAAATATCTGCATATTATTTTGAAGATTATAAATCAAATTAACGAACGAAATTAAAATTAATGAAATTTAAAAAAACAACAAAAACTCTGATTCGGTTGTTACATATTTTACAATTTCGTACATATCAAAGCATTATTTAAGATTTATCGTAATTTAGTTAAGATTCAAATTTCGAAACCTCGTGGTGTTGATAGTTTTTCAGCTTAATAACAGAGATCTATTAATAGTAAACGAAAATCCCTTTGGAATCTGTCGAACGACCACTCGAATACTCCCGCCAAAATCCATCAATCTGTTTGTAAAGCCAACAGTAATCACGAGCTCATCACAAACTTATCATGAAGTAATCGGCATTAATCGCGCTTTTCCACCGGTGGATTTACAGAAGACTTTAAAAACGTGCCTTATGCACCATACAGTATTATGATAATTTTTCAAGATAAAGTTTTTATTTATAGACTCTAACTTAAACGTGATGGATGGAATCTCAAGGAAAACAGTTTCAAGGACTGAGCTGCATATTAATTTATTACAGTGTATTAATAATCACAATACAAAAAATAATAATTCACAATGTGCGCAAGGACATGGAGCTAAGACGACTTTATATTGAACCCCTCCCGAACAAAATTTCACCGTATGCCCATTTACACATTTGAATGAAAGATGAACATTCTAATATTTTTGACCTAATGACAGGAATATATGACAATTCCCTATTCCTTAAATTTAATTGCACTACATTAAATTTAATGCGTTTTAAAAGTTCATTAACAATTTTACCATTGATAATTTTATATAAGAATAACTGTTGCGCTACCAACCTTCTACCAATTAAAGTAACAAATTTAAATTCATTTAATAACGTATTATAAGAAATTCTATCAATTAAAGCAGATCTATCATATTTTTTAAAATACATAGATCGAAGAAAACTCTTCTTAATTTTTTCTATGTCATTAATATGAGTTTTATACAATGGTGACCATATAACTGATGCATATTCTAGCTTACTGTGTTCAATGGGTTCTGATCAGAAGTGAATTGTTCAGTTGAATATAATGTCCAGTGGGTTTTGTTTACCTCTGTACAGAGCAATGTCTAATACATCACCTAGATCTTGAGGGTTGTAGGAATAACACGTCGGAAGTGTTGTTCTATCAAACGTCCCCTACTTGTAATCAGTACATTTTTTGCTTTGTAATCTCCTGCAAACATAAAACTTAATCCCGGTGAAGTAAGGAGATCTAGATCACATTTTAATATTGGCTTTGTATGAGAACAATACATGGCTCCAAATATCATGGATTCATTATGAAAAATAATTTCAACATGTGAGGATCTACTTCTCTGTGATAAATGCCTGACTTTACTATTATGGCTGTGTCATATCCTCGTAGGGATAGCTTGCAAGTTAGTTTTAAGTGTGGTAGGCCTATCTCACCTAAGTCCACTTGCATTCCACCTATGTGGAAAAGTGAAAGAGAGGTCTGTAGATTGAGATTTCAGTATGCCTCTCTTATTAGTTAACATTGCATTGATTCTAACTAATTTGTTAAATTGTTAATACATGCTTTCCTATGAACATCGGTATAAAGATATGACAAATATTCCTGTACAATAACTTACTTTTAAATCTTCAAATGATACTCATATTTGTTTGCCTTGTTTAGTAAGGTTTTCAAATCCCCCGGATAATGTTCAAGCATTCTCTGAGGATAGGCGTATTCAGCTCTTTTGCTTTAAACTAAATTGCTTTTACTTTAAGTATTCTCCAATGTCTACAAACAACTCCCAGTTAACAGTAATTATTCATAGCATTCCACATCAAGCATGAATTCAACATTCAAACATTCAACAACACTCCGATCTCGAATTTTGGCAACGGACGTTTCCATTGGATATCCCTGTACTGGACTTGATATAAAGCTGCTGTAAATAATACTTAAGCACCCCCTTGCCCCCCCTTTTCTCTAGGATTGCGCGAATTATGACATCATAGCCCACAGATATAGAGGAATAGATCGGCAGCGTCGTATCCTTAACTGCAGGTAGCAGTGAAGCCGAGTCAGGGGTGAAGAGGGGCAAGGGAAGCAGTGCCGACGCAAACAATAGAATCAGATGACACGAATGAGTTGCTAGTATAGACTTATGGTTCACACAACCATACTAAACACGTGATATAACCTACATGCAGTTGCGTTCAATATAACCTAAGTAGTAGTAGTAGTTGTGGTGAAATTCAATTATAAGTCGCCCCTTAAGTTCCCCCCATTCGATATTCACATTTGCACGGACTGTGGTGTTTGTTTGTAGCTGAGTGTTGTTCTATCTAACGTCCCCTGAATTCCATAGTACATTTTTTGCATTGTAATCTCCTGCAAACATAAAACTTAATCCCGGTGAAGTAAGGAGATCTAGATCACATTTTAATATTGGCTTTGTAGGAGAACAATAAATATCATGGATTCGTTAGGAAAAATAATTTCAACATGTGAGGATCTATTTCTCCTTTGGTTGGTAGAGCATTGGCGCGAATAGACAAAGGTCCTGGGTTCAAGTCACAGTGTCGGAGGAATTTTTGATCTGATTGATTAAAATCTCAATGCAGTCATTTTGTTTGTAGCTATCATCTAGAGTGAGATCAGTCTTTGGAAAGAAATTTAATTAAAATAAAACTAAGTCAAAATAAACTGCATCATCTGCATCATCTGCATCTTTGGAGTGTATTTTTTCAAACTTCTCATTTATTCATAACAAAACTAAATACAACAAAACAAAACAACATAACAAAATTAGAAACAGATTAGGCTTACAAATATCTTCTATATTCCGGGGTGCGCGGGCAAAGAGAGTTAAGTCCACTTTCTTGTTACTGAGAATTAGAGTGACTTAACACACTTTAGCCGCTTTAGAGATGGATAAACCCATGAGGCACACATCCATAACTACCGTACAATTTTGAATATGATTTACTGGACTTAACACAAATGTAGAGAACATTTTTATCTATAAATCTATGGACATATCTAAATTTTTTAGGCACCCCGGAATTAGTGTTTTGCTTCATGATGTTGAAGTCCAAAATGGAAACTGAAACTTTAGATTGGTAAATGTTTAGAAATTCCATCACTGTATTTTTCATTATGTTAATACCTACTTTAATTTTGAAGTTATTTCACATTTTCTTGTCATACTTTCTACATGCAGTAAGTTACAATATAAAAAGAAAAAAATTATGTGCACTTCTTTAAGTTTTTTAATAAACCTGACTAATTTCATTTGCTTTAGCGTTCATCCTCAAAGTTTATTTTTATGTAGATTGAATTTCTGAGATGTCAGTATATCTGGAAATGATGTATTACCATAATTTTTCTATATTTTGTAGAAGTAGGCCTACTCAATGGCGTGACTTTGAATTTATTCTAGACCATCTTTGTTTTACTCACATACAAATGTATCAGGGCACCAGTTGGATGTTGGATGTTGGATGTTGTCATTAATTATGATACATTTACAATCCCATTGTAAAACAAGTAGACTTGAAAAGCGAATTTTGTTACATTAACTTGATAATATAGAAAAAATCAATGGAAGTTACATATAACCTGTCACTTCGGATCCTGCGTGTGTCATGTGTAGATGTAGATGTAGATGTAGATGTAGATATCTCGTCCTGTAGATCCTGTGTTGAGTGGGGCTCAAGGATATAGAACACGTCAGATCAAAAAATACATGCATGTTATAACAATAATATAGGTCTACAGAAACTGCAAGCTGCCAAATTTATCCAAGCTGGAAATATTCCTCCAAATTGTAGAAGGTGTGAGTTATTAAAAATTCCTTGACAGCTGTTTTGAAATGTTTGCTCTTTCTTTGAATACATAATAATTTAATGTTGTTTGGAAGCTTGTTATATATCTGTACTGCAGAATAATACGCACCCTTCTGAAAGAGTTTTAACGAGTTATTTGGTCTGTGTAGATCATTCATGATTCTGGTAGAACGTCCGTGTACACTAAAATTAGTTTGAAATTTATCAATATTATTCACTACATAACACATAACAGAGTATATATACTCCCCTGTAAGAGTGAGGACTTTTAATTTTTCAAATAGCAGTTTACAAGATTCCTTTTTTTTCTTTCCACATATTATTCTTATTGCCCGCTTTTGTAATCTAAATATTTTCTCCCTATGGGTAGAGTTGCCCCAGAAAATGATCCCGTACCTCATCACCGAGTGAAAATATGCAAAATATACCGTAAGTAATGCATCCTGTTTTAATATATTATTCAAAATTCTTAAAGCAAAGCACGCTGAACTCAGTTTTCGACTTATCATTTCTATGTGTGTCTTCCAGTCAAGATTTTGGTCAATTTGCAGTCCTAAAAATTTTACATTGCTAATTTCTTGTATGATTTGTGTTCCATAATTAATTTCAAGATTTGAGATACATCTGTTTTTTGTCCTAAATTGTATAAAATGGGTCTTATCAATATTAAGTGTCATTTTATTAGCTAGAAACCATGTGTTTAACTCGTGAAAAGCCTTTGTAGCTATTCGTGATAAATGTTCTTGTGACGTTCCTGTTACAAGTACACTAGTATCATCTGCAAAGAGCAATACCTTTGATTCGTCACTTAAGTTCCATAATTAGGAATTATGTTATTAGTAATAACATTACTTTTAATGAGACGGTTGAGCTTGTCACATCTGGCTCAATATTAGTCAAATTTAGTCGAAGATCAGCAGATAGGCCTACATTAAGTCATCTTAATTATGTCTGCAGACCATCTGCACCATCGTCGCGGACCATAGGTTGAGAAACGCTGCTATAGAAGATGCGCTATGGGTCACGTGCAGAAGATGTATCATGTAACTGAAGAAAATTGAGCAAGTCTTAATTTATAAATTAACTTAAGAAAACACTTAATGTGTACGATGGTCTATAAGAGTTCAAAGACATTCAAGAATCAATTCCAAACTTAAGTTTAGCACTAAAGTTGTTTTTAACTATTTGCATTTCAGTTGCAACTTGTGAAAGACTTTTTCAGAACTGAAATTAATAAAAAAACTATTTGTGCTCAACAGTGAGCCAAATCAGACTAAATAGACTAGCAATGTTATAGGCTACATCGAGAACAATTTGGCTATGAAAATAAAATTTAATGAGACAATTGGATAATTTTCTGGCGTAAAAGTTATAAAAAAAAGACAATTTTAAATGTGGCTTATTATCCTGTCTATTATTTTTTCGTATAGATTAGCCCATGGAGAAGATCTGAAAGACAAAAAAGCTAGTCATAGAAAAAATAAGTTAAAAAAAGCCATGTTGGTAGCTTTTACTGGGGGGAGGGGCCCCAAGTGGTCTAGTTACTCCACTGCAGGTAAACTATACCAAAAGTGAAGTTAGATTCAACTCATTATATTATAATTAATATGACATTTATAGTGTATCAAGTGATGCATGCAACCATGGCAATAAAAATGCTCTCAGGCACTTTGATGTGAAAAATGGAATGTGTGTGAATAAAATTCTAGACATTTTTTTATATATATATGACGAACCTAACAAAGTTTTAAATTAAAAAAAAATGGGGATAAGACATTAACTTTTAACTCTCTTAAAGTTTTATACTTAGCTATAAAAAACATAACCAACAGCATAGGCCTATTAGCAAAAAGTAATAACATATATTGTATATTTCATCTCTAGGGCATGTTTTGGGCTAAACTAATAAACATTAAAAAAGGGTCGCTTTATTCCAGAATTTGTTGCTCAGAGAGAAATCGAGCTTCCTGCGCACTTTCTGATGGCAAGACACCCTTTCTCTACATTATGATAGAGTTCAGCAAACTTGTTCTTCTGATCACGATTATTATATTTTCACCGACGGCTCACGAACACCATCTACAGACCGAGAAACTGCAGTTGTTGGTAGTGCTATGGTTGTGTTCTCATCTAACGCTGAAATCACAAATCAAATGTTTAAACTTCCAGCTACTTCCACTGCTGGAAATAATTGTGCCTGAAAAGGATCGTTTTTCCTTCCAAGTGTTGGAACCAATCACAACAGAGCATTGGATAGTGAGATGTGATTGGCTGGGAAGGAAATATACACTGCCTCTATATATACAAGAGACGTTTTGGAGCGAGCCGCAGTAGCCTTGATAAAGACCACGGCAAGATGGTCGAAACATCGGCAGAATTCTTAAACATGATGCGGCAGATACCCGGAAGCCAAAAAGATTTTATTGTCAACTCGGGCCGCGGAAGCCTACGATCTTATAAGATGCATGTTACGTTCAAGCAGCCAATATGCAGAAAAGTACAACTTCATGAAGTTGCCTCTGACGATGTGAAGGAAACTAATATTTTGTGAATTATTCCAGCAATGTTCAAGAATGTGAAAAATATAGCCAGTGGCCATCATCTTATAACCCTTGAAATGGAGTAAGAGGCACACGTTTTATCTCCAATGTAAACACCATCCTTTGTCTTGTTGTAGTCAATGTAGTCACAAGAAGTCAGCAGGTCTTATGAAATATCTAAAGCGCAACTCAAATCACTGCCAGTCGATCTCACTATTTCTTAAGCAGTTCTGAGCTGAATTATATTCAACTGAAGATCAGATCCTTGAACCTCCGGGAAAGAAGCAAGGGTCCTGTAACTCCGTGGACATAAAAAAAGATTCATCCACATTAAAATACAAATTTGTGAAAGCTGTTATGAAAGTGAATGTTTCAGATTTCCTGGGCAAAATGTATCATGAACAACTAAAAGAGCTGAAATTTTTGTTATAGCATGTGATAACTATACCTGGGATTTTAGTCTCTAAAAGAATTAGTTTTAAGCACCTAAAATAGGCTTTTAAAACAAGTAAATAGGCTTTTAAAAAATAAACTAGGCACTTAAAATATGCTTTAAAAATGTGTAAATGGATAGAAAATTTACTTTAAAATATTACAATACACTCTAAACTGTAACATGGTCTTTTTTTACTGCAAGAAACGTGGTATACCTATTCTTAACAGGATTAACTGCAAAATTAGGCATCACGAACTATATTCACTTAAACAGATTTTCTTTCATTGGTGACTTGACACAGTAGTCCTTCCCCCTTAATCCTCCCCCTCCCCCGTCAGTCAACATTCCTTTGGTGACAATTGTTTGGGAAAATCAAGTTTCTGTGAAAAACCCACCTCTGCTGTTCTGCATTTCATTGAGGGATGTCCATTATAAGATTGTAAAAATTACAGAAGTTGAATTTTATTTTAAATGTACAAAATAGGCATTTTAGGCATTAAAATAGTAAAATAGGCTCTAAAGGTCCAAATAGGCATTTTAGGGCACTATAAAAACTCTATAAATGTAAGTGATTTATCATGAAACATCTACATATTTAAAAATTTTCATGTTGTTACATAAGGAACAAAATAGGCATTTGCCTTAAAATCCCAGGTCTAGTGATAACAGTGGACATGTGCTATTTTCCTCAATATCTTAACCTATTTGTATAACACAGGCTTGTTGTTATATTAAAATGTCCATGTCGTAAATTTTCCAACATGCACCTGCTCATGTGACAAAATTAGGCACACCTGTCGCAAGGTTAACAACAATATAATAAACTAATGTACCTCTTAGTCTTTACTTTGTGTGTGTGCTCACTACATAACTGAAAAAGCTATAAATAAAATTCATAGGTTGAGAACAGCAATTTTAATTTCCTGAACACATTTTGGAATGAATAGAAACCAAACAGAAATCTAACTAAATGTAGTATACATTGCTCTGGCTGAAAAGATAAGATAAGATAATGCTTTATTGTCACATAACATTTACATATGTCATAAACTGGTGACTCGTCAAGTTTCCTTAAATCTAAACTTAATCTATTAATGGCAATATTTACAATTAAGGTAAGTTTTCTTGATTCTGAGTAGAAGGCATTTTTACTTTAAATTTTCTAACTGAGTTTACATTTTTCACACTTTTTGGCAATTTGTTGTACAGTATGGGTCCATTATGTTTGAAGCTTTTATTGTGGCTTAAAATGAAGAGATTTGATTTGCTCCTGGTATTAAATGAATGAAGATGGGCATTTGTTTTCATTTTGCTTAATGACTTCTTGATCTGGACTTTGACTTCATAAATGTATATGCAAGGTAGGGGCAAAATATTAAGAAGTTTAAAGTATTTTCTGCAACTTGTGGTATTGGATAAGTTCATGATTGATCTAACTGCTTTTTTCTGTAATTTGAAGATTATCTGTACGTCTCTTGCATTTCCCCATAGTAAGTAGAAGTGGCTGGAAATAAGAAAGTACATGATTCTGGATATGTGTGTGCTTATTCTGGGTTTAACTAACTTTATTGCGAAACAAAGTTTACTGAGTTTTTTGGACAGATAGTTGATATGGTTATCCCATTTTAGGTTTTCATCCAGGCAAACCCCTAGAAACTTTAGGTCGGATACATACAATAAATTGGCGTTGTCTATTTTAATATCAGGGAAACCTATCGCTACCGATCTGTTTTTATTTATGAGCAACTTGTTTCTTCCAAACCATGGTACAGTGGACTCTTAGTAATTTGAACCCCAAAGGGAATCAGAAAAAAATCGAATTATCCAAATTTCGAATTAACCAAAACTGTGACTTTTTAAACTAAAATGCCGTAAAAATGTAAAAAATAAACTCATTGCAATAAATAATAATTATTCTGTAGTGAATCTTACCTATGACTGCCATCGTGTTGTTGGGATGTTAAATGAAACCATTTTTTTCCACACTAAAACTGTAACCCTAAATTTAATAAAGGAACTGGTGTATGCTCTACGCTTTGATATTTTCAAACACAGTCACACTTGGAGGATAGAATGAACACCAAAATTTTCACAGAAGTGTTGAATCCCTCCTAGACAATAGCGGACAGGGTGATCTTCGCATTCCATTGAACATCTATTCAGCAGGAGGAAGATAACGGTGGTTAAAAATAACTTTAGTACAGTACCTGCTAGCTGCTACCGACTAGGGTTCTTCAGCGAAATAGAGAATTCTTGTGGAATTCCTGGAAGCAATGAACTCTTGGAGTCCTTACAACATTAACTTGAGACAAATTTTGGCTTCGATTTATCCAAATTAAGCTTCAAAAATTCGAATTAATTGCAATTTTTTAACATATATTTATATAGGAACTTCAAGGGGAATGAGTATTTTTTCGAATTATACAATATTTCGAATTATCCAACGTCGAATGAACCAAATTCGACTGTATTATATTTCTGTCGAATATTTCAGCATTTCCCATTAGCTCCTCAATGAAGTTTACATTCGACTTCTGCTCATCTCAGCTGATGTCACTTGGTAAAAGTTGACTCAATTTTTGTCGCATCGCCTTCATTACATTTTTCTGCAGAAATGGTGGCTTGCCATTAATCAATAAATGAAACAACGCTGTATAGCAAATTTTGGGTGAAGTTTAGTTCTCACTGGCACATCCCGCACAGGTGGCAGGAGTAGTCAGACGTTTGAACACTGCTGTACATCACACAAGATTGTGATTTTTGCCCGCTTTGGTAATTCAAATGTCGAATGCTGTTTTCGCTTCATTGTAAATTAAGAATTAAGGCATTTGTGTTATGAGATTGAAAATAGTTATCATGGGTAGGCCTACTTTATACTGATACTGTTTATATTTATTTTTATTTTTTAAAATTTTTTTTACCTTTGTAAAAACATAAAACACACATTCATAACTGATACCCGAATGAGCAAATGCTCGTGCTCAGGCACAGCTCAGCACAGCTACAGAAAACAGTGACCACTGGAGATTACAAAACAAAACAAAACAAAAAATTCAGGGCAAAGCGACACTACCTACGAAACACACACACACACGTCATACACAAATACACACACAAAACAAGGCAAATAGTAAATAATATAAATCAAGAGCAAAACATATATATTAAACATTATGTGTTAGAGAGGAATGACAAGCACGACTAGCCAAAATGAAAAGCAAAAAAATTGGGATATTGTAAAATGAATCATGCAATAGGTTCAATAAATTTTATAAGTTTGTCTTTTGAATCTGTTCAGAATGAGCTCTTATTAGAGAATTGTATAATCTTGGGCCGAAATTTAATCCAGGAGAGGTGAAACATTTGGGTTCATACAGAATAGAATTTTGATTCAGTCTGGTAAGGTAGTGATGATGATTGTTGATTTTGAAAATATTTCTGTTCTTATGGAAGTAAGTCAGTAATTTGAGTTTGTACATTTGTTCAATATTTAAGACATTCAATTCCGAAAATATTAGTTTTTTGGGGTAATCAGAAGGTTTACTCAGACATATTTTAACGATCCTTTTTTGTAGAATTTCTAAAGCCAAGCGGTTGGATTTAGCCATTCCTCCCCAACCCAATATGCCATATTGTAGTACAGATTCAACTAGTGGAAAGTAAATTAAACGCAAGGCTGTAAATAAGAACGGAGGTTTGAGAATTTATATATTGTTTTACGAAGCCTATGTGCTTATTCCATCTTAGATGTCCGTCAATTATAATGCCTAAATATTTGGTTTCAGTTGAAGAATTTAAGGAGGGACAATTGCAGTTATCACGATTACAGTTATTATGAATGGTAATACTTCTTGTTATCGTATTATTTAGGTTTACTATATCAACATCTTGAGTAGTTAAAGAAAAAGGAAGAATACTACCTTAAAAGGCCTGGCGTCTCCCAGGTTTAGTATTTTGCACATAATTCAAAATTAAATGATTGAGAACTTCCCATTTTCAAGCTATAATTTCTTATGATAGGGGTCTAGAGTGTAAAGCGAAGAAGAACGACATATCACACTCAAACTATTCCCTCAGAAAACACTATATGTGGCTTTTATCCCTCATACAGCTAAGTATAAAACTTTAAGAGAGTTAAAAGTTAAAAAAAACGCTGTTGTTAATGGATTTAAAAACGTCTCCTGTATATATAGAGGCAGTGTATATTTCCTTCCCAGCCAATCACATCTCACTATCCAATGCTCTGTTGTGATTGGTTCCAACACTTGGAAGGAAAAACGGTCCTTTTCAGGCACAATTATTTCCAGCAGGACTCCCCTGTGAGAATGAGAACTTAGCGGTTTACAAGATTCTCTTTTTTTCTTTCCACATATTATTGTTATTGTTCGTTTTTGTAATATAAATATTTTCTCCCTGAGTTGCCCCGGAATATGATTCCGTACCTCATTACAGAATGAAAATATGCAAAATATACCATGATAGTCCAGTAAATGAAAAGTTGTAGAGGGAAATGGAAGCGAAAAACCGAAAAAAGGGACCTTCTAAGGGCCCCCTGCCCCCCGCTCACCTCCTAGGAGTGGTGACTTTTAGTATGTTTACCTCCTACCTAGTCCAAACAAAGTCCCGAAGTCCAAAATTGTGTTCCTTCCATTTCCCTCTACACATCTTTTTGAGCATTCATTGGCTGGACTAATGAGTAATGCGTCCTGTTGTAATACTGGTATATCATTCAAATGCAAAACAGTTCTCATGACACCATATAGGACTACTTTTACACTTTTAATATACGGCTTTGAAAGTTGCAATGTAGTTAGCTTTGACCAATAAACTACCCACATATTCCTTCACATAGGATATGCCCGGTCACAAAAGTCACTAATTAGTGTGCCTAAATTCTTAACAAAACTAATAATTATTAGTTTTTGCCGTACATAACAGAAATTGATAACAATTTACTGTGCCATAACTGTGAATTTCTAAAGTAGAATGGAATTCTGTACTGTGATGTCTTAAAAATGGCATGTCAAACTTTTATAAACAATAGGTGATATGCAAATTTGTGATGATGATGATGATGATGTTAGTGATGCTCGCAACAGAATAATAACTTCATTGAATAAGTTGCAAACAAAATTGCACTCAGCTTATAATAAATTTTATTTTCTAAGTTTTAGCACCCTGACTGCTCCACTGCTTGGCCCACTGTTAAAACTAATTTTTGTTAAATGTGTACATCTAAAGCAAAGCGTGCTATCTCTCTATATATTTAAGAGGCTTTGTCCTGACTGACTGACAGACAGAGAATCAACGTAGAGCCTAAACTAAAACAGGTAGAGACTTGAAATTTTGACAGTACCTTCGATTCATAATGTAGGTGCTCACTAAGAAAGGATTTAGAAAAATTTTGATTTTAAATGCCAAAAATTAAATGTTTTTGAGAATACTTAATCCCTTTTTACACAGAATTATCAAATCCAAATCACAGTTGACATGATAACATATTGTTGCCCGTGGGTCTCAGATGGGTTTGGAAATAAATGAAACGGGACTTTGACGAATTAGAGAAGCTATTAATGTATATTAATGTTATAAATAAATATTAAAGAACTAGCTTAAAAGGCCCGGCGTCGTCCGGGTTTTTATTTTGTAATTGGAAATTAACTTGACGAAGGACTTCCGATTTTCAGACTCTAGGGCCTTGTATAATATGTAGGCCTACATAGAACTTGCGGAAGAACGACTTATCACACTCAAACTATTCCCTCAGAAAACGCTAGATATAGATTTTTATGGCTCACAGAGGATGTGGAATGTTGCATTCCGTTGCCTCTACACACCATGCCTGGGAGGGGTTGAAATAAGAACAAACATAAATTCCGATTACATAAGATGGTATTGTCTTTGTGGAAATTTTCATTTCTCACTCTCACATACAACCGTTTCGGAGCTGAAATTAAAAAAAAAATTCAATATCACTTTCATGCTTTTCTCCACCAAAACCTGGGACATAATATATTGGGGGCATAGGACTGGAAATGTTCCACCCTATTTTGTCTTCTTGTAGGTGTTTAGGGCCTATGATAAACATCCTGCAGCTATGAGTGACGTATCAGTGGATAGGATTTTTTACCGACTTCTGATATAGCATACTCACTGGCCCACACTTAAGCTGTCCCTGCAATACGACCGCTTATTCTACATCAAAATGTGAAGTGAGAAAATGATATTTTCCATGTCGAGGATACAAAAAGTTATGTGACTGCTTTATTTTCTTGAATTTCATTCTTCAAGAATTATTTTCAAAAATGTATTAATTACATCGATAGCATCAGAATTTGTTAAAGCCCAGTATTATGTAGTTCCCAAAGCCCTATGTGAACATTGTTCGTTTGAATTTTAGTGTTCACCGCGTTACTTCCCGGGCTTAAGTGAGTATTTCATCTAGTGCTGTGTTCATATGGAAAAGCAAGGAGTTTTGTCTTGTTTTTTGTTTAATAAGGAATATCTGTAGATTTGGTCCATCTTCCGAAGCTCCCTGTTAACTATAATAAAATAGTTTTACACAATAACCTATATCTTCGATATTACATTTCAGCGAGCAGTACTTAAATAAATATATGTTTATTAAGGGGGGATGGTAGTTATCAGTGTCAAAAAATTGATTTTTTTTCTTAGGCTCATGTAATAGAGTATAGTTTTCTGAACATTTTGATATATCGGTCTTATATGTTGCGTTATTATTAAGTCAGAGCGACCTAGAGCTTTCTAAAATGGATAAAATAACTTAAGGTTAGAACATGCATGTCATTTTCTTTTCTCTCTCCTGTAAAATTACATTTTTTGTACTTCAGATACCATTTTCTGAAAAGCTATTCGTGCTGAAACAATGAAGTTTTTAGGAATTCATTATAGATAGATGACAAATCTCCCTTAGCAGAATTATGGGAAACGTCTTGACTAAACAGAATTTTCAACCATTTTTATTTTTCTAAAAAGTCTTATTTTCATGCAGTAATATTGTACATATTAGACTGATTGTGCTAGGGTAAATAGTAGTACCTATTGTTTGTAAGTTCCCAAAGATTTACAAAATTCTAAGTTACAGAAATTGAATAAAACCTACCTATGCCAAGGGAAGTAACTGTAAAACTAAATTATCACCTATGTGTTAAAAACTTCTTTCCCACCAAAACAGTGAGATCTAGAACAACCATTCTCTGCTTATTAAGTTTACTGAATCTGACTGTTAATACCTGAGTTATGGCTTCTTGAACATACGCTATTTATGTTCCATCATTTTGCTAGCGGTAACAACCATCTCCCCTTAATGTTACTTTTGGCCTGGAGAAGAAGAGTCAAGTTGGCAGGTATCCAAAAGTACACATTATTCTTCAAAATCAGCTGAGGTCCATTGCGAACAAACTGTGCGTGATAGAAGAAAACTAAGAACAATTATTAGTTTTCAGTCATCTGATATCAATTCCTTCAGATTGAAAAGGAAAACGCTTGTTCTGATTTTAGCTTGTCTTAATTCTTTAGGTTAACTACAGAACGATTATAGCTAAACAACACATTGGCGTTTCGCGTGTAATCTGCCTAGAACAGAATGAAAACACACAAAGTGGCTTCCATCAAATCAAAATAGTTTTTTACATTATTTTAGATTGATTCAATTTATGTTGTGTGTTTTTATTTTGTGTATTGATACCTTCATAGAGTTAAGCAAGTAAAGAAAGAAATTGATACTTTTAATTTACTTTTTATTACATCCAAATATTTGATCCAAATATATCACCCTGAAAATTTAAATATGTTTACTCCGACAACCTGTAAATTTATCTGATATACGTAACGAAAGAATTTGCCACTTTGAATTTAACTCTGACAAACGTCGGATAACCGAAAGTACAGTAGTCGTATTGTCAAGGATTTGATTTCGTAATTCTTCATCAAAATTTAGTGGATTATAAAAATGATCCAGCATTACTTGCGACGAGATTAAACCAGTAAACCACAATTCCATGTAGATGTCATCGACCGCCGGAAGAAGAGCTTCGCTGTGACGAAGTATGACATTATGAACGGCTCTCAGAAGATACCGTTGTGCTTGAGCATTGTTTCGAGTGAACAGAGAGAGAAGGTCTCGATGAAGTTTCATTTGCTGAATCAGCTGTTCGTCAAAAAGCACAGCGCCGAGCATGCCTGGAACCAATTCGCTCACTCCAAACCTTCTAGCGGCACGCCGCAAACTAAACCTAACTTGTTCATGGTCCAAAAACCCTTTCTTATGAAATATATGAATCTGGAACAACATTGCATCGATGTTCTGCTGTCTGTCCGGTTTCCTTTGCAAAAACTCCAGCCTGTTTAATAACCTACACAGCAATTGGTCATCTACCTGCAACACAACGAGCACTCTAGAGCAGGGGTGGGGAGTGTAAGACACAACCCTGTAACATTGGAAAAGTAAACTTGCATAAAATATGTATAACGATGGTAGCTACTCACGAGCACTTCTATGCTTGGGACAGTACGTTCAGCCGCTAAGATCTCTTTCCACGTGACCCGCCTGGAAACACCTCTGGACGCCCTAGACTGATTCTTCGGTGTTAGAAAGCCCTGTGCACGGCCTTGCTCTCCATGGCTCGTCAGGGGCTGTGAGCCCTGCCGTTATCTTTATGCTTCGTCAGGGGGCTTTGTGCCCTGTAGTTCTCTTCTCTGGGCACCAGATGACTCACTCGTAACAGCAGCTAGTAGAACAAATGGAACACAATTATTTGCTCCATTTTTTTCACTATTGCATGGATCTGAACAGATCGTCTCAAGCTTAAAGGGATACTGAACGAAATTTTTTACTTCATCTTGAATTAAAATATGATTCTGGCTAAGTGTAGAGGCGAAAACCATTACTTTTTATGTTCGTTCATTTTCATTCTGTGAGCAATTTCAATTATAGTGTTGCAAGGCTGTGACATCACGCGCTATTGTGTGAAAGGTGCCGTATTGTTCCCTAGTATTGTTTATTGTGTAGTGTCTGCATGCAGTGCTTACGGTTGTTCAAATAATTCTGGTGTCCATAGAAATATCGGTTACTATGCATTCCCTGATAAAAACAAGAACGAACGTTTGTACAACAAATGGGTTTCTTCCATGAAGCCAGAGGCGCTGACTTGGTAATATTTCTGGGGGGGGCAAGAACTGGATTTTCAGTAGCTATAGGCCTACATAGGCCTTACATGATAAAATCTTAAATCTTTGGGGGGGGCAGAAAGTACCTTGCCCCCCTAAGTCGGCGCCTATGCATGAAGCGTAAAATAATACTTAGGCACCCCCGAGCCCCCCCTTTCCTGTAGGTTTACGCGAATTATGACATCATAGCCCCTTCCCAGGCAAGCATGAAAGCAGGGGTGCCCACCCCCCCAAACGTCATGACTCACCCCCCCCCCAAACTTCACTGATCACCCCCCCCCCCCCAAACTTCATTGCTCATCCTCAACCCAATTGGCTGTCGACAAGGGCGCCCATATGATATTTTCTAGGGGGGGGGCAATTTTTTTAATTAATTAATTTTTTGTCGCTTTAACTTCTTGGGCCACTTTGTAACGTTATATTAATAATATAATAAGTGCAACAATGACGTAGCCAGAAAATAATTGCGGGGAGGGTCGGAAGTGCCGGGGGGGTTTGGAATACCCCCCAAAAGGGGGGTCGGGGGTCCATCCCCAGAAAATGTTTAAATATTGAACTAATGAAAATCACATTTTACGCTATTTTAGCACAGAAAAACTAGTTAGGAAATTTGTTTATCAAACTCGAAGACATGCCAATGTAAATAAGAAATCATTACCTAAGTGGGGGTCCACCCCCGGAAAATTTTGAAGTACTGAACTAATGAAAATAACATTTTACGCTATTTTAGGACTCAAAAACTAGTTAGGAAATTTGTTTACCATACTCTAAGACATGCCAATGTAAACAAGAAAATGTTACCTAAGTCGGATGTCCACCCCCGGGAAATTTTTAAATATTGAACTAATGAAAACCTTATTTTACACTATTTTAGCACTGAAAAACTAGTTACGAAATTTGTTTGCCATATTCTAAGACATTTCAATGTACATAAGAAATCATTACCTAAATTGGGGGGGTCCAGCCCCGGAAAGTTTTAAAATATTGAATTAATGAAAATCACATTTTACGCTATTTTAGCTTTAAAAAACTAGTTAGGAAATTTTTTTACCATACTCTAAGACATACCAATGTAAACAAGAAAATGTTACCTAAGTCGGGCGTGCACCCCCGGGAAATTTTTAAATGTTGAACTAATGAAAATAACATTTTACGCTATTTTAGCACTGAAAAACTAGTTAGCAAATTTGTTTACTATACTCTAAGACATGGCAACTTAAACAAGAAATTGTTACCTAAGTTATAATAATTATTACTATTTATAAGAAAAGTTGAATAACACATGGAACAGTGGACATAATAGGCCTACTCATTCATAGGCGTAACCAGGCCGACTATATGGGGTCTGGGGGGTATGAAATACCTCCCAGGGAGAGGGGGTCCGGGGGTCCTCCCCCGGAAAATTTAAAAAATTAAGATGCAAAATAACGAGTTTTGAGCTTCCGGGGGTCATCCCCCGGAAAATTTTAAAAATTAAGACACAAAATAACGAGTTTTAAGCTTCCCACGCTTTATACTTGTATTAAGTAATTTATGGGCAGACTTAAAAAAATTATACAATTTTCCTTTTTTTAATCAATGGGGGGTGGTTCAAACCCCCAAAACCCCCCCTCGGTACGCCTATGTACTCATTATGTTATGAAAAGAAAATAACTGCTTTATCATATTTGACACATCAACAAATCTTGTTTAATTAAATAATTTGTTTAAAATACAAATATAGAATTTTAGGTTTAGACTTTTGGGGGGTCCAAACCCCCTGATCCCCCTTTTCCTAATCCACTGTGGATTCTGCTTCCATGTTGTTGATTTGGTAAAACTTCTGCAATTCAAATAATTGTCTTAAAAGAAAAACACCTGACTATAATAATTATACATTTTTTCCTTGCGCCCCCCCCCCGCCCCCGGGTATGGGCGCCCGTGGCTGTCGAAATTCTTTATCTTTATAAAGAATTAGAAGAGACCTTTTGAAGTTATAGAACTTGACTGTGTTTATTTTTAACATATAAAACTCTAATTTTGCAACAATTTTCAACCCCCCCCCCCCCCCAGAAAATTCATAAATGATAATATTTTGCCCCCCCCCCCCCCAGAAATTTCAATGACGCAGTCAGCGTCTTAACCCCCCCCCCCTGTGGGCACCCCTGATGAAAGACCCCGACAGTTGACTGTGAAGGAGCTGACGTATTTCCGTAACTCACTGCCTGTCCGATAATACACCGTACAGCATAACTAGCAGTGGCCTACGTGTGGTGGAGTGTGATACAGAATGGAGCCCGTACTTAAATCAGAGTTTACAGAGACTGAAATTAAGGAAGAAATTCAGCCTGAAGCACAACCGTTTACTAAGATTGAGATTAAGGAAGAAATTCCTGAAATACAACCGAAGATCGAACCTATCCCAATTACTTTCGAGACAATACAGACACAAGAAGTCAAACGTGAGGATACAGTCTACACTGATTCTACAGCATGCAGCACCGTTCACAACTTAGAGCAGATTTCAGAAGTAAATAATGAAGAAGAGGATCAGCTAATGCAATCACACTCATCTGCTGTATGTACAAGCACATCCTCTGCTAGAAACAGTAAACAGCTAACTCGTACTCCAGACAAACATTTAATGTGTGAGTTATGTACCAAGAAATTTTCCCGAAGATGGGATCTCAAAACACACATGCTGACTCACACTGGAGATAAGCCATTTACGTGTGATATATGTAGCATGAAATTTTCCCGAAGATGGGTTCTCAAAACACATATGCTGACTCACACTGGACATAAGCCATTTACGTGTGATATATGCACCAAGAAATTTTCTGTAAAAGGGAATCTCAAAACACACATGCTGACTCACACTGGACATAAGCCATTCACGTGTGACAAATGTACCAATAAATTTTTCGAAAGAGGGAGTCTCAAAAAACACAAGCATAATCACGTTGGACATAAGCCATTCACGTGTGACATATGCAGCATGAAATTTTCACTTAGGGAATATCTCAAAAGCCACATGCTCACTCACACTGGACATAAGCCATTCAGGTGTGATATATGCACCAAGAAATTTTCCCGAAGATGGGATCTCAAAACACACATGCTGACTCACACTGGAGATAAGCCGTTTACGTGTGATATATGTAGCATGAAATTTTCCCGAAGATCGGCTCTCAAAACACATATGCTGACTCACACTGGTCATAAGCCATTTACGTGTGATATATGCACCAAGAAGTTTTCTGAAAAAGGGAATCTCAAAACACACATGCTCACTCACACTGGACATAAGCCATTTACGTGTGATATATGCACCAAGAAATTTTCCCTAAGAAGGAATCTACAAAAACACATTCTCACTCACACTGGAGATAAGCCATTCACGTGTGTCATATGTACCAATAAATTTTCTGAAAAAGGGAATCTCAAAAGACATCAGCTAACTCATATTGGAGAAAAGCCATTTACGTGTAATATATGTCCAAAGGAATTTTCCCAAAGAGGGAGTCTCAAAAGACATCTTTTTACTCATGAGAGGAACAACCTTTCCTAATGTGATGTGTGCACTGAGTGTTTTGTCTTGCGTGAGGCAGTTACAACCGAATGCACACACAGGCAAAGTGGTCTCATAGTGTGACAATCAAAAGAAGAGGAAGATAGCTGAGAAGAAGGGAATATATGCTTGCAAGCCCCATCTGTCAAGAAAGAAGATCCAGTCATGAAAAATAAACCGAAATGTTAGCAAATATCCTTAAGCCCTTTCTACGTTGAACATGAGATCTCTTCGCTGTGTTACGTTGCTCTAGTGAGTGAGTGAAAATGTTAACATGGCTACCTTGTGATAATATATGAGGAGCATCGTTTCAAAACGTATTAAGTGCACTAAAATAAAGTTGTACATAATACACTTTGAACCGTTAATTCCCGTGCACACAATACGATTTGATCCAATACGTCAACTTTGACAGTGAATTAACACGGGATATAACATGAAATGTTCCATTCTGAATTGATAGCGTTAAAGAGCGCTTAAGAAATAGGGCGAAATCGTAACAAACTGTATTTTGACCAAGAGTGCACTTAATACGTTTTGAAACGATGCTCCTCATATAGCCTATATAGTTCACAAAGTGAGAATTCAGAAACAGGGAAACGCTGCCTGCAGGATTTCATACAGTTGATATATATATATATATATATATATATATATATATATATATATATAGCAGTAATGTTGATGCTTACTTGTTTATTTGTGATGAACATTACATGTGAGATATTTTCAACTTAAATTTGTTTACTCCTCCGAGCAATGGGACATTGTTAAACATTAACATACATATTAATACTATGAACGAAAATTATGGATTGTAAGATACAGCATTATAGTAATGCAATTACAATAATATTATTTCTATTTAGTTTTACAGATTCTTCTCATGAGTAAAATGGTTTTTTACGAGACATGTATACAGTTTCCTTTTAATTTTATTAAGGTATGAGTACACCCTGAGGGGTAAAATTCTATAATTTTTAAGTTACTGTCTTTAAAATTTTGTTCCCATTTTAGGTTTTCATCCAGGCAAACCCCTAGAAATTTTAGGTCGGATACATACAATAAATTGGCGTTGTCTATTTTAATATCGGGGAAAACTGCAGTTTTGTTAATCTTATGGTGAAAACCTATCGCTACCGATCTGTTTTTATTTATGAGCAACTTGTTTCTTCCAAACCGTGGTATTATATTACTGTCGAATATTTCAACGTTTCCCATTAGCTCCTCAATGAAGTTTACATTCGACTTCTGCTCATCTCAGCTGATGTCACTTGGTAAAAGTTGACTCAATTTTTGTCGCATCGCCTTCATTACATTTTTCTGCAGAAATGGTGGCTTGCCATTAATCAATAAATGAAACAACGCTGTATAGCAAATTTTGGGTGAAGTTTAGTTCTCACTGGCACATCCCGCACAGGTGGCAGTAGTAGTCAGACATTTGAACACTGCTGTACATCACACAAGATTGTGATTTTTGCCCGCTTTGGTAATTCAAATGTTGAATGCTGTTGTCGCTTCATTGTAAATTAAGAATTAAGGCATTTGTGTTATGAGATTGAAAATAGTTATCATGGGTAGGCCTACTTTATACTGATACTGTTTATATTTACTTCTATTTTTAAAATTTTTTTTTTACCTTTGTAAAAACATAAAACACACATTCATAACTGATACCCGAATGAGCAATTGCTCGTGCTCAGGCACAGCTCAGCACAGCTACAGAAAACAGTGACCACTGGAGATTACAAAACAAAACAAAACAAAAAATTCAGGGCAAAGCGACACTACCTACGAAACACACACACACACGTCATACACAAATACACACACAAAACAAGGCAAATAGTAAATAATATAAATCAAGAGCAAAACATATATATTAAACATTATGTGTTAGAGAGGAATGACAAGCACGACTAGCCAAAATGAAAAGCAAAAAAATTGGGATATTGTAAAATGAATCATGCAATAGGTTCAATAAATTTTATAAGTTTGTCTTTTGAATCTGTTCAGAATGAGCTCTTATTAGAGAATTGTATAATCTTGGGCCGAAATTTAATCCAGGAGAGGTGAAACATTTGGGTTCATACAGAATAGAATTTTGATTCAGTCTGGTAAGGTAGTGATGATGATTGTTGATTTTGAAAATATTTCTGTTCTTATGGAAGTAAGTCAGTAATTTGAGTTTGTACATTTGTTCAATATTTAAGACATTCAATTCCGAAAATATTAGTTTTTTGGGGTAATCAGAAGGTTTACTCAGACATATTTTAACGATCCTTTTTTGTAGAATTTCTAAAGCCAAGCGGTTGGATTTAGCCATTCCTCCCCAACCCAATATGCCATATTGTATTACAGATTCAACTAGTGGAAAGTAAATTAAACGCAAGGCTGTAAATAAGAACGGAGGTTTGAGAATTTATATATTGTTTTACGAAGCCAATGTGCTTATTCCATCTTAGATGTCCGTCAATTATAATGCCTAAATATTTGGTTTCAGTTGAAGAATTTAAGGAGGGACAATTGCAGTTATCACGATTACAGTTATTATTAGAGCCCGGAACTTTGGCAAAATGCCTTTCTTTTATAGATGCCTGTATCTATATTTTCTTAAAGGAAAAATGTATTTAGTGTTGTTGTGAGCCTGTAGTGAAGTTTTTTATTTTGCCTATTTTGCCTTTTAATAGCTTCAACATCTTATTAATGTGTAAATGCCTTTTCTTGCCTTTTTTGCAATTTTAGATACAAAAATTTCAAATTATAAATGCTCATTCTCAATTAGGAGTGTCATTTTTGCATTGAAATGTCTGCATAGCATGATATCATGTTCAACAATAACATTGACTTCAGGTTCAGGTTGATTTAAAAACGCTGAAAGTCGGCGAACTTTGAGATGAAATATAAAAAAAGGAATTCCCTTTAAAATCCGGTCTCTAGTTATAAGCCACCCGCTCTGAATATGTGTTCCAATACTGCGCTTGCAACAAAGAGCTGCGATTTCCTTCAAGTTGTTGTTCGCGCGGTCATTGTTTCCCCAGCTAACGAGGACTTTCAAAAAATGTAAAAAATTCGTGATGTTCTTAACGGTGAAAAGTGTGATCTTGAAATGAGTCAATCTACAATAGCTTTATTTATGTACGCCCCAGTTACTTCAGTTGAAGTGGAAAGATCATTTTCTATTGTAAAAAATGTTCTTTCTGACAGACGATTAAGTATGACTGTTGATAACTTGAAGAAGCATATTGTAGTCATGTGCAACCAGCATACACTGTAACATTTTGTACACATATATAACAAGAAAAATATCATGTAATGTTTGAGTATTAGAAAGTAACAATTTTTTTGTTTTTGCCTTTTAGTGCCTATTTGTCAAATTTTAAATGCCATTTTGCCTGCCTATTTTACACAAAATAAATGCCTAAACTTCCGGGCTCTGGTTATTATGAATGGTAATATTTCTTGTTATCGTATTATTTAGTTTTACTATGTCAAGACCTTGAGTAGTTAAAGAAAAAGGAAGAATACTACCTTAAAAGGCCTGGCATCTCCCAGGTTTAGTATTTTGCACATAATTCAAAATTAAATGATTGAGAACTTCCCATTTTCAAGCTATAATTTCTTATGATAGGGGTCTAGAGTGTAAAGTGAAGAAGAACGACATATCACACTCAAACTATTCCCTCAGAAAACGCTTTATCCCTCATACAGGACTTGGAATTTTGCAACACATTGCTTTTACACAAAATACCTGGTAGGGATTGAAATAAGAAGAAACAGAAATTCTGGTAACATAACATTTTACTGTTCTTACAAGATATTTTATTTCCCACTGATTTGGTGCTAAAATCAAAAGAAAATCAATATAACTTTCACTTATTCTTCCCCAAAAATCAGGGAGACAATAAATTACTTCCCATCTATACATTAACACCCTGTATTTAATTTGTACCATCTAGTATCTCGCAGCTAGGTTTGAGGAATTACCTAGCTCTTACTTTATCTACATCATCTTCTCTGCATATTTCTACTGTATACAGCATTTTAGGCTGAACTGTCTCCCTAACTTTGCTACCTAAATATCTGCCAACTTAAAAATAAAATTCTTGAGTTTTGTCCATTCTGTAGCGATAATCTTAATGATTTATGTATAGCGTAGAGCTTTATCACTGGTACTCACTACTAAATTGCGGTATTTTGTTACCTGTTGGAGCGCTTTCTCCAGTCTCCACTTTCATCTCTTTTACGCCCAAATATTTTCCTAAGCCCCCTGTTTTCGATTAGGTTCTTCCCGAAGAGTAAGCTACCATGTCTCACATCCACCTAATACAACAGGCATTGCCAGTGCATTTCGCGAAATGTTGACGTATTTTAAGAATTTCTTATATCAGTGTACAGTCCAGTTATTCATTGCATGGCCATGCGACTTCCTTTATTTAGGAGGAAAAGTTTCCCGACACCTCAACCCATATTCTTTATTTTTACCACACTAATCAGCTAGTTACCCCAGCCAATCAAAATATAAGAATGTCCTGTGACGGCTGTGACAGCTACTCGTCAACTCCGCGTGGAGTGAAATGCGCGGTTGCAAGATCAAGTTACAGTAAACAATAACACGTGTGAATTGATTAAAGCGAAGGAAGAACTGAGGTCAGTGTTAACAATGAGAGAATATTGCAACGTTGATTTTGTTTTGGAAAGCGGGACCCAAGACAAATTTAGTCAGATGAACTAACATAAAGAAACACCGAAACCTTTGAAACTGCCTGGCCATGCAATGAATAACTGCACTATATACGTGTTTGAATTAAGGTTAAGTATCAACCTTTAGACCTTTGTTCTTCCATAAGTGAAACGATCTGGAGCTTAACTCTGAGTTCTATTACAAAAATAACTTATTTTCTATATATCATAATTGCAATTATCACTGATTAAACAAAACCATTCTGGCACTTTGCTGAATAATTTTAACTGATTTTATTTATTCAGATATAGATGCATTTTTAGCCTATGTGATAATAAGGGAGCTGAGTAAGAGCATAATTTGTTTGTTTGTTTTTGTTTTTCTTTTTAAAAATGAAACGTACACAGTGCTTTTCATTTTTTGAACATAAAGTGTGCAAAATTTTAATGATGTTATTTGTATATGTACATATATATGTGTGTATATATATGTATGTATATATGTATATGCGTATATATATATATATATATATGTACCTGTATCTGTATCTGGTACCCTATGATCCCCAGATGGGGCGAAGGGGCCTCCAAGTGGAGGTTTCATTACCTATACTAATTTTGATATGTTTATTATCCGAGAGAGGGTAGAGGGACAGGTGGTAAGCCCATCGCCTCACAACCCCCCTCTGAAAACTAAGTATTTCTTGGGCGTGAAAGGGCCGAGAAATTTTGTCCAGAGGCTCTAATTTAGGCTTGGAGTTCTTTTACGTGCCGTAAATCTACGACACGGGACCCCCAGCTTAAAGTCCCTCCCGGAGGACTCCGTGCCCAGGATTTTTACGTCCTGAAAAATCAATCGACCGCGGCCGGGTTTGATCCCGCGCCCTGCGGATCTAGAGGCGGGCACGCTAGCTCTAGACCACCGCGGCCGACGTAACTTATATATATATATGCGTATATATATATATATATATATATATGTATGTATATGCGTATTTATATATATATGTGTATATCTACTGTAACTGTATATGTGTATATGTATATGTATACATGTATTTTATACTAGCAACATACAGTTTTGGGTGAAATTTTTCCGGGATTTATGTAGCTCTTTATGATAAATGGCTGATTTTTGACGTTATCTTCTTCTTGAAAACTCGTAGAATCCCAGATCACATAGAAATAACGTAAAATGTCGCTATGAGAATTTCTGCGGGAGGGGAGGGAGTTGAAGATATTTGAACCAAATGTTATGTTGTTTATAGGCCCAATAGTTCGGCCAAGTTCGTTAATGAGCAAAATTGGCCCAAGGGGTGCGTCAAGAGAGGGGGTTGATATTTTGAAAACTTTATATCTCGGCCCCTATGAAGTATAGAGGGAAACTTTGTTTGAATAAATTAGAGTACTTCCTATGGAGTTCACAGTGACACTAACGATTCGGGGGTTGTAGGGGTACGAGTGGGGGTGGGGGTGGGGGAAATTCGAAATTTTTTAAACCACGTCTTGTGGAGTAACGTTGAAGATCTCTTGATGAGCATTCTACAAATCAGTAACTGGTTTCTCGATAGCTATCATATAAGGCGAGATTTGAATGTTTGAAAAAGTGTTCTTTCCTCTTTTTTGCAGTTATTATTGTGGGTTTGTCATGCCAAGGCTAAAGAAGAAGAGTGCTGCGCAGCGACAATAAATTAAACCAAAAGCATTTCGAAATCTACCTCAGCCTGTAGGCCTGCCTAAAAGGATTTTTTTCATGTTTTCAGATGTTCAGATCCTGATCAAAGTGCTGTCGGAATGAGCTTCATGTGGAAGTATCAACTGGATGGCAGGAGCGGCCATGTTCTACCTACTCAGCATGCTACTCATCGTGGCATCGAGTAAGGGAAGTCATTGTACAGTACTCGCCCTCAAAAGGAAAGCATGGACGACGTCACATACAGAAGCGGCGGGAATTCAAATGCGAGCGAAACGTGCTGAGATGAAAACATTGACCGTATCACGCTGGTACTCACGTGGTTAACTAACGCGCGTGGAGCCGTGGACAATGTTTTCACTATGGACTGTAGCACTCCACGCATGCGCGCTGCCAACGACATGTTCGAATTTTAACGGTCGCGAAGCTTTCAGGTTCCAGGCGATCATTGTCACTCTGGGAGTTATATCGTAGAGATTTGACGTAACGGGACTCGGGAGTGTCGATCACAACATATTAAGTAACCGAACGGTTCTAACAAGTAAAAGACCATTAACTTTGAATATAACGCCCAAGTGTTTAACAGAACATTCAGTGCAAGTGAACTGAGAGAGATCAATATATGTAGCGGCGTATGAAGAAATACAATTTCCTCCAAAAATCCAAAATTAAAAAAAATTAAAAATCCAAAATTAAAAAATCGAAATATGCAAAATTTAACACATAAAATAATTCAAAATTAAAAAAATAAAAAATCCAAAATTTTACAAATATAAAAATCCAAAATTAAAAAATAAATCCAAAATTAAAAAATCCAAATATCCAAAATTTAACAAACATAAAAATTGAAAATTAAAAATAAAAAATCCAAAATTTAAAAAATAAAAAATTTAAATATCCAAAATCTTACAAATATAAAAATCCAAAATTAAAAATATATCCAACATTTAAAAATCCAAATATCCAAAATTTAACAAACATAAAAATTTAAAATTAAAAATAAAAAATTCAAAATTTAAAAATAACAAATCCAAAATCTAAAAATAAAAAATCCAAAATTAAGGAAATCGAAAATTAAAAAATAAAAAAATAAAAAATTCAAAGATCTTAAATTAAAAAATCCATTATTAAAAAATCCAGAATTTCAAAATTAAAAAATAAAAGATCAAAAATTTTAAAAATCCAAAAATGCAAAGTTAAAAAATTAAAAAGTCCAAAATTAAAAAATCCCAAAACCCAATATTAAAAAAGTCCAACAATACAAAATTGAAAAATCCAAAAATTAAAACATGTATCACTTCTGTCATGTGGCTTTCCACGCACACTTTTTTTTGTTAAGTGTTTTAGTCTCCCATATTTGTGAGCAAGTGTTTTTGAAAAGTATCCAGATTTCTAGCAAAGATTTTCAAAAAGTATCGTACATTTCTAGTGAATTTCGAAAAGTCTACCATATTAATAGTGAAGTGTAAAAATCTGATGGTGGTTATAATCTTAGTGAAGTGTTAAAGTGATATCAAGAAAAGTCTTCACAGCATTCAAACTTCAAGACACGTCTCTACAGCATCTAGACATCTCATCAGCAACGAAAGGTAGGATTCGACACATTTCAGTACTCCAGAACTCGACTGATCGGAAAACCATACCAGACGCGGATGTTTGGCAGAGTACCATCAGCAATACAAATAATTATATTATAGTGGTTAGGTTAGAAGTAGGATTAACACTCAGTGCTTTTGATTTGAATATAAGATTAACTTCATTAAATAATTTTTGCTGGCTTACAATTTTTCATCCTAACAGATGGTAACGATTTACGATAAATCAATTGCATTGTTCATTAGTTAAGTCTTAAATTGCAAGGTTGTTTTGATTTGTACACTTCAATTATTTGCCAGCAACTTAAAGGTTAATAATCAGGGCCCGGATTCTAATGACATGTCATCTTTTTATTGATGCTGCATAGACATTGCCAATTTGTAGATAAATCCTAATCATGGCCTCTAGATTATAGAAATACATTTTTATTAGGTCATTTTAGGTAATTTTATATTTTTAGGGCATTTATTTCAATTTTAGGTCATTTTTTTGTCATTTTCGTGTCATTTGCTTCCTTATTTAGTCACTTTCATGTATTTACATTGAGTGTATTAACTTTTTACGTCGCTAGCGGTGCTGTCTTGGAAGTGTTGTTTGTTTAATGCAAGAAGGAAAAATTCGGCGTTAAGTGTTGTCATGTCTCAGTCGGAAATGAGAATCAAAGAAAAACAAAACAACAAAAAACAAAAAATTATTATATTACTAATGTTATTAGATTGACTTGGCACCTGCTTAGATTTGAGAGTGCATTCTACTGTTTACCCTCAATAAACAACAATACCTGGGTATAATCCGGCAGACCACAAAAGGATGTGCCGAATTTTGACTCGCCAGTGGCTCAGTGCCTGTATAAATTTCCGTGAGAATAGAACATTCACAACATTACAATTATTTACAGTTTTTACAGCTATGTACAAACTAGTCTATAACTTTGTGTGTACAATAATAATTTTTTATTAATAAAATATCAGTTTTTAGGTCATTTTTTTATAATTATTAAGTCATTTCTTTTTTTAATTTAGGGTCATTTTATAGGTCTTTTTCAAACAATTTTAGGACATCAGAATCCGGGCCCTGTTAATAATTAATATATGTACAGGGTGTTAATGAATAACACCGAAATATTTTACCAGTGTATAGAGGGAACATAGACAAGCAACTTTTATTAGAAGATTTTTGCTCTATGGATTCAATTATTCCTGTTACAGCATAAAATTTCCCAGGGCATGGCCGCCAATGACTTCTAACTAGAGGTGTACAAATCTCGCTTTTAGCTTGCCCATACCCGCTTGAACGCCAGGCAAGCAAGTTGGTAGCGTCCCAGCTAGCAAGCAGGCACGCTTCTTTAGATCAGGATGGGTCGGGTTGATCCCAAACCATGCAAGTCTGAATAAGCTTGCGACATTCCTATCAGCTAAACAACTGTAATTGCTAAGTGTAGGTAGTACTTTCTTGCTTTTCTACAAGCTGGTAGAAGAAATTCATCATGTAGATAAATAAAAGGTGGATAAAGTATTAAAAATCGTTTTAGCGTCTTAACACATTTATTATTTTTATTATTGTTATTTTCTCGAAAATGTTTCCCATGCCGGACTAGTACCTTTGTTCATTGATAATTCAAACTCTCCACATTTTAGTTTCTGCTCGGCTTCCTTCAGGGTAAAATTCTTCATTCTCCTTTTGCTTGCACACTGAAGTTCCTCAACTACGTAACTGCACGACTTACTAGTTCACTGGTATACCCATTTTCATATTCTTTCCGCCAGGCCTTGTAGTTTCTTTAGGCCCTGTGAAACCCACCAAGTTATGAAGAGCTTGTGACTCATAGCGACAGTGTTTCTTATCATCGTTGTAATCTGGCTTGCTCTCTTGTCAAGCAAGTTAAAAGCTGTGGTTGGTTACAGAATTTCAATGGGGCAAGCAAGCTAAAATCAGAATATGTACACCTCTACTTCTGACATTAGAAAAAGATGCAAAACAAAGGAACTTCGTTGTTAACACTGGAGTTATGAATAAAAACTAATGCAGTGGCGGCCAGTCATGTGAATAGTCTGTAAATTTTGCAGATTATGGAAACACTAAATTATGATGTAGCTGTTGACGAATGATTAAGACTCAGGTTTTTATCGTTCACTAAGAAGGCTTGAAGTCATTTTAATGAACATTTTAACCCTATTCCGTTACATTATTGACTTATGAGCACCAAATTGTAATGACTTTAATGCCATGTAGAATACACATTTTACGTCAAAGAACAAAAATCTCCTCATAAAAGTTGCTTGTCTAAGTTCCCTCTATATACAGGTAAAATATTTCGGTGTTATTTATTAACACCCTGTATGTATATAACAAGCACTGAAGTTTGTGTAGATTTTAGGTTGGATTTTCAGGTGCTAGTTTAGGCCCCGTACTCTGCTTTCATCAGATTCGAGGTTTAGCCCTCCACCTCAGACCGGCGGACTGGCTTCAAACCTCGCGTAGGAACACTGTAAGTCTTATACAGTGTATTCTTAGAGCTACACGGCTTGTCTTCAAACAGTCGGGTAGTGAAGAACTTGCCATGATGTAGCGGTGTAGGCTAGCTGGTAGAGGAGCCGTGAAAGTCGAGCTGTGGTACACCTTAAGCTGCGTCTCCATTGATATACATTTAACACCAACATGTTGCAGTTAACATATGTTAAATGTTTATCATCAACTTGCTGATGTATACAAGTCAAGTGGTTTCCCAATTAACAACTGTCTCCACTACATCATTATAGACTTAACTTGGGTTGACGCGGTTATGAACAGAAATTAATGAATAATAAATAAACATTCAAAAAGAAAACGCCTCTGAAGAGAGCAGCCAACATTGCAAAATGAGAGTAATATTTATACTTGTTAATATCTTCTTAACTGTCTATGACTTTCTTAAATACTAATTTTGTACAGATGTCTTGATTTTTTTCAAAATAACTCACATGTTTCAACAACGGAGTATGCAATAAAAAAATAATTTTAAAAGTAGATGCTATACTATTGAGACCACTGATATACCAAATACTCACATAATACAAAATGGATGCCGGCAATATTGAGGAAGCTGTCGACTGCTTTTTGTTTACCCGGACATTCCCGAACCAAAGCCGATTAAGCTGGCGATCGCTTTTCGTTTCCCGGAAATTCCCGAAACAAGGCCGATATTGACCGACTAGTCAATTGATTTGACATGTTGTCCAATTTCTCCGGAAAACAAATTAACATCTGAAAGTGTTAAGTACAACATGCTGGGTTTGCATGTCAAGTCAAATGGAACGCGAAATTGCAATAGGCCTATACATGTCAATATCAACTTGTTAAAATTGACATGTTGGTGTTAAATGTATATCAATGGAGACGCAGCTTTAGCTTGTAAGCTGCAGCTGTTCCAGCTAACCTCCTCTTCAAGGGTAGAAGGGGGAGACAGAGCAACACCCTTGTAAAGTCCAATATGAATATGTGGTTTGGATTTCCTGGGCGTTAAGAGGTTTAGGGCTTATATTACCACCTGCCGACAATTCCTCCCGATACTTGACTTCCTGATAGCTTAACTGGAAGGTGTCTTTAATAGCCTACCACCGCTGAACTATCGGGAAGAACGCAGTAAAATTTTGTAAAATGTTCCTTAGCTCATTGAGCAAAGAGGTGTGTTTGTTGTAGTGCCGCAGGCGTCCGCTAGGATTTGTATTTGTACAATTAAATTACATAAGAACATATCGTTTTAAGTACATTAATCGATTTGTGCAATTCTATTTCATTCATATGTGAGCATAAAATGACATTTTTGTGTAAATTAAATCTTCCAACATCAATTCTGAAATTCAGGTGGCCAGGAAGCTTCGGAATGCTGCCATCTTGTTTTCACCGAGATTCCCTAACTAGCAGTTGGTACTTTGTCAGCCACGCCATCCTCCTGCTAGCTTATCTGGAAGTTGTCTTGCCAGGCAGATTTAGTCAGATCATATAATACGCAATTCTTGGCCAACTTCTAGATAGGTTCTCTGTCTGGCAGATAAATATATCAGCAGGTCGTCGTACAGGCCCTTAGTGTTAAGTTAGCCTGTAAGTGCTGTAGGAACTTCTTCAGTAGCCCACATCTACTTGAAGGGGGGATAGGGTTAGATGTGAGATACCGGCCGCGTTTATCGGAAAGTGCTTTCCCTTGGCATGAAATGTTTCGTTTGCAGAAACAATAAGCCTTTCATGTCCCCTCTCACGTTCTGTGCCTCACCGTGGCGAAGGGATGTAACAAGGAATTATGCAACACCCTGTATAACGGCTCTAGAACGCACAGTGAGGTTTTCTTGCCGTTCCGAGCCGCGGAAAACAATCCAAACAGTTTTAGTAGTAATGAAATTTCTCAGCGCAGGAGAGCAGTGGCATCATTGCGAAATCTTCGATCCAATAGTTCCACTGGAACTATATTTCTAAACTCAGAGAGTTGAAGTTCTTACTACAACTTGTTCTTCGAATAAGGCATATCAGTCAAACTGTTTAGGGTATGCAATAAATATTTATAATACAAATGGTAAATCCTAAGGGACAGTGTAGCAGTCCTAGGATCAAAATAAAAATCATTTTACTCTGTTATGTGCCGTGCACTGTATTTTAGACAACTATTTTTAAATAAACATAAAAATTAAATTTATTATAATAATTACATATCATGGAGCCCTATTGGAGCCTCCATCTGCCCTGCCACATACTACAGAAAAAAAGTTATTGATTTTCTAGTGAAAGGCTGCCAACATACGAAACGGAGACAACGCTTTTCAAACACGATGTATGACAATTTTTGGGAGAAATTTAACATTTTCAGTGTTTTTCAAACTGGATCTATTTCGTAAGACTATTCCTATCATACGCCGCGTGTTTGATATTGACCAATAACGTTTACCAATTCCTCGGATGTAGACCAATCACGGACGTTTACCTTGCAGTACTCTTGTAGGAATCGCGACGCCGTTTTATCTGTTAAAATCGTCTGCTCGTTACTGGACACGTAAGTATGAACGTGCAGTGATTAATAAGTCATACACTGCCATTAAGCAGCACGAAAAAAGATTATTTTATACAACATAAATTGTTTGGAAATTGAAATAATAGAAATGTAAATTGATTAAGAACACAATTGCAATTCGGTGCAAGCCAGTTGGTGTGCTTTTATTCTGTTTTGTTGTTAGCTTACCTGAATGAAGTTAACTATATCTTATATGCACCATTGGTATCACTGGTAACTCGAATCGATTCATGGATGGTTGATTCATAGTATGCCGTGATCTCGCAGCTGTTAGTTTTGTTTTTATACAACAAAGCACGAAAGTAATTATTATTTATATAATCCGTTACATTTTTATTCATGGAATAGTCTTAATAAATCCAACTCTAGTTGATGAGTTGCATCAGATAAATTCACTCGCAGTGGTGAATCTATCGATAAACTCGTCAACTGTCGTGGGATTACCTATGGTAAAAATTCTTAGCTAAAATGAGTATTTTCCATGTGAGTGAAACCAAAGTTGGATTATTATTATTTTAGCATTACAATGGGCTCATTCCATTAACCGCTATTATCCGTGCCAATGCTCTACCAACTGAGCTAAAACTTGAAGAGAACATCTTGTCGCTTAAGAAAAAGGAAAACATTTCAAATGTGACTGATGTAATAAGCCGGCAGTGAATGTATTGAGGCAGAATAACTAACTGTACATCTAGATTCTAAGGAGGGGGGAAGGTGTAAGTTAAAGTACTGCAGTTTCGAATACAATCATACATTATGAGGAACTGTGATTAATATCTAGTTGGGAGTCAAATGAGTGACTGTGGTGCATTTCATTGCATTTATGATGCGGCGATTCAAATCCCGTTATAATGATGGTGTAAATAAATATTTTTTAATTAAACATTTAGAAGTCAGTTTGCTTGAATAATTCCGGGGTGCGCAGGCAAAGAGAGTTAAGTCCACCATCCTAAAAAATTGAGATGTGTCCATTGAGTTATAGATAAAAATGTTCTCTACATTTCTGTTAAGTCCAGTAAGTCATATTCAAAATTGTACGGTAGTTATGGATGTGTGCCTCATGGGCTTATCCATTTCTAAAGCTATGTTGGGCTGGTATAGTGTGTTAAGTCACTCTAATTCTCAGTAACAAGAAAGTGGACTTAACTCTCTTTGCCCGCGCACCCCGGAATTATTAAGATTCATATTTCGTAAACTTTTTCAGTGTTAAAAGCTCCTTAACTCTGAGTGGTCACTTTGAGCTCAGGCCCATGTTAAAAATAAACGAATAATCTTGTCCATGGTTTAAGGGTTAACCAATTTACATAGCAAAGGCTTAGTATTATTTTAAAATGTCATCAACATCATCATCATCATCATCATCTCCTCCTTGCACGCATTAGGCTTTTTCATGTGCCTGTTACGCCTCCAGTTATCAGCTTAGTTGGTCAATCTATCTTTTCCTAGGTCTACCTACCTACCTATTATATTTTACTACCTATTATAATTTAATATTCTCTTTGTCAATCTTTTGTCTTCCATTCGTTGGACATGCAGTAACCGTTTCTATTACATTTTATTTTCTCATTTAAACTTTCCAAATTAAGCTGTTGTCGTATATCTTCATTTCGTATTTTGTCGATACGTCTTACATCCATTGTAGATCTCAAAAATGTCATTTCAGCAGCTTGAATTCACTCTTCATCTTTCTTTAGCATGACCCAATTTTCAGAACCAAGAATCGGAACAGCAACTATTTTATAAAACTTAATTCGAGTGTCAATTCTGCTTTTATTTCTCAATGTTCTATTAATTGTGCCACACATCCTATTGAATTTTATTACTTTATCTTCTATGTCTCTGTTTTCATCTATGTTTATATGATAGCCTAGAAAATTTAAATGTTCTACCTGTCCAATAATTCTATTATTAATAACTATTTTACTTCTAACAGGATATTTTCCAACAAAAGCCATTACTTTCGTTTTATCTATAAAAATATTAAAATTATATTCCTATATTATATTATATTCCTATATTAAAATGTCTATATTGTAAATTTTACAATGTGTGCCTGCTCATGTGATACAATTAGGCGTGCCAGCCAGAAGGTTAAGCATTTTAATCCCATAAAATTCAGTGGTTCAGTCAATGGATAAATAACTAACACATATCTCAGTGCTATCAATGGGTGGTATTTATAATCTTATATCAGGAGTTACTTCTGAAAGAAAACGAAGCTTTGAGGTCCTAACAACATAGCTTTTGTTAACTTCAAAGCAGTTTCTGGAGGTTTGATTACACTGCTCGAGATTTCCTGGATAGACTGTACAGAAAAGTTGTTAAAATCAATTTTGATATGTATACAATTTTTTATTTTTTTTTACCGATTTTAGCCACTGAGTTGATCACTTTCCAGGCTTCTTTAGATTTCTTTTTTCATCTTCTGTTACTGTTTCTTTGTATCTTTTATAGCAATTTTATTTGTTTACAAGCATTTACATAGTTTAACCTAGTTATATAAATTTAATAGTCTGAATATAGCAATACTCTCTTTTCATACTGACCAACTCTGAACCATTTTTTAGCTCTTTACTCTTATTTTTATGTGTCATAGAATTACCAGTAACTTGATCATTTCTCTTTGGAATATTTGTTTCAAATTTACTTACGGGGGACATACAGCTTTCGGTGAATTTCATAGGTGAGAGATAGGTGAATTTTTCCTCACCAATGAATTGCTCTACAATCTTGCAATCTGACATATTCTTTACTGATTACTTCTACAATTACATACTATTTTCGAAATTAATCAAACTGTTAAAGTTACGGGTAATTAGTTATCACATAAAATGTAGTGGTACTAGGCCTATCTCCATCTTCAGAAAAGGCATCACATCTACTCCTATGACGTGTTATCTGGCATAATCCCAATGGCATGGACCCATTCACGCGATATTCACATTTCCACGGACTGTGTGATTTTTTTCTTTATGAGCGAGGCAGTGTGACCAACTGTTCTTGTATCAGCAGACGATTTTAAACCGCGTACCTAACAAAACAGCTGAACATGGAAAAGTATTTCAAACTTTCTCCACACTAATAATGGACCTTTCTATTCTCACTTGTTCTGTGTGTGAATTCAGTTGTAACAGCTTCATGCAAAACAAAAGGTTCAAATAGATTACAGTAGGTTTTTCCTCTCATGAGTAAGCAGATGTCTTTTGAGACTCCCTCTTCGGCTAAAACTTTGTACACATATATCACACATAAATGGCCTCTGTCCAGTGTGAGTTAGCAGATGAAATTTGAGATGTCCTTTTAGGCTAAATTTCTGTTCACAGACATCACAAGAAAAGGGTTTCTGTCCGGTGTGAGTGAGCAGATGTTTTTTGAGATTCCCTCTTTCTCTAAATTTCTTTGGACAAACATCACAAGAAAATGGTTTCTGTCCAGTGTGAATGAGCTGATGTGATTTGAGACTCCCTCTTTGGGTAAATTTCTGGGCACAGACATCACAAGAGAATGGTTTCTGTCCCGTGTGAGTGAGCTGATGTAATTTGAGATTCCCTCTTTGGCTAAATTTCTGTGCACAGACATCACAAGAGAATGGTTTCAGTCCAGTGTGAGTGAGCTGATGTGATTTGAGATCCCCTCTTCGTGCAAACTTCTTAGTACATATATCACAGGAGAAATGTTTGTCTCGAGTTTGAGTATGGTGTTCACTGTTTCTAGCAAGGGATGTGCTTGTACATACAGCAGGTGAGTGTGATGGCATTAGCTCATCCTCTTCTTCATTATTACGTTCAGAAATTCCTGAAACTTGCTCTATCTTGTGAATGGTGCGCCATGCTGTGGAATCTTCGTGGTCTGTTTTCTCATGCTTAATTTGTTGTGTCTTTATTGTGTCGCTCGTAATGAATACAAATTCACACTTTGGTTGTGTTAGAGAAATCTCTTCCTTAATTTCAATCTTAATATCCTCAGACTTCACTGAAGGTTCCATTCTGTATCAAATACAAACAGCTGTTTTTCACAAAGCGGTGTTCATACACTGGAATGGGATAAAATTAATGTTTTCTTCACTCTCTCGCCTCTATACATCAACTTATAGGCAATGAGACGACTCCAATAATTTCAATGATAACTTTATTGTTCAGAAATGCACAGGAAGTCGGGAGTTACTGATACCCCAGTGTTTCCTTTGTTGTGATCACAATGCACAATTTCCAGCTGGCCGTGACTACGTGAACCAGTTACTTTTTTTTGGAACAGTTACGTTAGGAAAGTAACTGTTATTTATAACCGTTACCTGTTACTTTTTTTAATATTACGTACCAGTGTGTCCCACGCATGAGTTGGCCAATGACGCGGGTTACTGCGGCGCGGCGGGCACAGCTCCAACTCCCGAGCGATCGGGTGAAATATCTACGCTAATGAAGCCGCGATCGGTGTTATGATTCAGGTTCTCACATTTACAGTTGGAATTACAATGAAAATAACCACGTATCTCATCATAAGAGATGTTGGAAAGTCCTCCTCTTGCATCCACAAAACACTGGAACCTTTTTAAGAAATTTTCTTTCACGCCCATAAGTTCAGCTTCCGAGATAGAATTAATTTCTCTTCTGATATTGTCTTTAAGTTCTTCTAATGTGTGTGGGTTTGATCTAATTTCTTTTCAGTAAGTACGCGCCGCTTGGTCCCTCGTTTACTATCGAGAATCGAACCCGTTTCCCGAATTTTGCTTACAAGTTTTCGCACGGCTGGAGGACGTACACCTGGGAATTTTGCTCAAAACCGACGTCTTGCGTCTTTGTAAGATGATGTAATCATCACATAGGCCTATCATAAGAGAAATGAACTCTGTCTCGGAAGCTGAACTTATGCGCGTGAAAGAAAATTTCCTAAAATGGTGTCAGTGTTGTGTGGATGCGAGAGAACATTTCCAACATCTCTTCTGATGAGGTACGTGTTTATTTTCATTGTAATTTTAACTGTAAATTTGAGAACCTGAATCATAGCACCGATCGCGGCTTCATTAGCATAGATATTTCACCCGATCGCTCGGGAGTTGGAGCTGTGCCCGCCGCGCCGCAGGAACCCGCGTCATTGGCCAACTCTTGCGTGGGACACACTGTAGTTAATCGCCAGATCACTTCCCACTTGTAGGGAATGCCCTTTTATCTCCCCCCCCCCCCGGTTAGGGACGTAGCCAAGGTGGGCTCTAGGGAGAGACCCCCGCAATAAAATAACAGTTGTAAAATTAAGCAAATAGTTGAGACACACAGTGACACGATTTGTGATTCATGGTTTCCACCATAAGGTGTGCACTGAAAAGACGTATCACGACCCGGGTCCTGAATGTGAATGTGCATGGTGTGGGGGTTGGTGCAGTAAATACCATGCACTGACTTGCTCAAAGAGAGTGGTATCAATAGTACATTTATGTAGTGACTAAGTGATCAGTAACAGTGATCTTCTTTAATGCCCATTGGGCGCATTTCATTATTTATTAAAATTAAGCTTTCAATTAGGAATGAGTTAAAACATCAAGGTTAAAATCGGAGGTAACAATCGAGTGACGACAATATCGACCTGAAAAAATCGATGTAAATTAGACATGTACAAGGTTTGTCACATCATCTACATTTGTGACATGTTAGGTTAGGTTTGCTTACGTTAGTGCAGTAGGAGGTAACTGTAACGTCAACATAGGTTGCCTACTCTCTTATGATGTTTAATCTTGTAATCAGTAGAAATTCACCATTTTCGGTTACTTAAGTCCCTACATTTCATGACTTTCATTCTGCATATTTTTTAAGACCAAACAGAGTTTATAGGATGAATTCTACAGATAATCAAGAACATCTGCAAAATGCTATAGAAAATACACAAATGTAACTTATAGCCAAGTCAAATTGGAGCAAAAAAAATTGTTTTGCTGCACTAAATCATGTGGTTTCAAAAACGTTTAGGGGAAGGTCCCCTGAACACCACTGATTTCAGGTGCTGCGGGGCGAGGCTGAAAGGTCCCTTTATCATTTCTTGGCAAATATCTCAAAAACATTAATGCTGTATTCATTTCTACTTTTTATATATAAATATATATATATTTATTAATTATATGGGTAATAAATATCATTTACATTCACAAAAAATATAACTCTGCAATGAATAGGCTAACAAAGCCTAAAATGATTATGATATAAACAAGACATTAAACAAATAAATAAATTTCTATATAGAAAAAATACTGTCGCAACAAGAGGAAAAAAAATGTAAAGTCAAATTAGTGTGAATGAATTAAAATTATTTCTTTCCACCATGGGTGAGGAGATGAGTTTTCAGATTAAGGCTTTGGCAAAATGATATCATAGATATCACACTTAAAAGCTTTTTCTTTTACATGGGCAAACAGATGACTTTTGATGACTTCTTAGAGATAATGTTTTTTATATGCTTGTAACTTTCTCTCCTGTATGGGTAAACAGATGGCGTTTGAGATGATCATTTCGAGTAAATGTTTTGTTACATACGGCACATTTGAAAACTTTTTCTCCTGTATGGGTAAGCAGGTGATTTTTTAGAATACTTTTTAAAGAAAAGCATTTGTTGCAGGCATTGCACTTAAATGGTTTTTCTCCTGTATGGGTAAGCAGATGAGTTTTAAGATTTGTTCTTTGAGAACATGTTTTGTTACACAAGTCACACTTGAAAACTTTCTCTCTTGTATGGGTAACCATATGTATTTTGAGACTACTGCCGTGAGAAAATGATTTGTTACAGATATCACACTTAAAAGCTTTCACTCTTGTGTGTGTAAGCAGGTGACTTTTGAGATGATCGTGTCGAAAAAAAGATTTGTTACAGACATCACACTGGAAAGTTTTCTCTCCTGTATGAGTAAGCAAATGAGTTTTGAGATTATGTCTTAGAGAGAACGATTTGTTACAGACATCACACCTGGAAGGTTTCTCTCCTGTATGGGTAACCATATGAGTTCTGAGACTACTGCCTTGAGAAAAGGATTTGTTACAAATATCACACATGAAAGGTTTCTCTCCTGTATGGGTAAGCAGATGACATTTCAGATGATCGTTTCGAGAAAATGATTTGTTACAGATATCACATTTGAAGGCTTTCTTTCTTGTATGGGTAAGCAGATGACTTTTGAGATTATGTCTAAGAGAAAATGATTTGTTACAGAAATCACACTTGAATGCCTTATCGCTTGTATAATTTAATTTGTCACAGGTAACCATATGAGTTTTGGGACTGGTTTTGTTACAGTCATCACGGTTGAAAGGTTTTGCTCCTGTGTGGGTAAACAAATTATTTTTGAGATTACTATTAGTGTCAAATGTCTCAACCAATTCAAAGGGCGGCAGGTCTCCATTATTTTCTTCAGGAACTAGAATTTCATTGTAGGATGTCACTGTCTCTAATTTTGGGGCTTGGGATACCGTTGCAATGTATGGGTCAAAATTCTCACTTTTAATGTGGGACGTTTCTATTGAATCGGAGGTTATATTTATAGCTTCACTCTTAACAGTATCTTCGCGTTCTACACGTTTCGATGGCGAGTCTTCTCGTTTTATTTCAACTTCACCATATTGCAATTTCTCCATTGTGTGAGACGTTGGCCTACATACAGGGCGGAATAATCCACAGACTCACAACAAGGCCTTTATTTGAGATTTTTTTATTTTGAACTACACTTCTAACTGTGTTAACAACAGAAATTCCACAGCCCAGATGATGTTCAGCAGGCTGACATGTCTGGTGTCGTTCCGTTCCATTGTAAGGTTTGAGCATGAGAGCTGAACATCCCGTATATCATGAGTTTTAGAGTGTGTTTTAAATAGATTTTAAAATGGCTCAGCAGTCTTTAAAAATAACATAAGATTTATTTAGTTCAGCTGAACATGTACATGTTTTGGGACGCGTCAAAACAATTACAAACAAATTTATATATTACATATTTACAATTATAAAGTGAAGTTAAATATACAATTAAAATATTAATTATTCAACCCCGCCCGCTTTGAATGTTGATATCTTTGGTTCTATTAATCCGATCTTCGATTTCAATTATTCATTTGAAATGTGAAATGTGTCTCTACAACTTTTATTTTAGGTACTTCTTCGACCCCAACCGTTAGTCTAATAAATCGCAAAGCGTAAAATTAAAAAGAAACCTATTTTTTTTTAAGTTTTGACCAATAAGTAGTGGTTTTTTGTCCATATACATGTGAAACAAACATGTAGCCAGAAAAATAACCTACATTGTGAAAAAACGAAATTCAAGATTGATCCACCCAGTCCCGAGATAATTGAATTAAAAGATTCACAACCGTCCGCCATTTTGAATGGACGCCATATTGGAAAGCTACCTCATCATGTCCCCCCCCCCCCAGTGGCGGTTTCTCCTATAGTGCTGTAGTGCTACAGCACACAGCTTCTTTTCTGCTCGTCGTATAATGTTATTTTCAAACGCAATACTATATTTTCTTTTACTTAGATTTTGAACTTGGCGCGTCCACGCGAGAATTCCTTAGCTGACGTTGGAGAATGGAAGTCGGTAATATGAATATTATCTTTCCCGCTTCGTGAATGCATGTTGAAAACAGCTCTTCTCTTGTAGGGTGTGACGTCATGCTTAAGCTTGCCATTGGCGTGTAAACTGGTTTCAACGTACAGAACGGGCTGCCGCTGAATTGCGTTCACGAGATTTCAACACTGGAGCGCTGTGATCTCGCCACAGATATAGACACAAAACGACACTTGACGCGATATCTATTGGAATATAGTTGAAACTGTAGTTCTGGTTTTAGCCACTAGAACAGATTGAAAACAGAACTGAGTGTTTTGTATGAAAGAAATGATTACAGGAAAATTGATGGAGCTGTTCCACTACTATGATTAAAAACAATTTGGTAGGAACATTCTCCGAAATAACAAAGCTTCTCAGGATTATAGTCACCACTCCTATTACCACAGCAGAACCAGAAAGATGCTTTTCTACCCTGAAAAGGATAAAGACACTCCTAAGGAATACCATCACAAGAACGTCTTACAGCTCTTGCAATGCTTTCCATAGCGAAAAAGATGGTTGCAAACATGGATGGATTCAACACGAAAGTCATCGATAACTTCTGTATTAAGAAGGAACGTCCCATGGACTTAACTCTGAGACAGTAATTATTTAAGTAAGCCTAAACTAAACTCCGTGGCGCGACATCCCCGAGGGGACAAGGCCTACCACCCGACCACTGCGCCATCTACCTATAGACAGATGGCAGGATTGGGGGCATGTGGTCAGCATGCCGACACCCACGGCCGTTAATGGTGGTTTCCATGACCGGAGCCGCTACTTCTCTATCAAGTAGCTCAATATTTTAAGTTTGCTGTATGAAATGGTATTTGCAGCACACTCTCGTTTTGAGCCACGAGCCTCTACTGCCCCCCCCCCGGACTTTTTTGCTCCACATGACCCCAGGAAAACGTGTTATAATTTTCATTCAATCCCCCCAAATTATAATATCTGATGGGTCTAGCACATGGACTACAGGTAGAGGAAGTACTAAGTACCATGTTCAGTTGTTCCCTGATTACAAAAATGGTATTTTGACAAACATAGGCCTATCTGTGAACAGCCTAGCTCCAGAACTAAACTACATGTTATAGTCGGGTTAGATACGTTCTGAGGATGTGACACGAAGATTGTTGACAACTTTCTCTTACTTTTAATGCCAGCTTACACTAACAAAACTAGATTTTCACGATTTCCTCGAAAATAGTTCTAAATTCTGTATACTATGTGCTTTTAGTAACAACTAAAGCTAAACCTTCTATTTGATTTTTGAAGTGAAACTGCTTTAGCCACGGTAGGAGTAAATGGAGAGCTTGTGTAACGCTCAAAATCGTCACGAAATTAGTGAGTTGTGACGGAACAGACTACACAGAAAACAATCAACTCAATAATTACGATTATCCAAAATTTAAAAAAATTTAAAAATCTGAAAATCCAAAAGTAATAAATCGAAAATCCAAAATTAAAAAGTTCAAAGATCCAAAATTTAAAAAATCCAAAATTCCAAAATTAAAAAAATCCAATTTTTCAAAAATAAAAAATTCAAAAATCCAAAATTTAAAAACTAAAAAATCCAAACTTAAAAATCGAAAAACGAAAATTAAAAAAATAAAAAATTCAAAGATCTATAATTTTAAAACTCTAAAATTAAAAAATCCAAAATTTAAAAAGTCCAAAATCCCAATATTAAAAAGTCCAACAATCCAAAATTGAAAAATCCAATAGTCAAAAATTTAAAAAATCCAAAAATTAAAACAAGTTTCCCTTCTGTCGCGTGGCGTTCCACGCACACTTTTTTATAAACCAAAAAAATTCTCACCACAGAATCCGGGCCTTAAGTTATATTTAGTGAATACTCACAGACTTAAGCACGTAATGTTTAATGGAAACCATAAAAATTACTGAAACACAGCGAGCCAATGGCTTATTGCGACTTTCCATCGGCTGTTTTACTTTTTATATTAAACAATGCAAGTCAATGTTGTTGTTGTTATTATTATTACTATGCATCGTATATACTATTCCCAATCGTTGTGTTCTTTTATGAAAGAAACTACAGGTATGAAGACGTTTCAGTGTTCAGTCCTTGTGACTTTACATAAAAACAAGTGCATGTGGAAGTGATAAAAATAAAACAATTAAATTATAAGGATAGACACTTGTGATTGGTCAGAAAAATCGCTTAGAAAAGATCAGAGATATCCAGAGCAGTAAAATGGGGACATTGTCCACTGCCTCATTCTAGAAAGTCAATAGTGTTTCGGTTATATATAAGACTAGCTTAAAAGGCCCGGCTTCGCCCGGGTTTTTTATTTTATAATTGGAAATTATCTTATGAAAGACTTTCCATTTTTAAATTATAGGTCATTGTATAGGTATTTAGAATTTGAAATAGGAAGAACGACTTATAACACTCAAACTATTCCCGCAGAAAACGCTTGGTATAGCTTTTTACGGCTCATAGAGGATGTAGAATTTTGCACCCCATCGCTTGTATACAGCAAGCCTGGTAGGGGTTCAAATAAGAAGAAACAGAAATTCCGGTAACATAAAATAGTATTGTAAGATTTGAGGCTTTCCTGGCGAATCTTATGTAGAAAATCTTCTCGGGTTTGCAGCCAGGTGAGAAGTTTGTTGTGGTCCAACGTTTCCGAGGCTGACGCTGCCTCCATCCTCAGGGAATCTGAAATGTCGAGTTTTGACATGTAGGGGATATATATACCAACCCGAGTTGGGCGGAGTCGACCAATCAGGGAGCAGCAGGACCGAAAAGAGAACAGCTACAAATTTTATGATTATGATGTAAACAAGACGTTATATCTAATAAATATATTTAGATAAAAAATTGTAAAGGAAAATTGGTGCATATTTTTTCATGCATGAGTAAGCAGATGAGTTTTGAGATCACACTCCAAAGTTTTTTATTTTATATGGGCACACAGATGACTTTTGATGACTTCTTAGAGATAATGTTTTGTTATAGGCTTTTATCTTTTTCCCCTTTATGGGTAAACAGATGACGTTTGAAATTATCATTTCGAGAAAATGTTTTGTTACATATGTCACATTTGAAAGCTTTTTCTTCTGTATGGGTAAGCAGGTGATTTTTTAGAATACATTTTAAAGAAAAGCTTTTATTGCAGACATTGCACTTAAAAGATTTTTCCCCTGTGTGGGTAAGCAGATGAGTTTTGAGACTACCACCATTAGAAAATGTTTTGTTACATTCTTCACACTTGTAAGCCTCTTCTTTTGTGTGGATAACTGTATGAGTTTTGAGACTATGATAGTGAGAAAATGATTTGTAACAGATATCACACTTAAAAGCTTTCACTCTAGTATGAGTAAGCTGGTGGCATTTGAGACGATCGTTTTGAGAAAATGATTTCTTACAGACAGCACACTGGAAAGTTTTTCCTCCATTATGAGTAACCATATGACTTCTGAGATTACTCCGCTGAGAAAATGATTTGTTACACACATCACACCTGAAAGATTTCTCTCCGGTATGGGTGAGTAGATGACTTTTTAGAATAGTTTTTGAAGAAAAACTTTTGATGCAAGCATTGCACTCAAAACATTTTTCTCCTGTATGGGTAAGCAGATGAGTTTTGAGATTATATTCTAGAGAGAATGATTTGCCGCAGACATCACACTTAGAAGGTTTCTCTCCTGAATGGGTAACCATGTGAGTTCTGAGAATACTGCCTCTAGAAAATGATTTGTTACAGATATCACACTTGAAAGTTTTCTCTCTTGTATGGGTAAGCAAATGACTTTTAAGTATGTCGTTTCGAGAAAATGATTTGTTACAGATATCACACTCGAAGGCCTTTTCCCATGTATGGGTAAGCAGATGACGTTTGAGATTAGATTTTAGTGAAAATGATTCATTACAGACATCACATTTGAAAGCTTTTGCTCCTTTGTGGGTGAGCAAATGTTTTTTGAGATCACTTTTAGTTTCAAACGTCGTCTCCACCAAATCAAAGGTCACAGGCTCACTTTCATGTTTTACCGTAAACGCCAGGTCTTCATTATTTCCTTCAGGATCTGTTGGTGGAATTGCATTGCACGATGTCTCAAATTTTGGAACTTTGGATACGATTGCATTGTCTGGGTCTATATTTTCACTTTTAATATTGCATGTCTCTACTAAATTGAAGGTTATGGGTATAGCCTCACACTTAACATTATCGTCTACATATTTCGCCGGCAAGTCTTCCTGTTTTACTTCAACTTCATCGTGTTGCAATGTCTCCATTATGTGAGAATATACATACAGGGCGGAATAATCCACAGACTCACAACGCAGCCTTTAATTGAGATTTTGTATTTTGAACTACACTTTTAACAGTGTTAACATTTTTCTAGAGTCGGTTACCAGTTATTCCCTAGCTACAATGCATCAGAAAATCCACAGCCCGGAAGATTCCCCTGCAGGCTGAGATGTCCGGTGTCGTTCAGTTCCGTCTGAGCAGCACTGGCGGGGTGTTTAAATAGATTTAAATATGGCTCAGGACACTACTTTAAGAATAATACACTGACAGGCAACAAAACAAAACACTTAATGAAAAAAAAAAAAAATTAAGTTTAAATAAAAATTATGTAGTAGGCCTAGTGCTTGAAATAAAATTACAGCAATTGTATACGTTTTTAAGATTAAAATGTAATGACACATTTCACACTTATACTATATGAGGAATAACTTGAGACAGGCTTTTTTGACAGACAGCAGCATGTACTCACCCTCTCTCTCGCACAGGGGCTGGTTTACGGGGTCGATGGCATTGGTGTAATCCCTTCCATGTCCAGAGGAGAATCAGCGGCGGCCTCTTCACATCCTTCATTTTCGCTATCCGTTTCTTGTAGGTCGATAACAAATTGATCAATTACTTCGTCCATTAAACCATCTTTTTCCCAGTAAAATTGTTCCTCCTGTTTTACATGTTCACACGCCATTTTCCAATTTTCCGGCGTCACTTTCAACAAAGAATTTTCAAACAAACTTTTTACGTCACTACACTTGAATGTTAAATTGTGTTTTGCGACATCGTTCTTTACTTGGGCCCAAATTAATTCAATCGCGTTGAAGTTGCAATGATACGGTGGAAGACGAATTACGGTATGTCCTGCTAACTCCGCGATTGTATCGATTTCATATTTCCTAAATCTATCTTTCTTCAATTTGATAATGTCATATAACACTATTTTCGTAGCCCGTGGGTCATAATCAATATTATTTTCCCGTAACCATTTCTGCATGTCTCCTTTTAGAGTCGATGATGTGGGAGCCTTATTTAGTTGTACGGAGTGATAAGGCGCGTTGTCCATTACTATGACGCTGTGTTGGGGAATATTTGGTAGAAGCTTATTTAAAAACCAATTTTTGAAAACAGAAGCGTCCATCTCCTCATGATAGTCCTTCGTTGATTTAGACTGGAAATACAAGAGAGCATTTGGAATAAATCCCTCAGAACAGCCTGCATGTACGATGATAAACCTTTGTCCTTTACCTATGGGCACGTTTAGAGGTGAATCAACTTCGCTGTCGGATTTCTGTTGTAACCACAACTTTGCTGTAGTATGGTTCACGTTCAGCCAAGTTTCGTCCATATAAATGATAGGTCGGCCACTTTCCCTCAATTCTCGAATTTTCCGTAAGAAATAAAATCTCTTGGCAACAATATCCGGTTTTTCCATTAAAAATTTTCTCCCTTGAATGTTTTTAGTGTAACGAAAATTTAGAGTTTTCAATACCTGTCGTAAAACCCATATGCTGCCCTCAAGTAATTTAGCCTCCCGTAGAGCTTTGTGTATGTCGGGTAAACTGGGAACGAAACTTGTTTTATATAAAGAATAAATTGTTCTTTTAATGGCAGCTGCTGTAAATGAATCTATTTTGGTTTTTCTTGGCGTGGTGTTAGGCCTTTTTTTGCCAGGGGTTCTAATTTTGGTGCCTGTGCTTTCTGCATCTTTCTTTTGATTTAAAATTCTATACACACTTGCTCGGGATATTCCAGTCGCAGTTGTAGTTCTTTTCATGACGTCAGCAACTGATATTGTAGATTTTCCATCTCTTAACGCATTGAACTCCTCGGCAAAGAACTTGTGAACATTTATTATAATTTCTCTTCCGTCCGACTGCAAAGCTTTCCCTTTTGTCCCAACACCCGTTTGCATAATAACAACAACCAAAACAAATATTAATACATATGGCAATAGGGTAAATATGTCTATGTTTTGAAACATTTTCAAACGACGGGTTTTAACACCGAAAACGAAACAGGAGAACCACACTAACACAACAATAAATACTGTAACAGTAATACGAAAAAAACAAGGGAAAGTAATTATTACGATTCGCAATATTGGAACGACACCGACAAACTGACACACTGCCCGACACTGATGCCAGATGCCACTGGAATGCACTTGTCGCAAGGGTCTGTTTTTCAAAGAACAACTCTCACCCCTACTACACTACCCAAAAACGAAGCAGGTAGCAGTCTCAACTTATTCCTCATGGACTCTAATTCTCCATGTTGCCTCTTGCACCTAGGTGAATGGTGAGCGTAAGGTTGCAGCGGCATAACGGAGGCTGCGTCCATCATCAATTAGAGCAACAGCTTTAGCAGCAGCGTCGCCAGGAATTTTATTAAGGGGGGGGCAAAATCAATTTCGGACCTCAATTTCAAATGATTAGGCTAAACACATTAATATTCACTTAGTTAACCGGATCGTTATTTTGAACCCAAGCTGAATTCGACGAGGCTACGAAGTTTTTTAAGTTAACAGAATACGCTCTTTTGAGCAATGTCCTTGGTGAGGTATTATTATAAATACATATTATAGTTATAATTAGTTAATACTTGCTAAACTCATTATAAAGTAATTCTATTTTTTTTTATTCTCCATTTTATTCTTCAACTGTGAGTTGACAAAGCGTACCACAAATAAATGAATCCATAAGGCAATCCAGAGGGGACAGTTGCCCCCCATGCCGACGCCCATGAGCTTTAGCAACGTCTTCAGGACTGAGAGGCATAATTTCAACTAAACTAACTGACAGAATCACTTCGATGCGAAAGGAGACAGTTTCCTTTCAGTTTGGAAGGAAATGACGCAATACAACAATGAAACACCTTTGCAATGTGTATGACAAGCTAGTGCACATAATCGGATTGGAATCACCCTGTTTAGATTTTTTTTTTTTTTTTTTTTTTTTTTTTTTTTTTTTTTTTTTTTTTTTTTTTTTACAAAGTGAAAATATGAAGAAAGCAGATATGCTGTATCCATAGCTAATGACCATTAAATATAATAATCCATCCTCACTAACAACAATGTAAAACATCCAATCAAAATTATGTTTAATCTTAAACTTACAGCAAATTTTACAGTGATCGGTTTATTGCATTTCAACAAGACAATATAATAAGTATTGAAACTTCAGTCAAAATAGTATCGAAATGTGTGTCTGCAGTCAACAATCTGTGCAGTTAAGAATTTGTCCAGAAGAGCGCAACAGTGTCTGACGAGGCCCTCTCGTTCTGTCTCATGCTTATGTGTATCAATAAATGTGACTTAAGTTATATTCCAGAAGTCAGATACGTATATTCTGTCTAGGAGAGCGTGTGATGCTAGAAAAAGGTATTGATTTTTTAATGTCTTTTTGAAGTAATTGGTTAACCATTATTATTTTCCAGTCGCAGAGGCAAGTGTAGGTTAGTGAGAAATACTTGAAAATATTTAAGTTATTCCTGTATATTGCGATGAAATTTTTATTCGTCATATTTGAAAAAAAAAATTATGTAAATTGTCGGGCGTTGTATTTTTTTGTAATTCGAAATTAACTTATGGAGGACTTTCGATTTTGAAACTCTAGGTCCTTATATAATATGTATGCAGAATTTGAAATGAGGAAAAAACTTATCACACTCAAACTGTTCCCTCAGAAAACGATAGATATAGCTTTTTAATGCTCATAGAGGATGTCGAATGCTGCATTTCGTTGCTTCTACACACCATGCCTGAGGGGGTGTTGAAATAATGACAGAACATTTTATTTCTCACCGGGCATAGGACTGAAAATGTTCCATCCCATTTTGTCTTCTTTCAGATGCTTAGGGTCTATGATAAACATTCCTATTTCTCAACTAATACAAAGCCTACAGCTATGAATAACGTATCAGTGGATAGGATTTTTCAGTCTGCTGATATAGCATACTCATTGGCAAACACTTAAGCTGTCCTTGCAATACGACCGCATATTCTACATCAAAATGTGAAGTGAGAAAATTATATTTTCCATGTCGAGGGTGGAGAAAGTTATGTGACTGCATTACAATGTGCTTTATTTTCGTGGATTTTATTCTTTAAGAATTATTTTTACAAATGTATTACATCGTTAGCATCAGAATTCGTTAAAGTCCAATATTATGTAGTGATCAAAGCCCTATGTGAACTGTGTAAACAATACACTGTTGTCTTGACAACTGAATTGGATTTCATTTTTCAGTATAATATTCTCACAAATTATATAAATTTTCAAGGGAAGGACTGATTTGTTTCAATTTTAATGTTGACAGCTATACTTCCCGGGCTTAACTGGATATATGTGCAAAATTTCGTGTAAATTCGTAAAGAAATGTAGATTTGTATAAGGAACATACATACATACAGACATACCCACATATCCATACACTTTCGATTTTATATATTAGAAGACGATGTTTTTAAAAATCGGCAATTTGCAAGAACCACCAATGACTGTAAGAATAATTTAGTTTTGCAGTGTTTCAATTTTACGATTTTTAGGTAGATTTCGAAGAAAAATCTACCTATTGCAATGGATACCATGTCATGATTTTCGAAAAATTCTTTCATATCTATACGTTTCATGCTCCCCTAAGTACGAAACCACCGCCCGTTCAAAAAAAAATTTTGTGATATTTATATATATATATATATATATATATATATATATATATCTTTACACGATAGCGGCCGTAATTTTGAAGATATTTGAACCAAATTTTAATATGCTATTTCTAGGCCCAATAGTTCGGACAAGTTCGTTAATGAGCAAAATTGGCCCAAGGGGGTGGTCGGGGGAGGGGGTTGAAATTTTTAAAAATGTATATCTCGGCCCCTATGAAGTATAGAGGGAAACTTTGTTTGAATAAATTAGAGTACTCCCTATGGAGTTCACAGCGGCACCAACGATTCGGGGGTTCGAGTGAGGGTGGGGGTGGAGGTGGGGGTGGGGGATGAAAATTCGAAACTTTTGAAACCACGTCTTGTGGGGTATCGTTGAAAAGCTCTTGATGAGTACTCTACAAATCAATAAATAGTTTCTTGATAGCTCTCATATGACGCGAGATTTTAATGTTTGAAAATAATAACACTTAAAAGAATTATTATAATATCATAATTTTGTCTTGTTTAGCGGCTTTGCTAATTTTATTCATTGCTGATCTTGCGCACGGCCTCCCAGAATATTATATCCTATTCTTGTTGTCAAAACAAATGATTGTAGGCTCTTCCTCTTTACCGAATTCAGTTCTTATTACTGCAGGTTTACCATGCCAAGGCTAAAGAAGAAGAGTGCTATGCAGCGACAATAAATTAAACCAAAAGCACTTCGAAATCTACCTCCGCCTGTAGGCCTGCCTAAAGGGATTTTTTAATGTAAGCAATGACTATTCCACTCATATGCCCCGTGTTTGCTATTCACCAATAAAGTTTATCAATAAAATCGCTAGGTACCGTATATGCGTTTACATTTCCCACTGAGACACTAGACAAATGGAAGTCCTTGCCATGGACGTTACAAATGCGTATACCAAGTTTAATGAAAACCCGATAAAGCATATTTGAGTCATCGCGCGCACAGCACGGACAGATAGACAGACATTTTCCCGTTCATTACACAATCTCAGAAAGTACCATTCTGGCACCTAATAAAATCAGGTACACTGATATAACAAAGTGCCAGAATGCTTTTTTAATCAGTGATAATTGCAATTATGATATGCAGAAAAGAAGTTATTTTTGTAATAGATCTCCGAGTTCAACTCGGACCTATGATTCGCTGACATGTTTGTTTGAAGTTTAAAGCAGCCTTATAGGTTATGAATGAATACAAAGTCAATCTGAAATATATGCGTCAAGAATTACATTAGGTATGTTGCTGCGCAGGAACGAATAAGAAAAATACATTAAAATATAGTAATGGAGATATCGGTAAGCTATCTATAGAATGCACAATATAATAAAATACTCAACGGCTAGTTGTGTTTTAAATCTTTTATTTACACTGACATCATTATGAAGAAATGAATCAATCAAGGCGGGCTAACAATACCAATAACGAGTGGCAATTTGATACGTTATGTTTAATATTATATTGTGGGCCATACAATAAATAACATTGTAACGTTTTATGTCCAATACACAATTAATATTGATATACTCGTTATTTCGGTACAGGTCAACCGATTTGATCCAAATTCAATAGGCTTGTACCCATGGAGATCATAAATGTGCATGTCAAGTTTCATGAAAATCCGATAAAGCGTATTTGAGTCATCGCGCTTTTCTAATATATTACCATAAAATAGGCACTAAATTGGGCATTACTCCGGTACCGGTCAACCGATTAGGTTCAATATCAATAGGCTTCTTCGCATGGACGTTATAAATGGGTATACCTAGTTTCATTAAAATCCGATAAAGCGTATTTGAGTCATCGCGCTTTTCTTATATATTACCATAAAATAATAATAATAATAATAATTTATTATACCGTTGAGCATACAATGCAATAGGTAACGTCAATGAGCCATTAAAACAATATATCTATGTTCAGGTATTCCTGTACAGTGTAAAAATTATATCTTTTCAACATACATTTAATTCTATTTTAAAAAATACTTGTATCTCTAATCTGTCTGAAAGATAACGGTAACTTATTATATAATTTTTTCCCAAGATACAAATGAGAATCAAGGGATTTCTGTAAACGAAATTTAGGTAACACCATATTATTTCTTCCCCTTGTATCATAACTGTGTACATCAGAAAACAATACCTCATTCTTATTTTGATGGTGAACAAAATTCAAACATCCAAATACATACAATGATGCCAAAGTTAAAATTCCAAATTCCTGAAAAATTGGTCTACAATGTTGGCGAGAATCGCACTAAATTGGGCCTTACTGCGGTACCGGTCAACCGATTAGGTCCAAAATCAATAGGCTTCTTCGCATGGACGTTATAAATGCGTATACCAAGTTTCATGAAAATCCGATAAAGCGTATTTGAGTTATCGCGCGTACAGACACACGGACAGACGGACGGACATTTTCCCGTCCCCACCCACATCTCATAAAGTACCTTACTGGCACTTAATAAACCTCATTAAAATATGAAGGAAAAAACGATAACTTTGTCCCAATAATTTTCCATTAGATCGGTTATATTAAGCAAAAAAACCTAAACCGAAGGATTAAGAAATTCAGCCTTAAAAGATGTGCAAAATACCTATCATTATGCTTATGATCCCATATTGAAATATGACTCCTCTGTTAACCTTTTCTTGAATGTTGTGAATAGCAGTTTTGTCCAATTTGACAAAAAGCTTTAGTCGCCTTTAAATCTCGATGTCAGACTTACAGAAGTAATGCATTCAAAATTGCTGTCTGACCACATAGAATGGTATTTTTATCGACTTCCATTTGTCTAGTGTCAAAGAGAGAAGAGTAAACGCATATTACAGTGCCTAGCGATTTTATTACATTATGGTGTTATATAAGTTACTAGCTTAAAAGACCCGGCGTCGCCCGGGTTTTGTATTTTGTAATTGGAAATTAACTTATGAAGGATTTTCAATTTTAAATTCTAGGTCCTTATATAGGCATTTATAATTTGAAATAGGAAGAACGACTTATTACACTCAAACTATTCCCTCAGAAAACGCTTGATATAGTTTTTTTATGGCTCATAGAGGATCTAGAATTTTGCATCCCATCGCACAGCAAGCCTGGTAGAGGTTTAAATAAGAAGAAACAGAAATTCCTGTAACATAAAATTGTAATATCGAGGCGGGAAATTTCCCACTCTTATGTTACCATAAAGCATTATCACTTTCATACTTCTCTCTCCAAAAACCTGCGATATAATATAATAATATACACATTACCATACCTCGTTTTGTTTTCTCTATATCCAGGGTAGAGAAAGTTATGTGATTCCATTATTTTAGTGGATTTCATTCTGTAATATTTATTTATAACATGAATTATTTTGATAACTTCTCTTATTTGTCGAAAGTGCATTTCATTTGTTTTTTCCAAGTCCACCTGATACCATTTGGCAACAATATATTCTGTGATTTGGAATGGATAATTCTATGTAAAAAGGGATTAAGTATTTTCAAAAACATTTAATTTTTGGCATTTAGAATCAGAATTTTTCAAAATCCTTTCTTAGTGAGCACCTACATTATGAAACGAAGGTACTGTCAAAATTCCAAGTCTCTACCTGTTATAGTTTAGGCTGTACGTTGATTCCTGTCATTCAGTCATAGAATGGTATTTTTATCGACTTCCATTTGTCTAGTGTCAAAGGGAGAAGAGTAAACGCATATTACAGTCCCTAGCGATTTTATTACATTATGGTGTTATATAAGTTATACAAAAACTACATCATTTAATTTTACTGGAAAGAATATTTTCACAACGGAATATGTTCGTGGTTGTAAACGAGTGTTTTTTAAATTCACTGTTGGACCGAAATAAGAACATACTCTCATTGAAGAAGGCCTTATTTTAAGCACTAGTCTATTCTATACCACCATCGGCTAAAATTATCTTACTGGCTCAATATTAATAAACTTCTCAATAAAAACAAATTTTACACAAAATCTTGTATTTTCAAATAATGCAGTGTTTTGAATAAAATTAATGTTACGATCTAGTAGCACCAAGGCCTACGAATTTCAGAGGTATTAACTCAGAGCGTCAAGGACGAATAATAATTCCAAATAAATGTCCACTTTAGAAAACTAATTAGACAAGTGCAAGGTTTCTTGAACATAAACAATTTTAAGCATGGGGTAAGTATTTCTGTTTTATCGTAAAAATTGAGTTTATGCTCGTTCTGAAATAACACTAAAACAAATTTATTAAAATTTTCGAGTAAAAATTGTCCTGTGGTAAGGACGGGTAGAGGAAGTAAATATATAAATCCTGGATTTAGCGAAGCAAAAAAGTGAAAACTTGAATGTCAATGTAGTCACAGTACCCTTTTGTTCAATTATTTTGAGAATTAGCAAGTGCCCCCGATTTTTTACTCATCTTTGGCCGGTTTCTATAAACTCGCGAATTACCTATGGGTAAATTATCTAATGCACAGAATTTACACAATTTACACAAGAATAACACCACACAAACACAAATAATTTAAAGATAGCAATCACTTACACTTGTGGCGAGTTTCTAGATAAATGTCCTCTAGGTAAATATGAAAATGACAGAAAAAATGTTCCTACAAACTCGGGCTAGATCTGTCCAAGGGTAAATCTTTGGGTTAATTTGTCCTTTCATGGATGGCTGGATAAAATTTAACCTTTCATAGGATCAATAACAATGAGAATCAAAGCCTTCTGAATTAAATTAACTGTACAACTCCAAGGCCTTGCTCATTATACCATTGTAGGTTAAATGGAACTAATTTGCCCATGGGTAATTTACCCATAGGTAATTCACTTGTTTGTAGAAACCGGGCATTATTTGAATAATTATTTAGCAGAAAATAATTCAAAGGTTGTATTAACACTTAGCGGTACATCTTTTTTTACAAAAATTGCACGAATTACTTCATTTTGTTCTTAATTATATTGTTTTACGTAATAAATATAAACAATTAAACGAATCTTGCGCTGTCATATGGACATACATATTCGACATGAACTACTAAAACTACTAAAACTCATAAACCTAACCTAAATCATGCAAAAACAACTGAAATGATTGATAGATTAGATTAATGTAAGCCTTTCGACTTCTCAACACTGCGACCTTAATAAATCTTTTGTGAATAACGTATACCCTAATTTAGCAAGTCACCATTTTAATTTAATGGTTTTTAATATAGCCTATGATCAAACCCGGGGACCTCCAGGGTGGAAGGCAAGTGTGCTACCTATACACCCATGGCGGCGGACAAATGATTGGTAATTTAAAGTAAAAGAATCCCGGTTTCGATGTGCATTTTAGCATTAAAATGTGATGCCCTGGGACAAAACCTTAGATTCGAGTTCCCTAAAAAAACAGAACGCAGTGAGTTTAGTTAAAATCATTTAATGCTCTGTTTTTCCCGGTTACTGATTTACGTAAATTAATTTCACAATTGAATACCGTCTTGTCAATAGGTGATGTTGGATGTACAAGGGGGGAAAAAAGGAGTTCAAATATATTAAAAATTTTCCCCTTTTCTGTCATTTTACATTAAAAATTTCCCTTTCAAAATCCGGTTTCTAATAAAAATTATGTACACCTGTGAAGTCTTACTGCCAACCATATCTTGACTTTTTTAAAAAAGAAAAATTGGCAACATTTCAAGCACTTTTGACTTCCACGACTGCCTGACCAGTCACACCCAAAGAGGTGCACTCATATTAACAAAAATTAAATGTGTCATAATGAAATTTCGCCTTTTCAATTTGTATAGAGAGGAAGTCAGTACGCGAATGTACAAACGTAGCTCAGCGTCAACTTCGGCACGTGCGGAGATACGAAGCCAGGACTTCACATTATTAATTTCTGTCGTGGTGAAGGGACGTGTATTGTAGTGTTGGTTTGTGCGTAAGCTTTTAAAATGCCAAAATCAAAGGATTCACGACTAAATAATTTTACAAATACGTCAGGGTTATTATTTTGATTCTGAAAGGGAAGTTACGAAGGCCTTACACGAAAATTCATCTGACATTGTTCCAAAATTTACAATTTGTAAACAACCCAAGGCTGATGGATGGAAGTTCTTTCGGGTCGCGAGAGACTCCTGATTAAGGGACTTGAGGGGATATTGTCAGCTGATTTGTTTCCGGGGTGCACCAGTCCCCTAACTGACAATAAAACCTCACACACAATCCTGAACCAGGGAAAGGGATTTTTCACTACTGAAAAATTTCCAACCCGGCCGGGTATCGAACGCGGGTGGAAGACAGGCGCGCTACCGATATTAATGGTGGACAGTACTCGAAAGAAATTGTTTAAAATTATTATCCAAAGGCAACAGGCGCTGATTTTGGGAGGAGACTGTACTACCCTCAACATTTAACTTCTTATCATATAAGCCAATTAAGATTCAATCAATAAGACCAAACCGAAGTCACATTTATCAGGGGAGAGGAAAACAAATTAAGTGACAAGCATCCAAGCAATTACAACTACCAAACATATTTCATATAAGTTATGTATGACCATTACGAAAATATCATACCAAAACAAATTTGAAATAATGAATAATGTGAATTCTGGAAATACGGGATGTATCAATACAGGACCCGGGATTTTCTTCCAAGTTAAGTGAAAATACGGGATTTCTATGGAAATATGGGACAGTTGGCATCCCTATCCTTCACTAATGTCACAGTATACGCATTAATACAGTAAAGAAACTGTGTGTTAAAAGTCCTATGACAAAATGTTAGCTGGACGACACTAGTGCTCCATGCGGAGAGTAAATAAAACTACATTCTCAACATATCAAAATACTTGGGAAAATACATAAACACATCACAAAATATGTTATGTTAAGAGAGAAAAATACACAATATTTTTATTTAATGAAAATCTGAATTTTATATTTAAGTAATAATAAAACAGATATTATATTCTAGTTAAGAACAGGTAAACAGTACCTAAATAGGCTACTGTTAAGGACTGTATCTAGGCCTAGTACTTTTCTTTTAAAATCATTGCACTTTAATATAATTGTTAATTCAAATTATGATATTAAATACGTATTCATTACGCAAATTATATTATACGTTGTTCATCCTGCACTTCATTGTTGAGAGTGCATTTTGATTCTTTGCCTTATATGGCAACATACGACTTCAATTGTAGGTCCATTGTAGCCTCAATTACTGCAGGATGAACTCCATTAAACAAAACAAAAAAATCTGGAGCATTTGGAATTGAGGACACCTTCGGTATAGTAGTTTTAATTAACGAGTTTTTATAGGAATTCATGGCGAAGACAAACATAAGGTGCAGTTTCGATTTCACATTTTGTTTGTCAGCGCAGCATGGCGGCAAACTATCCTTGTATATTGTCGCCGACACTCCCGACCGTACCAAATATTAAAAAATGCGGGAGTTCTCCTTGTACCAAATATTAAAACTGCGAGAGTGTCCCTTGTACCTAATATTAAAAATTCGAGAGTACCCACAGGTTTGCCTTGTACCCAACGGTTTGTCAGCCTGCTTATCCTCGAAGAATTCGCTAGATCGTGGTTTAAAGAAAGTGCTTTGCTGGGGGCAGCTCAGGGCGGGATATGTCTCATGTGACGATCAGGCTTTAAAACTTAGTGCCCGAACACACAGAGGGAGTTGATTCCGGTTACCAACAACCTGAGTATAGGGGGTGGGGGTTGATTGCGTAGGCTGATAAGACAGTAGCTGATAGCAGTACTGAGAAGTGAATGCGCTTGTGGTACGGTGCCTCTCAAATTGGTCAACAGTGTACCTTGTCATTGTGCGTGTTTATACGTGTTCGGCATGCCGAAAGTAAAGTGTTCTAAAACGCAAACATATATTGAAACATTTGGGAGGGACTATTATACACAAACAGGAGAAAGTATCGTTTTGCATGCTTGTAATGTGAGGTTAGATAATGAGAAGTTACTTTGTGGTCTTCCTATATCTGTATTACGGTTTGTTTACTATCACGTGAACTAGCATATGGTAGCTAGGGCATACGCCGAGCAAAGTCTGTACAGTACGGTTGCTGTTAACATATTCGATCGGGCACTAAGTTTTAAAGCCTGGTGACGATGCACCTTATATTTGGTTTTTCCCGAGTTCATAAACTGTCTGTTTTCGGCATGCTTCTTGAACTTCGTGAACAGTGTTTTCTTAGGTCTGAAGCGGACTCTGCATCGGTCGGGGGTGGGGTGAAACCCTTGCAAGTTCGGTAACAAAATAATATTACAGGCCAGTTTTTTTCCCCCCAGAATTCCAGATATTGCACGATGGCTACTTCTGCTTCTATGTATTACCTGGGAATCCGTCGGCAGATTGTTACCAACGAAGATTTCCAATCCCATGGAAGAACATCTCTCTGAATGTATCCTCAACATCGTCTCCAAGTATTTTCCTCAAGATTCTCCTTTGGTCGTGCAAACATTCGGCACATGGTATTCAGTGCTACCACAATTAACAGAAATATCCAGAAACGAAATCTATGGAGACAAGCTGTTGGAACTTCTGAATATCCACAGCTTCGTTCCTCATGCTACAATGGGGTTCGCAGAAGTTAAAAAAAGAGATGCAATAAATATTTTGAAACCAGGATCTTACATATTTTATTTTACAAGCCTAAAGTCTCAAGTAGATTCGCGTATAGTGTTCAAAATGCTGCTTAGGGTTTTAAAAGATATAAGAAATTACAGAGCTCGACTGCTTTTGGTTTCCGAGGATCCGTTAGACAAGGTGTATACTCTTCATTTCTTGAAAATGGCTTTTAAGGTCACGCAAATCAAAGATGCAATTTTTATGATGCCAACATACAATAATTTATCACGTACAGTATTCTATACGACTGATACTTTTGACATCCATGGCTGGCTTCCAAACGAACAGGCAAACCTTTGCTCAGGAGAACTGACTAGGTCCAAACTCATGGACCAGTGGATTATTAAAGAAAAGAAATTCGTCCAAAATAATACTCTGTTTCCCAATAAGAAGGTAATCGATATGAATGGATGCAATTTGAAACTAGACTACGATCTTTATGTATCCAAAACTAAAGAATCTTATGGCTGGATAATGAATAATCTTATCAACATTATTGGGACCAAATATAACATCCAGTATACCCTAGCCAGAAATAACCCCGATCTACGTTTCCCTATACGTAACTTGGATGTTGTGGATGAATGCGTCTTAACATACCCGTATATAATTGATAAACTGTCTTGGTACGTTCCGTCTGGAGAACCGGTACCACGCTGGAAAAGCATGTTTAAAGCCTTCAGCACCCTCTTGTGGGTTGTTGTGACCCTAACAATCATAATGGGGATAGCTACTTTCTTTCTTTTGTTTAGAGTCAAAAGTTCCAGAGACGACGAGTCGATAGATATCACTTTAGTAATCCTGGATGTTTTGCTCACTCATTTATCAATGGGAATAATCAACAAATTCAAGGGAGTTTTAGCAACGTTCTTCTTCGCTCTATGGTTGTTTTACTGCCTGCATATTAACACAGCTTATCAGGGAGCACTGTTTGGATTTCTACTACAACCTGGAGAAATTCCACCGATTAAAAATATGGAAGAACTAAATATGTCTGGTTTAGAAATGTTTAATGCAATTAATGAAAAAAAGAAAAATGAACAACCTACATCAAAGAATAGTCATCCGCTCTGCGAAGATTATTGGAGTTGCATTGACAGAATTGCTAAGAAGAGAGATTTGGCTTTTTTTACAAGCAAGGCAGTTGCTGGCGAATTCATAATGGGATTCCACAGCAGCAGTGGAAAACCCGACGTAGTTCCCCTGGAAGACCATGAAGTGATCGTGTATTACGGTGTACGAATATTAAAGCATGGGTGTCTGTTATTCGATCTCATAGAAACTGCATTTCATCGCATGGCGAGTACTGGAATTGTCGACTTTTCCAGGATTCTTGTAGAGAGAACAAGGTTGAAGGCATATTACGAAAATCTCAAAACAGACAAACTCTATTCATTCACCTTATCCCATCTGCAAGGAGCTTTCTATTTAATTTCGTTGGGGTTGTTGCTTGCATTCATTGTTTTCTTAACTGAAATGCTGTACGATAAAATTGTTCACTGGTTGCCATAATTTCAGTTGTTCAGTCAAGACAAGTGAATGAGTTCTGGCGATGGCCACTTGCAAAGCGAGAGAGGACTTAAATCCAACAAGGATACTCTCATATATATCCAGTGGCGCAAACGTATATCGGCACGTGGGGCTGAAGCCCACCAAACAATTTGCCGTGTTTTATTATCATAATTATTTATTGCTATTACTCAGAAATCAAGAGAAAAATAAACCTGGCTAAACAAGCATTTCAGAACAAAAAAATCTCCTCACAAATAAATTCAAGATTTTCCCTCCCCTTCAAACTTAAAAAAATCCTGGTGTAAACATTAATCATGCCCCATTTTGATTACTGCGACGTACTATATACAGACTTAACCACCGACTTGGGACAACTATGCGTTCGTTACATTTGCAACATCCGTAAATGTGAACATATCACATTCTAGACTAAACGAACGACGATTGACACATTCCATCACTCTACTATTCAACATCCTCAAGTCCTCTACACCAACTTATTTGTATGAACGTTTTCAACGGTTATCTTCTCATCATGATCTCGGTACTCGCTCACAAAGAAACTCTATTCTAAGTATCCCTCGTCATAAAACAACCCATTACTCTTGCTCCTTTGTCGTCTCCATATCTCGATCTTGGAATGCTTTACCTGAGAACTGTAGGAACTGTCAAACACAAATACAATTCTTACGTAAGCTGACCAATGATGCCATAGTTAGGGACTTGGTTACACATTAATAGCACATTAAATCATCACATATCTAAATACTGTAAGTATTTCAAATTATTTAGAACTTTTCATTTTTCTTTCACATTATATTTCTTAGTAATAGTTAAAATTTTTGTAATAGTTTAAATCTTAGTAAGTAGCAAATTATTTAACATATTGGTTTTGTGCGTTGTGTTATCTCTAGAGAACTAGTTCTTAAGCCTTAAATGATAATAGTATATACGTGTTTCTGTGTATCTGTAAATTTGTATTGTACTTTTATCATACTTGTTCTATTGCATTATTGTAAAATTCAGTTGTATTAATCTTGGTTGAATGGAAGAGAAGGCCCAATGGCCTTAATTTCACTTGGTAAAATAAAACAATTATAATTCTAATTCTAATTTAAGCATGGAAGGGAGGAAAAAATTTGCCAAAATATTTGTAAGTTGTGTATTAACTTATGGATTGGAAACATGGACAACCGGAAAAGCAGAAGCCAAGGAAGTAGAAGCAGCAGAAATGTGGATATGGAGAAGGCTAACAAAGACGAGTTGGGTGGATAGGAAAACAAACGAAGAAGTGCTTAATGAAGTGATGGAAGAGAGATCCCTTCTGAATTCAATTAAGAGTAGAAGCGCAATGTTTAGTGGGTCATACATTTCGGCACAATGATCTACTCACCAACAGTTTTGAAGGGAAGAAAACAAGAGGACGTCCTAGAAATTCATTTGCTGTACAGTATTCAAGGTTATGATGTTTGATGTTGGAACATTAACTAGATATTCAATTCAAAACTTCTGTTCATGATTTAATTTTAGGACATTTGTTACCGGTACGTAGCTTCCAAAGAAGTTTGTAGTCTAATCTCTATCTCTATATATACCTTATAAAAGGCTTTGCCCTGACTGACTGAATGAATGACTGACTGATTGACTGAATGACAGGAATCAACGTACAGCCTAAACTATAACAGGTAGAGACTTGGAATTTTGACAGTACCTTCGTTTCATAATGTAGGTGCTCACTAAGAAAGGATTTTGAAAAATTCTGATTCTAAATGCCAAAAAATAAATGTTTTTGAAAATACTTAATCCCTTTTTTACATAGAATTATCAATTCCAAATCACAGAATATATGTTGCCAAATGGTATCAGATGGGCTTGGAAAAAACAAATGAAATGCACTTTTGACAAATAAGAGAAGTTATCAATATAATTCATGTTATAAATAAATATTACAGAATGAAATCCACTAAAATAATGGAATCACATAACTTTCTCTACCCTGGACATAGAGAAAACAAAACGAGGTATGGTAATGTGTATATTATTATATTATATCGCAGGTTTTTGGAGAGAAAAGTATGAAGGCTTTATGGTAACATAAGAGTGGGAAATTTCCCGCCTCGATATTACAATTTTATGTTACAGGAATTTCTGTTTCTTCTTATTTAAACCTCTACCAGGCTTGCTGTGCACTGTACAAGCGATGGGATGCAAAATTCTAGATCCTCTATGAGCCATAAAAAACTATATCAAGCGTTTTCTGAGGGAATAGTTTGAGTGTAATAAGTCGTTCTTCCTATTTCAAATTATAAATGCCTATATAAGGACCTAGAATTTAAAATTGAAAATCCTTCATAAGCTAATTTCCAATTACAAAATACAAAACCCGGGCGACGCCGGGTCTTTTAAGCTAGTATACATAAAAGGCTTTGACCTGACTGACAGGAATCAACGTAGAGCCTAAACCATAATAGGTAGAGACTTGGAATTTTTACAGTACTTTCGTTTCATAATGTAGGTGCTCACTAAGAAAGGATTTTGAAAAATTTTGTTTTTAAATGCCAAAAATCAAATGTTTTTGAGAATACTTAATCCCTTTTTACACAGAATTATCAAATCATAATCACAGTTGGCATGGCAACATATTGTTTTGCCACTGGTCTCAGATGGGTTTGGAAAGAAATTCTGTTTAATTTCATCCCCGAAACGGTTGTATGGTAACATGAGAGTGAGAAATAAATATTCCACAAAGACAATCAATTTTATGTTATCCTGAATTTATGTTTCTTCTTATTTGAACCCCTACCGGGTTTGGTGTCTACAAGCGATGGGATGCAAAATTCTACATCCTCTATGAGCCATATAAAGCTATATCAAGCATTTTCTGAGGGAATAATTTGAGTGTGAATAGTCGTTCTTCCTATTTCAATTTATAAATACTTACATAAGGACGTAGAATTTAAAAATCAATAGTCCTTCATAAGTTAATTTCTTTTCTTTTTAGTTAAGCACATTATACACTCTATTTATTTGTCTCTCCTCTTTCTTCACTTTGATATTTTTGAAACGGCACCCGAGCACGAGCAGTCTTGCTCTTTCGGGTGTATTACTAAATTTAATACTTCTTGTGAAGATATAGCCTATATTTCTTTTACTCTTTTTAAATAGTAGTTGTAGTTAATTTTGAATTTTGAAAATTGTTTTATTTTACTTGTATAAATATGTATTTGTATTTGTATTTGCAATTCTATGTAATAGTGATAATAAATAATAAATAGGTAAAAAAAAAAAATTACAAAATAAAAAACCCGGGCGACGCCGGGCCTTTTAAACTAGTCAGGATATATTTTGTATTATATGGAATTGTGATGTCTAGGGGTATCGTCCTAGTTTATTCTTGTTTACTGTGATTTGAAGGTGATTTTGTTGTATATATGTCTGATTTGTGCATATAGAAGTTTGAACTTTCTCGGGCTATTTATCTTCGGCCTGAAGTTATCCTATCTTATCCGAGTGATCTGGGGACCCTTGTGAAGGGCTACGAAAAGTCGCTACATGTTGTTCTGAGGTACCTGATTCCATTTATATGAAAATGCACTAGTTGAACACTATTTTCAAACCGATTCTTATCCTAGGCGTTTAATTTCAAAACGTTGCATATAAACAAGTTGGTATCATAATGACACCAATCCACAATTTTGCTTGAAATTAACAATAATCCAGTAGCCTATATTATTTAAAATGAAAAAAATATTGTGGTAATTTGATGTAATGCTATATTTCCTTCGAATTATACATAAATTTCTAAAGTATCATAAAATAACTATTTCTTCTACTTGCTCCAAAAGAAAAATTACATGGATAAGAGTGCCTTTGAAATTAGGCGGCTCTAAGCTTCAGTAATGCGCAATTACTATGAATTAACTCAACAAAATGACGTGGGCACATGGCAGTGGGTAGAAATGGATGCGGGTTGAGTGATATTCGATAAGGTTTTACCGTTTGTAGTTTGCAGAGACAGACAACACATCGCCAGAAGAAAAAAAAACGCATCTCTCATACCGATACACACCGTCTAGCCCTCAGCCGACTTTCGTTATTAAGTGCCAGTATGAGATTGTGTGGGGGACGGGAAAATGTCTGTCCGTCCGTCTGTCAGTGTGTCTTTACGCGCGATAAGTCAAATACGCTTCATCGGATTTTAATGAAACTTTGTATACGCATTTATAACGTCCATGGAAAAAGCTTATTGATATTGGACCCAATCGGTTGACCGGTACCGGAGTAAAACCCAATTTAGTGTCTATTTTAATGGCGCGATACCTCAAATACGCATTATAGGATTTTCATGAAACTTGGTATACGCCCATTGATATTGAACCAAATCGGTTGACCGTTATCGGAGTAATGCCTAATTTAGTGCCTATTTTTTGGTAATATATTATAAAGAATTTAACAAATGCACATCGGTTATCCTGACAACATAATATGTTTTACACTGTTCATATAGCCTACGGCTTTGGAATTTGCAATACACTTAAGCCATGACATATCCCTTCGCATCCTTATCAAACTAGTTAGGTGTTTATTTCGTTGATCAAGTTGACTACAGTTATATACAGAAGATATAATACTGTGAAATAATTAGGCGAATGTATATTAAGTGTAGTTCTTCGCCTTGTGTATTTTGTGAAATGTCAACATATTTTAAGAATGTCTTATACCAGTGTATACGAGTTTCAATTGAGGTTAAGTATCAAACTTTAGACCTTTGTTCTTCCATAAGTCCTGCTTCTTGAATCGAACTGCAGCTTAATTCGGTGATAGATTACAAAAATAACTTATTTTCTGCATATCATAATTGCAATTAATTTATCACTGATTAAAATAAAGCATTCTGGTACTTTGTTTTTATTGCCTCAAGATTTAATACGTTTTATTTTGACATGTTGAAATGTTTAAACCTACTTTAAATAATAATATTATTTTCAAAGTGCCCTGACAATTTACAAATCTATTCAAAACCCACCCCTCAGTGATTACCTAGTGATACTCCGTAAACTACGCCAGTGCTGCTCCGACGGAACTGAACGACATGTCAGCATCGTGGATATCTTCGGGGCTGTGGAATTTCCTACCACAGATATCTGTGGTAGCTATATCTGTGGTAGTGGTAGCTACACTCTAGGAAAATGTTAACACTGTTCGGAGAATAGTTCAACATACAAAATCTAAGTCTTTGGTACGAACGTGGGATTATTCCGCCCTGTAAGTACGCGAACATCTCACATAATGGAGACTTTGCGGTATAATGAAGTAGAAGTAAAGCAAGAAGACTTGGTATCAAAATGTGTAAAACGCTATGCTATACCCATAACCTTCAATTTAGTAGACACGTGGCAAATTAAAAGTGAGAATGTAGACCCAGACATTGCAACGGTACCCAAAGCTCCAAACTTAGAGACAGTGACATCTTGCAATGAAATTCCAGCAACAGCTCCTCAAGGAAATAATGAAAACCTGGCGCTTACTGGAAAAAATGTGAGTGAGCCTGCGACCTTTGATTTCTTGGAGACGTTTGAAACTAAAAGTAATCTTAATTTGGTTGAGACGTTTGAAACAAAAAGTAATCTTAATTTGGTTGAGACGTTTGAAACTATAAGTAATCTAAAAAATCATTTGCTCAACTACACAGAAGCAAAAGCTTTCAAGTGTGATGTCTGTAACAAATCATTTTCACTCGGATCTAATCTAAGGCGTCATCTGGTTACCCATACAGGAGAAAAATCTTTCAAGTGTGATGTATGTAAGAAATCTTTTTCACTCAGTTCTAATCTCAAACGTCATCTGGTTACCCATACAGGAGAAAAATCTTTCAAGTGTGATATATGTAAGAAATCTTTTTCTCAAAACGGCCATCACAAAAGTCATCTGCTTACCCATACTGGGGGAAAATCATTCAAGTGCAATGTCTGCAACAAAAGCTTTCGTTCAAAATATTGTGTGGAAAAACATCTGCTTACCCATACAGGATAGAAAACTTTCCAATGTGACATATGTAACAAGAAATTTTCTCGAAAAGATAATCTCAAACACCATGTCTTTAGCCATAAAGGAGAGCAATTTTCAAACCAATAACAAAACATTTTCTCTAAGAAGCAGAAGCGGCTCGTGTATTGACTCTGGAACTACAGCACTCCATATTTGTTCTTGATATTATTGATAAACATTTAACATAATGAGTTTTTTTTATTTCTTTCTTTAAACTTGTGCAAAATATAATCCCTAAGCTTAATGCCAGTAGTCATCCCCCAGTTTATTAGAAAAAGAAAAGAAAATCTTTATATGGAACTGTGTGCTTGACTGTCTTGTGCATGTGGGCTAGACCTGGGATTTTAAGGCAAATGCCTATTTTGTTCCTTATAAAATAGCATGAATTTTTTTTAAAAGTTGACATTTCATGATATATCACTTATATTTATAGAGTTTTATAGTGCCCGAAATGCCTATTTGGACGTTTGGAGCCTATTTTTACTATTTTAGTGCCTAAAATGCCTATTTTGTACATTTAAAATAAAATTCAACTTTGTAACTTTTACAAGGGCAGAACAGCAGAGGGTGGGTTTTTCACAGAAACTTGATTTTCCCAGCCAATTGTCGCCAAAGGAGGAGGATTCGTTCTTAACAACAAGTAGCAGGTATATAGTAAGAAGGAACATGGTGTGTCAGTTTTTCATATAATCCAAAACTGTTTTTGATAAATGTATTTTTAATTCTGTCTTAATTTTGCAATTATTTCTGTTAAGAATAGGTAAACCATGTTTCTTTCAGGAATAAGAGATCACGTTACAGTTTAAGAGCATATTGTGGTATTTTAAAGTATATTTTCTGTCTATTTACTCATTTTTAAAGCATATTTTAAGTGCTATTTTCTCTTTTAAAATCCTATTTACTTGTTTTAAAATCGTATTGTAGGTGCCTAAAACTAAGCCTTTGTTTATTAAATCAAAAGTTATGACCGTTATAAATTTATACATATACAATGTGTTATTGTAACCAGGAATAATCTACCAAGTCAACAACATTCACACAACACAAGAAATAGAAACTTTATTGATGTACCTTTTTACAGGCTATCTAAGTCACTCAAAAGTTATCATGTAGTGGGAATGAAATGTTATAATATGCTATCAATTAGTGTGCTTAATTACCCAGTTGACAAGTTTAAACATAAGCTATATGACTGGTTAGTTGGTCATCCATTTTATTCCCTAGACGAGTTCTTTGAATTTAGTACTAGATCAATTATCTTTTGATATTTTAATTCTTGGTTGTTTGTAAATTATTTTGTTTATAGTACTATTATGTATATATATATGTAGGCATGTATTTTAAATGTAAAACTGACTTTGTCTATTGCTTCTTTGTAAGCTTAATGTCAATAGAATATTATTATTATTATTATTATTATTATTATTATTATTATTATTATTATTAATATTTTTAGAGTCTAAAATCCCAGGTCTATTGTGGACATAGGAAGGAACATGCTGGGGCTGTGAGGGAGAGAAACAGTGCCAACTCTTGCATATTGGTGGAAGGAGTGTTATCATTATTCTTTTTTGCTCCACATGTGTTGTGGTCAAATACCATGTACGCTCATTTGGCCATGACAACTTGTGAAAACATGTGGCGTAACCTAAGCTCAATAGGACCAGGTAAACAAAAGAATAAACGCAACCTGTGAACAACACTTTGGACAGACTCAGTGAACACTTCACTAGAACAAATAATATGCTTGTAGGCCCAGGAACACATGCAAACAACATCAAAGAAATTCATTCGACTTCACATACATTACTCCCATTGAAATAAAATCAGCATTATGACAACAACAACAGCATAACTCTCATTATTATTCCTTATGTGGAAGAGACTGAAAGTACATCTGAACTTTCCTGGAACAAAATTTTTTCAAGTTGTTTACATTGAAAGTGGGATAAAATCTAAAACAAAATGAATTGTAATGTTGGTAATAATTCTATAAAAATTAAAGCAGTATTGTTTCTTAAAATTTCCATAATTTTTTTATTTGTTTGTACAATGAAATACATCCATAATTTAAGCAAAAAGAAACACATTCACAAAGGATCTAAAAACTTAAAAAGTCTACACAACGTTTCGACACTAGTGTCATTTGTATTCACCTGCGGAAGACTCAAAGGAGAGTCAAAACGTTCTGTAGACTTTTTAAGTTTTTAGATCCATTGTGAATTTGTTTCTTTTTACTTTTATGGTTTTAACCCTGCAGTGCTCGTGCGCTGTTTCAGGACATAGAAGCTTGCGCGGCATCTCAGAGACGCCGTTCATGTTTTACGTTGTTTCTATTGTTTTATGTTGTTTTGAGTGTTCATTTTGTTTATTGAGGGTTGTCGTAGTTTATTTAATATTATTGAACATGTTTTGCGTACATTGCTTAGTTAAAAATATGTATACTAAGTCAATTTACTGAAAATGAGCAATTAACTAATCATATTGGACACAAATCACTATTAGTACATTATGACTTTAATTATTTAAAAATAAGACAATGTTGTTAGGCATGTAACAATTTTAAAATAATTTTCAAATATTATTGTCCTAAGACTGTGTAGACTTTTACTACTAGTTACTGATCTCTTCTTATTCCATTTAGAAACTTTGTCCCGCCCTACGAAATATTTAGGCCTATCACATTCACTACAATCATTATCATCATCTGCTTCTTGTCCAGTGTCCATAGACTCACTTCTAGACTCCGCAATGTCTTCTTTAGGATCACTATCGGAATCAAGTTCAACATCATCATCTTCATCTTCTAGACTCTTTGCACTATCTTCCAATCACTTGGATCAGAAAGATTATGATATTTCTTCTCCTTTCCACTCATTGCCAAGCCTAAAGATAAATAATTTCCATCAGAAAAGATTGGTATTGTAGGTTTATGATCACTAGTTTCTGCAAGAAATTTGTTTTAAGCCAGTAACTTACCTTGTTACAGTAAAGCTCGCGCGGCGTCTCACAGACGCCATCTACATTTTTGCAACAATAACGTCACTCCACTCTTGCTAGGCGATAACTGGAGGGTTGCCGTTTGGATATGTTATTTAAGAGTAGTTGACCGAAAGGTAGATGGCAGGTCAACCCAATGGCCTCATAAGTATTCTAGATATGACGAAATGAATCTGGTCTGGCGTCTGTCAGACGCCGCGCGAGCACTGCAGGGTTAATGATCATCAGACAATGGGAAAAGGACTAGTAATTAATGAAAACATCCAACATTTATTAATAATGGAATCTGGATGATCACTTTACATTTTATGTCACTCCACCTATGAAATTAACGCGCCAAGCTGTCATGTGTAAAATGGATGTCATTGTTGCTACTGACTTTCCTCCTTAGTTCCCTGTACATGGACATTCCTCCTTAAACTTCTATTTTTCCCCGTACCTCAGGCTTTCTTTGCCATTTTCAGAGGCAACACTAAAAGATGGCTTTGATAACTCAATTTCCACCTATTAGCTTACACAGAAGAGGTTTGCTCTTTGGGCGATGACGTTAACACAATTGAAAAAATGCAGAAAGTCTTTTCGATGCCTGCAGGAATGTTGGATTGGAAATTAATACAGAAAAAACTAAGTAGCCTATATGATCATGGAGTGTCAAAATAAGGCTCTACAAAATATTAGAATAGCCAGTAAATGGTTTGAACAAGTAGAAAAATTCAAATATCTGGGAACAATAATTACAGACACCAATAATATTAAGGCAAAAGTTAAGTATAGACTAAAATCAGGAAATGCTCATTTTTATGCAGTTTAGAAACTCTTATCTTCTCGTCTTCTGTCCAAAAATCTAAAAATAAAGATTTATAACATTTTTACACTGCCAGTTGTATTATGTGGATGTGGGACATGGTCGCTTACTCTTCGGAAAGAACATAAACCGAGAGTGTTCGAAAGCAGGGTGCTTAGGAAAATATTTGGGCCTAAGAGAGATGAAATTGGGGACTGGAGAAAACTGCATAACGACCAGCTTTATGACCTGTACTCGTCACCGGATATAGTAAGGGTAATTAAATCACGGTGGATGAAATGGGCTGGACATGTTGCGCGCATGGGGGAGGAAAGACATATCTCAAATGTATTAATAGGGAGACCCGAAGGGAAAAGACCACCTGGAAGACCTAGACGTAGGAGGGAGGACAACATTAGGATGGATTTAAAGGAAGTGGGATTTGCGAGGGATGGTTGGATGGAGTTAGCACAGAATAGGGCTGAATGGCAAGCTCAGGTAAGCGCGGCAATGAACCTTCGGGTTCCATGAATTAGATAATATTCCTTTAGCTTGCTGAGGAATTGTATATTGCCATTGAGTAAGTAAGTAATAGATAACCGTTTGAAATTCTAAATATTCATAATTAGGGACCGGATTCTTAGGTTTTTACCTATTTTTCTCCTTGCTTCCAAAACAAAAAGCGCTCATACACTTTTTCGAATCATGTCCATAGGATTCACCCACATTAATTCTGTGGCACCTAAAAATACCTAAATGGGTATAAAAACCTAAATATACCTAAACGGGATATAAAACCTAAAATATCTAATTTAGGCTACTTTTTTGTTTGTCAGTTGAGGAATCGATATTTTGCGGAGAGACAATAATTTTTGTCGGGTTGAAATTAATACCACCAGCGTTTCGTTCAACCCATTGTCGTCTAGGATGGACAGTATCAAGAAAGGAAGTGTAGAGTACCAGCGTATTCCTTTTAATATATTCGTACGAACAGCCATTGTTGCCGTGTATGAACAAGGATATAGATTTCTGTGTCTTAAAGCGTTTGTTTGCCTTAAGTCTTTAGTACTGTCTTGTTATTCACACTGAATGGTCACACTGTGTTTTAAGAAGACGTGTTAATTATGTATTGAATCCTATTTAGCACATTCAAATTCATTAAACCAAATATTATTCTACCCGAAAACGATATTTTGGACAAAAAAATCCTTAAAAAAACTATTTCACCTAATGGAAAACCTAAAACAGTGTTTTTAAAAACCTAAAAATCCGGTCCCTATTCATAATATAAAGTAGTTTAAACTGAAGTTGAAAAATTATCTATGTGAGAAATCAACGAATTTTTGTTATCTATTTCAATTATGTCACTACATCTAGCCGTGTTATGTAGACTATGACAAAAGACTTGAATGAATATAAATATCAGACAAGTATCAATACAAATGGTACACTGAGGGTATAACCCCCCCCCCCATATGGTCGGCCTGTTAAAAACATGCCAATCCTCCAACTCACCCGGTTGGAAACCCGAAAAACAATAACATATAGTTAGATGTGTATACGATAAAAGAAAGAACTGAAAGACAGCTAAAGACTGTTGATTTTGGTTTATTTGAGATGCTCAGAATAGTGATTATGATGTTGCTGACGAAGATGATGATTATGAAAGCAAGAACACTAGTGATTGTTGAAATTTTTAAAATTATCTACTCTTATACAATTCAACGGCCCTAAATAGCGTCCTCACTCGCTCCCTCACTTCGTGAGACATCGGGTATACTCGGCGATGTTCGTCTATCTCAGTCTAAACTTTCACTAAAAGTACAAAATTAGGAAAACCGTTTATTTATTACTTATGGCCTAAGTGAAATAAACACAATGAACAAATATTCTAATTTTATTTGTACTTACAATTTTCATAGCTCTGAACCACAAATATTTTTAATAAACTGCCAGTGTAAATTTCTTAAAAATCCTGGAGTCAATTAATAATGGCGGGCGAAACCGCGGGCACATGCTGTAAAATGTTGATGGTTTAACCCTTGAAATATCACTGATAATAAAAATCCAAACAAACCATTCCTTCCCTTAAAACGTTATAATATAATTTCTGAAAATTGCACTGAATTGATCAAATAAAATTCACATCATATTCATCTGTCAACAAAAAGTTGAGAAACAATACGTATTATGTGTTCACAGGTTCCTTTGGAACTGCATAATCGAATCTGAGATCGTTTTCCCAGGTGGCGCTTTCTAAACGTGGAATGTACTCTGAAGCCGGAATTTTAGCTGTTTCATTAATTATTAATGGTTTAGTTTATAAATAATTCGCGTGCAAGTGTTAATAAATATAATGCTTTAGTAGTTATTATACTCGTAATTTTTAACTTTTAAATTAATTATCGTGGGCGAAGCCACGGGCACCAGCTAGTTTTATACAATGTGAAAAAGGAAATAATTGCACTTTACAACATTTAAGTTATTTCCAAATTACTTTTTATTTATTTATTTAAATTACATTTACAAACTTATGTACAAATAGAAATACAAATACAAAAATACACAAATAAACAAAAAACACTTACAAATTTCAAAATTAAAGTACAGAAAAGAAAAAGAAAGAAAAGAACCAAATATTTATTTAGAAATACACCCGAATGAGCAAACTGCTCGTGCTCGGGTGTAGATTCAGAACATCAGAGTGGAGAAAGAGGAGAAACAAAAAACAAAATGAGAAAGAATGACATAGTTATAAAAAAGGTGAAAAATGCCGGGGTGCGCGGGCAAAGAGAGTTAAGTCCACATTTCCTGTTATTGAGAAAATTGAATTTAAAGTTTCAGAAGGTCTCTGTAATTAAGTGTTTGACAAAACGTTTAAAGTTTTCATGAATTATTTTTCACTGACTATTTATGGAGAATATGTGGGTATTGAGTTTCGGTTAACCTTATTAGGACTTAACAGAACTACAATTTAAACAAAAAAAATGTGAGATATGTGGACTGTGTTTTGGACTTATCTCTTAGTTGAATGTTATTTAATGGGACTGTTTTAAAATAAATATTATATTGTAAGTGGTTTGAACAATACACTTTTACGTATTTATTGTCACAGGACCATACTACAGATGTTCTGTTTATTAAATGTCTGGTGGAAAAGTTGTTGATGAACATGACAGCCTTATGCTAAGAATTTAATAATAAATTATTTTGTACCACTGTTAAGAAGTAGGTACAGATAAAACGCAATAAATGTAAAAAGGTAAAGTGATCTCCATGGAGGCCCAGAGGGTTCCAGAAGGTTGAGGCTCCCAGATTTTGGACATTCGGCACATGAAGGTGGTAAGGTTGTCAGCCTTACGCACCGGCCGCCTTTACCCCCAGGATTGCTCCTGGTACTCATTTCTGTTAGAGGCTGAGTCGACCGCAGGGCCATAATGCCACCAGAAGGATTAGGCCAATTGAAAAATCTCAATGACCTCATCGGGAATCGAACCCGCGACCTTCCGATTTGTAGCGCAGCGCCTCAACCACTACGCTACGGCATAACCCAGCGCAATAAATGTACATTACAATTTTGTTTCTTGTTAATGTTGGCAGTGTAGGTTGAATTAATGTTCACATGCGCATTTATTCCTGCTGTTATTTTTAATAACAACAAACTCGAATAAAAATAACAAGTCACGTAACATGTGGACGATTTTTGCTGACAAGGCACATTAAAGGAAGTTGACATCATAAATCGCTCACTGACTTGTGCCAGATTAATAACAACACAGAAACAGATGCACTGCAAATCGGTGAAAACTTATTGTTTAGGAAGACATAAGGATCACTGTATTTCCTGAATCTTCATTCCTGTTGTATTTGGATGAAACATCACATTGCCTTTGTAGGATTGCAAGCAATTTTTTTCCCTCTTGATGCCATTTTCGCTTCAATTTCACTGACTTCCCTTCAGTATCACTCACTTCTCTTACCACAACAATCAACTACTGCCACGAGAATAAAACGCGGGTTATTATTATAGCAAGCAGTATCGCTAATATTATAAAAATATAACACAATAACAAAAGAGATACGTCAAAATAAAATTTACCTTTAGGAAAATATACGGTCGGGCAAAGAGGGTTAAGTCATTTCTACAGACCTTATCTCGTAATAAAAACTAGAATCCTTTGCGACCCCCCTTCCGTGTAAAGAGTGTTAAGTTCCATCAGAGTGACTTAACACACTTTACCCGCACAACATCTCTTTTCAGACGAATAAACCCATGAGGCACACGTCCATAACTGCCGTGTTTTTTTTAATATGACTTAGTGGACTTAACACAAATGTAGAGGACATTTTTATCTAGAAGCCTGTGGACATATCTCAATTTTTGAGAATAGTGGACTTAACTCTCTTTGCCCGCGCACCCCGGAATGTAATACAGAGCTAGACAAAGAAAATACAAATTTATACTTGATTCGTGATTTATCAAACGCACGAAACTTATGATAATCAGATGATAAAAGTACTAATAAAGTACTAATAATGCTGAATACAAGTTTTTATTAAAGTTGTGAAATTTGAAAAATTATGTAATAAAATATGATACCATCTCTTATACTCGTCTTTTCGACGAAGTATATAAATTTATTAAAAATTCTCAAGTAAAATATCGGCTACACATGATTTCTACTACCCTTAATGTTCCAATGAAGTATATGGTTATTTATATCCACCTTTCAGATAATTTATTGGAAAATTTTTAAAATAAAAATTCTAGCTCTTTAGCTTATATGCAAATCGTGTAGAAAATTTAAACAAAATGGTTAGTCGTTTTTGATAAAATAGTGAAACATGAAAGTCTGTTTGAATCTCACCTCAAGATATAAGACTTAAAAGCCTGAGTTTGTTCAAACTATAGCTGTCTGATAACTACTCTTCAAAGTTTAAGGAAATCGTGTGAAAGTAAGAAAAAGTAGTCAATCTTCGTGTCACATCCCCAGATGTCTAAATGTTTTATTTATAGTTGATGTTTAGTTCTCAAGATCACAGACTTAAACAGACTTTCCTGAAAATATTATTGGATTCAGGAGAATTCAAAACAGGTAATCGATTTCGAACCTTTATTACGTATAATACGGGTAGAAGTGAAAATGGTGTTTTGTTATTTTAAAATAAATGTTACTGTAGTCGCAATAGCACTAATGAATGAACTTGAAAACACCCGCCAAACACTGTCATTCACAATCGTATCCGTTCGGATTATTTCGGCAACCAGACGCCATCATGAAGCGAATCATTTTCCTCTCACCCTATCTCAGCCTGCTGGACATCTTCCGGGCTGTGGAATTTCTGATCTATGGTGCTAGGGAATAACTGGTAACCGACTCGAGGGAAATGTTAACAAAATATAAAATTTTAGGTAATGGGAGATTCAAGGCCGTGAAGTGAGTGTGTGGATTATTCCGCTCTGTATGCAGGCCAACACCTCACATCATGGAGATATTGCAACATGATGAAGTTGAAGTAAAACAAGAAGACTTGCCTTCGAAACGTGTAGAACGCGAAGATACTGTTAAGTTCAATTTAGTAGAGACATGCCAGATTAAAAGTGAGAATATAGACCCAATCGTATCCAAAATTCCAAAATTAGAGACAGTGACATCTTGCAATGAAATTCCAAATGCAGTTCCTGAAGGAAATAATGAAGACCTGGCGCTTACGGTAAAACATGAAAGTGAGCCTGTGATCTTTGATTTCGTGGAGAAGTTTGAAACTAAAAGTTATCTCGAAAATAATTTGCTCACCCACACAGGAGCAAAATCTTTCAGGTGTGATTTCTGTAACAAATCATTTTCTAACCGCAGAAGTCTCAAAGCTCATATGGTGACCCATACCGGAGAGAAACCCTACAAGTGTGATATCTGCAGCAAATCATTTACTCAAGGCAGTAGTGTCAGAACTCATATGGTGACCCATACCGGAGAGAAACCTTTCGAGTGTGATGTCTGTAACAAATCATTTTCTCTAAAACTTAATCTTAAAACTCATCTGCTTACTCATACAGGAGAAAAATCTTTTAAGTGCAATGTCTGCTACAAAAGCTTTTCTTTAAAACATATTCTGAAAAATCATCTTCTTACCCATACAGGAGAGAAACCTTTTAAGTGTGATATCTGTAGCAAATCATTTTCTCGATGCAGTGGTCTCAAAGCTCATCTTTCTGAAGCAGGGGAAAAATCTTTTAAGTGCAATGTTTGCAACAAAGGTTTTTCTTTAAAATATGTTCTAAAAAGGCACCTAAAAAACCATACGCTGAAGTAGAAGTTTACCTATATAAGAATTATAGCAAAAGTCCTATTGTCTTACTACAGTGAGTCCCACGCAAGAGTTGGCCAATCATCCGGGTTTCTGTATTGCGGCGGGCACAGATCCAAGTCCTGAGCGATTGGAGGAAATATCTACGCAAATAAAATCGCGATCGATGTAATGATTCATGTTCTCACATTAACAGTTAAAATTACAATGAAAATAACCATGTACCTATTCACAAGAGATGTTGGAAATGTTCTCCTCTTGCATCTACACAACACTGGCACTTTTTTAGGAAATTTTCTTTCAGGCGCATAAGTTCAGCTTCCGAGACAGAGTTAGTTTCTCCTGTGTTAAGCCCATGTGATATTGTATTTAAGTTCTTCTAACAGTATGTGAATATTATTTATGGGGAAATTTGAAAAATAAAGTGTATAGGTCAATTTCCCATACATTAGAAGAACTTAAAGAAATTAACTCTATCTCAGAAGCTGAACTTATGCGTGTGAAAGAAAATTTCCTAAAAAGGTGCCAGTGTTGTGTAGATGCAAGAGTAAGAGATTTCCAACATCTCTTGTGATGAGGTACGTGGTTATTTTCATTGTAATTTTAACAGTAAATGTGAGAACCTGAATCATTACACCGATCGCGGCTTTATTTGCGTAGATATTTCACCCGATCGCTCAGAAGTTGGAGCTGTGCCTGCCGCAATGCAGAAATCCGCATCATTGGCCAACTCTTGCGTGGGACTCACTGTATTTCAAAACACAGATTCTGTACATGTATATGTAGATATCTCATTCTGTAGATCATATCTTGAGCGAGGCTCAAGGATATAAAACACGTCAGATCAAAATGTACATGCATGTTATAACAACAATATATATATACAAAACTGTAAGCTGAAAAACTTATGCACGTCGGAAATATTAATTCATATTGTAGAAGGTGTGACTTATTAAGAATTCCTTGAGAGATCTTTTGAAAGACTTGCATTTTCTTTTAATACACAACAATTTAATGTTTCTTGGAAGCTTATTGTAAATCTGTATTGCAGAATAATAAGCACCCTTCTGAAAGAGTTTTAATGAATTAGCTGTTCTATTTGTACGTCCATGTACACTGTAATTAGTTTGAAATTCATAAATATTATCTACCATATAACACATTATCGAGTTTATATAGTCCCCTGTGAAAGTGAGGACTTAGCGGTTTACAAGATTCTATTGTTTTCTTTCCACATATTATTGTTATTGCACGTTTTTGTAATATAAATATTTTCTCCCTATGGGAAGAGTTTCCCCAGAATATGATTCTGTATCTCATTACAGAGTGAAAATATGCAAAATATACCATGAGTAATGCATCCTGTTGTAATATATAATTCAAAATTCTTAAAGCGAAACATGCTGAACTCAGTTTTGGATGTATCATATCAATGTGTGCCTTCCAGTCAAGATTTTGGTCAATTTGTAGTCCCAAGAATTTTATGTTGCTAATTTCTTCTATGATTTATGTTTGATACCATGCAAGAGTTGGCCAATGATGAGGATTTCTGCATTGCGGCAGGCACAGCTCCAACTTCTGAGCGATCGGGTGAAATATCTACGCAAATAAAGCCGCGATCGGTGTAATGATTCAGGTTCTCACATTTACAGTTAAAATTACAATGAAAATAACCATGTACCTCATCACAAGAGATGTTGGAAATCTCCTACTCTTGCATCTACACAATACTGGCACCTTTTTAGGAAATTTTCTTTCACACGCATAAGTTCAGCTTCTGAGATAGAGTTAATTTCTTTTGTATGGGAAATTGACCTATACACTTTATTTTTCAAATTTCCCCATAAATAATATTCACATACTGTTAGAAGAACTTAAATACAATATCACATGGGCTTAACACAGGAGAAACTAACTCTGTCTCGGAAGCTGAACTTATGCGCCTGAAAGAATATTTCCTAAAAAGGTGCCAGTTTGATACTTATCAAGAAGTATTAAGATTGCGATCTGTAAGTAATATGGTGATTGCGCCAGCTAATACCGGTAGAGATAATAATAGTAATAAAGCTTAATTGAAATACTTGAGATACATCTGTGTTTTGTTCTAAATTGAATAAAGTTGGTCTTTTCAATATTAAGTGTCAATTTGAATTAAATAAATGTGCCCAATGGGCATTAAGATGAAATCAGTTAAACACTTTGTTATTCACTGCGGAGTTGTACTATTGATAATGTTCTCTTTGTGCATAACAGCGCATGGTATAAAACACTTATTTCGCACACTAGTCTGTCACCATGCCATGGCGCATCCTCAGGTTGTGGATAAACGATGTGGCCTCCAGATATGGAAGGTAGCTGCAAATACATTGAATAATCAGTTGCAGATAGACAACATGAGGTGGTCCTCCAGCTTGGGGGTTTGGCGTGAGGTTAACATTCCCCCACAGTAAAAAATGTTTTAAGAAACTCTTTTATGGATTCTGTCACTATAAAATCAGAGTAGGGAAACATATCAGATAGGTTTGCCATTAAAAGCGGCTTGAAACAAGGAGTTGCACTGTTGCCTTTACTTTTTATTTTCACTTTGGAACATGCTTTTAAGAATGTTCAGGAAAACAAGGTAGACCTAGAATTAAATGGCAGTCTCCCAATTTTAATTTATGCAAATGGTGTTTGTTTGTTGGGCGATGACATAAACACAATCATGAGAAATGCAGAAAGTAAAATATTCGACTAAGTGCAGATCAATTAAGAAATTTTTATCTTCCCGTTTGCTATCCAGAAATCTAAAAAACAAAATTCATAAGCTTATTATCCTGTATTATATGGATGTGAGACATGGTCGGAAAGAACATAATCTGAGAGTGTTCGAAAACAGGGGGCTTAATAAAATATTTGTACCTAAGAAAGATGAATAGATGTAGTGCAGAAAACTGCGTTGTGATTAAGTTCATACTCTTCACCAGATATAGTGAGGATAATTAAATCACGGTATATGAAATGGGCTGGACATGAGGAAGGAAAGACATCTAAAAAAATGACTGGGAGACCCAAAGGGAAAAGATCACTATGAATAATAATAATAATAATAATAATAATAATAATAATTTATTGTTTATAGACTTGTAACAAGTATTGAATATAGTCAAGTTTAAATAAGTATAATCAAGTCATAGTATCTTAAAACAAAAAGTAAGTTTACATTATTTCTTAATTCTATGCAGAATACATCCAGTAAGCTAAGTGAAATATCAAGTCTGTCATAAGCAGATATATTAACTCTTTTCTTTTAATATTCTTCCAAACTGTAAAGGGCTTTGTCGATCATGTATTGTTTAAGGGCTTTCTTGAATCTCGTACCAGTGAGAGATTTTAATTCTGTTGGAAGCTTGTTGTAAAAGATTACACCTACAGGGTCTTTATTCATAGGTTAGAATGGTGGGCTCATGTAGACAATATTCCTGTAGCTTGCTTAAGAATCGTCTATTGCCATTGAGTAAGCATCTAAGTAAGTAATGTCACACGTAGGCCCATTCTGTTATAGATCATTCTGTGAGTAGGAGATTTGTCTTGATGAATGATTTGGTCCAACCCACCTGCTCTAAAAATGATTGCAGTCATTTCATAATTACGGGTTGGACATTCTAGCATAATACGACAACTACTTTTGTTTATTATGTATCATAGATAATAAACTAGAATTGGTTCTTCAAATTCTGTAAAATTTACAATGTCTTCTCCTCCACACTACATGCAAAGCATTATTTAAAATTTATTTAAAATATTTTAAATTTGTTTTTTCAAAATCTATTATGGGTGAGACATAATGTGGACAACGATTTTAATGATGCAAAACAAAAGCTCATTTGCTGTTATGCTATTACTGTTTGGGTCTTAATGTTGTGATTAATGAAGGTATGAAGGATTGAATACAAATTGTAAACTGTTTCCATGTTGTCAGAACGTTTATTTAACTCATCAATAATAATTTAACTAAACTAGCATCCATACGGGTTGAACAAAAAGTCACTTGTTTGTTATTTTACATAGTAATGAACCACACATATTTTTTGAAGTTAATCTTATACCAAATTGTACCTTAAGATGTATATTTTCTCAAACGAAAATGGACATAGCTGATGACTCTTGACTACTTGGTATTAAAGAGTGTTAAAGTCATGCGAAAAATGGCAAAAAAAAAAAGTAACTCAACACAATAAATAAGTAAATCGACTGATTTTACACATGAAACCTCTTCAGATACACCTAAGTCCTTAATATTCAGTGGCCTTGAGGTTTTGAACTTATTTTTGACCACCCAATTACAGTAATTTTATAACTTCTCTCTTTGATGGAAAAATTACCATAATTTATGAAATGTCTGACTTTCTTTTATATTATGATCCAGCAAAAGGTATCAAAATTACCGCTATATTTACTTGGCTGAATTGTGAAGAAACTTGGGATTAGACATAAGTGGTTTGATGTCACACTGCCTAAACAGCTAGAATGCTGTGTGCACAGACTGAAACACAACAAAGCATATATATATATAATATGGCACTTTTACAAAACAGGAGAATTTAGCATGCCATACTAAACTAATGTCACTGTGACTATCCTAATAAAACCTAATAAATATAATAATTACTAATTTAACTACCACTAACCTGGGATATTTTATAGATTCAAATTGAAGCTTATTAAATTCCCTACAAAATGTATATTCGCATTCATTTCTATGTGTTGCTGTCTCTAAGAAATGAGCCGGCGAAAATGGAAAAGTTGCAAAACAAATTTGGCAAAGTCGCAATGTAGGGGGGCTCATCTCGCGATGTGTGCAGGTTTCCACGGATAGGTGATGTTTTTTTGTTTCTCAGCGAGGCAGGTTGACCAACATGACGCTTCTTGTACATTGCTTATCATTATATAATTAGTGAGAGGTTCTGTTAGGTTATGAAAGGTTTGTTGTATTGGTGAAGCTGGATATAAATCAATTAGTACAATTATTATGTAATATAACTTAATAAAATTTTCAGCCTTTGTACTAGTAAAATATTCAAAACCACATATGACGTAGGCTATTAGGTCCGAATATGAAAGACTTGGGAAATAAACAATTAAAATTTTATTTAGATTTTGTATAAGTAAATGCTTATGTACTAATTTTTACAGTTTTTGTAATCACTATTAGTTTTTGTAAGACCACAAAAGGATGTGCCGAATTTTGACTCATCATTGCCTCAGTGCCAGTATAAATTTCCGTGAGAAAAGAACATTCACAACGTTACAGATATTTACAGTTTTTACAATTATGTACAAACTAGTCTTAACGACCTGTCGGGAGAATGATTATTTTTAGATCACATAATTTTTTGACCAGACAAAGGTATGGAGGGCCTCCCCGGATAAGTGATCAGCCCGATGCCGGGACCACCTCCGAGACAACACAAACACATAGGACGAGACACACCATTCATACACAGGCGACGAGGATGGGATGTAATTATTACGGCCAGATGACATCTGGGGACCACAAGGGCCTAAAGTTACTCGACATTTGTCTCACAGGTTAGGAAAAAACCCCACCTAGGTAATTTGTCCCGACCAGGAATCGAACCCGGGCCCGCTGCGTGTGAGGATCGAACGCATTCCCTAAGCCACAGCGGTGGAATCGTAACTTATATAGTGCTTTAAAAATATCGTTCTTAGTTACATCAATAAAACAACATTCACTAGTGAGAATTGTAGGAATAGTTTCAAAATACAAAACTTCTTCAAATTTTGCTTCCACAAAAAGTGTTTTGTCAATTATACAAACAGATTATGCTAAGTGGATTTGTGGTATCCATGTGTAACTTATTTAATAAGCAGGACTTTCACTATTTAGCCAGTGGACTCAAGGGCGCCCATATGATATTTTCTAGGGGGTGGAGCAATTTTTTTATTAATTGAAGGGTTCGGCTGTAAAACATGGTAACCCACAAATTTTCAAAAATTGAGATAATCACATAGGGAGTTTAGGCTATCTGTTGTGAAACTTCTGAACTGTTCAGTTAGTTGAATATGTTCATCATGGATGGAGAATGCAGTAAAATATATTACTGTAACCCACATCCATTTCATGTAAAACATGGTAACCTTCAAAAGATGGCTGCTCAGTGAGTAAGGATGGAACTTTTCTCTACAGAAAATAATAGTTTTTCCAGTGGACGTGAAGAAGAGGAAAGCAATGAGAGTACCACTGGATACCAAGTTTTCCACTCTACATCTTGCAGGGAAGATATAGATGATCCAGATGAAATTAAGTAAAAAAAGATTAGTAAAATGTACAGTGAGGGTTACCATATTTTACGTGAAATGATGATAATAGCTCTTGATGGCTTTTAAAGTTGTTTTTACATGGTATTACGATACGTGGTGGGGAAAAGCAGAGTATTTTTGCATAATACAGCTGGTAAAATACAAGAAAGTGAAAATATTGCTATTGAATGGCCAAACAAGAAGAGAAAGAGGAGAATGTCCAGGCAACCAGTAGTGAAGAAGGAACAAAGACTCTGCTCTGGTGTTTTGTGTAAAAAATATAGGGGTAAAGGAGATGAGGTTCCAGGTAGGGAACTTGGACCAATTGTCCAATTGTTCATTAAAATGTTTTGATAAAATAGTGATGAAACACGTACAGTAATTTTTTCCAAAGTTCTGGAAAGTAAGTTTGAATAACCTACAAAATGCATATTTATTTGTGTGTATGGAAGCTAATCCTGTTGCACGTAAATACACCAAGAACGTTACGAGCAGATCACAAACTGTGATATATTTTGTTCCACATGAAGGGCAGAGTTTGTAAGAAAGCATTTTTGTCAATTCGCGGGCTGCAAAATAGTAGAGGAAAACCAATTGTGAAAAAAAAATTGGATGACGTCATTGCTTGTTTGGAGTGGATACCTTCTTACTATGCATCATTTTACACAAACTTAGTGGTTCAGGACAATGAAGAACAAAGTAATGGAGAATCTGAATAGAGCATTAGTAATTGGTTAAGTTCATTGCGGTAATAACTTATAACATGTTGACACGTTTAGTCACTTCAAGTAAAACATGTTAAACCACATAAATTAGATTACACACGTTTACTTTTAATTTTTTTAAGTTCTCTCTTTGCCCAATACATTTTACTTAAATATGCCATTACATTCAGAAAACATTGTATTCTTATGATGTGTGTTCATATTTGGAAGAAAACTTACTAATAAATTAGAATTTTGATTTAAAAACCTATGATATCATTATCTCAGAAGTTGTTCTGTGTGGGTTACCATGTTTTACAGCCGAACCCTTCAATTTATTTTTTCTTGCTTTAACTTCTTGGACCACTTTTTAACATTACGAGTATATTAATAACAATTCGTGCAACAATGACGTAGCCAGAAAATAATTTAGGGGAGGGTCGAAAGTGACGTGGGGGTTGGGGGTAGTATGGAATACCCCCAAGAAAAGGGGGTCGGGGTTCCACTTCCGGAATATTTTTTTTTAATATTAAGGTAATGAAAATCACACTTTACGCTATTTTAGCACTGAAAAACTAGTTAAGGAAATTTATTTACCATACTCTAAGACAGCCAACGTAAACAAGAAATCGTTACCTTAATTATAATACTTACTACTATGTATATGAGGAGTGTCGGTTCAAAACGAGTTAAGTTCACCTCCGATCGTAATGTAGTTTTTTGCGGATTCGCATTCTATGAGGTGTTCTGCATGATACTACATAACTTTTTGTTTCAAATCGCAACCTTTCCCCGTTAAAATTGAGCCTGAAATATGGGGTTCGATGCAAAACCCGTTCAGTCCAGAACTTGGTTCGGTGCAACTTACGTTGAGTCCACATTTTAGACGCGATCAGGTGCGAAACAGGCGGTGCGTTGATTTTTACGACGTCTATTTTTTGCAGGGGTTCTTCTAATGAAAGCGGTATTCACCAGACGCCGAAACATATGTCAGTAGCGGTCAATAATAAAAGAAAAGAAGCATGGATTTTCCATGATTTAAAATGCTTAAAGAAAACAAATTGTTTAAGTTTTGACAATTTGGTACTTCGGCAATAGTTCACTTTGTATTAGTACAATCAGATGTGATTGTAATTCTTAAATAAAATACTAACTTTCATCTTTTTACATGATTATTATTATAGTGTTGGGTCAAAACGCGTTAAGTCCATTACTTTCGAAACTTTAATTATCGATAAAAGATGTAAATGAAAAGAATGATTTGACACACCCAATACATTTAACTATATAATAATTACTGATTCTGATCAGAAAAAAATATTGCAAATTCGTTTGATAGTTTGGCCACAAACAGTTCTTCGTCATTTCTGAAAAATCATTGTTGACTAAACGAGTTTTGAATCGACGCTCCTCATATATAAGAAAACTTTAACACATGGAACAATGGAAATAATAGCCTATTCAATATGTTATGAAAACAAAATAAGTTTTCATGTCATATGTGACACACCAACAAAAAATGTTTAATTTAATAATTTTTTAAAATACAAAAATATAATAATAGGTTTTGGGTTTTAGGGGTCCGGTCCCCCTGGACCCCCTTTCCTAATCCACTGTTGTCGATTTGGTAAAACTTCTGCAAACTTTTTGTGTCTCTACTGACTTTTAAATAATTGTCCTAAAAGAAAAACACCTGACTGTAATTATTAATATAAATTTTTTCGTTTCCCTGAAAGCTAGGGGGGCCGCGATTCCCCTGCCCCCGGGTATGGACGCAGATGAATGGACTGAGCCCTTTTTTAACTGTAGACTATGAGTTTCTTGTCCTGTGTAAAGAACCAGTGTTGGTGGAAAATTTGCTGAATTTCACCTGATATAATACAGCGATCGCGGCTTAATGTAATCGCGGATAATGTTATCAGTCGGGTAATGTTATCACTTTTATGGAATCGCATACGGATTAATACTGATACTTTGAAAAAATGCTGTTTATTGTGATCAAAGATTCGGTTTCTTATCACATTTTCCTTTTTATGGCTTTATACGATTCAAAATTTCGTTTTTAAGGGTCTCGTTTACCATTCAACTGTATTGGGTTGTACTGAAGGTAGCAATTCTGTTCCCAGCTCACAGGAGGGGGTGGTATTACCTAACTTTATCTTTTAAGCAATAAAACATGTTTCACCCCACAGTTAAGCTGCAGCTTTTGATTTACGAAGATAACAGTGTTGACGTGCAGTGAGGGCTACTGTAAAATGAAAAGACTTTGAACAGACAGGAGTTAGATGTTTTGCTACGCGGTGTTCACCACCGATCAGTATAGACTTCCAAAAATACTCGTAACTCGTAACTGAGTATGGAGTATTGTTAATGGACTCCTAAAGGGAAGTAAAAACTTTGTTACTGGTTGAAAAGATAGTTTCTTGCAGTCTATTACTGTGTTAGCCTATGAGTGGATCAATGATTCAAGTTAGGCATTACTTTATGAATAAATATTTTTAATTCTGTTTGTTAGTGTATTATCGTATATATGAATAAAATCTGGTAAACTGATGTAACAAAGTGCCAGTATGTTTTTGTTTAATCAGTTATGACTGCAATTATGATATGCAGAATATGTTTTTTTTTAAATTGATTTCCAAGTTAAGCTCCAGATTTATTCATTAAGCAGGGCTTACGGAAGAAGAAAGGTCTACCATCTCGGCCACCTGGGTCATTTTAACGGTCTAGTTGGATAAGCGCATGTAAATCAATATGTTTTTTGTCACAGCTACCTGTATTTTAATTTCCAAGGCCTTATAAGATCACAGTAAAACAATAGGCTATGTTGTCACGATAACTGATTTTCATTTTTTTAAATAAATTCTTTCGAATACGTATATTACCATAAAATAGGCACTAAATTGAGCATTACTCCGAAACAGATCAACCGATTTTATCCATTATGAATAGACGTCTTCCCATGAACATTGTAAATATGTATACCAAGTTTCATAAAAATCCGGTAAAGCGTATTTGAGTTACCGCGTCTTTAAAATATACACTAAATTGGGTTTTACTCCGGTACCGGTCAACAGATTAGGTGCAAATTCAATAGGGCACTTCTCATGGACGTCATAAATGGGTATACCAAGTTTCATGAAAATCCGTTACAGCGTATTTGAGTGACAGCGTATTTCTATGAGAAAGGCGCCATAATCTATTAAAATAGGCACTAAATTGGGCATTACTCCGGTACCGGTGAACCGATTTGGTTCAATATCAATAGGCTTCTTCCCATCGACATTATGAATGTTTATACCAAGTTTCATGAAAATCCGAAAAAGCGTATTTGAGTTATGGTGCGTACGGACAGACGGACAGACAGACGGACAGACATTTTTTCGTCCACCACACAATCTCATAAAGTACCATACTGGCACTTAATAAGTAACCTTCATTTAATTATTTCGGCTACTGTTATCAATCGGTTAATATTGTCAGATTAGCTGCATCACGAAGTGATCACAATAAGCGGCGTGCACTGTACTAAACATGCATGTTTTAGACTGTTCAGGAAATATAAATAATTTGAAGACAAAAACTGCCGTACTGTAAAATTTACAAAACTGAACTTAGTATCTTCTTTTCGTGGACTCTTCATCAGTGATTACTCCGAAATTATACAGACTTAACTAGTGCCTTGGTACAACGACACTAAACTAAATGAACGACGGTTCATACATGCAGCCGGTATTTTCAAAAAATCGATGAAAACAACCGATGATCGATGTTTTTAAATATTTACAGTAGTACAATAAGATTAATAGGCCTTCCTTGGTTCAAAAATATTTTATTTACAGTAATCTAATCCCACAAAACATCGATGTTTTTCATAGACTATTCAATTCAAACGCCGCATGTTTGATATTGACCAATAACGTTTAGCAATTCCTCGGATATAGACCAATCACGCCCGTTTATCTTGCAATATTCTTGTAGGAATCGCGCGAGGAGGGTGTCTTATCGTGATAAAATCATCCGCTTGTTACTGGACACGCAAGCATCAGTGTGCAGTGATTAGTAGTCAGATGCTGCCACTAAGCGGCACGAAAAGAGATTATTATTTTGTTTGGAAATTGAAATAATCTCTATATATATAAAAGGCTTTGTCGTGACTGACTGAATGAATGCCTGACTGATTGACTGAATGACATGAATCAACGTACAGCCTAAACTATAACAGGTAGAGACTTGGAATTTTGACAGTACCTTCGTTGCATAATGTAGGTGCTCACTAAGAAAGGATTTTGAAAAATTCTGATTCTAAATGCCAAAAATTAAATGTTTTTGAGAATACTTAACTCCTTTTTACACAGAATTATCGAAACAAAATCACAGAATATATTGTTGCCAAATTTTATATGATGGGCTTGGAAAAAACAATTGAAATGCACTTTTGACAAACAAGAGAAGTTATCAAAATAATTCATGTTATAAATAAATATTACAGAATGAAATCCACTAAAATAATGGAATCACATAACTTTCTCTACCCTGGACATAGAGAAAACAAAACGAGGTATGGTAATGTGTATATTATTATATTATATCGCAGGTTTTTGGAGAGAAAAGTATGAAAGTGATAATGCTTTCTGTTTAATTTCATCTCCAAAACGGCTTTATGGTAACATAAGAGTGGGAAATTTCCCGCCTCGATATTACAATTTTATGTTACAGGAATTTCTGTTTCTTCTTATTTAAACCTCTACCAGGCTTGCTGTGCACTGTACAAGCGATGGGATGCAACATTCTAGATCCTCTATGAGCCATAAAAAACTATATCAAGCGTTTTCTGAGGGAATAGTTTGAGTGTAATAAGTCGTTCTTCCTATTTCAAATTATAAATGCCTATATAAGGACCTAGAATTTAAAATTGAAAATCCTTCATAAGTTAATTTCCAATTACAAAATACAAAACCCGGGCGACGCCGGGTCTTTTAAGCTAGTATAAATATACATAGATTAAAAACACAATTTCGATTCGGTGCAAGGCAGTTCGTGAGTTTTTATGCTGTTCTGCTGTTAGCTTACCTGAATGAAGTTAACTATGTCTTATATTACAAATTACAATTTTTTCCTGAGCCATTAAACACCCAAACGTGTAATAGGCCGAGTCAAGTAAATTAAAAACGAAAATATTAAAAATCCACAAGAGAAAGAAATTCATTCAGATTATAAAAAGGATTATTGAGCAACCAGGTTTCCAATTTCATTTTAAAAACATTTTTGCACTCCTTAGCTAGTAAGTGGTACTTACGAAAGTTGTTTACATGGATCGTAAGTTGACATTCCCACACAGTCTTGTTGCTAAGGCCGGTTGCGATGAGGTTAAATTACTTACGGTCCAAGCGCTACGTCATAATTCATTACGATACACTTCATAATACAAGCCTTTATGGGCCGGCCCCCAGGACAAATATTCGGTTCCCATAACAACAAACACATGCGAATCACTTTCTGAAATAAACATCTATTTTCAAGAATGTATTTACATAATATTTTCAGGTAATATCACAATTAATATAATTAAATTGATATAAATAATCATCGTGCAAAAAAATAGCATGCAACACACGGGCCGTAAAGGCATTTACGGGTATCGAAAACTTAAAAACCCTCGGCTGCGCCTCGGGTTTTCAATCTGTTTCCTCGACCCGTAAACGTGCCTTACGGCACTTGTATCGCAATATACTATTGTGTGCAGCTCTTTTAAACCTTTCGGTAGCTTGTTGTATAAGGGTACGTATACATCTGCGCTCCTCTTGCGTGCCGTGCGGCACGCGTGCCGCACGGCACGCAGATGTGTACGGCATTTTGAGGTGCACGCGAACCGCTCGCGTGCTGCTCGCCACGATCCGTCTCCTGTCGGTTTTTTCGACGAACACAAAGGATTTCTGATTTCATATTGGGACGTGTTTTTGGTAGTTGCGTGCTGCACGCGTGCATCTCGCTGAAATTATTTTCACAGCGCTCCGCTCCTCAAGCTTTACTGTACAATTGGCAAATGAAAAAATTATATGAGAGGTTGATGCGAGTCACTTACTCACCTTTTGCGGAATGATAGGTATACAGAAGCAGGAGCTGAGTCAGATGTTGTGTACGTTACTTTGCACTTTCTGAATTTCTTTAAAATACGCTGGAGAAAATCGATCTTTATGTTTGGCTTCTTCCTTCATGCAGGCCTACTCATAAACATTAGCAATAATCTCGCTACTTTGACTGTAGAGTTTCCCCTTTTGTTTTGACAGTATAGGAGGCATTATCACGTTATTAAATAAATAGCATTCGTTAAAACAATTGCATGCACCCGTGTTGCATGAATTATATAGCAGTGAATTGTCGTCTCCAAACAGAGTACAGGAAATTTGACTGTTTGTTTATTGTAACATGTGCTATTTTGCTGACGTGCCTAGCTAGCCCACTGGTCCCTCTCTGAAGGACATTAGTCAAGATTGAATGAGCTAGCTTGTATGTGATATAATCATGGAGTGGTACGAGGAGAAGATACTGCAGATGAAACATATTTACAAATCAAAACCTCTACTGTGGAACCCAAAACATAAGGATCACTACAAAAAAGTTTAAAGGAGGATGCATGGAGGGAAATAGGAATGGAAATAAATACGTCCTCAGAAGAGTGCAAGAAGAAGATGTTATCTACAGTGGCGGACGCAGAATTTTTTTTCGGGGGGGGGGATTTGAATATGTAGAAAGAATACTTAAAAAATTAATTAACTTACATATATAATTAGTTTATAAAACTGGCCACTTAGAGTGCATATTATAGCCTTTTTTTCAAATTTCGGGGGGGGGGAGTATATCCCCCCTATCCCCCCCTCTGCGTCCGCCACTGGTTATCTATGCTTTCTTGTAACCGGCGAGAGAAAATTAAAGTTAACGCCAGCAAAGGTACAGGAAAAGGTAAGTTATAAAATATAAATAATAACACTGTTTACACACTTTTCAACTCTTGTTTAAAAATGGTTTTGTTTCGATATTTAAGCCGTTTTGCAATTGAGGACTTTTTTCAAAACTCGTTTTCTAAGCAAAAAACACAAAATATTAGGCCTAATGATGAAAGCTAGTGGTTCGCAGTAGGTTCGTCGCTTTCCTATGGAACGCAAGAGGAGCGCTGTGAAAATAATTTCAACGAGCGGCACGCGTGCTGCACGCGTGCCGCACGGCGCGCAAGAGGAGCGCAGATGTATACGTACCCTAACAACAGTCCATGTACATAAAAATTTCTATTCGTCTTTGACAGTCTACAAAAGGGAACATTTAGGTTGTCCTTACAGCTGGTATTATGATTGTGAGTATTACTTCTACATTCGTAGCATTCTACGTTTTTTTTTCTAATGCACATTACCATTGCACCATTGGTAGCACTGGTTACAATATGGTAACTCGAATCGATTCATGGATGGTTGATTCATAGTAGGCCGTGATCTCGCAGCTGTTGGTTTCGTTTTTATATAACAAAGCACGAAAGTAATAATTATTTGTATAATCCGTTACATTTTATTCATGGAATAGTCTTAATAAATCCAACTCGAGTTGACGAGTTGCATCAGATAAATTCGCTCGTGCTGGTCAGTGGTGAATCTATCGATAAACTCGTCAACTCTCGTGGGATCACCTATGACAATTTTCATGGAAATATTTGTTTATTTATAAATTATGCCTAATTTTCTGAAACAATTTGGCCATCTTTTTTTAATATGCTATACATGGATGTTTTTAGGTCGATATTATCGTGACATCGATGTTTTAACTGCTCATCCCTCATCACTTAAGTCACTGTTACACTAAGGTGTGATTGACAGTTGCTAATGGCAACTCCGACGCGTCATGAATGGCCTCATTGTTACACTGGCGTCTAGTTAACACATCACTGCGCATGTGCGCGCGGGATACAATCACGTGACCTTCGCTTCCTGTATTGCTAAACATTTAACTTGGAATACCCACGTCGGAAACTTGCAAGAGTTATTCTGACGTGTCATTTGCTAATGGGACATTCTCATAGAAAATTAACCTTATGAAAATTACGTTAGCATACGAGTTTGGCTTTTCTATTTATCGCAAATATGAGAACAGCCAGTCTCCTTAGCCGCGGTATAGTCCAGTTATTCTATGCTTCCTTTTGTTAGGAGGAAAAGTTTGCCGACAGCTCAACCCATATTCTTTATTTTTACCGCACCAATCAGCTAGTTACCCCAGCCAATCAAAATCTAAGAACGTCCTGTGACGGCTGTGACAGCTACTGGTCTACTCCGCGTGGAGTGAAAAGCGGGGTTGCAAGATCTAGTTACAGTAAACAATAACACGTGTGAATTGATTAATGCGAGGGAAGAAATGAGGTCAGTGATTACAATGAGAGAATATTGCAACGTTGCTTTTGTTTTGGAAAGCGGAAACCAAGACCAACTTGGTCAGATCAATTAACATAAAGAAACACCGACTTAGTGGTTTATTCCTTTGAAGCCGCCTGGGTAGGCAAAAAAGAATTGTAAAAATAAAATATTATTAATAATCTATAACCCATAAATATGGACGACTTTCTATACAGTTTATGATAAAAGGTAAAATTATTTATTTTGCTCATAAGATTGGTACACTCGTTTTTATGGGCTCGTTCCGCAAATATATCAACTCGCAACTTAAAATATGACTCATTACTAAATTAAAACTAAAAATAAACTCCAGGGCGCTACATCCCTGGAGGGACTTGGCCTACCACCCGATTGCTGCATCATCTACCACAGGTAAATGGCAGGTTTGGGGGCATGTGGTCAGCATGCCGACACTCACGGCCGTTAATAGTGGTTTTCATGACCGGAGCCGCTACTTCTCTATCAAGTAGCTCCTCAATTTGAATCACGAGGCTGAGTGCACCCCTGCCAGACCTCCCTACCTCACAAAAATCCGAGGAGGTACCGGGGATCGAACCCGGGCTGACGCATTACTAGGGCCCGGATTTGAAGCTTTTAATCTATTTTTTCCCCAGCTTCCTAATTAGAACATTTTAACGTACTTTTCCGTTTCATGCCCCTTGAATCCGAATATATGAATCTTATAGAACCTAGAAAGGACTAAATCGGACGGAAGGGCCTAAAAGGGCCTAAGGAGGACTTTTGCGAAAAAAAACTAGGGACTAAAGGGGACTTTTGCTGAAAAAAACTAGGGGCTAAAGAGGACTTTTACAACAACAAAAATTTAAATACATTTTCGAAATAATTCAAAGGAAAATAAATATGTCAATTTGTGAATTTAAAAAAAGATAGGCCTATAATAAAAATAAATTTATACAACGCAATTAACAATGTATATGTCGCTTGCCTTTGTAACTCGAAAACGTGCCGCCTCGCCGTCGCAGGAAATGAAACTTGAGCCGTCTGCAATGCTTCGAAATTAATCCATTGTCGTTTCAACTTCAAAAAAAGAAGTTGCGACCAACGACAGAGAAGTATATTAAAGGAACAAATTCGTGACACTCGAGTCTACTTATTTTTGTAGATCGGAAGTGAATTGAGTGGTGTATTGAATAAGTGTGTCATTAAAGGGTAAATATCTCAATTGTTTATGCTATTTTTCGAGTGCCAATATAAGAAATAGTTACTAGTTTATTTTGTTAAAAAAAAACTAGAATAAATTGTTCAAAATTATAATACAATTTTAGATGTTAATATTAGTGTTTATTAGGCCTATACTTTTTTTAAGACGGCTAAAATAGTTTGTTTAAAGCCTAAAATTGGCTATTCCACGAAAATAAGAGCCTAAAAATCAGGCCCTTATACCTAATTTAGTCCATAATTAAATCTGGGATTTTAGACTCTAAAAAAAATTAGTTTTAGGCACCTAAAATAGGCTTTTAAAAGAGAAAATAGGCAGTTAAAATATGTTTTAAAATATGTGTAAATAGACAGAAAATGGACTTTTAAATACTACAATTTGCTCTAAAACTGTAACGTGATTTTTTTTTTTTTTTTTTACTGATTGAAACGTGGTATATCTATTCTTAACAGAAATAATTGCAAAATTAAGACAGAATTAAAAATACATTTATCAAAAACGTTTTTGGATTATATGAAAAATTGACACAGTATGTCCCTTCTTACTATGTATACCTGCTACTTGTTGTTTTGAGCGAATCCTCCCCCGTCAGTCAGCATTCCTTTGGCGAAAATTGTTTGGGAAAATAAGTTTCTGTGAAAACCCCACCCTCTGTTGTTCTGCTCTTCATTCAGGGATGTCCATTAAATAATTGTAAAAGTTACAGAAGTTGAATTTTATTTTAAATGTACAAAATTCACATTTTAGGCACTAAAATAATAAAAATAGGCCCCAAAGGTCCAAATAGGCATTTCAGGGCACTGTAAAAGTCTATAAATATAAGTGATATATCATGAAATGCCAACGTATTTAAAAATTCTCATGTTATTTCGTAAGGAACAAAATAGGCATTTGCCTTAAAATCCCAGGTCTAGTAATAAGGAACTATCTCCAACTGATGTGGGAATTAGTTATTTGCGCTGCCTGTACCCAGACTGAATGTCAAACACTACATCAAAGAGAATGACACATTTATAAACCGAGTTCTGTGATACGCATTAGCCGTCTCATTCTTTGCGTCCTTGTTTACGTTTCCTTCTTGTAAACTCGACGCTGGTTAGGGGAAAACTCACTGCATCGCGATCTGTGCCTTAATTCAAAGTTTGGTGTTCACAGAGCCTAGGGCAATGCCACCTGTGACTAGGAGTGTTTTGATTTTCTTCCTTGTCTTTGTCATTTGTTGCAGCCATTGAATAGAATTAGCATTATTCACATCTCTATTAAAGGTTATGTAGTTGCCAATATAGCTATTTAGCCTATGTATCAAGTACGCAGAATAACGCTTTAGCGGACGAATCTAGTATAGCGGCCGAGGCTGAAATACTGGATGAGTCCGATAAAGTTTTTGCGTACGTGGTGCATACAATATTTTTAGTAACCGCTCTCTAAATTATATGAAATTAAACAAAAATACCAAATAATTAATTATGATGGAAGATAGTCAGCCATTTGTTAAAGTCGTATTCTCAAGGCCGTCTGTATCACAGAACAACAATGAACCGTATGTACCAATATGAAATGCATAATATATGAGTCGCTTTTTGTAAACCGTATATAAGCTTGTGGAAATATGAATGATAATCCCGAGGAAATTTCAACCCAAGCAAGAAACATTGAATTGGAGCTGGTGCCAACATCACGGCAAATTGTATGAGAAGGAATACATTGCAAGCATTCCATGGTAAGCTATGTTTCTCTTGTGAACGAAGATGTGAAAAGTTGTTGGCTAATGGCCTATCTGTTATTACGTGATTAAAAAGGCTACCCTGTTTTGCGAAAAACCTTGGTAAAATTTCTGATTATCATAAAGAAATATGTTGGCTTAAATTTGTTGTTTTATGAGCAAGTATATGCTTAAATCCACGTTAAGTTGGTGTGACTGGTCAATGCCACCTGGATTTTGTTTATAGATTGCCATCATGACTTTAAAGTACTAGGCAGATAAAACTGCATTTTGAATGCAGACAAAATAGGTCTACAGTAACAGCCGTAAACGACCTCACAAACACCGTTTTAACTGGATTAGACAGTAAAAAAAAAAGTAATGGGTATCTGCTGCGATCTAACTAAAGCCTTTGATACAGTCAGTCATTCACTTCTTTTAAGCAAACTTGATAACTATGGAGTAAGAGGAATTTGCCTAGACCTCTTGAAATCATACCTAACAGTACGAACCCAACAAGTACAAATAACTTACACAGACGAACACGGTAAATCTCAAGAATACATTTCTGAAAGCAAAGTAGTGCAGTATGGGGTACCCCAGGGATCCATCCTGGGCCCCCTTCTTTTTTTGGTATATATAAATGACCTCCCAACATGTACAAATAAAGGGAAATTTGTCATATATGCTGATGATAGTAACGTAATTGTAACAGGACAAAATGTGACTGAATTAAAAAACAACTATTTAGAAATTGAAAAAAGCATGAACCACTGGTTTCAATGTAACAATTTAACAATGAATGAGAGTAAAACAAAGAATATATATTTCAACACCCACTATAGTAAAACCCAACATCTAACCACTTTAAATCTAGGTACGAAAGAAATTACGCCAGAAAGCTCAGTCAAATTCCTCGGTATCCGTATTGACACTCATCTAAACTGGAAAGATCATTGCATACATTTAAGTAAAAAACTAAGCTCTACCATCTACCTGTTAAGAAATATTAGAGACCTAGTCTCAATTAAATCATTAATTAATATATACTACGGAATTTTCTACTCACATCTAAATTATGGAATAATTTTTGGGGGGAATTCAAGTGAAAGCGAAAACATATTCAAATTACAAAAAAGAGCCCTTCAAATTATATTTAAATTAAGTAGAAGGCATTCATGCAGAAATATCTTTAAAAACAATAATATCCTCACTATGACTGGTATGTACTTATATGAGTTACTTAAACTGATAAAAACAAATGAACCAAATATCAACAAAAATAAAGATATTCATGACCATGAGACAAGAACAGCAAATAATATAGCAATAACTAGACACAATCTTCAAATAACAGCAATGAGTCCCATTGCTATGGGAATCAAAATATTCAATAAGCTTCCCCATGAGGTGAAGAATTTGTCCGAAATCAAGTTCTGTAGAACTATACGACATGTACTAGTAACTAATGCATATTATTCCTTGAATGAATTTAATCCAAATAACTTCATACTTCAATAATTTTTTTTTTTATTTTTAACCCTGTTAATAGTTTTTAATAGATAAACTTGACATACATTTCTTCTTGTTAGAACAAGGGATCGACTTGAACTTAATCTCTCCAAACAACTATTTGTAACTTCCCTGAAGCGAAGCATTTTGTTTGGAAATTTATGACAATGTTCAATAGGAACTCTACTATGTAGAACCTCAATGAACAATAAAGATTATTATTATTATTATTATTATTATTATTATTATTATTATTATTATTATTATTATAATGCAGTTTGAATTCAGTTTTATCCAATTTTAGCGGCCTTGGTTGCTAAAATGCAATTTTTGGCTTGTTACCAGTCCGACAAGCAGCTGTTTTAGAGAGTGTGTACTAAAAAAATGTTTTAGTACATTCTCTTTAGCTGCTTGTCATACTGGAATTTAGCAACTTAGACCGGACATAAAACTGCATTCAATGTGCATTTTTATCGGCCTAGGACGCTCAAGTCGTCATGGCAATCTATGAACAAAATCCAAGTGGCATTGACCAGTCACACCAACTTTAACATGGATTTAAGCGTATATTTGATCGTAAAAGACCACATTTAAGCCAATATGTTTCTTCATGATAGTAAGAAACTTTACCAGGGTTTTTCGCAAAACACGGTAGCCTACTTCACCATATAACAACAAATAATATAAGCCAACAACTTTTCACATCTTCGTTCACAAGAGAAATATTGCTTTCCATGGATGCACCAGCATTTAAAGGCAATAGTAGGCCTATAGCCTATCCCTTCCCATAGTCTACTGCTGCCGTGATGTTGCTGGCAGCAGCTCCAATTCAATGTTTCTGGCTTGGATTGAAATTTCCTTGGGATTATCACTCATTTTCACAAGCTTTTCATAAATACTAGTTCATATGCATTACTGTTTACAAAAAGTGACTCATATATTATGCATTTCGTAGCCTATTGGTACGTACGGTTCATTGTTGTTCCGCGATTCAGGCGGCTATGAGAATATGACGTTAACAAATGGCTGATTACTATATATATATATATATATATATATATATATATATATATAACAAACATTTTAAGATAAAACGACATATTTAAAAAATCTAAGATTGATTGAAGTAGACTAGGTGACTCATGGGGCGGAAATTACGGTTGGTCCTAATCTCCTGTGCTTGTAAATGTGAGGGTGCTTGCGGGTGAAGGAACCTACCTGGCCCCACACGACATCCTTGTTTGCTAAGGGTATAGGGAGGCATGAAACGTAAAGATATAAAAGAATTTTTGAAAGTCATGGCATGGTATCGATTGCAATAGGTAGATTTTTCTTCGAAATCTAACTAAAAACTGGACTGGTTTCGGGAGTATTTCTCCCATCTTCGGCTGGCGGTCGACCACCACACTCCCGAAACTAGTTTAGTTTTTTATTGTTTTTTTAATTGACGTGAGTGGAGTTAAAAATGTTTTTATTTTTCGACTTTTCTCAATATCACACTACATATTCAAATCACTACAATCAAGGAAACAAAACAAAATATCTTTACATATCCATATAAGCACACCACAAATACAAATACAAATACAGAAGACACAAGACAAAACCACTCAAACTGCAAACTTGGACAGGAGCACTGCATGTCTGTAGTCATTCAGCTTCAACTTTGCCATGTTGGTAAGCCTTCTCCTCCACTAAGAGCTTCTAGATTTGTTGACAATTAATATTGACTTGGTCATTTGTATGTATAACTAGCTGAAAAGGCCCGGCGTCGCCCGGGCTTTGTATTTTGTAATTTGAAATTAACTTATGGAGGACTTTCGATGTTGAAACTCTAGGTCCTGATATAATAATGTATGTAGAATTCGAAATCAGGAAGAACAACATATGGCACTCAGACTATTCCCTCAGAAAACGCTAGATATAGCTTTTTATGGTTCATAGAGGATGTCGAATGCTGCATTCCGTTGCTTCTACTCATCATGCCTGGGAGGGGTTGAAATAAGAAGAAACATAAATTACATAAGATTGTATTGACTTCACGAAAAATTTTATTTCTCATTCTCATGTTACCATACAACCGTTTCGGAGCTGAAATAAAATAGAAATGCAGTATCACTTTCATACTTTCCTCCCCTAAAACCCGGGACATAATACACTGCGAGCATAGGACTCAAAATGTTCCATCCCATGCTTAGGGCCTATGATAAATCTCAACTAATAAAAAGCCTACAGCTATGGATAACTGACTATTTACCGACTTCTGATATAGCATACTCACACACTTAAGTTGTACCTGCAATACGACCTCTTATTCTACATCAAAATGTGAAGTGAGAAAATATTCCTTATGTCGAGGGTAGAGAAAGTTATGTGACTGCATCACACTGTGCTTTATTTTCGTGTAATTCATTTTTCAGTAATTATTTTCGCCAATATATTACATGGAATCATAATTCGTTAAAGTCCAGCATTAGGCTATATAGTTGCCAAGGCCCTATGTAATCGCAGTAAACAATTCACTGCTGTCATGTGAACTGAACAGCATTTCATTGTTTTCAGTATAATATTCTCAGAAATTATATAATTTTCAAGGGAAGGAGTATTTTGTTTGAATTTTAATGTTGACCGCTATACTTCCCGGGCTTAACTGGGTATGTGTGCAAAATTCCGTGTAAATTGGTAAAGAAATGTAGATTTGTATAAGGAACAAACATACATACATACATACATACCCACAAACACACATTCGACTTTATATATTAGATATAGAAGACGTCCAACCCTCCACTTATTCCTCGCAATCTGAATCATATGTTAATGATGAGTACCAGACTTTTTACATTAAACCAATACGAGTCAGACTCATTTGTTGTGACATGCTTTGCAGCCCGTTCACTGCTGCTTGTGGATTCATACGGGAAAAGGCAAGTGCGACGGTACCTTCCACGCATGCGCGATAAGTCCAGCAGTCGACATGTATGTTTTTTAAAATATGTCTGGTGTCTAAAGTGTCTTACATACTGAGCATAGGTCACTGACAGGTTTTGTTTGGTTAGGAGCAGATAGTTTAGGTCGCGCTATTCAGTATATTGTCGGCCGCGGTGGTCTAGAGGTAGCGTGCCCGCCTCTAGATCCGCAGGGCGCGGGATCAAACCCGGCCGCGGTCGATGGATTTTTCGGGGCGTAAAAATCCTGGGCACGGAGTCCTCCGGGAGGGACTTTAAGCTGTGGGTGCCGTGTCGTAGATTTACGGCACGTAAAAGAACTCCAAGCCTACATTAGTGCCTCTGGACAAAATTTCTCGGCCCTTTCACGTCCAAGAAATACTTAGTTTCCAGAGGGGGGTTGCGAGGCGATGGGCTTACCACCTATAAACGTTCCTAACCTAACAAAACCTGTCACTGACCTAGAATTTATCAGGAGGCACCTGACGTATTATTAGGGAGACAGTGGCCGCTGCCATGATAACTTACGCTAAAGTTGAAGATTACCAATATTATTTTTCTTTAGTTATTAATATTATTTTTTAAACGTGATCTCATGACTCCTAAATTAATTCTAAATATTGGAAAAGAAATAACTGTCCATGTTATGAACTTAACAGCAACAGAACAAATGTCGACTGCTGGACTTATCGCGCATGCGTGGAAGGTACCGTGGACGCTTGACTTTTCCTGTATGTATCCGCTACTGCTCACTGCTCACCTCTGCCTGAACGTCGTGGTTGGACTTGAACTCAAACCAGCAAGAGATTGACTCACTCAAGGCTGATAAGGACTTTCGGTGCCAACTTTAAAGAAAAGAAACCAGAAGCATAAGAAAGTTGCTATACATTGAACTGAACTCCTTACTCATGTCCAAATGGAGGAGGTGTCTGTTACACTTACTTTCCGAGAGATGGCAGAGTAAGCGGCCTGTCATACTGAGCTTCGATCGATCAAGACCAACCGACTGCCATCGAGCGCTCTCGACTACATTTCAGTTCCTTGTCACACAGCATCGAGCGTCATCGATCAACGAAAATATTATAGGTTATGTACCTATATGATTTTACTAGGTCTACTCGTCACTGTATATTAGAGGTAAAGTATATTACCTTATTAGACCTATATCTGCTTACCTCATACCACATGTGTTGGGATGTAGGATTAAATATTAGGCCTACTATCTCAGGCTAAATCTGTTTACTTCAAGCTTCGACCGAGCGAAATGAGCGAAGAGGTTTGTTGTTTGTAGTAGTTCGATTGCCCACCGCTAGGTGCTGTATATTTGTATTTGTACAATTAAATTACACAAGAAGATATCGTTTTAAGTGCCTTAACGGATTTGTGCAATTCTATTTCATTCAAATGTGAGTCTAAAACGACATTATTGTGAAATTTAAATTTTCCAGCATCAATTCTGAAATTCAGGTGGGTACGAAGTTTGCCATCGACCGTCGATTGAAAAACGGACAGGTTTGATTTCACAGACCATTTGATCCCTCTCGCTCGTTGTTGATCGATGCTATGTGACTGGTACCACTGCTGTCTATAGGTTCGTTATATCGGTCGGTCGATGTCGCTCGATCGATCCAGTGTGATAGCCCCCTAGGTATTACTTGGGTGTGGAAGGGCGAGGAATTTTGTCAAAAGTTTTGGCACTTTTTAAGCATTTCCTGATGTTATTAATATCCCCGTGTGAGTTAAGACTTCCTTGTTAGCTTCCAAACCAGAATGAGCCGGTATCCATTGCATGTGCATTTCTTTGAGATCAGTTCTGCAGCAAATATTAAAAGTGCTGAGCACATTCCTATGAAATAAACGACAAACGCTGACTTTACGTGCACCACAAAGAGGGGGCTGTATTGCTCTAAGCTTTCCCTTTGCGATGAACGCATTTTGTTGTGACCTTTTGGGTCCAAAACATCTGCTGTGATTTTCAAATTGATCCCACTTTCCAATATGCGACTCATAACCTTGTTTAAAAGCGATTGAAACGGACCGAAAGTGGAGGCGTAGCCAACGTGTATTTCTATTCTAAACTCCTTCATTACGTGGGCTTTGTATGAATTTCCACAAAAGACCTGCGCCAAACGTGCGAACTCTTTGGTGTTGACAAAGATGGCTGACTTTGGAGTTTGCACAAAATACATAAATGCGTCGGTTTGACTCCGGAAGTGCATATTAGTTTCCGGGAAGTCTCTTTTAAATGCGAATGGTGAATACGTTATGCTGTTTGAAAACAAAACCTGGTATTTCATACTTTTGAGTTCTTCCACAGTTTCTATTTGTTGCTTATAGATTGGTATTGTAGAGTCGGTTGTGAGGTACGCTTGAAATATAGTATTGATGCATATGGAGTAAAGAACCCAGGAAAAGAAGAACACTCGTAAAGTTGTACTTTGGAGACTAGAGTTTGCGCTCGTTCCCAATAGAGACGACCAGGCGTTGAGCAAGTGGAAATCAAAGCTCTGGCGTCCAGGTGAGAAATAATTGAGGCAAACGGCTCCGAGTGCAACGGACAAGAAAATGCAGACCCAAGTGGGGGCGCTGAAGATCTCATACATGGTGGCCCACTGCGTGCCGATGTTCCTGGGAACGTGCAAGGCCATCGTGGTGGTGGTGTAGAATGCGGTGCGGCTGTAGTCTTGTAGGTAGTGTAAGTTAGAAACACGTTTGATTTCCGTGTCGTGACAGCCCTTCTTCAAGTGCTTCATGCCAGTTACTTTAGAAACGATTTTAAGCAACTCTATGTCTATTTTGTCGTCAGGACTTGGTTTGCTGTAATTGATAAACGGAGTTTCAAAACAGCAGCCTTTCAAGTTGTGTGGGTCCGAGTTTGGATGCACGAGGTGACTGTTCCTCATGAATTCACCTCCATTTGGTTTGCTCACATAGATATCCAGTAAGCTCATGCTACGGTACTCACCGCACATTATGGGCACATGGACATTCGCTTCCTGTGGATTAGTTCCCATGACTATAGCAACAGTTTGGTCCATGAATTGTAATGGCAGCAACATTGCCAATGCGTTCAAGAGAATTGTATCTGATTTTGAGTCGTTCCCTACAATTACAAATAAGATACGGTTAGGTACAACGGTGCCATGTCTTAACATGTAATAAATGTGCAAGAAGCTCATCTCCGGATTTTTGTAGCTTCCCAAGTTCCTCGCGACGATGACCAAGTCTCGCACGATTGTTGAAGAAATGTTTGACTCAAAGATATATGGATTGGTAATAACAGGAATGAAAGATTCAAGTTTCTGCAAGACCAAACTTTGGAAATCTGCCACCAGCCCTTTGTGAAATATTGGGTCCCATAGATATTTAAATGTCTTCTTCATGCTTTCATCGAGAAATATTTCAACAAATTCTTCATTTGGTTCCAATATGAAATGTTTTTTACTGATGGAGCATGTGTTCGAACTTCCGAGAGCAGAAATATTTTTTTCTGTTGTATTATAATGGTATAGGGTTCTTATTTCATCAGCAAAACGTTCAATGCTAAAGTAAAAGCCAATTGCGTTTTGATGGCCAAACATGAGTTTTGCTGCTTCGGCCACGGCTGTGGCCAACACGTCATTTACATCTTCCATTTTGAAAGCCGTTGTGTTGTAAATAAAGAAACAGAAGATAATCAGCGTCTGCTGAAATATTGTAAAAACATTTCATTAATGCACTAAAATGTAAAAGAGTTGGTTTAAAGCTGCGTCTCCATTGATATACATTTAACACCAACATGATGCAGTTAACATATGTTAAATGTTTATCATCAACTTGTTGTCGTATGACTTTCTTCAATACTAATTTTGTACAGATGTCTTGATCTTTCCAAAATAACTATCACATTTCTCAACAAAGGAGTATGCCGTAAAATATCATTTTAAAAGTAGATGCAATACTATTGAGAACACTGATATACCAAATACTCACATAATACAAAATGGATGCCGGGGATATTGAGGAAGCTGTCGACTGCTTTTCCTTCACCCGGAAATTCCCGAACCAAAGCCGATATTGACCGACTAGTCAATTGACTTGACATGTTGTCCATTTTCTTCGGAAAACAAAATATGAACATCTGAAAATGTTAAGTGCAACAACCTGGGTTTGCATGCCAAGTCAATTGGAATGCGAAATTGCAATATACATGTCAATATCAACTTGTTAACATTGACATGTTGGTGTTAAATGTATATCAATGGAGACGCAGCTTAAATAGAACCAACGTTATCAAATCAAGTGCCATTCAATACATTTCATTTTAGTAATGCTGTAAATATTTACGAATGGAAATAATATAAAGAAATCGTAGTTTTCACAATAAATGCTAAATGTTCCCAAAGGCTGTCAAAATAAGTAATATTTTGGTTTTGAAGCATATGAAGTGTATAATTGTGTTTCTTCAATCCGCGATAAAATGCAAAATTAGTATAAAATGCGAAATGTACGTATTTCTGCGAAATTACATTATTATGTAAATAATGTGACAGGAAATGAAACAAAGCAATTTTTCGAAGCTGCTAATGAGATCGTTAATACAACAGTGACTAGTCAATGTTTGACACGTGGAGAAGAATCCATCTCTCTCTCTCTCTCTCTCTCTATACATATATATATAAGAGGATTTGTCCTGACTGACTGAATGAATGACTGACTGACTGACTGACAGGAATCAACGTACAGCCTAAACTATTACAGGTAGAGACTTGGAATTTTGACAGTACCTTCGTTTCATAATGTAGGTGCTCACTAAGAAAGGATTTTGAAAAATTCTGATTTTAAATGCCAAAAATTATATGTTTTTGAGAATACTTAATCCCTTTTTACACAGAATTATAAAATCCAAATCACAGTTCAAATGACAACACTATTGTTGCAAGTGGTATCAGATGGATTTGGAAGTAAATGAAACGGTCCTTTGACAAATTAGATAAGCTATCAATGTAATTCATGTTATAAATAAATATTAAAGAATGAAATCCACTAAAATAATGCAGTCACACAACTTTCTCTAAAGTGGACCTAGAGAAAACAATACGAGGTAAGGTAATACGTTTTGGGAAGAGAATTATGAAAGTGATATTACATTTCTGTTTAATTTCATCCCCAAAACGGTTTTATGGTAACATGAGCGTGAGAAATAAAATATTCCGCAAAGACTATACAATTTAATGTTACCGAAATTTCTGTTTCTTCTTATTTGAACCCCTACCAGGCTTGCTGTGTACTGTAGAAGCGATGGGATGCAAAATTCTACATCCTCTATGAGCAATAAAAAGCTATATCAAGCGTTTTCTGAGGGAATGGTTTGAGTGTGATAAGTCGTTCTTCCTATTTCAAATTCTAAATACCTATATAAGGACCTAGAATTTAAAAATCTAAAGTCCTTCATAAGTTAATTTCCAATTACAAAATTAAAAACCCGGTCGACGCCGGGCCTTTTAAGCTAGTATTCCATATTACGTTTATTATGTGGTTATGATTAATTTCACAAACATTTGGCAACCAGTATAAGAGGCAATTAAGAGGATGATTGACTGCAAATTGCTAATGCAGCTGTTCGGGCAATCTGTAGAAAGCTTTTTCAGAAATACAATTGAATTGTTTTTGATAGCTGTGGGAGAGAATTATTGAAGTTGCTCCAATGTTAAATTTTTAATGTGAATGCTGAATGCTGATTTTACAAGTTAGCAGTGCATATACAGGGTGTTAATGAAAACACCGAAATATTTTACCTGTGTATAGAGTGGACATAGACAAGCAACTTTTATTATGAGACTTTTGGTCTATGAATTGAATTTTCCCTGTTACAGCATAAAATCTCCAACAGCATGGCCGCCACTGACTTTTAACATTAGAAAAACAAAATTCAAAACAAAGGAACTTCGTTGTTAACACTGTAGTCAGTAGTTATTAATAATAAAAAAAAGCCTAATCAGTGGAGGCCAATCATGTGATTAGTCCGTAAATTTTGCAGATTATGAAAACTCTAAATTATGATATAGCCGTGGATGAATGATTAAGAATAAGGTTTTTATCGATCGCTAAGAAGGCATGATGTCGATTTAATGAACATTTTTAACCCGATTTTGCGTAATTATTGACTTATGAGCAAGAAATTACAATGAGTTTATTGTCTTGTGGCATACACATTTTACGTCAAAGAGCAAAAATCTCCTAATAAAAGTTGCTTGCCTATTTCCCCTCTATATACAGGTAAAATATTTCGGTGTTATTCATTAACACCCTGTATTTTGATGTGTGTTTTAGTGTTCACAATTTCACTACAAGTTATTGCTTTATGCCTACTTATATGCTTGAAATTATTGCAACTGGAAAATGAATCCAATGCACTAATTCGTAAAACTTAATTTTCCAATAGTAAAATTGTTTCATCTCAAATTGCTACAAAATGCTAAATTTTATTTTTAAAATGCTAAATATTTATTTTTTAGTTGCTAAAGTCTAACATCCCTAGAAATATATTAAAATGGAATCATTAGACTATTATAAAATTAGTTGCAGCATTAGCGAAACTAGTACAGGTCAACTATACCAAAAGTGAAGTTTTTATGTAAAATTCAACTCTTATATAATTGCTAGCTGAAAAGGCCCTGCATCGCCCGCGCTTTGTATTTTGTAATTTGGAATTAACTTATGGGGGACTTTCAATTTATAATATGTATGTAGAACTCAAACTATTCCCTCAGAAAACGCTAAATATAGGTTTTTATGGTTCACAGAGGATGTTGAATGTTGCATTCCGTTGCTTCTACACACCATGCCTGGGAGGGATTGAAATAAGAAGAAACGGAAATTCCGGTTACATAAGATTGTATTGTCTTGACGGAAAATTTCATTTCTCACTCTCAAGTTACCATACAACCATTTCGGGGCTGAAATAGAAAATCCCGAAATTCAGTATCACTTCATATTTTCCTCCCCAAAAACCTGAGACCTAATATACTACGCTATTTTGTCTTCTATTAGATTTTAGGATTTTTTTACAGACTTCTTTATAGCATACTCGTTGGCACACACTTCAAGCTGTCCCTGCAATACGACATTCTATTCTACATCAATATGTGAAGTGAGAAAATGATATTCTTCATGTCCAGGGTATAGAAAGTTGAGTGACTGTTTCACACTGTACATTATTTATTCATCATTTATTTTCACCAATGTATTACATATATAGCACCATAATTTGTTAAAGTAAAGTGTGGTCCCTATTACAGGCCATGGAGGCCCAGAGGGTTCCAGGAGGTTGAGGCTCCCAGATTTTTAGACATTCGGCTCATGAAGGTGGTAAGGTTGTCAGCCTCACGCACCGGCCGCCTTTACCCCCAGGATTGCTCCTGGTACTCATTTCTGTTAGAGGCTGAGTCGACCCCAGGGCCATAGTGCCACCAGAAGGATTAGGCCAATTGAAAAACTCCAACGACCTCATCGGAATCGAATCCGCGACACATTGACAATAAATTCTTTGATAATGATTCCAAACCCAGGACTGCATAACAAATACAGGACTGTCTATCTATAGGAGAGGTAGAGCCAATAGCAGAAAAAAAAAGTTTATTCAAAACAATTTTATGCTTTGGTATCTGGAAATTTATCATACTTACGATTTTCTTCATTGTAGTTTCTAGTTGTGTTGCTGTGCCCCTATTGTCTGAAAACAAAGGTAATGTAACAATAACAATAATTGATCCACTGACGAGAGGACCTGTTTAGCGTTTCATCTGTTTGTCTGTAAATTTATTTGTTATGACTACAGTATTTTTCAAATGAGAAGCGATTTTCTTCACTGCCAATCACGTGTACGTGCTAACGAAATGCCGCTAGCAGTAAGAGTCTTCCCTCCGTCTCACCGTCACTGATTAGACCGCGTATCTAAGCAGGAGAAGGACAAACGGCTTGTCATCTGCAAAACACTGTAGGGGACGTATTTTTTGGTAACGATAAGCGTGAAATTTTATTTAAAAAAACCTCCCTTAGCTATATTTAGCTTTTATATGCTTAAAATACCAATATGAACCAAATTGAATCCACGAAATATCGCGAAATTTACTCGATTCCGCGAAATGTGTCCATAAGCGCGAAATTTGCCCCTTCTGTCTGTAAAGTGAGAAATGAGCACGAAAATGTGCCTTAAAATCACAATATTGTGTTTTGGTGTACTGTATTTTTTATTTCCTAGCAGCATGCTTTTTTTCTGCTGTTTCTGTGGCTGTCGAAGATTTACCGATACATCGATGTTTGTGATCGATTACAAAGATTTCAGAATTTACGTCAAAGATTGTCTGTGACCTGGTTTGTTCTGTTGAGTACACTCCTTTCCTACTATCTCTTTGCCAAGTTAGCGATGCCTATGATCGATTACAGCAGAAGAGTGTAGAATGTTTGTTACTTGTATTCAATAGATTTCGACTGTTGCCACAGCGGTATGGTTGGCTCTACTGTTTGCAAATGGCTATCTGATGGTGTTTAGTAGAAATTATGATAATATTTTTCGTCATTATATTTGAACATTAACTCTAACTGTGCCTAAATCGAAAGTTACTTCAGTTCATACAATGGCAGAAGATTATATAAATGAGGGGGGGGGATGTTAGTTCGTCTAAATAAAGAAGCAAAGTTCATCATTGCGCAATGTTCCCAATGTAGTATAAGTAATTTATTTCACGAAATACCGACCGAAATAGAAGGAAGTTAACTCAGAAATGAACCATTTTATTTCACCAATAAAACAGGGCCCTAGTCGTTTTATAAAATTTCGCGGTCATCCTAGTTACCGTAAAATACGGCCCCTAGTTATGACCCAGATTCGGTGGGGAATTGTTTGATGTTTTTAGACAGCTTAGACACACAAAGGAAAAGTTGCACTAGCCACTCCACTGGTACCAACTTTGGAAAACACTCATTTATTTAAAAATATTTGTATATTGTGATTAGGGGGCGGATTTCTATGACCTAAAAAATAGGATATATGCATGCATTTATGACCTAAAAAGATTAAAATATGATCAGTAAAATTTAAAATATGACTTTACCACTTACACATTGTGTATATATTTTTTAAGTTTCATTACAATTCACTTTATTAAAATGTAATGTTAATTATTTAAAATATCTGTAAATTCTCAAAAAGTATCATTATAATGCAAAATTTACGAAATATGATATGTAACTTCAAAATGTATTTAATGTTCACACAAATATGTCAAAAATATGACCTAAATGTACATATTCATACTAAATATGCTACAATAGTTGAACACTTTCTAAATATGCAGTTATATGCACAATAAGACCGTTCCATTTTCACCAGGATGCTTGGAATCGGATTTAAATTAGTCGGAAACCTGAAATAATGCAAAGTTGAAAAATATGGCATGTCATAGAAATCTGCCCTTTACACCATTCTGAATGTTAATTTTCTCGTGGTGCTCACTAGATGGCTAGTACGTGATATTTGTAATGGCAAAAAGGTTTTATTTTGCTCGTTGGATTGCTAGACTCGCCCTAAAGGGCTCGTTTCACAAACATAACCTAATCGCAAAATAAAATCTCTTTTCGGGGAAAAACAAATATAAGGTGCTCTCTTCGCAAGAGACATATCCCGCCCGACCCACCCTCAGTGAAGCAGTTCCTTTTATAGACACGATCTAGCGAATTCTTCGAGGATGAACAAGCTGACAAACCGTTGGGTAAAAAGGAAACCTGTCGGTACAAGGCACTTATTCTCGCATTTTTAATATTTGGTACGGTCGGGAGTGTCGGCGACAATATACAATGATAATTTGTCACCATGCTTCGCTGAGAAACAAAATGTGAATTTAGAGTGGGCGGGCCTTAAAGTGCACCTTGTATTTGGCTTTTGCCCTCCTTTTACTTTCTCGCATATACGTAGTATAGAGAAAGTATTGTGATCGTGACAAAAAATCGAAGTCGAGTTAACACCGGGAGAGCATGTTTCATGAAGCCTAGAAACCGAAAAAAGTATTTTTGGAATGACGTCTGTCCGTCTGTCCGTCTGTCCGTCTGTCCGTGGACAAGCACAGCGGGTAAACGGTTCATTGTATTTACTTCATTTTTTGAATTAAGGACTTTTTCGAAATTTTGTCGAACCGCCCAGAAATTTAGCTTTACAACTAAAATATTAAGGGGACTTTTTATGAAAACTTTTTTAAAAATTTTGATTTTTGAAAAAATGGCTCTAACGATTTTAATTAAAATCTAAAATTGGAAACTCTTATCTATGACTAATAAAATGGCTATATCCGTATTTCTGCAAAAATGACATAAGGGGTACTTTACTCCTATCCATTTTCACTTTTTCGAGTTTACATCCATTACAGTAGGCGATACATGAAAACCTACCACAGTAAAGTTGTAGAGAAAATTAAAACGAACATTTTTTGTTTAACACATTTCTTTATACATTTAATAGATATCAAGATAAAAACGAAATAAGTATGGCTTAAATGCGAATTTCAGAACATACATGTTACTTAAAATATGAATGACATTTTGTTGCCCCTAGTAACAAGAAAATTAGTTGTGAAATGCAATGAGTTTAGCTCAGTCGCAATGAACACACCAACACCAATTACAGCGAGGTATGGGCTAACAGGGAAGAGGTCCTGAGTTCGAATCAAACCTCGTGGCCGCCCAAATTAACTTGGGTTTTTCATGGTTTCCTCGTTCGCAAAAGGCGAACGACGGGTTTGTAGGACTTGCTTATTTTCCATAACTCATCGCCGCTATGTCACTGGATATTATAATCGTTTAAACTGAATATCACACAAGAAGACATCACTAAACAATAGAAACAGATGACGAGAATGAGTTGTTACTATAGACCAGCGTTTCTCAACCTATGGTCCGCGGACCACCACCTTATCATAAAGCAAGTGGAAAGTAAGGAAATTTTTTTTTTTTTCACATATTTCGTTATAATGACCTATAAGTAATACCCCATATATTAAGAATATAGGCTTTCGTTTAAAAATGAGATGTAAAATTAGGGGTCCGTAACATTTTTTAGACATTTTAAAGGTCCTCGGGTTCAAAAATGTTGAGAAACGCTGCTATAGACTTATGGTTCACGCAAACATACTAAACACATTATATGACCTACATTCAGTTAAAGCGTGCAATATAACCTAAGTAGTAGTAGTAGGACCGCCGGCGTGGTCTTATGGTTAGCGTCGCTGATTACAGATCCGTCGGCCCGAGTTCGAACCCCGGTATCTCATCGGATTTTGCTGAGGTAGGGAGGTCTGATAGGTGTGCACTCATCCTCGTGATTCAAATTGAGGAGCTACTTGATAGAGAAGTAGCGGCTCCGGTCATTAAAACCACCATTAACGGCCATGGTAGTCGGCATGCTGACCACATGCCCACCAATCCTGACATCTGCCTGTGGTAGATGACGCAGCGGTCGGGTGGTAGGCCAAATCCCTCCAGGGATGTAGTGCCACGGAGTTTAGTTTTAGTTTTAGTAGTAGTAGTGGCGAAATTCAAATATAAATCGCTCCTTAAACTCCGCCCATTCGATATTCACATTTGCATGGATTGTGTGATGTATTTTGTTTCTGAGCGAAGTAGAGTGACCAACTGTCATTATATATTGTCGCAAGTGCCTTGTATCCACCTCTACATATAGCTAAATAACGCATAACACTAACCACATAGTTAAGTGCGCGATGCGGAGGCGGCAGCCGTAGCGAAGCGCCCTTGCATTTTCGAATAATGTACGATACACTGTTTGTAGGTTTCGAAAATGTGGCATATTATATCTCCCGCAAGGTTTGTCAGCCTGTCACCTCTCGTCTAGCGGTATGACGTCACACCTCCAACGTCTAATCATGAGGACAGAAGAATTCGCTAGATCGTGGTAGAAAAGAAACTGCATGCGTGAGGGTGGGTTGGGTGGGACCGATTCATCCCAAGGTGCGACTTATATTTGAATTTTCCCGTAGTAGTAGTAGTAGTACTAATAATATGCAGTTTTACTGCCATTGATTATTATTATTGTTATTATTATTATTATTATTATTATTATTATTATTATTATTATTATTATTATTATTATTATTATTATTTCACGGTAAAAGCATTGAACATAAAGATCGACCCTGATTGCTTTCCATGTTAGATACTTGTTAGTTTTATGAAAATGTAATAAGTACAATTTAATTGTCTCTATAATTTACTTTTCCTGTGCTAGCCTTTAACATGTATATGCGAGAAAGTTTGTGCAACATATTTTTGCACCATTTATTTAAGGGAGCATTCACACCGAAATAGCATGCCACTTGCGACGTGCTACCTGGATGCACGCTGCACGTTACTCATTTTAAATCCCAAATAAACAAGTTCAAGTCTTCACACCAAAATAGCGTGGCAATAGTGCAGCTCGCAGAGTGCGACATTCATTTCTTCAGATAGATCTGGACTTATTTCATGCGACGCTACTCGGGATGACGCATGCGTACAATTGCCTTTTCAGCTGTTTTCTAATTGTTGAGAACATTCAACATATTATATTCGCTTGTGAAGCGGTAGATTATGGCAAAGATGTCATGAAAACTGCTAGAAAGAGAGTTATTTAACATACAATTTGTACATGCATAGACTATACGATATGATATGATATGATTTATTTGTTCTAAGACACTTTACACTGGCCCTTAAGTTATACACTTTCGAAAAGGAGCCGTACCTACCTTCCGGTTTCTGGCAGGTCCTTTTCCAGATAATACATGCATACATAATTAACACACGGCAGATAGTTCAACGTCATCAATCACATTAGTTTTCGTACTTAAACACTACCTTTCTTGAACTGCCGATCGTACATCTTCATAGGGCACACGCTATCATGGACGCTGGAGACGTGTGATGGATGTGATACTAGACACTAAATTATTGTTTGATCCTACTCTTACAATAATGATTTAAACTATTCTACTTTCTCCCTATACTCCTTGGCAATTCACTCTTAATGAACCTTAATCTATTTAAATTAACACTTCATCAAAAGTTACTATTTGAAAACTCCCGGCTAAGATCTATTGTTTGAAACTTAATAATCTGGTACGGCTTCTGGTGGTTATCGTTGAGTCATCAGTGGTTCCGCTTGCAGCAGCAGATGACTCGTCCTTGCTCCAAGGACTATACGATATGGCAATCGAAACTAGTAGGAAAAAAGCCTGGATTATAATTGCTGAAACTATATCCTCTTTAGGTAAATTACATTGCTTTAAATGGGTTTCTCAATATTGTTCAAGTGAAAATAAATAATGTACGTTAAACTGCAGATCGCATTCGCAGCTTCGGTATGAATGCAAAACTGTGAATCATACAACTAGATGTGCAGCCTGCATTCAGGTAGTGCGATTCGCATGCTATGCTACTTCGGTGTGAATGCTCACTAACACTTCGATCATAAATATCTGTTGTCTATTTGCAGACCACGTGATTGCCATATTTCAGAAACTATTGAGTTTGAAAGTTTTATTAGAATGTTCTCGTATGTTGCGATCGATTGACGAAAAAAATTAAAACTACTAAATGGCTAATCAATCATTGTCTTACCAGTAAGGCTAATATATAATTAAGCTCTTGTGCCAAATGATAAAAAACCTGGAGATCGCTGTGTGACCTATACAGGTTTTAATTGTCCTCACTGACCAAATTTTCATTCTTTCAAATACAGCAGTACTTAAGGGGAGACGGTGGGAGATCTACACTGACATATTTGTAATCCCATATCTCCTACATGTTGGGACATATCTTAATGAAATTTGAAAAGTTTCTCTGCTTTTGGTAATTTTTACAACATTTTTATGATTTATTATAGTTGTAGTGAAATTTTTAATTTTGTTTCGCATTTCTATCTTTCTGTACACATTTTTCCCCACAGCAAATAACAATTTTAAATTCTCTCCACATAAAAATGATCAACACTAATAGGGACACATTTAAATGCAGTAACATTCTATCACATTGTTTCAATTATTCTCTGTGATTTTTTGAATTTGACAATTTTTTATTCACAAAATTTTCCACGATCTTTCAATAATAATGTTGTTTATATTCTTTACACTAAAATTCTGTTCCACTTAAATGTGCAAGCTGTTTCCATCAACAGATGTGCAAAATTTTATAAAAATCCTTCCAGTAGTTCCTGAGAAACATGTAGGCCTACCTAAATCATGAAAATGTTAAATGTCAGAAAACGGCAAAATACAAAAATTTAATGGATACTTTTGTTTTTAAGTATAAGTTAGTAAGGAGCAAAATTCGAGGATTTACATAATTAAATTCTTTAAAGAATACAAAGTGGAGGGAAATACTTTTGATTGAAAAGGGGATATATGAAGACATATTTCAATTAACTTACCTGTGTTTTAACGCTAAATCTGTATTCCAGACAATTACTCTGCTTCCACCCAATGCAGACAACAAATGAACTCTGTATATAGTCCTAACGTTGTGACGTGATTTCTTTGTTATTCATGTGTTAAGCAATAGATTTACCCCAAGCTTAATTTCTTTCTTTCCCTTCCTTGCTACAGAATTACGAAGTTATGTCTGCGTATTGACTTTTTGTAAATTACAATGTCATTATTTTCTCATCACCATCGAATGGATTCCGCGAATATTCCGTAATAACATTAAGGTAGTAGGCTACTAGATAAAAGTCCTGATTTCTTTGTAATTGTAATTGTAATTGATCTTGCTTTAATTTGTTTTCGTCTTTGTGTTTCTGCAAATGGCAAATGGCTATTGGCTGCAAGCCAACTGTTAAAACTTCTCCAAAATGGTAATTCATAAGAATCTGTGTGTGAACAGTAATAGCCTATATGATATTGTCAACTAACATATTTGCATTATTTTATATTATTTGTTTTGCTCTTATTTCGTTTTTATTTTTACTCTACATTCTTCATGCTTGCTTTCTTCTTATCTCTCCTATTCTCTTTAATTCTTATCTTACATTGGTCAGTATCCTAACTTTTTTACTTTTTACTATACCTGTTACTTCCTCTGCCCGTACCATAGGTACTATAGGTAGAGGAAGTATTGTTTTCGACCCCAAAATTCGAAGTTGAGTTTTTAGCATATATACACGTTTCAAGGCCCCCTGAATCCAAAAATACTATTTTTGGAAACATGTCTGTGTGTCTGTGTGTCTGTGTGTCTGTGTGGAAAATATCTGTGAACAAGCTAGCTCCAAAACGGAAAATCGTATGAAAACAAAATTTCGTATTTGGGTCAGGTACCTTCTGAAGATGTGAGGATAAGATTGGCGACTATTTTATCTTACTTTTAAGGGGACTTTACATGAAGAAATTTTCGTTTTTCGCGATTTTCTCGAAAACGGCTCTAACGAATTTCTTTAAATTTTGCACATGGGTTGCTTATACTAAGAGCTAAAACTTTTATTTGAAACATTTTTTCGAGAAAATTCTCTGAGGGTAGTTACAAGCCACCCACTGTTCACCCACTGTTTGTAGAAAGTTTGTCTTACGTGATGAACAACTGAATTCGCGCTCTTTCACGGCCTCTTATTTTATATAAGAATGTGAAGTGAGAAATATGTAGGCTATTGTTGGCCATGCATAGAGTAAAGATGTATCTGAGGGAAATATTCGATAAATTTCGGAAATTATATTTTACGGCAGAAAGTTCAATAAACGTCTGCAGTCATTTGTTTTTTGTTTTTTTAAAGTTTGTTATATAGACTGCGCTTTTAGTCGCATCATTGAAAGAAGAGGTATTTATAGGATAATTAGCGTAAAATTGTGTCTTGCGATTCTGTACAAGGATATGTGAATACTGCTAACTTTTATTTGGGCAGAGGAAGTTATGTGACTTTCACATCAGATTTTTTCATATTTGTGTTATTTAAAGTGCATGATGTATTGCTAGTATAGTCATGAACATTGTTCACTCTTGATTAAATAAATAAATAAATAATCTAGAAATATCGTTATTTTCTCATCACCTGCGGAATTTCCCCTAATATTACTAAGTACTCGGCATTTAAAATGATAAATTTGTAAGAAATCCATTTTTCCTATAACTCAATGCTACCCTAATGATCAAATTATATTTTGGAGAATGTTAAGAATTGCTATTAAATGCCAGAAAGGTATTTTGTAAGATCACACGGTGGACGGGAAAATATCTGTCCGTCCGTGTGTGTGTGTGTACGCGTGAAAACTCCAGTACGCTTTTCAGATTTTCATGAAACTTAGAATACACGATAGATATATAAGCATACATGAACCACATATTATTGTCTCTGTTGGACATTACATGAGAATATTATAGGAATAAATTTCTCTGACACTGGGACACGAACTCATGACCTTGTGCTATCCGTGCTGACGTTCTACCAATTAAGCTAAGCCGGAGTTCAATTCAACCTCTCTCTCCTATGACAAATTGCCCTAAAGGTCTACCTCACAGACAGACAAGTTATGTCATATTAGTTTGTAATTTGTATTTAATCCCTCATATCATCATTAATATCAACATTAAGACCCTAACAGTAATGGCAGAACAACAAATGAACTTTTGTTTTGCATCATTATAATCAGTGTCCAAATTATGTCCCACCCGTAATTGATTTTGGAAAACAAATTTAAAAATATTTAAAATAGATGGAAGGAGAAGGCATTGTAAAGTTTACAGAATGTGAAGAATCAATTCTAGTTTATTATTTATGATATGTAATAAAAAAATTATTTTTATAATTTGCTAGAATATCCCACCCGTAACTTACTCATGAAATGGCTGAATAGTGCAAAGAAAAACTAGGACAAAGTTACATTCAAATGCTAAAAGGTGAGTCATTTTAACGTATATTTAACGACTTGCCATTGGGATTTTGAAATAGACTTTCGTGACTTTCTTATTGAATAAAACAAAACGGATTTTGACCAAAAATGTAATTTTCAATGCGAATACGTACCTGGAAAGCAAAGTTCAGTGTGTTGTTCCAGGTTTTCCTTCTAGTACAATAATACTATCTAACTGTCTAATGGGTCTCGCATATATGTTATCATATATCTTAAAAAGTGCAGCAATTTAACAAACCTCTGAAATTCATAACAACTTAATGGTATATCGTATGTTTTATAACAATTTGCGTTTTATCTTTATAAATATCATTGCAATAGTATATAGCCTATGTCCACAAACTTCCCTTATTACAGGTTAATGCAATGAGAACAATTACCTAAACCCCTTTAGAGGTTCCATTTTTGGAATTGCTATGATACGTGTTTTATTATTTGTGTTATAAAATATTTATTAGGGATGGATCAATACCAGATTTTCTCGATACTCGATACCATCAACATTTAGAGTTTCAATAATAGGAACATTAAAAATTAAAAGTTGAGAGAACTGTGTAATACCAACTGAATTAAGTGTGCATATTCAATGAGACAAAATTTAATATCATCAGTAGCCTATAATTATTTTTAAACTCTACATTAAAACTAAACGCTTGACAGGAAACGAAACAATTAAGAATCTATTCTGTTTGGATTTTGCAAAATTTTGATTTTAAATGCCAAAAATTAATTGTTTTTTGAGAATAGTTAATCACTTTTTCCACAGAATTATCAAATCCAAGTCACAGTTGACATGACAACATATTGTTGCGAGTGGGTCTCAGATGGGTTTGGAAATAAATGAAACTAGAATTTCACAAATTAGAGAAGATATCAATATATTTCACGTTATAAATAAATATTAAATAATGAAATCCACGAAAATAGTGCAGTCACATAACTTTCTCTACCCTGGACGTAGAGAAAACAATACGAGGTAGGCTATGGTAATGTGTATTTTATTATATCGCAGTTTTTGGAGAGCGAAGTATGAAAGTTAGGCCTATATTGCATTTCTGTATCATGAGAGAAAGTAATAAAATATTCCGCAAAGACAATACAATTTAATGTTACCGAAATTTCTGTTTCTTCTTATTTGAACCCCTACCTGGCTTGGTGTGTACTGTATAAGCGATGGGATGCAAAATTCTAGATCCTCTATGAGCCATAAAGAGCTATATCAAGCGTTTTCTGAGGGAATAGTTTGAGTGTGATAAGTCGTTCTTCCTATTTCAAATTATAAATCTCTTTATATATAAAAGGCTTTGTCCTGACTGACTGACTGACTGAATGAATGACTGACTGAATGACAGGAATCAACGTAGGCCTACAGCCTAAACTATAACAGGTAGAGACTTGGAATTTTGACAGTACCTTCGCTTCATAATGTAGGTGCTCACTAAGAAAGGATTTTGAAAAATTCTGATTCTAAATGCCAAAAATTAAATGTTTTTGAAAATACTTAATCCCTTTTTACATAGAATTATCAAAACAAATTCACAGAACGTATTGTTACCAGTGGTATCAGGTGGGCTTGGATTAAATTAAATGGATGTTTGACAAATTAGAGAAGGTATCATTATAATTCATATTATCTATATTAATAAAAGGAATTCTCCTCGATGTCCAGCGAAATCTACTAAACGCAGAGATCTGAAATTTTAAACATAGGTGTGCTGAAGGGTCGGAAAATGCACCTCGAAGCCGGAATTTTAATTTTAGTTTTCGTTCGTGAGTTATGAGTGAAAAACTGGCAAAAAACGTGCATTTTTTGAGTTTTCAAAACATAAGTTTTCAGTTATACATTTCAATGTCAAATCAATTACAGTTGGCTTTGGCTATTTTTGTCAAACCTTGAAAACAAAACTTTCGCGGTCGCTTGAATGTTGTAAGCCCTAAATATGGTCAAACGTTGTTTTATTTGGACGAATCTCACTATACAGAGGTTTTCTAGGCCACGAAACTCGAATCTGAGGTCGCTTTTACCAGTCGATGCTATCTGATCGTGGTATGTAGTCCATGCGATTTAGGTGTTAATAAATGTAATGATTTAACTATTATGCTCTTAATTTTTAATTCTTGAAATAATTATCGCGGGCGAAGCCGCGGGCACATGGTAGTACCTATATAGGCTAAGGACCTAAAATTAAAAAAATAACGAAAGTCCTTCATAAGTTAATTTCCAATTACAAAATAAAAAACCCGGGCGACGCCGGGCCTTTTGAGCTAGTTGTACAATAAATTTCTAAAAAGTTAAAATCTGAGTCTATATTAGTATTGGATCAAAACTATTTACGATGTGTATAGCTTTTAAAATTTATAAATTGTAAATAGTTTTCTCTACTTAGGTAGTCCGTAATCGTGTAAAAATGTCCAGCAATTATTCAAGTAATATTTTTTTCTTTTCTAAAATGCAACATTGTTCACGTGTCGCATAACTAACATTCTAATGACATGTCATCTTTTTATTGATGCTGCATAGACATTTCCAACTTGTAGATAAATCCTAATCATGGCCTCTAGATTATAGAAATAGTCTACATTTTTATCAGGTCATTTTTTGTCATTTTATGCAATTTTATATTTTTAGGGCATTTATTTAAATTTTAGGTCATTATTTTGTCATTTTCGTATCTTTGCTTCCTTATTTAGTCATTTTCATGTATCAACTTTTTTTCGATGCTAGCGGTACTGTCTTTGAAGTGTTGTTTGTTTAATACAGAAAAATTCGGCGTTAAAGTGTTGACATGTCTCATTCGGAAATGAGAATCAAAGAAACGCTAAAATTTTGAATTATAATTACTAATGTTATTATATTGACTTGGCACCAGAGTCTGCCACCTGCTTGGATCTGAGAGTGCAAACTACTGTTTACCCTCAATTAACAACAATATAATCCTGCAGACGACAAAAGGATTTCTCGAATTTTGACTCACCAGTGCCCCAGTGCCAGAATAAATTTATGTGAGAAAAAAAAACATTAGCAACATTACAGTTATTTACAATTATGTACAACTAGTCTATAACTTTGTGTGTACAATAATAATAAATATAAGTTTTAGGTCATTTTTTATAATTATTAAGTCATTTTCTTTAAAATATAGAGACATTTTATAGGTTACTAGCTTCGCCCGCGATAATTATTTCATGAATTAAAAATTAAGAGCATAATGGTTAAATCATTATATTTATTAGAACCACATACCAGGATTAGATAGCGTCGCATCTTAAAAGCAACCTCAGATTAGAGTTCCTTGGCCCAGAAAACCCCTGTATAGTGAGTTTCGTCCAAATCGAACATGTTCGATCATATTTAGGCCTATATTGATTATCCCTCTTCCGTGTAGGTTGAAAATTTCATGTCTATGGGCCTTGACATTCTAAACAAATGAATCGACCAGCATGAGCTTACAACATTCTAGCGATCGCGATGCTTTTATTTCCAAGGTATGACGAAAATAGCTAAAGCCAACTGTAATTGATTTGACATTGAAATGTATTACTCAAAACCGATGCTTCGAAAACGCAAAAAATGCACGTTTTCTGCCCGTTTTTCACTCATAACTCACGAACGAAATTGAAATTTAAAATTCCGGCTTCGAGGTGCATTTTCCGACCCTTAAAATTTCAGATCTCTGCGTTTAGTAGATTTCGCTGGGCATCGCGGACAGACAGACAGACAGATGGACAGAAAGACAGACACTTCCTTTTATTAATATGGATTTTTCAAACAATTTTAGGTCATAAGAATCCGGGCCCTGGTAATAACTTGTTATTGAGCCTCCTCTATTATTTCGATCTATTTGTTTCATATCAGAAATAACAATTTGCCTAATTTTTAAACTTATCACATTTATTGTATTAAAATGTTTTTATATGCTATGATACGACTCAGTGAGAGATTGCACACATGGTAACATAGCAATTTAGCAAATAGCTTAAAGACATAATAACTTAATGATTCAAAATATGATGAAATTCTGCCAGCATTTATGGAAATTGGTACATTATGCAACGGGTATGAAACTAGCTTAATTCTGTTTCACAATTTTCATACCATAATAGGTAAGTTGCATTAGACTTTTTGTTCGATAATTAAATGTTCAAGTTTTAAGGTTTTAGCAGACAAATCAGCTGTTAATGAGTTCTAGGTGGCCGATGATGGCTTCTCAAACCAAGGGACTTTTAAACACGAAATCCTTTTAGGCAAGCCTACAGACTGATGTAGATTTCGAAGTGCTTTTGGTTTAATTTATTGTCGCTGCGCAGCACTCTTCTTTTTAGCCTTGGCATGGCAAACCTGCAGTAAAGAGGAAGAGCCTACAATCAATTGTTTTGACAACAATAATAGGATATAATATTCTGGGAGGCCGTGCGCAAGATCAGCAATGAATAAAATTAGCAAAGCCGCTAAACAAGACAAAATTAATGATATTATAATAATTCTTAAAGAGAGCCATGACAGTGATAACTCTATCAAACTCAAGGTATCAACATAACCGAACAGTAACACTTTCATATTAAACTTCTTTTTACTGAGAATTATTTTATCACAGCAATATCATAGTGTACAATGGACCATACGAAATATAAATAAATCTGATTTTTTATATAAAAAGAGAGTTGTTTATTATGTTTTAAATTGATATTATATTTTATTATTTATTTTTGATTTTGCCATTATTGTTCTAAAGGTGTGTAACTATTATTTTTAATATGTCTAACTCTATTACATTGGTAATTTTATCCTTAGTCGGTCCTCACACATTCCTTTCGGCAGGCCTTCAGGCTGAGGTATATTTTTAAGTGTTGTTTTACAAACATTCAAATCTCGCCTTATATGTGAGCTATCGAGAAATTAGTTATTGATTTGTAGAGTACTCATCAAGAGCTTTTCAACGATACCCCACAAGACGTGGTTTCAAAAATTTCGAATTTCCATCACCCCCACCCTCACTCTACCCCCGAAACGTTGGTGTCACTGTAAACTCCATAGAGAGTACTCTAATTTATTCAAACAAAGTTTCCCTCTAGCCTATACTTCATAGGGGCCGAGATATAAATTTTTCAAAATTTCTACCCCCTCCTCGACCCCCCTTGGGCCAATTTTGCTCATTCCGAACTATTGAGCCTACTAAGAGGCCTAATATAATAAAATTTTGGTCAAGTATCTTCAAAATTACGGCCGCTTTATTATTACATAATAAAGATATTATATATATATATATATATATATCACTTTTTTTTTTGAACGGGCGGGTGTTTCGTACTTAGGGAGGCATGAAACGTAAAAATATGAAAGAATTTTTAGAAAGTCATGACATGGCATCGATTGCAATAGGTAGATTTTTCTTCGAAATCTAACCTAACATATGAATCGACCAGCGTGGGCTTATAAAATGAAGCGATTCTTTTATTTCCAAATTATGACAAAAGTAGGCAAAGCCGCCTGCATTTGATTTGACAAATGAAGAAAACTGATGCTTGGATAGCGTTTTCTGCGAACGAAAGCAAAAATAAAAAATGTGGCTTCAGAGTGCATTCGGCCACCCTTCAATCCATCTATGTTTAAAATTTCAGATCTCTGCGTTCCCTAGATTTGGCTGTGCATCGCGCACAGACAGACAGACATTTCCTTTTATTATATGGCTATAGATTATTGTGTCTAAAGTCCTCGTTAACTTATGTGTTTTATTTCATTTTTACGCTAATTTTATTGGTTAAACAAGTAGGCTAAATAAAATGAATTCTGAAGAAGGCGGTTTGCTTGTGGAAAATGCTACTTATCAAAATTAGGCCTGTAGGCCCACCTATCCAACCCCCACCTGTTTGCAAATGAAACATTGATTTAACATGATGTAGGCTATCACGGCCGGTGTCCATATTGTTAAAACTTTCCGGGCTCTGTTGCCGTGGTCCATCGGATTGCTTTCCGGACGTTTCGCCCACAACTGCGGCAGGCATCATCAGCGGTGAGTTCTGCTTCGGAGTTTCCTCGGCGAGGTCTTGCTGTCGACTGATACAGCAGCTGGATTTCGCGCCGAAATTCTACCCTTCAGCTTAGACCCATAGCTTTAGCACAGCCGTACAGGTTACAATTAGACAGCACAGAAAAAACACCTTCAAGCTGTAAACAATACATAAATGTTGGCACATAAATAAGTAAGGAGTGTTTCATTAGGCCACTCACATTAAAGTTTAGTGTATTTTATATGAATGGACACACAACTCCAAATTCAAAATTATTTTATTCTTAAACTTATTTTACACTTAGACCAGTCCAGAAAATAATTTCAGGAACGGTCGAAAAAGCCGGGGAGAACGCTATTTTAGCAAATTTGTTTACTATAGGCTACTCTAAGACATGCCAACTTAACTTAAACAAGAAATCGTTACCTAAGTTGTAACACTTATTAAGTTACTATTTTTAAGAAAAGTTAAATAACACATGGAACAGTGGAGATAATAGATCTAGGCCTATATTTACAAGTTCAGTATTTTATTATTAAATAAAATAAAATCAGGTAAACTGATGTAATAAAGTGCCAGAATGCTTCTGTTTAATCAGTTATAATTGCAATTATGATATGCAGAAAATAAGTTTTTTTTTAAATTGATTTCCGAGGTAAGCTCCAGATTCATTCATTAAGTAGAGCTTCAGGGAGAACAAAGGTCTAGTTTTTAAATCAGCTTTAAATCGTCCAGCATCAGCTGAACTATAGGCCTACATATTTCTTATATCTTGACAATCGCACACTCACTTAAAAAAGAAAAAAGTCAAAATGATCGGTTTCAGGATTAGAACCAAGGACCTCCAGAATGTAAATCCAAGACGTTACCATCTGGGCCACCTCGCTTAGTTTAATGGTCTAGTTTGATAAGCATATGTAAAGGAATAGTGTACTGTAGCCTATTGCTATTTCCAAAGCCGTATATGATCACAGTAAAACAATATGTTGTCATGATAACTAATTTGCATTTGATAAATGCTTTCTAATATATTACCATAAAATAGATACTAAATTGGGCTTTACTCCGGTGCCGGTCAACCGATTTTGTCCAATATCAATAGTATTCTTCCTATGGACGTTATAAATGCGTATACCAAGTTTCATGAAAATCCGATAAGGCGTATTTGAGTTATCGCGCGTACAGACACACGGACAGACATTTTCCCTCCCCCACACAATCTCATAAAGTGCCATAGTGGCGCTTAATAATTACATATTAGACAAGATGGAGCTTAAATAACTTGAATAGAACTTTGAGTTTCTCGGGGGGGGGGTGGATCTGGGCTACTCCTTCCCTACGCCACAGACTCTAACGATTTCGCAATTCATATTTTCACATTTCACATTAAAAACTTAGGCCTACGCAAGTCTGAAATCAACATTCCTTTATTTCTACTCCTCTACTCCTTCGTTTATTTGAAAGTGAGGCATGTTAACATAATTTTACCTTCAAAGTTAATGATGTTGAACAAATGGAAGTACAACACATTATAATAGATGACATTAAAGAAAAGGAACTCGTATGGTATGGGGAGGAGAGATTACCAGAGAAGATCTTCAGATGGAAAGAAGAGAGGCAGACCAAAGAAGACACGAAGAAGAAAAACATTCCTGAGAATCTATGGGAGGAGAGAGAAGATTGGAGATTGAGAATACGGAAGATGTAGCTACATAGATTAAAAAAAAAAAAAAAATTAATTTTCTCTACAACTTTTCTGTGGTAGGTTTTCATGTATCGCCCAGTCTAATGGATATAATCTACAAAAATTGAAAGTGGATACGAGTAAAGTGCCCCTTAAGTCATTTTTGCAGAAATACGGACATAGCCATTTTATTAGTCATAGATAAGAGTTTCCAATTTCACATTTTAATTAAAATCATTAGAGCCAATTTTTCAAAATACAAATATTTTTTAAAAACGTTTTCATGAAAAGTCCCCTTAATATTTCAGTTGTCAAACTAAATTTCTGGGCGGTTCGACAAAATTTCGAAAAAGTCCTTAATTCAGAAAATGAAGTAAATACAATGAACCGTTTACCCGCCGTGCTTGTCTACAGACAGACAGACAGACAGACGGACAGACGTCATTCCAAAAACACTTTTTTCGGTTTCTAGGCTTCATGACACATGCTTTCCCGGTGTTATATCGACTTCGATTTTTTGTCACGATCACAATATACTACGTATATGTGAGAAAGTAAAAACCGCGGTGATGATGATGAAGATGATGATAACCGCTCTAGAAGGCCTATTTATAATTTGGATCGAAACGAAACATTCTGTCAATATTTCAATCAAACGAAATCCTCACTAGAAATGAAACGCACGAAGGTTAATTTGGATCGACACCCGTAATGTACTGCAATTAGACACCATCTTGGGAGAGGTAACCATGGGAACGGGATGCAGGCAGGCAGGGATACAGATGCTGGACCAATGTGATACGAGAGGCAGGGATGCTACTCCAATGAGATACAAGAAGTGGGTGGAGTTTTCCTCATCTCGCGTGTGTGGGAGGCTGCCTTCAGTGCAGTCAAGTGGAGACGAGCGAGCAGACAATAGCAGGTCAGTCAGATTATCTTATCTTATGTCAAGTTTCTTTTTACGGCCTAGTACCGTTAAGGTAAACAATTAAGGTCTTGTAACGTTTTGACATTTTCAGGGTCACCAGATGTCTCTATTGCCCTTACTCAATGGCAATAGACAATTCCTAAGCAAGCTAAATGAACATTATTTATTTTTTGCACGACGTAACTAATTAGTGGTACTTTCCAATATTGTTGCCGTGGATCGTAACTTGACATTCCCACAAGCAATCTACTTGGTATGAAAACAAAAGAAATCTCAGTGCCGTAAAAATGACAAAAAGCACACGTGCCGTAGTAAAATCATCATAATACAAGCCTTTATCGAAGGCCGGAACCAAGGCCCCCCTACTTTGTGGTGACTTTACCAGGACAAATATTCGGTCCCCATAACAACCAACACATGCAAATCACATTCTGAAGTAAACATCTATCTTCAATAATGTATATAGGCCCCTACATAATATTTTCAGCTAATATCTCAGTTAATATAAATAAATTGATATAAATAATCATCGTGCACAAAATAGCATGCAATACTCGTGCCGTAAGCGCATAACGGATCTCGGAAATTGAAAAAAACTCTTTCCTCGATCCGTATGTAGGCTACCGCTTACGGCACTTGTATCGCAATATAATTACTATTATGGAACCCAAAGGTTCATTGCCGCCATTCAACCCTATTCTGTGCTAGCTCCATCCAATCATCCCTCGCAAATCCCATTTCCCTTAAATCCATTCTAATATTGTCCTCCCAACCTACATCTAGGTCTTCCAAGAGATCTTTTCCCTTCGGGTCTCCCAGTCAATACTTTTGAGATATGTCTTTCCTCCCCCATTTCATCCTCCGTGATTTAATTACCCTTCCTATATCCGGTGAAGAGTACAGGTTATGAAGCTCGTCGTTATGCAGTTTTCATCTCTCTTAGGTCTGAATATTTTCCTAAGCCCCCTGTTTTCAACACACTCAGATTATGTAAGGGGGTCCTGTCTCACATCCATATAATACAACCGGCAGGATAATTGCCTTATAAATCGTAATTCTTTTCCCTTTCGTACAAATTAATAAAATAGGTAAACTGATGTAACAAAGTACCATGATGCTTTTGTCTAATCAGTGATAATTGCAATTAATATGCAGAAAATATGTTATTTTTGTAATCGATCTCCGAGTTAAGCTCCACATCGATTTATTAAGCAGAGCTTAAGGAAGAACAAAGGTCTAGTTTGATAAGCATTATGTGAAGGAATATGTGGGTAGTGTTATTTGTCAAAGCTAACTGTATTGAAACTTCCAAAGCCGTAGGCCTAGGCCTATATGATGAACACTGTAAAGCAATATGTTGTCATGAGAACTAATTTGCATTTGATAAATTGTGTCTAATATATTACCATAAAATAGGCACTAAATTGGGTATTACTCCGGCACCAGTCTACCGATTTGGTGCAAAATAAATAGGCTTCATCCCACGGACGTTATAAATGCGTATACCAAGTTTCATGAAAATCTTGTAAAGCGTATTTGAGTTATCGCATGTACAGTCGGTCAAATAAAAAACGTCGGGACTCGTATGCAGTTAAAATTAAAGTTTTAACGCATTAGTTCTCAAGTTTCCTATAAAAAACATAAAATACAAGTCATTTTTGGAACATATGAGGCCATGCGACAGGAGGGAAAAATTGAACATCGAGGGAAAAATGAAAAACGCGGAAAGCGCAACACACGATATTCAACTTAATGTATTGTCATAATTCATTTTGCTTTGTGTCATCGCACCAAATAGGCCTACAAATGCTAGCTTGAAAGACAGTGCAGTTAGGGCTGTAATTGAACTGCATTTTTCGGCCTCTGAAGCAGCGAGAAGGTTCCATATTTCTTAAAGAGGTGGGTACTTCACTATAATGCGACCGGAAGTTTTCATAGGAATCGTGGATCTGGCTGGCGTATTTCGATGCTATTAGATTGGTGGCAGAAGTTGAACGTAAGTAATTGATTTTGCACTAGAAGTACCGGTTTTATAAAATAAAATCTTTAAAAAATGCTCCTTGAATAAACATATTCCTCGCGAATCTATTAATTATTAATAGGCCTATTATAAAAATTTGCAACCAAGAATATGGCGGATTTGAGGCATATAGCCACAGCCTTCTATACATGTTTGTTTTGGAACAAAACTGACTAAATAATCAAGAAAATACATGGATAGACAAGAGGCGTGTGTGAACCTAACCTTAAGTCTTCCTGTACATGCGCATATGCTCGTTCGTGATACTTAATCAAATACAATTTAGGCTCTACGTTGATTCCTGTCAGTCATTCAGGACAAAGCCTTATATTTATATATATATATATATATATATATATATATATATATATATATATATATATATATATAGATTTATTAGGGATGGATCGATAACAAGATTTTCTCGATACTCGATACCGTCAACATTTCCAGCTTCAATAAATAGGCACATTAAAAATTAAAAGTTGAGAGAACTGTGCAATGCCAACTATAAAAATGCAACAAAACCTAATCTCGATCAAAACATTATTTTAAAAGACCCTGGGTTACAATCCTGCTTTATACTACAAAATCCTGCAAAAATCAACAAACAATGATTATAAGCAGGGCCTGGATTCTAATGACATGTCATCTTTTTATTGATGCTGCATAGACATTGCCAACTTGTAGATAAATTCTAATCATGGCCTCTAGATTATAGAAATACATTTTTAATAGGTCATATTTTGCAATTTTATATTTTTAGGACATTTATTTAAATTTTAGGTCATTATTTTGTCATTTTCGTGTCATTGGCTTCCTTATTTAAGCATTTTCATGTATTTACATTGAGTGTATTAACTTTTTTTCGTCGCTAGCATCGTGCTGACTTTGAAGCGTTGTTTCTTTATTGCAAGAAGGAAAAACGGACGTTATAAATGCATATACCAAGTGTCATGAAAATCTTGTAAAGCGTATTTGAGTTATCGCATACACACAGACAAACATTTTCGCGTCCCCCACACAATCTCATAAACTACCATTCTAGCACTTAATAACAATCCATTTCCTTAATTTCAACCACTTCAAATACTATTATTCCTACTAGGCTACTATTATCGTCTACCTATTAATAATTTACAATATTCAAAATAACTATATCGGCAATAAAATTTTGGTCCATAAGCTAGATGGATTTTGAGAATACGCGATCGTAAGCCAACAACAATATGATGATAATAGTTTCGCTCAAAACATTACTTACGACCTGCATTTCTTCCCATTCATTCAAAGTCTGCAATTCCTTATCACAGCGAAGGGTTTTCCAGATTAGTTCTTTATTTGCCTTTTCTATAACTTGAAGAGAGATGGTATGAATAAATTTCTATTTCAGCAAATATAGAAGTTATGTTCATTTGTCTTCATATGTCATTTCTTCCAAACAAATTGTTGCCAACCAAGAGAGCCTGAATTCCGCTACATAAGAAATTACCGGAAAGTATTTTGATTACTATTCTAAGCACAAACGAACTGAAATTATTTTCTTTTTAAAATTTACGGAGCAAAATAACATAAAAAATTGCAGAAGAACGCTCTTTATAACGGTCTTACAGCGGAAAATGTTGCCCTGATAAAGAACAGACTCCTTGCTTTTTTAGAATGTTGTTAAATTTTTACATTAGACATAATCTGAATGTGTACAATGAAAAATAATTTTGTCCACTGTTAGACTGCCAAAGACTGCTCAGAATTTTCTATAACTTAGGCCTATATGGGTTGTAAGCTTTATAACTCTTTGCCTCAAAAGCTTAGCTCAGTAATATTTTAAGAACAAATTGAGAACATGTGTTCTCAATAACCCTGTGTATAAAAAGTTTTTGAGTGTTGATTTGTCTGGTAACTTATATAATTTGTTTTATATTGATGCAGCCTAATATTACTTTATTTAAGGGCTCAATAATAGTAACAATAACAATAATATTAATAATAATAATAATAATAATAATAATAATCCCCATGTGTAGTCTATATATTAATCCACTCAGCACCCACAATGATTACGTTCAATGCACTTCTAGGCTCCGTTTAGGTAGTTGAAAAAGCTTTACAACTTGCATAAACGAAAAAAATCCCTTCAGGCAAGCCTACAGGCTGAGGTATATTTCCAAGTGCTTTTGGTTTAATTTACTGTCGCTGCGTAGCACTCTTCTTCTTTAGCCTTGGCATGACAAACCCGCAATAATAACTGCAAAAAAGAGGAAAGAGCACTTTTTCAAACATTCAAATCTCGCCTTATATGAGAGCTATCGAGAAAATAGTTATTGTTTTGTAGAGTACCGGTACTCATCAAGAGCTTTTCAACGACAACCCACAAGACGTAGTTTCAAAAATTTCGAATTTCCATCCCCTCACCCCCACTCCCACTCGTACCCCCAAAACCCCTGAACTGTTGGTGTCACTGTGAACTCCATAGGGAGTACTCTAATTTATTCAAACAAAGTTTCCCTCTATTACTTCATAGGGGCCGAGATATAAACTTTTCAAAATTTCAGCCCCCTCTCCCGACCCCCCCCCCCCTTGGGCAAATTTTGCTTATTAACGAACTTGTCCGAACTATTGGACCTAGAAATAACATGATAAAATTTGGTTCAAATATCTTCAAAATTACGGCTGCTAGCGTGTAAAGATATAAATATATAGCCTATATAACTTAGGCTATATATAAATATCACAAATTTTTTTTGAACGGGCGATGGTTTCGTACTTAGGGACACATGAAACGTAAAGATATGAAATAATTTTTCGAAAATCATGAAATGTTATCGATTCCAATAGGTAGATTTTTAAAGATAGGCTTGGCTATGTAGAACCACACTAAATTCCTGAAAAAAGTTTGACGAGTCTCTGATTTCCGAGGATAATTCCCGATTTTGAATTTTGCGTTCAGAAACTTCTTTGTCCACTCACAAACAAAATGTGAGGTTAAAAGGGATCCGCAACTTCAGGAAATGTTTTCATGATAAAAACTCTGTTAGTGTCACAATGATACAGGCTAGGGAAAGAATAGGAGGCCTATGACCTGTATTTTCTTATTTAGAAAACTTCGTTTGGCCAATGCAAGTCACAATACCCAGTCTTCCTCGGGGGGGGGGGGGGGGGAAGAAATGGTCAGAAAATGAAATAACTTACTACCGCAGATAATCTGTAGGGAAAGAAGTGTGCGGATATCGGCATCTCACTGTAAAAATGTTACTAATTTTCCAATTTGATGACAGGCATATTTGTTGTAAGTTACATTTCCTAAACAATAAGAGCCCTATTATGTTAGAAGGTGTTTAATATTAATGTTAATTTCTTGTTTCTAAATTGTTATTTTTTCTAAACTTTGTAGACCAAGTCCCGAATGCTTTCATTTGTGAGATTTTAAACATAGGAAAGGGATTTTATAGTGTGAGTAGGTCTTCTTAAGCAAGTTAACCAAACAGCAAAAGAATAATTGCCATAAAAAAAAAAATTATCTATTTCATCTTCTATGTCAACTCCGACTGCGTCATCCCGACAGTGTTAATAACTTATTTCCCTCGACAACTTGCGTCATTGTGACAGTCCATAACTTTTTTTTATACAGGTGGGTTCGATTCCCGGCCGGGTAGTGGGTTTTTCAGTAATGAAAACTCCCCGGGTTCAGGACTGTACATCATAGGCTATATTTAAAAAAAGTCTTAAATTAAAACTGGTGACTGCTAGAAAAGGGTATAGGGTATTCACAATAGATCTATTAAGTTCGCAGTGTTGAGAAGTTGAATGGCTTACACCATCCCTCATACTACTAATCTAACCTAACACGGAACTAATAAGCTAATTCAGTGAAAGAGCATTGTCAATTGTCGACCAAGAGCTAAGCTAACTTAGCTTAGCTTAGCTCACATACAGTGAGGGATTTCATATATAGTTGTGCCGGATTTCATATGTAGTTTTGTCGGTACAACTAGCCTACATATGAAATCCCGCACTGTATGTGAGCTGAGCTAAACTAACTTAGCTTAGCTCTTGGTCGACAACCGGCATCAATCTCATAAAAAACACACATATCAGCCTTTTGATTTTAGTTAATAACCTGAAAACAGAATCCGAATACAGCAGCTACTTATGTGACAGGCATGCCCTTAATATGAAGGGGGAAAAGAAAAAAAAAGAAGTAAGTAATACTGAAAGCTTAATGAAAACATTTGCATATCTGGAACTGGGACCATGTAAACATTGTTTACAATGTCACTTTACGATAGCCCTATGCAACATTTTTAAACAGCCTACAAGTTTCATTTCTATCAGTTTATTCAATAAATTATTGTTGAAAAATCTGCATTTTTCAAAATGAAATTGTCACACGATTTTTCAGTAGAAAGGACTAAAGATGTATTTATCAAAATATCACTCATTACTTTTCTTAAATGATTAGACCCAATAACAAAAGCAAAAATTAACGGGCACCACACATAGCCTACTTTATTTTTCATTGTAAAAGGCCTATGCGTTATTTTGTTAGTCATACCCTTGTAGAAGTTACAGTAGGCCTACAAATTTCAGACCCCTTGTGTTAAATTTGTGGAACCCATTTAGTTCTGATTATATACAATTACAGGGAAAAGTATGGGAAAATGAATTTAACTCTTTGCGTGATATTTCATTGAGAAAAGTGAAAATGCAGCCTCATCAGAAGTACTCAGCCTTACAAACCAACTTCAATAGGCCTATTAGCCTACTTTTCTTTTTTATTGATGATCTGATGCCGATTTAACGTAAAATTTACTTTTTTTTCATTGCTAAGATATAAACATTTAACGAGACTAGTTAACACATAATCAAAAACACTTGGATGCGCCTGAGGGCAACAAAACTTATTCAATAACGCAACAACACAGTATTCAAGAATTTCATGATGTCCAAAGAGGGTCCGTAATAATAGTTTTTGTTTTTTAGTACAGCCTTATACCCTCTATTTAACTTATAGAATGTTCCAGGATGAATGTATATTGCCAATATCAGTTAGATATATTTATTAGGTATAATTACAAGTTATAAAAATATCACTAGATTGATTTCGTCACTATTTTAAAATATTAAAATGATCAGCATAATGTGATATAAAAAGTTAAAATGATCTTATCTAATTATGTAAGTTGTAACAGCTAGAGAATATAGCTTGATATTTGTATTCAAAATGAGTTCAGTTATAAAATAACCTGCTAGATAGGTTCGTCATATAGGCGTACACTTAACTAAAATAACACTGCTTTAAAACTCACTATTGGAATTGTCTTTGTAGGCAGCTAGGTGGTTTTTTGATGAGCAAGAAATACCTTGTAGTTTCTTCTTTGATAAAACTTTGTTGTTTCTTCTTTTGTAGCTAGCTGAACTGTTAGGATCTTGTTGTTCCGTTGGTGTGTTGTGATCCTTACTATCTGGTATTGGCAGTTTTTGTTCATCGCTGGATTCAATAGTTGACTCTACCAGGGGTGACCTTGATATATATATATATATATCATATGATATATGATATATATATATATATATATATATATATATATATAATATAAGATATATTTAGGCCTACATATTGTTGTTTAGTTCCAACCTACATAGTATTTTTAACACGAACAATAAAACTTGCTCATTTTGACTGAAAATGATGAATATTTAATTATCATGTTTAAATATAATCTAAGGACGCGGATAATAGACTACAGTAGGCTACTAGTTCATTGGAAAACCCGCCTACAATTAAACGAGACTGTCGGAAACGACACGACACGAGAGAATTTGTGCCCAGATTTCTTCCCGGAAATTTTTTCTAACTTTCTAAGTTAATAAAAAATAATCATTTTGTGTTAAGCCAACAGGCAAAAAGAATATGAGGTATTTCAATATTCTAGAAAACAATGACATTAACAGTGCGTCTTCCAGACAATAGCCTGATTTGTTTTCTCAACGATTTTAATTTCTTCACAATGAATTCAACTTAGAGCTTTATTACTTGTAACAACAACTATAATTTCTGACATGAGAACACATATTTCACAGGTATTAGAGTTGCACTTAAGGTGCCTGCGTTTATTCAATCACTAGAAATGTCGTTTTAACACCAAACTAACTTAAACGTATCTAGCGTAGGCCTACAAAGAAATTAATTCGCCCTGTGAAAATTACAGAGACATGACCACTTCTAAACAGAAATACTTAACTCCGTGGCGTTACATCCCTGCAGGGACAAGGCCTACCACCCGACCGCTGCGTCATCTACCACAGGCAGATGGCAGGATTGGGGTGCATGTGGTCAGCATGCCGACACCCACGGCCGTTAATGGTGGTTTCCAAGACCGGAGCCGCTACTCCTTTATCAAGTAGCTCCTCAATTTGAATCACGAGGCTGAGTGTACCCGGTTCCAGACTTCCCTACCTCAGAAAAATCCGAGTTACCGGGGATCGAACCCGGGCATACAGATCTGTAGTCAGCGACGCTAACCACAAGACCACAAAGCGGTCATTTCTAAACACAAAGCTCATTTAAATTAAAATCCTGTTCATAAGTGGATGAAATCTGAGGAAAGTTAAGGAAACCGAGTGAGTGATTTGTGAATGAAATGAACTCTCCCGTTTCACTTATGACCAGAGTTTTAATAACGTAAGATACAGACTAAGTAGTTACAGGCTGTGTTAACACAACACCACGAAATACATTTTATACCGTAACTAAAACATGTTCAGGAACGTTAATATAAACAAATGAATGAACCAGAATGGGCTAACAAAATCCAAGTGATCAGCAATTGCATGCATTACTTACCTACTCAATGGCAATAGACATTACCTAAGCAAGCTAAGGGAAAATTAGCCTATCTAGTTTATGGAACCCGGAGGTTCATTGCCGCGTTTACCTGAGCCCGCCATTCAACCCTATTATGTGCTATCATCCCTCGTAAATCCTACTTACCTTAAATCTATCCTAATATTGTCCTGCCACCTACGTCTAGGTCTTCCAAGTGGTCTTTTCCCTTCGGGTCTCCCAGTCAATACTTTTGAGACATGTCTTTCCTCCCCCATTTCATCCTCCGTGATTTAATTACCCTTACTATATCCGGTGAAGCGTACAGGTTATGAAGCTCGTCGTTCTGCAGTTTTCTCCAGTCTCCATTTTCATCTCTCTTAGGTCTGAATATTTTCGTACACCCCCTGTCAATTCCATGCGTTACGTTGAAAAAATATAGACTACTAGCTTAAAAGGCCCGGCGTCGCCCGGGATTTTTAATTGTAATTGGAAATTAACTTATGAAGGACTTTAGATTTTGAAATTCTAGGTCCTAATGTAGGTATTTATAATTTGAAATAGGAAGAACGACATATCACACTCAAACTTTTCCCTCAGAAAACGCTTGATATAGTTTTTTATGGCTCATAGAGGATCTAGAATTTTGCATCCCATCGCTTGTACACAGCAAGCGTGGTAGGGTTCAAATAAGAAGAAAGAGAAATTTCGGTAACATAAAATTGTATTATCGTGGCAGAGAATGTTTATTTCTTACTCTCATGTTACCATAAAACCGTTTTGGGGATGAAATTAAACAGAAATGCAATATCACTTTCATATTTCTCTTCTAAAACATATTACTCGTATCTAACCTTGTATTGTTTTTTCTTGGTCCAGTTTAGAGAAAGTTATGTGACTGCATTATTTTCGTGGATTTCATTCTGTAATATTTATTTATAACATGAATTATATTGATACCTTCTCTAATGTGTGAAACTTCCATTTCATTTAATTCCAAACCTACATGAGACCACTGCCAACAATAATACACTGTTGTCATATGAACTGTGATTTGGATTTGATAATTCTGTGTAAAAAGGAATTAAGTATTCCCAAAAACATTTTATTTTCGGCACTTAAAATCAAAATTTTTCAAAATACTTTCTTAGTGAGCACCTACATTATGAAAAAAAAAAAAGACAAATTTCTGCGGTAGAAACGAAAATAGGTGCGTTTCATTAACTTCGCTGTGCTGAATTCGAAAATGCATTTATTTTTTGTCTTTCACATCTGGTTAAATGTCAATTGTGAAAAATGTTATTTTGACATTTCGTAAGTTATAATAAAATAGCTGTATGTAGCTTTTTATACTGCATTTTGAAACTTTTTTGCGGTAAGAGGTGTGATAGGTGATCTTAACTAATTTTGGGTATCTGAACACGAATCAGTTGACCGTTTCTACGTATCACGACACGTTTTCTTGCAATAGGCACATAAAAATGTGAGATACAAGTTATTGCTTAGACTAGCCTATAGGATAAAAAGTACTGAAAATTAAGAAAATTTGATAAGCATGTCTGAAGGAATATGTGGGATAACTAGCATACTAACAGAAAACATTTACAGAATATTCCTCATGTCAACAATAGAGCTATTTATTTACTTTTTTCAATTCATCTGAAGCCGTCAAGACAGTGAACAAACATCAAATTTTACAGTTTTATTTCTAAAGAACTGAAAATATTTTAAAACATGTCTGTCAGAAGTTGTTAAAAGAAGGAGGAAGAGGTATTGTGCTATTACTTGTTACTGTCCCTTTGCATTTCAGTTACAGTAAAACCAAAATATTCGTGACTTTTTCGGAAAAAATATTAAGTCGACAAGTTAGTGAACATACTGCATAACTGTGCTCTTTTACGGAATTTATAACTGAAATATGACGTGAAATTACATATATGATCAAGACCATGAAAATGACCAATATAAGACTTTATGCAAAATAAAAACGGTCCTATTAGGATAACAAGCGTACAATTCGTGTTTAATTTGCGGCGAGAATGGAGGCCAGGATAAAAATATGACATGTCATAAACATCCGAAGTCAAGTTATTATGAATTCATTATCCTCGGTAAATTTACTTTGATTATTTACACCCACATAGAAGGTTGAGACAGTTCACCCCCTTGCTGTTGGGTAATGCCACTTATAAAAGGTTCTTACTAAAGAAGTGGAAATGTTTTTATCCAGTACTTACAGTTTGTAGTCCTTCTTTCGAACCTGCTCCGGAGTCAGCGAGCCACAAGATTTTTACTCTTTCATTTCTCAGGGATATATGGGTTTTGGTGAATGGCTGTTATTGTTAGTACTATATATATAGATAACATAAATAACTGGTATGATGTGATTTATTTGTCCAATCAAATAATATGTCCAATTAACTGATTAATAATCTAATCGTGGTGGATACTTTGCTAGGATGTCTAGGTTGTAGAACTTGGCCACAATAATTATCTGTTGCTACTCTCTTCCTACGTATAACACGTGATATTATAACTACCCGTCTTGGCGTAATTATATTAATGATACTTCGTCGACAATGTACTTACTGTGTCACACTGAATTTAAATGCGGTAATAGCTGTAATTGAACTATTACCAAGAATCACACGATTACTGAGTGCTTCTAGTTTAAAAGATTACTTATTCAAGTTGGGCAACTACCCAACGTGAATTATAAAAATCGAGTGGAAATAATATGGTTTCCACCCGGATCGAAGTCCAGTAGCAGTGAATACGTCCACCCGGATCAGAGTCCAGAAGAATAGTCTTATTATAAAACTGGCGGTGTTCTACAGCCTTGCCAGCCCCAGAAAAATCCCCCACTCTTATACTAGCAAATGAAATTCTATGTTATAGCATTTTATCGTTATTTCAGTTAGTAACTCATTTTTCATTGGCCCTTTGAAACCAAGCCTCAGGATGCTATGAGGTGCGTCCTTTGAGTTCCCACTGTCTTCCTATTCCACTTACTGGTTGTAATTTCTCAGTACCGGCATTGAATCCTCTTTTCCCAAGTCTTTTTCCAAGTACGTTCTTTTCAGTAGGCTTTACTTGTCTTTGTGTAGCTTTTTGCCATAAAAGAAGTGTAACTCGTGACAATACGTGTCGCCGGCGTCCTGCAGTGAATGAATGGTGTATGAGAGCTCGCCTTTGTGAAATACTCGGAATCTTGTCTGGTACTTTTTACAGCCAGTGATATATCCTTATATTTAATGTTAACTTATTTTATATTTATTACATACTAGCATGTGCCCGCGGCTTCGCCCGCGATAATTATTTCAAAAATTAAAAATTAAGAGCATAATAGTTAAATCATTATATTTATTAACACCTAAATCACGTGGACTACATACCACGATTAGATAGCTCTCGCCTGGTAAAAGCGACCTCAGATTCGAGTTGCTTGGCCCAGAAAACCCTTGTATAGTTTCGTTCAAATCAAACAATGTTTCACCATACAGTATTTAGGCCTATATTGATTATCCCTCTTCCGTGTTGGTTGAAAATTTAATATGTCTACGGGCCTTAACATTCTAAACAAATGAATCGACCAGCGTGGGCTTACAACATTCAAGCGATCGCGATGCTTTTATTTCCACGGTATGACAAAATAGCCAAAGACAACTGCAATTGATTTGACATTGAAATGTATTACTGAAATCTGATGCTTCGACAGCGCGAATCACGTTTTCTGCCAGTTTTTCACTCATAACTCGCGAACGAAAGCTAAAATTAAAAATTCGGCTTCGAGGTGCATTCGCCCACCTTTCAGTCCATCTATCTTTAAAATTTCAGATCTCTGCGTTCAGTAGATTTCGATGGGCATCGTGGACAGACAGACAAACAGCATGTCCCCGCATGAGCCCGCGGCTTCCCCCGCGATAATTATTTAAAAAATTAAAAAGTAAAAATTAAGAGCATAATCATTATAATTATTAACACCAAAATCACGTGGAGTGCATTCCACGATTAGGTAGCGTCCCCTGGTAAAAGCGACATCAGATTCGAGTTCCTTGGCCCAGAATACCCCTGTACAGTCAGTTTCGTCCAAATCGAACGATGTTTAACCATATTTAGGTCTATGTTGATTACCCCTCTTCCGTGTAGGTTGAAAATTTCATATGTCTACGGGCCTTGATATTCTAAATAAAATCAGGTAAACTGATATAACAAATTGCCAGTATGTTTTGTTTAATCAGTTATTATTGCAGTTATGATATGCAGAATACAAAAAAAAAGTCAAATTGGCCGGTTTCGGGATTTGAGCTATGGAACTCCAGAATGTGACGCCAAGACGTTACCATCTCAGCCACCTGGGTCAGTTATGGGATAAGCGCATTTAAAGGAATAGTGTTGTCATAGCTAACTGTATTTTAATTGCCAAAGTCTTAGAAATCACAGTAAAACAAAAGGTTATGTTGTCAAGATAACTGATTTTCATTTTTTTTTTAATAAATTGTTTCGAATACGTATATTACCATAAAATAGGCACTAAATTGAGCATAACTCCGAAACAGGTCAACCGATTTTATCCAGTATCAATAGACGTTTTCCCATTGACATTATAAATGTGTATACCAAGTTTCATAAAAATCCGGCAAAGCGTATTTGAGTTACCGCGTCTTTAAAATAGACACTAAAATGGGTTTTACTACCGTACCGGTCTACCGAGTTGGTTCAATATCAGTAGACGTCTTCCCATGTACATTATAAATGGGTATACAAAGTTTCAAGAAAATGCAATAAAGCATATCTGAGTTATCGCGACTTCTTATATATTAACATAAAATGCACTAAATTGGACATTATTCTGGTACTGGAAAACCGATTTGGTCGAATATCAATAGACGTCTTTCCATGGATATTATAAATGCGTGTACGAAGTTTCATAAGAATCCGAAAAAGCGTATTCGAATTATTGCGCCTTTAAAATATACACTAAATTGGGTTTTACTCCGGTACCGGTCAACAGATTAGGTTCACATTCAATAGGGCACTTTTCATGGGCGTCATAAATGGGTATTCCAAGTTTCGTGGCAATCGGGTACAGCGTATTTGAGCTATTGCGCCTTTCTAATATAATCTATTAAAATAGGCACTAAATTGGGCATTACTCCGGTACCGGTGAACCGATTTGGTTCAATATCAATAGGGTTCTTCCCATGGACATTATAAATGTGTTTTCCAAGTTCCATGAAAATCCAAAAAAGCATATTTGAGTTATGGTGCGTACAGACACACGGACAGACGGACAGACAGACGGACATAAATTTTTTTTTTCCACCACACAATCTCATAAAGTACCATACTGGCACTTAATAAATGAATCGTCCAGGATGGACTTACAAAATCAAGTGATCGCCCGCGATAATTATTTCAAGAATTAAAAATTAAGAGCATAATAGTTAAATCATTATATTTATTAACACCTAAATCACGTGGACTACATGTCACGATTAAATAGCGTCGACTGGTAAAAGCGATCTCAGATTCGAGTTCCTTGGCCCAGAAAATCCCTGTATAGTGAGTTTCGTCCAAATCGAACGATGTTTAACCATATTTAGGTCTATGTTGATTACCCCTCTTCCGTGTAGGTTGAAAATTTCATATGTCTACGGGTCTTGACATTCTAAACAAATGAATCGACCAGCGTGAGCTTACAACATTCTAGCGATCGCGATGCTTTTATTACCACGGTATGACAAAAATAGCCAAAGCCAACTGCAATTGATTTAACATTGAAATGTATTACTGAAATCTGATGCTTCGACAGCGCTAAAATCACGTTTTCTGCCAGTTTTTCACTCACAACTCGCGAACGAAAGCTAAAATTAAAAATCCGGCTTCGATGCGCATTCGCCCACCTTTCAGCCCAAATATGTTTAAAATTTCAGATCTCTGCGTTCAGTAGATTTCGCTGGGCATCGTGGACAGACAGACAAACACGTCCTTTTATTATTTTAAGATAGCATGTGCCCGCGGCTTCGCCCGCGATAATTATTTCAAAAATTAAAAATTAAGAGCATAATAGTTAAATCATTATATTTATTAACACCTAAATCACGTGGACTACATACCACGATTAGATAGCGTCGCCTGGTAAAGGCGACCTCAGATTCGAGTTCCTTGGCCCAGAATACCCCTGTACAGTGAGTTTCGTCCAAATCGAATAATGTTTGACCATATTTAGGCCTATATTGATTATCCCTCTTCCGTGTAGGTTGAAAATTTCATATGTCTTCGGGCCTTGATATTCTAAACAAATGAATCGTCCAGGATGGACTTACAAAATCAAGCGATCGCCTGCGATAATTATTTCAAGAATTAAAAATTAAGAGCATAATAGTTAAATCATTATATTTATTAACACCTAAATCACGTGAATTGCATACCACGATTAGATAGCGTCGCCTGGTAAAAGCGATCTCAGATTCGAGTTCCTTGGCCCAGAAAATCCCTGTATAGTGAGTTTCGTCCAAATCGAACGATGTTTAACCATATTTAGGTCTATGTTGATTATCGCTCTTCCGTGTAGGTTGAAAATTTCATATGTCTACGGGCCTTGACATTCTAAAGAATTGAATCGACCAACGTAGGCTTACAACATTCAAGCGATCGCGATGCTTTTATTACCACGGTATGACAAAAATAGACAAAGCCAACAGCAATTGATTTGACATTGAAATGTATTACTGAAATCTGATGCTTCGACAGCGCTAAAATCAAGTTTTCTGCCAGTTTTTCACTCACAACTCGCGAACGAAAGCTAAAATTAAAAATCCGGCTTCGATGCGCATTCGCCCACCTTTCAGCCCATCTATGTTTAAAATTTAAGATCTCTGCGTTCAGTAGATTTCGCTGGGCATCGTGGACAGACAGACACACACGTCCTTTTATTATTTTAAGATAGCATGTGCCCGCGATAATTATTTCAAAAATTAAAAATTAAGAGCATAATAGTTAAATCATTATATTAACACCTAAATCATGTGGACTACATATCACGATTAGATAGCGTCACCTGGTAAAAGCGACCTCAGATTCGAGTTCCTTGGCCCGGAAAACCCCTGTATAGTGAGTTTCGTCCAAATCGAACAACGTTTGACCATATTTAGGCTAATATTGATTATCCCTATAATAGTAATAATAATAATGATAATAATAATAATAATAATAATAATAATAATAATAATAATAATAATCCTCTTCGGTGTAGGTTGAAAATTTCACATTATGTTTGGGTGCCTTGACATTAAAAACAAATGAATCGACCAGCGTGAGCTACAACATTCAAGAGATCGCGATGCTTTTATGTCGAAGGTTTGACAAAAATAGCCAAAGCCTAGTGTAATTGATTTGTATTACTGAAAACTCATGCTTCGAAAACGGAATAAATACACGTTTTCTGCCCGTTTTTCACTCATAACTCACGAACTAAAGCGAAAATTAAAATTCCGGCTTCGAGGTGCACATTCCGATCCTTTAGTCCGCCTATGTAGACCATGGGCTACCAATAGCAAACCCTCCCCCCCCCCCCCCGTGGGATTTTCTGGCACACATATTTTTTTGTTGGTATTGTCGTCTAGTTTAAGATTTTAGTTGTTTGCCCCTTATCAATTACAGCATTTACCCGGAAACCCCGGAAAAGCACGGAAATCCGGAGAAAATGGGATTGTTTTAATTTTTTATTGTTCTTTGTCCCTAATATTCCCAGGGAATTTCTGACTCACATATTTTTGTTCGTATTGCCATCTAGTTTAAGGTTTCAGTTGTTTGCCCCTTACAAATTACAACATATCCCCGGAAAAACTGGAAAACCACGTATATACGGAGAAAATTACTATGTTTTAGTTTTTAAATCTTTGTTCTTTGCCCCTAATATTCAAAGGGAATTTCTGACTCATATGTTTTTTTGTTGCCATTACCATCTAGATTAAGATTTCAGTTGTTTGCCCCTTATCAATTACAGCATATCCCCGGAAAACTCCGAAAACCAAGGAAATCCAGAAAAATTTACTTCGTTTGAATTTTTGAAAATCTTTGTTCTTTGCTACTAGTATTCAAAGGGAATTGGTAATTCATATGTTTTTGTGTTGGTATTGCCATCTAGATTAAGGTTTCAGTTGTTTGCCCCTTACCAATTACAGCATATCACCGGAAAACCCGGAAAACCACGTATATACGGAGAAAATGACTGTTTTCTTTTTAAATCCTTGTTCTTTGCTCCTAATATTCGAAGAGAATTCCTGACTCATATGCTTTTGTGTTGTAAGTGACAACTAGTAAGGTATCAGTTGTTTTCCCCTTACCAATTACAGCATGACAAAAAATAATGATGCTGAAGGGATGAAAGCGATTGAAAACCTGGCAGCACACCCTTCATATTCTAATGTGAACAAAAATATGTATCAGAAATTCCCTGGGGATATTAGGGGCAAAGAACAAAAAAAAATTAAAACTATTTGTAAGGGGCAAACAACTGAAACCTTAAACTAGATGGCAATACGAACAAAAATATGTGAGTCAGAAATTCCCTGGGAATATTAGGATCAAAGAACAAAGATTTTTAATAAATTAAAACGAACTCATTTTCTCCGGATTTTTGTGGTTTTCGTAGTTTTCCGGGGATATGCTGTAATTGATAAGGCGAAAACAACTGATACCTTAATCTAGATGGCAATACCAATACAAAAACATATAAGTCACCAATTCCCTTTGAATACTAGGAGGAAAAAACTTATATTAAAAAAATAAACAAAGTAATTTTCTCCGGATTTCCGTGGTTTTCAGAGTTTTCTGGGGAAATGCTGTAATTGATAAGGGGCAAACAACTGAAACCTTAATTTAGATGGCAATACCAACACAAAACCATATGAGTCACCAATTCCCTTTGAATACTAAGAGCAAATAACTAAGATTAAAAAAATTAAAAGAAAGTAATTTTCTCCGGATTTCCGTGGTTTTCCGAGTTTTCTGGGGAAATGCTGTAATTGATAGGGGGAAAACAACTGAAACCTTAATCTAGATGGGAATACCAATACAAAAACATATAAGTCACCAATTCCCTTTGAATACTAGGAGGAAAAAACTTATATTAAAAAAATAAACAAAGTAATTTTCTCCGGATTTCCGTGGTTTTCAGAGTTTTCTGGGGAAATGCTGTAATTGATAAGGGGCAAACAACTGAAACCTTAATTTAGATGGCAATACCAACACAAAACCATATGAGTCACAAAGTCCCTTTGAATACTAAGAGCAAATAACTAAGATTAAAAAAATTAAAACAATGTAATTTTCTCCGGATTTCCGTGGTTTTCCGAGTTTTCTGGGAAAATGCTGTAATTGATAGGGGGCAAACAACTGAAACCTTAATCTAGATGGGAATACCAATACAAAAACATATAAGTCACCAATTCCCTTTGAATACTAGGAGGAAAAAACTTATATTAAAAAAAATAAACAAAGTAATTTTCTCCGGATTTCCGTGGTTTTCAGAGTTTTTGGGGGAAATGCTGTAATTGATAAGGGGAAAACAACTGAAACCTTAATTTAGATGGCAATACCAACACAAAACCACATGAGTCACCAAGTCCCTTTGAATACTAGGGCAAAGAACTAAGATTTTAAAAAATTTGAACAAAGTCATTTTCTCCGGGTTTCCGTGGTTTTCGGAGTTTTCCGGGGATATACTGTATTTGATAATGGGCAAACAACTGAGCCTTAATCTAGAGGGCAATGCCAACAAAAAAAACATATGAGTCAGAAATTCCCTTTGAATATTAGAAGGAAAAACAAAGATTGAAAAAATAAAACATTGTCATTTTCTCCGTATATACGTGGTATTCCGGGTTTTCCGGGGATATGTTGTAATTGGTCAGAGGCAAACAACTGAAACCTTAAATTATATGACAATACCAACAAAAAATATGTGAGTCTATAATTCCCTGGGCATATTAGGAGCAAAGAACAAAGACAAATTAAAACAAAGTCATTTCTCCGGATTTCCGTTGTTTTCCGGGGATATGCTGTAATCGATAAGGGGCAAACAGCTAAAACCTTAATCTAGATGGCAATACCAACAATAAATATGTGATTCAGAAATTCCCTGGGCATATTAGGAGCAAAGAACAAAGAAAAATTAAAACAAACTAGTTTTCTCCGGATTTCCGGGGTTTCCGGGTAAATGCTGTAATTGATAAGGGGCAAACAACTAAAATATGAAACTACATGTCAATACCAACAAAAAAATATGTGAGTCGGAAAATCCCACGGGGGGGGGGGGGGTATACAGTAGCCCACGCTCTAATGTATAAAATTTCAGATCTCTGCGTTGAGTAGATTTCGCTGGGCATCGCGGACAGACGGAGGACAGACACTTCCTTTTATTAATATAGATTATTTCTTTATTCGTTGCATATTACTTGTGATTTAATTCTCTATCATCTGATACTAAATTTGATATGAAATGTTAATAGCTCCCGTTATTCTGAGGGTTTTATATTCTATCTATTTATCTTGATATTCATCGTGATTACAGTTTGATATTTATTACTAGGATCACGATTCCTTCAAGGTAGTTAGAGATAAAATACATTCTCGAGGGTTTTAAACAAGTTTTGTGAGCTCCACATATTATTTTACTGCCCACAAAGGCCTAATATTCCATGTTATTGCTTAACAAACTTTACTTGAATTGCCTATATAGCTCTCGTTTTCCTCTACTGGTTTACATTCGTATTCCCACTGTCGGAATAAAATTTATGTATGGTAAACATTCTATAATCTTTTATCTCGTCTATGTGAAGTTTCATTTTACGGGCTGTCCCTGTTAAGGTAAGAAAAAGTGCTACGCAATTATAGCAAATAGAGGATATCGCCAGATGTCACTGTTGTTCTCTTCCCTTTTTACTACAAATTAATAATTATCCATTTCCTTTATTTTAACCCCTACGAAATAGTATATTACGATACAAGTGCCATAAGACGTGCATACGGATCGAGGAAAGAGTTTTTTCAATTATCCGAGATCCGTTATGCGCTTACGGCACGGCACGAGTATTGCCTGTATTTTTTGCATGATGATTATTTATATCAATTTATTTATATTAATTGAGATATTAGCTGAAAATATTATGTATATACACTATTGAAGATGGATGTTATATTCCAGAAAGTGATTCGCATGTGTTTGTTGTTATGGGAACCGAATATTTGTCCTGGGGGTCCTTGTTCACAAGGCTTGTATTATGATGAGTGCCGTAAGTAAATTCTTACCGCACGGAAATTTGTTTTGTTTCCATAGCAACCAGATTGCGTGCGGGAATGTCAATTTACAATCCACGGCAACAATATTCGTAAGTGCCACTAATTAGTTAAGTCGTGCAAAGACTATTATTCCTAATACTACTACTATTATCGTGTATATATTAATCAAAGTAACATAAACAACTATTTTGGCAATACAAATTTGGTCCATAAACTAGATGCTGGCAGTTTGACAATACACAAACGTAAGCCAACACAATATGTAGTTTCGCTCAAAACATGTCTTACCAACTTCATTTCTCCCCATTCATTCGAAGTCTGCAAATCCTTATCATAGCGAAAGATCTGTCAATTTCCTTTTATAATTTCTTTACAAATAGGTCAATCTCTTACGCGATTGTTTCTCCGATGTTCAACTGTTTCAAACAATTATTTATTTTAAAATAAATTTATTTGTTGCCAACCAAAAGAGCGTCAATATGAAATTAAAATGTTTTATGATTACTCTTCTAAGCACAAGCGAACTGAAATTATTTCCCTTTTAAAATTTACGATTCAAAATAACATAAAATGTCGTACGATGTTCTACTATTATAAGAACTTAACAGGCTCACAAGAGCAACAAAACGAACGCTTAGCGACACTTCTTTATTAAGTTTTACCCACGATTACCCTAACTTACATCTTTCTGCAGTTTATTTGATGAAATAATAAAGCTAGGGACTGAGGAGTAGGCTTCCGCGGCATGTTCTCCTGTCGTATCGGGCAAGAAGCAAATGATTTGACACAGAAATTGCTTGAGTACATTTTAATTGGTACACGGGGATTGTTGGTGAAGAATTTAGACACTTGCATAGTGTAAAACAGTTGTGGTCGTGTTGACAGGCTGGTCCCGAATGCTGAGTCCAGGAGCAACGAGTTCCCAGCCCGGCTCCGGCTCCTCGAGTTACCCCACGACGGAGAAAGGGGCCCGCCGTCCGAAGTGTGCTCGCTGCAGAAACCACGGCATGATCAGCTGGCTCAAGGGCCACAAGAGACAGTGCCGGTTCAAATCCTGCGTCTGCGCAAAGTGCAACCTCATAGCGGAGAGGCAGCGGGTCATGGCTGCTCAGGTGGGTCAAAGTGGTACTTTCTAACATTACTTGGTGTGTCTGTACGCGCGATAACTCGAATACGCTTTATCAGATTTTCATGAAGCTTAATTTACAAATTTATAAAGTAGGCCTATAGGCCTATGTGATCAAAAATTGAATACTTTAAAAAGTAATTATCAATATAATTAAAAGTTATGTATATATAAGTTATATTAAAAATCTTTCTTATATATATTCCTCGAAAACTAAGATACCTAACTAGGGATAGGTCCTCGATACTTTCGATACCTCGATAATCAGATACTTGCATGGTATCGGCATCAGAAAACTCGCTCGGTACTTTTTCGATACTTTGGTAATTCTGCAATTTAAGGAAATGCGGTATCTCTTTATGCTTTTAATAGTCTACTAAATATAGTAATTTTTTAACTAAAACTTGTAAGTGGACTGTTTCAAAATCTAATTTTTGTTTGAATGTAGAATTTAAAAACAATTATACGCTACTGATGATCTTAAATTTTGTCTCATTAAATGAACACAATTAATTTAGTTGGTATTACACAGTTCTCTCAACTTTTAATTTTTAAGATAGGGCCTATTTATTTATTGAAAGTGGACACGTTGACGGTATCGAGTATCGAGGAAATCTGGTATCGACCCATTCCTATACCAAACCCAAGTACAAAATTTTGTTTTCTTACAACTTTCCGTTCTGCAGCTACGCTGTTCACAGACACACAGACATGTTTCCGAAAATACAAAAACACGTAGAGGAAGTAGTCTATTGCTTTCGACCCCCAAATTCGAAGTAGATTTTTTAACATAAATACACATTTGGAGGTCCCCTGAATCCAAAAATACTAGTTTCAGAATCATGTCTGTGTGTGTGTGTGAACAGCCTTGCTTCCAGAATGGAAAATCGTATGAAAACAAAATGTTGTATTTGCGTTAGGTTCCCTCTGAAGATGTGAACCGAAGATTGGCGACAAGTTTCTCTTATTTTTAAGGGAACTTTACATGAAGAAATTTTTGTTTTTCGCGATATTCTCGAAAACGATTCTGATGATTTTCTGTACATTTTGCTCATAGATTGCTTACACTAAGGATTAAAATAATTATTTGAAACATTTTTTTCGTAAAATTTATCTCAAAGGTAGTTGATTATTATTTTTTCTTTCATTCCTTCTGCTTACAACGTTGAATTTTCATTATTATAGTTTATTGTAAATTTAATTATTGTTTTCACATTTATAAAATAGGCTATATTCTTAATTTGATTATTTAGAAACGTTTGAATGTATCGCACGAAACTTAGCTGTTTGATGAATTAACGTAGGTCTAACAAAGTAAATATTACCCGTTAAGAGAATACTCAAAAATGATTTATTAAGTTAAAGCGATGAAAATATAAATAACTTTCCAACGAATTCGAGATTTTTTCGGGATTTCTCATATAACTAGCCTATAACGCTATAGACGGTGTCGAAATGAAACCAATAGCAGAGACAGGGTAGGGAAACTTATATCAGATAGGTTTGCCGTTAAAAGCGGCTTGAAGCAAGGAGATGCACTATCGCCTTCACTTTTTAATTTACCTTTGGAATATGCCCATTAGGAAAGTTCAGGAAAACAAGGTAGGCCTGGAATTAAATGTCAGTCATCTGATTTTAGCTTACGCAGATGACGTTCGCCTGTTGGGCGATGACGTAAACACAATCCAGGGAAATGCAGAAAGTATTTTCGGTGTCTACAGGAATGTTGGATTGGAAATTAATACCGAAAAAACACTAAATATAGGCCTATGGTCATGAAACTTCAAAATAATGGTAGCATAGAAATTGAAATATCTGGAATCAATAGTTACAGACGCAAATAATGTTAACGTAGAAGTTAAGTGTCCACTAAAATCAGGAAGTACTTGTTTTTATGCAGTTCAGAAACTCTTATTTTCCCGTCTTCTGTCCAGAAATCTAAAAATAAAGATTTATAAAGACTATTATCCTACCGGTTGTATTATATGGATGTGAGACATGGCCCTTTACGTAATCTGAGAGTGTTTGAAAACAGAGGGCTTAGGAAAATATTTGGGCCTAAGAGAGATGAAAACTGCATAACGACGAGCTTCATAACCTGTACTCTTCACCTGATATAACTTAGTAAGGGTAATTAAATCACGGAAGATGAAACGGGGAGGAAAGACATATCTCAAAAGTATTGACTGCGAGACCCGAAGGGAAAAGATCACCTGGAAGACATAGACATAGGTGGGAGGACAATCTTAGGATAGATTTAAGAGAAGAAGGATTTGCGAGGGATGGTTGGATGGCGTTGGCACAGAATAGGGTTGAATGGGGGGCTCAGGTAAGCGCGGGTACCGTAAAATAGATAGGCTAATATTCTTTTAGCTTGCTTAGGAATTGTCAATTGCCATTGAGTAAGCAAGTATAACGCTATAAGTTAGACATAATTATGCACCCTGTATCTTAGCCACGCGTGGGAGCGAAATAATGTCAATGTATTAGGTTACTTGTCTGCCTGTTTCTATGACAATTAACTGGAAAAGCAAACACGGGCTGAACAAACAGAGAAAGCTTGGATCTTGTTAACTGAATTACATAAAACCGGGAATCCCCTGGGCAAGGCAGACTTGTGTTGTTCTTCTTCATTGCACTGCACAGCCACAAGCGATCACTAAATTGTTTCTACGAGATGCATTATCCACCACTAAGGCAACTTCTCAAGGAAATAACAGTTTATTTGTTCTCCTTCGTTAGGTTAGGTTATAATAATGCTAAAGGTGGCATTGTTCCAACTGTTTCAATCTCATTGGACAGTAACGTTTAGAAATACATCGGATATCGACAGACACGGTAGTTTTTCTTATACTAGCAGGTGCCCGCGTCTATTAATTCAATCGCTAGACTTTTTAAAATAATTTATTTAACTACAATCTAATTAAAACATTGTATTTATTAACACTTATATGTAAATAAGTAATAAACAATTACACTTATATGTAAATAAGTAATAAACAATTAAAACTAATGTCTAGGACAAGGCATTTGATGATTTTGCATCTTTTTGATATGAAGATTAAAAGGTAGCTCGAATGTATATAAATGTGTATCAGGAAATTCTTGATTAAATAAAGACAATTTGTTTTTGCATTTTTTTATTTATCTTGCATTTTTCGTAACTTTCAAGATATAGGTCATTTTTTGGCAATTCTAGTTCCTGTTTCAGTGGAGGTTTCAGACAACAGACAATAGTTTTTATTTGAGAATCTCCGCCAAGTGTTCTTAGTTAATTTTAATTAAGGTTTATTGTAAACACCACAGCAGTTTGTCTTGCAGCAATTAAGATTTTCTTTCTTTCTTTTTAACTAGTTCATACTTGCTAGGGGCAATTTTCTGGGCAATGCCAGTTCAGAAAGAATTTATTTTTCGCTAAGGGTGTCCAAATATTATAAATTTACTTACTTCTTTAGTAATAAAATGAGTATGTTTTATATTGTAAATACATATATAATGCACTGTCATTCACTAAATTGCTTTTAGCAATTCATTACTTAAAAAAAGAACTAAATATAGGCATTGATCTTTTTAAAAAAATTGTTGACATATTTTTCACTATTTTTAGATCACTAATGTATTTTTTATTTTTTATTATTTTATGGTCATTAAATGCCTTGCCTAATAATGACAAACCTAAAAGTCTGGCTGCGATATACATTTCACGATTAGAAAGGCTGCGCAGGACAAAATACCTCAGATTCTAGTTCCCTGGCCCAAAAAATAAAAAAAATAAAAAATAACCGCATAACCTTAGTTACTTTCGTCAAAATCGATCAGAATTTGTCCATTTTAGCCTACGTTCATGATCTCCCTTCCACCCACTTATGTTAAAAAAATCAGAACTTTGCGTGCCTATACAAATGAATCAAGCAGAGTGGGCTAACAAAATAGCAACGATCGACAATTCCATGCGTTATGCTGAAAAAGTCTATTAAGCGATGCTCTTTCTTTCCCGGTTGCTATGGCACTAGAGCAAGGCCACCTGCTATTAATTTCACAATTGAAATCACGTTTGCTGCCAGTTTTTTCACTCATAACACGCGAACGAAAGCAAAAATTAAAAATCCGGCTTCGATGTGCGTTTGGATACCTTTCAATCCATGTATGTTAAAAATTTCAGATCTCTGCGTTCCCTAGATTTGGCTGGGCATGGCACATAGACAAGCAGACAAATTAGTTTTACTTGAAAATACGTCAGCTCGTTACTGATTACGTCGAGGTATCAAAATGCAGTGAATAATACGTCACATGCTGCCAATGTACAGAATAAAAACGTATGTTTGGATATCGAAATAATTTAAGTCTGCATCGGCTTTCTTAGTGTAAGGGAAACAAAGCTGCAGCAATAATAATAATAATAATAATAATAATAATAATAATAATAATAATAATAATAATCTGCTCGGAACTGCTCACATTTTGAGGAAGGTGCTATAAGAACCAGACCCGTGAAGAAACTGCTCCTGAGGGGTCACACAGAAAAATGTACATTATTTTCATATCTCTTTTTGCACATAGGCCTACGCAGCTTTTATTTACCCAATCGCTGTGTCAATTATTCATTGCTTTTTAATAAAGAAGCAACAGGTTTGCGGTTGTTCCAATTTTCATTCCTTGTGAATTTACATAAAACAAGTGTACGTAGGCGCGATAAAAACAAAATGGTAAGATTATGACGACAGACACTTGCGATGTGAATGACGTCACGGATTTCCAGCCACTTTTCCGTACTTATTGGGCAGCTAGATTTGCTCAGTCATAGCGGTGTAGGATGTGCTAATATTCCTGCCAAATTTCATGAGTCATATAAGTGTGTCAAAAATTACATAATTTGAGGGAAATATACAAAACTAGCATGTGCCCGCGGCTTCGCCCGCGATGATTATTTCAAATATTAAAAATTAAGAGCATAATAGTTAAATCATTATATTTATTAACACCTAAATCACGTGGCATTAACGGCCGTGGGTGTCGGCATGCTGACCACATGCCCCCCAATCCTGCCATCTGCCTACGGGAGATGACGCAGCGGTCGGGTGGTAGGCCAAGTCCCTCCAGGGATGTAGCGCCACGGAGTTTAGTTTTTTAAATCACGTGGACTACATACCACGATTAGATAGCATCGTCTGGTAAAAGCGACCTCAGATTCGAGTTTCTTGGCCCAGAAAACCTCTGTATAGTGAGATTCGTCCAAATAAAACAACGTTTGACCATATTAGGGCTTACAACATTCAAACGAACGCGAAAGTTTTATTTCCAAGGTATGACAAAAATAGACAAAGCCAACTGTAATTGTCAAACTTCCATTTAATTTAATTCCAAACCCATCTGAAACCCACTGGTAACAATATGTTTTAATGTCAAATGTGATTCGGATTAGATAATTCTGTGTAAAAAGGGATTAAGTATTCTCAAAAACATTTGATTTTTGGCATTTAAAATCAGAATTTTTCAAAATCCTTTCTTAGTGAGCACCTGCATTATGAAACGAAGGTACTGTCAAAATTCCAAGTCTCTACCTGTTATAGTTTAGGCTCTACGTTGATTCCTGTCAGTCAGGACAAAGCCTTTTATATATATATAGAGATTTACTTGAAATAAGAAAAACTCTAAGGTAGGCCTATAACCGAAAAAAGTAATAGAACCAAACTTGTAGATCTCTCAAAATCCGTTACTGCTGGTACAATCGGGTTTTTAAATACAGCTTACCGTTTAGCTACTTTCAGCTACAAAAAAAGAAATATTATAGAAAAAATAATATATATATATATATGTATGTATGTATATATATATATATATATATATATATATATATATATATATATATATGTATCTACCAAAGAAGGCCTACGCAGACCTTAAAGTTGGGTTTGGCATTTTGAATGTTTTTCGGAGGTAAAAATTAAAATAAGAAACTTTTTGGAATATTTCCATCGGTTACAAACTGTAAGCTATGTTTTCAAGTTTCTGCCTCATCTGGAAGTGGGCAAACAATTGTCAATGAGTGAGTTAGCCACACGGCTTTGTAAGTTAGTATAGTCATGACTTTTTATTTAAAACCACGTGGCCATTAATTGGGCGTTCCTCCGGTATCGGTCAACCGATTTTGTCCAAAACCAATAGCTTTCGTGCTGTGGACATTATAGGTGCGTATACCAAGTTTCATGAAAATCTGATAAAGCGTAGGCCTACTCGAGTTACCGCACGTACAGACACACGGACAGACGGGTTTTCCCGTCCACCACTCGATCTCATGAAGTATCAACTACGTTTTCACTGGTATCTGGTATCTGGTACCCTATGATCCCCAGGTGGGGCGAAGGGGCCTCCAATGGAAGTTTCATTACCTATACTAATTTTGATATGCTTATTTTCCGAGAGAGGGTAGAGGAACAGGTGGTAAGCCCATCGCCTCGCAACCCCCCTCACGTTTTCACTGGTAAGCAATAATTATTTACGAGGTTCAACCAGTTTAAGTTCTGATCGCCGATAAAGAAATATTTATTGCAATATTTACAGAGGTTGTGTGCACATCGGCACAGGCGCATTTTCGTGCACATCGGCATAGTATTTTTATCTTGCAATATCATCGTGCTCATCGCCACACACCCTTCGTAGGGGTGGACATGGAGACAAAGTTGGAATTACATTATCGTATTGAATGCAATGGAGTTCACAGTAACTGCTAGATAGACAGAAAGACAAACACTTATTTTTATTACTATACATACATACTGTGTATATTAATATTATAATTGTATTGTCTAGAAATCGTTCACAAAGTATTTGCCTGCGATTGAATGAGACTTTGAATTAACCTAACCTAACTTAACCTGACAACCTATCTACGATATCAACGGTCGGTTTCCTTAGCCGCGGTAGCTAAGGGGTGCTGCCTTGGTACCGTGGTGAAGGAGGCTGTAGGTTTGAGTCTCTGTGTCCACCCCTAGCCCCAACGGATTGTGTGGCGATGAGCACGATGATATTGCAAGATAAAAATACTATGCCGATGTGCACGACACCTTTACAGAGATACATAGTCGGTACCGTTATCGGGGCATTTATCTTAGCGGTGTTCAACATTTGTATGCCCGTTTCATGCCAAGAAACACTGCCGTCTGTAGCTCTTAACGAAGCCCGGAAGTTAGTTCTAAAATACTTTTCAAATGAGAAGTCTTTTCCTTCACCGCCAATCACGTGTACGGGCTAAAAGACTGCCGCTAGCAATGAGAGTCTTCCCTCCGTCTCGCCGTCTCTGATTGGACCGCGTATCTATGTAGTTGAAGGACATAGGACTTGTCATCTGCAAAGCACCTTAGTGTAGTATCACAAGACTAAATATACATGCAAATATGCTCCAACGTTTATAAAATATGCTCCAGAACCAATGAAGTATGGTCTATCATTGACTCAATTTTAATACTTGAAATTTTCTCTTTAGCTGAATTACATTATAAATTACAGAAAAAGTTATATAAATTACATTGTAAAACTTTTAAAAGAAAGAGACAATCGAATCAAATTTTTTAGTAAACTTACGAAATAAAACATTGTTTTAATATTATACAATCAGTTCCGAAAACATTGGGCTATTGTACAGTCTGTTCTCAAAACGTTCGTTTAACAATATATAATGCTGTAAATGCGTGAATTAACGGAGATGCGTACAATAAGCCGTTGAATTCGTTACAAATGAATAAAATATCTATAAATGTTGTATTAGAGTGGAATGAACCGGAGCGTTGACACACGCCCCCCCCCCCCCCCCCCCCCGGAGCGCTACAAGTCTAATGGAAAGCCTGAGTGGCTGCGACAGCAAACACTGGAGCTATTGGTAATAGAAACTGGATACTCGCCTCGCTTCATGAGAATTAGCCCAGCTTACACAAAGACATCAATCAACTCAATGATGTCAAATCCCATGATTACATTATGCATGAAATTTGATACACACGCACAAAATAATAAATCTGATAACTTCCCCTGCACGAATATAGTTTCACGATGCTTTTATTTCCAAGTTACGACAATCACAAAAAGCAAAGCCACCTGCAAATGATTTGATAATTCAAATATTTTAGCGAAAACTGATGCTTCGATAACGAAAGAAACCACGTTTTCTGCCAGTTTTTCACTCATAACTCCCGAACGAAAGCTAAAATAAAAAAATCCGGCTTCGAGGTGAATTCGGCCACCCTTCAATCCACTTACGCAGGGGCGATTATTCCATATAGGATGTGAGGATCATCCTACACTTCTTAATTGATCAACATAAATGTTTACTAGTATTCATTGTCAAAATTAAAACAATAAATTGACAAAACAGCGTTATTGTAGAGCAATCGGGTAGGAAGTTAGCGGTTCCTTTTTGAGCAGGTTGGTATTTGCGAGGACGTCCTCAGTCACTCACTGTTGATGTTACGCAGTCCATGCCGTTGTTAAAGCTCTTTGGCATGTGAAGGGGGCGGTGGGAAGAGAAAAGGCAGTGAGAAGCCAGTTTCATATGGACGAAGTTGAGGACGTCTTATACAGTACAGTCCTTCCTCACGTTCGATAGCTTGTTTTCTAAGAGGGGCGTGATCATATTTTTATTAATATTTATTTATTTCATTTCTTGGTGTATATTATAGGCCTAGCTATTATTAAACTTTACAGTGCTGTTTATATTTCAATATAAGTATTCCTGGAGCAATATCAAGTTTGATATCAACTATGAAAATTATAGCGGAATAACTGATTTCCGTAAACGACAGTTTTCATACGTGGTTAAATATTTTCATATTTTAGGATAAAGCATTATTGTATTAAATTTACATCTCAGCCTTTATGTATTTTTTACGGCGACGCATACTTTTAGTACCTGGTGAAGTGGAAGAAAAGACCTTACGGTCTTAACTTCTCCAGGTTAAATAAACTATTATTATTATTATTATTATTATTTATTATTATGTACGTCAATAGCAGTGAATGGGTTAATTCGCTCTCTCCACACCATCCTACACAACTAAAAAACCAGGAGTCGCCACTGCACTTACGTTTAAAATGTCAAATCTCTGCGTTCAGTAGATTTTGCTGTGCATCTTGCACAGACAGACAAATAAACACTTCCTCTTATTATTACAGACTAGCACATCCCCGCGGCTTCGTCCGCGATAATTAATTCGAAGATTAAAAATTAAATTCAAAACTAATTAAAACTTTATATTTATTTATTAACACTTGCATGCGAATCATTCATAAACTAAACAATTAATAATTAATGAAACACCTAAAAATCTAGCTTTGAAGTGCATTCTACGATTAGAAAGCGTCGCCTGGGAAAAACGACTTCAGATTCGAGTTCCTTGGCCCAGGAAACCCCTGCGTAGTGAGTTCCGTCCAAATTGATCGATGTTTATCCATTTAGGCCTATATTCATTATCCCTCTTCCGACTACGTTTAATATTTCAGATGTCTGCGTTCCTTGACATTATAGGCCTAAATAAATGAATCGACCAGCGTTGGGTTTACAAAATTCAAGCGATTGATAATGCTAAGGAATGTGATGAATATATCGCGATGCTTTTATTTCCAATTTATGCCAAAAAAAAAGGGCAAAGCCACCTGCAATTCATTTGACAATTGAAATTTATTACTGAAAACTGATGGTTGGATAGCGGAAACAAAAATCACGTTTTCTGCCAGTTTTTCACTCATAACTAGCGAACGAAAGCGAAAATTAAGATTTCGGCTTCAAAGTGCATTCGGCCACCCTTCAGTCCATGTATTTTTAAAATTTAAATCTCTTTGTTCAGCAGATTTCGCTGGGCGCGCACAAACAGACAGACAGACAAACACTACCTCTTATTATAAGTTATAGATAGATATAGAGGTTTTTCCGGGGTTTTCCCTCACCTATGAGACAAATGTCAGGTAACTTTAGGCCCTTGTGGTCCCCGGATATCATCTGGCCGTCATTATCATCTTCATCCTCATCTTGTTCTGAGTGAGTGAGTGTGTGTGTGTGTGAATGGTGTGTCTCGTCCTGTGTGTTCGTGTTGTCTCGGAGGTGGCCCCGGCATTGGGCTGATCACTCATCCGGGGAGGCCCTCCATGTCATTGTCTGGTCAAAAAAGTACGTATGTGATCCAAAGATAATCCCTCTCCCGACAGGTCGCGGCCCTATAAGGCCCGGGCGGCTTGGGTAGCTTAAATCCTAAAAGGGAAAGGTTAAACTGCGAAAAAGAAAGAAAGAAAGATAGATATAAACTTTTTTAAATGCTGGATTTTAAAACAAAATATTACAATTTAAAATAAAACTTCTCACGGGCTCACAATTATGTAACCTGGCGTGTTGCAAAATATGTTTCTTCTGACTAGAGCTCTCCCAATAAATTCGTCATAAGCATCTTCTTCTTCTTCTTCTTTCTTAGACCAGTGGCCACTTCTCCCTACAGCTTCTTCCCTCTCCTTTATTGTCCCTTGCTGATTTAACCAATCTTTCTTAATACTTGTCTACCGGTCACCAATCTCTTTCCTTACCTTGTTGATTCATGTCCTTCCTGTCACTTCTCTTCGTCAAAAGCATCAACTAAATTCAAAATTTAACTTTTAAGCCTATGTGTATTCAGAACAGCTTGAGAACGCAAAAATGTATTTAGTCTTTTGAAAGCGTAAAAAGATCTTTTGGCGGTAAATGTTCAGTGATGTCTTCTTTTCTGATATTCAGATTAACCGATTGTAATAGCGACGATAAGTTATGGAAAATAAACAAGTCCTACAAATCCAGCGTTTGTCTTTGCGAACGAGGAAACTGTGAAAAACCCAAGTCAATTTTGCTGCCACGAGGTTTGAGATTCGAGCCCAACTCTGATTGGATTTCTAACGAATGCATTATAGGCCTACAGCTGTACTAAGGGAAATAAAAGAATAGAGTCATTCATATTTTAATATTGTACATCGAAGTCATAATTATTTAATTCATTTCAATTCGATAGCTGTTATCTTTATAAGTTATAGAAATCTGTAAAACAAAAATGTTCATTTTAATTTTCTCTGCAAGTTGACATCTCTATATTTTTATGTATCTTCTACTGCATTGCAGATAGACTGGAAAAAAACACGGTTAAATTAAATTACCCAGAAAATGAATACTGCCATTTTATTACACATAGATGGATTTTTAAAAAATTGCATTTACATTGAAATCGTTTGACCCATTTTTTAAAATCAAAATATTGGGGGGGGGGGGGGAAACGTCCATGGAAAGAAGGCTATTGATATTGGACCAAATCAGTTGACCGGTACCAGAGTAATGCTCAATTTAGTGCCTATTTTATGGTATTATATTAGTTATATCACTGTTCTCATGACAACATATTACAGTTTTACAGTGTTCCTATACGGCTTTGGAAGTTGCAAAACAGTTTTCACAAATAACACTACCCACATATTCCTTCACATATGCTTATAAAAATGGAACTTTGTTCTTCCGTAAGCCCTGCTTAACGAATCGATCTGGAGCTTAACTCGGAGATATGATAGAAAAATAACTTATTTTCCGCATATCATAATTGCAATTATAACTGACTAGCATGTGCCCGCGGGTTCGCCCGCGATAATTATTTCAAAAATTAAAAATTAAGAGCATAATAGTTAAATCATTATATTTATTAACACCTAAATCACGTGGACTACATACCACGATTAGATAGCGCCGCTTGGTAAAAGCAACCTCAGATTCGAGTTCCTTGGCCCAGAAAACCCCTGTATAGTGAGTTTCGTCCAAATCGAACAATGTTTGACCATATTTAGGCCTATCCTTCTTCCGTGTAGGTTGAAAATTTCATATGTCTACGGGCCTTGACATTCTAAACAAATGAATCGACCAGCGTGGGCTTACAACAATCTAGCGATCGCGATGCTTTTATTACCACGGTATGACAAAAATAGCCAAAGCCAACTGCAATTGATTTGACATTGAAATGTATTACTGAAATCTGATGCTTCGACAGCGCTAAAATCACGTTTTCTGCCAGTTTTTCACTCACAACTCGCGAACGAAAGCTAAAATTAAAGATTCGGCTTCGATGCGCATTCGCCCACCTTTCAGCCCATCTATGTTTATAATTTCAGATCTCTGCGTTCAGTAGATTTTGTTGGACATCGCGGACAGACAGACAGACAGACGGAGGACAGACACTTCCTTTTATTAATATAGATTAAACAAAAGCGTTCTGGCACTTTGTTATCAGACTGCATTGTCTTGATGTTGAAGGTGGCGTTGAAGCGGCAGCAGGCAGCAGAAGACGCCATCGCTCTGGGTCTCACGGCCGTAGCGACGGGAACGCAGTACGGTTATTTGCCGCCAGGGCCCATCTTCGGAATGGCGATCACAGCGCCCAAGAGCCAGAAAAAAGGTGAGGATATCCACATACTCTGTGCTTTCTGAAATTAGACATGACAAATTCTGAGTAGCGTTGTTTAACTGACTTGAATTTGTGATGTTAAGCAATAAAAACAATGGAATTACAAATTAAAATTAGATAATTAATATTTTTATAACTTAATATTTTATTTTATTTTATTTTATTACAAACAAACTTATCTAATTATTACAGATTACAAAAATACAAATTATTACTAAATTATTACAAATACAAATACAAATAATATAAACACAATTATTACAATTACAAAAGAGTATTATTTGCCCCGCATGAGCATAGCTCGTGTTCGGGGTCAGTTCAATCATACTAGAATTATATTACATACATTACATAAAAAAACAAACATATTAAGGTTTAGGCAAAAACAATAAGATTGTTCATAAGAAATAGATAGGGTACATGAATAATGATACGAAAAATAACAAATTACAATAGACTATCATAACAGAGACTCAAACAAAATACCTCATGTTAAAATTTAAAAATTTACAATTGAGAATGAATAATGGAAAAGAAAATGAGTAAAAGTACCATTACAAGTTAGTTTTAATCAATTCGAGTAGGCCTACTTGTTTTTAAACAATTTATTGTTTAGTGGTGTTAGATTGGGGTTTCTTTTAATACATTTATTGTATAGCCTTGGTCAGAAATTTATACTATGCCTTTGAGCTACTTCTGTAGCACACTTTGGTTATTTTACTAAAAGTGATTAGGAATACCTATTGTTGAATTAAGGGATGAAATATTCACCATTTCTCTTTCTCTCGAATCCTATGCCCCCATGTTGGGGCCAAGGGCCTCCAAGTGGAGGTTTCGGTTAGCTATGTGAATTTTGTTACACTTATTTTCCTAGAGAGAGCAGAGGGGCAGGTGGTAAGGTCATCGCCCTTTGCCATTTTTATCAAAATTAGCATTATTTGTGTTTGCATTGAAAATACTTTATTATGTATTACACAAAAAGTATTTTATATTTGTTTTCTTCGGTTTATGAAGAACACAATAATCTACAAATCACAGATTTCAACGTTTTGTGTGTGAATATCTACAGTGCGGACCCCCGCTCAATGCTATGTAAAACTTGGACTGAAGAAATCATCAGTGTATTGTTTCTGATCCCATCCACTCTTTTACTTTGTGCAGATTTGTGTGGAGATGAAGACATTGCGCTGGACTCTTCATCGCCTTCGCCTCTTCCCTTGGAAACATCCCACAACGACTCAGAAACAGCAGATCCTGGCCAGGAAGTGAGCCCTGATGCAAATGATTGCGAGAGTGTTCAATTGGACGTTGACAAACCTGGGGAAGCCCCTTCAGCAGCTGTTATATCTCCAAAGAGCATCATTCCACAGAGTAGCAAAACTCCTCTGTCTCCCTCGTCTCTAGAGATGCTGAGTCGACTGTTCCCGAACAAGAAGCGTTCGGTTCTAGAGTTGGTGCTGCGAAGGTGCGGCGACGATTTGCTGAGAGCTATAGAGGAAATCGTGCCGAGGGAGGATTGTAACGGTAGTCATGGGAACAACGCTTTGCAGCAGTACTTAGCGTCCTACAAAGCGGCGGTAAGCGTTGAGAAACAGCATTCGGGAATAAACACATCGCTCGCTAAGTCCGCTTTCAAACCCGTGTCTCCCTCGGGTTCCAGCCCGCTCCAAGACAACCCACCCACCGCCCACCAGAGCAGTTTACCGTTTGCTTCTCTGCTAGCTCTGCAGAATCACCAGTCTAGCAATAGACTCATGTCCACGATGTTCTACCCACCATCTGACTTGCTTCTACAGGCCCCTCACTTGCCGTTCCCACATTCTGCTGCATTGTTCACAAATTCGTTGCCGCCTTCTTTCTACATGACGAATAGCGGCGCTAGCACTGACCCTCATTTCTTCCGGAATGCTGGACTCGGAAGCTCGAGTGCACAGCTTTGCTGCAACGTCCCGGGGTGTGAAGAATGCACTTCTGAAACCAGAAAACCGTATTCCAAAATGTCTGTAAATTAACTCCACCTCTTGTTCAGAGTAACATAGGTTCTCAAATGAAATCATCCAGACTTCCGCCAGGTGAGAAAGTTTCGAGGTTTTAGAGGTTTCGTTGTCTATATAGGGTGTTAGAGAATAACATCGCAATATTTTACCTGTGTATAGAGGGGATATAGACAACCATATTTTATTAGAAGATATTTGCTCTATGACGTAAAATGTATATCCTGTAAGGCAGCGTTTCTCAACCTTTTTGAACCCGAGGACCTCTAAAATGTCTAAACAGTTTTACGGACCCCCAATTTTACATCCCATTTTTAAAAGTAGGCTATATGTAGGCCTACATTCTGAATATTTGGGGTATTAATTATAGGTCAATATAATAAATAAATCTAAATACATAAAACCCTTGTTAAGAGAGTGCCTCTAATAATAAATTCCGACAAAGTCTTATTTTTCAGGGTTTTGAATGAAAGAGGGAACCATAGACGTCAGTGCATCAGGGGTTTCAAAATGTTAGTTCGTAACAGCAATAGTAAGGAAACTTGCAATAGGACCTGTATTTTCGAAGATTTTAAAAACTTTGACATCAAGTGTCCATTTTATATGAAAAATTTTTACTTCTTTACTTTCCACTTGCTTTATGATATTTTTCAATTATGTCTGGGGACCATCTGCACCATCTTCGGGACCATAGGTTGAGAAACGCTGCTGTAGGGCATTAAAATCATTACAATTTGATGCTCATAAGTCAATAATGAAACAAAATAGGGTTAAAATTTTCATTTAATTGACTTCACGCGTTCTTAGTGATCGATAAAAATCTGATTTATTGATCATTCATCAACAGCTATATCATAATTTAGTATTTCCATAGTCTGCAAAATTTACAGACTAATCACATGACTGGTCGCCACTGCTTTAGTTTTTTAATTCATAGCTCCAGTATTAACAACGAAGTTCCTTTGTTTTGCTTTTTTTCAAATGTTAGAAGTCAGTGGCGGCCATGTCCTGGAAGATTTTATGCTGTAACAGGAAAAATTGAATGCATAGAACAAAAATCTCCTTGTCTATGTCCCCTCACTCTGTATATTCCGGCAGATATAGGTGAAAAGCGGCAAATCAGCGGCGGCTCCTACATTTTGATCATTAGCAGTTTCTCTTTTTATCTTTTTGGTTTCCTCGCTCTTGATTGACCGCCTTGCATCTGCGTGTGACAGGTCATTCGGCTCACTTCTTCCCACAAGATAACAGCCGAAAGCTTGGACAGCTTCAACCTTCTTACCCGAGTGGAATCCCGAAAAGCTCTGACACAAAACCAACGACGGGCAAGCTTCAGTGTTTTATGAACGCGAAAATATTACAAAAATTTTTTGCTTGAAGGGTTTTTGTAAAGAATTACATCCTATATTTTAAATATCGCAAAAAACGAAATTTTCTTCATGAGAAGTCCCCTTAAAAAAAAAGAGAAATTTGTCAGCAATCTTCGTGTCACATCTTCAGAAGGTACCTGAACCAAATACAATTTTTTCATACGAATTTTCATTTTGGAGCTAAACTGTTCACAGACACACACATACACAGACATGTTTCCGAAAATAGTATTTTTTAATTATGGGACCTCAAAACATGTATTCGAATTTGGGGTCGAAAACAATACAGGGTGTTTCAGAAATACTTTTAAAAAACTTCGGGCATGGGTTCCTTACACCAAAAGAAGGAAAAAAGTTCATATGTAAGTTACATATGTCCCATAATCCTTATATTCTCGTTAGGAACTGTTCAAGACATTGGTACACTCATAACACGTCAACACACAAAACTCATAACAAAATTCTCGAAATGTCCTCCTCTTGCTTCTAGACAAGCATGCACTGTCGCACCCTTTCTAATACTCCGGGATGATGTCGAATGATTTCGCAGGCTTCCATGACACGTCGATGAAAAGTTTCAACATGGATTATGGGACATATGTTCATATTAACTTTTTTCCTTCTTTTGGTGTAAGGAACTCATGCCCGAAGTTTGTAAAAGTATTTTTGAAACACCCTGTACTTCATCTACGTATAGTACCTATGGTACGGGCAGATGAAGTAAAAATTACTCTTTGCCAGATTTTTTGACGTTTGAAGTGTTTCTGATAAAATTTATTGGCATCTTTGCAGAATTATATATTTCAGTCTACAAATCTTTTTAAATTTAAAAAAATACGTTTACAAGTAATAAAACATTAAAATTAGACCTGTAACTTCAACATTTCGCAATAATACACTCGATGAAGCTTAATTGTTCTCTGAAGTTCTGGAAAGACAAAGAAGTGAAAGCAAGCCAGAATTTAGAGGACAAGTTGTTGTTGTGAACATTATTCTGCTGCTATTGGAAGTTCACTGATAGAAAACCTGCTTGCTTGCCATATTCTATGTGACACTCCTGGAATATACAGGGTGCGGCATTTAAAGGTTCCCATTTTCAAAACCGTGTAACACATTTATTTAACAAAGAAATAAGCTACATTGAACATTTTTAAATGGCTTACAGTCTTGGATTTACAATTCTGGTCTTACTTTTTGAATATGATTTCCTTGAGATGCCCTCCATTAATTTCAACACATTGCTGCAATCTCCCTCGTACACTGGCCATTACGCATCGTGTGGTGTCTTGCGTAACATGTGCAATTTCCTGCAAATCCACGCATAATCCACAAGCTGCCACTTCACAGTCCTAAGGTCGTGGTGTGGGGTACCATTGCAGCACAAGGCATTATTGGCCCTTATTTCTTTGAGAGCGATAATGGTGCTTCGGTTTCTGTCAACTCTGAACGTTACAATCACATGCTGCAAACTTTCTTCCTACCAGAGTTGACACATCGTAACAGGGATATTGAGAGATTGTGGTTTCAACAGGATGGTGTTGTATAGCACATACTGCACATCTTTCAATGGACACCCTTCATGCTGGTTTACTCGGCCGAATTCTTTCCAAATTCTTTCCCTCCAAATCTCCCGACCTTACTGCAGCAGATTTTTTTTTCTGTGGGACTATCTGAAGTCTAAAGTTTTCGCTCATGCCCTCCCTGACATTAACAGTCTTAACAATGCAATTTAGCAGGAAAGTGCGAATGTTACGCAAGACACCACACATCACGTAAAGGCCAGTGTACGAGGGAGATTGCAGCAATGTGTTGAAGTTAATTGAGGGCATCTCAAGGACATCATAATCAAAAAGTAAGACCAGAATTGCAAATCCAAGACTATAAGACATTTAAAAATGTTCAATGTAGCTTATTTATTTGTTAAATAAATGTGTTACACGGTTTTGAAAATGGGACACTTTAAATGCCGCACCCTGTACAAAGGCATAGCTGATATAACGGTCAAGATTCAAGTGGAACATTTAAATAATTTATCAAACCTATTTTGTGAATATCTTTATGGTTTACGAAAATTGTAACAGCGCACTGATTCCGGTGGCAATGACCTCTGTAAGACGGAATCGCTACGACGTTGCCATATGTGTCATGATTATGTCATCCACGGATTTAAGTTGCACTAAAACTGCGAACAAGCAGGAACAAAATCTATTTCCTTTTCACTTCTGTGCTAATGTTATCAAAATTAGAGCATTATGGCTCATGGTTTTCGAGTCAAGCCCTGATGAAGTTCAGGGACAAAATGCTCTATTTCTGATAAAAGTACACAGTAGGGACAAAAATGTTATTTCAATTTTTAAATGTCTACGTATACGAAAAAGAATAGGTAATTCCGTAAAAATTGTTATTGAGGTGTAGGAAAAGATGGAAATCACTGGGAGCGAGGTCCGGGCTGTTGTTAGGGGCTGTAGAGTGGATGTTGAAACATCTCCTTAACCGAACTTTTGCAGAAGACTTGCAGGGAGGTGTTTAAGCCTCCACCCTATAGCCCGGATCGCGCACCCAGAGAATTTAATCTTTTCCTACCCCTCAAGAAATGACAGCGAATGACAGAGAAGTGGGGATGATTGCCACACAGTGGTTCAAATCCCAGACGGCAGACTTCTACGACACAAGTATTAAAGAGTTGGTGCCACGGTATGACAAATGTCGCAATTCCTGTGGCGAATATGTTGAAAAATAGCTGAATACTTGCTGTATCTGTTGCAATAAATATTTCCAAGAAATTTTGTTTTGTTTGTGTAAACGGTCCCAGGAAAACTTACTTTGTGGACGGCCCTCATAGGCTATCTTGTACGTGTGTAAAAGTGACCTATGTCAGATCAATGCTTCGAGCTTTGTTGATATCGTTATTATAATTTAATGTAAAAAATTTTTTTAAATAAATTATATGATGTAACAAAAAATATAATTAAGTTGAAGAGAAATAAAGTAATGTGTACCCAATCATTGGTATGAAATTGTTGAAAACTGCCTCTAAGACCATTTCTATAGGTTTTGTTAATATTATATTATTATTTTTATTATTACTATTATTATTAATAATAATATTATTATTATCAGTATTATTATTATTATTATTTATTCTTACGTCCGGCGCCACGGGTGAATCGGTGTCTTTTACTCTGGCGACCTGGGTTTAATTCCCAGCATAGGCGTAACCAGGCCGACCATATGGGGGGGTTATAATATCCGCGGGGTCTGGGTGGTATGGAGAGAGGGAGGGTCCGGGGGTCCTCCCCCGGAAAATTTTAAAAATTACGATGCAAAATAACGAGTTTTAAGCTTCCGGGGGTCTCCCCCGGAAAAATTTAAAAAATGAAGATGCAAAATAACGAGTTTTAAGCTTCCGGTGTCCTCCCCCGGATAATTTTAAAAATTAAGACGCAAAATAACGAGTTTTAAGCTTCCCACGCTTTATACTTGCATTAAGTAATTTATGGGCAGACTTTAAAAAATTATACATTTTTCCTTTTTTTAATCAATGGGGGGGGGTTCAAACCCCCAAAACCCCCCCCCCCCTCGGTACGCCTATGATTCCCAGGCAGGTTGGGGATGTTTCATTAGTGAGAAATTCTCTGCCTGTATTCAGGACTAGGTGTTGTGTGTTGTCCTATGTGTTTGTATTATCCTAGGAGGAGGCCCTGCGTCGTGTTGGTCCCTCACCAGTTAATCACTCCATGTCCCATTTAGTGTCATCTTCCCATACAAATATCAGTGTGTAACTACTACGACACAGGGGGTTTACTAAAATATTAACTTTTCCGTGTGAAAATGGTTGCCAGATGTCCGTGTTTAGGAGGACATGGCCTTATATTTTAAGGACATCTTGGCGTCCTTATTTATTTTCCAAAGCCTGCAATATGTCCTTATTTTTGTATAAACAACTGAAAAAGATTGCTCTTATTCCAGAACTTACTTAAATGATGTGTATGAGAATCTTGTCACAATTTAATTTCTATTGACTATCCCACTCATAAGCCGCGTGTTTGATATTGGCCAATAACGTTTAGCAATTCCTCGAATATAGACCAATCACAATCGTTTGTCTTATAAAATGCTTGCTATTAATATGAGGATGCTGTTTTATCTGATGAAATGGTCAGCTCGTTACTGGACACGTAAGCATCAGTGTGCAGTGATTAATACGTCATATGCTGCCATTAAGCATCACGAAAACAGATTATTTTATACAACATAACTTGTTTAGAAATTGAAATAATAGAAATGTACATTGACTAAAAACACAATTTCGATTCGGTGGAAGCCAGTTCGTGTGCTTTTATTCTGTTCTGCTGTTAGCTTACCTGAATGAAGTTAACTGTCTTATTCACTATTGGTAGCACTGGTCACAACATGGTAACTCGAATAGATTCATGGATGGTTGATTCATAGTATGCCGTGATCTCACAACTGTTAGTTTTGTTTTTGTAGAACAAAGCACGAAAGTAATTATTATTTGTATAATCCGTTACATTTATATTCATGGAATAGTCTTAACAAATCCAACTCTCGTGGGATTGCCTATGATGATCTTTCTGCACACTTCACTTTTATTATTACCAGTATTAACTTCTAATTTAGATCCTGCTGTTGGTAGTAGGCTAATGACCAGAATGATGAGGAAGATTAAGTACTGCATTAGTTTTATTATGCGTTCAGTTTATAAATAGGGAAAAGAAAACGCAATTTTACTGCCGTGTGGGAGATGGGATACAGATTGTTTATTTGGCAAAGCTTTGTTGCTATCCATGGAGCCTACCTCATCAGATAAGCCAGATGTAGGCCACAAAAACAGAACCGTTCAACAATTTTAATGTGTCCTGTTGTTGTCCTGTCTTTCTAGTCTCATAATATGTCCTCCTTTCCTTCCATAGCCATCTGTGAAGTGACAGGATAACTGGAATGTGGGGTTTTCCTCACTCACTAATGAGAATGCCGGATTGGACCTACCTCAAACATTTCCTGCCCCTTATCTGCACATGTGTGTATACTGCATCGTGCTGTTCACACAACTCATGTTCGGTCTGAATATTCACAACAGGATATGGCCATGGAGATGTCAGTAACAGAAAATTTAAAGGATTCAATGTATTTAAGTACCGGTAAGTTTAATACATTATATAGGGTGTTAATGAATAACACCGAAATATTTTACCTGTATATAGAGGGGACATAGATAAACAACTTTGATTGGGAATTTTTGCTGTATGACGTAAAATGTGTAAGCAACAGGGCATTAAAGTCCTTAAAATTTGGTGCTCATAAGTTAATAATTAAGCGAAATGTGTTAAAATTTTCATTAAATTGCTTTCATGCCTTCCTAGTGATCGATAAAAACCTGATTTTTAATCATTCATCCAGAGCAATATCACAATTTAGAGTTTTCATAATCTGCAAAATTTACAGACTAATCACATGACTGACCACCACTGCATTAGACTTCCTTTATTCATAACTAGCTTGAAAAGCCCGGCGTCGCCCGGGTTTTGTATTTTGTAATTCGAAATTAACTTATGAAGGAATTTTTATTTTCAAATTCTAGGTCCTTATTTAGGTATTTAGAATTTGAAAAAGGAAGAACGACTTACCACATTCAAACTATTCCCTCAGAAAACACTTAGGGCTCATAGAGGATGTGGAATGTTGCATTCCGTTGCTTTTACACACCATGCCTGGGAGGGGTTGAAGTAAGAAGAAACATAAATTCCGATTACATAACATTGTAATGTCTTTATTAAAAATTTTATTTCACTCTCTCATGTTACCATACAACCGTTTCGGAGCTGAAATTAAAATCATTTCAAAATCGCGTTCATACTTTCCTCCCCCAAAACCTGGGACATAATATACTGCGGGCATAGGGCTGAAAATGTTCCATCCTATTTTGTTTAGGGCCTATGATAAGCATCCCTATACAAAGCCTACAGCTATGTTTGACGTATCAGTGAATAGGATTTTTTACCGACTTCTGACATAGCATACACACTGGCCCACACTTATGCAGTCCCTGCAATACGACCGCTTATTCTACATCAAAATATGAAGTGAGAAAATAATATTTTCCATTTCAAGGGTAGAGAAAGTTATGTGACTGCATAACATTGTGCTTTATTTTCTTGGATTTCATTCTTCAAGAATTATTTGCAAAAATGTATTAATTACATCGATAGCATCAGAATTTGTTAAAGCCCAGTATTATGTAATTCCTAAAGCCCTATATGAACACTCTAAACAATACACTGTTGCCATGATAGGCTAACTGAATTGCATTTCATTTTTCAGTATAATATATTCAGAAATTATATAAATTTTAATTTTAATTTTAGTGTTCACCGCGTTACTTCCCGGGCTTAACTGGGTATGTGTGCAAAATTTCGTGCAAATTGGTCAAGAAATGTAGATTTGTATAGGGTACATACATACACACACGCTTTCGATTTGGCTTGGTTGTATGACTCACACTTCTTTGTTGTTGTTGTTTGTTTTGTTTGTTAACATGTGAAAGCGGAACTCTCAAACTGTGAATATGTCACACTTCAGTTTTTTTAAATCTTTTTTTATGTAAACAATTGACAGCAGAACTCTCTAATTTTGCCTCATTTCACATTTCCGACTATTCCTGTGGATTTTCAAAAAAAAATTCTTTCATATAAACCTTGTCCTGACAATTACGAACACAACAAAAAAAGAATCAGCCAAATCGGTCGAGCCGTTCTCAAGTAATGCTCCGTCATACATTTTGGAAATTCATTTTTATTAATATAGAAGACTACAGACTACAGTGTTAGCAACGAAGTTCCTTTGTTTTGCTTTTTTCTTCTAATGTTAGAAGTCAGTGGCGTCCATGCCCTGGGAGATTTTATGCTATAACAGGAAAAATTGAATCCATAGAGCAAACATCTCCGGATAAAAGTTGCTTATCTATGCTCCGTCTATAGCCTACACAGGTAAAATATTTCGATGTTATTTAGTAACACTCTGTATGTAGAAGTGTGGGCGATATGTAGAGCAGACAACAACATGTGAACTTCCCCTACACATATCAACTTTCGACTCTCTGTAAAATATTATAATACCTAATATACCTTACAAAATTATATAGTACGCTATGCAATTCGTGTACGAAATTCAAACAAAATCTTCAGAGCTGTTTTCGAGAAAAATTGAATTCTCTTCATGTAAAGTATAAAAATGAAGAGGAAGGCGTGACCAAATTTTGAATAGCATCCCCGAAGGATGCACAACCCAAAACAAATCTTATATAATGCATTCACATAACTATCTTTATCCAAAGCATGGACAATATAGGCCACCTTTCTGACTTCACATTCTTATTTAGAAAAGAAGCCTGTAGCCTGTTGCACAGAGTGCGTATTCAGTTGTTTCAGTCAGGCAAGATTGGGTTTCTACAAACTTTGGCTGACGTATGACTACCCTTCAGAGGATTTTTGTGAAAAAAAAAATATTTCCATGGATGTTGGTATAAGCAACCCATGTGCAATGTGTAAATAAAGTCGTTAGAAGCGCTATCGAGAAAACTGCGAAAAAATTTTTTTTTATGTATTATCGCCTCGCTCATATCGTTGACGGGCGGCTCGCTTTGTTCTCATATTACAATGCTTGTTGTTACTGTAAAAGGTTTTCTCAAAAGAAACCGCTGACTGAATTAGTGTTGCCAATTCTCTCATTGCTCAATGTCATTGCCACGTAAGTGTTTTGCTGCATCTACATCTTCCCGCTCTGTTTACTAACACTGTGCGGTGTGGCAACTACTCCAAGCGGCGGCGACTTCTTTGATGTTAACGTTCAACGAATTGAGCGAGGCGATAATAAAGTGGCATTAAAAGTAAGAAAATAGATCAATATGTATATATATATATATATATATATAAAAGGCTTTGTCCTGACTGACTGACAGGAATCAACGAAGAGCCTAAACTATAACAGGTAGAGACATGGAATTTTGACAGTACCTTCGTTTCATAATGTAAGTGCTCACTAAGAAAGGATTTTGAAAAGTTTTAATTTTAAATGCCAAAAATCAAATGTTTTTGAGAATACTTAATCCCTTTTTACACAGAATTATCAAATCCAAGTCACAGTTGACATGACAACATACTGTTGCTAGTAGCCACAGGTAGCTTTGGAAATAAATGATACGGGACTTTGACAAATTAGTTAAGCTCTCGATATAATTCATTGCTGTAAATAAACATTGCAGATGAAATCCACGAAAATAATGCAGTCACATAACTTTCTCTACCCTGGACATAGAGAATACTGAACGAGGTATGGTAATATGTATAATATTATGTCCCAGGTTTTTGGGGAGGGAAGTATTTTCATTTCATCCCCGAACCGTTGTATGGTAACATGAGAGTGAGAAATAAAATATCCCGCAAAGACAATGCAATTTTTTGTTGCCGGAATTTCTGTTTCTGCTTATTTCAACTCCTACCAGCCATGGTGTATAGAAGCGATGGGATGCAAAATTCTACATCCTCTGAGCCATAAAAGCTATATCAAGCGTTTTCTGAGGGAATAGTTTGAGTGAAATAAGTCATTCTTCATTTCAAATTCTAAATACCTATTTAAGGACCTAGAATTTGAAAATGGAAAGTCCTTCATAAGTTAATTGTCAAAATACAAAACCCGGGCGACGACGGGCCTTCTAAGCTAGTGTGTAATATGTGAGATGCTATTCTGAGAATATTACGTGAAAAAATGGGTACCGGTATGGTCCATAAATCTATTTAGGCCTAAACCTGGAGGTTTAAATTAATTTTTTAATGGTACATACTGGTTTCTTTCATATTATATTATGAATATGTGAAAAAGCTCTGCAACATAATCTATCCCGTATACGTTATACGGACTGATCTACCGTATTTTACGGACCATAAGACGCACATTTTTACATTGAAAACAGAGCCTTGAAAGTTTGCTGCGTCTAATGGTCCGAAGTACACTGAAAAATTAAAATAATGGTAAATATTGCCAGAACACCATACTTATAAACAAGGTGGCACAGACTGTACATTAGTGTACTTGTCACAATCATAAAAAGAGGGCAGCTGGTAGCCAGGTATACAATACGAAAAGAAAGGAATGTTGAGTTCTTTTATACAAAAGGATTTGTCTCCACCAGGTGATCTAAACAGCCTAGTCAGGTTAAACTAACCGTAGGCTGAACTGAGGGTCAGAGGGTGAAAAGGTATGAGAAAGCAGTTCGTTAGTTAAAATTTACATAATGTCACCTGTACAGAAGAGATTTTTGTACAACGCAGGTTTTAATTAGTAGTAGTAGTAAGTATTCTGCCTTCCGGCAGGTTTTCAAACTTGGTACGCGAATTTTGTTTTCCAAAACTGTCTATCCTCTGCTTCCTCCTTCAGCATCCAATATTTCCGCTTTTCCCTTAAATCGTCCAACAGCTGAATTCTTCTTCTTCCAAGTCTAGTTGTACCCTCCAGTCTTCCTTCTACGACAGTGACCGGCATGTTCCGTGCTCTGTGACGTCATACTACAGAGCAACCGCGCTCTTTGCTCGGCAATATCTCCGTACTGAGCGTGGAGGAAGGGTTCAACTGGCCAGTGGCGGAACGACGCCTATGCATTGGCAGAGTGCGCTCCGATCTTCGTAGATAGTATGGGAATAGCACAATTACAATGCATTTGTACGAAAACAAAATAGTACAACTGTGATAAATCAATGTAACAGAACAGTTTTGTTTGTAATGAAATTTAATATAGGCCCTACTTACACTAATCTGAAATGCATCCAGGTGCGGATGCGTCAGGTTATTTAAATGAGGCTCCGAAACTACTATAAACATACAAATACATAAAACATAAGAATACTTTAAGGAGTACTGCAAAACTTTGTCTACTCGGAAACTGAAAAATGTTAAAGTATACAAAATATACAAAATACACAAAATATACAAATTAAACTATACACCTTTGTGAGCACTATGCCAAGTATAGGCCTATTCAGACTTTTGATACACACCCTTACTTTGTGTCACTATCGTGCCCAAGCTCAAGGCATTGTCGAGATTTTTTCCCTCTTTTCTCGCGCACTAATTTTGCAATATTAGGAGACATAGTCTGGCTAACACACAAACGAGAACATTTTTCATGTTCTGATCAGATAGGCGGTTTCCATGTTGTGGTTTGCAGATCTTCATACAAGAAAAGAACTATTCACATACATACGTCGATACAAATACCTAATACTCAACATTCTAGCAGCAAATATATTATGTAGTTGCCTGGGGAAATCTTCTATAAAATATAGATAGATCCTTTTTGTTTTGAAAGCAGTCTTTCATTTCAATATTCTTTTGCAAATCAATGACTTCTAGTTGCAATGACGTTGGAACACTGTCAACATCCACAGAAAATGGTGTCGCAAATATGCAAATATCGGATTGGTGTTTTGCAAAATCTTGAAATCTGTAATAAAATATCCTGATCCAGTTCTTCTAATATTTGTACATAATTATTAATGTCTGTAATTGAATGACATACTGTAGACAACTTTGGAAAATATGGCGTGTCTCCGAGGGTGACCTGACGTTTCCGTAAGTCTAGTATTAATCTGAATGCACTAAATTTACCATACATTTCACTGATTAACTGACCTCTGCACCCTTGCCATGGTTAATGCACGCAATTCAATGTACCATCACGGCTCACCTTAACCCTACTGCTGCACTGAACGCCACTGCGCTAGTGCGTATTAACAGGAATGCATCTCAACTGCTCGCTCTCTCAAGCTCTTGCGAGATGATCGGCTCTTACGTCACAACTGCAGCATCTGCCGGACACTGTTCTACGACATCATGTAATAAACAGTTCCTTCTGAGAATGTCCCCAACCCAGTTTGCTTTCCTCTGACGAATTGTGTGTATGATTGACTTCTTCTCACCCACTCTACTCAGAACCTCTTCGTTTGTCACCATGTCCATCCACTTTATATTTTCTATCTGTCTCCAGCACCACATTTCAAAACTTTCTAAATATTTCTTCTCTAATTTCCTCAAAGTCCATGTCTCTGATCCATACAAAGCAATACTCCAAATATAACACTTCACCAGGTTTTTACGTAGCTCTAGGTTCAGACTACTAGATAGCAGAGTTCTCTTCTTCATAAATGCTTTCTTGGCCATGGCAATTCTTGATCTTATCTCCTTGGTGCAATAGGCATCTTTCGTCAGTACACTTCCTAAGTTTTTGAAATGGTTCACGTTCTCTAATTCTTGATTTCCCATGATAATTTGAAGCGGCTCTTCTCTCTTCGATATCCTCATCACCTTCGATTTACCTATGTTGATTGATATGTTTTAATTAGAAGTGATTTACACCGATTCCATTATACAAGGTTATAATTTGTTTTTGCAATGAAGTATATTATTCCCTTTAAAATGTTTCGTCTAAAATCAATCACATTAAATTTATTTTCCTTTAAATTTCCATCCTAAAATTAAGGTGCGTCTTTTGGTGAAGAGCGTCTTATAGTCCGTAAAATACGGCAAGTAAGCTTTATTGAATTCAAGACAGTTTCTTGATAAAGCTGATCTGTATTGAAACTAACCATTTTCAGAGTAAAACTAAGAACATGAACTAGACACTTGAGGATGATGGATGGGGGCGAAGGCAATGTTGATACCGAATGAAGACACAAGTAATATATACTCGTCGCTACAATCAGGGCTGTTAGTTTAGCGTTAAAAGCATCCACTTGAACGCATGATGAATTGTATTTCTGCCGCTACTCGGAAATAATCGATTATGATTCCAAAAGCATTAGTAATTCCTATTTACAGATAGCTTCAGGAAACTCTAGAGCCGACATTCCATTTCTCATGGTTGAAAGAAATAACACTTCCTTACCAGATAGTAATGCCCCACATTATTAGGTAGATTTCGAAGAAAAATCTGCCTATTGCGATCGGAACCATTTCATGATTTTCGAAAAATTCTTTCATGTCTTTACATTTCTTGCCTCCCTAAGTACAAATCCACCGCCCGTTCAATATCTTTACACGCTAGCGGCCGTAATTTTGAAGATATTTGAACCAACTTTTATTATGTTATTTCTAGGCCCAATAGTTCGGACAAGTTCGTTAATGACCAAAATTGGCCCAAGGGGGGTCGGGGAGGGGTTGAAATTTTGAAAAATTTATATCTCGGCCCCTATGAAGTATAGAGGGAAACTTTGTTTGAATAAATTAGTACTCCCTATGGATTTCACTGTCACACCAACGATTCGAGGGTTTTGGGGGTACGAGTGGGGGTGGGGGATGGAAATTCGAAATTTTTGAAACTACGTCTTGTGGGGTATCGTTGAAAAGCTCTTGATGAGTACTCTACAAATCAATAACTAGTTTCTCGATAGTTCTCATATAAGGCAAGGTTTGAAAAAGTGCTCTTTCCTCTTTTTTGCAGTTATTATTGCGGGTTTGTCATGCCAAGGCTAAAGAAGAAGAGTGCTACGCAGCAACAGTTAATTAAACCAAAATCACTTTGAAATCTACCTCAGCCTGTAGGCCTGCCTAAAAGGTTTTTTTGCTTATGTCTATCTATAACGAAGACCTACCGATTTGCTAAATTTAAGGGTAGTTTTCGACATGACACCCGGCACGGTTCCCTTGTAAGTTAAAAAATTGAAAACGTTACAATTCATAAAGATTTTTCAAACGTTAAATTTCTCATCGTGGTCGCAAAAATCGTCAAACTTGATGGTTGTCAACTTAATTCCTTATGGTGCCATCCGTAAGTTACACTAGAAAATCTATAACCTCTGTGTGAGCAGAGCAGCTAGTCGGTCCAATATGGCTGCCGGGTATAAATATTATAATAATTATATTTCACATATATTAAAAGGCCGCTGAAATGACGTTTTTAAGATCAGTTAAAGGATGCAATTTATCAGATAAAATAAGGAATGATCAAATAAGAGAAGAACTGAAAATATTTTCCCTAGAAGAAAAGATTGCAAATTATAGAAATCAATGGGCAGAACATGTTAATAGAATGACACTAGAAAGGATCCCACGAAGAATTATGTATTATAAACCTAAAGGGAGAAGACATCCGGGAAGACCTAAGAAACGTTGGACAGATACACTGTGAAGCCGGAACAGGCATATGGCCTAATCCTTGATTTGAAGAAGAAGAAGAAGAAGATATATTAACAGCTGTCTACAAATCGTGTGTGATACAAATGATAATGCTTTGTGTATCTTGTGTTAGAAGCTCTCATTTTAATCCAAGCTGACTAACAAATAAATGTCTGGATATTAACTGCATCGGGTGATGTTATTCTGAGCCACGGTAAAGCTTCTCAGTAATCCTTATTTTGTGTCAAAAACGCAGTAACACAAGCCATGGTTTGTGAACCCTGCTCTCCATTGGAGCCAGGCAATTACTGTGAATTGTGCTCAATGAACGAGTCAGAATAAATATTGCAGCTATGTCGTATTTGACCATTAAACGTACTTTTCTAAAAAATTGGTTTTTTGAAAGCATTTCGATTATCGATATCACCACACTGCATAGAACGCGCTAGAGTTACAATATAAATGTTTCTTATTATTGTTCATTATGATTATTATTGTTATTATTATTATTATTATTATTATTATTATTATTATTAATATTATTAAGCTAAGATTTTTACTAAATAGTCTGCAATTTTCTTAATATTTTCAAATTTGTTTGTAATTTAAAACAAAAGAGGGCGAGGATTACAAACTACCCCCACTCCTCCTGCTTAAATAGGTAGAGATTAGGAGACATGGATCATTCTAGGAGAGATCACTGCAGCGTAAGGATTTGAATAGGTAAGTACACGTCAGATATTTATTACCAGTGTTAGAAGCGTTCAGATCGAAATCACTGGAGTTATTAGTTTTGCTATAACGTGCAGCAGGTAAATTGAAATGTACCTCTTTTAACATACAGGCCATAGTCTTTGAATCCTTACAGAATAAAATGTGACTAAGAGCTTCCTTAACTTCAGAATCATTAACTATTGAGCAATTCTGATACTCAGGATTTCTTCAAGTGCTTTTATAATGTATAAAGAGAAAACCATGCGAATCCAGTTGCTATTTTTAGCTCGTGTACTTTAGGCATTCTACCCAACTTACCTAGTGTCAATAGACAATTCTTAAGCAAGCCAAAGGAATAAACTTATTATATATATTTGTTGGAGCCCGAAGGTTCATTAGTTTACCTATAGCCGTTTCTACTTCTGTAAAAGTCGGTTCTGCAACCAACGGCTCCTCTGTGAATATTTAACTGTCTACACTTTGGACATTCTATGTACATTTAATAATTGATTTAAAGAAATTTTTTCAACTATTCAAAATATTGTTCGAAGCCAAGAGTATAGTTCTATCATTGTCTTTAATCATGTTTATTTTAGGTTGAAAACCTTTCTTGAAGTCCTTTTATTCCCTTGTAGAGATCCCTAACATTTTTGTATTTAATATTTACCTCTAATTCATTTACTTAGTCTTTGATTTCTTTTCTTTGTTCCAATGGTTCTAGAGATTTCTCGTTTAGCATTGTTTGAGATTTTCGACAGTAGTTTCATTTGGATTCTGCAACCATTGTAGCTTTGCCTGCTTTCTTGCATTTACCAATTTCTTGCACTCGTCATCGAACCACGGTTCATTTGGTTTCAGTTCAAGCGGACCTGATCTTTTTCTTTTGCGTCTACTTTAATATTGTCTTTAAGGGAATGCACCAGTGAGATTTGTTAAAAATTGTGAAAAAGTCATTTTTCATTTTTGTGCTGATAAAATTCTACAAACATTCTAGTTTCAGAATCTATTTTCGTTTGACATTCTGCGTGTTTAAAGGGCGTCAGGTGACTTTTAAATGGCCTTGCGCACGTTCCTGACTGCTACCTGCCTGCCCTTAAAGATCGTTTATCTATTTTTTTTTCATCATTTTTCATAATTTAAAACACTGCACACGATGAAGTCTTTATGCAATTTCTCTCAAATTTTCAGCACGTGTTCTTAAGGTGTAGTTATACAAATCTGTCATATGAATTTTTGAAATTATGAATATTTTATTAGTTATGAATTTTCAAAATAAATATATTTTTGAAATTTTGAAATATAAATATATATAACTTACACTTTTTTTTTATCTCAGGAACCTTAAACCTTGGAAAAAAATCATATGACAAATTTTTTCTTCATAGTTAGATAAATAAAGTGCATTTGTAAAAAAATTAATTTTTGAAAATTTTCCTCGTGTGGAGTATTTTGAAAATCGCTCTACTTTTATACTATGAAAATTAATAACTCAAAAACTTTTCAAGATATTAGGATGAAATTTAAACCATAAAATAAATGCATGAGACAAGTGTATGGTAAAATTTTGAGCTATATTGCTTGAAAACTTTCGATTTTCGTAATTTCAGTGGTGCATTCCCTTAATGCTTTCCCAGGTTTTATCGATATCCATATCATCCCTAGCTTTTTGTTCTGCAAATCTATTTGAAATCTCGACTTGGTCTTCTTCTTCTAGTGCCTATCCGTTCCTCATGTTGGTGACCATCCTAGCTATATCAATTTTGCTTCTCGCTCGTGTGTGCAGTCCATGTCCTTAAGTTTCAAAGTCTTCTTCTTCCTCGTCCTCTTTTATCAGGGATCTTTCTTTGAAGAATGTTCTGCAACAGTTTATACCCGTTTCCATTCCTCGTTATTAGGGGACGGATTTCTAAGAAATGTGATATTTTTCCCTTTGCATTATTTCAGATTTCAGACTAATTTAAACCCTTTACCAAGCATCCTGGTGAAAATGGAACGGCTTTTATTGTGCATATAACTGCATATTTAGGAAATTTTCAACTAGGGTAGCATATTTGATATGAATATACATATTTAGGTCATATTTTGGCATATTTGTGTGCATATTAAAGAAATTTTTAAGTTTCATATCATATTTAGTAAATTTTGCATTATACTGATATTTTTTGAGAATTTACATATATTTTAAATAATGAACACATTTTTATAAAATGAATCGTAATAATAATAATAATAATAATAATAATAATAATAATAATAATAATAATAATAATAATATAATTTTATTGTCGTTAAACAGCATGGTAATAGACAACGTCATGGACAAATATACACAAATTTGATATTTAACTATCTTAAAGTAAATTATAAAACATGGATTAAAGATCATATATAAATATCAGTCAAAATATATACAAGTATAATGTTTACCTTATATTAAAATATGAAAACATTGGTCCAAAATCATAGTCATAAAATTTACAGAATTTAGTTTTTACTTAAAATAAAGCTTGGATCCAATATCAGAGTTCTCATATTTTAAAAATAAACAACTTTATTGTAATTTAGCCACTATAACAATAGGCATAGTCAAATTTATATTAACAATAAAACCTACACCTACATAAAACCAATGAAGCCATAGAATACACTATACAGTAATTGATTGCACAAATTGCGTTTATGTTATAGACCTTTAATCACTCATTACTATTACTTATACAATCATAAAATTCCTTCAGTTCATAAAATGGGTGCTTAACTAACCATTCATACATTCATAATGAAACTTTAAAAATATACATAATGTGTAAGTGGTAAAATCTTATTTTAAATTGTATTGGTCGTATTTTAATGTTTTTTTAGGTCATAAATGCATGCATATATCCTATTTTTTAGGTCTTAGAAATCCGCCCTAGTGATAACGTTGCAATAACAGAAAGGACGGCTGTTAAGTCTGCATAATTCACGGAAGTAAACTTAAACTTTATAAAAATGTGAAGAGGAATAAAAATCTGTTCTTGTTCGTATAATAAACTTATCATATTAACTGGGCATTTAATAGATTTAAATAGTATTACAAGTACGAACATAAAACACCACTTAGTTTTGCCCATGCTGACAACGTTTCTAGTCTCTGCAATGTTCTTATTCGAACCTAACCTGGCAAAGCGTGATGATAAAATCAAAATCCAGAATTTTCCTAACTCGACGACTGACTTCAAGATTTGGAACGTACATAAGCGATTTCTAGGTGAAAATAAATACGTGAAATCCAAGAATCGAACTTATACAGAACTATTTAAAGGATTTTTCTCTTTTCAGAAACATAATGGAAAGTTCCGGATCAAGTTCTGCTTCAAGCCCTGCAGCTGGTTCTCCCAGTGGAAAAATGCAGTCCAAACTTCCTGAAGGATCTTCAGAAAAACTCCAGTCTCTTGTTCAAGGTGCCAGTTCAAGTTCATCTTCAAGCTCTGCACCTGGTTCTCCCAATTCAAACGTGCAGTCCAAACTTCCTGAAGGAACAACAGAAAAACTTCAGTCTCTTGGTCAAGGTGCCGGATCAAGTTCCACTTCAAGCTCTGCACCTGGTTCTCCTAATTCTAATGTGCAGTCCAAACTTTCTGAAGGAACAACAGGAAAACCTGAGCAGAAATTGGAAGAATCAGATGCCGCAAAGCTTCTAGAACTTGCCGAAGAAATAGGAATTGCTCCGAATGTTGAAAAAGTAGAACCAATCATTATTCGAGAAGAATCAACAGAACCATGCGTCTTCAAGTCAGTTAATGAAATATGCAATCTTCCTATGGTTCAGTCTGTTGTGGGTACAGCCAATAAATTCTACATAAGGATAAAGGTAAGCAATAAAATAAAATTAAATTGCAAAGCCCTCATATCATAAACGTCACAAGGGCATCTGGAACTCTTAGGTATATTCTATGCCTAGTCAATGACATTGTACTGAAGAAGATTATGATTAACGTAAACAACCAAAATTACATATGGAAGATACTTCTTCAGAATTTCAGTACTTCCATTAAAAGGGAATGCACCACTGAAATTACTAAAATCGAAAGTTTTCAAGCAATATAGCTCAAAATTTTACCATACACTTGTCTCGTGCATTTATTTTAAGGCTTAAAATTTTATCCTAATATCTTGAAAAGTTTTTGAGTTATTAATTTTCATAGTATAAAAGTAGAGCGATCTTCAAAATACTCCACACGATGAAAATTTTCAAAAATTAATTTTTTTACAAATGCACTTTATTTATCTAACTATGAAGAAAAAATTTATCATATGATTTTTTCTAAGGTTTATGGTTCCTGAGATAAAAAAAAGTGTAAGTTATATATATATATATATATATATATGTCAAAATTTCAAAAATATATTTATTTTGAAAATTCATAACTAATAAAATATTCATAATTTCAAAAATTCATATGACAGATTTGTATAACTACACCTTAAGAACATGTGCTGAAAATTTAAGAGAAATTGCGTAAAGACTTCATCGTGTGGAGTGTGTTAAATTATGAAAAATGCTGAAAAAAAATAGTTAGATAAACGATCTTTAAGGCAGGCAGGTAGCAGTCAGGAACGTGCGCAAGGCCATTTAAAAAGTCACCTGACGCCCTTAAAACACACAGAATGTCATAAACGAAAATAGAATCTGAAACTAGAATGTCTGTAGAATTTTATTAGTACAAAAATGAAAAATGACATTTTTTCACAATTTTTAACAAATCTCAGTGGTGCATTCCCTTAAAACCGAAATACGTAAGCAAATCTCGTGCTTATGCTAGTTAGGTTAGATAAAAATGTCCATATAACTCGTTCTTGTAACGTAGAGAAATTGTGTGTTAGTGTTCCTATTTCTCTTCCTATAAGCCTGTGCATTCTCTAACAAAACCAGAGTAGTTAAGAGGGTGTAGTTTACATAAGCACATCACTGACTCATATTAAAGAAAATATTTCTACATTTAAATTACGAAAACACTTTCGTATTAACATTTTTAGTATAATAAGTTTCGACTGAAATCAGGAAATGCTTGTTTTTTATGAAGTTCAGAAACTCTTTATCTTCTCTTCTTCTATCTTTAAATCTAAAAATAAATATTTATAACACTCGCTTACTCTTCGGTAAGAACATAATCTGAGTGTGTTCGGAAACAGGGTGCTTAGGGAAACATTTGGGCCTAAGAGAGATGAAAATTGGGACTGATGAAAACTGCATAACGACGAAGTTCATAAGTCATAACCTATACTCTTCACCATCACGAAGGATGAAATGGGCTGGACATGTTGCGCGCATGGGGGAGGAAAGAGATCTAAAAAATATTGACTGGGAGAACCGAAAGGAAAAGACCACTTGGAAGACCTAGACGTAGGTAGGAGGACAATATTAGCATAGATTTAAGGGAAGTGGGATTTGCGAGGGATGATTGGATGCAATTAGCACAGAATAGGGTTGAATGGCGGGCTGAGGTAAGCGCGGCAATGAACTTTAGAATTCCATCAAATAGATAACATCAGTTTAGCTTACTTAGGAATAAATTGTCTATTGCCATTGAGTGAGTAAGGCACGGTAGACTGTTTTAATTTTTTAGCAGCAATGAAAACTTTTCAAGAATAAAATGTCAAAGCATAATACGGTCCATTTGGGGCGTTAGAAATTACTGTAGAGTCTGAATATGGAGAAGCAAGAAAACTCCTCATTAAAATGACACGTTATGTTATTGATTTTTTGCACGACTTAACTAATTAGTGGTACTTACGAATGTTGTTGCCGTGGATCGTAAGTTGACATTCCCACACGCAATCTTGTTGCTATGTGCGGTAAGAGTTTCCGTGCGGAAAGAATTTACTTACGACACACATCATAAGACAAGCCTTTATGGACAAGGCCCCCCAGGACAAATATTCGGTTCCCATAACAACCAACACATGCTAATCACTTTCTGAAATAAACATCTATCTTCAATAGTGTATATACATAATGTTTTCAGGTAATATCTCAATTAATATAATTAAATTGATATAAATAATCATCGTGCAAAAAATAGCATGCAATACTCGAGCCGTAAGCGCATAACGGATCTCGGAAAATTGAAAAAACTCGGCTGTAGCGCCTCGTTTTTTCAAACTCTTTCCTCGATCCGTATGCATAGCTTACGGAACTTTTATCGCAAGTACTATTGTGACATAGTAGCTTACTTATTTCTTACAAGTACATTGAGACTGATATAATGAAAAACAAGTTAAAAGCTGGGAAACAGGTATAGCCTATTGTTACATTACAATAAAAATCTGATGTGAGAGTCACATAACTTCCTCTGCCCAAATAAAAGCAGTATTCACATATCCTTTTACAGAATCGCAAGACACAATTTTACGCTAATTATCCTATAAATACCTCTTCTTTCAATGATGCGACTAAAAGCGCAAGCTATATAACAAACTTAAAAAAAGAACAAGTGACTGCAGACGTTTATTGAACTTTCCGCCGTAAAGAATAATTTCCGAAATTTATCGAATATTTCCCTCAGATACTTCTTTACTCTATACCTGGCCAACAATACATCTTTCTCACTTCACATTCTTATATAGAATAAGAGGCCGTGAAAGAGTGCGTATTCAGTTGTTCATCACGCAAGACAAAATTTCTACAAACAGTGGGTGAACAGTGGCTGGCTTGTAACTACCCTCAGAGAATTTTTTCGAAAAAAAGTTTCAAATAAACGTTTTAGCTCTCAGTGAAAGAAACAAATGTGCAAATTTTAAAGAAAATCGTTAGAGCCGTTTTCGAGAAAATCGCGAAAAACGAAAATTTCTTCATGTAAAGTCCCCTTAAAAATAAGGGAAATTTGTCGCCAATCTTCGAATCACATCTTCAGAAGGTACCTGACCCAAATACGAAATTTTGTTTTCATACGATTTTCCGTTTTGGAGCTAGAGTGTTCACAGACAGAGACAGACAGACACACAGACATGTTTCCAAAAACAGTATTTTTGGATTCAGGGGGCCTTGAAACGTGTATATATGCTAAAAACTCAACTTCGAATTTTGGGGTCGAAAACAATACTTCCTCTACCTATAGTAGGCCTACCTATGGTACGGGCAGAGGAAGTAAAAATTAGCGTCAGTAATGTTTGTTTATTAACCGGGTTTTGAAACACGAACTAGTTTGGTAAATACCAGCAAAGCGAATGAAGTATAGGTCCAATGCTTCTAATTTAATTTCCAGACATCTTTAAAAATTACAGTAGAATTCCAATTATTCGGATTGCTTTAAGCCTATTAAAGTGGGATTTTGCAGCAGCGAGGATTGGTAAACCTTCTTTCGGGGCCGATTTGCGAATCGGCAAAACTTTTAGCCGACAAAATCGACAGTTTGTGAGGAAGACAACTGACTCGACATTAGACATTTTTTGTAATTACAGTTCTGTACAATTTAGTATTTATAAAAAAAAAAAATATCTTTCCTAATTATTTACTGAATTATCCGGGTCGGGACCGTTCCCAATAAATCCAGTTACTGGAGTTATACTGTAGTTTAGATTTTTAAAAAAATTCTACATATCCAGTTAAATAATATACAGACTATAATTTCTCAAGATTTTTGTCGCTTTGAGTCGGAATTTCTGTAAGCGCTTCGTCAGAAGTTGTATAAAATGAACATAACTTGGAGTATTAGTTGAGTCATGTTAACATAATACTGAGAAGCACGTCTCAACTTGCATGTTATATAATTTAACTCTTCAAGGAAACTTTATAGAATGAAGGTAATTGAAAATGGAGTAGTACTACTGTGGAACAAATCCACGTTTCCATTAGAAGTGTAGTTTCTTCAGATTTCCGCTACCAGTACTTCAGAAACATTGGGTTTCGTCTGAAATCAATCCAACTCTTTTGAGATTTACAAATGCCCTGTGGCTCTATTTCTTCTAAACTTTTAAGAGGTAGTAATAATTATTCTAAGTGCCTTTATTTCCTGCTTAACATTGGGTTTTGTCTTAATTATTGCAGAAGAGTAACTGTCTGTGCAATCTGTATCTGACTGGAGTGGAGAAAGCAGTGAATGTCGTTTCCATGGCAACGAGGCCGTGTGCACAGTGTCTTGTCTATTCTCCAGTGGGGCTCATGGACACAATCGCATATAAAGGCATAACCTTCGTAGAGAACCAAGTCCCAGCGCTGACACTGCCAACAGATCAGGTATGCTAATCCTTAAGCTCAAACCACGGAAAAGTTGACGTATGTAATCATTTCTTAGTGCAGTCGTGGTCCTAAGAGGCCCGGGTGGCGTTGGGTACATATACGACCCTGCAACGGGAGAGGTTGGACCAAGAATAAGAATGAGCTTATTGATGTACGAAATTTAGTTCCCTCTTAACTTTAAGAATTGACGTTTTCGTTTTTTTTTATTTCTTATTTTCGAGAAGTTAGATTATGAAAAATATGTCTTGTCTTAACTGTATTTGAAAAGATTCTACATCTATTAAATTTATGTATTGGATATTTCTAGGTATTTTAACTTATATTACTTATAACCAAATTACTTATAACCAAAATATTCAAATGGCATTCAAGAGGTATGCTTTGGTTCATTCATTTGTACGATAACTAGAACAAAAAATAAAAATTTTGTTCACTAGTCTTTAGTTTGTCATGAAAACTATTATGGAAATGTAGTTTGTTGGAAAAGAGTAAAATACAATGCGTTTTTTATAGGGGTAGCTTTTCCCCGCGCTGGCCGTTGAGGTATTTTAATAATTTATTCAGCGAAAATGTAGCCATGTCAGTTTTCTCAGTGCGTGTTAAATATTAAAGAAATATTCTGTGAAGAGAATTAATTATAGCACATTTGATACTAAATTGTATTCGTTATGTGATATAACGTCCTTACGTCAAGAGATCTCTCCTATTTAAAGAGATCTTGTTGTATAACTGGTAATTAAAAGGTAACAGGTCATGGTATTCTAAAAACACTTAATTCTCCGGTGAAAGTATTGGCTAACATATTTAGGAACTGTTGTTAATGTTGTTTGCTTGTATCGTAATGAACCCCTGTTGGATATGCAACGGAGAATATCGTAAAGAAATACGCGAGTTTTCCACTGGCCATTGGATATATAAAGTTCAAGGACCCGGTCATGGCGTTCTAACCTAACCACAACACTTTAATTGGCGGTTATTTGTTGTATTAAATTCAGTTGTAATTTTTGTGATAATTAACCGTAAAAGTTAAGTTTTGCTTGGATACTTTCTCGAACGAGTCTTATCGTAAGATCCATCGGACCGCGGCACAAATAAGCTTCTCCTGTAGACGTACCTGAAAGCAAGAAAATACAAGTTGTAATATTCCGTAGGTAAAATATACCCAAACATTTCAGAGTAGACTAAATTTAACCTTTATAATTTAACTAGCTTAAAAGACCCGGCGTCGCCCGGGTTTTGTATTTTGTAATTGGAAATTAGCTTATGAAGGATTTTCAATTTTAAATTCTAGGTCCTTATATAGGCATTTATAATTGGAAATAGGAAGAACGACTTATAACACTCAAACTATTCCCTCAGAAAACGCTTGATATAGTTTTTTTATGGCTCATAGAGGATCTAGAATTTTGCATCCCATCGCTTGTACAGTGCACAGCAAGCCTGGTAGAGGTTTAAATAAGAAGAAACTGAAATTCCTGTAACATAAAATTGTAATATCGAGGCGGGAAATTTCCCACTCTTATGTTACCATAAAGCCGTTTTGGAGATGAAATTAAACAGAAAGCATTATCACTTTCATACTTTTCTCTTCAAAAACCTGCGGTATAATATAATAATTTACACATAACATGAATTATTTTGATAACTTCTCTTATTTGTCAAAAGTGCATTTCAATTGTTTTTTCCAAGCCCACCTGATACCATTTGGCAACAATATATTTTATGATTTGGAATTGATAATTCTATGTAAAAATGGATTAAGTATTTTCAAAAACATTTAATTTTTGGCATTTAGAATCAGAATTTTTCAAAATCCTTTCTTAGTGAGCACCTACATTATAAAACGAAGGTACTGTCAAAATTCCAAGTCTCTACCTGTTATAGTTTAGGCTGTACGTTGATTCCTGTCATTCAGTCAATCAGTCAGTCAGTCATTCATTCAGTCAGTCAGGACAAAGCCTTTTATATATATAGAGATTGAAAAATTGTTGCCTTCTGATTTCTGTGGACTGTAACCATTTTATTTATAGAAATTTGTTCAGATCTCATATCTGTAGAATCGATTATAGAATTTATCTGGATTAATATATCGTAATTTCAACTAATAAATCATGCAATAGCAAAACCCAAAAACACCGTATTAGAGAGGAATGCGCGAATTTAGACTGCCAAGTTTTTAGCTCATGGAGAAGTGGGTAAACGTTCTTAGGGAGTGAATAATTTAGATGTGATAGACGTCTCCACACTTATAAGGCAGTTAGAATGACTGAATTTGGCATGCTAAGGGCAATTATTTAATGTATTAATATTCCTCTAAAATTTTCTAATTTTAGATGTCCTTTAAATGAGTTAAAAATTACACAACGTGTGGAAGATGTACAAAATTTACTTGAAATCAGGAAATTTACCTCTACCTAAGGCCTAACCGATGGAGATACGACAAAAGATCAAAGGTCCAAACTTTTAACCTCTAAAAATAATCATTACTTAAGGTGCGACCGGTTTTATAAAACTTGATCATTTAGGCCCTAGCTACTAGGCCTATAAGCTTCTAAATAAGGTCTGCAGCAACTCGAAAGCTTCATCCGCCATTCTGAAAGTTTTTTGAGGGTTAAAAATTACAAAACTGTTTTTTGTTTGTTTTTTAATGTTCCATCGGTTACAGCTAAAATATAGTGTGCCGAATTTCAACATTTTAACTCGTGAGGAAGTGGGTTAACATTGTCAGTGAGTTACCCACGCGGCTTTATATTAGTGATATAATAGTTATACTTTCAATGAAGAGCATTCCAGCAGTGCAGTATTAGTAACAGATAACAAATGTTTGTCAATCACTGATTACTAGTTGAGACAGCATGGCTTTAGGTAATACCTTGCCTCACCATGCAAACTTGAATACCATAATCATTTTACTCGTAGAATCAACTATCCTTGCGTACAGTTAGCCGTGTTAAGTTGCCTTACATAGGCAGTCCCGTTTACACTAACCGAAATCTTGGACCAGAACATTCTCTATAGTAAATGGTTGTACGAAGATAATGAGAACTCAATGCTGCTCCTATATCGAACCATAAAATTACGTAAGGTTTCCTCCCTTCTTCACGCTATTTTCTTCAGAACTGGTTGTGCCATGTTGAACTCTCAAGTATAAACCATGTATACTTTGTTTCAGTTGATTGATGAGACTAAACAGTACATAGAAAAAGCCACAAGACCCTGCAGAAGAACAATCCAGAAATACGTGGGAGGCGCCATTGTTGCTCTATTGCCTAATGACGTCATTCTTGCACAACCCGCGAGACCAGGAAACGGAAACGACGTCACAACTGGTAATGACATTCCTGAAGATGAGCAACTGCCAGCTCCAGAAAATAACTAGTCTTAATTGTTGCTATCTTCGTATACTGAATACTTGGATTGGTTCTATCGAATTGGTCGAATAGTTTTATTCAGGCAAGAAGAGGATTTTCTATAGTGCATACAGAAAAGCTCTCACATGTATATACATACAAATATGATCTCCACAAATCTTAAACTGTTCTTTTAGTTCTCAAATTTGCAACCGTTCTTATATTGGAAATTGTTGAAATATCATTTTAGAAGATGGAAAGTTTTGAAATAAGTTAAACCGGTAGAATAATGTAAATATATTTATTTTAATCCCATTTTATATAATATTTAAATGTAATACATGTAATATATATATATTGAAATTATATTTTAGCAGAAATTAATAAATGAACCTCGTTATTACAATCTGGTTTCAGTTTAGAGATTTCCTGACCCTTATAAGCCTCCAAACTACAAGTTCTGCTGATTACATAACGGAATAATCCCAAACCTCAACAATAGTTGCTCTTCACTGGGCATTAGACCCAAATCATTGCTGTTCTGAGACACTGGAATCTTCTCCACGACCCTTCAGATCAGTAGCCTCTGATCTGAGACATTTTCATGAAAACAGTTTTGACACACTCGCATAACTTCTCTTCCCTTAATATGGTCCAGCATAGAGTACATGGCTGCATTGCTGTAGTGCGCATTCAGTTGTTTCAGCCAAGTCTCATAATTCGCGAGGAAAGACTTGAAATAGTTATTTATGAATCAATTGGTAAAAAGATTTTATTTTAGAGTATGTTTGTTTGTGAAATTAGGGCGATTGTAGCAATCCTACGAGCAAAAATTCATTTTACACAATTTAGACAGGCGTTTATATTTGTGAAATCGTAATTTTAAATACGTAGCCTACGCTGCATCCATTTTGGGAGCATTACAATGAAATTTAACATACAAAAGGCGTAATGAATTTTAAAATTTACAAGTTATATCAGACTAACTGTATTTAATAATCATTTGCAATTATTCTTAACTGAAAGCAAAGTTGGTCCCCCTGGAGTATCATAATTTTATACCAGTCAGTGGCAGGGGCGTATTCAGAGGGGGGCTGCGGGGGGGAGGGTGCAGCCCCCCTGAAATGTTAACTAAGTGGTGATGTGTTGCACATTGATTTCTTAGATAGTAGACATTTTAATTGCATGAAATAAAAATGCCAGCACTACGTTGTTAGCCTAACATCTGCTTTATCTGATATTCATGAAACTAGGTATACGCATTTATAACGTCCGTGGGAAGAAGCCTATTGATTTTCGACCAAATCGTTTAACTGGTACCGGAGTAAAGCCTAATTTAGTGCTTATTTTATGGTAACATCACCGCCGTCGCGAGAATTACACTGCCTGTCCAATGCTTTATTTTAACATGGAGTTCAGAGTATTGTTAAATTGCCTAATTTATCCAGTAGAGGCGACACAGTTCACACCCAGATTGCAGCAATCACTAATCAAAATAAGCATTAAACAGACACAGATACTTGTGTTATTTGTTTAGAACGTAATATCATTCCAGTATATGACACTTACCTTGAAATGGAATTTTGGAGCAATAATTAAAATAAATGTAAATTAATTAGACGCATTGATAGACTTTACTATGAGCACCGCCGTCTCGAGGAGTAATACAGTTTAGAAGGCAGTGATTATGAGACGGCGGTGACAGCACTACATAATCAACAATGTCGTAGCAAAAAAAAGAAGCAGTCTGGGTGTGAAAGGTGCAGCCATCTGTAATGTCGCAGAGTACGCAAAATTAGCCGTATAGGACAGGCAGTGTATACACGATTAATACAGTTTAGAAGGCAGTGGGTAATATATGAGAGAGATTTTATAAATGAAAATCCGTTTTCATGACAACATTGTTTTACACTGTTCATTTATGGCTTTGGAAGTTGCAATACAGCTAGCTATGGCAAATAACACTACCCCCTTCACATATGCTTATCAAACTAGACCTTTGTTCTTGCTTAATGAATCGATATGGAACCTAACAAGGAGATCTATTACAAAAATAACTTATTTTGTTCATATCATAATTGCAATTAACTTTTCACTGATTAAACAAAAGCATTCTGGCACTTTGTTAAATCAGTTTACCTGGTGTTATTATTTGAAACACTTTTTTCGTGTGTAGAGAACTGAGTGTTGCGGTGACTTAATACAGAGTCTGGCTGGAGGCAGTTTACAGATAGCGGCTTATTTGTCTATATCACTTGATGTTGACTCGGCAGATTACGAGAGCGCCCTCAAATGAACAGCCAGGGAGGGCAACAGAACGTAATGTTAGTAATAGCCACTTCTACGTAGCAGCCTACAGAGGAAGTTGTGTCATCGTGACAAAAAATCGAAATCGAGATAACACCGGGAAAGCCTGTTTCACGATGCCTAGTAATCGAAAAAAAGTGTTTTTGGTTTGACGTCTGTCCGTCTGTCTGTCTGTCTGTCCGTCTGTGGACAAGCACAGCGGGTAAACGGTTCATTGTATTTACTTGTTTTTAGATTAAATACTTGTTTAGTAAACGTTAACTAAAACAGTTGTTTGTCGGACTGCTCCAGGGGCGGATCCACGGGGGGGGGGGGGAATTGGGGAAATTTCCCCCCCCCCCAAAAAAAATTTGTAACATAAGCACAAATTATTCAAAATTTATTAGAACATAACCCAAATATTTAAATTAAAGCAACGACATTCATTATTTTGAAATACCTTTGTAAGAAAATGCTGAAATGTTCATTTTGTTTTCAATTATGTACTGGGAATAATTAATTTTTATGAGTAAAAACTTCCCTCTCTACTTTGGTTCCCCCCCCCCAAAATGTCTCTCTGGATCCGCCCCTGCTGCTAACACGCCGAAAAATTGCATTTTAGTGACCTGGGCCGCTAAAATTCCATAAAACTACATTTGAAATACAATTTTTTTTAGGACGCAAGTGGACCGACGACAAAATTTCAGAATGTTCTAAATTTTAAATGTTTACCCCAGAAAAATCTTAAAGTCGTTCCGCAGTTCTTTGTTTCGTTTAATACTAGCAGGTGCCCGTGGCTTCGCCCACGATAATTAATTTAAACATTAAAAATTAAGAGTATAATAACTATTAAAGCATTATAGCCTATTTATTAACACTTGCACGCGAATCATTCATAAACTAAGCCATTAATAATTAAACAGCTAAAATTCCTGCTTTAGAGTCCATTCCACGATATGAAAGCGCCCCCTGGGAAAACTATATCAGAATCGATTATGCAGTTCCAAAGGAACCTATGAACACACAATACGTAGGCCTACTGTTTATTGACATGAATATGTGAATTTTATTTGATCAATTCAGTGTAATTTTCAGAAATTATATAATGTTTCAAGGGAAGGAATGGTTTGTTTGGATTATTATTATCAGCGATATTTCAAGAGTTATACCATCAATATTTTACAGCTGTTGCCCCCCATTATTCATTGACTCCAGGATTTTTAAGAAATTTACACTGGTAGATTAATAAAAATGTTTGTGGTTCAGAGCTATGAAAATTGTAAGTAAAAATAAAATTAGAATATTTGTTCATTGTGTTCATTTCACTTAGGCCTTATATAATAAAGAAACTGTTTTGCCAATTTTGTAGTCGTCATGAAAGTTTACACTGCGAGAGACGAACATCGCCGAGTATACCCGATGTCTCACGAAGTGGGCGAGCGAGCAAGCACGCTATTTAGGGCCGTTGAATTGTATAAGAGCAGATGGCTAATTAGTTAATATGGACTATGGCAGTCTAAATGCAATTAATGTATCTCTTCTATAAAGTGTCAGTTAAAACTTTTCTTAGAACCACACGGGGGTGTAGAGGCAGAGCCCCACTGGGAGTTTGGAGGTTTAGCTCCGAACGAGCAAAGCGACTATTTATATATTATCAGGTTATGTAGTTAATTCCTGTAAAACCACCCCCCCCCCCCATGACTGAGTGGTTAGATCGCTCCTCTTCCACCGCTGGGACCCGGGGTCGAATCTTGGTGGATCCATGTGGAATTTTTGGTGGACAAAATGGGGTCGTGGCAAGTTTTCTCGGGGTACTTCTGTTTCCCCTGCCACATATCATTCCATGACAGTTCTATTCGTCATACTATGACCATTGGTTGCAATAAAGGAATTATAGTGCAACACCCTGTTCCTACACCCACGATCCGCCACTGATCAGGGAAACTGCATTTCAGTACATGAAACGTGGCTGCCATTTTGTAACTTTAATTAGGCTACTCATAACTGTAGCAGTTTGATTAATTTTGAACATAGTATGCAATTGTACAAGTAGTCAATAAAGAGTATGTGAGATTGCAAGATTGTAGAGCAATTCATTGCTGAGAAAAAAAATCTGATGTGAATGTCACATAACTTCCTCTGCCCAAATAAAAGCAGTATTCACATATCTTTTTACAGAATCTCAAAACACAATTTTACGCTATTATTATCCTATAAATACCTCTTCTTTCAATGATGCGACTAAAAGCGCAGGCTAGCCTATATAACAAACTTAAAAAAAAGAACAAGTGACTGCAGACGTTTATTGAACTTTCCGCCGTAAAGAATAATTTCCGAAATTATCGAATATTTCCCTCAGATACTTCTTTACTCTATGCATGGCCAACAATACATCTTTCTCACTTCACATTCTTATATAGAATAAGAGGCCGTGAAAGAGCGCGTATTCAGTTGTTCATCACGCAAGACAAACTTTCTACAAACAGTGGGTGAACAGTGGGTGGCTTGTAACTACCCTCAGAGAATTTTTTCGAAAAAAAAGTTTCAAATAAAAGTTTTAGCTCTCAGTAAAAGGAACACATGTGCAAATTTTAAAGAAAATCGTTAGAGCCGTTTTCGAGAAAATCGCGAAAAACGAAAATTTCTTCATGTAAAGTCCCCTTAAAAATAAGAGAAATTTGTCGCCAATCTTCGAATCACATCTTCAGAAGGTACCTGACCCAAATACGAAATTTTGTTTTCATACGATTCTCCGTTTCGGAGCTAGCCTGTTCACAAACTTCCACACAGACAGACACACACAGACACACAGACATGTTTCCAAAAATAGTATTTTTGGATCCAGGGGGCCTTGAAACCTGTATATATACTAAAAACTCAACTTCGAATTTTAGGGTCGAAAACAATACTTCCTCTACCTATAGTGCCTATGGTACGGGCAGAGGAAGTAAAAATGAAATTCACCTAGTTCTCACCTATGAATTTCACCGAAAGCTGTATGTCCCCCTTAAACTAGAGGAAGTTATGTGTTTTTTGGGCTGTCCAGACATCCCCAGTTTTGAACAAATGTCATGAACTCTCTCGTGGGGAACAGCAACTATCTACTGAAGTGTTTCAGGCAATGCCTTACTGCGGGGTAATTGATTAATCCAGTCTTGTGATTACAGTGTAATTTAAGTTACTCGGGTAATTTAATATGAGCAGAGCTGGAATCTTACCTTCACTGATTGGCAATTAACGTTGAATAAACATAGAAATTGTAAATTACCTACTTTGAACAAACCTTGAATTACTCCGTCTTAAGGCCGCTTATTACATGTGACGTAGGCCTAAGATTAAGTTAACGACATCCTTTACAACACTGGTGTGCTGTCGATTAATATCGATCTTGTTGCCTTGAGAGCAGTAAATCAAATTGCGTTGTAAACAACCTGTATCTCTATAGATATAAAAGGCTTTGTCCTGACTGACTGAATGAATGAATGACACGAATCAACGTACAGCCTAAACTATAACAGGTAGAGACTTGGAATTTTGACTGTACCTTCGTTTCATAATGTAGGTGCTCACTAAGAAAGGATTTTGAAAAATTCTGATTCTAAATGCCAAAAATTAAATGTTTTTGAAAATACTTAATCCCTTTTTACATAGAATTATCAATTACAAATCACAGAATATATTGTTGCCAAATGGTATCAGGTGGGCTTGGAAAAAACAATTGAAATGCACTTTTGACAAATAAGAGAAGTTATCAAAATAATTCATTTTATAAATAAATATTACAGAATGAAATCCACTAAAATAATGGAATCACATAACTTTCTCTACCCTGGACATAGAGAAAACAAAACGAGGTATGGTAATGTGTATATTATTATATTATATCGCAGGTTTTTGGAGAGAAAAGTATGAAGGCTTTATGGTAACATAAGAGTGGGAAATTTCCCGCCTCGATATTACAATTTTATGTTACAGGAATTTCTGTTTCTTCTTATTTAAACCTCTACCAGGCTTGCTGTGCACTGTACAAGCGATGGGATGCAAAATTCTAGATCCTCTATGAGCCATAAAAAACTATATCAAGCGTTTTCTGAGGGAATAGTTTGAGTGTAGTAAGTCGTTCTTCCTATTTCAAATTATAAATGGCTATATAAGGACCTAGAATTTAAAATTGAAAATCCTTCATAAGCTAATTTCCAATTACAAAATACAAAACCCGGGCGACGCCGGGTCTTTTAAGCTAGTCTATTATATAACATCGAAAGAGTGTGTGTGAGTATGTACGTCCCCTATACAAATCTAAATTTCTTGACAAATTTTCACGAAATTTTGCACACGTACGCAGTTAAGCCCGGAAAGTAACGCGGTCAACATTAAAATTCAAACAAACCACTCCTTCCCTTGAAAAGTTATATAATTTCCGAGAATATTATACTGAATTAATCAAAATGCAATTCAGTTCTCATGACAACGGTGCATTGTTTACATTGTTCACATAAGGCTTCGGAAGTTGCATGTAACTGGGCTTTGACAAATTAGAGAAGCTTACGGCGATATAATTCATTGGTGTAAATAATTAATGAAGAAGGAAATCCACGAAAATAATGCACAATGTCATGCAATCGCATAACTTTCTCAACCCTTGACATAGGGAATACAATTTTCTCACTTCACATTTTATGTACAGCAAGAGTACATACAGCCAACGAGTATTCCATATCAGGTCTGTAAAAAAAATATATCCACTGATACGTTATTCATAGCTGTAGGCTTTGTATTAGTTGAGAAAAAGGTATGTTTTTACCATAGGCATATAAAAAAAGACAAATTAGGATGGAACATTTTTAGTCCTATGCGCGCAGATTATATCACAGGTTTTTTGGAGAGGGAAGTATGAAAGTAGTATTTAATTTATTTTTGCTTTTATCCCCAAAACGGTTGTGTGGTAACACGAGATTGAGAAATAAAATACTCCGCAAAGACAATGCAATTTTATGTTACCGGAATTTCTGTTTCTTCTTATTTGAACTCCTACCAGGCATGGTGTATAGAAGCGATGGGATGCAAAATTCTACATCCTCTATGAGCCATAAAAAGCTAAGTTATATCAAGCGTTTTCTGAGGGAATAGTTTGAGTGTGATAAATCGTTCTTCCTATTTCAAATTCTAAATACCTATATAAGGACCTATAATTTAAAGATCGAAAATCCTTCGTAAGTTAATTTCCAATTACAAAATACAAAACCCAGCCGAAGCCGGGCCTTTTAAGCTAGTATATATATATATATATATATATATATATATATATATATATATATGTAAGGCTTTGTCCTGACTGACAGAGAATCAACGTAGAGCCTAAACTATAACAGGTAGAGACTTGGAATTTTGACAGTACCTTTGTTTCATAATATAAGTGTTCACTAAGAAAGGATTTTGCAAAATTTTGATTTTAAATGACAAAAATCAAATGTTTTTGAAAATACCTTTTTACACAGAATTATCAAATCCAAATCACAGTTCACATGACAACAGTGTATTGTTGGCAGTGGTCTCAGGTAGATTTGGAAATAAATGACTTTGACAAATTAGAGAAGCTATCGATATAATTCATTGCTGTAAATAAATATTTACATAATGACGTAGAATTTGAAAATCGAATTTCCAATTACAAAATACAAAACCCGGGCCACGCCTAAGTGTAAGATGAAGAATATCTGATTTGACGTTGGAAAAGATGCGGTGTAGAGTTGTGGTGGGCGAACCCTATTACTCCCTACGGCGCTAGTGTCGTTTGTTTACTCAACAGATGAAGAGCGAGAGGGTACAGGGTATAGGGTAACATTTCCCTAGGGGCCCTCGTCTCCGGTCCCTTATCTCACAAACTGGGTTAACATTCAATGAAACCAAAACAAAGTCTAGAGACCACAGAAAGAAATGTAATAGTAGGATTATTACATTTCAGATAGTTGGCCGGGTGTTTTCCAACAAAAATGGCTGCCAGCTGTGATATGTCATTCTCCCCAGGAATCCACTACTTAAAACCGAATCTGCTTCCCCATCCCATGTCTATAGCTAAACAAGGTTGTAATCAATAAATGTTTGTTTTCTGGTAAGTCAGATGGTTCAGAAAACACATTATTAGGTTAAGGCATTTAATGACCATAAAAGAGTGAAAAAAATACAAAATGAAAATAGTATTTACGCCCAAAAAATAGTAAAAAAATGACACAAGATAAGAGTATTTAAAAATTACCAATAAATTATCCACTATTACTTTTAATTAATTTTTTAGAAGTAAGGATAGAGTGTAGCTTAATAGATGGCAGTGTATTAAGCATGTAAAAAAAAGACAAAATGCCCGCAGTATATTGTGTGTATTATGTCCCTGGTTTGGGGGAGGAAAATATGAAAGTGGTATTGAATTTCTTTATGATTTCAGCCCCGAAACGGTTTTATGGTAACATGAGAACGAGAAATAAAATATTCCGTAAAGAGAATAGGCTACAATTTTATGTTACCGGAATTCATGTTTCTTCTTATTTGAACCCCTACCTGGCTTGGTTTGTAGAAGCAATGGGGTGCAAAATTCTACATCCTCTATGAGCCATAAAGAGCTGTATCAAGCGTTTTTGAGCAAATAGTTTGAATGTGATAGGTTGTTCTTCCTTATTTCAAATTTTATATACCTATTTAAGGAACTATAGTTAAAAGAATCAGAAGTCTTTCATAAGATAATTTCCAATTACAAAATACAAAACCCGGGCTACGCCTTTTAAGCTAGTTTCTTATATAACGTGAATCTGTTTTTAAAGGGCGTAAACCATATTTTCAGTCAATTTTATTTGTTTCCTTACATAGGCGAACAGGTTGAAAGTTCTAAGCTTCAAAGTAGTAGTTATTCACTCTTTTCTTTATTAAGTGCCAGTGTGGTACTTTATGAGATTGTGTGTGGGGGACGGAAAAATGTCTGTCCGTCTTTCTGTCTGTCTGTCTGTCTATCTGACTGTCTGTATTTTCTGTCCGTGTGTTTGTACGCGCCATAACTCAAATACGCTTTATCGGATTTTCATGAAACTTGGTAAACGCATCTATAATGTCCATGGGAAGAGCCCTATTGATATTGAACCAAATCGGTCCAACGGTACCGGCATCAAACCCAAGTTAGTGTTTTTATTTAAAAGCGCCATAACTCAAATACGCTTTATCGGATTTTCATGAAACTTGGCATACACATTTATAATGTCCATGAAAAGACGTCTGTTGATAGTGGACCAAATCGGTTGGCCTGTACCGGAATAATGCCCAATTTAGTGCATTTTTATGGTATTATATAACAAATGGCCCCATAACTCAAATATGCTTTATCGGATTTTCATGAAACTTGGTATATGCATTTATAACGTCCATGGCAAGAAGCCTATTAATTTTGGACCTAGTCGGTTGACCGGTACCAGAGTAACAACTAATTAAAGGTCACATGTTTTTTTTTTTTTTTTTTAATTTTGTCTGCCGATATAATTTGACAGTTAACACTATTCCTTCACATAGGCTTATCAAACATCACCGTCAAGTTGACTGAGTTGGCCAAATCGTAACGTCTTGGACTCGTATTTTGGAGGTCCTCGGATCAAATTCCGTAACCGGCCGATTTGACATGGATTTTTTTAATTTAATTTTTTTATTTTTATGTGAGTGTCAAGGTACCACAAATCTGTAGTTCTGCTGACGCTGGTCAATTTTAATCTGATTAGAAAAACTTATTTTCCGCATATCATTATTGCAATTATAATTGATTCAACAAAAACATACTGGCACTTTGTTATATCAGTTTACCTGATTTTATTATATTGGAACTTTTGCTATTCTTAAGGATTCAGGCAAAGTGCCAGTACTGAAAACATTGCACTATAATTTCTGTAATAGGATTATCAATTGCATGTATAGGCTATACAAGATCGGTACTATTGATCGTTCTCAACTTTTTGCAACGTTCATAAAATATTGTTTTGTTGGATGAGTTCGTTGAGGGAAAATTTATATTATTATTATTATTATTATTGTTATTGTTATTGTTATTGTTATTATTATTTTTATTATTATTATTATTATTATTATTATAATTATTATTATTATTATTATTATTATTATTATTATTATTATTATTATTATTATAGCAGTTTAACAAATAAAGTATAATTCATTTTGCTTTCTCGCATTCAATTGTGATCGTGACAAAAAATCGAAATCGAGATAACACCGGAAATACATGTTTCACGATGCCTAGAAACCGAAAAAAGTGTTTTTGGTTTGACGTCTGTCCGTCTGTCTGTGGACAAGCACAGCGGGTCAAGGGCGCCCATTTGATATTTTCTAGGGGGGATTTTTTAATTAATTAATTTTTTGTCGCTTTAACTTCTTGGGCCACTTTGTAACATTATATTAATAATATAATAAGTGCAACAATGACGTAGCCAGAAAATAATTGCGGGGAGAGTCGAAGGTGCCGGGGGGTTTGGGGGTGTGGGATAAAAACGACACTTTTACTGGTTTTTTACTTTTTAAAAGTAAGGATATGTAGAATAATCTCTCTATGTATAAAAGGCTTTGTCCTTCCTGACTGACTCACTGACAGGAATCAACGTAGAGCCTAAACTATAACAGGTAGAGACTTGGACAGTACCTTCGTTTCATAATGTAAACGCTCACTAAGAAAGGATTCTGACATTTTTAGGTAGATTTCGAAGAAAAATCTACCTATTGCAATGGATATCATGTTATGATTTTCGAAAAATTCTTTCATATCTTTACGTTTCATGCTCCCCTAAGTACGAAACCACCGCCCGTTCAAAAAAAAAAAAATTGTGATATTTATATATATATATATATATATATATATATTTATATCTTTACACGATAGCGGCCGTAATTTTGAAGATATTTGAACCAAATTTTATTATGTCATTTCTAGGCCCAATAGCTCGGACAAGTTCGTTAATGAGCAAAATTGGCCCAAGGGGGTGGTCAGGGGAGGGGGTTGAAATTTTTAAAAATGTATATCTCGGCCCCTATGAAGTATAGAGGGAAACTTTGTTTGAATAAATTAGAGTACTCCCTATGGATTTCACAGTGACACCAACGATTCGGGGGTTCGAGTGAGGGTGGGGGTGGGGGTGGGTGTGGGGGATGAAAATTCGAAACTTTTGAAACCACGTCTTGTGGGGTATCGTTGAAAAGCTCTTGATGAGTACTCTGCAAATCAATAAATAGTTTCTTGATAGCTCTCATGTGACGCGAGATTTTAATGTTTGAAAATAATAACACTTAAAAGAATTATTATAATATCATAATTTTGTCTTGTTTAGCGGCTTTGCTAATTTTATTCATTGCTAATCTTGCGCACGGCCTCCCAGAATATTATATCCTATTCTTGTTGTCAAAACAAATGATTGTAGGCTCTTCCTCTTTACCAAATTCAGTTCTTATTACTGCAGGTTTGCCATGCCAAGGCTAAAGAAGAAGAGTGCTATGCAGCGACAATAATTTAAACCAAAAGCACTTCGAAATCTACCTCCGCCTGTAGGCCTGCCTAAAGGGATTTTTTTATTTTAAATGCAAAAAATCAAATGTTTTTGAGAATACTTAATCCCTTTTTACACAGAATTATCAAAACCAAATCACAGTACATATGAAAACAGTATTGTTGGCAGTCTTCACATAAGGATTTGGAAATAAATGAAACGTGTCTCTGACAAATTAGAAAAGGTATCAATATAATTCATGTTATAAATAAATATTGTAGAATGAAATCGACGAAAATAATGCAGTCGCATAAGTTTCTCTGGCCTGGAAATGGAGAAAACAATATGAGGTGTGGTAATATGTATATTATATCGCAGGTTTTTGGGAAGTATGAAAGTAATATTGCATTTCTGTTTAATTTCATCCCCAAAACGGTTTTATGGTAACATGATAGTAAGAAATAAAAATTCTCTGCCACGATAATACAATTTTATGTTACCGGAATTTCTGTTTCTTCTTATTTGAACCAATACCAGTCTTGCTGTGTACTGTACAAGCGATGGGATGCAAAATTCTACATTCTCTATGAGCCATAAAAAGCTATACCAAGCGTTTTCTGAGGGAATAGTTTGAGTGTGATAAGTCGTTCTTCCTATTTCAAATTATAAATACCTATATTAGGACCTAGAATTTAAAAATCTAAAGTTCTTCATAACTTAATTTCCAATTACAAAATAAAAAACACGGGCGACGCCGGGTCTTTTAAGCTAGTAAGTTATTTGTTGATATTCAAACCTTTTCAGTAAAATTTATAATTATAAGTCGAATTAATAAACCATTTTCAGAGAAAGAGAGTGACTCTATATTAGCATTCAGAGATATCGTTTCCAGTTCTTAAGGGGTCTCTGAACCACCTGCCCGTAAAAATCCGTTATTATTTAGTTGTTGATTTATATATTTGGTTTATATAAAAAACTAGCATGTGCCCGCGATAATTATTTCAAATATTAAAAATTAAGAGCATAATAGTTAAATCATTATAATTATTAACACCTAAATCACGTGGACTACATACCACGATTAGATAGCGTCGCCTGGTAAAAGCGACCTCAGATTCGAGTTGCTTGGCCCAGAAAATCCCTGTATAGTGAGTTTCGTCCAAATAAAACAATGCTTGACCATATTAGGGCTTACAACATTCAAGCGATCGCGAAAGTTTTATTTTCAAGATATGACAAATATAGTCAAAGCCAACTGTAATTGATTTGACATTGAAATGTATAACTGAAAACTTTTGTTTTGAAAATGCAAAAAATTCATATTTTTTGCCCGTTTGCCACTCAATACTCACGAACGAAAACTAAAATTAAAATTCCGGCTTCGAGGTGCATTTTCCGACCCTTCAGCCCACCTATGTTTAAAATTTCATATCTCTGCGTTCAGTAGATTTCGCTGGACATCGAGTACAATTCCTTTTATTAATATAGATAATATGAATTATAATGATACCTTCTCTAATTTGTCAAACATCCATTTCATGTAATCCAAGCCCACCTGATACCATTGGTAACAATACGTTCTGAGAATTTGTTTTGATAAATCTGTGCAAAAAGGGGTTAAGTATTTTCAAAAACATTTCATTTATATCATTATTATTATTATATTATTTATAAATCATTATATTTATCAACACCTAAATCACGGGGACTACATACCACAATTAGATAGCGTCGCCTGGTAAAAGCGACCTCAAATTCGAGGTCCTTGGCCCAGAAAACCCTTGTATAATGAGTTTTGTCCAAATCGAACAACGTTTGACCATATTTAGGCCTATATTGATTATCCCACTTATAATAATAATAATAATAAGAAGAAGAAGAATCCTCTTCGGGATTAGGTTGAAAATTTCATATGTATGCGTGCCTTGACATTAAAAACAAATGAATCGACCAGCGTGAGCTACAACATTCAAGCGATCGCGAAAGTTTCATTTCCAAGGTTTGACAAAAATAGCCAAAGCCAGCTGTAATTGATTAGACATTGAAATATATTACCCTTCGAAAATCCAAAAAATGCACGTTTTCACCCCATTTTTCACTCATTTTTGGCATTTAGAATCAGAATTTTTCAAAATCCTTTCTTAGTGAGCATCTACATTAGGAAACGAAGGTACTATCAAAATTCCAAGTCTCTACCTGTTATAGTTTAGGCTGTACGTTGATTCCTGTCATTCAGTCAGTCAGTCATTCATTCATTCAGTCAGTCAGGACAAAGCCTTTTATATATATAGAGATATAGAGATTGCAATCTGTATTATAATTGAGTTGTGCGATTGTTGTATTTCCTCTGTCTGTGGACCACCAAGGCCGACACAACGTGAAGACAAGATATAAATAAAAATAAAAAGATGTAACAGCTTACACTCATAGAGTAAAAAGCAACATTGGTTTAGTGGAAAATATCCACATCTGTTCCATTCAAGATTCATTTCTAAACAGCTGTTTTGCTGTGTCAAAATTGTGTTTTGCTGTATACCGACTTTTCACCTAAAAATATAGCTTACCTGGCCCGATAGTCATGTTTGTTAAGTGCCAGTATGGTACTTTATGAGATTGTGAGGGGGATGGGAAAATGTCTGTCCGTCTGTCCGTCTGTCTGTCTGTCTGTCCGTCTGTCCGTGTGTCTGTACGCGCCATAACTCAAATACGCTTTATCGGATTTTTATGAACTTAGGTATATGCATTTATAATGTCCATGGGAAGACGTCTATTGATATTGGATAAAATCGGTTGACCTGTTTCGGAGTTATGCTCACTTTAGTGCCTATTTTATGTTAATATACGTATTCGAAAGAATTTATGAAATGGAAATTAGTTATCATGACAACATAGCCTATTGTTTTACTGTGATCTTATAAGGCTTTGGCAATTAAAATACAGTTAGCTATGGCAAATAACACTATTCCTTTACATGCGCTTATCCAACTAGACCGTTAAACTGACCCAGGTGGCCGAAGTGGTAACGTCTTGACCTCACCTTCTGAAGTTCCATGGTTCAAATCCCGAAACCGGCCAATTTGACTTTTTTGTATTCTGCATATCATAATTGCAATCATAATTGATTAAACAAAAACATACTAGCACTTTGTTACATCAGTTTACCTGATTTCATTTATTTATTTCGTCCACTTGATCATTACAAAAATGATATGGGGCAGGTAGAATTAAAAAACCCCTTAGGCTGGCCTACAGGCTGAGGTAGATTTTGAAAGCAATATCACCATATGCACCATATGCACCATATGAAATATAAGTAAATCTGAAATCATTTTTATAAAAAGAGAGTTTTTTTTAATGTTTTAAATTGATATTTTATTTTTGATTTTGCCATGCATTATTGTTCTAAAGGTGTGTTACTATTATTTTTAATATTTCAAACTCTATTGCATTAGTAATTTTATCCTTAGTAAGTCCTCACACATTCCTTTCGGTAGGCCTTCAGGCTGAGGTATATTCAAATATCTTCAAAATTACGGCTGCTAGCGTGTAAAGATATATATATAGGTTATATCACTTTTTTATGAACGGGCGGTGGTTTCGTACTTAGGGAGGCATGAAACTTAAAGATATGAAAGAATTTTTCCAAAGTAGATTTTTTCTTTCGAAATCTATCTAAAAAGAGTATAGAATACTATTTAAATAAAATACAAATTAAATACAACACAAACTAAAAGCAGTAAAATATATTAATTACCATAGGCGTACCGAGGGGGGGGGGGTTTGGGGGTTTGAACCCCCCCCCCCCCCCATTGATTAAAAAAAGGAAAATTGTATAATTTTTTTAAGTCTGCCCATAAATTACTTAATACAAGTATAAAGCGTGGGAAGCTTAAAATTCGTTTTTTTGCGTCTTAATTTTTAAAATTTTCCGGGGGAGACCCCCGGAAGCTTAAAACTCGTTATTTTGCATCTTAATTTTTTAAATTTTCCGGGGCAGGGCCCCGGAAGCTTAAAACTCGTTATTTTGCGTCTTGATTTTTAAAATTTTCCGGGCAGCAACCCCCGGAAGCTTAAAACTCGTTATTTTGCGTCTTGATTTTTTAAATTTTCCGGGGAGCAACCCCCGGAAGCTTAAAACTCGTTATTTTGCATCTTAATTTTAAAAATTTTCCGGGTTAGGACCCCCGGACCCCCTCTTCCTGGGGGGTATGGAATACCCCACGGATGTTATAACCCTCCCCATATGGTCGGCCTGGTTACGCCTATGTTAATTATAGTAAGAACTTAGCCTAAGTAATCTTAAATTACACTTGCTGCTATAAGAAGTTGTAAATTACTGGTGAAATGTGGGTTCGTTAAGTATTTCTATCTGCAATAGTGGCTTTGTCATCCCGAAATTAGTTACTTTTACAGTTCATCAACATCCTATGAACATTACTGTTAAGAAATTTGTTCATTTGGAATTTAAATATTGTGCCAGATAAATAATTTATTATAGCAGAGGGAGAAAAGAGAACTGAACGACCCGGGATCGTATCTAGCTTCAGCCTGGTTGATATATTTAGAAAGTGTTGTGCCATTTCTCCCTCCCTCGCTCTCTGTTTTCTTTTATCTTCATCACAAATGTTTTGACAGAGAAATCGGATCTGAGGGTAGACATGAGACCACCCAAGTCGGCTCCCTAATGCAGTGTTGCGACCCGAAAGTCACTACAGCTGTGTCCATTGCCAACACATTAGTCAGTCATATGTCATCTTACCGGTGATTAGCTCTAGTAGCTTGGGTAAATAAACCTATCTTTCCCTGTCTTTACTGGATTGGAAATTAATACAGAAAAAACGAAATATGTGGTCATGAAACGTCAAAATAATGCGCTACAAAATATTGGAATAGCAGATAAAGCATTCAAACAAGTGGAGAAATTCAAATATCTGGGAGGAATAATTACAAATGAGGAGCGTCGATTCAAAACGCGTTTAGTCCACAAATAATTATTTTTCAGGAATGACGAAAAACTGTTTGTGGCCAAACTATCAAACGAATATGCAATATTTTTTTTCTGATCAGAATCAATAATTAATATATAGTAAAATGTATTGGGTGTGTAAAATAATCATTCTTTTAATTTACATCTTTTATTGATAGTTTCGAAAGTAATGGACGAAACGCGTTTTGACCCAACACTATAGTAATAATCATTTAAAAAGATGAAAGTTAGTATTTTATTTATGAATTATAATCACATCTGATCGCAATAATAAAAAGTGAACTATTGCCGAAGTACCAAATTGTCAAAATTTAAACAATTTCTGTTTTTTACTTTCTCGCTTATACGTAGTATAGAGAAAGTATTGTGATCGTGACAAAAATTCGAAGTTGAGATAACACCGGGAGAGCACGTTTCATGAAGCGTAGAAACCGAAAAAAATATTTTTGGAATGACGTCTGTCCGTCTGTCCGTCTGTCCGTCTGTCCGTCTGTCCGTGGACAAGCACAGCGGGTAAACGGTTCATTGTATTTACTTCATTTTTTGAATTAAGGACTTTTTCGAAATTTTGTCGAACCGCCCAGAAATTTAGTTTTACAACTGAAATATTAAGGGGACTTTTCATGAAAACTTTTTTAAAAAAATTGTTTTTTGAAAAAATGGCTCTAACGATTTTAATAAAAATTTAAAATTGTAAAGTCTTATTTATGACTAATAAAATGGCTATATCCGTATTTCCGCAAAAATGACTTAAGGGGCACTTTACTCGTATCCATTTTCAATTTTTCTAGATTATATCCATTACAGTAGGCGATACATGAAAACCTATCACAGTAAAGTTATAGAAAAATTTAAAATGAACATTTTTTGTTTAACACATTTCTTTGTACATTTAATAGATATCAAGATATAAACGAAATAAGGACAGCTTAAATGCGAATTTCAGAACATAAATGTCAATTAAAATATGAATGACATTTTGTTGCCCCTAGTAACAAGAAAACTATAGGCCTAATGTACTTATTGTTGTGAAATGCAATCAGTTTAGCTCAGTCGCAATGAACACACTAAAACCAATTACAGCGAGGTGGTAGGCCTATGGGCTAACAGGGAAGAGGTCCTGAGTTCAAATCAAACCTCGTGGCCGTCCAAATTGACTTGGGTTTTTCATGGTTCCGTCGTTCTCAAAGGCAAACGCCGGGTTTGTAGGACTTGCTTATTTTCCATAACTCATTGCCGCTATGTCACTGGATATTATAATCGCTTAAACTGAATATCACATAAGAAGACATCACTAAACAATAGAAACATGACGCGAATGAGTTGTTAATATAGACCAGCGTTTCCCAACCTATGGTCCCGCGTACCACTGGTGGTTCGCGAACACTGTGCAGATGGTCCGCAGACATAATTGATTTTAAAATATCATAAAGCAAGTGGGAAGTAAAGAAGTAGAAATTTTTCACATAAAATGGACACTAGATGTCCATTTTAAAGGTTTAAAATCCTAGAGGATTAAAATCTTCGAAAATACAGGTCATATCGACTAAATTTGACTAATATTGAGCAAAAAAAAAACAGGAACTCTGCAAGAGGCGTCAAGCTCAACCGTCTCATTAAAAGTGAGTAATAACATAATTCCTAATTATATTATCAAATTGGTAATATATATTAAAGTCTGTTCAAAATATAATTTTACTGTCAATAGTTTCATTCCAATTCAATAACTGTGTTTCCGTCGGATTAAAAAAATGTATTTCGTTATAACGACCTATAATTTAATACCCCAAATATTAAGAATATAGGCCTACATATAGCCTACTTTTAAAAATTGGATGTAAAATTTGGGGTCCGTAAATTTTTTTACTCGTTTTAGAGGTCCTCGGGTTCAAAAAGGTTAAGAAACGCTGATATAGACTAATGTTTCACGCAAACATACTAAACACGTGGTATGACCTACATGCAGTTAAAGCGTGCAATATAACCTAAGTAGTAGTAGTAGTAGTGGCGAAATTCAAATATAAGTCGCCCCTAAAGCTTCACCATTCGATATTCACATTTGCACGGACTGTGTGATGTATTTTGTTTCTGAGCGAAGCAGAGTGACCAACTGCCCTTGTATACTGTTGCTTATAGCTAAATAATGCATAACACTAACCACATAGTTAAGTGCGCGAAGCGGAGGCGGCAGCCGTATAATGTACGATACACTGTTTGTAGGTTTCGAAAATGTGGCATATTATATCTCCCGCAAGGTTTGTCAGCCTGCCACCTCTCGTCTAGCGGTAAGACGTCACACCTCCAACGTCCAATCACGAGTTTCTTCATAATACTAGGACAGAAGAATTCGTTAGATCGTGGTATAAAAGAAGCTGCATCGGTGAAGATAGGTTGGGTGGGACCGATTTATCCCAAGGTGCGACTTATATTTGAATTTTCCCGTAGTAGTAGTAGTACTAATAATATGCAGTTTTACTGTCATTGATTATTATTATTATTATTATTATTATTATTATTATTATTATTGTTATTATTATTGTTATTATTCTTATTATTATTTCACGGTAAAAGCATTGAACATAAAGATCGACCCTGATGCTTTCCGTTCTAGATACTTCTTAGTTTTATGAAAATGTAATAAGTAGCCTAAAATTTAATCGTCTCTTTAATGTAATTTTTTCTGTGCTAGCCTTTAACACGTATATGCGAGAAAGTTTGTGCAACGTATTTTTGCACCATTTATTTAAGCATGTTAAATCATGGAAAATCCATGCTTCGCTTCTTTTATTATTGACCGCTGTTTCGGCGTCTGGTGAATGCCGTTTTCATTAGAACACCTGCAGCAATAGACGTCGTAAAAGTTCAACGCACCACCTGTTTCGCACGTGATCGCGTCTAAAATTTGGACCAGGGTTGCCATACGTACGACTATAGTCGTACACATACGACTATTTCATACATTTGTACGACGTACGACGCAACAATGAGTCGTACGCCTATTTGTACGACTATTTTTAACATAGAGTTTTATATTTTTTAACCAGTTTACTGTAGAATTTTAAATTTTGATACATATATATATATATATATATATAGGCCTATATATATATATATAAAATACATCTTGTTTATTCATGGGTTTCTCTGTAAGCATGTAACTAAAAATCAATATTAATGGAAAGCAGTCCTGTTCCTTTTGCAATAATTACAACACTGTGGCAACTACTGTTAATTTAATTTTATTGTATATTATCAAATTTACCACATCGGAAGATAATGAAACACGTCTAATCATTTACAAATAAGATGATTTATTAACAATTGCATGACATTTATGTAAGGTGTAAAATTCCGATTATGAATTATTATTATTATTAACGCAATACGTTCATTACACTGAAAAATTACAAAGTATACGACAGTTTTGACTAGAATACGACTATTTTCGAATATTGGTACGACCGTTCTACGTTTCTGATCTGGCAACCCTGATTTGGACTCAACGTAATTTGCACCCAACCAAGTTCTGGACTGAACGCGTTTTGCATCGAACCCCATATTTCAGGCTCAATTTTAACGGGGAAAGGTTGCGAATTGAGACAAAAACGTTATGTAGTATCATGCAGAACACCTCAGAGAATGCGAATCCGCAAAAAACTACATTACGATCGGAGGTGGACTTAACGCGTTTTGAACTGACACTCCTCAAATACAAATAACATTAAGGTAGAAGTTAAATGTCGACTGAAATCAGGAAATGTCTGTTTTTATGCAAATCAGAATTTTTTATCATCTCGTCTTCTGTCCAGAAAACTAAAAAGAAAAATTTATAAAACTATTATCCTCCAGATTGTATTACAGTGCACGCCGCTTATTGTGATGGCTTCGGGACGCAGCAAATCTGATAATATTAACCGATTAATAACAATAGGGAAAGGAATTAAATGAAGGTTATTTATTCATATATATAATATAATACACTACAAAAACAGAATTAAAAGTTATTTATTCATAAAATAATATGTAACTGTGAATCATTGAACCACTCATAGGCTAATACAGTAACAGACTGCAAGCAACTATTTTTAACCAGTAACAAAGTTTTAATTGTTTTTACTTTCCTTTAGGAGTCCATTAACCAACACTCCATACTCAGTTCGGTTACGAGTGTTTTTTTAAATTTTACTGACCGCGTAGCAAAACATCTAATGCCTGTCTGTTCAAGTCTTTTCGTTTTACACTAACCATCACTGCATGTCAACACTGTTATTTTCATAAATCAAAAGCCTCAGCTTAACTGTGATGCGAAACATGTTTTATTGCTTAAAAGAGAAAGGTAGGTAATGTCACCCCTTCGAATTGGTCTTCCTGTGAACTGGGAACAGAATTGCTATCTCCAGTAGGCTACAACACAATACAATTGAGTTAGAAACGAAATTTTGAATGACGTACAGCACTTGGAAATAAAGACGAAAAAGGAAAATGTGATAACATTTCTTTGATCACAATAAACAGCATTTTTTCAAAGTATGAGTATTAATCCGTACGGAACTTCATAAAAATGATAACATTACCTGATTGATAACATTATCCGCGATTACATTAAGCGGCGTTTACTGTATATGATTGAGAACCCTACAGCAGAAAATACATTTGTTTAAATAATATGGTAACTTTATTGCAATGAATACAATGCGGTTTGGCAAATAGTGATTAAACAAACATGAAACACGTTTTCAGGTAGTTGTCCAAGCCGTTGGTGTTGGAATTGATCAGTTCAGCAACTCTTATCTGTCGTTGTTTACAACATTATTCTGCAATCTTATTATCATATTGTTAGTAGCCTATACCCGAGACGAGCTAAAAACGAAACCTGAAGTAAACAAAAACCAGTATGTCTGTCTCACTCTTAGGTCATTCGAGTAATGTGCTAGATTTGGACAGGTATACTGGTTTTGTTTACTTCAGGTTTCCTTCATAGAACAGACTTCGTGCCATAATGGTATTTTAAGAGTTTGTGTGGTGGACGGGAAAATGTCCGACGCGATACCTCAAATACGATTTATCGGATGTTTATGAAACTTGGTATACGCATTTATAACGCAAATGGAAATAAACCTATTGAGTTTGGACCAAATCGGTTGGCCGGTACCGGAGTAATGCCCAATTTAGTGCCTATTTTATGGTAATATATTAGAAAGAATTTATCAAATTCAAATCAGTTCTCATGACAACACATTATTTTACAGTGTTCAAATATGGCTTTGGAAGTTGTAGTACAGTTAGCCTTGACAAATAACACTACCCACATATTCCTTCACATATGCTTATCAAACTAGACCTTTGTTCTTCCGTAAGCAACGATCTTAACTCGGAAATCGGTTACAGAAATAACTTATTTTCTGCATATCATAATTCCAATTATCACTGATTAAAAAAAAAGCATTCTGGCACTTTGTTATATCAGTTTACCTGATTGTATTCTTTTTAATTAATGTTAATAGGCCTACTAATATATCTCTATATATATAAAAGGCTTTGTCCTGACTGACTGACTGATTGACTGAATGACAGGAATCAACGTACAGCCTAAACTATAACAGGTAGAGACTTGGAATTTTGACAGTACCTTCGTTTCATAATGTAGGTGCTCAATAAGAAAGGATTTTGAAAAATTCTGATTCTAAATGCCAAAAATTAAATGTTTTTGAAAATACTTAATCCCTTTTTACATAGAATTATCAATTCCAAATCACAGAATATATTGTTGCCAAATGATATCAGGTGGGCTTGGAAAAAACAATTGAAATGCACTTTTGACAAATAAGAGAAGTTATCAAAATAATTCATGTTATAAATAAATATTACAGAATGAAATCCACTAAAATAATGGAATCATAACTTTCTCTACCCTGGACATAGAGAAAACAAAACGAGGTATGGTAATGTGTATATTATTATACTAGCTTAAAAGGCCCGGCGTCGCCCGGGTTTCTTATTTTGTAATTGGAAATTAACTTATGAAGGACTTTAGATTTATAAATTCTAGGTCCTTATATAGGTATTTATAATTTGAAGTAGAAAGAACGACTTATCACACTCAAACTATCCCCTAAGAAAATGTTTGAAATAGCTTTTATGGCTATATGTAGAATTTTGCATCCCATCGCTTGTACAGTACACAGTAAGCCCGGGAGGGGTTCTAATAAAAAGAAACCGAAATTCCGGTAACATAAAATTGTATTATCGTGGCTGAAAATTTTGTTTCTCACTGTCATGTTACCATAAAACCGTTTTCGGAATGAAATTAAACAGAAATACAATATCACTTTCATACATCTCTTCCCAAAACATATTACCTTACCTCGTATTGTTTTCTCTATTTCCAGGGTAAAGAAAGTTATGTGAATGCATTATTTTCGTGGATATTGATAGTTCTCTCATTTGTTTCTCTCATTTGTCAAATTTATTCTACTTTCATTTTTTTTCCAAGGCCCGCTGGTAACAATATGTTTTAATGTCAAATGTGATTCGGATTCGATAATTCTGTGTAAGAAGGGATTAAGTATTCTCAAAAACATTTGATTTTTGGCATTTAGAATCTGAATTTTTAAAAATCCTTTCTTAGTGAGCACCTACATTATGAAACAAAGGTACTGTCAAAATTCCAAGTCTCTACCTGTTATAGTTTAGGCTGTACGTTGATTCCTGTCATTCAGTCATTCAGTCAGTCAGGACAAAGCCTTTTATATATATAGAGATTATATCGCAGGTTTTTGGAGAGAAAAGTATGAAAGTGATAATGCTTCATGGTAACATAAGAGTGGGAAATTTCCCGCCTCGATATTACAATTTTATGTTACAGGAATTTCTGTTTCTTCTTATTTAAACCTCTACCAGGCTTGCTGTGCACTGTACAAGCGATGGGATGCAACATTCTAGATCCTCTATGAGCCATAAAAAACTATATCAAGCGTTTTCTGAGGGAATAGTTTGAGTGTAATAAGTCGTTCTTCCTATTTCAAATTATAAATGCCTATATAAGGACCTAGAATTTAAAATTGAAAATCCTTCATAAGCTAATTTCCAATTACAAAATACAAAACCCGGGCGACGCCGGGTCTTTTAAGCTAGTATATATATATATATATATTTAATCAGGATATTTGCAAGGAAATACAGAATTCACGCGGGAATCTTTGTTGAAGCTAAATATCAGAAAAACCCCGCTTTTTCATGACTTATGGCAACCTTAAATAAGAGAGGAAGTATCAATTAAAAGAAAGAGAGAACAGAAAGGGAGAGATGGAGAGATGGCACCGAATAGTTAGGCAGGCAACAGAGGTTCGTTTTATTTCTTGTATAAGTTAAACACAAGAGACAACGTAACCAAGCAGTCAGACGGCTAACTACTAGAGCCACCCTGCGGCGCAAAGCGGAAACAACGAAAAGCGTTCTTCTCTCGTCAACTCAAGAAACAACGTCAAACACTAATGGATTTGGGATATTTTCGTTAGTGGATGCCAAAGAAAAGATTGAAGTTTGTGTGATACCAACGACTTCTTTTTTATTCTAAAACATTTCAGCTTGATTGTTGACACATGTTGTCCAGTGTAATAATCACAACATGTAACTTCCCACAATTCCCTGTTGCTGCATGGGTGGCCCTATACAAAGAAAATACACTTAATTTTCCAGTGTCAATCATCTTCAACAATAATGTGGACAAACCAGTGACGAAATACTCGGCCTTCTATGAATCCTATGACTTTCCCGGTAGTTATGGTACCAGGTTATTTATTTAGCCTACTGGCAGGTGACCGATAATTATTTCGAAGATTAAGAATTAATAGCAAAATAATTAAACATTAGGCCTATGTTTATTAACACTTGCACGCGAAACATTCATAAGCCTAAACTAAACTATTAATAATTATAATTAAACAGCTAAAAATCCGGCTTTGAAATGCATTCCACGATTAGAAAGCGCCGCCCGGGAAAAACGATCTCAGATTCGAGTTCTCTGGCCCAGAAAACCCCCTACATAGTGAGTTTCCTTCAAATAGAACAATGTTTGCCCATTTAGACCTAACTTATATTCATTATCCCTCTTCCGTCTATGTTGAAAATTTCAGATGTCTGCGTGTCTTGACATTATAAACAAATGTATCGACCAGGGTGGGCTTACAAAATTGAAGCGATATATTGCAATAAATTGAAAAAATGGCGATGATTTTAGCCCAACCCACCTGCAAATGAATCGACAATTGAAATGTATTACCGAAAATTGATGCTTCGGTAGCGCTAAAAATAACGTTTTCTGCCAGTTTTTTACTCATAACTCGCGAACGAAAGCGAAAATTGAAAATCCGGCTTCGAGGTGCATTCGCCCACCCTTCAGTTTATCTGTGTTGAAAATTTCAGATCTCTGCGTAGAGTAGATTTTGAACTAGTTTCTCGATAGTTCTCATATAAGGCGAGATTTGAATGTTTGTAAAAGTGCTCTTTCCTCTTTTTTGCAGTTATTATTACGGGTTTGTCATGCCAAGGCTAAAGAAGAAGAGTGCTGCGCAGCGACAATAAATTAAACCAAAAGCACTTCGAAATCTACCTCAGCCTGTAGGCCTGCCTAAAGGAATTTTCATTTTATGATAGGTCCTACTAAACATTGCAGTCAAATTACCTTTAAATTATTCACGTAGAATTTACATTACAATAACAACAACCAATGTAAACAACTTCGTCACGTGCGCATTGAATCTACACATTCAAGAAAGCTGTCGTGACAAATAAAGGAGGTCATGAGCCTAATGGTTCTTTATTTTTAAAAAGTGTTGCCAAAAAGTACGCCGATTTCATTTGTACTCTTTTCCTCCGTGCGTTTATGCCGTTACTTCCCACCATTGGACTTACAATATCAATATTCTTTCTTTTCTTCGGTGGGATTTCAATAATTCTGGAAATAGGAGAAGCTTCGTGTACGGCGATAAAGGGGGTGGGCCCGAAGGCTACGTGTGCAAAATTCCATCAAGATCGGATTAAAACCGAAAAAAAGTATACATGCCATGGAAACTCTTGTGGTTCCGGGAGGTTGAGGGTCCCAGATTTTGAGACAATCGGGCCATTCCCGTCGACCTTAATGTATTGGCCGCGACAAGAACATAGGGTATCATGACCCAAATAAAAGTTTTTTGTTAAGAAAGTGTTGGCAAAATATACGCCGATTTCAAATTAACTTTTTCCCTACCTGTGTTTATGCTGGAGCCCAACTGAGCACTGCTAATACATGAAGCAAAATGACATTCACAACACAGAATATTTCAAACGCGAACGAGTATAGTATATTGCAATACAGGTGTCGTAAGCGGTGCATACGGATCGAGGAAAGAATTTGAAAAAACGAGGCACTTGCGCCGAGTTTTTTCAATTTCCGAGATCCGTTATGCGCTTATGGAACGAGTATTGCATGCTATTTTTTGCACGATGATTATTTATATCAATTTAATTATATTAATTGAGATATTAGCTGAAAATATTATGTATATAGGACTTCACTGTTAAAGATGGATGTTATATTTCAGAAATTGATTAGCATGTGTTGGTTGTTATGGCAACCGAATATTTGTCCTGTTAAAGTCGCCACATACTAGGGGGCCTTAGTCCATAAAGGCTTGATTATGATGATTTTACTTACGGCACTTGTGCTTTCTGTAATTTTTACCGCACGGAGATTTCTTTTGTTTTCATAGCAACCAGATTGCGTGCGGGAATGTCAAGTTACGATCCACGGCAACAATATTCGTAAGTACCACTAATTAGTTACGTCGTGCAAAAAATAATTAAAAGAATAAAAGGAATATTATGCTGCCATATGGGCTCATAGATTAGAACAAACAACATATATCATATTTATGTACAAGGATCCGCAAAACAATTTATAAATGTGTAAGCCTACGTCAATACTTGCCTACCTCTGTTTTGAGGCTGGTATATCTAGCTATAGTTGAATGGGTAATCCAATATGGCATATGTGGGTGGGGAGGTACTGCAAAAACTACTGTTGAGCCACTGATCATATTACAAAAACGTATAATTAAAATATGCCTGAATAAACGAATTGATTATCCCACTAACCGGATATATAACGAATTTAAAGTATTGAGCAAATTTATAAACACACTATATTGAATTGAGGGGTGTGGCCGAAAAACTTGATAACCCACATTTTTTCGAAAAATGAGTTACCTGCATTACCGACTTCATCGGGTTGTTGTCAATCCCTATATCAAAGAATTTTCTCCGAAAGCCACTTAATGGCAGAGTTATCACCTATGTTAATATGCCAAATTGCACTTTGTGTTAATGGAGAACATTGACAACCCACATTTTCAAGATGGCTGCCATGGAGTTAGTGTTGTTGAACAGGAAGAGAAAAAGGCAATTTTACAAAAGAAAAGAGTGTGTGAGATGTCTCTGCTAGTGTTTGAAGATTCTGATGATAGTATTCGTGAGCCTCACTATGTTTTTGATGAGGACATGGAGTCTTCAAATGATGAAGTGAGTGTTTTTATTTGCAGTTGATGATCAGGTTAGGACTGGTTGGTTATCAAGTTTTTCCATTTGTGTAATATGATTTTCTTAAATATTGCCATTATTCAGTAATACTTGTAAAATTATAATGTAATAATATTACTATATGTGTGAAACCCCATACTATTATGTTTTTATTAAGTAAGGATATTGTTCTAACACTAAATTTCTTTTTAATGTGGTATGTCAAGTTTTTCCATTATCAGATCATAAAGTTAACTTAAACCTTTATCAGTGAAGATTCATGCATACCACAGCATCACATCACTAGTTATTACAATAGAATCTACTCAACTAAACAGACGAGCAGAAAGTGCTCTTCTTCGCTACCTTATCCTGATGAAGAAGAATCATGGGGAGATGACCGATTAAGATATGTTTTAAGTAGTGTAAATATGTTTGGCATAGTGAAGTAACTTATGTAACTTGCATTTTAGTAATGAACAATGATAATTAATTATCAATATTAATCATTATTATAATAAATATTTTGAAAAAATATGATGGTATTTTTAAAAAGAATATAATAGGAAATCCTAGTTGTGGTTTATCAACGTTTTCCATTTCATAACAGATTTATGATATTCATGGAAAAAGTTGATATCCCACATGAAAATCACAAAATCTAAGAAAAATACATCAGAATTTAATACAATATGCTATCTGCATGTATTGAGGTTTATAATGCATGTTTTCCTAAAAAGAATTCATAACAGATTTAAGGGACATTTTTCAAACTTTAACCCCACATATCTCAGAAAGAGAATAATGTGGGTTATCAAGTTTTTCACCCACACCCCTCAATTTCTACCATAAAAATTGAAAAAAATATCAAAAGCATCCTCATGATTACACTACAAGACGCAATCAAATACCTACTCTAATTGAACCTAAATATTTCACATCGGCAGGGCTATTACACAGCTCAAACTCTGGTCCACGGCTATACAACTCAATAATGAAACTTCACCCTGAATTAGCCATGTACAAGGATTTCATTTTCAAATCCAGAATTAAAAAATTAATATAAGACACATTAATATTAACCACATTTCACACTTTCCCCTTTGTAATGATTTATATGCTCTTCTTTCCTTTTTCTGAATGGTACTAGTATCACTATATTTTATTGTATTTTTAGTTTAAATTGATTGTATTGTACCTGTATTCATTACATGTTATTTGTATTTTGTATTTGTATTTTTATTTTTAACTGATGTAATTTGAAAGGAACTAACCCCAAAAACGAGCTTTGCTCCTTTGGAGTAACTTATGAAACTCTTTCTGTATTAATTTAAAAGAGTAAATAAATATAAAATATAAAAACGACTGATTTATCAAAAAGCTAAAAATCCGACTTTGAGGTGCATTTCTCGTTAACGTGCGCCGCCCGGGAAAAAAAAAGACCACAGATTCGAGTTACCTAGGCAAAAAAAAAAAAAAAAAAAAAAAAAAAAAAATTCATAGCGAGTGTCGTCCAAATCACTCATTACTTCCCCATTTAGGCCTGCATTCCATACGAGTACCTTAATTACCATTAGCGTATAGTGTTCTTGTTCGGTCATAACCAGGGCCCGGATTCTGATGACCTAAAGTTGCTTGAAAAATGACCTTTAAAATGACCCTAAAATTTAAAGAAAATGACTTAATAATTGTAAAAAATTACCTAAAAACTGATATTTTATTTATAAACAAATATTATTGTACACATAAAGTTATAGACTAGTTTGTACATAATTGTAAAAACTGTAAATAACTGTAATGTTGTGAATGTTCTTTTCTCACGGAAATTTATACTGGCACTGAGGCACTGGTGAGAAAAACTTCTGCATTTCCTTTTGTGGTCTACTGGATTATATTGTTGTTTAATTGAGGGTAAACAGTAGTTTGCACTCTCAAATCCAAGCAGGTGCCAAGTCAATCTACAACAATAGTAATATATTACAAAATTTTGGCGTTTCTTTGATTCTCACTTCCGACTGAGACATGTCAACACTTTAACGCCGAATTTTTCCTTCTTGCATTAAACAAACAACACTTCAAAGACAGCACCACTTGCGACAAAAAAAGTTAGTACACCCAATGTAAATGCATGGAAATGACTAAATAAGGAAGCAAAATAATGACAAAATAATGACCTAAAATTGAAATAAATGCCCTAAAAATCTATAAATGCATAAAATGACAAAAAATGACCTAGTGAAAATGCATTTCTATAATCTAGAGACCATGATTAGGATTTATCTACAAGTTGGCAATGTCTGTGCAGCATCAATAAAAAGATGACATGCCATTAGAATCCGGGCTCTGGTCATAACAAATGTCTAGGTTTTGAGTTTTTGTTGCTTTTTGAAGTAAAACTGCTTTAGTGGCGGTAGAGGGTAAATCGGAAAAATCAGTCACACTAAAACCGTCACGAAATCAGTCACAATCAGTCACACTAAAACCGACTTGTTTCGGTGCGGACTGCACAGAAAACAATCAACTCAATGATTAGGAGTAATCAAAGGAAATTTTTCAGACCTTACTTCCTTAATGGCAATAGACAATTCCTAAGCAATCTAAAGGTATATTATCTATTTTATGGAACCCGGAGGTTCATTACCGCGCAAATCCAAAATTAAAAATCCAAAATTAAAAAATACAAATTTCCAAAACTTAAAAAAACAAAATTAAAAATTATAACATCCAAAAATAAAAAAATTAGTAAATAATTAAATTAAAAATTTAAAAATCCAAAAATCAAAAATTTAAAAAAATCAAAAAATAAACAATTCAAAGATCGAACATTTAAAAAATCCAAAATTAAAAATTCAAAGATCCAAAATTAAAAAGTCCAAAATCCAAAATTAAAGGAGTCCAAAAACCCAATATTAAAAAGTCCAATAATGCAAAATTGAAAAAATACAATAATAAAAAATTGAAAAAATAAATAAATAAATAAAGTTTTACTTCTGTCGCGTGGCGTTCCACGCACTCTTTTTTTTCTAAGTCTTAGTATCCGTATATCTGTTACTTGCAGGATATGCACATAAGCTCATTTCAGCACCCGTTAGTTTGCCGTATTCAGTCCTTAATATTGTAAAGTGACCCCTTCGAGAATATGCCAGGTACGAGATGGCATAGCCTATCCTCAGGGCCGTCGCGTGGTTTGTTGGCGCCCGGGGCAAGATTTCGTCAGGCGCCCCCCCCCCCCAAACTCAATCCCATGTGCACCCTCCCGACATTCCACCTATCTGTAGGGATCCAAACACAAAACACACAGCGAGCGACGTGACGCGACACTATCAAATACGTATAAACATAATGGGGTTAAACACGCAATGAGCGACGCGACTTTGGGCGACGTGGACTGGACAAGTTCCAAGCCGCATCGCGTCCAGTCGCTCGTTAGCAAAGTTGCGTCGCTGTCTGTGTGTTTGTGCCCAAAAGAGACACCTAATCGGATTACCTTACAAAAATACCAGAAATAAAATTATTTAAATTTTTTAATAAGATTGTATTGAAAATCAAATTAATACAAGTTTAGTAATGGAAGAAAATCTTAACAATCATAAAAAATACTATAGGCGTTATTAATGGACTAGAAATTAATAGTGTGGGAAACCTCGATACATACATTGAATAGAATATAGAAAAGGGAACCGCGTTTATCAAATTAAGATAAGATACTAAACATTAAATGGCATTCACCTGGTTTTTGCACGAGCAAATGTCGTTAGAATTTCCATCAAGTCTATTTTTTGTGCTTCATCGTTTTCAATGGACAAGATGGCCAGAGAAATCAGTCTCTCCTGTGACGTAGTTGATCGTGAATATGTCTTTATAAGCAAATATTTATTTTGGGATAACTTAGCAAATATAGGCCTTAAGTTATTGGTGTCAAATATTTATTTGTTCAATAAAAAACATACAACGCAATATTCAAAATTCAGTTGTACCTAACTTTAAAAAATACGTTATGTACATCCTACTTATTTTTAAAAATTATGTTGTTTTATTTTTGCCGTTGCCACGACGCCCCCTTGCTCGCGGCGCCCGGGGCGATCGCCCCGCTCGCCTCGCCCACGCGACGGCCCTGCCTATCCTTATACAGTTTTTAGAATATCTTGTACTTCATCATACAATCGTATTTTGTGATTGATGGCAGGTGACGAGGTACAGGAAACTCGTAGCTTCTCTTGGAGGGTTAAGGTGGCAGCAGGTAGGGGAAGTTCTTGGAAAAAGAGTCTTTAAAAAGTGCCACCCACTCTACTTTCGTGAGCAATTTAACACACTCATAAACTTCAGTTTTAAAAAGTTCTACTTCTTTATGTTTTGTCTATGTGACAAGTCAATGCACTCAATGCATACTTACAAAGACAGTTCATTGCCGCACTTACCTGAGCCCGCCATTCAACCTCAACCCTAACTGTATCCAACCATCCCTCGCAAATCCTACTTCCCTTACATATTGCCTATCCTAATATTCTCCTTCCACCTACGTCTAGGTCTTCCACGTGGTCTTTTCCCTTCGGGTCTCCCAGTCAATATTTCTGAGATATGTCTTTCCTCGCCCATTTCATCCTCGGTGATTTAATTACCCTTACTATATCCGGTGAAGCGTACAGGTCATGAAGCTCGTCGTTGTGCAGTTTTCTCCAGTCCCCATTTTCATCTCTCTTAGGACTGAATATTTTCCTAAGCCCCCTGTTTTCCAACACTCTCAGATTATGTTCTCCCCTCACATCGGCGACGTTAACAAACCAGTTACTCATTGAACGCCACTAAAATAAACTCCGTGGCGCTACATCCCTGAAGGAACAAGGCCTACCACCAGACCGCTGCGCCATCTACCATAGACAGATCGCAGGATTTGGTGGTATGTGGTCAGTCACGGTCGTTACTGATGGTTTCCTTGACCGGAGTCACTATTTCTCTATCAATTAGCTCCTCAGTGTGAATATGAGGCTGAGTGAACCCTGTTCCAGACTTCCCTACCTGAGAAAAACGCGAGGACGTACAGGGAATCGAAGCCGGGCCCCCGGATCTGTACCCAGTGACACTAACAACGAGATTATGCCGTTGGTCAACCATCGATTGCATATATATATATATACTAGCAGGTGCCCGCGGCTTTGCCCGCGATTACTTACTCAACTGCTAGATATTGTGTTTAAATCATTTATTTAACAGAAAAATAATTAAAACATTACATTTATTAACACTGAAATCGTTTTTACATAAATTGCAGGAATTAAATAATTTTACTCTTAATTATATTGTTTAACTTTAAAAATATAAATAAACAAACAATACGAATCTTATGCTACCTTAAAGGGCATACAAATTCCAAATGAAACTATTAAAATGAACCCTAGATTCATGAACCTTACCCAAATCATGCATAAACAATTTTATTATAACGATTGATAATTTAAAGAAAAAACTATATACCTGGTTTCGAGGTGCATTTCACGATCAAAGTGCGCCACCCGGGGGAAAAAAAAACCTCAGATTAGAGTTCTGTAGTCCCCCCCCCCTCCAAAAAAACCAGCATAGTGTGTTTCATCAAAAGCATTCAATGTTTTCCCATTAGACTAAGGCTTTGCCCGCGAAACTTGTAAGGTAAGGAACATATTGATTAATTCTAACATTTCGATTAAAAGATTGAATTTACTGATTATTTGACATAATCTACAAAATTTTGAGATACATCATTTACTCGAATATAAATTTTAATAGCTTCTCTAATTTTCAAAGTCGTGTTTCATTTATTTCCAAAGCCTTATGTAAAGATTGCCAACAAACTGTGATTTGGATTTGATAATTCTGTGTAAAAAGGGATTAAGTATTCTAAAAGACATTTAAAATCAAAATTTTTCAAAAGACTTTCTTAGTGAGCACCTACATTATGAAACGAAGGTACTGTCAAAATTTCAAGTCACTACCTATTATATAAGATTTGAGGCTTTCCTGGCGAATCTTATGTAGAAAATCTTCTACCCGGACAAATCAGCAGTTGCAGACCACACCATTAATTCTGGACCGGGCCACAGGATAGAATTTAAAAACACAACAGTACTCGCCAAGACAACACGCTATTGGGACCAGATCATCAGAGAGGCAATTGAAATTAGACTTAAAGGCACAAACTTTAACAGGGATGAAGGTTTCACTATCAACCAGGCCTGGAACAAATGCATTCAGGACCTGAAAGGTAAAAGGAACATTTTGGCCCGGAAAAGGACCGAAAACAGAACAGTTGCTCCCTGATTCGTTGACTCCGCTCAACACGGGTTGGTATATATATATTCCTTACATGTTAAAACTCGACACTTCAGATTCCCTGAGGATGGAGGCAGCGTCAGCCTCGGAATCGTTGGACCACAACAAACTTCTCACCTGGCTGCAAACCCGAGAAGATTTTCTACACTACCTATTATAGTTTAGGCTCTACGTTGATTCTCTGTCAGTCAGTCATTCAGGACAAAGCCTCTTATATATATATATATATATATATATATATATATATATATGAATGAATAAAGAAGTTCGCACAAATGTGCATGTAGTGGTGTGTCATTCAAGACAGAATTTCTTTAAGGACGCTCCTCTGTTTGGGCACTTTAGTACGTGGTATCGTTCACATTCCTGCTCACAGCGACTACACACACACTCGCTGCCGGGTTCGTGATAAGACTTGTTCTTGCACAACTTGAAATGGAAGCCATGGACCGCCATGCGCGTGATCAGGTGCCGCATCTCGTAGTTTGCACGCATCCACTCCCTATTTGCCATAGCATCCGTTCCATAAAAGTCCTTCCAAATGTGCGCTCTTTTCTGTTGCAGTTCTGCGAGCAGTTGCTCGTAGCTTGGTGTAGATGGCAGCAGCATCTGGAGGCGAAGTTCTTCAATTAGGGATATCTCCCCTGTCAACTCGTAGGCAAGGCGTGACAATGTGAATTTTGACACCCCCAGTATCCTTTTCATGTACGTCGCCTTAACTCTCTCGATGTGCTTCAGGTTTTTAATGCTCAGAGTCTTCCATGTTCCCTCCAGTCCATAGGTTACTATTGGAACTATTTTTACTCGGAATAGCTGCATGGCTGCCCTGATGGACATCCTGGTGATGTCTGGGATGTCACTGATTGCTTGTATTGCTTTTGTTTATTGTTTTTGTTCATTGCTTGTATTGATTGCTTTTTACAAAAGCAATATATATATATCTGAGTGTATGGCATTATTTTGTGGGGCAACTCCAAATACGTGGGTGATATTCTGTGATTGCAAAAGGCCATTAGGGTAATTACAGGGTCTTCATACATGGCTCACTGTAGACCTTAGTTTTCTCGAGACATAAAATTATGACTGTAGTTTAGTTATACATTTACTATGTATTAATTCACACATAGAAAGAGCTGCCACTTTTACAATTCAGAGATAACAGACATTAGATAATAGAAAAATACAAATAGGCTACATCATCATAGACTGGCAAAGTCAGTCAATAGTTATAAGTAGGGTTCGGATGTTTATGACCTAAAAAGTGAAAAATATGACCTTAAAAATTACTAAATATGACCAAAAAGTCCTAAATACGACCTCATAAAAGAACATATTTTCTAAAAATAAAGATTCCAATTTAAAACGTTTAATTGCACTAAGTTATTACAACTTTTTAACAGTTTAACAATTTTACTTCAAATGAACTACTAATTTTAAAGAATTTGCTTCAGTTTGCAAATCCAAATCCACGTAGAACATCAGATCCAAATAGTTTGTAGGCCTATATCAAGCGTGTCCCTATATAATATGAACAATTGTATTAATTTTAAATTTAAGTTACCTATTACCGCTGTGGCTTAGGGGATGCGTTCAATCCTTTCACGCAGCGGGCCCGGGTTCGATTCCTGGTCGGGACAAGTTACCTAGGTGAGGTTTTTTCCGGGGTTTTCCCTCACCTTTGAGATAAATGTCGGGTAACTTTAGGCCCTTGTGGTCCCCGGATATCATCTGGCCGTCATTATCATCTTCATCCCCATCCTAGCCTTGTTCTGAGTGTGTTTGTGAATGGTGTGTATCGTCCTATGTGTTCGTGTTGTCTCGGAGGTGGCCCCGGCATTGGGCTGATCACTCATCCGGGGAGGCCCTCCATGTCCTTGTCTGGTCAAAAAAGTATGTATGTGATCCAAAGGTAATCCCTCTCCCGACAGGTCGCGGCCCTGTAAGGCCCGGGCGGCTTGGGTCGCTTAAATCCTAAAAGGGAGAGGTAAAACTACGAAAAAGAAAGAAAGAAAGAACATGAAATAATGAAATAACTTTCAAATTTCACTCGATTATTTAGTGCATTTACTTGACCGAGTTTATAACTGAAATATGACGTTAAATTATAAATATGACCAAAATATGACCAACACCATGATAATGACCAAAATATGACTTTATATGCAAAGTAAAAAGACTCCGATTATGATAACAAGCGTTCGTGTTTAATTTGTGGTGAGAATGGAGATCAGGATAAAAATATGCAGGGCCGTGGAAAGAAAGCGAGGGCCCCAGGGACAAATTTTCCCGGGCCCCCGTCAGATATTATATTCACTGTCCAACTCGCCCTTTATAATGTATGCAACAAAACGATTAAGTAGTGATATTACATAATTATAAATGCCAGAATGGTACCAGTACTTTATGAAATTGTCTGGTAGACAGTCTGTCTGTGTGTCTGTAAGCGCGATAACTCAAATACGGTTTATCGGATTTTCATAAAACTTGATATACCGTTTATAACGCCCATGGGACGAAGCCTATTGATTTTGGACCAAATCGGTTAACGAAACGGAAAAATACATTAAAATGTTCTAATTAGGAACAATTTTATCTGTATGTACCAGTTTAATCTTTTGAAAATTATGATTTTAAATGCCGAACGTTAGTGAGGCCTACAGTTGAGTCCAAAAGGATTTGTGCTTCTACATTTCAAAACAGTAATTTTTCTGAAAGAATAATCCATTTCAGATTAACTGATTAATTCCGTGTCACCATTATACGACAAGACAATGCAGATAAAATAAACACACAAAACATAACTTAAGCTGTTTATTGACTTACAACCAATTTTATTTTAGAGTAAATTTAGAAAGTAAAAAATATAACCTGATCGGCCGGGCCCCCTTTTGGGATCCAGGCCCCGAGGCTGGAGCCCCGGCTGCCCCTCCCTCTCGTCGGGCCTGAAAATATGACATGTCATGAACATCCGAACCCTAGTTATGAGATTACAGGGCATAAGTTGCTTAATAAGCTTCCTCCTTTATTAAAAAATCCAGACATAATTTTACCCATTTTTAAGAACAACCTTGCATGAATGGTTAGTCAATCACCCAATTTGTTAATTGAAGAAATTTTCTAGCGTGATGTTGAGAGATATGTCATCTTAATTGCAATGTGCGTGACAGGAATTGTACAGTGTGTTTATTACTATGTGTATGTATAATATAGAATAAGTTGACGTTGTCTATTGTCAAAATGACTTAATGACAATAAAATCTATTATTACTACTACTATTATTATTATTATTATTATTATTATTATTATTATTATTATTATTATAATTATATTATTATTATTATAATTATTATTATTATTAACAACAACAACGTCGCTGAGCTCTTTTAAACAGTCCGCCATCTTGAAAGATCATACTGGCTCATTGACCTCCAGCTCAATGTACTGGCTAGTGCACCAACGCTATCTGCCGGAAAAGTTTGGTACTTGTGCAGGCAACATCCTTTGTCAACAAAACCACCGAGCAAGAAATAGCACGAATGGTATTAAATAGTAAATAATAACAGAGTAGTTAATGGACTTGTGTGATCTTTATGAGTTACCATAAGAATTTACGACTGTTTGAATATGGAAGGAAAGTCAGACATGTAAGTAAATTTGTAAAATGCTAAATGTATGTGGCGGTAGGTTTGAGTTTTAAGGTTATGAATGCCCGAAGTCTTCTTCTTAAGAAACTGAATTACGAACCAACACATAAATCAGAGTGTTGATATGGTATTGGCTTTAGATTGATAAGTCGAAGTCTGTGACATTTGTATAATGTATATATTGTATATTGTAATATTGTATAATGCAATAGCCTCATAGGCCGAAATTAAGTTACCATATTTTTTCAATTAATATGAATGAAATTTTGTGGAACTAATTTTTGACAGGAATGAACGGTATCATTAATCGGTCTGTAGGACGGTATTTTAGATCAACACAAAACATCTGACAGGGTACTTGGGTCTATGCAGGAAAGCAGTATCTCCCTCTAGTATATTTTACGATCTGTCAGTAAATGTTTATGAAGGAGGCAGTGTAACGACATAGGCAACAAAACAATATAAAAAGCCCTAAAACCTTAATTTCAAACATATTTACCTAACCATAAATTGTTTGAAGGGTATTTGTAAGTCAGCCATTTTGCAAGAAATTGAGCCTTAAATCCTACCTCACAAACAACAGAGCTTTTGTGAGAAGTTGAGACAACTAAATATACTTCACATAGAATGATATCAGATGCGAGAAAATTATGAAACATATTCTTAGTGCAGAGAAAGTATGTTCAAAAATCTACAGTCATGGGCGAGGAAAAAAGAAGACACATTGTATAGAGAAAGATGTGTGATTGGTTTATAACGCTAGAATGACAGGTGATAAAATAGTTAAAAATACATAGAGTAGAGAAAACCTCACAAATGTCTGTAAAGCTAGAATGGCTGGCAAGAAACTTGTAAAAAATAATTGGGAAGTTAGTACTTTGTGACTCACCCTGCTCCCCTTTCCACTCGCCACTTGCCTGGCCGCTTCCCCACCTAACTGCTTGCCACGTGCTGCCTGCCCCACTTCAACGCAGCCCATGCCACCATGCCTGTAGCCGCTGCTCAACGCCAGTAATGCATAATTGTAATTGACATGTCGCCTAATATTTCACAATAAAAAAAATACCCTTGCACTTCCACATAATATTTCATAATTATAAAAACGACCCTTGCAACAAAATAGGCTATTTCACAATACAAAAATACGCTTGTACCATACATAATATTTCACAATTATAAAAGAATGCCGTATTATAACATTAAATATGGCTTAATTGATGCAGGTAAACCACCACTATTCTTTCAAAACTAACAAAATTTCTCAAAATTATAAAAACCGATTCTTTTGTGTTAAAACTTATGAAATCCCCCTAACATAACTCGTAGCAAAATGGTCAAGACTCCTAGCTATAATGCTAGGGGTCCCAAGTTCGAATCCCAGTCGATCCAAAATTTACTATTAGGAATAATTCTCAAATAGGTAGGTAGGATGAAGAGGAGGTGAGAGGAAGGAGACGGGAAAGGAAGAGAAGAAGAGAATAAAGAAGAAATAAATTATTTTTTCTGTATCATCAGTTCATTAAGAGATGGTGCTACCGTAGCTGCTAGTAGTTCAAATGCCGCCGCTAGGGGAGGGATTGAGAGTAGGAGTGGGGGACTCGGGTGAGTCGCAATGTACCATTTTCCCAAATAATTTTTTGGTAGAGAAAGACAAAATGTAGAATTACACTCAAGAAAACGGGAATAAACGTCCGTAGGGTTGATAAGCTTTATCATATTTCATACATTGTTAGAATGCGATGAAGCTGTAGGGACAGCTAAAGAGTAGGTTCGGCAAAACGTTTACTCAACTTATCCTCTTTGCACAATTGAAGGTAAGAATAGCAAAGGAAGAGCAAGACTAAGTGCATGGAACAAATTAAGGACATGAACTGTAAAACGAACAATTACTATTCATAAGAAAAGTTAAATAACACATAGAACAGTGGAAACTGTCTCGAATATTTCTGATTGACAGATTTTTAGTGAAAATGGAAATACATGAGACATGCGAAACTTTCTCTTCCAATGAGTTATGAAAACAAAATAACTGCTAGATGTCATATTTGACACACCAATAAAGCTAGTATAATTTAATGAATACAAAAAACTACATAAATAGAATTTTAGGTTTTGATATGGAGGGTCTGGACCACTCGACCTCCCTCTTCCCTATGCCACTGGCATACAACATACCATATTTTACGGACCATAACATGCACTTTTTTGTCACGAAAACAAAGCCTTGAAAGTTGGGTGCGTCTAATGGTCCGAAGTACACTAAAACAATTAAAATCATGTTGCCGATAATACCATAATCATAAAGATGGTGTTGTAAGGATAGGTTAGTTGCAAATTTTGGCACAGACTGTACTTCATCGCTTGTCACAGTCGTAAAATGAGGGTAGCTGGAATCCAGGTATACAATTCGAAAAGAAGAGAATATTGAGTTCTTTAATACGAAAAGAATTGTCTCCGCCGAGTGGTTTTAAATGAAGGCAGTGACCTATAAACAGTCTTGTCCTGTCACACTTACCATATGCTGCAAATTGAGGGTAAGAGGGTGTAAACGTATTTTCAGTCTTTATGTGAAATCAGTTCAGTTATTAAAATTTATGAGATGCCACCTGTACAGAAGAGATTTTCGTACAATGCAGGTTTTAAGTTAGAAGTGATTTACTCTGATTCCGTTTTACAAGGTTATAATTATTTATGTAATGAAGTATTAGGCCTATTATCCCCATCAAATTTTTTCATAGAATTGCATTAAATTTCTTTTTCCTTTAAATTTCCATCCTTAAATCAAGGTGCGTCTTATGGTTCGTAAAATACGGTACTCTAGTGGGGGTGTTTTGGAACCTGAGTGTTGTGCCATGGTAAAATTATTATTTTCCCAGCCTATGTAACAGGATTAATGATTTAGTTTATGGAATCACTTACGTTGCAGGATTTTGTACTTCAGAAATCATTAACATAAAAGTTGATGAACACTTGATAAAACACTTTGATATGATAGTGGTTAAAAACAATAAAAAACACATAACACGAGACGTTTCAGCCTGCCCGCCAGGCCTTCCTCAGTCAGACTGATTATATGGATCACTTCTTTCACAAACCGTCGTGTTGTTCAACTGTTGTTGTTGTTGTTGTTCGTCGTTGCTTGTATTGTCCTCAGGTTCACGTTCTCTGTATCTGTTGCTTCTATAATGTTCCTGTATCCACGCGTTGGGAATGTTAAAGTCATTTTCACATCTTGGGGAAATACAGGGAAATTTAGGTAAGGGTCTTTTCCTTCGCAAATTCTTAATAATGCTTAGCCATGGCTCCCCCAAATCACCCTCATAGTTATTGAGACAGATCTCTCCACTCTCCGCGATGTGGGAAGCTTCGCAAATTTTTCTACGGATCTTGTCAGCTTCAATTTTTAAAATTTCGAAGTGACCTATGCTGTGACCTTCCCCAACCATATGCTGGCTCAAACCAGTATTGCACTTCTTGTTTCTTACATCTCTTTCGTGTTCACGTAATCTAACATTGAAGGTCCGGCCTGTTTCCCCGATGTAAATCTTTCCGCATTCCTTACATGTGATGGAATAAACGCCTGGATTCTCCATTCTTTCTTTCTTGTTGCCAAAATGTTTGTATTGTGCGAAGCATTTCTCTATTGTGTTTATGGGTTTATATGCAGGTGTTAGGTCATGTTTTCTTAACACTCTACCTATTTTATCTCTTGTATTTGGAATATATTTGATGGATACATATTTTTTATTATTACTGTTAGCTGTTGGAGTTCTTTCATCGTTTGAGTTGGGTGTTGTCATGTTCAATCTCTTCCTTCTTTCATTCTCCCATAGTTTCAGAATTTCACATCTTCTGTATCCATTTTTTACTGCCAGTCTAGAAATTTCTTCCTTTTCTCTATTCAAGTCTTGAGCGTTGTTGCATAGGTTAAAAGCGCGTGAGATAAAGTTGTGCCAAATATTTACCTTGGTGGAACGGTGGTGTGAGGATGTATTGTGTATATAAAGTTCCCCTTTATTAGGTTTTCTGAAGACTCCTACCTTTATGTTATGGTCGCTGATTCTGATATTCAAATCCAAAAAATTTAATCTGTTACTTTCAGCTTTTTCACTTGTCAATTTTAACCTTTGGTGTACCCCATTGAAATCTTCAACCATACTTTCTGCTATGTCATTTTTTGCCAAGACGAATATATCGTCGACATATCTTACGTATGTTATTATTTCTTCCTTGTACTTGTTAACAATGGGCTTTTCTATGTAGTCCATAAAAATGTTCGCTATGTAACCAGATACGGGGTTGCCCATGCTGAGTCCTTCTTTCTGCTGGTATATTTTGTTATTAAATTGAAACACATTGTATTTTGTGCACACCTTGTACCATCTATAATACTCGTTGATAACTATTCTATCAATGCCCCTCTCTGTCAACCACTGAGTTAGAATCTCACCCGCAAGTTCACGGGGAATACTGGGGTATAAATTACATACATCAAGGCTGAACATAGTACTTCCTTTAACAGCAAAAACACCTTCTAACAAATTTCTCACTTCATATGCATTGTTTACCGACCATTGAGTGTTCGGCATTATCTCCATTAGTCGTTCCACCAACAGTTTAGCCAACATGAAGGCTGGATGATTATACATGGGGACGATCGGACGCAATGGGGTCCCCTCCTTGTGCGTTTTTGGAATGCCAAAGCATACTGGGAGTTCTGGTGTAGTATTTATTATCACTTTTTTCTTGTAACTACTTATGGAAAGACTTGTATTAATCACTTCTTTTACCTCTCTTTGTATTTTCACTAATGGATTGTCCTTAAGTTCAATGAAATCAGGGGTGTTAAAACACTCAGACATTTTATCTGTGTATTGATCGTAACTTATAAAAACAGGTTTGTTTTCTTTATCACTTTTTATGACAAAGACTTTATTCCTTTTTAACCAGGACTTGGCACCTTTGGTGTCTTTTTCCATCGAACCTCCCTTGTTACCTCTGCTGTAAATCGTCTCTTCAATTGCTGTAGATATGTCACGGGTAAATTGCCTTTTCTCATCTTCCTCCTCTATCATGTAAGCACCTTGTATGGCAGGGGCCATCAAATCTTCTAATTGTATATTCCCCATTTAAGTTCTCACCAAAAATACAAAGAGAGGTACAAGAAGTGATTAATACAAGTCTTTCCATAAGTAGTTACAAGAAAAAAGTGATAATAAATACTACACCAGAACTCCCAGTATGCTTTGGCATTCCAAAAACGCACAAGGAGGGGACCCCATTGCGTCCGATCGTCCCCATGTATAATCATCCAGCCTTCATGTTGGCTAAACTGTTGGTGGAACGACTAATGGAGATAATGCCGAACACTCAATGGTCGGTAAACAATGCATATGAAGTGAGAAATTTGTTAGAAGGTGTTTTTGCTGTTAAAGGAAGTACTATGTTCAGCCTTGATGTATGTAATTTATACCCCAGTATTCCCCGTGAACTTGCAGGTGAGATTCTAACTCAGTGGTTGACAGAGAGGGGCATTGATAGAATAGTTATCAACGAGTATTATAGATGGTACAAGGTGTGCACAAAATACAATGTGTTTCAATTTAATAACAAAATATACCAGCAGAAAGAAGGACTCAGCATGGGCAACCCCGTATCTGGTTACATAGCGAACATTTTTATGGACTACATAGAAAAGCCCATTGTTAACAAGTACAAGGAAGAAATAATAACATACGTAAGATATGTCGACGATATATTCGTCTTGGCAAAAAATGACATAGCAGAAAGTATGGTTGAAGATTTCAATGGGGTACACCAAAGGTTAAAATTGACAAGTGAAAAAGCTGAAAGTAACAGATTAAATTTTTTGGATTTGAATATCAGAATCAGCGACCATAACATAAAGGTAGGAGTCTTCAGAAAACCTAATAAAGGGGAACTTTATATACACAATACATCCTCACACCACCGTTCCACCAAGGTAAATATTTGGCACAACTTTATCTCACGCGCTTTTAACCTATGCAACAACGCTCAAGACTTGAATAGAGAAAAGGAAGAAATTTCTAGACTGGCAGTAAAAAATGGATACAGAAGATGTGAAATTCTGAAACTATGGGAGAATGAAAGAAGGAAGAGATTGAACATGACAACACCCAACTCAAACGATGAAAGAACTCCAACAGCTAACAGTAATAATAAAAAATATGTATCCATCAAATATATTCCAAATACAAGAGATAAAATAGGTAGAGTGTTAAGAAAACATGACCTAACACCTGCATATAAACCCATAAACACAATAGAGAAATGCTTCGCACAATACAAACATTTTGGCAACAAGAAAGAAAGAATGGAGAATCCAGGCGTTTATTCCATCACATGTAAGGAATGCGGAAAGATTTACATCGGGGAAACAGGCCGGACCTTCAATGTTAGATTACGTGAACACGAAAGAGATGTAAGAAACAAGAAGTGCAATACTGGTTTGAGCCAGCATATGGTTGGGGAAGGTCACAGCATAGGTCACTTCGAAATTTTAAAAATTGAAGCTGACAAGATCCGTAGAAAAATTTGCGAAGCTTCCCACATCGCGGAGAGTGGAGAGATCTGTCTCAATAACTATGAGGGTGATTTGGGGGAGCCATGGCTAAGCATTATTAAGAATTTGCGAAGGAAAAGACCCTTACCTAAATTTCCCTGTATTTCCCCAAGATGTGAAAATGACTTTAACATTCCCAACGCGTGGATACAGGAACATTATAGAAGCAACAGATACAGAGAACGTGAACCTGAGGACAATACAAGCAACGACGAACAACAACAACAACAACAGTTGAACAACACGACGGTTTGTGAAAGAAGTGATCCATATAATCAGTCTGACTGAGGAAGGCCTGGCGGGCAGGCTGAAACGTCTCGTGTTATGTGTTTTTTATTGTTTTTAACCACTATCATATCAAAGTGTTTTATCAAGTGTTCATCAACTTTTATGTTATTGAGATTTTAGTGGAAAGTAGGACCACGCATTTTATTTTTTACTATCAGAAATCATGTTTCTTTGTTGGTCAACTCTACAGGGTTGTTCAAGACTTGGAACTGCTGCTCTTTACGGATTTTGCTTTTGTATAATATTGGGTCTTCTACATTGTTTTACTGTTGTTTGTAAAACCACCAGCCTGGTACTCTAAACATTGAAAGTAACAAAATAATTAAAAATAAAACTATGCAATTGATGCCGTTTGTATAAAACATTGCCAGTGTTTATAAATGTAATGTTTTAATTATTTGACTGTTAAATTTCCCATTCATTTACTCCCATTTAAACTATGGTGTTATTCTGTGGGGTTCGACTGCCAACGTAAAAATACTAAGATTATTTAGTCTTAAGGAAAGCACTTAGAGTTATAGAGAAAATAACTTACCACAAATAAAATCTTGCATAACTATATTCAAAAAATTAAAACTACTCACACTGCCCTGCTTATATATCTATGAAAATATTAAATTTGTAATAATAAATTATAAAGAGGATAAAAATCAAAACATGCATCATCATTATACAAGAAATAATAAAAATTATTTTAAGAAATTGTTGAGAGGTTCTTTAGGCAACAAGTGTATAGAAATTCTTGCAAAGGACCTATACAATCACTGACCTGATACACTGAAAAATATAACAAATGATAAATTGAAGCTAAGGAGGATAAAATCTTTTCTAGTAGAAAATGCCTTTTACACTTTAGATGTCCTCTCTGTATGAGAGGACTAAATTGTAAGATATGTAGGCTGTATTGAGTAAATTATACCGATTTATTAATTTTTAAAATAAGTTTATACCTTAGAAATTAAGTATATTTGTGTAACAAAAATTTATTTTGTTCAATTCATGTACTTGACAAACCCTTGTAAACCTTTTACATTTGGCTAATAAATCTTGAAATCTTGGAAAAAAAATTTAAAACTCCTAGGAGTTGGATTAATAGACTTGACCGTGGGTACCTTCTTGCCATTCTCAAGCTCTGATACTGAATGTTGCATAACTTTTGTTTTTTCACAGAGAGAATGAAGATGCGAGTGATTCGGATTCAAGACAGTGCAACCCCTCTCTTCCCTCTGGTATGGAGGTGGACACCAGCAAGATGAGAGGAGACGCCATAGGAAACACACTGTACAGCGAATGCTGGGTCATCAGAGTACTCATGAAGTTAACCAAGGTAATCATTGCCTACACACATTCCTAAACTTAGTCTATCATTAGTTTGCATTTAGGCAGCACGTTATACTGGAATATTCCGGTATCATAGCACAAATCATTCACTTATGCACTTTACACAATTTTTAACATTCTAAACAAGCACATTCTGATATAGAAAGCTGTTATATGGTTTTGGTTGCTGAGAATCAAGATGGCCAGTTATCGATGGCACATCTAATAGCCTTTCAGTATAATTTTGTAAGAGGTAATAAATCCATCTTCTTTATTTTGCTTATCATAATAAAACAATTTTTTTTGTTGCTTCCTCTGCTTTTACCATAGGTACTATAGGTACCATAGGTACCCCCAAATTCAGAATTGAGTTTTTAACATAAATACAGTTTTGAGGTTCCCTGAATCCAAAAGTGATATTTTCAGAAACTTGTTTGTGTGTGAGTGTGAACAGCCTAGCTCCAGAACAAAAAAAATCATGTGAAAAAAGAATTTTGTACTTGAGTTAGGTACTTTCTGAGGATGTGACACGAAGATTGGTGATGACATTCTCTATGTAGCCTATAAGCTACATCTTAAAAGTATGAGATTTTTTCCTAAAGTACTACAGAAATGTCATAGACCAATTGGATGCATATTGCTGGGTTATCGTATGTAGCCTATTATTTGTGTAAACTTTCATTTTTGATAATGAATAGCAACATCAAGTTTCGTTACATTATGGAATTATTTACAGCAAAACCTCATTAACGTGAACTTGCGTAAGACGAACACTCTGTTAGCACAAACAAAAATTTGGTCCTGGCAGGGGTGTATTGTTTCTTGTAGAAAGTGTTACAGGTTGATGTGAATTTTGATTACTGCAAACTGCGAACTGTTTTTTCTTTTTATCTCTTGAATCATTAAATGTCATTTAACACGAACTTCCAAAGATTTTCATTTTGTTGTTTCCTGTTGTTCCTTTGCTAGGTATTTAGGAAATGAAGTTGAACGTAAACCTTTATTAAATTCCTGGTTACTTAGGTGGGAGGCTACGAGTAATTGAATTAACATTAACGACAGTTGGTGCAGTCGTAAGCATTGTGCTCCCAACAATCGGGTCATAATTTTCAAACATAACCAATACAATTTCATCATACGTAGCATTCAAACTTGCCACTGACAATATGGAATTGCTAAGTCTTCTACTTCATCGACAATAATTAAAGATTGTAAAGAAATTCTTAATGCTGCTAAGCACAGAGACATCAAAACGTTACATGTAGAAAGGTTGAACATTATTATGTGTGCTTCCAATGTAGCTTTAAGTGAACCTATAATTTTGTTCAGTGAAAAGCAAGTTACATTGATAAAAGTTTAGACATTCAAGATTTCATATGTCCTGCCCAAAAATGCATATACATATGTATATGTTCAATATAGAAACTGACTTTTTAGTCTTTTTCCAAGCCGTGGGACTGTGGAGTACACAGTAAACAACACCTAACTGTTGTCCTTGCATGTAATGCAGATGACAGTGAAAAACTCCGTTCATGGGTAAGTCCAAGAAACCATGTTGTTTTAAAGCTAATGGCAGTATACTGTTTCCTGTAGTAGAGTTTTCTAGGATAGCCTACTAAATGGCTAATGTTAAATAACTTTAATTTTAGTCCCTGGTTAGCACGATTTTTTTAACACGCACTCTTCATTTTTTTATTGAAACTTGCATTAGCGAGGTTTTACTGTAAATATGAAAGAGAAATAATACAAATAGTATTAATTGTGATAATTTTACACCCATTGAAAGACTCCACACTAAAGTAATAAATGATAAAAAACATTTTGATCAGTGGGATTCAAACCCAGCTCCATGCCTAACCAATGAGCTGCTGCAACAACAGCAGAGTGACACCAAATTAAACAATCATGAATGTTTTGAAAATGGAAGGCTATTGGTGCTTAAGCCATACACCACTTAAACTACAGATCAATTTAATTGGTGATATAGCCTACAGAGTGTTGGTTGGTTGTTTAGTATATGGCTATTTAGCGATGGGGATCTACTGTAACTTACACCTGTGACCCTTGCCATTGTGCCGGAATTTTGTCTCGCAGGAGTTCTTTTAGATGACAGTAAATCTACTGACAGGGCCTGTCACATTTACTCACATATAAATGCCATTGACCTGGGCCGGGATCGAACCCGCAATCTTGGGCACAGAAAGCAAGCACAATACTAACTGCGCCACCCAGGCCGACTACAGCGTGTTGAATCACAAGGGAGATGGCTTTGTTGTGCATGCTGAAAGCAGGGCCAGGCAACATGTAGGACTGTAGATAGTCTGTTAGATATCATTAATAGAATGGATTGGACACCCTACAACCTTAGGAGAGTGGGCAGGCTTGACCTGCAAGGGTGGAGTAACATGATACTAGAGTTCACTAGAAGAAGAAGTTCATTTGTTTTGGTTTGAAAGAATTCCAACGAAAACACTTTCCATTAGGGACGTAGCTGGGATTTTGGTTTGGGAGAGGCCTACCAGTGGAAATAGATGCCTGAGGAACATCCTGAGGATATGGTGGCCACAAGTTATCTCGAATGAAGAGTTGTGGAGAAGAACAAAACAATGGCATCGAGATGCGCCATAGAAAGTGGAAGTGGATTGGGCACACCTTACGGAGGGATAAAGACAATATAGCAAGGCAAGCCCTGGAATGGAACCCGCAAGGTAGCAGGAGAAAAGGTAGACCAAAGAACACTTGGAGGAGGATTGTAATGGGAGAAGGAGATTAGGACCATGGCGCAGAACAGAGTTCGTTGGCGGAAGTTCATTGATGCCCTATGCTCCACTTAGGAGATACAGGAAATAAGTCAAGTAAGTCTACCAGTGGGGGTCTGGGGTACAATATACACATATTTTCAGCGAATGCCACTTAATGTAGCTGCGGATAATGTTATCACTTTTATGAAGTCCCGTACAGATTAACACTGATACATTGAAAAAATGCTGCTTATTGTGATAAAAAAATTGGCTTATGTTATCACAGTTTTCGTTTTGCAGTTTTATTTCGAAGTACTATAGGTCACTAAAAATTTTGTTTTTAAGGGTTTCGTTTCTAACTCAACTGTATTCTGTTGTACTGGACGTAGCAATGTTAATCCCAGCTCACAGGATGACCTGTTCAACGGGGTGGCACTACCCAACTTTCTCTTTTAAGCAATAAAACATGTTTCACCCCTTAGTGTAGATTTTGATTTATGAAGATAACAGTGTTGACATTCAGTGATGGCTAGGGTAAAATGAAAAGACTTGAACAGACAGAAGTTAGATGTTTTGCTACGCGGTGTTCACCACACGTCAGTAAACTTCCAAAAAACACTATGAGTGCGAAATATTGGTTAATGGACTCTAAAACAGAAACAGTAGAAAACTTTTTGATTGCGAAAATAGTTGTTTGCAGGCTATTACGAGTGATTCAGTGATTCACAGTTACGGTATTATCTTACTAGCATGTGCCCGCGGCTTCGCCCGCGATAATTATTTCAAAAATTAAAAGCATAATAGTTAAATCATTATATTTATTAACACCTAAATCACGTGGACTACATACCACGATTCGATAGCGTCGTCTGGTAAAAGCGACCTCAGATTCGAGTTCCTTGGTCCAGAAAACCCCTGTATAGTGAGTTTCGTCCAAATAAAACAATGTTTGACCATATTAGAGCTTACAACATTCAAGCGATCGCGAAAGTTTTATTTCAAGGTATGACAAAAATAGACAAAGCCAACTGTAATTGTCAAACTTCCATTTAATTTAATTCCAAACCCACTGGCAACAATGTGTTTTAATGTCAAATGTGATTCGGATTCGATAATTCTGTGTAGGAAGGGATTAAGTATTCTCAAAAACATTTGATTTTTGGCATTTAAAATCAGAATTTTTCAAAATCCTTCCTTAGTGAGCACCTACATTATGAAACGAAGGTACTGTCAAAATTCCAAGTCTCTACCTGTTATAGTTTAGGCTCTACGTTGATTCCTGTCAGTCAGTCAGGACAAAGCCTTTTATATATATAGAGATATATGAACAAATAGCTTTTAATTCTGTTTCTGTAGTGTATTACCATATTTTTTGGACCGTAAGACGCACTTTTTTACTTGAAAACAGTGCCTTGAAACTTGAGTGCGTCTAATGGTCCAAAAGTAAAGTAAAAAAATTAATAAAATAAAATTACGGTAAATAGGCATATTGCCGGTAATATCATAATCAGAAACAAGGTGTTGTACAATAATAAGTTAAAGTTAATAAATTTCATACAGCATATTGCTATCTAAATGTAAGTATTTATTATATGACTACATAATTTTATGTCCAAACACATATTTTATGACAATAGTGAAAATTCAGAACCAACAAGATATTGAACACTTTATAAGAATCTATAAATTCATATAGGAGTACATTATATAGGTATGTATATGTGCATAAATCCAATTAATATTACAATACTATAGGGCGTAGTGACGTTGCATCCATTGAACTTTGGTATATTGTGGTTTGTGGTCAGGTGGACGAATCTTTTTATATTAACATATATTAATAATAAGTTGCAAATTGTGGCCCTGACTGTACATTGGTGTACTTGTGACAATCATAAAATGAGACTAGTCGGAAGCCAGGTATACAATGTGAAAAGAAAGAAATGTTGGGTTCTTTCATACAAAAGGATGTGTCCAAGGGGTGGTCTACATTAAGCCTTGTTCCGTTACATTTACCATATGCTGTATTGATTGTGTGAGGGTGTAAAAGTATTTTCAGTCTTCCACGAATTTACATTTAGAATCACATTGCACTTTTTATTTTAAATTTCCATGCTAAAATCAAGGTGTGTCTTATGGTCTGGAGCGTCTTATAGTCCAAAAAAATATGGTATCTTATATGTGAACAAATAGCCTTCATATTCAATTGAAAATTATTTATGGTCCTATTCTTTCCACTATGATTTTATTAAAAAATAATATAATACAAACAATAATACTTATTTACAATAGTGGATAAAACAATCCCCTCCAACACACAACATTTCAACCTGCCCTCCAGGCCTTTCTCAAGTGTACTGAATTGAAAAAATCATAAACAAACTGCCGTAACTATGTAGCACCTTTTTTGTTTTTTGTTACTATTGTTGTTGTTGTTGATCATTACAGTCTCCACCGTTTTCTACTTCCCGCTCCCTAAACGTGTTATCTCTGAAATGCTCATTTATCCATTCCCTCGGGATATCAAAATTATTATCATAAATTGATCTTGGACAGGGAAATCTTGGAACTCTATATGTTCTATTTAAGTTCTTAATCACATTAATCCACTGTTCCCCTAAGTCTCCCTCATAATTATTAAAGCAATTATCCCTCCTTCCAATGATAGTCACGGCTTCACCAATTTGCTTTAATAATTATGAGGGAGACTTAGGGGAACAGTGGATTAATGTGATTAAGAACTTAAATAGAACATATAGAGTTCCAAGATTTCCCTGTCCAAGATCAATTTATGATAATAATTTTGATATCCCGAGGGAATGGATAAATGAGCATTTCAGAGATAACACGTTTAGGGAGCGGGAAGTAGAAAACGGTGGAGACTGTAATGATTAACAACAACAACAATAGTAACAAAAAACAAAAAAGGTGCTACATAGTTACGGCAGTTTGTTTATGATTTTTTCAATTCAGTACACTTGAGAAAGGCCTGGAGGGCAGGTTGAAACGTTGTGTGTTGGAGGGGATTGTTTTATCCACTATTGTAAATAAGTATTATTGTTTGTATTATATTATTTTTTAAATAGCCTTCATTTAATTCCTTCGGCTACTGTTATCAGTTGGCTAATATTATCAGATTAGCTTTATCCCGAGGTGATCACAATAAGCAGCATCCATTTTATATTTAAATTAAGCCTGACTGTCTTCATGCACACTAATGTTTGTGTTTTTTATTTCAAAGGCTGTGTACTTTCTAGGTGGTGCAAAACTTATTTATAAGATAGAACAGTAACATGTAAATGCTTGAATTTCAGTTGAGCCCAGAAGATTGGTCGGAGGAATTGGAGACTGACCTGTGCTTGTTATGGGACATGACGATCGAGCCGGATGTTGTCAAGTTACTGACATGTCATAAGTTTCTGGAATTGTCATTACGAATTATTAAAAACACAGATATCCCAAGATTGACAGTAAGTAGCCTTTCAGAAATATAATCCACTATACTGGATTGGTTAATATTTTTTCTACACACGAGAAACTGCCAAATTCCTTGTAATATTATTCTCCAGAAGTTTTAGAAACCATATATAGGCACATTTTGTTTTTTAAGAATATCTATATTAATAAAAGGAAGTGTCTGTCTTCCTCCGTCTGTCTGACTGTCCGCGATGCCCAGCGAAATCTACAGAACGCAGAGATCTGAAATTTTAAACATAGGTAGACTGAAGGGTCGGGAAATGCACCTCGAAGCCGGAATTTTAATTTTCGCTTTCGTTCGTGAGTTATGAGTGAAAAACGGACAGAAAACGTGTATTTTTTGCGTTTTCGAAGCATCAGTTTTCAGATACATTTCAATGTCAAATCAATTACAGTTGGCTTTGGCTATTTTGTCGTACCTTGGACATAAAACCATCGCGATCGCTTGAATGTTGTAGCTCACGCTGGTCGATTCATTTGTTTATAATGTCAAGGCACGCAGACATGAAATTTTCAACCTACACCGAAGAGGATTATTATTATTATTATAATAATAATAATAATAATAATAATAATAATAATAATAATAATAACAGGGATAATCAATATTGGCCTAAATATGGTCAAACGTTCGATTTGGACAAAACTTACTATACAGGGGTTTTCTGGGCAAATGACATCGAATCTGAGGTCGCTTTTAGCAGGCGACGCTATTTAATCGTGGTATGTTGTCCACGTGATTTAGGTATTAATAAATACAGTAGAACCCCGCTAATTCAAGGTAATTGGGGCTGAGGCTACCTCGAATTACGAAAAACTCGGATTATACGGAAATATCACTAAATCAATGGGTAAATCATAAATAAATGTTTAATGAGCACAATAATGGTTTAAAAAATAAATAAATAAACAATATAATAGGCCTGCATACTAGTGTTACGCCAGTATGTATATTGGCAAACATTTCCAATTTGCTACATCGGCATCGGCATCCTTTAAAGATTAAGTCATTGTCTGACCCTTAATGGAGTGGAATGGGAAAGCGACGCTACTAGGAAAACACTTTCAGTTACTATTGTCGCTGAGTAGGGATTATTGTAACAATACAGTATTGTTTTCTGAAAGGATGGTATGCACTGTACAATTGATTGACACGAAAGATCGAACCTAACGGTTTCTGTCAATCTGTAATAGAAATGCATTAGTAGTCTGAAGCCAAGATTATTTCTGTGTATTATGAACGAAAACCCTAAGTGGGACAGTTTTACCTGCATTTTTGTACATGGAAAAATTGAAAGAAAGCTCAAAATGTAACACATTTGGAAGTGTGTAAAACTTACTTGCGGACACCGTATAAAAACGGGATTTTACTCTAGTTTTATGGGCAATTCTAATTTTCTTAAGACCAGCTCGAATTACACGGAACCTTGAAATACCGGGACTCGAATTACCAAGGCTCTACTGTATAATGATTTAACTATTATGCTCTTAATTTTTAATTTTTGAAATAATTATCGCGGGCCATCGCTTGATTTTGTAAGTCCATCCTGGACGATTCATTTGTTTAGAATATCAAGGCCCGCAGACATATGAAATTTTCAACCAACACGGAAGAGGGATAATCAATATAGGCCTAAATATGGTCAAACATTGTTCGATTTGTACGAAACTCACTATAGAGGGGTATTCTGGGCCAAGGAACTCGAATCTGAGGTCGCTGTTATCAGGCGATGCTATCTAATTGTGGTATGTAGACCACGTGATTTAGGTGTTAATAAATATAATGATTTAACTATTAGACTATGCTATTGATTTTTAATTTTTGAAATAATTATCGCGGGCGAAGCCGCCGGCACATGCTAGTTTTAAATATAGGTAAAAACCATAAGAAGTTCACAGAAAACTAACCAAAAATGGCGCTCGGAAAGACAGCGCAGGTGCATGCTGGGAAGAAGCCGATGGGTCACATGGTGCTCGAATCAGGGCTGCCAACATGATAAGGGTCTTACAAACCTCTGGGAGATATAATATGTCACATTTTCGAAACCTACAAACAGTGTATCGTACATTATTAAAAAATGAAAGGGGGTTTCGCTACGGCTGCCGCCTTCGCTTTGCGCCCTTAACTACGTATGTGGTTAATGTTATGCATTATTTGCTATATGTAGAGGCTGGTAGCCAATGGGAGTGTTGGTCTGCAAGCCAGAGCCCGCATGCCAATGCTGAACATCGTGTGTGGAAATCCAGTACAGTGGGAAACTAAACCCAAAATTTGTTTTATTTTATGCAGTTGGAAGTTTTTTTGCCATTTATAATGCACCCAAATTAAATCATGAAGAGAAAAATGATATGGTCATTGGGTGTACAATATGAAGATGTAAGATTAAAAAATCATCAGATTTTTCTCTCTATTTTTCCTTTCTATATTTCTTTCTTTTCAATGCCTGCAGGAATGTTGGATTTGAAATTAATACAGAAGAAACTATACTAATTTCACTTTAAGTTCAAAGTAGATGTAAACAAAGCCACGTGACAAGGTAGCGCCTCATTGGCTAGTTGACGAACTGTAACTTTTGCTGCTTTGTATGCATACTCTTGCTCTTAATAAAATAGTTCGGTTCAAACCGTACCTTTTTGTAGCTATTTTCGTGCAGAGAAATTTAAAAACACGTTTCTGAAGCAGATCTGTATATGAAACAAAATTAATTTGATCAGGTTTTCATGACGCATAATAACTAAGTGAACTAATTAAACCGTTACAACAGATGTAAATTGTAGGCGTTTACGACAGCTGTGTGAATGCTCAAGTACGCCATCTTGGAATGAACTTGCCACAGTCCCTTCCCAATAACTTGGTAAGACCTGCTGAATATGCGTTCATTTATTTATTTATATCGGTTTTACAACACGTACGTGAGGACAAGAAAGTCGTGTGCTAGAAATTTCGTCAAAAGTTAAATGTAACTTACAGCTCTGATAGGGTTGGGGCGGTTACAAACAGAAATTAATTAATTCAACAAGGAAACGCCTCTGAAGTGGGCAGCCAACATTGCAAACTGAGAGTAATTTTTTATACTCGTTAATATATTCTTGTTAACTGTTTATGACTTTCTTAAATACTAATATTAAGCCTAATTTTGTACAGATGTATCGATCTTTTCAAAATAAATATCACATTTTTCAACAATGGTGCATGTCATAAAAAATATTTTAAAAGTACTATTGAGAACACTGGAATACACACAAATCCTCATTCCGTGGCGGGTAAAACTCCACATGGTTTGTCACATGCTCGGCGGAGTGGTACTTTAGAGTTTGTTTACATCTACTTTGAACTTAAAGTGAAAATAGTATAAGTACATGGTCAGGAAATGTCAAAATAATACTCTACAAAATATTAGAATAGCCGGTAAATCATTTGAGCAAGTGGAGAAATTCAAATATCTGGGAGCAATAATTACAGACACAAATAATATTAAGGCAGAAGTCACATGTAGACTCAAATCAGGAAATGCCTGCTTTTATGCAGTTCAAAAACACTGTCCAGAAATCTAAAAATAAAAATTTATAAGACTATTATCCTGCTGATTGTATTATGTGGATGTGAGACATGGTCGCTTACTCTTCGGGAAGAACATAATCTGAGAGTGTTCGAAGACAGGGGGCTTAGGAAAATATTTAGGCCTAAGAGAGATGAAAACTGTGCAACGATGAGCTTCATAACCTGTACTCGTCACCGGATGTAGTAAGGGTAATTAAATCACGGAGGATGAAATGGGAGAGGAAAGACATATCTTAAGAATATTGACTGGGAGACCCAAAAGGAATAGACCACTTGGAAGACCTAGACATGGGTAGAAGGCAATATTAGAATAGATTTAAGGGAAGTAGGATTTGAGAGAAACGGTTGGATGGAGTTAGCACAGAATAGGGTTGAATGGCGGGCTCAGGTTAGTGTGACAATGAATCTCCGGGTTCCATAAAATAGATAATATTCCTATAATTTACGAGGGAGAATCAAATAAAACCACAATAAATTTTTGCCACTATTTTTATGCAGGAAGACTGTTTGCTTGTACATTATTTTCCTACATAGTCCCCTCACAGTTCAATGCACTTACGCCATTGGATAGGAAGAGCTTCGATACCGCATGAGACAAATTATTCTGGTTGACACTGTAGGCACTCATGCACTGCCAATTGGTTGTCTTCATCAGACTTGAACTTCTGCCCTCCAAGAAGCTCCTTTAATGGACTAAAGATGTGGAAATCTGATGGCGCCAAACTTGGCAGATGTGGGAGGCACTTGAAGCATATGTCGTAAATGGTTTTCATGGTTGCACGAGCAGCATGAGGATGGGCATTATCATGTTGAAGCAAAACACCTGCTCTCAGCAACCCCCCTCGCTTTGCCACCATCAAATTTCCAAATCTTTGGTCCGTTAAAAGATCTCTTTGGAGGGCAGAAGTTCAAATCTGATGAAGATGTCCAATCGATGCTGCAGGAGTGGCTGCAGCACCAACCAGAATAATTTTTCTCATGCGGTATCGAAGCTCTTCCTATCCAATGGCGTAAGTGCATCGAACTGGGAGGGGACTATGTAGAAAAAAATGTACAAGCAAACATTCTTCCTGCAGTAAAATAGTGGAAAAAAATTAATTGCGGTTTTCATTTGATTCTTCCTCATACTTAGGAATTGTCTATTGCCATTGAGTAGTTAATTAAGTTTCTTTCATTCTTTAATTCTCTCTCATTTGCTTGTATGTACAGAATACGGTACATGTTTTCCTGACAAGACTGGCACATAATGATAGAAAGGAAATAAAGCTATCACAGAAACTAGGTTTATTTTACTGTAGATCCGGCTACTCATCTGTGCTTGGCCAGTGCTCGCATTTCCCTTCACACTCTGCGGGACAGTACAAGCCATCTGAACACCATTGTCTTCTGTCATCAGTGGCTGCAAAGTAATATCCCACTTTTTTCTCACAAAATACTTATTCAAGCTGCTTGAAATTTGATGACATAAAATCATGTTTGTACAGGTTTCCACCAGCTTGCATTCCTTCAGAAACTCTGATTTTTTGAGAATAGCCAATGCACAGTTGCTATATATATATAATATAGGAGGCAGATATCTCTCAGGGGGGCAAGCTTGAGTTTGCCGCTGCTCCCCCTTACTTACTCAATAGCAATAGACAATTCCTAAGTAAGCCAAAGGAATTATATATTTTATGGAGGCCGAAGGTTCATTGCCGTGCTTACCTGAGCCCGCCATTCAACCTTATTCTGTTAACTCCATCCAACTATCCCTCAAAAATCCTAATTTCCTTAAATCTATCCTAATATTGTCCTCCCACCTAAGTCTAGGTCTTAAGTATCCCAGGCCTATACAAGCTCCTAACATTCCATGTTCAAAATCTACAGTTCCTAGAATTTCTAGACTCCCTCAGTGTAGTTCCTACCTGGAGATCTGAACGAGGGACTATTTTACCTCCGGAAAATTTTACACTGAAAGACATTTACAGGCAAGCATTTCGTAACATTTTTTTTTTTTTTTTATTACTGTGAGAGGTTGTTTATTCAACATATTCGCAGCTATCCTCCATATCTGTAGGCCATATCCTCTGTCCACAACCTGAGGATGCACCATGCCGTGGTGACAGAGATCCATCCCTTATATATTATATATATTATATATGTGTCCGCCGGCGTGGTCTTGTGGTTAGCGTCGCTGACTACAAATCCGTCGGTCCGGGTTCGATTCCCGGTACCTCCTCGGATTTTTCTGAGGTAGGGAGGTCTGGTAGGGGTGCACTCAGCCTCGTGATTCCAAATTGAGGAGCTACTTGATAGAGAAGTAGCGGCTCCGGTCAAGAAAACCACCAATAACGGCCGTGGGTGTCGGCATGCTGACCACATGTCCCCCAATCCTGCCATCTGCCTACGGGAGATGACGCAGCGGTCGGGTGGTAGGCCAAGTCCCTCCAGGGATGTAGCGCCACGGAGTTAGTTAATTATATATGTACAGTTATGTATACCTATAGACATACATATCTGTGGCTTGGTTCTAAAAGGGCCCGTGACAATTCCTTGCAAAAATGAGATCTATGCATTATTGAGCTTGGCTAGTCTTTATCTTTCGTATACTAGAAGTGCCAACCAATGTCTGTTCCTATTAATAGACATAATACAGAAACCTTAGAGGCCAATGTCGGAAGTTCTCAGCAAAAAATGTTGCTTCTATAAAGGCTTCAAAGTCAGTTATTTCAAAAGGAAGTTTTATAACATTGGCCCTTTTAGAACCGAGCCACAGATATACAAAGCATAGGCTGCTCCCCTATGCAAAATATAAAACAAGTACGACAACAAATAGCAATTGCATTATAATAAACAATCATATGGTTATATTGCATCTTCTATAAGTTTATAAATATTAATCCTACAAGTACCATTTTTGTTGAAAATTGTATCTACTTTTATTTTGTATGTGGAATAATTTTAGTAGGTTTGACATTTAGAGACATGAATGCAAAAAACCCACCCCACCCTCCAGTACTTTTAGTATGTACCAACAAAAAATCTTCCCAAATTGACTTGATCATCATTAATTTGTCTAATTTGGCTGTGCTGTTACAGCAACAAGCACTGCTTTGGTTACAGAATTTCCCTTTGTTTTACAAATGTTTAGGTTTCACTGGTATTAACTTACCCTCAGCTTCTTCAGTAGCATTTCAAGAGGTTTTTACATTGCCTTTGATATAATTGAACTATGTTTCTTTCATTCGGAATCTGTAGTTATGAAACAAAACAAACTCAGGGAGAAAGAGCAATTTTTTTCAACTCAAAACCCTTCTCTAAAATATTTATTTTTTCAGTAGTAAACTTGTCCACAATTTACATAAATTATGTAGTAGTAGTAGTAGTAAATCATTTAATTTGCCTGGCAGAGTTAAGGCCATAAGGCCTTCTCTTCCACTCAACCAGGTGTTGTTAACATGATGTTTAAACCTCTATATAAATATTTTTAATACATCTTTGATACAGAATAACTACAGTGCCATCAATAAGTTAGGCAAAAACTTAAATATGCAATTACATTTTTCAAATATAAATTAAAGCGAGCAAATTCATGTCTTCAAGAAAATGCTAAACATTTTCAATATAGGGGTATTTCATGTTAATTTTATTTCCGACTTCATAACTGTAGCAGAACATTATAACCACACCAAATGAATCCCATTTCTTGGCGGATTCTTGCCTGTGCAAGAACTGCGGAGTGTTTTCTTGATGAACTTCAGTGCTTTAGTGTAGTTATCTTACGTAAGTATTTAGTTGGCACTAGACACAATTCCCCTGCCTAACTCTGCAAGCTTCTTATTGAAGATAAAATAAAATCAGGTAAACCAATATAACAAAGTGCCAGATGAAATTAATAGGTCATATTTCTAAACTATTGAGATTTAAACCACGGTTTTTGGACAAGCACTTATAAAGGAATCAGTGGGATAACTAGAATTTTAACAGAACAAATTCCCCACAGAAGACAATGAGATTTTATGAATTGTATCTGTGACAAAAATGCAGTTTTGAATTTTAGTTATTGCAACTCCAAGCCAGCAAAAAGATGCCCTGAAGATGGTGCAAGCACACCGAAAGGCCTAGGCAGCAAATTACAAAATAAATCATAGTTGAGCAACTGGTATTACATTTATTTTATTTCATTGGTCGAGCTCAACAGTATTGGACATATATTTTAATCCTTTATTTTGTCAAAACATCTGAAAGCGTACGAATACGCAGTCAGAATCTTTCAAACAATTCTTCTTCTTTTGGGGGATAAACTATTAAAAATTGTAACTTTTTGGAAAATTTCCCATAGGCTAAAGGCCAAAAACTATTAGTTTGCCAAATTTCAAGTTTCTAGCTCATGTGGAATTGGGTGAACATCGATGTTAATGAGTGGATGATCGAGCTAGACAGCTGTAGATGTGAATGTCGTCACAGATATCCAACCAGTTTTTCCATACTTGTAAGGCAGCTAGAAACACTTAATTTTGCATGCTTATTGCAGATGGATGTACAGTCAGTCAAATAAAAAATGTCGGGCGGTATTTGATTAAGTATCACGAACGAGCATATGCGCATGTACAGGAAGACTTAAGGTTAGGTTCACACACGCCTCTTGTCTATCCATGTATTTTCTTGATTATTTAGTCAGTTTTGTTCCAAAACAAACATGTATAGAAGGCTGTGGCTATATGCCTCAAATCCGCCGTATTCTTGGTTGCAAATGTGTATAATATTAATAATTAATAGATTCGCGAGGAATATGTTTATTCAAGGAGCATTTTTTAAAGATTTTATTTTATAATACCGGTACTTCTAGTGCAAAATCAATTACTTACGCTCAACTTCTGCAACCAGTCTGCATTGAAAAACGCGGCCTTCCGCAGATCCACGCTTCCTATGAAAACTTCCGGTCGCATTATAGTAAAGTTCGCACCACTGCACTGAGCTGCTCTTTCATAAATATGGAACCTTCTCGCTGCTTCAGAGGCCGAAAAATGCAGGTCAATTACAGCCCTAACTACACTTTCTCTCACTTTAGCATTTGTATGTGGCGATGACACAAAGCAAAATGAATTATGACAATACATTAAGTTGAATATCGTGTGTTGAGCTTTCCGCGTTGTTCATTTTTTCCCTCGTTCATTTTTTCCCTCCTGTCGCATGGCCTCATATGTTCCGAAAATGACCTGTATTTTATGTTTTTTATAGGAAACTTGTGAACTAATGCGCTAAAACTTTAATTTTAACTGCTTACGAGTCCCGACGTTTTTTATTTGACCGACTGTACCAATATTCCTGCCAAATTTTGTGATTCTATCTGTCCTATAAGTGCATCAAAAATCATATAATGTGAGAAAAATATACAAAATTTACTTAAAATATAAAAATGTTACTTTACCTAAGGCATAACCTTTTTTTAAAGGACTGTCCTTTAAAATGGTGACTATTAAAAAAGTCCTATAATTGTCCTTTTTTTTTAGTGCTGTCATATTTTTCAGCGAGTTGAGAACAGTTTCCAGAATTATTAAGGGTTAAGCATTATGTGTTTCTGAAGATGTGACATTGAGATCTATTTAAGTTCTTCAGATGTAACCAACTTGTAATGTATATTGTTCTCTCTTTTTCATGCTTGTAGACCATGATATATGTCGAGTTTTTGCACCTTGAACTTCTTTTACAAAATGTATTCAATTTATATACGTATAGCCTATCAACTTGGAACGGGACAGCAATGACCCATCCTTGTAAGGAAGAAGAAGAAGATAGCCTATCAACAGGTCATTCAAAAACAAGATTTTTCTTTTTTTAATATGTCTAAACACAGATTTAAGCTGAAAACGTGCAGAGTTTTGTATTCTTACGTTATTCTATAATGTGTACAATCATTTATAAATGTAGAAAATAAACTTATAAAAAATAAAAAGTTAAGAATTAAAACTGTGGGAGGAACGGAATGGCTATGAGGGGTGAAGAGGAGGCCATTTTGAAAAAAAAACAATATACTATTTCCTTTATTTAATAGGTAATACGTTAAAGAACTTCAATTTAAGCTGAACTTTTCCACTGAAGAATTCTGCAGGTTTTCAGATTGTTCAGACTCTTATTCAAGGTCTGTTTAACGGTATATTAGTATAATGTGTTGTATTTAACTTCGCCCACACCCGCCTTTTCACTTGGTGTGTCTGTCCTTTACTTTAAAACTTTTCAGTTGGACACACTGCAAAATGTCATGGATTTTTTTTTTATTTATTTATTTTTTTTTATTTTTTTTTTTAAACTGTTGTCAAACTTGTAGATCTCTCAAAATCCACTATTGCTTGTGCAATCAGTTTTTGATGTGACTGCAGAGACGTTCAAGTTGCATCCAATATTTTTCAGAGTAAAGAAAATTTATATAGGATTTTTTTGGAATATTTCCTTTGATCACAGGTTATAAATAGGGCCCTGATTTATTGGTGAAATAAAATGGGTGGTTTTGGTGTTAACTTCCTTCTATTTCGGTGGGTATTTCGTGAAATAAATTACTTTATACTACATTGGGAACATTGCGCAATGATAAACTTTGCTTCTTTATTTACATGAACTAACACTCCCCCCCCCCCCCCCCTCATTTCTATATTCTTCTGCCCTTGTATGAACTGAAGTAACTTTCGATTTAGACATGATTAGAGTTAATGTTCAAATATAATTACGAGAAATATTATCGTAATTTCTATTAAATACCATCAGACAGCCATTTGCAAACAGAAGTGCCAACAATACCACTGTGGATAAAATACGAATTCTGTTGAATACAAGTAACAAACATTCTACACTCTTCTGCTGTAATCGATCATAGGCATCGCTAACTTGGCAAAAAGATAGCAGGAAAGGAGTGTACTCAACAGTCCAAACCAGGTCACAGACAATCTTTGCGTAGATTCTGCAATCTTTGTAATCGATCACAAATATTGATATATCGGTAAATCTATGACAGCCACAGAAACAGCAGAAAAAGCATGCTGCTAAGAAATAAAAAATACAGTAGGCTACACCAAAACACAATATTGTGATTTTAAGGCACATTTTCGTGCTCATTTATCACTTTACGGACAGAAGGGGCATATTTCGCAGAATTGAGTAAATTTCGCGTTATTTCGTGGATTCAATTTTGTTCATATTGGTATTTTAAGCATAAAAAAGATAAATATACCTAAGGGAGGTTGTTTTATAAAATTTTGCGCTTATCGTTGTTACCAAAAAATACGGCCCCTAGTTATAAACTATAAGAATGCCAAATTTCAAGTTTCTGGTTCATCTGAAAGTGAGTAAACAATTTTGTGACCAGTGAGTTAGCCACGCAGCTTTGTAGTATACTGATTATTTGCTGTTTATAAACCTTTAATTGGTTTTTACTTCGGTACCAGCCAACTGATTTTGTCCAAAATGAATAACTTTCTTCCTATTAACATTATAAATGTGTACACTAAGTTTCATGAAAATCTCATAAAGTGCACTTGAGTTATCGCATTGACTGACAGACAGGAATTTTTCCCATCCTATGTTTCAACATATCAGGTAATTCACAACCCAGGTCCAACTCTTTCCACCGGTTATGGATATAAAATTGGTTAAAACTGTTATTAAAACTTATATACAGTGGATAAAATTTTACCTTTAAAACTGTTACTACGTTTCAGCCTGACCTCCAGGCCTTCCTCAGGTGAAAGGTAAAATTTTATCCACTGTATATAAGTTTTAATAACAGTTTTAACCAATTTTATATCCATAACCGGTGGAAAGAGTTGGACCTGGGTTGTGAATTACCTTTTCCCATCCGCCATGTAATCTTAGAAAGTACCATTCTGACACTTAAGGCTAGTTTACATGACGAAAGTAGGTTTCATAACTAAGTTTCGCAACTGTTTATTTTACTTGAATGCACAAGTGCAAGATGTACTGGCGACAATGAGTTACGACACTACGCAGTTTCGACTGATTTCAACTTTTGACAAACTGTAATAGTCATTTTGATATTTTACGCACATTTATCTTCTTCACATTTTGTGAAATGGAGTAGGAAAGTGAGAAAATTGTGAAATGGCTGGATTCGTACTTGTTTCAAGCGTGTGTAAGGGATTTCAACAGCTTGAACTTCAGAAATAAGATAATATGGTGTAGTGCATCAAAAACAAAAATCCAGCGTCTCCAAGTATTCCAGAACAAGGTTCTAAGAATGTCGGTGAACTCTCCTTGGTTTATTCGAAACAAACAGTTACACAGTGAACTCGGTGTACAGTATATTCATGAACACATTTCTAATTTGACTAAACATTTTCTTAATATTCTAGAACACGTTTCAGGGGCACAGTATTATGGCCTCGGACAAAAGTCCCACTTAGACCTCGTTTGCCTCAAGATATAGTTCTTTGGTTAAGTTCAAGCCTATGACCATAATACTGTCAGCTAACTTTAAAGCATAATTTTGAGTGAGGGGTCAAACATTGACTCACCTCTATAGTGAGAATTCTAATACTGTTACAAATCTCCAACGGTTATCACTAGGGCTTGGACTTTTAGGTAAATACATATTTTTTTTGCTGTTACTTATGATTTCTGGACTTTGTCAAAGTTCCTGTTGGGACCTTTGGATTCAAAATACTGAGTTGCATATCACATAAAAAAAAAAAATATTTTCGATATTTTGAATAAATATTTTTGGTAACTTAATTCTTTTTTACATATTTTACCAGATATCTTGTTTAGAAATGAATATTTTGACTGTTTTTGTAAAATTGAGCCATATTTTCAATGTGTTGCGTTGTTATGTTGAGTCAGACAATAAATCAGGGCTGATTTGGCCTTTATTAGTGCAAATTTCTGTTTCCTCTCACACTGCATTACTAAGTTGGAAACAACAAAACAATTGTTGACAGAATCAATAAAAGAAATCAAACACATTGAAAACAAACTTAACAAAATCAGTGGTTCAAATGGAAACAAAATTAAAGAAAAATTCCTGTCATGCCTAAATAAGAATGAAGGCAAGTAAGAATCAGCTTGAAAAATTTTTTATGTCATAACCGGGATTTGAACACGGATTTTTCAAGCTGATTCTTACTTGTATTAATATCCCAGACATGGATTTAATGTCTATTTCCTTTCCCTCCACTTAATTAATAGTATATAAATATAACTTGGCTTCAAAGTACCTACAAATGTAGGACGCCATTGGATGTGTGTTCTCAACGGAGAAACCTCCCGTGGTCTGCCTTGTCTTCTGAATCAGTTGAGGAATTTGATGTCAGACTGGCATGTTGTCATGGTAGCTCAATGGTAGAGCATCAGCGCGTTAAGCTGAAGATCCGTGTTCAAATCCCGGTTATGACATAAAAAATTGTTCAAGCTGATTCTTACTTGTATTAATATCCCAGACATGGATTTAATGTCTATTTCCTTTCCTTCCACTTAATTAATAGTATATAAATAATAACTAGGCTTCAAAGTACCTACAAGGGTAGGACGCCATTTGGATGTGTGTTCTCAATGGAGAGAAACCTCCCGTGGTTTGCCTTGTCTTCTGAATCAGTTGAGGAATTTGATGTCGTACTGGCATGTTGTCATGGTAGCTCAATGGTAGAGCATCGGCGCGTTAAGCCGAAGATCCGTGTTCAAATCCCGGTTATGACATAAAAAATTGTTCAAGCTGATTCTTACTTGTATTAATATCCCAGACATGGATTTAATGTCTATTTCCTTTCCCTCCACTTAATTAAGAATGAAGGGTTACAATGGGTAACAGTGTAGAGAACTTGGAGCAGATGGAACATCTGAGTGTCAGTGACATTGCGTGTTACAAATGTGCAAGATTAACATCCTGCGATGTTGAACGTACATTTTCAAGATACAAGTCTCTGTTCCGTGAAAATCGTCACAGCTTTAAGATGCAAAACTTAAGATCTACTTTTGTCGTTCACTGCAACAGTTCTGCACTAGATGAGTACTTCTGTAAATATTGGTTAAGTAAGTTAATTATAATATTTTCATATTTTTTAAACATATTTTCGACTTTTTAACGTCCGAGTCCTAGTTATCACCAATCTGACATAGCAATGTAATGCTGAACGATTGAAAATGAATTTAAAAAAAAAAGATGAAACGTGCAGTAGCATTGCAATTAATTTTAAAGGAAATAGGTCTAATAAGTTTCACGAAATCACTTTCATGAAAGTGGTTACAAAACCTAGTGTCATCATGTAAACTAGCCTTTAATAAAGAAGCTGATCTATTCTTGTAATTTTCAGGAGATTCTCATTGGTATTATGGGAAACATGAGCTCTTCATCATTAGTCTGTTCAGAAATAGCTGAGAATGATGAGCTGATTTCAATGTTAATGCGACTGCTGTCTGTACCAGATGCGCCCACGCTTCTTCAACTCACAAGACTGCTGCAATCGTGTATTCGAAACGCAGATCCTGAATCGTCAAACGGGGGTGACAGTGCAACAGAACTGGACGTTAAGGGCGAAGAGAGAACGGCAGATGACACTGTTGTGTCGAGATCTTCGTTATGGTTTGTGCACCTGCGTGAGACATGCAAGTGGTTGCCGCAGCTTACTTTTATTTTAACCAGTTCTACAAACAGTAAGTACAATAATGATATATTTACTAGATTAAAAGGCCCGGCATCGCCGGGTTTTGTATTTTGTAATTCAAAATTAACATATGAAGGACTTTAGATTTTCAAATTATAAGTCTTTATAAGGGTATTAAAAATTTCAAATGAAGAAGTGCGACTTATCACACTCAAACTATTCCCTCAGAAAACGTTTCATATAGCTTTTAATGGCTCATAGAGGATGTACAGTGAGTCCCACGCAAGAGTTGGCCAATGACGCGGGTTTCTGCGTCGCGGCTGGCACAGCTCCAACTTCCGAGCGATCGGGTGAAATATCTACGCTAATAACGCTGCGGTCGGTGTAATGATTCAGGTTCTCACATTTACAGTTAAAATTACAATGAAAATAACCACGTACCTCATCACAAGAGATGTTGGAAATGTTCTTCTTTTGCATCCACACAATACTGGCACCTTTTTAGGAAATTTTCTTCCACGCGCATAAGTTCAGCTTTCGAGACAGAGTTACTTTCTCTTGTGATAGGCCTATGTTATATTATCTTTAAGTTCTTCTAACAGTATGTAAATATTATTTATGGGGAAACTTGAAAAATAAAGTGTATAGGTCAATTTCCCATACATAAGAAGAACTTAAAGACAATATCACAAAATAAATTAACTCTATCTCGGAAGCTCAACTTATGCGCGTGAAAGAAAATTTCCTAAGAAGGTGCCAGTATTGTGTGGATGCAAGAGGAGAACATTTCCAACATCTCTTGTGATGAGGTACGTGGTTATTTGCATTGTAATTTTAACTGTAAATGTGAGAACCTGAATCATTACACCGACCGCGGTATTATTATCGTAGATATTTCACCCGGTCGCTCGGAAGTTGGAGCTGTGCCAGCCGCAATGCAGAAACCCGCGTCATTGGCCAACTCTTGCGTGGGACTCACTGTAGAATAAAATCCACGAAAATAATGCACAATGTGATGCAGTCACATAACTTTTTCTACCCTGGACATATAGAATACTGTACAATGTATGGTAATGTGTATGTAATTATATTGCAGGTTTTTGGAGAGGGAAGTACAAAAGTGATGTTGAATTACTTTTTAATTTCATCCCCAAAACGGTTTTATGGTAACATAACAGTGAGAAATAAAATATTCTGCAAAGACAATACAATATTTTATGTTACCGGAATTTCTGGTTCTTCTTATTTTAACCCCTACCAGAAGAGATGGGATGCAAAATTCTACTTCCTCTAAGAGCCATAAAAAGCTATATCAGGCATTTTCTGAGTGAATAGTTTGTGTGTGATAAGTCGTTCTTCTTCATTTCAAATTTTTAATACCTTTATAAGGACCTAGAATTTGAAAATCAAAAGTCCTTCATAAGTTGATTTTGAATTACAAAATACAAAACCCAGGCGACGCCGGGGCCTTGTAAGCTGTTGTCTATAAGATTAATCCTTTACTTGGCAAGGCTCAGTTCTCGCACAATTTATAAACCCGTGTTGGACTGCGACAGTTAACATAATCATTAGGTCCGTAGTTTATTTCTTGTAGATACATATGCATTCATGAACCACAAATTATTGTCTCTGCTGGACATTACATGAGAATGAGAATGCATATATATGAAGGACGTAGTTCCATAAGGGCATAAGGCACAAATATTTCATTTTGAGCTTTTAACATTTACGCCTTCTCCTCACATTTCTTAAATGGGCGATTCTTCAAATACGGGAAAATTTGTGTTCCAGAGTGATATTTCCCTTCAAATTCAACTTTAAAAAAAATTAAAATAAAAGTCTGTTTCTACTACTTCCATACTACAACTATCACTTTGAAATGTCACTAACTTTAAATTCTGATATTCCAAAATCAAATTTAATTCAATGAAATGTCATCTACATGCCCTGTCCCCATCCACCCCGGTTTTGTATATTCTAATGCATTTTTCCACAAAACAAAATGTTATTTCCTTTTCAACTTTTTTCCTGCCAATGAGTATGTGTGAAGAACATTAACCCCTAAAAAATAAAATGAAATAAAATTGTCACCCCACCTAATGAGCATAAAGAATGTCCCAAGGGTTTTTGGTCATCCACATGGCTGAAAAGAATGGAATTTTTTCTGCAGGAATGAGAAATTTGTATAACTGCCAAGAGTGTTAGAAAGCCAACAGGGCAGCTTGTGGTTGAGTTGTAAGGTTGAATTTTGCTTGCTTACAAACAGTTTGGGATTAACAAAGGACTTTGCATCATTATGAAGGAAAGCGTTTTTATTCCCCGTCATTAACATGACTTCTAGAAAGTAGGCAGAAAGTGAATATTAATTAATTTTGATTACGCACTATGATAAACGTACCAATTCAAAGTACCTGATTAAAGTTCAGCCTACAGAAGTTTCGGAATGGCTTGCTGAGACCACTTAAATTCCTTTTTTGTCATCCACGTGCCTGATTTTTGTGTCATCCACATGCCTCATGAAGGGGTATGTGGATGACTCTCAAGTCATGTAGATGATAAATGTAGGGTACTATTGTGTTTGCAGTGTCTGTGACCTGTACTTAAAATCTTAAAACTGATTAAATGAATTTCTGCTTGATTCCCCCCTCCCCCAAAACCATAAAAACACAGTCTCATTAAAATTACATTAATTCCGGAGTATGCACACAAATTTGCAAATTTGGTGCAAAATCAACTGAAGTATGCTGAGAAAAATATGAAATCACATAGAGAAAAACAGATTGTTGCCAAAGTTAGTCATTAATGTGGCCTTCTGCCATCCACATGTACACGGATGTCATTCACATGGCTTTATAAAAATTAAAATAAATAAAAATATAAACATTTAAGCTCTGCTGGTATCATATTATAATCGAGTAATTTTTTTTAGATTTTAAAAACAAAGTAAAAAATTTTGATTTTACACACTCCAAATTTTCCCGTATTTGAAGAATGACCCAAATACTCAGTGAACTATTTGTACTTGTGCCTTAAACCTCTGCTCAGCTATAAGAAAAGACCTGTGAGACTGTACATTCAGTTCCATACAGGCGTAAGGCACACTTCTTATCTGTTATTGACGTGTGTTTACCAACTGTTTTTATTTTCCGCAGTGCTACCATCCAAGCAAATGCTTATAAAAACTGAACTTGCATTTCTGAAGTGTAACTTCATTCAAAATAGATTGTTTTGCTTATCACCTATTGTATTAATGACTATACTGGTATTCATTGGCAAACACGCAATTGTCACTGTTTTCTACAGGGTTTTACTAAAATAAAGTAAATACAAATAATATGATACAAAGTAAAAAGATTTTGCTCCTGTAAAAGTTCTTCAGTTTTTGTTTAACATGTTTAGGTACCTCTAAACTCCGTGGCGCTACATCCCCGGAAGGACTTGGCCTACCACCCGACCGCTGCATCATCTCCCGTAGGCAGATGGCAGGATTGGGGGGCATGTGGTCAGCATGCCGACACCCACGGCCGTTAATGGTGGTTTTCTGGACCGGAGCCGCTACTTCTCTATCAAGTAGCTCCTCAGTTTGGAATCACGAGGCTGAGTGCACCCCTACCAGACCTCCCAACCTCAGAAAAATCCGAGGAGGTACCGGGAATCGAACCCGGGCCGACGGATCTGTAGTCAGCAACGCTAACCACAAGACCACGACGGCGGACTTAGGTACCTCTAGTTGTGAAAAAACCCAATGCACTCTACCTTATAAATTTGCAGAACACTAATTTAGCGTGTCCTTCAAAAATATATATTATAAAATTAAACTTTAAACCATCTATTTGTGAGTGGTAACATTGTTTAAAAACATCAAGATTTCACGAAACTATGTCCTTGTGCCTTACGCCCTTACGGAACTAGGCCCTTCATGTCTATCTTGGATGTTAACAGTATAATAACAGTGGAAGCCCGGTCACAAAAATTATGTGCCTCACAGTACTGTATATGACATAACTTGTCTGAGAGTGAAGTAGACCATTAAGGGCAATCAGTAATAGGAGAGAGGTTCCATCTGGTGCTGTAAAGTGAACTCTGGTTTAGCTCACTTGGTAGAGCTTTGCCAAGGATAGCCAAAGGTCCTGGGTTCAAATCCCAGTGTCGGAGGAATTTTTCTCATATAATATTCTCTAACTGCTCATGTATGGAAATGGGAAGTGTGAAATGACAATGGGATTATTTCTTTCGGTCTCCACCGTCACTATAACCAGACTCATCATGTGAGGCTATTAATGCTGTAACTGAGCCAGGCGTTCATGTACTTCATCTCGTGATCAATGGAACTTACAAATAAAACTCATGCATTCCATGAGTGATGGACGGGACACACAGAGTCAGGAAATTCAAAATTAATAGCCTAATTTTTTTTTAATTTAAATCCTTGATTTATTCCTAGAGTCCAAAGTTTTGTTACCGTGTATACTCTAATACTACCCGCATATTTTTTTCAAAAATCGTGGATGAAAAACTGGAGTGCGGGTATTATTTGAATACTGGAATCCTCTCATCTGAATTTCGACATTTTGTACCATATCGGCTCAATATAACACAGTGCCTTGTAGTAGCATCACAGTATAGTATAACAGTAGCGAAGCTGTAATGAAAGGAAAATGAGACAAAGAAGACGCTTTCTTATGCACATGGTCCGCGTACAGAAGCCGGTAAAGTTCAGTGAATTTCTAGGCGACTTTGACCTTGGGTCGGACACACGTCATTGTGGTCAGATTCCCGCTGAACAGCTGAATTGAGAGTGTTAATTTTGTTGAAAGTCCGCTGCGCGTCAAAGACAGCGAGATTTCGACTGGCTGTTACCATGCACGCTATTTTAATCTATCATATTTAATTTTTTTATGATATGTAATGTTAATTATAACAGTTTAATTAAGAATAAAACTGGCAAAATAATTTTATATATGGGCCTATAGACTTTTTTCTTCAAATTCCCTTTCGAAAAATTTGGGTGCAGGTATTATTCAGGGGGGGTAATATTCGGGCATGTACGGTATTTGGTAAATAAGAATAACGTGCAATTTTAATAATCCACCACCATTTCTGTACGCAATTCAGAAAAATAATGATGTGACGGACGGGACAAATATTTAGCCTCAAGTGTTGGAATGTATAGAACATGACATTATTTATGTATGCATATAAAGCTAAATGTAACTTACACATGGAATTAAAACCCTAAGAATTACACACAGCACGTTTTAATGTAGGATCATTAACAAATTTAAGATTGTTAAAAAATAAATGATATGTGACAGAAGGGACATGTCCAACAACTGCATTCCATAAAATTATTTTCAACACCCTTGAGACAGATAGCCCTAAATAGAACTACAGCAGAACAAAAAGGACACTTCAGTAAAAGACCAGTGTATAAAAAATCTGATGTGAAACTCACATAACTTCCTCTGCCCAAATAAAAGTTTGCAGCATTTACGCTAATTATGCTATAAATATCTTATAGCCCCTTCTTTGAATGTTGCGATTAAAAACGCAGGCTATGGGGGGAAAAAACAAGTGACTGCAAACGTTTATTGAGCTTTCCGCTGTTAAGAATAATTTCCGAAATTTATCAAATATTCCCCTCATATATTTCTTTACTGTAAGCAGGGCCAACAGTACATTTTTATCACTTCACGTGCTTATATAGAATAAAATGCCTTAAATGTCCGCGTATTGAGTTGTTTACCAGACAAGTTGGTAGGTTACAACCACCCTTCAGAGAATGTTTTTGAAATGGTATAAGCAATCCATGTACAAAATCTAAAGGAAATTGTTAGAGCCGTTTATGAGAAAATAGCAAAAAACAAAATATTCTTCATGTAAAGTCCCCTTAAATATAAGAGAAGGTTGTCGCCAATCTTCACAGCCTCAGAAGGTACCTAACCCAAATACAAAATTTTGTTTTCGTACGATTTACAAGAAGCCGTATTGCAAAAAGCACGTATTCACAGTGGGTTGCTTATAACTACCCTTCAGAGAATTTGTTCGAAAAAATGTTTCAAATAAAAGTTTTAGCTCTTAATACAAGCAATCCATGCGCAAAATTTAAAGAAAATCGTTAGAGCCGTTTTCGAGAAAATCGCGAAAAACGAAAATTTCTTCATGTAAAGTCCCCTTAAAAATAAGGGAAATTTGTCGCCAATCTTCGAATCACATCTTCAGAAGGTACCTGACCCAAATACGAAATTTTGTTTTCATACGATTCTCCGTTTTGGAGCTAGCCTGTTCACAAACTTCCACACAGACAGACAGACACACACACACACACACACAACACACAGACATGTTTCCAAAAATAGTATTTTTGTATTCAGGGGGCCTTGAAACGTGTATATATGCTAAAAACTCAACTTTGAATTTTGGGGTCGAAAACAATACTTCCTCTACCTATAGTACCTATGGTACGGGCAGAGGAAGTAAAAAAAAAATGATGTGAAAGTCACATAACTTCCTCTGCCCAAATAAAAGTTAGCAGTATTCACATATCCTTGTACAGAATCGCAAGACACAATTTTACGCTAATTATCCTATAAATACCTCTTCTTTCAATGATGCGACTAAAAGCGCAGTCTATATAACAAACTTTAAAAAAAAAAACAAATGACTGCAGACGTTTATTGAACTTTCTGCCGTAAAATATAATTTCCGAAATTTATCGAATATTTCCCTCAGATACATCTTTACTCTATGCATGGCCAACAATACATCTTTCTCACTTCACATTCTTATATAAAATAAGAGGCCGTGAAAGAGCGCGAATTCAGTTGTTCATCACGTAAGACAAACTTTCTACAAACAGTGGGTGAACAGTGGGTGGCTTGTAACTACCCTCAGAGAATTTTTTAGAAAAAAAGTTTCAAATAAAAATTTTAGCTCTCAGTAAAAGGAACACATGTGCAAATTTTAAAGAAAATCGTTAGAGCCGTTTTCGAGAAAATCGCAAAAAACGAAAATTTCTTCATGTAAAGTCCCCTTAAAAATAAGAGAAATTTGTCGCCAATCTTATCCTCACATCTTCAGAAGGTACCTGACCCAAGTACGAAATTTTGTTTTCATACGATTTTCCGTTTTGGAGCTAGCTTGTTCACAGATATTTTCCACACAGACACACAGACACACAGACATGTTTCCAAAAATAGTATTTTTGGATTCAGGGGGCCTTGAAACGTGTATATATGCTAAAAACTCAACTTCGAATTTTGGGGTCGAAAACAATACTTCCTCTACCTATAGTACCTATGGTACGGGCAGAGGAAGTAAAAATAGTGAATAGACCAAATTACACAACAGAAACACAGTCTACTTTTAAGGTCATCCAGTGGCAATCTGACAACCTACAATGTACCACTACCACTGCTATTTTCCTAAGTTGATGGTGATAAGCTAAAGAAAAAAAGAGTTGTAGAATCTTTCTTCCCTTTTACATGTAATTTCAATGTCTTAGGATTTCACTACAGCTGCTCACAGCAATGATTTCAAGATTTTTAAATTTCACTCATGGGTTCACTGACTCATGGAATGAATGAACTAATACAAGTTAATATAAATATTAGATGGAAATTTACAGTGAAGTGTTCAAATCTGTAGCAAGATTGAGATCGGAAATATACACACAAAACTTCACTAAAAAGGTATATTTACCCAGAATGATCATTTCAACGGGTCTTCCCGCCATCATCAGCTGATTCAGACTGGCCCTCTGGCAGCGCCATTTTTTTTTCTCAGCAATGAATTGTTCTGTAGCCTTGCAATCTGGCATGCTCTATATCAGGGGTGCCCCCCCCCCAAACTTCATGACTCACCCCCCAACTTCATTGCTCACCCCCCCAACCTGATTGGCTGTCGACAAGGGCACCCATATGATATTTTCTAAGGGGGGGGGGGTTACTTTTTTAATTTATGAATTTTTTGTTGCTTTAAGTTCTTGGGCCACTTTGTAACATTATATTAATAATATAATAAGTGCAACAATGACGTAGCCAGAAAAGGAAAATTGGTACATTGCGACTCACCTGAGTCCCCCACTCCTACTCTCAATCCCTCCCCTAGCGGTGGCATTTGAACTACTAGAAGCGACGGTAGCGCCATCTCTTAATTTTAGTCTATTTTAGCACTAAAAAAACTAGTTAGGAAATTTGTTTATCATACTCTAAGACATGCCAATGTAAACAAGAAATCATTACCTAGGTGGGGGGTCCACCCCCGGGAAATTTTTAAATGTTGAACTAATGAAAATCACATTTTATGCTATTTTAGCATTGAAAAAGTAGTTAGCAAATTTGTTTACTATACTCTAAGACATGGCAACTTAAACATGAAATTGTTACCTAAATTATAATACTTATTACTATTTATAAGAAAAGTTAAATAGAACATGGAACAGTGGACATAATAGGCCTACTCATTATGTTATGAAAAGAAAATAACTGCTATATCATATTTGACACACCAACAAATATTGTTTAATTAAATAATTTTTTTTTTTTAAATACAAAATTCTATATTTAATATAGAATTTTAGGTTTTGACTTTTGGGGGGTCCAAACCCCTGGACCCCCCTTTCCTAATCCACTGTTAGAAGAGACCTTTTGGAGTTATAAAACTTGACCGTTTTTATTTTTAACATATAAAACGCTAATTTTGAAAAAAATTTCAACCCCCACCAGAAAATTCATAAAACGATAATATTTTGCCCCCCCCCCAGAAATTTCAATGACGCAGTCTGCATCTTAACCCCCCCCCCCCCCCCGTGGGCATCCCTGTCTATATTGAGTAGTTCTACAATTGCATACTATTTTCAGAATTAATTTAACTATTACAGTTAATGGGTAGTTATCATTACAAAATGGCAGCCAAATTTTGTGCACTCGAGTGCCAGTTACCTGATAATTTTCATGAGTAGCAATATTTCTAAGTGATTCTTTTTTGTATCTATTTGTAAATATCATATGAACAACATAATCTAGATTCTTTAGATTATCTGCAGTATAAATACGAGTATTTTTTAAAAAATTCATCACTTGTTAGTTTTTTAAAGAAATTTTTTCATCAGAAATATAACAAACAGAAAAAACCTATTGTAGTTACATCAATGATTCTAGATAGCGTTGTTCACTAATATCAAATATACTTGCATGCAAAATTTCACTGCTATATGTTAATAAATGTTGGAGTTATGAGGGAAACGGCCCTGCAGTGCACAAAATTTGGCTGCTATTTTGTAATCATAATCACCCATATATCCAGTGGTGGTTTCTCCTATTCTGCTGCAGTGCTGCAGCACACAGCTTGCTTTCTGCTCGTCTTATAATGTTATTTTCAAACGCAATATAATATTTTCTTTTGCGTAGATTTTGAACTTGGCGTGTCCACGCGAGAATTTCTTAGTTGGTAGCTTGGGAGTCAAGAGTCGGTAATGTGAATACTACCTTTCCAGCACCACGGTGCTATTCTGTGAACAGCACCTTTTTCGTAGGGCTGTGACGTCATGTTCCACCTAGACTGCATGGCGTATATGCGAGTTTTAACCTGCAGAATGTGCTGCGGCAGCGGGCCCAGAGTGAGATTCTGAGGCTTTACTAATTACTTCATGTCTCACCAGTGGGCGTGCTGTTAGTTATGTGAGAAGAACTTCCACCGTCTGACGGTAGGGGGCCGTGATGAAGCGTGGGGGACCATCATAGTCAAGTAAGCAATGCTTTTCATCTTCACTGCCAAATTCGAACGTGTTAAATTCAGAAAAACCCGGATTCCACAACCCTGATTAAGTATTCTGTCACACAGGGAACACTAAGTGACTTCCTCTACCTCGATCATTAAAAATACTATTTTCTTGTCTCTTATTCCATTTTGGGGAACTCTCACGCAATTTTCCCTGCCCTTATTATTATTATTTTATTTTTTTGATATTTTCTCTCGTCACACAACTCACACAACATTCGAAGAGACGAGAGAAATTAGCAAAAAAAATAATTAGGGCAGAGAAAATCGCGTGAGAGTTCCCAGAAATGGATTAAGACATGAGCAGTTTAGATAGGTCTCCTCTTAATTTTTTAAAATACTTTAAGTTTGCTGTAGGAAATAGTATTTGCAGCACACCCTCGTTTTGAGCCACAAGGCACTACTGCCCATATCTGTAATAGGTAAATTAATTCTGAAAATAGTTTGCAATTGTGGAACTAGTCAATATAGAGCATGCCAGATTGCAAGGCTACAGAACAATTCATTGCTGAGAAAGAAAAAAAATATATACTTCACCTATTTTTCAGCATCGAAAGCTATAATTATGACCCCCCCTTAAAAGAATATTTTGTTACATGTAAATGAAATGATCTTTTTCTCCTCTGTCAAGCAGAAGTTCAAGAGTGATCTAACCAAGAAAACAGTGTTAAAGAGTCTTATAAAAATGATAATAGCTGTGAACATTGTGTATAGTTCAGGGGGGGAAATTTCCCCCACCCCCAAAATTTGTAACATTAAGCACAAATTATTCAAAATTTATTAGAACATAATCCAAATACTTAAATTAAAGCAACGACATTCATTATTTTGAAATACCTTTGTAAGAAAATGCTGAAATGTTCATTTTGTTTTCAATTGTGTACTGGGAATAATTAATTTTTATGAGTAAAAACTTCCCTCTCTACTTTGGTTCCCCCCTCCCCCCAAAATGTCTCTCTGGATCCGCCACTGGTATAGTTGTGGTTTGAAATGTGTTGCAGAAGAGTTGCTGAGCAGTGTTCTCACTTTACTGGACACCCTGTGCTACGTACCTGACACTGGCTGTCTGCTCGCAAAGTACATGGCAGGACCAGGTAAAACAAATTCCATTAACTATTGTATAAAAGCGATAACACTGTAGTATAGCAACGCAGCAGAGACTGGAAAGGTGAAGTCAGACTGAAAAATTCAATGCCATAGCTGGGATTTGAACTAGGATCTTCGGCTCTCCGTGCCAATGCTCTAACCAACTGAGCTACCATGGCAACGTGCCGGTACAACATTAAATTCTCGAACTGACTCACAATCCCAGTTCAAATTCCGGCTCTGGCACTGAATTTTTCATTCTGACTTCACCTTTCCATCTTAGCCTACACACAGCCAGTGTGAAAGAATTATCATTCCACAACAGAGACTCTTGGCAATAAACTGAAACTGTCCTTTGTTACATCAAAATGTAGTCGTCTTATGTCCATGCAATTTGTTTGTATGGGAACTGTTAAAGGAGAAACATCACACGAATCAGAGCTCACATTGTGGAGCCACGAGCAAGGGTTTGTTTGTGAATATTATAGGAGAAAAATTCCTCCAACTCTGGGACTTGAACCCAGGACCTATTCGCGCCAATACTCTACCAACTAAGATAAGCCAGAGTTCAATTCACAGCGCAAAGGATTTGTTTGTCAGATTCACAGACTACAGTGATTAATGAAAACAGCACATGTTTTGAGATATACAAAAATAACTACAGTCAAACCTCTGTATAACAAAGCTCAATATATTAAATTAGTTTGCAGGCTTCCACGGCCGGTGTCATATATAAACTTATTGCACTGGCTATCCGGGTTGGGCTGCGTCGTGTTTTTAGTGTCTTCTAACGTTTCATACATCCTATTGTCTCCTTCTTCGGAGAAAGATTCACAATAAAAATAAGTGCCTGTGAAGAGTGAACAGTCGCAGTTGTCATGACGTCAGTTTTAAAGTTTTAATTGTTTCACGCCAGATGTCACTGATCTTATACCCATCTTCCCTGTTTATGTTATGGGGATGTTTAATAATTTCTAAGGCTTCTGTAACAAGTCTAGGGAATCTAGACTTGTCTTGGGAATCTAGAGTTTAATAATTTCTATGGCTTCTGTAACAAGTCTAGGGAATCTAGACTTGTCTAGGGAATCTATAGTTGTTACAGAAGCCATAGAAATTATTAAACATCCCCATAACATAAACAGGGAAGAGGGGTACAAGATCAGTGACATCTGGCGTGAAACAATTAAAACTTTAAAACTGACGTCATGACAACTGCAACTGTTGATTCTTCACAGGCACTTCTTTTTAGTGTGAATCTTTCTTCGAAGATGGACACGACAGGATGTCCGAAATGTTAGATGCTAAAAACACGATGCACCCATCTCCTGTTGTTCTGACACACACCGCTTTTGTGGTTTCTGCTTTTTCCCCACAAGTGGTATTTTTTCTGTCTCTCTGTAAGACGAGTTAGGGGTAGGGTTTATGGAAAGCTGACCTAGTTAATAAGGGTTTACTGCCCTTCTATATACCTATTGAAAAGGGAAGTCATAGTTTGAGTCTGAACAACTGGATTGCAGACTTAAACCAAACGTTTATTCTCTACTAGCATGTGCCCGCGGCTTCGCCCGCGATAATTATTTCAAGAATTAAAAATTAAGAGCATAATAGTTAAATCATTACATTTATTAACACCTAAATCGCATGGACTACATACCACGATCAGATAGCATCGACTGGTAAAAGCGACCTCAAATTCGAGTTTCTTGGCCAAGAAAACCTCTGTATAGTGAGATTCGTCCAAATAAAACAACGTTTGACCATATTTAGGGCTTACAACATTCAAGCGATCGCGAAAGTTTTGTTTTCAAGGTTTGACAAAAATAGCCAAAGCCAACTGTAATTAATTTGACATTGAAATGTATAACTGAAAACTTATGTTCTGAAAACGCAAAAAATGCATGTTTTTTGCCAGTTTTTCATTCATAACTCACGAACGAAAACTAAAATTAAAATTCCGGCTTCGAGGTGCATTTTCCGACCCTTCAGCACACCTATGTTTAAAATTTCAGATCTCTGCGTTCAGTAGATTTCGCTGGACATCGAGGAGAATTCCTTTTATTAATATAGATAATATGAATTATAATGATACCTTCTCTAATTTGTCAAACATCCATTTAATTTAATCCAAGCCCACCTGATACCACTGGTAACAATACGTTCTGTGAATTTGTTTTGATAATTCTATGTAAAAAGGGATTAAGTATTTTCAAAAACATTTAATTTTTGGCATTTAGAATCAGAATTTTTCAAAATCCTTTCTTAGTGAGCACCTACATTATGAAGCGAAGGTACTGTCAAAATTCCAAGTCTCTACCTCTTATAGTTTAGGCTGTACGTTGATTCCTGTCATTCAGTCAGTCAGTCAGGACAAAGCCTTTTATATATATAGAGATTGTAAGGCGTTTTCCCTCCACAATTTAGAGTTATAACAAAAAATATTTCTATTCATGATCTGATGATCTGGATTCATTCTTGATCAAAACATAGCGGAAATGAGAATATTATAGGAGAAAAATTCCTCCGGCACTGGGACTTGAACCCAGGACCTTTGGCTATTCGCGCCAATGCTCTACCAACTGAGCTAAGCCGGAGCTCAATTCACAGCGCCAGATGGAACTTCTCTCCTATGACTGATTGCCCCAATGGTCTAGCATTGGCGCGAATAGCCAAAGGTCCTGGGTTCAAGTCCCACTGCCGGAGGAATTTTTCTCCTATAATATTCTCATGTAGTGTCCAACAGAGACAATAATCTGTGGCTCATGAATGCTTATATATCTATCTTGAATGTTAACTGTACAATAACAGTGGGAGCCCGGTCACAAAAATCACTACTTAGTGTGCCTCACAGTACTGCATATGACATAACTTGTCTGTCTGTGAGGTAGACCATTGGGGCAATCAGTCATAGGAGAGAAGTTCCATCTGGCGCTGTGAATTGAGCTCCGGCTTAGCTCAGTTGGTAGAGCATTGGCGCGAATAGCCAAAGGTCCTGGGTTCAAGTCCCAGTGCCGGAGGAATTTTTCTCCTATAATATTCTCATGTAGTGTCCAACAGAGACAATAATCTGTGGCTCATGAATGCTTATATATCTATAGCTGAAATATTTGAGTTGAGAGACTCAAGAGAGATTTGAGAGACTTGAGAGACCCAGCAGTAGCAGTAGACATTACATGATAAATATTATAGGAGAAAAATCCCTCTGACACTTGAACTTGAACCCAGGACCTTTGGCTATCTGTGCCATTGCTCTTACCAACTGAGGTAGACCATTAAGGGCAATCAGTCATAGGAGAGAGGTTCTATATGGCGCTGTGAATTGAACTGTGGCATAGCTCAGTGGTAAGAGCATATTTCTAAGTAGCAGTAGATATGATAATTTTAAAGGAATTTATGTGTTTTAAATTCTATTATTTAGGTCTGTTTAGATTGTATCAGTGCTGGGTAGCCAGTATAGAAGTGTACTATACAGGGTGATTCAGGACTTTGTGGAACAATAAAGTCTCACCAACCAATATTGTTAATCTGTGCCTTATGATGCTCCGTTTCTTGACCCCACTACTGCCAACAGTTGCTCTCAATCTTACCATCTGCATTACAAGAGCCACTTACGCTGTTGCCGCTGTTTATTAACCAACCCCTCTAACCCGGTGTGCCGATACACATTATATTATCTGCATTCACTTGTTATCATCATGACAGTTACCATTTACTGGAAGGAGGAACTGTTGCATGGCCTGCGCGATCACCTGACTTCACACTGCTGGATTTCTTTCTTTGAGTGCATGTGAAGAGTGTAGTATATGCATACATTCTGCCTTTGTCAGAGACAGCCCATGTTGGACAGGGTGTCATGAATACATTGAGGCTGAAGGTGAACACTTTGAAGACCTTCTGTGAATTTAATACACTTATCGTGTTTATAGATCTAGAGAAGGCATACGACAGTGTACCAAGAAAATTATTATGGAAAGCATTAACAGAAGCAAAAATTGATAAAGAAATCATAAATGTTATATAATATATATATTCTGATAATAAATGTAGAATTAAAGTAGGCAAAGATATAACACAAGAAATCAAAACAAGTAAAGGTCTTTTACAGGGGTGTCCTATGTCTCCAATTTTGTTTAAAATATATTTAGAAATTTGCCTGAATGAATGGATAATGAAATGTCGAAAAATGGGAATCCAGTTAGATGAGGAAAAGTTCTTACATAATTTGCTGTTTGCAGATGACCAGGTGGTCGTGGCTCAGGATGGAGAAGATGCAAATTATACGTGTAGAAAACTAAATGAAGTTTATAAGAAATGGGGATTACAAATAAATTACAATAAAACAGAGTATTTAACCAATGACACGGATGATTTATATATAGATGGAAAGAAGATTAGAAAAGTGCAAGATTTTTGCTATGTGGGATCCATACTTGAATTAGACGGAACATCAAATAAAGAAATACAGAAAAGGATCACTAACGGGAGAAAAGTTATAGGAATGTTAAATTCGATATTGTGGAATAAAAATATAACTAACAAAACTAAAACAATAATTTTTAAAATAATTTTCCAAGGTATAGTATTATGTGGGGCAGAGACATGGACAGTAAATTCACACCATAACAGAAAACTAAGTGCTACAGAAATGGATTTTTGGAGAAGAGCTGCAAGAAAATCAAGAATAGAAAGAATTCGAAATTCAGAAATAAGGAAGACAGTGAAAGCAGACGAAACAATTTTAACAACAATAGACAAAAAAAGACTAAATTGGTATGGACATCTACAAAGAATGCCGGAGAATAGGATACCAAAAACTATAATGAATTGCAACCAAAGGGGAGAAGGAAAAAGGGAAGACCTGCTAGAAAATGGGATCATTGCGTTCAAGACTCCTTACAAAATTTTCAGTTAAACCCAGAAGATGCAATGGACAGGGATAAGTGGTACCATGCAACACATTGAACATTCTTTGGAAATACGTTAATTTTATTAAAATATGTAAAAAATTGGGTAAATTCTAATTTAAAATTTGGTTAGAAATTACTGAACTTTTATACAAATGTTATTGTAATATAGTTGTTGTGTTGGTGGAGTTTAACCTCAGAAATGAGGAAATCGCTCAATAAATAAATAAATCATGTTCGGTCTTGATTTCCACCATATAACGTCTATGTAATTAAAATAAAATTGCCTTCAGTGGAACACCTGTTTTTCAAACTGAGGAAGGCCCGTAGGATCGGATCAAAACATCGTGAAGGTTTGAAAATCATGTGATGAACTGACTACTTATTCTCTGATTTACTTAAATTTTGTTTAATTTGCCATAGTTAAGCAATAAATGAGATTACGCAACATCTGGATCTTGTCAGGAGCAAACAAGATGGGACTCCTTGAATAAGGCATTATTAAGCTCTTGAAAGTTCTTGAGATATCAAGAAGTATTCATTATTCAAATGATTTAATGCTACATGAAGCCAGAAGTGGAGACGAGTTCTCAGCAGTCAATCACTTTGCTTAACTTCGTTCATGCGGCATATACAGTAAAACCTCGGGAAGACGCTATTCAAGGGCCACAGGACCGTGTATTAGCGAGAGTGGGTCATTTTTAGATTTTTAAGATTTTAACACCAAGGTATGAATCAAAATAAACAATACCATGCTGTTGCTTAAAACGATCCAACCATCCATTTGATGCAGAGAACTCAATATTCATCTTCTCTGCAATTTTGTTGAATGATAGGCCCACTCAAGGGAATGGAAGCATCTCAAGACTGGTGAAGCCATTCCACAAGATTTTTTTTCCACATCTTTGTATTTTCTGGATTTCATCTTCATTAGCTTGCATCCTCCTGTTGCGGCCTCGTAAATCGCTTCACGATTTTTCACTATTGTTCAAAGCGTTGAAGAAGGAATTCGTAATGATCCCGCCAACTGTTCCTGATTCATACTGGTGTTTTCATCTAGTTTACGGAATTATACTATAGATATAGATTACACAGTTTCTGCATGCAGTCTTTCTAACGTGTGGTAAATTACAACCCCTCAATATAACAATACAATCTGCTAGGGCCTATAAATATCGTCATACGGAGGTTTCACTGTACAGTAAAACCCCCTTTTTACACTTTCAAGGGACTGATGCAAAAATGTATAAATGGCAGGCAAATGTAAAAGGCAGGTATGTAAAAAGGAGGTTTTTCTGTATTTAGAGTTAGAAACAACGCCCCTAACCAAGGGTTACAGAATATTTATGTTATTGTTCTTTTATGAAAACAAAATACTGGTTTTCAATATTTTTATGTAGATTAAGATTTTTGCTGCTGTGACACGTATTGATTTTCCAAATAATAGGGAAATTATTTTTAATTTTTCACAGAGTAATTTATTCTAGTCCACTAATTTACATTATCTAACCTAAATTAGTGGTGCACTTAAGGAGATACACATGATTAGACTTCGGACTTTTAGGTCGCTAAAAATGCTGTTTTAGGCACCTAAAATAGGCTCTAAAAATTGGAAAATAGGTTCTAAAAATCTAAAATAGTCTCTTATAAAATTGTTAAGTTGCCAGTTTTCTGAAATATCTCAATTGCAATATTATATTTATTGAAGTCACCATTAATCAATAATCATGATAAAATACTGATATAGGCCAATGGTACACAGAATTTTATAGATTACTAGGGCCTGTATTACTACCATAACAGTGAAAACCTAATCCCCGCGCCCAGAAGCTACGCACGCTAGCATATTCAACCCCTTGCATCCCTCAGTGATTCAGATAACTATTTTTTTGTTTTCTTTGTTGTTTTTGTTTTTTTTTGGTTTATTTGTTACTGGATGTGGGAGTCGGGAGAAAAACAATACATTTTCTTGGGAATTCCAAGGAATTTTTCTACTGAAGACGAAACATTCCTTACTGTTTAACCACGTCACAAATGTGTCATGTACTGCACATTCTGAGCTAAAAAATTTAGTATGAACTGAAAATAAATGCTAGAATTTATAACAAAAAAATAACTTATTTTGAACTTTAGAGGAAAAACAAGCAAAAAGGCAATATTAGGCTCTAACGTAAAAATAGGCTGTTTTAGGTCCTATAAAAGTATCAGTTTTAGGCATAGTCACTTATGAAACATGCATATACAAGTTTCCGTCTATATATCACTTAAGGATTAAAATAGGTTTTTACCTAAAATCCGAAGTCTACACATGATACATGTTTTTACTTTCCTTTAGGAGTCCATTACCCAATACTGCATACTTAGCTACGTTTTATGAGTGTTTTTGGAAGTCTATACTGATCTGTGCTGAACACAGCGTAGCCAAACATCTAACGCTTGTCTGTTCAAGTCTTTTCATTTTACACTAGCCACTACTGCATGTCATCACTGTTATCTTCATAAATCAAAAGCTGCAGCTTAACTGTGGTGTAAAACATGTTTTATTGCTGAAAAGAGAAAGTTAGGTAATGCCATCCCCTCAATCAAACTGGTCATCCTGGAGCTGGGAACAGAATTGCTACCTCTAGTACAACACAATTCAGTTGAGTTAGAAATGAAACTCTTAAAAACGACATTTTGAATGACATTACTTGGAAATAAAGCCGTAAAAAGGAAAATGTGATAACATACACCGAATCTTTGATCACAATAAGCAGCATTTTTTCCATCTATCAGTATTATCCATACGGGATTTCATAAAAGGATAACATTACCTGCGATTACATTAAGCGGCATTCATTGTACTCGAAAACCAGTTACTAGTAAGTAACGAATATTAATGAAGTAGTGAGTGTTCTCCAAGATAGTAGGTTTTAATATTAATACTTACTGTTGAATTTAAACACAATTATACCATGAAAATGAAAGATGAACTGAGCAATGTGATTTTTGCTTGATATCTGGAGTGATTTTTGGAATGATGGTCACATCCGGCAAGCTTTAATAGATAGACCTATAGATTTCAGTTTTCTTGAAATTTAATCAAACTTAACAGCTTTTACCTTGTAAGTGACAGAAAAATTCCAAGTTGTTGTACTTTTATCTCCAAGAAACCTTTAATAGGTTTTCACTTACTCACTTCCAGAAGAGACAGAAACTCACAGCTTTAACCTGTAACCAATAAGAAAATTTCACAAAGTCCAAACTCTAGTTTTTTACCTGTGAAAAAGAACTTAAAGGAAGGGTAAACTAAAAGAATACCATTTTTTTATTTTAATATCATCGCACGGAGCTTTGAATTACAAAATGAATGGTGATCTCGTGAACTTCAAGCGCCTAATATTACGCTTTGTAAGGGTGAAGTAAAAAGCTCCTGTGACGTCACGGGAGACAATTCATTGACAGGACGACAGCTGCTGTAATTCTCACGCGTGTGTTCCTACATACACTACAAAGTCTCATTTGTGTTAGTTGTTGATAGAGATGTCTATAATGTTACCTTATAAGGACGAACCTCTGTATTCACAAATTAATTTCACACAAAAAGAAAATGACAAGGAATTATTGAAAGAATTGCAAGAAAGGAAAAAAAAACGGAATGGTGTAAGTGTGGGCTGTGTATACAAATGAAAACGGATCACAAAAGTGTGTATTGTTGGGACTGTGAAGGAATTTGTTAACAGAAGGGGGTTTTAGGCTGTATAACACAACATGCCTCATTCGATAACGTTATTATAAATAAAGAAACACTAGTTTCCAGTCGTTATCAGTTAATACTTAGAGCTAATACAGTTCAAAAACAAAATATTTTTCAAGATATGAACAGAGCCGCTTTCAGATTCAGAATCATCTTTTGCGGTAGTAGAAATATCTGAAATGCTAAAAGAGCTATCTAAATCACAATTTCTAGAAGAAACATTCAATTGGCCAAACAGAATTTCTAATACCGAACTTCATCATCGTCCCAAATTTAAGAATATAGAAACTACTGTTTTAGAAAGGAAATGGAAATGGATCGGCCATACGTTAAGGAAAGACAGTAACTGTATTGCCAAAGAAGCTTCGGAGTGGAATCCCAAAGGAAAACGTAGAAGAGGTAGACCTACAAATACATGGAAGCGCTCTGTCGAGAAGGAAACCACATTAATAAATAAAACATGGTCAACCATCAAACCTGATGCACAAAATAGAATACGATGGAGAAATAATGTTGCTGCCCTATGTTCTGCCTTGAAATGAAGAGGATAAGTAAGTAAGACCTAATTCAGAAATCCGTGCACTTGAATTCAGAGGTAATATACATAAGCCTTTACCAGCCAACGACTTGCTTCCAGGCCGCTGCGTGGACCGCGCATTCTTGGCACATCACAGAAATAATCTCCGTGTATAATGTTGATATGTTTTCTTGTTTTTGCTTTAGATCTGTTGGTGGCTCTGGTGGAGGCTCTCAGACAGCTGCGACTCGAATGCGAGGACGAAGACTTTGACCCAAACGGCAATACAGATGTTTTAAAGGCTGTGTTTCACTGCGCTGAGGTTCTGTGTTTCTTCACCATAACTCCAGATGGCAGAGCAGTATTAGGTAATTAATTTCATTTTCCACTTAGGAAATTGGAAGCGAATGTTTTGACATTCTGTTTGAGGATTGAGGACAGCAGGAGAGTCATTTCAACATATTATTCTGCATTCATATTGTTACTAGAAACATAAGAAAGCACCTGCAGATCGTAGAGCTGTCGCCATATAATTTTGCCGCGATGGACAAACCAATTTACGTGAAGACCAACAAGTGCGCAATGGAAGTTTCTTTAAAGAATAATAAAATTGTTGTTGTTGTCAGCTCGCCCTTGGGATGAATCAAGTACACTGAAATCATCGACAAACTCCGTTACATTTCGTTGCACAGCTCCGCCTCCTAGTGGTCCCTCGCAAATCGCGGCAGAATTATTTGGCATCAGCTCTAACTCTCATTAATTTGCTTTAGGTGCTATTAATCCAAAAGTTCTTCAAATGCAGGAATTAGAAACAAAGCTAATGTCTATATACTAGTTTAAAATAATATATAAAATTTTAATCACAGTGAATACTTAAAAGAATGCTGCATTACGTTTCGAGTCTTTCCTTGAACCTTCCTCAGATGCCTCCTGAATCCTACTGCTCACAAAACGAGGAATCTTCCACGCCCCCTGTTGGTTCGTGACTATCTCCCATAAACGTCGTACACCGAGCATACCTATCGATCCACTCATTTGGGACTCCAAAATCAACAGTCCTGTTAGTTATCCGGTTCGTGAGGAACATGTTAGATATGGTAACTAGGAATAAAGGTATAATATAGGTTTTTTCGGAGGACCAGGCAAATGCCAATTAAATAATTAATCGAAGGGAGACAATGGACTGTAGGTTGCTGGGACAGAGATTTCAACCTGGGTAATTTGCAACGATATATATTCAAGAAACCTGAATTCTGAATTAATGGATACAGCACTTATACACAATAAACTATAATAATAAATACAGTTAATGTTCTTGTAGAAAACTATTCTCCCGCCCGTTGGGGAATGTAACGCTAGACAAAGCCTGTTAAACTGCACGTGGCTTTTAGGTTACGAGACAATGGAAATACTTGTAATTGACACTAAAGTACAATATTATTTCCTGAATTTCACACGTAAAGCTGCCTTCACAACAGGAGCATGAAATACGTGGAGTTGCAGATGAATATTAGTAATATAGCGCGAAAACTGGCCTAAATCAGACGCAGCTGCATCGCAGGTCTATACACCATCACTTCTCGATCTGAACTAACTTGCACTGCAATAGCGTGCCTAACGCTGCAAGCACACACCTGCACAGGATATGAGTAATTCACGCGCCAATTAATGGCGGAGGCGCCAAATAACACAGAGGTTAATTTAAAACACTAAAAACTATAGACTCTTGATCTAACAAGTCCTTTCAACCTCCTTGGATGGTGGGGGAAAAATAATGTTCGTTTTATCCCCACTAAGTCTCTTAATTACTCCCAACTCATACTCTTCACTTATATCCCCTTCATACCTGTTCATTGATACCTGCTGGTTTTCAATAATCTAATGTCTATTCCTAACTTTAAAGAACAAATAAAAGATGTTTAAAATTATTACAAAATCAGTGGATAAACATTAAAAAATAAAACACAACGTTTCAACCCTGCCCTTGAGTCTTCCTCAGGTGAGTTCTTGCACAGTACTGATCATGAAGAAGATTGAGTTTCGTCACGGTAACCATCGATAAAAACATTGTTTCTAAAATATCTGTTTTTCCAGTCCTTTGGAATGTCAAACATTTCCTCCTCTATGCATTCCGCAGGCGGCCGGGGAATTTTTAACACAGGAATTTCCCATTTCAGTCTCCTCATTACATCCAGCCATTTGTCCCCTATAACACCATCATACCTGTTCAAACACACCCCCTAGTTGCCGATTATGCTCCATGCCTCATATACCTTTCTTTTTGTGCAATCATCCTTGATTCTTACAATGTTTACTTCACCAATGCCATGCTTGTTTTCTGTCATATGCTGACTGAGTCCAGTAGAGCATTTCCAACTATTTACATCCCTTTCATGCTCAAATATTCTCCCTTTTTCCCCGACATAGACTCCCTTACAATCACTATATTTTACCAAATATACTCCGGGAAAATTCATTTTGTCATTGTTCGTGCCAAGGTGTTTATATTTGAGTTATTGTGCCAGACAGACACACAAACAGATGGACAGTCATTTTCCCATCTTCTACAGAATCTCAGAAAGTACCATTCTGGCACTTAATAATGCAAATAGTTTTCTTCAATTGGTAGTATGCGTTTTGTAATGAACTAATAACAGGACATCCCAAGGAAGTTAGTTTAACCCCCTAAAATTATTGTTGTTGTTGTTATTATTATTATTTATATGGATATATTTATATTATTTATATGGATATATTATTTATATGGTCACTTACTCTTTCGGAAGAGAGTGTTCGAAAACAAGGGGCTTAGGAAAATATTTGGGCACTGGAGAAAACTGCATAACGACGAGCTTCATAACCTGTACTTGTCACTGGATATAGTAAGGGTAATTAAATCGCAGAGGATGAAAAGGGGGAGGAAAGACATATCTCAAAAGTGTTGACTGGAAGACCCGAAGGGAAAAGACCACTTGGAAGACCTAGACATAGGTGGGAGGACAATATTAGAAAGATTTAAGGGAAGTAGAATTTATAGGGATAATTGGATGGAGTTGGCACAGAATAGGGTTGAATGGTAGGCTCAGGTAAGAGTGGGTTCCATAAAGTAGATAATATGCAGTGACGTACATTTGAATGGACCAGGTCTAATCATTATGCCCTTGAGGTTTGGTTGCTAATAGCCGTACAGTAAAGAATGATAAGGCTCAAGTAGAATAATTCTTGAGATGGTTAACTTAGCATGTCATTACTTTTCATAAAAATACTTTGGTTTATATTTTAATTTTAGAGGGTTTTTTATTTTATTTTGGTATGTTTTATTCCCTGGGAGTAAAAGTATGTGTTACAACTTCAATATTGAACAGCTGAGTGATAACTAAACGAGATTAATTATGAACTGGATTATATTCTGACAAATATTACTTAATGGATGTTAAAAAGAACTTGCTTCACGCCATACAACAACTTGCGATGTCAACACACATAATACATAAAAATCCCTTTAGGCAGGCCTACAGGCGGAGGTAGATTTCGAAGTGCTTTTGGTTTAATTTATTGTCGCTGCATAGCACTCTTCTTCTTTAGCCTTGGCATGGTAAACCTGCAGTAATAAGAACTGAATTCGGTAAAGAGGAAGAGCCTACAATCATTTGTTTTGACAACAAGAATAGGATATAATATTCTGGGAGGCCGTGCGCAAGATCAGCAATGAATAAAATTAGCAAAGCCGCTAAACAAGACAAAATTATGATATTATAATAATTCTTTTAAGTGTTATTATTTTCAAACATTAAAATCTCGCGTCATATGAGAGCTATCAAGAAACTATTTATTGATTTGTAGAGTACTCATCAAGAGCTTTTCAACGATACCCCACAAGACGTGGTTTCAAAAGTTTCGAATTTTCATCCCCCACCCCCACCCTCACTCGAACCCCCGAATTGTTGGTGTCACTGTGAACTCCATAGGGAGTACTCTAATTTATTCCAACAAAGTTTCCCTCTATACTTCATAGGGGCCGAGATATAAATGTTTTAAAATTTCAACCCCCTCCCCCGACCACCCCCTTGGGCCAATTTTGCCCATTAACGAACTTGTCCGAACTATTGGGCCTAGAAATAACATAATAAAATTTGGTTCAAATATCTTCAAAATTACGGCCGCTATCGTGTAAAGATATATATATATATATAAATATCACGAAATTTTTTTTTTGAACGGGCGGTGGTTTCGTACTTAGGGGAGCATGAAACGTAAAGATATGAAAGAATTTTTCGAAAATGATGACATGGTATCCATTGCAATAGGTAGATTTTTCTTTGAAATCTACCTAAAAACAGTGTTGCCACTTACAAAAGCAGGAAAAACACATACATAGAGAAAACACAAACATGGAGCAAAGCAAAATACCAATCTGAACAAATGAGTTGTCAAAAGAAGTGAGAATTAAATAATAACAAACGCATCTCCACAAAATATTGCAGTACCTCAGATCGTGGACATTTTGTTTTCGCCTTCCATTTTGGTCAAACTTAACTTGGCATGTTTTAGAGGATATGATCCTCTTTTAAAAATGTGTGAGTAGCGACCTCTGCCCTCGCTAACATATTTTACCCTTAATAGAGATATGGTGGGGAAAGGGGGATTGAGTTTCTGTGCATGCGAGTCTTGCTTGCTATTATTATTATTATTATTATTATTATTATTATTATTATTATTATTAGTATTGTTATTTTTTTAATTGTAATAAAAAGATGTGATTAAAATTATTACAAAATCAGTGGATGAAGGTTAAAAAATTAAAACAATGTTTCAACTCTGCCCTCGAGTCTTCCTCAGGGGATTTCTTACACAGTACTGATCATGAAGAAGATTGATTTTCGTCACGCTAACCATCGATAGAAACATTGTTTCTAAAATATCTTTTTTTTCCAGTCCTTTGGAATGTCAAACATTTCCTCCTCTATGCATTCCACACTGATTTTGTAATAATCACATCTTTTTATTATAATTGACTCAGTGGAAATTTGGGACCGATATGGATGTTTTAGTTATTTTTTAATTATATTTTATTCCCTTTTTTCAGTGCATCATGCTAAATCGTTGTGTGAAGAGCTTTGTAGGCATTTGAAGATATCTGTCCCGGACGACCAGAACTATCTTCTTGTTAAATACGAAGCGAAGTTTGTGTCGGCAGCAGCCATAATAATGTCAACGCTTCTAGTAGCTGCCGAGTACTTCCACCGTCAAATATTCAACTGCTTTCTTTCTTACTACGGATTTCTGAAAGGTAAAAAAAGCATGCAATAGAATTTACTTTAGAGTCAAAGTGCACAAATTGACCTTCATGTTTCTGATTTCATTGATATTAGATTTACATATTTTGGGAAGGTAAGAATAAGATGTGCAATTTATTTTTTAAATCTCTGTTTTCATTAGTTGGCAAATATAAAACTTGTAATTTTGTATGCATCAGTATGAGTATTTCTGGTATTAGTTGTAGTCATTTCCTCATTTTAAAATTTACCGTATTTATCTGAATATAAGCCGCACCTGAATTTAAGCTTCACCTGCCTTTTTATCAGTAAAGTAAAGGAAAACAAATTAAATTAACTCCAAGATGAAAAAATTAATTGCCTCGTTTCCATAATATTAAAGTACCATATTTTACAGACTATAAGACACTCCGGACGATAAGACGCACCTTGATTTTAGGACGGCAATTTAAAGGAAAAAAAATTGAATGTGACTTCAAATGAAAAATTTTAAAGGGAATAAAATACTTGATCACATAAACAAATTATAACCTTCTGCAATGGGTCAGTGTAAATCACTTTAGTTTAAAACCTGCGTTGTACAGAAATCTCTTCTGTACAGGTGGTAACATGTAAATTTTAACAACTGAACTGATTTCTCTTGAAAGACTGAAAAAAACTTTTACACCCTCTGACCCTCAGTTCAGCCTATGGTTAGTTTAATGGGACAAGGTTTGTTTAGAGGTCATTGCCTTCATTTAAACCACCTGGTGGAGACAATTCCTTTTGTATAAAAGAACTCAACATTACTTTTCTTTTCGCATTGTATATCTGGCTTCCAGCTGCCCTCTTTTTATGATTGTGACAAGTACACTAATGTACAGTCTGTGCCACCTTGTTTATAATTATGGCATTCTGGCAATATTTACCATTATTTAAATTTTTTAGGGTACTTCGGACCATTAGACGCACCCAACTTTCAAGAATTTGTTTTCAAGGTAAATAAATAAATGGTGCAAAAATACCTTGCACAAACTTTCTCGCATATACGTGTTAAAGGCTAGCACAGAAAAAATTAAATTAAAGAGACAATTAAATTTTACATAATACATTTTCATAAAACTAACAAGTATCTAGAACGGAAAGCATCAGGGTCGATCTTTATGATAAATATGGTATATTTTAAAATAGTAGCAGTAGTCATAGTCTAGAGCTTTTGATTTAACATAGTTTGCTTTCAAGCTTTCTGATGGTGCTTGCTTGTTTGGAATTCTCCTGTTTAAGCAGTTTTGCAGACTGGTAGATGTTCTTTGTATATGAACATAATGTGTTGAGTTGAGCAGGCGAAGATGTTCCAGCAAACAGTCATGACTAGTTTCTGAATGAAGTAAGACAACTGCAAAATTATGTTTTAGCAGTGTTTTGTGAGAGTTCATCAACGTGATTCCTTATTTTCAGTTTTCTTAACAGTTTTGCGGATTTAGAACATAGATGATTTATCCTTTGTTGTTTTATTAAGGTTCCTTTGTCAGCTTTCTTGTTGCGTTTCAAACTGCAATGAGCCAGGATCCATTGTACAGTTACAGGGTTTGTCCGAAAAGTAATGTCAGTGAGTCAATTAGAAGATATTTATTGGTCTGATCGGTACAATACATTAAAAGATTTCAAAATAGGCTCCTCCTGTGTCGATATGTTGCTTCCAGCAAAATTTTTAGGCATCAAAGGCATCCCGGTAGGTCTTTTGCGGAATGTCCTGTAGAGTCTTGGTGCAAGCCTCTTTGACTTTGTCAACTGTCCCGAAATGATGTCCTTTCATGGGAGTTTTCAAGCGTGGGAACAAGAAGAACTCAGGGTAGCCACGTTAGGACTTTAGGGCGTCTGGGGAACCATTGGCACCTTTGAATCAGCTTGGAAGCAGGTCATGAAGAAGGCGGTGTAGGCCAGTGCGTTGTCATGATGAAGTTTCCAATTGTCTGCAATGTCGGTCGTTTGAGTCTCTTGAGCACTTCCACATAGAATTTATCATTGACGGTTACACCATGAAAGGACATCATTTCGGGACAGTTGAGCACCAAGACTCCAAAGGACATTCCGGAAAAGGCCTACCGTGATGCCTTTGATGCCTGGAAATCTCACTGGAAGCGATGTATCAACACAGGAGGAACCTATTTTGAAATCTTTTAATGTATTGTACTGATCGGATCTATAAATATCTCCTAATTGACTCATTGACATTACTTTTCAGACAAACCCTGTATGTTCTTATTCAACTTATTAAGCAGCCTGATGCAGTTTTTGCATTCCATTACTCTTTTTATCTTGGATTGAAACAAGCAGTGGGGGGTCGTGGCTAAAATTATTGGGGGTGCTGCTCCAGAAAATGTTAGCCTATTGGTCGTATAAATAAAACCAAGCCACTGCTACCAAGCCGTTGCTTATGAGAAGGTTGAGAATCAAGCACCCGCTGTCTCTTTCATATAAATAAAAACTTCCCCTCCCTGCCAAGCCGCGGCTCAGGCAACTGGTAGCAAGTGCTTGGACACCTGCATCCCATACCGCCCGGCACATGGCAGCTGAGTAAACAAACATGCCACTTGACTGTCTGTGTACCGATTTAAAATTTAAAGTTCAGTATATTATGTATAAAAGTATTGAATTTAAAGAAAGAAAAGCTACTTTGGGAGAAAGGAAAGAGACAAGAGAGTGAGAACATGTCCCCGTAGTTGTTACATCTCTAGGCCTAGTATTAAAAGGTCCTGGGTTCAAGCCCCAGTGTCAGAGGAATTTTTATCCTACAGTATTCTCTAGTATTCATGTTTTATTAGAAAACCTTGATTTTAGGGCACTAAAAATTATGTTTAGGCTTGTAAATTAATGAATTAAGCATTTAACTAGAACAGTAGACAGATATAATTTTACTTAATTTTAATAAACAAAAGTTAACATTTTATACTAATTTGGATATTTTGCTTACTTGTACCGTCATAGAAACGTATTATAGTTTAAAATTTTAAATAATACTTAACAGAGTAGGCAATTGCCCTAAAATCACAAGTCTACTTAGTACCTATTAGGTAAATAATTAGGATATTTTATAATCTTAGCATTTTTAATAGTTTGCTCTTGTGCAGACTGTACCACTGAAGAGTCTAAAAGCTGGTGCTCTACCCTGTTTCTTTCATTCCCTCCAAGTATTTATGTTTGTTTGAAGAGGGGGCATAGTCAAATTGATAGCAAGACAAACAAACCCGGATAAGCTTTTAAGGGTGTGAGATTTGTTCAGATCAGCTTATTTTGTCCCACATTAAATAGCTTTGTAAGAGGATGGAGTTTCCATTTTTATTTCAATATGTTTTGCTATTAGTAAAGAAGGTAGGTCTACATATATATGTAGTTCTTTTATTAATATTTAATTATTTTCCATAATTAATTCATAAAATACGTTCGTTTTGAATCTACTTGCTACATAATAGATTTGAAGTTATTTAGTTTACAGTATTACAATTAGAAATAGTGTTAAAAGAATTAATCACGTTTGAAATATTTTAGTTCATATTGATAACAGTAAAATATGAGAATGTGTTAGACCTATAATGATGTATTATTTCGTGATTATTATTATTATTATAATAAAGAAAAGTAACAAAGTTAAGTTACACATGTTTTACAATTTTATTGTACAACCGGTTCTTTACATCTGTGCACATCATAATCCATACGTTCCTTATAAATTACTCATATTCGTTAAAAAATCACCCCCATGAACCCCGCCAATATGATTAAAAACTTCACTTGAGCAAGCTGAGTCCGCAAATGAGGTACCTCAGAAAAAAGCAAGCCGCTGCTACCAACAGAGAGCCGCGGCTTAGTTTTATTTATACCAAATCCTAAGCAGCGGCTGAGCTGTCAAGGTCGTTGAGCAACGGCTAGGCAGGTGGCTGAGGAAGCTGTGTTTTATTTATACCAAACCAAGCAGCTGCTATGAATTAGTGAGTTTTGAGCCGCTGCTTGGTCTTATTTATACCACCATATGTTTTAAAATTGTGTAAAAGGAAACGTACATATATAAAAAGAAAATTTATTCAGAAACTTGATAAAACCCAAAAGAACAAAATAAAATTTTTTACTTACTTTAATCTAAATTGTTACAGTTCAAGCTTCATCTATTCATTAAAAAATGAAATCCATTCTTCTTGTTTTAATTTTCACGAAAAGATTTTCTCCTTGATCTGCCATGGGTAAAGTTTCATTCTGGAAGCGACAGTGCTCTCTCTCCCTTGCAGCAGCGGCATGCACCTTCCTTTGTGGGCATGTACAAAACAGTCAAACACCACACCGCTGGAACTATGAAGCGCACGGTTCCATACAAAGATCTTTTATCTTTTTAATAAACTGGGAGATGCCTACTGGCATTAAGCTTAAGGATTATACATTGTACAAGTATGAGGGTCGGTCAATAAGTAATGCCTCCTATTTTTTTTCTCCTGAACCAAGTTAGTTATGTGAATAATTTTAATTTGGCGAAATTCCTCAAACCTTCTTCTACACTCCACTGCAATAGCAACTTCCTACGTCAAGCGGTGGCAACACTGCTGTCTATTGCAAAATGGCTGACATCGAAGTCCGTATAAGACAGCGTCTGTCTCTTTCACGGTGGGTATCCCCGAATGTTAACCGACCAGAATGAGGAGTAACGAAAAACAATAGCCTCCGAACACTTGCAGCGCTTCAATTTGCAGGGAGAGGAGTTCCTGCACAAAATTGTGACTGGAGATGAAACGTGGGTTCATTTTTTTGAACCAGAATCAAAGAGACAGTCTATGGAATGGCATCGCATAACCTCACCGAGGAAGAAAAAATTGTTTTTCGTGACTCCTTATTCTGGTCGGTTAACATTCGGGGTACCCACCGTGAAAGAGACAGAACGCTGTCTTATACGGACTTCGATGTCAGCCATTTTGCAATAGGCAGCAGTGCTGCCACCGCTTGACGTAGGAAGTTCCTATTGCAGTGGAGTGTAGAAGAAGGTTTGAGGAATTTCGCCAAATTAAAATTATTCACATAACTAACTTGGTTCAGGAGAAAAAAAATAGGAGGCATTACTTATTGACCGACCCTCGTATAAAGAAAAAAGGACTCATTATAATAAATGTTATCGATAATATCAAGTGGAAATAGAGGGTCCTGCAGTTCCACAATGTCTATACACAAGCTGCCACTGGAAACAAGTATAGCTGAGAGAAAAACATTACTGATGTAGCTGTGAGTATAGCCAGTTCTCAGTGTCTACTGTTTCTGTTGCCATTTGCTTCGTTACACAATTTTTTCTATTAAACTGAGTGAGTATATTTTGATGCTGTCAAATTCTATAGGACGTGGTGAAAGTAGAAACTTCTCTGATAATTGTGGGACTTGAATTTTGCCTTTAAGTTAAAAAAAAACATTTTATATAAAACTCTCTTGGCTTTTTAAGTTTCTGCTGTGAAATGTGTAAGTATTCCAATAATTTTAAATAATATTTCAAAAGTACGAGGGTCATTCAATAATTAAAGAGACAAATTAGTCTGGGGAAAAGACGGTTGGTAGTACAAGTTTGGTACATTTAGGATTTTAAGTTGGCATCACTGGGATGAGTTCTAATCATCTGATGGATCAACATTGTTCTGTTTATAACCTCAAAATTAAGTTTAACAATGTCTTGAAAATTCCACATTGGTTGAACAACGTTCTGTGATTCGTTTTTTGATTGCTGAAGGTGAAAAACCAGCTAATATATACTCTAGAATGACTAAAGTGTATGGGGAAAGTTGTATGAACCGTGGAAATTTTTACAAGTGGATAGAACAGTTCAAAAGTGATCGAGAATCAGTGACTGACGAACGCTGTTCTGGCCGTCCTGTTGAAGTTCTAACTTCCTCGCTTGAAACTCGAATTGTTTGGTCCACTGAAGGCAGCATTACATGGGAAAAAGTTCCAGAATAACGAGGATGTCAAGAAATATCTGGGAAATTGGCTCCGACACCAAGACAAAGAGTTCTTTGCGGCCAGTATAAAAAAGCTAGTAACCCATTGGAACAAGTGCATAAATGTTGATGGGGATTATGTTCAAAAGTATGAAAAGTCTTGTTTTGTAAAAATAAACGGTTTTTTCTCCAGGTCAGTTTGTCTTTTTAATTATTGAATGGCTCTCGTAAAAGCCCCAAATTACTAAAAAGACTGAAATTAAAGGTGGAAAGACGTTTTCACGGATCTCATGTCTTCTGTTTGTTTGTACAGGTAAAAAAGGAAGAAGTTCCTCTGAAGACTTTGCTTCTGAAGAAATACAGCAAGAACTCATTCAGAATTTGGAAGAGTATTTCAAAGAAATCATAGATGGACCGCACAAAGATTTAGTATCAAAGGTTGTGGAAGAGTGTAATTTTGAGCAACTAGCCTTGTTTCAGACTGTACTAAAGAAACCAAAGTGTGAGCCAGTGCAAGAATCAGAAAATCTGTTCTGATTCTCTGAAAATCATGTGAATATTCTGTGAAGAACATGAACTGAATCAGTTGATATTTTGTATATAACAGAGATACAACTTATTCTTACTGTATATAGTAAAAAGAATGAACATAGCTATTTATTATTTACTTGCTTACTCAATAGCAATAGACAATTCCTAAACAAGCTAAAGGAATATTATCTATTTTATTGCCGCACTTACCTGAGCCCACCATTTAACTCTATTCTGTGCTAACATCATCCAACCATTCCTTCCCTTTAATCTATCCTAATATTGTCCTCCCACCTACATCTAGGTCTTCCAAGTCTCCCAGTCAATATTTTTGAGATATGTCTTTCCTCCCCCATTTCATCCTCCGTGATTTAATTACCCTTACTATATCTGGTGAAGAGTACAGGTTATGAAGCTCGTCATTATGTAGTTTTCATCTCTCTTAGGCCCAAATATTTTCCTAAACCCCCTGTTTTTGAACACTCTCAGATTATGTTCTTCCCGAAGAGTAAGCGACCATGTCTCACATCCATATAATACAACCAGCAGGATAATAGTCTAATAATAAATCTTTATTTTTAGATTTCTGAACAGAAGACGACAAGATAAGAGTTTCCGAACTCCATAAAAATAAGTGTTTCCTGATTTGAGTCATAGCTAATTATTACAAAAATTAAAGCTCCTAGACCTAAAGTGTATTTTCTTACTTTGCAAATCGATACTCAGACTTCGGTGAAATGCAGTTGTAGCTTGTGTGGGATACAGTGGAACCTCGTTAGCACATACTAATTCCATGTTTCAATGTTCCTTTAATGGTTTTTGGTTCTTTGCTTAGTGCATTTGCATTTGGCTTGCCGACCATAAGTTGCAAAACACGAATCTTGGTTCCACATCCGATCGTGTAATCTGAGTTTCAGCATTCTTGTGCTTGGTGGCATCCAAGTCTGAACTTTCAGATGCCATTTTGATCTTTCACTGTAGTTGCTTCTCATTGGTCGTTTTGACTTGATGTAGATTCTCCAGCATCAGTTGTTTAGCCACCATTTTGTAGTGTTGTGGTGAATTATGTTTTAAATTTCCTATGGTTCATGTGGTATAGAGAAGAAAATTAGACAAATTAGGAGGAAATGTAAAAAGTGGATGTGCTTCTCATGTGGGATATTGGATCACATTTCATTTAGTACGAGGGGCGTTCAATAAGTAATGCAACACATTTTTTTTTTGTTAAAGCAGGTTGGTTTTATTCAGGATTCAAATACAACACATTATTCCCCAATCTTTTGGCTACAAAACCCTACTTTTCAACATTATCTCCGTTCAGTGCTACAGCCTTACGCCACCTTAGTGGGAGGGCCTGTATGACTGCATGGTACCACTCTCATCTGTGCAGAATTGCTTGCTCGTTATGAGGCTGATGGTGACAATTTCTTGTCAAACGTTGTCACAGGCGATGAAACATGGGTTCATCACTTCGAACCAGAAACAAAACGGGAATCCATGGAGTGGCACCTCACCAACTCTCCTTTGAAGAAAAAGTTCAAAGCCATACCCCCAGCTGGTAAAGTATTGGCTACGGTCTTCTGGCACTCTGAAGGGGTTATTCTGTTCAATGTCCTTCCTCATGGTGAAACGATCATCTCTGAAGTTTATTGTGCTACTCTAAGGAAATTGAAGAAACTACTTCAGTGTGTTCGTCGCTACAAAAATGCAAACGAACTTCTCATTCTCCATGATAACGCAAGGCCTCACACAAGTCTGTGCACTCGAGAGGAGCTCACAAAACTTCAGTAGATTGTTCTTCCTCATCCACCTTAAAGCCCGGATCTCGCAACTTCTGACTTCCACCTGTTTGGCTCGATGAACGATGCACTCCACGGGAAGCACTTCATGGATGATGGGGATGTTATTGATGCAGCAAGACTTTGGCTCTGACATAGACCAGTAGAGTGGTACCATGCAGTCATACAGGCCCTCCCATTAAGGCTGCAGCATTGAACAGAGGTCATGTTGAAAAGTAGGGCTTTGTAGCCAAAAGATTGGGGAATAATATGTTGTATTTGAATCCTCAATAAAACCAACCTGCTTTAAGAAAAAAAATGTTCATAAAAAACACAATAAAATAATTCGTAGTCAGTGGATAAAACTCAAACTCACATTAACTATCGTGACGTTTCCGCCTGAAGCTCCAGGCCTTCCTCAGACGACTGAATGCTAGAAGAGGTTTGTGGTATATCCCGCATCCCCTCCTGCTCGTAGATGTCGTTGCAGTTGACTATGTTGTTGTTGCTGTTGAGAAAATTGGTGTTCCTATAATGTTGGTTAAACCATTCACTCGGTATATTATATTCGTTCTCTTCATCCAATACCATGGGTGTTGGAAACTTTATCGTAGATTTCCCCTCAGTTAGCCTTTTTATGACGCCCAACCACTCATCACCTAAATCGCCTTCGTAGTTGTTGAGGCATATTTCCTTATTACTAATAATGTTACAAGCCTCATTAATTTTTCTTCTTAGAGGGTCCCTTATAGGTTTTAGGATCTTGGTTTCACCGATATGGTGTTTATTCTTTACCATGTGCTGACACAAACCAGTGCTCATGTGAGTTTGAGTTTTATCCACTGACTACGAATTATTTTATTGTGTTTTTTATGAATTTTATAATATTTCAGTGGAAAATATGGACCAACGAATTTAAAAAAAAATGTGTTGCATTACTTATTGAACGGCCCTCGTACGTTTACATGCAGGATTCAGATCGATCTGAGTCTGATCCCCATATTGAAATTGTCATGTAAATGCGAACTCAGTCTGGAATGAATTTTTGATCCGATCCTCTGCAAATGGAGGAATGGATCGGATTCAAGTCGTATATATACAATTCCATGTATATGCTAGCAAACTCAATCCAGGTCCGCATGCATACACTCACACAACGTTCCTCATTTGTTCTCTCAGCTGATTGTAAAATTTAATCAAAAACACTCACTCACACTATAATATTAATATTGTTATGTTACTCTTTTTTGTCATAATTTGTTTATGGTGACTAGAAATTAATAATAGAACACACTCTTTAATTTTTTAAATCACGGCAATTGTTTACACAAGTTAGTCACACAAACAGCTTACATAAGCACGTTAGCCAACAGTACAACAAATCTCAATCCTCTCCTAGAACTTGCCATGTAAACAGGAACGTATTGAGTTGGGATCAGATTCAGATAGATTTCAATCCCGCATGTAAACGTGGTAATTATATGGCTCTCACTATACGAAGGAAAATGGTGTGCACCAATCGCTCAGTACTCTTTGTCCACTGATACCGCACTTGTCAGAAGAAAGAAAGAGATTTTCTGCGACTACTCCGGGATCAACAATGTTACTTATCGTTCAAAACCTCATAGCTCAACAACCACATGTCGTCAACTCATGACTTTTGTACAACTGGCTTCATAAACATTTCTTCTCTCTCATGATATGCTTGAAACTTTCTGTTTATATATAGTTTCTTGCTGTGGAATCAAACAATGGTAACACTTCTGTTAGACTTGTAGTTACCTGAACTGGGCAACGTTGCTTCACTGTCATTTGTTATTCACACAGGCTATACGGCTACATTTACATGCTATACGGCTCACGCTGTGGGGCATAAGCCAAATAGCAACTTGTGACTGTGAACATTTCAGCACGAGTGAAATTTTATACTTTTAGTTATTTTATGTTTGTTAACCCTTTCACTGCTGAGATATTGGCAAGCTGACATACCCTCCTTGCTGAGATATTTTCACTGTCACTCTGTGCTAAATCCGAAAAATAAGAAGGCAGTTTTAAAATACGCCAGAATTTCGTCATCACGTAAGAAATGCTTTTCCTTGCTCGTGAAAGCAATGACTGTGTTGAAATTGAACATACCATGGCCTTGACGTGATTCCCCGCGTGTCAGATGACTCGTGAGTTCATTGGCTTCTTCAGACATCACAACATTGTGCAAGGCCTCACATTTTCGTCTACAGATTGCACCACAGGGCAAGGAAAGCAATGAAATTAATTTCTATCTAACCCCAAGAGATGGCAGGACACTATCCTTTCGTTAAAACCGTGTTAAAAAATTCCATGCCTTGTGGAATCGTCTCGTTCATAGCACCAACTTCGCGAGCGGAACAGCTCCGTCGATAGCACACGTAAGTGCCATTCTCCGCGCCGGAACAGCTCCGTCGATAGCAGTGAAAGGGTTAATACATTGTGGGAACAACTTGTTTCCTGTTTCATCGTTTTCTTCTTCTTCTTTGTCTTCTTCGTCTTCTTTTTCTTATTTTCTTCTTTTTGTTTTTCTTCTTTTTCTTTTTCTTTTTCTTCTTCTTGTAATGTAGGATTGCATCCTGTTTATTTCCCCTTTATTCCTCAGATGAATCATGTGTACTGTCTTTCCATCTCGTAGCAGGTCTTCCTCTTAATCTTTTTCCATCTGGTCTGCTTTCTTGAGCCTTTTTTGCTAGGCGATTGTTTTCCATTCTATCAACGTGTTCTTTCCAAAATTTTCTTCTGTCATTGGTAAATTTAGTTATGTCCTAAATTTGGCATTTATCCCTAATTTCTTTATTGTGTATCTTATCTAATAAAGTTTTGTGTTTGTTGTTTCAAAATAAAGTAATGTGTTTTTCATTGTCTCTCATTCAGTCCTTCCATTTTACCAAGCTTTGTTTAATATTTTTGTTATCAAATTAATAGGCGTATATTATATTCATTTACGTGATATAAATGTGTCATAACTAGACCTGGGATTTTAGGCTCTAAAAAACTTGGTTTTAGGCACCTAAAATAGGCTTTTCAAACAAGTAAATAGGCTTTTAAACTAGAAAATAGGCACTTAAAATATGCTTCAAAATGTGTAAATAGACAGAAAATAGACTTTGCAATATTACAACATAGACTTAAACTATAACGTGATATTTTTATTACTGTTAGAAATAACTGCAAAATTAAGACAGAATTAAAAATACATTTATCAAAACCAGTTATGGGTCATTATAAAAATTAGATCACTACAGGCCTTGGATTTCAATAACGGCCAGCTCATGGCCTGCAGGTATTAGAGTGTCGTGTGGTCAACACACTGGTGACTTGACACAGAGTATCCCTTCTTACTGCTTGCTCCTTGTTCTTTTGTTCTCCCCCTCCCCCGTCAATCAATATTCCTTTGGCAACAATTGTTTGGGAAAATCAAGTTTTTGTGAAAAACCGACCCTTTGCTGTTCTGCTCTTCATTCAAGGATGTCCATCCATGATTGTAAAAATTACACCAATTTAATTTCATTTTAAATGTACAATATAGGCATTTTAGGCACTAAATTAGTAAAATAGGCTCTAAAGGTCCAAATAGGCATTTTAGGGCACTATAAAACTCTATAAATGTAAGTGATTTATCACATATTTAAAAATTTTCATGTTATTTCATAAGGAACAAAATAGGCATTTGCCTTAAAATCCCAGGTCTAGTCATAACTATTGGCTTGACATAAAAGCTGTTGTGGGGTGCTATGGAGCAACTTAGAAAATATCTACATATTCTCTTCAAATTTTTATTTTATTTTCCAGTAAGTTTTCCTGCTTAAGACATGTATTTTTTTCGGTCCATGGTTCCAAGGTACAGTTAAAATAGTACCAGAATTAAGCCATTGTAAGCTGATTGCGGCAACTATTGGAAAGCCTTTTCCAAAGCCACGACACTGATACACCTGATGATGTTCCCGAAGGTATGTACAACTTTTCTCTACAAGCATGGTCTTCCTTATAAAATTTTAATATCAAGCAGAAATCTTCAATTTTCAGGAAGAAAAATAATTTAGAGAGAGGAGTTAACAAAATTTAACATTAACCATGACAATTGTTTTCAGGCTCTTATTATTTTGGATGAGTCATTGGCAGTCGTGACATACAGTTCAGTGCCGCTTCACCCAACAAAAGTGGCACCCCAGCGGCTTCCAAACTTGACAAACAGCCTGCTTATGCTTCGATCTAAGCATCGTGCAGCAAACGCATGGAGGTTCTCAATGAAGAAGTGACAATGAAAGAAAGACAGCCTCAACTAGACATGTTATGTTGTATAAAATAATCTATTTTCGAGCTGCTTAATGGCAGCATGTGACGTATCGATGCTTACGTCTCCAGTGACGAGCTGACAATTCTGTCAGGTAAAATCCTTTCCTCATATTAATAGCAACCATTTTATAAGATAAACGATCGTGATTGGTCTGTATCTGAATTTTTTTTTTATTTCAGCCCCGATTCATCACTTAAGTTATATGGCAAGATATTGATGAAAATTAAAAAGAGCAAAGGTCCCAGTATCGAGCCCTTAGGTACTCCATTTTTAACAACCCCTAAGCTAGATTCATTTCCATTTATTATTACATTTTGACAGGTATGATTTGAACCACTTTAGTGTTAAATTATCCAACCCATAATGATCCAATTTTTTAAGTAAAATTTCATGATTTATACAGTCAAACGCTTTAGCTAAGTCGCAGAAAATTCCCAGAGCATATTTCTTCTTATCTAACGCTTCCAGTATTTCTGTAGTAAGTTGAAATGTAGCATTCTCAGTGGACATGCCACTTCTAAATCCAAACTGAGATGATTTAAGAATGTAATTCAAATTAAGATAGTGTATTATGCGGTTGTACATTTGGGTAACATAATTGTCATTTAAAACAGTGAATGAACATTCCTTTTTTATGGCAAAAGATATCCTGTATATAAGGTTTATTGCTATTTAGTATATTAAGAAAACTTATCCAATAATTTTTTTCTTTTATGCAAAGGATAAAAACATCCGGAATAGCCAGCAAACAGTGAGGTATGCTCTGCCACTAGCAACCTTGCCCCTCCGAGCCGCGGGGAACAAAAGAGGAACGATTGGTGCAGAGGTAAAATTTCCCATTGCATTAGAGATTTTTCATAACCTGTTACTGACCTAGAATTTGCCTGTCACTACTTCTAGAAGCCTTATTACCCTTTCACGCCTTTTGTAAAACATGGCACGAACCCTGTGCTATGCAGAATACTGCTGCTAAACTAACATGACTGTTCCTAACCTAGCATAACCTGTCACAGACCTAGAATTCTTAATACAAAAGCATTTTTACCCTTCCACATCTTTCATAAAATATCGCTACCACAGTCGTTTATCTGCCGAATTCAATTGACATGTAATCATGTTCATAATATTGGTGACATTGTAGACTCGGTCCCACTCAGTACGGCCTGTCTGTGACGGCAGTCACCTTATCCTCAAGTTTAGCGAACATCCTTTGCATTTTTCACAATTCAAATTTAGCCTTCTTGATAATCGATATAGCTGACAGCGTGGCCATGAATTTGTGAACGAAATAAATCTCAAACAGAATTATATATGTGTTTTTCTTAGCATTAACTTTTAGATTTCAAAATTGTTATGCTAAAAAGTACCAAATCCATTTTACATATACTTATGTGTTACATACAGTAGCGGCTCATGGCTCAAAACGAGAGTGTGCTGCAAATACCATTTCATACAGCAAACTTAAAATATTGAGCTACTTGATAGAGAAGTAGCGGCTCCGGTCATGGTAACCACCATTAACGGCCGTGGGTGTCGGCATGCTGACCACATGCCCCCAATCCTGCCATCTGTCTATAGGTAGATGACGCAGTGGTCGGGTGGTAGGCCTTGTCCCCTCGGGGATGTCGCGCCACGGAGTTTAGTTTAGGCTTACTTAAATAATTACTGTCTCAGAGTTAAGTCCATGGGACGTTCCTTCTTACTACAGAAGTTATCGATGACTTTCGTGTTGAATCCATCCATGTTTGCAACCATCTTTTTCGCTATGGAAAGCATTGCAAGAGCTGTAAAACGTTCTTGTGATGGTGTTCCTTAGGAGTGTCTTTATCCTTTTCAGGGTAGAAAAGCATCTTTCTGGTTCTGCTGTGGTAATAGGAGTGGTGACTATAATCCTGAGAAGCTTTGTTATTTCGGAGAATGTTCCTACCAAATTGTTTTTAATCATAGTAGTGGAACAGCTCCATCAATTTTCCTGTAATCATTTCTTTCATGCAAAACACTCAGTTCTGTTTTCAATCTGTTCTAGTGGCTAAAACCAGAACTACAGTTTCAACTAGAACCAATAGAACCAAAATACTTCACCTCTTCTGGCTCTAAACATAGCATTTATTATGGTCCAAGACTCTATAACTCTATAATTAGGTCACATTCAGAAATAGTACATATGAACAACAAAAAATTCAATAAGTTTATCAAAAATCTTATTTCATAGTTCAAAAGTTACTTCACTCTGTACTTAGTAGACAATTAAGGAACGATTTTATTTGTAATAACTCAGGGTTTCAATTTTTGTTCTTACTACTTTTCCTTTTTTCTTTTTACTTTTCTGTTCTTTCTTTATTATTATTATTTTTTAGGTTTTGATTTAATTATATTTTCTTTATGTATTTTGTAATTTGTATTTTGTAATGTAAATGGCTGAACTGTACCCGAGCACGAGCGCTTGCTCATTCGGGTGGTCTTGTTTTGTTTTGTATAAATATTTTGTATAAATATAAATATAAATAAATAAATAAATAAAACTATATTCCAACAGATGTCGCGGCAGGTGTCTTTTTGTGTCTATATCTGTGGCGAGATCACAGCGCTCCAGTGAGTCGCCTTAAAATCTCATGAACGCAATTCAGCGGCAGCCCGTTCTGTTTGTTGAAACCAGTTTACACGCCATAAAGGCAAGCTTAAGCATGACGTCACACCCTACAAGAGAAGAGCTGTTTTCAAAATGCATTCACGATGCGGGAAAGATAATATTCACATTACCGACTTCCATTCTCCGTCAGCTAAGGAATTCTTGCGTGGACACGCCAAGTTCAAAATCTAAGTAAAAGAAAATATAGTATTGCGTTTGGAAATAACATTATACGACGAGCAGAAAAGAAGCTGTGTGCTGTAGCACTGCTGCACTATAGGAGAAACCGCCACTGGTTACATATGCTTAAAATCCGTTACTGTTGGTGCAATCTGTTTTTTTATATGACTTACTGTTTAGCAACTATCAGCCTCCAAGACCTTAAAGTTGCATCTGCCATGATACATTTTCAGACATTTTATTTTGTATTATGTTGATTATCTCGATGTACACTGTCCCATATCAATATATATTGATCTCGTAGAACGTAAATAAATAAATAAAAACAGCAAACATAAAAACTTGATATCATACAAAAAGATAGTGCCATTTTTAAAATCAAGAGACCTTATTTAATTAAAATAATCGTGTTGTGTAGTGACGTTATCTGTCAACAAACTATTGAACAAGGTAGCTCCTCCCTCTACTTCACTCCCCGCTGTCACTCGCTATCTTCTCAAGTGAGCTGTACAAGTGCCCGCCTTTGTGCGATAATAGAACATGTTTTCCTCTTAAACAAATATTGTATTTGGGATTCACAGTGAAGTAATCAAATACACACAATTAATTCTGTTTTTCACTCAACTTCACTAATATAAGTAATGACTTACACATAATGCATTTCACAGCTTCTTAGCTGCATCATCAGATGAGGTCAACCTCATCTGATGATGCAGCTGTGAAATGCATTATGTGTAAGCCATTACTTATATTAGTGAAGTTGACTGAAAAACAGAATTAATTGTGTGTATGTTTTCCTCTACTTACATTTAACATGAGCAGCTAATTTTTTGCATGTGTCCATTTACAACGAAGATCTGTCGATATTTTAAATTTGAGGATAGGTTTCACATGACAACCCGCACAATTCCTTTCTGAGATTCATTTGGTCTCCCTTTAAACTAGCACAGTATGCACAGTTTTGAACTGATGACTCTTCGAACTCTTGATGATGATACTACTGTTTCCCATGTGCACTTATGTTTTCAGATTCATTCATTCATTTATTTTCATCTTTTTGAACATATACATGTTGTCAGATACATCACACACTATAAATACATACATAAAATTATTTGATACATAAATCACAATACAAACATCCCAAATCAAAACCCTCTTACATTTTTCCATCTAAATACTGTTTTATATTGTAATAAGCTTCTTTTGGCAGCCGTTCCTTCAGCTTTGTTTTAAATACTTGATATACAGGAGACAAGCTCTGCGGGAAGTTTATTAAACATTTTTACCCCTTGGTATATTGGACTATTCCCTGTGAGGCTTAGATTATGTTCCTCAGTCCTAAAGTCACTCTTTTGCCTAGCGTCATATGAAGTGGCAGTGATACAACAGTGATGAAATATTCCTGTCTCAAATAACAGACTGTCAGACAGGGTGTTTATGTCAGGTGTGGCAGCTAAATTCCGGTTGTTTTGTACTGGACATGATGACATGTCGACCAAGCATGACGAAAGAAAACTTCTCTAAGAACAAAGGTCACAAAACACAGGCAAAAGTTACAAGCACTTGAGGGTCTTGCTGGAAAAAAGGGACAAAGATGCTTTTGCAAAAAGCTGGAACAGAAAATAAATTACCTAAAAAGCTACTCTGTAGGATTTTGGAGTAAGCTACTTGGGAACAAATTACAGGCATTGTACTTCTAGTTAGGTCTATTGTCACCCCCTCCATTCTGGCCTAAACACAGATGCATGGGGTCATTAAGCATATATACATGCAGACCAAAAAAGAAAAACAGAAGAAGAAAATGGAACTGCGAGTTAAGGTGCCATGCTTATACCCATACCTGTCACAATTTTTGTCTATCTAGTTTAATATGTGTAAATACAGGGTGCGGCATTTAAAGTTTCCCATTTTCAATATCATGTGATACATTTATTTAACAACGAAATAAACTATATATAACATTTTTAAATGTCTTACAGTCTTGGATTTACAATTCTGGTCTTCATTTTTTAATATGATTTCCTTAGATGCCCTCTATTGACTTTAACATATTGCTGCAATCTCCCTCGTACACTGGCCTTTACGTGGTGTGTGGTGTCTTGCGTAACATTTGCAATTCCCTGCTGAATTGCATTGTTAAGACTGTTAATGTCAGGGAGGGCATGGGCGTAAACTTGAGACTTCAGATAGTCTCACAGAAAAAAAATCTGGTGCAGTAAGGTCGGGAGATTTGGAAGGAAATAATTTAGCTGGGGAAAGCAACATGAAGGGTGTCCATTGACAGATGTGCAGAGATGTGCAGGATGTGCTACCCTGCAACACCATCCTGTTGAAACCACCATCTCTCAATATCCAGGTTACAATGTGTCAATTCTGGCAGGAAGAAAGTTGGCAGCATGTGACTGTAACGTTCAGAGTTGACAGAAACCGAAGCACCATTATCGCTCTCAAAGAAATAAGGGCCAATAATACCATGTGCTGCAATGGCACACCACGCCACAACCTTAGGACTGTGAAGTGGCCGCTTGTGAATTATGCGTGGATTTGCAGGAAATTGCAAATGTTACGCAAGACACCACACAATGCGTAATGGCCAGTGTACGAGGGAGATTGCAACAATGTGTTAAAGTCAGTAGAGGGCATCTAAGGAAATCATATTCAAAAAGTAAGACCAGAATTGTAAATCCAAGACTGTAACACATTTAAAAATGTTCAATATAGCTTATTTCTTTGTTAAATAAATGTATTACATGATATTGAAAATGGGAAACTTTAAATGCCGCACCCTATGTATTCATTTAAGAATGAAATAAAATTATGGGAGGCTTGTATGAATATGAATTTATTTGTTCTAAACAACAACTTTACATCAGCCCAAATTTCCACTTTACGGTTTCTGACGGATCCATTTCAGCACATTACATTACTAAAATTATCGCACAGCAGTTCAACGTGTCTCAATTTAAACGTTAACGTTTGTTTACGTAAACAACTGGGTCTGCACACTATTCCCGCTGCTGTTAGTTCAAGCCTACTCCACTCTTTGTGAACTGCCTAGAGAAAATAACCTACGGGGCACTCGCTTCCCTGTACGATGGAGACGTGTGATTACATGTCATTTAAACATTGGGAGGCTTGTAGGTAATGAAAGCAATGGTAATACAGAAAGTAATCACAAGGTCCCAGCATGGAAAGAAAAAGAAAGCATAGTAAATGCGTTATGAAATCCACTAAAAGAAAAGTAAACAAAAATAGTGAACAAATCAGGCCAATGCTAAGAAGAAAATAGCAACAAATTCTGGAATCATTTGTGTCTAGTGAAGACAGGAAAGTTATTGAGAGATGCCTTAACTTTATCATCCCAACTATTCAAGCCGCTGAAAAACGAACACACTTTTTCATATGCCTAACCCATCGTCAGGCTCAATTTAGAAACAAAAGTTCTAGCCTCAGACCAAGAAGGCCTATTTTAAAACATATTTCCCTCTCAAAGTCAACTGACATTGAACAAAATATAATTCCAGCAAATTTGCTATTGTTGTAAGAACTAATGCTGTCCTTTTTGTAGGCAGTGTGGTCTGTCACACAGAGCATCGATCGATCAGGACCAATCGACTGCCACCAAGCGCTCTCAACTATATTATTTTCTGTTCCTTGTCACCATTGAGCATTATCGATCAACGGAAATATTATAAGTTAGGCCTACTGACTACTGTATATTAGAGGTTAAGTGCCTGTATTACCACCTCTCGATACGTGGCATCCAGGTTTCGTAATACCACCACCAAAATGCTATCGGAAAGAATATAGTAAAAATTTAGCTCGTTGAGCAAAGAAGTGTGTTTGTTGTAGTTCGATTGGCCATCGCTAACTTAGGTGTGACAACCTGATCGTATTGTATATTTGTATTATATTTGTATCAGTGGCGTAGGGAAAGGGTAGTCCAGGCGTCCGGACCTCCCCCGAAATCAAAACCTAAAATTCTATGCAAGTTATTTAAGCTCTATCTTGTAGCCTATAATGTTTTATTATTTTATTTAGTAATAAAATACTGAACTTGTAAATGTAGGCCTATTGTTTCCACTGTTTCATGTTTCTTGTTTCAGTTGGCATGTAAACAAATCTGGTAACTAGTTTTTCAGTGATAAAATGTGATTTTCATTAGCTTTATTCTTAATTATTTTCCTTGGGAGAGCCCCCAAACCCTCCTATGGGGGGGGGGGATTCTGTAGCCCAAAACTTCCCGGTACTTTTTACCCTCCCCGAAATTATGTTCTGGCTACGCCACTGAAGAAAAGACATGTATGAAAGATATTAACTGGGAGACGCGAAGGGAAAAGATCACTTGGAAGACTTAGACATAAGTAGGAGGAAAATATTAGGATACATTTAAGGGAAGTAGGATTTGCAGGGATGGTTGGATGGAATTAACACAGAATAGGGTTGAATGGCGGGCTCAGGTAAGAGCGGAAATGAACTTTCGGGTTCCATAAAATAGATAATAATCGTTTAGCTTGCTTTGGAATTGTCTATTGCCATTGAGTACGTAAGAAATTGTAGTAGTAGTATTAATAAAAATAGTAATAATATTTCATATTTATTTAATCCATTTTGACCGCAGTTCTGCGGTATAGGATACAATATAACAACAATATAACAAACTATTATAGTACAAGGGTACAAGAATAATATTAGAAATACATACAGTGAAATATAAAGAGATACAAAGAAATACAGGATCAATGCAACACTACAAAACAATAAATAAATAAATAAAAAGTGCAATGTGTAGGTCAAATAGTAGGTACTGAAAGATTATTTAAAGTTTTTGGCTACCTCAAAAAATTCATCATTTTTGTAGAAGCAGATTTGTTTTAGTTCATCAGTACTAAGCCTTTAAAGTGTTTAAAAGTTAAATTTCTAGTAGCAACCGGAAGAGAATTAAACATTTTCACTGACATGTACCTAAAATTATGTTTGGTTGTTGCAAACAAGCATTGATCCTGTAAACTATAGTAAATAGTAACTATAATAATAATACTAATAGTAATGAAGAAGAAAACTAATTTATGCGTCAGTAATATTTTACTTTTTGATGTAGGGATTTTTTTTTAAATTTTGAAATTGGGAATTTTGTTTTTGTTTTGTTGGCAGCGCTAGATTTTTCAAGAAAACCGTTAGCTGTATGGTGAATGCGGAGGTCGCTTGAAAAATTGAGTTTCGTTTTTGTAGTGTAAATTTTCAATATTATTCTAACTTGGATACATCTTCAGGGAACTACAGAACTTTGTAAGTGTTTGTTTATATTTTAAAATAATAGATCAATAGATTTTTAACCTAAAATTCCCCAAATGACAGACGTAGAAGAGCCTCTAAACTCCAACTTAACCTACTGGAATTGACGTGAGAAAGAAAGTTGTACTCAGTCTTCTGATTATTACTAGCCTATGTTATTTAAAACTATTTAAGTGCCATCCGAGAAAACTAGTTCGTACAGAGTTGCGTGACTAATAATTGATCACTGCTTCTACTCAATTGAAGAGCAAGTCCAGTGTAAGGAAGCAAATAATGATTATTTTAATTTTTATTCTCTCTATACATAATATATTTTCTTTACTTGATTTGTATCTATGGATATGCCTATCTGCAAAATTTATTACAGGATCGTTGCTTCCACGGATCCGGACTCGCCCCCCCCCCCCCCCGAAACCAAAACCAAAAATTCTGTTTAAGTTATTTTTATGATAGATATGCTTATTCAGAATTCATATTCCCTTAAATGGGTCCCCATCAATTACACTTTATTTCTCGGGAAAACGTTAATTATGTAGGCCAATTATTTTTCAAAACTGAAAATCTATTTTCATTGCCAAATAATGTTTTATTATAATTCAATTTGTTCAATTTTTCAATTTTGTTTATTTGCCTTTTAAAACATAATTGTTATAGACATTGTCTAATTTTGGCTTTAGCCTATTTCTAGCCAGTATATTTTAATACTAATGATAAATATAATAGAGTAAACTTTTGTGAAGGAGAATTTGAACATGACGTGAGATGAATTGATAGTCATCCTGCCTGATAGCATTCCTGGATTTCCTTTCGGAAGTCAGAGCTTCTGAGATGATACTGGTCAGCTTTCTGTAGCAAATGAACACAAGCACAAAATGCGAAGGCTTCATAACAAAAGTTCCATTCTGGTCTCAGTTTATTGACTTGTGGGAAATGGAGTCTGAGTACACCGAAATTAAGGACGACTTTTCTGATTATTATACCGTTCCAAAACTGGAGATTGAGTATACTGACATAAATTCATCAGTAAATATTGTTCAACCAAAAAGTGAGCCTGTTGACATAGGTTCATCAGAATGTACTGTAGAAACTAATGAGCCTGATCCCATAGGCCTAGTTTCATCAGAATATACTGGACGACTAAAAAGTGAGCCTGGTGATGTTAAATCAGAATGTACTCTTGAAGCGATATGTGAACCTGAATTTGCTGTATGTCAAGGCGATAGAATAAAAAGTGAATATGTTGAGAATTGTGAGGTGTCTGAAGACTTAAATGTTCCCGAAATTCCTGAGCAAGCAGAGGAGACAGGCAATGAACAAAGTGAAAGGCAGTTGTACATGTGTGAAGTGTGCAACAAATCATTTTCCTTGAGAAGTGAACTGACGAAACACCAGGTTCGTCACACCAGGCAGGAATCATTCTGTAACTTCTGCAGGAAATCCTTTCCCGATCTACAGACTCACATACTTATTCACGCTAGGGAGAAATTCAAATGTGATATCTGTGGTAAATCGTTTTCACACAAAAGCACACTGAAGAGTCATCTTCTTATACATGCTGGGAAGAAATTCTCATGTGATATATGTAGTAAATCATTTTCAAGGAAAAGTAGGTTGAGCACTCATAATCACATTCATGGTGGGAAGATAATCCAATGTGATATATGTAAAAAGTCATTTTCCGATAAAAGCTATCTGAAAAGACATCTTCTTGTCCATACTGGGGAGAAATTTCCATGTGATATCTGTAGTAAAACATTTTCAAGCAGAAGAAGGTTGAGAACTCATAATCTTATTCATGGTGGGAAGAAAATCCAATGTGATATATGTAAAAAGTCATTTTCCGATAAAAGCTATCTGAAAAGACATCTTTCTGGCCATGCGGGGGAGAAATTTCCATGTGATATCTGTAGTAAAATATTTTCCCGCAAAAGCACTCTGAATAACCATCTTCTTATTCATGCTGGGAAGAAAATCCAATGTGATATATGTAAAAAGTCATTTTCCGATGAAAGTTATCTGAAAAGACATCTTCCTGGCCATGCTGGGGAGAAATTTCCATGTGATATCTGTAGTAAAATATTTTCCCACAAAAGCACTCTGAATAACCATCTTCTTATTCATGCTGGGAAGAAAAACCAATGTGATATATGTAAAAAGTCATTTTCCTATAAAAGCACTCTGAAGAGTCATCTTCTTAGGCATGCTGGAAAGAAATTCCCATGTGATATCTGTAGTAAGTTATTTTCAAGCAAAAACAGTTTGAGGACTCATCTTCTAATCCATACTGGAGAGAAATTCCCGTGTGATATTTGTAGTAAATCGTTTTCAAACAAATGCAGTTTGAAGGCTCATCTTCTAATCCATGTTGGGAAGAACATCTCATGTGATATTTGTAGTATATCTTTTTCTAGCAAAAACAGTCTGAATAGTCATCTTCAGATTCATGCTGGGGAGATATTTCGGTAAACTTTAAAAATAGTCGGGTAGCTCACACACTGTGTCAACTAGTGTCTTCTGTTTTTAGTTCCACTGTCTAACGGTTGATCACACGAGTGTACCAGTATAGTGTAAAGAAGACTTTTTTTATTGCCACCAACTCTGAATGCATGAAATCCTTGTTACTATGTTCTAAAAAACACTGTTTTCTCAATTCCAAGCATGTGCTATTTTCTCACTGTGCTCCGTATGATATTTTTGTTTTAGAAACATAGAAACATGGAAATCAGCCAAAGTTGATGTATTATTCTTTAGAGCCTATAGATTCTATATGTAAACATCTCTCATTTGTACGAAGATTCTAAATCTTAGTAAATTCATGAAGAAGTAGACACGGAAGTAACCGGCCTAAAATGGCGGTCTGAAGTGATGTTAAGTCACAATCTCCCTTGCATGGGACAATGTTCTATTGTCAGGCTGGGTTGGTTCAAGGGACAATATTCAGTGCTGGAAACCTAATGGTTAGAGAAGTGCACGGGCAGCACTTGGGCTCGCTGCTAGCTCTTCATGAAGTAGGAAGCCTATGCAGTCATTGTCTCTCAGTCTCAGCTATCTACTCATGCTATATTTACAACTACAGTGCAGTACTTCCAAGTATTTGTGTGTTTAAAAAATACACTCAACCGTTTTGTCTACAAGTAATTATTTAATAGAATATATTCCTTTGTTTTAAAGAAAAATAATATACTTTATGTAATAGGAACCTGCCCAGATAATTTTAATCTTGAAACAGAACAACTCTAAAACAAATGGAACAGCAATTTGCACGCACACTAAAGAGAGTAGATACAGTGTAAAACTCCCTTATTACATAAAATTAATTATTCACAGTGACAGCTACTTTTGTTATAATTGAATGTTTCCTTCAAAGAACTTTTAACATATCGTTCGTGGGCTGCAATAGTGGCACAACTGAAAAAATCAGAAGCTGAGATAAATGAGTTTGAAGTTTCACCTTGTATTGAAATGCATCATTCATAGGTTTCACTGATGAAATAAGTGGCAAACGGTACTACAGTGTTTTGCAGATGACAAGCCCTATGTCCTTCAACTGCATAGATACGCGGTCCAATCAGAGACGGCGAGACGGAGGGAAGACTCTTACTGCAAGCGGTAGTCTTTTAGCCCGTACACGTGATTGGCGGTGAAGGAAAAGGCTTCTCATATGAAAAATACTGTAAATGGCTCCGTAAGGGTTCAGTTAATAATAAAATCATAAAAATTTTACCCCCTCACCCTCGTTGTTTTCAGGTCTCATTTTTTGAGATGTGCCACTATTGCTGAATGTTTCTAATACATTACGTTGGGCTATCTTGGAAGTTTGTGGCTTATGAAACGAATGTACAGGCAAAAAAAGTAAGCTTTATTAATGATGTAAACAAATTATTAAAAAAGTGTAACGAGTAACCAAGTTGCAACACCAAAACCATAACCATAGTCATGTTAAGTTGCAACAACGGCACAATTCGTGAAGTACACCTGAGATGTCCCGCAGAAAACAACTCAATACTTCTGCAACACTGGCACAACTTGAAAAGTGTCACTATTGCAGCCAGAGTAAATAACAAAGCAGAGCATGCAACAGCGACACTTCTGTCATCTGTTTGTAGAATACTGTACTATAAGATATGCCGCTGTTGCTGCTGGAAAGTAGACCAACCTGCAATTCTGAATAGTGCATTAACTCAAAATTCGTAAATTTTGAGTTGTGCCACTATTGCAGCCCACGAGCGATATGTGTTCTTTTGTCTATTTTAAATCTAGGTAAACAAAACAGACCATCACCAAGTTTGAAGCAAAATCGATAATATTTTTAATTGATGTAGCAGGACCAGCCCTACCTCCTTAGCATTAAAATTTTAATTTTTACTCAATGAAACAATCTGAAAACTGTGTCCCTGGGTGCAAGTATTATAATCAGGTACAAAATTTGTTAATATATAAGAATATATTATCCTGTAATTTCCTTACCTTAAAATATGCAATTCATTGTAAAAACATACAACTGACGATCATCTTACCTGAGTAAACAGGTTGACCAACACGACAAACATAACGGGAGATTTAATATAGCACATTTTAGAAACACGTGAATTCAGTATGCCCTACTAAACTAATATCACTGTTCATAACCTAACATAAACAACCTAACCTAACCTAACTTCCACTAAAGTAGAATCTACCTGCCACTACTTACCTTAATGCAAGATGGACAGTTGGTCATCCTGCTTCATAGTTGGACAGTTGGTCATCATGCTTCATAGTTTGTCTTTCTTCTTCGCTCAGAACTTTAATATGGCTGGAGTGTTTTCAAGCGTAATAAAAATGAATGGATTGAAATTGGTAAAACTAAGATCAAGTTCTAAAAACGACTAATTTCACCCTTAATCATTTCCTTGAACGAAAGTAAGTACAGGATGCGGCAGAAAGAACACACCGATTATAGAAGGCAACTATATCCAAACCCAATATAATATGAAAAAGCTTATGTAATTCTTTGAAAGTACACATGATGCCATTTACATCAAAGTGTTTTGAAGAGAACATCATTCAAGTGGTGGCCTCCATTGTTTATACACTGATCGAGCCTCTCTCGGTAGTTGTCCATGACTCTCATTGTCATTTCGGGCGGAACAGCAGCAAATTCCTGTTGGATTGCCTCCTTAAGAGCTTCCAAAATTTGGGGACGATGTTGGTACACCTTGGCTTTCAGATGTCCCGTCTTTGAAGCCCAAAATGTACCCAAAAGGCACACTGTGTCCTTGCGCTGCATTGCTGTCGGCGATTCGCCATTTTGAATAAACTGCTCTACGGCATAAGCGCAATGCACTCCTGACCAAGCCATGGTCTAAACTAAAACGGCACCTAAGTTGCTGTTCGGCAATATTCACCCCGCTCCTCTACCCCCATCCACCATGTAGATATCTATCTCCCAAATCGGGGAGTTCTTTCTGCCGCACCCTGTATATTTAATTATGTTTCCAGCTCCAGGAAGGAAAATTGTAATGCTAAGGAGATAATGCTCTTCGCTGATGTAGCATATTTTCAATGTATTTTAACCCAAAATTATTTTTTGTACACAAAATAATAAGAGAGGTATGGTTCTGTTTGCATGCTCGTACAATCAAAATTTCATAAAATTCTGTTCAGTAGTTTCTAGTTATTAGAGAAACTGTTCTGTAAATGTAGTTTATAGGAAAAGAACATTAACATTGAATTACACAGGTGACTGACAACCAAGTGCAGCATCCTGCATTGAAATTTGTAACTTGAAGAATACAACAAGATATTTAAATAATTTTTGCACCCCCATGATTCTAAAAATTATTGCATATTATAAAAATTATTTTAAAAAAGTGGTAAGGTTAACACCATAAGCGCAGTCATTTTATAATATTGCTTAGCATCTCGAATTTATTTACAACTTTTCTGAAAGTAAATCGGTAGAGCTTACCTGTCTTTCCTTTGTTCTCTTTTCCGCTAAACTTGAGAATAAGGTGACCGCCGTCATAACCGGGCCGTACCAAGTGGGACAAAGTCTACAATGTCGCCAATATTACGAACATGATTACATGCTGATTGAATTCGGCAGATAAACGACTGTTGTAGCGATGTTTTATGAAAGATGTGGAAGGGTAAAAAAAGCTTCTGCATTATGAATTCTAGGTCTGTGACAGGCTATGTTAGGTTAGGAATATTTGTATTAGTTTAGGAGCAATATACTGAATAGCGCAGGGTTTATTATGTAGCACATTGAATCTTTTCTAAGACGGGAAATTTTACCCTTGTACCGATCGTTTCTCTTTTGTTCCCCGCAGCTCAGAGGGGCACGGTCGCTAATGGCAGAGCATGGCTGGATACGCTATTCTGAAGGAGTTCCCTCTTTTCTTTTATTCTTCCTTGAAATCATTTTCAGTTGCTTAACACACACACACTGTCACTGTCTTTCTCCCTCCTCTCTTTCTATGTCCCTCAGTCATACCAATCCTTTTTTATGCCTTTTGTATTGTACAGCTAAGGAAACTGCTATGTCTGATAAATCTGAGATATAACATATCCGAATAACAGTGTATCTGCTACATGATTTCTCTGTTCTAAATAATATTAATTTAGTACAAAGAAATACAGAACATTAATTTGTAACACAACTCTGTATGCAACCTTATTTGAATAAGTCTAGTATTTGATTTTCAATACAACATTGCATATTCTAATAATAATTTCAAATGTTTACCTTCCATTCATTTCATGTTACAGTGAAGGAGTGTGTTCACATTTTTCGGGTTCAAACGGGTTCATCTTTCTTTCATTATAAATCCTGCTGGAATGAAGTTCCTCTCGATTGCAGCACTTGTTGCTCATAGGCAGTTTTTTTATTTTTATTTTATGCAAGAATAGAAAGACAAACTTTTTTTCTTCCACCATACTTGAAGTAAAGATATGTTCTATTGGAATAAAAATTGTCATTTTTAAGACTTCGAAACGTAAAATCAGATGGTGTTATTATTTATGGGGACATGTGGAGAGTTCCTTCATAGAAAAGGAACAAATTTTATGATTTAAGAAAACAGAAGAAGAAAATTGGAACTGCGAGTTAAGGTGCCAAGAATACAACAAATGCATTCATGCTTATGCCCGTACCTGTCACGATTTGTCTATCAAGTTTAATATGTGTAAATATATTCATTTAGGGATGAAGTAAAATTACAGGAGACTTGTAGATAATGAAAGCAATGGTGATACAGAAAGTGATCACGAGGGCCCGTCATGGAAAGAAAAAAAGAAAGCATAGTAAATACATTATGAAATTCACAAAACGAAAACTAAATCAGGCCAAAGCTAAGAAGAAAATTCCAACAAATTCTGGAATCAGTTGTGTCAAGTGAAGACGGGAAAGTTATTGACAAATGGCTTAACTACATCATTCACCCTATTCAAGCCCGAAAAATGAACACACTTTTTCACATGCCATATCCATCATCAAGCTGAAATTTAGGATCAAAGACCAAGTAGGCCCATTTTAAAACATATTTTTCCCTCTCAAGGCCAACTGACAGTAAAAAAATATAATTGCTGCAAATTGACTGTTGTGGTAAGAACTAATGCTGTCCTTTTTGTAGGCAGCAGTCTATCACACAGATCATTGATCAATCAAGACCAATGGACTGCTGTCAAGCAGTCTGAACTACATTTCTGTTCCTTGTCACACTAACCATTGAGTGTTATCGATCAACAGGAATATTATAAGTTATGTACCGGTAAGTTAGGCCTACTGACTACTGTATATTAGAGGTTAAGCACCTGAATTACCACATCCCGACAAATCCTCCCAATACATCCAAGTAGATTAACTGGAAGATGTTTCGTAATACCACCACCGAAATGCTATCGGGAAGAATGCTGTAAAATTTCACTTGTTAAGTGAAGAAGTGTGTTTTTTGTAGTTCGATCGGCCACCGCTAGATGTGACAATTCGATCGTATTGTGTAACCAGTGGCGTAGGGAAAGGGTTATCCAGGGGGTTCAACCTCTCCGGAAATCATAACCTAAAATTTTATTCAAGTTATTTAAGCTCTTTTGTCTAATATTTAATTATTTTATTTAATAATAAAATACTGAACTTTTAAATGTAGGCCTATTGTTTTCACTATTTCATGTTTCTTGTTCAAGTTGGCATGTAAACAAATTTGGTACCTAGTTTTTCAGTGATAAAATAGCGTAAAATGTGATTTTCATTAGTTTTATACTTACAGCCTTACTAATAAAAGCTGCTTATATCTGCGTTGAACAGTTGTTTGGTTGTTCTCCGCACAAGTTCTACATAAGCCGTATTACCAATAAACGCAGTGCAACTGCCGAGGTTTACACCGGGTTTGTACGTGCAACATCATCAAACACATCACTCTAGTCGTGACGTTAAATCAAAATCAAATCAAATCAAATTATATTGTCATTGGGTTCAAAGAACAATAGACAAAGTCACATATTAAATAAGATATAAAGCCATTAATAAGATACAAAGCCATTATTATCATACACATAAGTAATATCATTAACCATAAAAACCATAGAAACATAAATATGCATAACAATTATCACCAGATGATCAAAAATTTTTATTTAATATCACAGGCATTGTAATTTATAGCATTCCTTAAATTGAGATCACTTCAGGAAGTTCATCTAAGCTATAAAAGGGGTTTGATATAAGCCAATTAAAGAGCCAATTTTGAAGTTTCTTGGGTGGCGCACTTGTTATTTGCATAGGTAATTTATTGTACAGAGTCATTCCGATTATTTCATAGCTATTTAGAGATTTAGTTAATCTACAATATGGTAAATCTATTTTGTTGCAATTCCTCGTATTATACTGATGAATATCTTGCCTTAACTGTGTATTGGTTATAGACTCTTTTGTGTACATTACTACTGTATATATATATAAATTTATTATTGTCATTATTTTGAAATTAACAAAAAGTGGCTTACAGTGTTCCATTTGATTGGAGTTTGATATTATTCTAATGGCCATTTTTTGTATCTTTTTAATATGCTTACTATTTCCCCACAATAGAATGCCATAAGAGATAATGCTATGAAAAAACGCATAATAAGATGATCTTAGATACATTGCCGGGACGTGATTTTTGAGCTGCTTCAATAAATAAATGACTCTTGATAGTTTACCTGAAATATAATTAATATGGTCTTCCCAAGACAAATTTATATCCACATATATACCTAAAAACTTTATGCTTGATATATCAACATTGGTAAAACCATCCCTAAGACTGAAATTTAAAGTTTGAGTTTTGTTTTTGTTTAATAGAAAACCGTTTGCCCTGAACCATAGCGATGCTTGCGATAGTGTAGATTGAGATAGGGCTTTGAGCAATTGAATATCAGAGCTAGTATGGAAAAAGGTTGTATCGTCTGCATACAATATGGAGTCACATTTTACTGCATATGGAAGATCGTTTATCATAACTAAAAATAAAAGCGGCCCAAGTATTGATTCCTGTGGCACACCAAACTTCACATCCACCTCACTTGATCTTACACCATCAACCCATACAGCTTGCTTGCGACCTATTAAATAGCTTTCAGTTAAGCTGAGAGCTTCTTTACATACACCATAATATTTCAGTTTATCTAGTAAGATAGAGTGCTTTACACAGTCGAAGGCTTTACTAAGATCGCAAAATGTAGCCTGTGCAAAGTCTTTATTTTCATAGGCACAAAGAATTTTTTTTACCAATGCATCCATTGCACCAATGGTAGATCTTCCCTTTACAAAACCGTACTGCGATTCATTAAATAGATTGAATTGATGCAGATATTCATACAATTGCTTGTGCATTATGCTTTCAAGAATTTTCGAGAGACAGGGAACCAGTGAAATTGGTCGATAACTTGATGGACAGTCTTTAGAACCCTTTTTATAAACCGGGACGACTCTTGATACCTTTAGCACATCCGGAAATTTACCATCAGTTATACATTTATTTAGACAGTAGGTAAGTGGATCTAAGATGCAATCAATGCAATGTTTCAATATATTACAATTAAAACCATAAGTATCTGAGCTAGTTGATGTTTTGAAGCTATTTACAATATAATATAGCCCCTGGCTATGAAGGGACTGCTGAACGCCATCTGTTGGAGCAGCGGGCAAACAGCGATGCATCGTCTGCCGACAGTAATTTTAGTTTCAGTATTTCATTATATTGTTTTCAGAAAGCTGTAATCATGGGTACAAGTATGGAAATATGTCCCGCAAACAAGGAACAATGTTTATAATTCCGCAAAAGCAGCTCAGAATATGCGTAGCCTCAAAATTCAATCTCAGACATCTACGAAACGACCGGATGTTACGGATATCGGCCATCTTGATTATTTACGTCAAGCTTATACAAGGGGGCCAGGCTGTGTAAAGCGTTGCACACACTCAGCCTTATGCAAGGATTATTAGTACACTTTTTCTCCTCAGCTGTGTATATTCCTGGTATAAATGTTAGAACTGGATTATTAGTAAGACTGATAATCATTTTCCGTGGGAGAGCCCCCAAACGCTCATATCTTGGGGGAGCTGATTCTATAGCCCCAAACTTCCCTGTACTTTTTACCCTCCCCAAAATTATTTTCGGGCTACACCACTGGAGGAAAGACGTATAAAAAAAATATTGACTGGGAGACCCGAAAAGAAAAGGACCACTTGGAAGCATAGGCGTAACCAGGCCGACCATATGGGGGGGGGTTATAAAGGAATACTCCCCAGGGAGAGGGGGGTCCGGGGGTCCTCCCCCGGAAAATTTTAAAAATTAAGACGCAAAATAACGAGTTTTAAGCTTCCCACGCTTTATACATGTATTAAGTAATTTATGGGCAGACTTAAAAAAATTATATAATTTTCCTTTTTTTAATCAATGGGGGGGGGGTTCAAACCCCCAAAACCCCCCCTCGGTACGCCTATGCTTGGAAGACCCAGATGTAAGTGGGAGGAAAATATTAGGATAGATTTAAGAGAAGTAGGATTTGAGAGGGTTGGTTGGGTGGAATTAACACAGAATAGTGTTGAATGGCGGGCTCAGGTAAGCGCGGCAATGAACCGGGTTCCATAAAGTAGATAATATTCGTTTAGCTTGCTTTGGAATTGCCATTGAGTACTAAGTAATTGTACTAGTAGTAATAATAATAGTATTTATTGTAGTAATAATAATAATAATGAAGAAGAAAACTAATTTAATGCTTCAGTAATGTTTTTTTTAAGTACCGTAGGGATTTTTTGTTTTTCTTTTGAAATTGGGAATTTTGTTATTGTTTTGTTGGTAACGCTAGATTTTTCTGGAAAACTGTTAGCTGTATGGTAAATGCGGAGTTTGCTGTCAGCTGGTGTTGTCAGAAAAGTTTCGATTCGCTTTTGTAGTGTAAATTTTCAATATTATTATAACTTGGATACATATCTTCAGGAAGCTACAGAACTTTGTAAATGTTTTTATATTTTAAAATAATAGATCAATTGTATCAATAGATTTTAGCCTAAAATTCCCCAATGACAGATATTGAAAGACACTATAAATTCCAACTTAACCTAAAATTAGCATTGGCATAAGAAATAAAATTCTACTATGTCTTCTGTGATTATTATGCTATTTAAAATTATTTAATTGCCAGGAAAAAAATAGTTTTATGCCGCGCACTAGGCTTCTCCCACCAACTCTCTAATGGGACCCGCCTGGGAAGGTGGGGTTTAGGGTTTTGTCGCAGAAGAGAATCAATGTGAGACATAATAAACCTCACACTATTCAGTACTACCCGCGCGCGATTTCTTGAGCGCTCGGCTCCCTAGCCCTCATTCGGTAGGTTTCGTTCAACTTCGTAGGTAAAGTTGACATAATTGAAACACGAAGTACGCTATACACCCTGCCATCTAGTGGCGTCAATACTAAGCTTTCATTCTGTCTCAGGATCCTTATTTATTTATTGACATTATCTTTTCTGACGCATGGAGTTATGTGGAAAAATACAATTTTTCGAATTGCTTATTTCACAAACACGTCATTGTACATCCAACACTTTCCTCGCCTCTTTTAGAATTCCGTATGTGCTAATTTCTGATACTCCCGTGAATCCTGATGTCAATTTCATGGACTGAAAGTTGAGCGAACTTTTCACAAAACGTATTAAATACGTTTAAAATTAGGCCAATAGTTTTCTCCACTTTTAGATGCCTTACCTCTCTTATGTTTTACAACACGAAATGGTGAAGCATGTTCTGCTAAGACTCTTCTTTATGCTTAAAACTAGTCATCCAGTGTAAAAATATTGACCCTATTTATATAACATTCTCTTCCCGGAGGAAGCCTTATGACGTGTTATGAATTGTTACGCAATACCGTCACCACGTTATATTATTAGACTGCATTAAAATCGTTGTATATTAAAGTCACTACATAAAATAGCGAGGATGATTCATCGGAATTAATTATCCAATTCGGCATCCACAATTACGCTGTTGACGTGCGCTTACCATACGCGCGATTCTGCTGAAATGTGATTTCTTTGGTTGACAACACTGCAGAAAGACTGGCGGAGTAGCTATGTTTTGTTCCCCCCAACCCTCACTTCCCCGTAAATCCAGCGCTCAAGATATGGCGCGCGGGTAGTATGTTGCCTTGCCCCTAAACTGACAAAACGGCAGAGCTTGGCTGGTGCGCGGCATAAATCTATCTTTTACCAAAAGTTTTCTGGGGGTGGACCCACGTAGCCTATCCTCCTTTCTTGGGAGGTATTTCACCTTCCAAACCCCCGACGGTTTCGATCCTCCCCGAAATTATTTTCTGGCTACGCTACTGTTTTGTACAATTAAATTACATAAGAATATATCGTCCGTTTAGTGCATTATTCGATTTGTGCAATTCTATTTCATTCAAATGTGAGCCTAAATCAGCATTATTTTGCAAGTTAAATATTCTAGAATCAATTCTGAAATTCAGGTAGTACGAAGTTTCGGTTTGCGGCCATCTTCACCCGCCATTAATATTAATAATATTTAATAATTTTATTTAGTAATAAAATACTGAATTTGTAAATGTAGGCATACTATTTCATAGGCTGACTGTCGTTTGAAGAACGAACATGTTTGATTTCACAGATCAGTTGATCCCACCATGCCCGTTGTTAATCGCTGACGATCGATGCTGTGTGACTAGTACCATTGCTGTGGTTCGTTATATCGGTCTGTCGCTCGATCGGTGTGACATCTCCCAGGTTTAAATTTAGCTTATATGAAGTACTGTATAAGGAAGTTTCGGCGCCAGTGAATATGTGTATATGATGTACAGTTTAATGACAAGTAAATACTTGGATTCAGGGTAGGAACATAGTGTAGGAGATGTACCTGCAACTCAACGTTGCAATACACAACCGCTGTCTCACTCACTCCCTTTCATTCTGTAGACAAAGAATGGGGAGAGCCGGCAACTGGTTCTCAGGCAGGTTCCTTGTCTACAGAATGAAAGGGAGTGAGAGAGACAGCGGTTGTGTATTGCAACGTTGAGTTGCAGGTACATCTCCTACACTATGTTCCTACCCTGAATCCAAGTATAGTGAAAATTTTAATTTACCATTATTTTGAAATGTCACCTTTTGTGATGTGCGATATAGTAAAAAAAAAAGTGAGAGTTGAAAACAACTAAAAGTGAAAAATGTGAAATCCAACTGAAGGTGACAATATTTTTGGTAAGTTCATATTTCAATGTAACATTTTAATTTGTATGCATGCTATGCATTGGGACCGTATCTTTTTTACACTCATAAGCGCGAAATTTTACAATTTAAAATATCACTATTAAGCAGATTATAACTGCGAAAGATCGCGAATTTTATTGTATTTCCCAAAACGTGTAAATAACTGCGAAATGTTGAGAAATATGTACGAAAATATAATTTAAAGTGATAGTGTTTAGTGTTTTTAATTTAATTTTCATTATCTTAGTACCATTCTTTCTGTTTATGCTATCACTGTGACACTGGTTGACATTTCACTAACAAAAATTCACATAGTAGAGGGTTGTCACATGGACAAAGTGATGACACAATATAACTTAAGTTAAAATGCTAATTGAAACATAACGGATTTAATTATAAGAAATGGTGCCGCCATTATAACTAACGCTAATGTTGAAGATTACCCATGGCGACGTGTGATGAATTGATAGTCATCCTGCCTGACAGCATTCCTGGATTTCATTTCGGAAGTCAGAGCTACTAAGATGAAACTGGTCAGCTGTCTGTTTGTAGCGGAAAGACGTAAACATTTCAACAAATAAACAAATCTGGACACGAACACAAGCACATAATGCGAAGGCTTCATAACAAAAGTTCCATTCTGGTCTCAGTTTATGGACTTGTGGGAAATGGAATCTGAGTACACCGAAATTAAGGACGACTTTTCTGATTATTATACCGTTCCAAAACTGGAGAGTGAGTATACTGACATAAATTCATCAGTAAACATTCTTCAAGCAAAAAGTGAGCCTGTTGACATAGGTTCGTCAGAATGTACTGTAGAAACTAATGAGCCTGATGACATAGGCCTAATTTCATCAGAATATACTGGACGACTAAAAAGTGAACCTGGTGATGTTAAGTCAGAATACACTGTTGAAGCGGTATGCGAACCTGAATTTGCTGTATGTCAAGGTGATAGAATAAAAAGCGAATATGTTGAGAAATGTGAAGAATCTGAAGACTCGAATGTTCCAGAAATTCCTGACCAAGTAGAGGAGCCAGGCAATGAACAAAGTGAAAGGCTCACCGAACAGGAATCATTCTGTAACTTCTGTAGGAAATCCTTTCCCGATCTACAGACTCACCTACGTATTCATGCAGGGGAGAAATTCCCATGTCACGTCTGTGGTAAATTATATTCTCACAAAAGCAGCCTGAAGACTCATATTCTAATCCATGCTGGGCTGAAAATCCAATGTGATATCTGTAGTAAATCATTTTCTCGCAAAAGCAATCTGAAGTCTCACATGCTTATTCATACAGGGGAGAAATTCCCTTGTGATATATGTGGTAAATCATTTTCTGATAAAAGCAGTGTAAAAACTCATCTTCTTACTCATACAGGAGAGAAATTCCCATGTCATATCTGTAGTAAGTCATTTTCGCACAAAAGCACTCTGAAGAGTCATCTCCTTATGCATGCTGGGAAGAAATTCTCATGTGATATCTGTAGTAAGTCATTTTCAAGCAAAAGCAGGTTGAGCACTCATCATCTTATTCATGGTGGAAAAAAAATCCAATGTGATGTATGTAAAAGGTCTTTTTCCGATAAAAGCTATCTGAAGAGACATCTTCTAGTCCATACTGGGGAGAAATTCCCATGTGATATCTGTAGTAAAACATTTTCTCGCAAAAGCACTCTGAATAACCATCTTCTTATTCACGCTGGGAAGATAATCCAATGTGATATATGTAAAAAGTCATTTTCCAATAAAAGCTATCTGAAGACTCATCTTCTAGTCCATGCTGGGGAGAAATTCCCATGTGAAATCTGCTGTAAACCTTTTTGTAGCAGAAGCAGTCTGAACACTCATCTTCTAATCCATACTGGAGAGAAATTCCCGTGTGATATTTGTAGTAAATCATTTTCAAGCAAAAGCAGTTTGAGGGCTCATCTCCTAATCCATGTTGGGAAGAAATTCCCATGTGACATCTGTAGTAAATCATTTTCAAGCAAAAGCAGTTTGAGGACTCATCATCTGAGCCATGGTTGGAAGCAATTCCCGTGTGATATCTGTTGTAAGTCATTTTCTAGCAAAAGCAATCTTAATAGTCATATTCAGGTTCATGCTGGGGAGATATTTCGGTAAACTTTAAAAGTAGTTGCTCTCACACTGTCGACTAGTGTCTTCTGTTTTTAGTTCCACTATCGAAAGGTAGATTGCATGAGTGCACCTCTATAATGTAAAGAGGAATGTTTTCTATTACCATCAAATCTGACTATGTAAATATCTTGTTACTATATTCTAAAAAACACAAATTTCTTATCTCCAAGCATGTGTGGCACTCTGCTCCATATAATATTTGTGTTTTAAAAATATGAAAATCAGCCAAAGTTGATGTTGTTATAGTCTTTAGAGCCTATAGATTCCATATGTAAACATCTCACATTTGTACGAAGATTCTAAATATAGGCTAAATAAAATTATGAAGTAGACATGAAAGTAACCTAAAATGGCGCTGTGAACTGCTGTTAAGTCATGATCCTCCTTGCACGGGACAACATTATATTGTCAGGCTGGTTGGTTCAAGGGACATTATTCAATACTGGAAACCTAACAGAGAAGTGCATGACCAGCGCTAGGGCTCGCTGCAAGCTCCCTGTGAAGGAAGGCAATGCAGCGTGTCTGTGAGCCTTGTGATCTTTGTAGCTAGTTTGACCATGAGCTACGAAGGCTATAGCCCATCTGCAAGGAGGTCGCTAGCAAACTTCAGCAGTGAGATAAGCACACGCAGCCCTCGTCTCTCAGTCTCATATTTCTACTCATGCTACATTTATAACTACAGTACTGCCAATCATTTGCGTGTTTAATGGAAGATGGTAGTTATCAGTGTCAAAAAAATCAAGTACACTAGTATCATCTGCAAAGAGCAATTTACCTTTGATTCGTCACTTAGGTTATAGGGCAAGTCATTAATGAAAATTAAAAAGAGCAAATGTCCTAGTATTGATCCCTGAGGTACCCCATTCTTAACAACCCCTAAGTTAGATTTCATTTCCATTTATTATTACCTTTTGAGTTCTATCAGAAAGATATGATTTGAACCACTTAAGTATTAAATTATCGAACCCATAATGAAACAGAAAAACTGTAAAAGTAATACAAATAAAAATAAATTATATTTTATACAGCAAATAAGTGGAACAGCACACTTAAGGGAGTAGATACAGCTTGAAGCTTCACTTAGTGTATAAAATTAATTATTCACAGTGACAGCTCCTTTTGTTATAATTTAGTGTTTCTTTCAAACAACTTTTAACATTTTCAAGCTCTGTTTTTTTCATTTTAAATCTCGGTAAACAAAAAAGACTATTACCAAGTTCCAAGCAAATTAAATAATATTTTTAACTGATGTATATTTCAACGTAGGCTATTTTAACATAATTTATTTTTTGCAGACAAAATATTTATAAGAGATGTATGGTCCTGTATGATCAAAATTTCAAAAAAATTCTGTTCAGTAGTTTCTAGTTATTAGAGAATTGGTTCTGGAAATGTACAGGGTGCGGCATTTATCGTTTCCCATTTTCAAAACCGTGTAACACATTTATTTAACAAAGAAATAAGCTACATTGAACATTTTTAAATGTCTTACAGTCTTGGATTTGCAAGTCTGGTCTTACTTTTTGGATATGATGTTCCTGAGATGCCCTCAAATAACTTCAACACATTGCTGCAATCTCCCTCGTACACTGGCCATTACGCAATGTGTGGTGTCTTGTGTAACATTTGTATTTCCTTCAAATCCACGAGCGGTAACTTCATAGTCCTAAGGTCGTGGTGTGGTGTGCCATTGCAGCACAGGGTATTATTGACCCTTAGGCCTATGGTACTTCAGTCACTGTCAACTCTGAATGTTACAATCCCATGCTGCGGACTTTTTTCCTACCAGAATCGACACATCGTAACTTGGATATTGAGAGATTGTGGTTTCAGCAGGATGGTGTTTTAGCACATACTGCACATCTTTCAATGGATACCCTTCATGCTGCGTTCCCCAGCCAAATTCTTTCCAGGTTTGGTGATATCCAATGGCCCTCCAAACCCCCTGACCTTATTGCACCATTTTTTTTTTTTTTTTTTCTGTGGGGCTATCTGAAGTATAAAGTTTTCGCTCTTGCCTGCCCTGACATTAAGTCTTAAAATGCCATTCAGCAGGAAATTGCAAATGTTACGCAAGACCCCACACATCACATAATGGCCCGTACATGAGGGAGATTATGTTGAAGTTAATGGAGGGCATCTCAAGGATATCATATTCAAAAAGTAAGACCAGACTTGCAAATCCAAGACTGTAAGACATTTAAAAATGTTCAATGTACGTTATTTGTTTGTTAAATAAATGTGTTACAAGGTTTTGAAAATGGGAAACTATAAATGCCATACCCTGTAGTTTACAGGAAAAGAGCATTAATATTATTATAACATTAAATTACACAGGTCACTGACAACAAAGTGCAGCATCCTGCATTGAAATTTGTAACTTGAAGAATACTACAAGATATTTAAATAATTTTTGCCCCCCCCCCCCCATGCTTTTAAAAATTGTTGCATATTATAAAAATTATTTTGAAAAACTTGTTTCCTAAAACTGTGAAGGTTAACACCATATGAAGTACCAAATGGAGTCTTTTTTAATATTGCGGAGCATCTTGAATTTATTTACAACTTTTCTGAAAGTAAATTTGTAGAGCTTACCTGTCTTTCCTTAATTTTCTTTTCTTTCAGTTGCTTAACACATACATTCTCACTGTCTTCCTCTTCTCTTTCTATGTCCCTCAGTCATACCAATCCTTTTCTATAAATGTACTGTAAACTTTTTATGCTTTTTTTATATTGTGCGATCAAGGAAATTGTTGTATCTGTTAAATCTGAGATATAATAAAGCTAAATAAGTGTGTATCTACTACATGATTTCTTCGTTATAATAACAGTCATTTACTCTTACACAATTCAACGGCCCTATATAGCGTGCACACTGGCTCGCCCACTTCGTGAGACATCAGACATACTCGGCGATGTTCGTCTCTCTCAGTCTAAATTTTCACAAAGAGTACAAAATTAGGAAAACCGTTTCTTTATTATATAAGGCCTATGTGAAATGAAATAGCTTAAAAATAGACAGATTACAACATTTAGTGAGGAGTTTTACAATATCAGTAACTGTGAATAAGCAGTGAAGAAGTACAGGCTTACAGTGTAAATACATATCACAAAATTGTATAGAATCTTGCACTAGAAACATACATTGAACAAATTACATCGTAAGAACATCCATAAACTCCGAGAACTCATTTGAACTAAAATGGATGAAGTACCAGCCAGTAATAGATTTTATGTTTATAAGTGTTTATAGAAATATTCTCGACTTGTAAGTAGGATGGAAGTTTATTAAACAGTTTTAGACCAATAATTTCGTAGCTATTAATTAATTTAGAAAGTCTGTGCTATGGTATGTATACAGGGTGTTAATGAATAATACCGAAATATTTTACCTGAGTATAGAGGGGGCATAGACAAGCAACTTTTATTAGGAGATTTTTGCTCTATCACGTAAAATGCGTATGCTACAGGGCATTAAAGTCAATTACATTTTGGTGCTCATAAGTCAATAAATAAGCGAAATAGGGTTAAAATTTGAATTAAATTGACTTCATGCCTTCTTATTAATTTATAAAAACCTGATCCTTAATCATTCATCAACAGCTATATCATAATTTAGAGTTTTCATAATCTGCAAAATTTATGGACTAATCACATGACTGGCCACCACTGCATTAGTCTTCTTTTATTAATAACTACTGACTACAGTGTTAACAATGAAGTTCCATTTTTTTTAAATTTTAGAAGTCAGTGGCGGCCATGGTCTGGGAGATTTTATGCTGTAACAGGAAAAATTAAATCAAAAGAGCAAAAATCTCTGAATAAAAGTTGCTTGTCAATGCCCTCTCTATACACAGGTAAAATATTTTGATGTTATTCATTAACACCCTGTATGTGATTGTTGCTCTTAGTATAATAATAAATTGTGGATGTTGTATCTGCATTGAAAAGAAGGTAGATGATTTTTGAAGTGAAACTTCTTTAGGCGCGCTAGGAGTAAATCGAGAGCTAGCCCAAAGTTGCGTTATGCTCTAACGTTATGAACAAAGTCGTCACAAAAGTAGTGAGAGTAAGTAGCAATCATAGAGTTGTTATTGAAAGAGTGGGGCCATGGGAGCGCACAGGGGAAGGTATCAGGTATTGAGTGGGGGGGCTGTTACTGCTTTGAGCTAGTGGGGTGGTGAGCCCTTCACCATTAAAGATGACTCTACTCGTTGCGTGAGCATCGTTTACACGTCACTAACATTCTCGGAAACTTAACCAAAGCGTCCCGTTCATGTAAAAAAACACAATGGCTACGATCACTGACAGTTTGGGCATTAGTTCATCACAACTGTGCCATTGTTTTATACGTATTTGATTTAAAATGCCAAATAAGTGAATTTCTTATTTAATTTATTATATAGATCATTCCCTTCTTCCGTTCGATATAATTATATGTATTCCTGTATTTCATTCTCAACGTTGCCAAAAAAGTTTCACTTCTGTCGCTTGGCGTTCCACGCACCCGATTTTTTGTGTGGATCAGACACCAACAAAGAGCAACGACACCTGGTGACATGTGCATGGTTATGCAAGAACAAGCCAAGACTGACATGTAATTGTGAGAGATACCATGTAGTCACCAGTAAGGAATGACAACTCAGTGAGGTGAACTACATTAATACTAGCAGGTGCCCACGGCTTCGCCCACGATTACTTACTCAACTGCTAGATATTGTGTTTAAATCATTTATTTAACAAAAAAATAATTAAAACATTATATTTATTAACACTGACATCGTTTTTACATAAATTGGAGGAGTTACGTAATTTTACTCTTAGTTGTATTGTTTAAAGTTAGAAATATAAATAATTAAATGAACAAAACCAATCTTGTTCTGCCATACGGGCATACAAGTTCAAAATGAAATGATTAAAATGAACCATAGATTCATGAACCTTACCAAAATTATGCATAAACAATTTTATTATAATGATTGTCAAGTCTCGTTTAATTTATTTCCAAAGCCTTGGCGTGGTCTTGTGGTTAGCGTCACTGACTACAGATCCGTCGGCCCGGGTTCGATCCCTGGTACCTCCTCGGATTTTTCTGAGGTAGGGAGGTCTGGTAGGGGTGCACTCAGCCTCGTGATTCAAATTGAGAAACTACTTGATAGAGACATGGAAACCACCATTAATGGCCTTGAGTGTCGGCATGCTAACCACAAGCCCCCCAATCCTGCCATCTGCCTAAGCGGTCGGGTGGTAGGCCTTGTTCCTTCGGGGATGTTGCACCACGGAGTTTAGTTTTATGTGAAGACTGCCAACAATACTGTTGTCAAGTGAACTGTGATTTGTATTTAATAATTTTATGTAAAAAGGGATTAAGTATTCTCAAAAACATCTAATTTTTGGCATTTAAAATCAAAATCCTTTCTTAGTGAGCACTTACATTATGAAACAAAGGTACTGTCAAAATTCCTAGTCTCTACCTGTTACAGTTTAGGCTCTACATTGATTCCTGTCAGTGAGTCAGTCAGTGACGACAATGCCTTTTATATGTATAGAGATTTTTGCACATCCTATGCACATGTACAGTCGGTCAAATAAAAAACGTTGGGCGTTATTTGATTAAGTACCACGAACGAGCATATGCGCATGTACAGGAAGACTTAAGGTTAGGTTCACACCTGCCTCTTGTCTCTCCATGTATTTTCTTGATTATTTAGTCAGTTTTGTTCCAAAACAAACATATATACAAGGCTGTGGCTACATGCCTCAAATCCGCCATATTCTTGGTTGCAAATTCTTATAATATTAATAATTAATAAATTCGCAAGGAATATGATTATTCAAGGAGCTTTTTTAAGAGATTTTATTTTATAATACCGGTACTTGTAGTGCAAAATCAATAACTTACGTTCAACTTCTGCAACCATCTAGCATCGAAATACGCGGCCGGCCAGATCCTAGAAAGCTTCCGGTCGCATTATAGTGAAGTACCCACCTCTATAAGAAATATGGAACCTTCTCGCTGCTTCAGAGTCCGAAAAATGCAGGTCAATTACACTTTCTCTCAAGCTAGCATTTGTAGGCCTATGTGGCGCGATGACTCAAAGCAAAATGAATTATGACAATACATTAAGCTGAATATCGTGTGTTGCGCTTTCCGCGTTGTTCATTTTTTCCCCTCGTTGTTCATTTTTTCCCCCTGTCGCATGGCCTCATGTGTTCGGAGAATGACCAGTATTTTATGTTTTAAATAGGAAACTTGTGAACTTACGCGTTAAAACTTCAATTTTAACTGCATACGTTTTTTATTTGACCGACTGTACAGTCGGTCAAATAAAAAACGTCGGGCGGTATTTGATTAAGTATCACGAACGAGCATATGCGCATGTACAGGAAGACTTAAGGTTAGGTTCACACACGCCTCTTGTCTATCCATGTATTTTCTTGATTATTTAGTCAGTTTTGTTCCAAAACAAACATGTATAGAAGGCTGTGGCTGTATGCCTCAAATCCGCCATATTCTTGGTTGTAAATTTTTATAATATTAATAATTAATAGATTCGCGAGGAATATGTTTACCCAAGGAGCATTTTTTAAAGATTTTACTTTATAATACCGGTACTTCTAGTGCAAAATCAATAACTTACGCTCAACTTCTGCAACCAACCTAGCATCGAAATACGCGGCCTTCCGCAGATCCACGATTCGTATGAAAACTTCCGGTCGCATTATAGTAAAGTTCCAACCTCTGAGCTGCTCTTTCATAATATGGAACCTTCTCGCTGCTTCAGAGGCGGAAAAATGCAGGTCAATTACAGCCCTAACTACACTTTCTCTCACTTTAGCATTTGTATGTGTTGCGATGACAAAGCAAAATGAATTATGACAATACATTAAGTTTAATATCGTGTGTTGCGCTTTCCGCGTTGTTCATTTTTTCCCTCCTGTCGCATGGCCTCATATGTTCCGAAAATGACCTGTATGTTTTTTTATTGGAAACGTGTGAACTAATGCGTAAAAACTTTAATTTTAACTGCATACGAGTCCCGACGTTTTTTATTTGACCGACTGTACTAGGCCTACCCCTGCTAGACAAGGTTCACTCGCCCCTTGTTTGTCCGGAGACTACTGCTATGCTATGATTCATGGTATGTAAATATTCAATTTGGCATTTGCCTTTACGACCACGGAAATCATAGAAAGATACAAATAAAATTGGTTGTAATATGTCGTAATGAATGCGGGACTTCATCTCCGAGTTATTATTAAAGAACATAAATTATGAAATTTCTTTAACAGATAGAAGAAAATTTTGTTGGTTCTGGACAGAAATATGTTAATTGGATTTAATTATTATGAACCTGGGACTTCAGAACGCATGTCCAAGACGTTACTATCTCGACCACCCCGTTAGGTTTACGGAAATAATTATTTCTAAACTTTCAGTGCCATACGCGAACACAATTTGATAATACCGTTGCCTTGGAAACCGATACCTTTTTCGGGGGCTTTCAGGGCTAAAAATTTAAAAAATCTAACTTTTTGGAATTTTCCTGTGGTTTACAGCCTAAAAGCTATATGTGTACCAAATTTCAAGTTTCTAGCTCATCTGGAAGTGGGCAAACATTAATGTCGGTGAGCGGAGTTGAGCCCTTTTTCGGAGGTTTTTAGGGCTAAAAATTGGAAAAAATAAACTTTTTGGAATTTTCCAGTGGTTTTCAGCCTAAAAGCTATTATGTGTACCAAATTTCAAGTTTCTAGCTTATCTGGAAGTGGACAAACATTAATGTCAGTGTGACGAACATAGCCCTTTTTCGGGAGTGTTTAGGGCTAAAAATAAAATAAAATAAACTTTTTGGAATTTTCCTGTGGTTTACAGCCTAAAAGCTATATGTGTACCAAATTTCAAGTTTGTAGGTCATCTGGAAGTGGGCAAACATTAATGTCGGTGAGCCGAGCCGAGCCCTTTCTCGGGGCTTTATAGGGCTAAAAATAAAAAAAAAAATAAACTTTTTGGAATTTTCCTGTGGTTTGCAGCCTATAACCTATATCTGTACAAAATTTCAAGTTTCTAGCTCATCTGGAAGTGGGCAAACATTTTTGTCGGTGATCCGAGCCGAGCCCTTTTTCGGGGGGTTTTTAGGGCTAATAATTAAAAACATAAACTTTTTGGAATTTCCCTGTGATTCACAGCCTAAGAGCTATAAGTGTACCAAATTTCAAGTTTGTGGCTCATCTGGAAGTGGACAAACATTAATGTGTGTGAGCCGAGCCGAACCCTTTTTTGGGGGGTTTTTAGGGCTAAAAAATAAAAAAATTAAATTTTTGGAATTTCTCTGTGGTTTACAACCTGAAAGCTATACGTGTACCAAATTTCAAGTTTCTAGCTCATCTGGAAGTGGGCAAACATTAATGTCAGTGAGTGAGTGAGTGAGTCAGCCATGTGGCTTTATATTATAGGGATTAATTGAGGAGCGTTTTTACAACAGCTGATAACTGCAGGTTTTGACGAAATTGAGATATATATTGTTTCATATAGAGCCATTCCATTGTTACGTATGTTACATTTGGATGCACTTTAGATCCCTACAGCGATTAAAATATGGCATTAACTGGAACTTTGTACATATCAGAAGATAGATTCAAAGATGTACTTTCAGAATATATGAAAGTTTTATTAATCAGTAATATACATTAAATATTATTATCAATAAAATGGGTGTTACGTATGTTACAGAAATCGGACACATTTAACCTTATCTATCTTACATGGAAATCTCTGTGAATTATGTAACACAAGAACTCCAGGACAATTTTTTCTGGATAGCCAAGATTACAATCATCAACCTAGTATCTTTGTTTCAATAGTTCAGGCTGATTTTCAGAAATTAAAATTTTTTTCTTCTGTTACGTATGTTACAGTACTTTGTTACGTATGTTACACTGTGCAAAATAATAAACAAGAATAATGTTTTATTGTGCAATACTTCAACAATTTGATTGTTTTAAGAACTTTTACATGATAGTTCACTCATATTTAAGTTTTTATAGTCTCTCATGTCATCTGTTCGTGACCGTTTATTCAGCATATTCACAGCTACCCTCCATATCCTCTATCCGCAACCTTAGGATGCACCATGCTGTGGTGATTGAGACCCACCCCTTAGATATATTATATGTGTATATGTTTATTTGACCGCCAGATTGGTCTCGTGGTTAGCATCACTGGCCATGGATCCATAGGCCCGGGTTCGATTCTTGGTACCTCCTTGAGGTAGGGAGGTCTGGAACGGGGTGCACTCAGCCTCGTTATACAAATTGAGGAGCTACTTGATAGAAAAGTAGTGGCTCTGGTCAGACCACATGCCCCCCAATCCTGCCATCTGCCTATGGCAGATGATGCAGCAGTTGGGTGGTAGGCCAAGTCCCTTCAGGGATGTAGCGCCAAGAAATTTAGTTTACATGTGTATTTACACATACATATATACGAAGCAAGGTGTCTTCCCACACGCTTTAGTATAAATTTCCTTGGATTGTTAGTCAGATATTGTTTTTCAATTTCTCTTTGTTTTCCTCTTTCTCTTTCTTTCTGTATATTGGCCTCAAAACTCTCTTTATTTTGTTTTATCCTGTCTCTCTATTTCCTGACTCTTTCCTTTGAACTCATTTCGAACTACAAGCCAAATAGAATATCTTTCGTTCATGCGTAATTTTATGCAATTTTGATTAAATACTGGTAATAAGTAATAAGGCCTATATTAATTACATATTTATATTCATGAGACAAACAATTATTTTATTAATTATTGAATTTTACACTTAGTCCTATACAGTGGTGCAGCCAGGATTTTAATCTGGGGTTGCTAAAACTTAAAATGCATGCTAAAATTTTTTTAAAAAGACAATTTATTATAAGCTGGGTGCATAGGACTAATTTTTCAATTTTCTTTACAACCCATTCTTATTCAGTGAAGTTACTATCCTATTGCAAACATCATTAACATTATTACTATCATTATCTTCATCATCAAATGGGATATCAACACATATTTCCATATCACCTGCTGTTTATAAAAAGTTTGGGATTCCATTTTTAACACATCACAATTCAAAGCATTTCATTCAACTTTTGAAATTTATAGTTACCGTACAATTAGGTCTAATCAGAACTGAACCTGCTCCCCCATAGTATTTTATTATGTGTCTTTAAAGTGATTGTATAAAGCACTGTAAAAAGTGAGTTTTTTTAAAAACAGCATTAAGACAATCTAGTCATTGAATGATGGATTGACGGAGAATATAGCTAGCACTGGTTGTTGTTACTGCAGTAATATACAGAACTAAACATACTTCCGGTAAATTGTTTCTACTTCTGTGATGACTTGAAATTATTGCTATTATGGTACAGAAGATTTTATCATACTCTGCCAGTATGAATTCTGTAGCAAACATGGTGCAGTGGGATTTGGACTTGATTCAGCAAATGTAAAGTGAGGCTGCAAACTAATGCATTTGAAATCGATATAGAATTTCTTTATGTACGGTGAAAAGTAATTATTATTATTATTAATCCAATTAACAATTTCAAACACTGTAAAACATTTTAAGTAATCTTGCATTCTTATCAGTTATCACTAATTTAACTTAAGTGAAAGTGGTAAACTAAAGAAAAAATAATTCTGATCTTTTCGGGGGGGGGGGGGGCTTTAGCCCCCTTAGTGCCCCCATCCCCCCAAAGGCTGCACCACTGGGCCTATGTAAATAAAATCAGTTCAGCACTCAAGTAGGCCTAACTGTAGGCCTATCAAAAGGCAAATTCATATTTTATTCCATGGCAGTAAAAGTGTTACGTATGTTACACTTATTGTTTACATATTTTTTTAAGGAAATAATTGTTCTTTTGGTGAAAATAATTTTGCAATCAATAGAACTCATGACTAACCTTACTTCCGTAAGGTAACAAAGAAATCCACCAGCTCTTTGCAATTAAATAAAAACTTTTTGAAGTTTTTTGTTACGTATGTTACATTTATAACTATGACAACTTAATATGCATTTTAAAATAAACTCATTGGATGGATTAAGATGAAATGTAGGTAATATATAGAGCAAAAGATCCTGTTATCAATGATGTGAGCAGAACTTGTCTCTGCTGGTTCTGTACAAGCTGTCTAGCCAACTAAAAATTACGTTCTTGAAAGATAACTGACCAAGGTCAAAGAGACCCAACTTCAACTCCATATTTCCTAAAGTAATTCTTCATATTATGTTTTTGGTACTTTGTATAATAAAATACAGATCTTCAAGAATTTTGGTGCAAAAATAAACATTATACACCAAATAATAAAAATTACCCCTCATGTCCACTTTCTCATGGAATGGCCCAACAGCGTTGCCACATTGAGAAGCAAAAAGTTTTCTTCCCTCTTTTTTCCTCAATTTTTTCTTATAGTACCAGGAGAGTGAGTTCAGAAGCTGGGGACTGAACTTTTGAACAGAGTACAAACTTTTTCAAACTTCAGAAATTTGAAACATACATGTGAACTAGTCCCCAATACAATAAAGAACAATGTCACAAAGTGAATTAAAATAATCATGCCACACATTGTTTCTATAGTCAATAGAGTACTGTAAACCTGGAGCGGGGACAGCCCAGGAGAGTGATTTTTTACTTAAAAGGGCTGAAATTCACTATGAAAAGTTTCCATAAGTTTGACATTGATTACTTGGTTTATAACAATGGGTCCCATAGTTAAACATGGATAAATAAAATCAGGTAAACTGATATAACAAAGTGCCAGTATGTTTTTGTTTTTAACAGTTATGACTGCAATTTATTATGATATGCAGAAAATGTTTTTTTTTAAATTGATTTCCAAGTTAAGCTCCAGATTTATTCATTAAGCAGGGCTTACGGAAGAACAAAGGTTTAGTTTTTTTTTAATGAGATTAAAATCTTCCAGCATCAGCTGAACTGTACAGATTTGTGATATCATTACGAGGCCAAAGCGTTACCATCTCGGCCACCGGGGTCATTTTAACGGTCTAGTTGAATAACCGCATGTAAATCAATAGTGTTTTTTGTCATAGCTACCTGTATTTTAATTTCCAAGGCCTTATAAGATCACAGTAAAACAATAGGCAGTGTTGTCAAGATAATTGATTTTCATTTTTTTAAATAAATTCTTTCGAATACGTATATTGCCATAAAATAGGCACTAAATTGAGCATTACTCCGAAACAGGTCAATAGACGTCTTCCCATGGATATTATAAATGCGTATACATAGTTTCATAAATATACGATAAAGCGTATTTGAGTCATTGCGCCTTTAAAGTAGACACTAAATTGGGGTTTACTCCGGTACCGGTCAACAGATTAGGTTCAAATTCAATAGGGCACTTCTCATGAACGTCATAAATGAGTATACCAAGTTTCATGGAAATCCGATACAGCGTATTTGAGTTATGGCGCCTTTCTATTAGAAAGGCGCCATAATCTATTAAAAGAGACACTAAATTGGGCATTACTCCGGTACCGGTGAACCGATTTGGTTCAATATCAATAGGGTTCTTCCCATGGGCATTATAAACGTGTGTACCAAGTTTCATTAAAATTCGACAAAGCGTATTTGAGTTATCGCGCGTATAGACACACGGACGGACAGACGGACAGACATTTTTCGTCCCCACACACAATCTCATAAAGTACCATACTGGCACTTAATAAAAATATAGAAATAACAATGTTATTTACAGAGTATTAAGAGAGGACAAAATAAATGGTGCAAAAGTACGTTGCACAAACTTTCTCACATATAGGCCTACGTGTTAAAGGCTAACACAGAAAAAATTAAATTATAGAGGTAATTAAATTTTACTTATTAGATTTTCATGAAACTAACAAGTATCTAGAACGGAAAGCATCCGGGTCGATATTTATGTTCAATGCTTTTACCGTCAAATAATAATAATGATAATAATAATAATAATAATAATAATAATAATAATAATAATAATAATAATGACTAATAATAATAATCAGTGGCAGTAAAACTGCATATTATTAGTACTACTACTACTACGGGAAAATTCAAATATAAGTCGCAACTTGGGATGAGTCGGTCCCACCCAACCTATCCTACGACCGACCAAATAAGCTAACTGACATAATTAGAATTCGATGATCAACCAGCAATTATAATTGTATAAACACCTAAACTAGCACAACTAAAAAAAAATAATAACCCTAACTCAAAAGAAAACATACCCTCCAAATAAGGAATTACTATCCAAATAATTAATGACAAAAATAATCTAAAAATAGGAGAAAAATAATTAGAAAGATAATTTGATATTAAAGGATATGTCTGTTCCTTAGTAAATAATTTAATAGCATCGCTAAAAGGTTGAAGAATTCCTACAAACCCTACCCTATTTGGTCCTTTACGAAAATGAATATACCCCAAAACTTTTCGCTACGACTGACCGACCAAATAAGTTAACTGAGATCAGAGCATTGCGGGCAAAGCCCGCAATGCGATGATCTCGACTCCGAGTCCATCTCACCGATGCAGTTTCTTTTATACCACGATCTAGCGAATTCTTCTGTCCTAGTATTATGAAGAAACTCGTGATTGGACGTTGGATGTGTGACGTCTTACCGCTAGACGAGAGGTGGCAGGCTGACAAACCTTGCGGGAGATATAATATGCCACATTTTCGAAACCTTCAAACAGTGTATCGTACATTATTCGAAAATGCAAGGGCGCTTCGCTACGGCTGCCGCCTCCGCTTCGGACCATAGGTTGAGAAACGCTGGTCTATATTAACAACCCATTCGCGTCATGTTTCTATTGTTTAGTGATGTCTTCTTATGCGGTATTCAGTTTAAACGATTATAATATCCAGTGATATAGCGGCGATGAGTTATGGAAAATAAGCAAGTCCTACAAACCCGGCGTTCGCCTTTGCGAACGAGGAAACCATGAAAAACCCAAGTCAATTTGGGCGGCCACGAGGTTTGATTTGAACTCATTACCTCTTCCCTGTTTGCCTATACCACCTCGATGTAATTGGTTTTGGTGTGTTCATTGCGACTGAGCTAAAGTGATTGCATTTCACAACAATAAGTACATTAGGCCTATAGTTTTCTTGTTACTAGGGGCAACAAAATGTCATTCATATTTTAATGACATGTATGTTCTGAAATTCGCATTTAAGCTGTCCTTATTTCGTTTTATCTTGATATCTATTATATGTACAAAGAAATGTGTTAAACAAAAAATGTTCATTTTAAATTTTTCTACAACTTTACTGTGGTAGGTTTTCATGTATCGCCTACTGTAATGGATATAATCTAGAAAAATTGAAAATGGATACGAACAAAGTACCCCTTAAGTCATTTTTGCTGAAATACGGATATAGCCATTTTATTAGTCATAGATAAGAGTTTCCAATTTTAAATTTTTATTAAAATCGTTAGAGCCATTTTTTCACAAATCAAATTTTTTAAAAAAGTTTTCATGAAAAGTCCCCTTAATATTTCAGTTATAAAACTAAATTTCTGGGCGGTTCGACAAAATTTCGAAAAAATGCTTAATTCAAAAAATGAAGTAAATACAATGAACCGTTTACCCGCTGTGCTTGTCCACAGACGGACGGGCAGACGGACAGACGTCATTCCAAAAATACTTTTTTCGGTTTCTAGGCTTCATGAAACATGCTCTCCCGGTGTTATCTCGACTTCGATTTTTTGTCACCATCACAATACTTTCTCTATACTACGTATATGCGAGAAAGTAAAAAGCATAATTCCTGTAGAATGACCCGTTTAGACTATATGCAGGGGTGATGGTGGTACGGTCAGGAGTGCTGAGTGAGATTGCGGGTTGTCATTTTGGTGCAAGGGTTGGTAGCTGGTATTTGGTACGGTCGGGAGTGTCGAGTGAAGGAATGGTCGGGAGTGCTGAGATAAGCATGTGGTCGTCATAGCAACACAGTGTTCGGAGCATAAGAGGCGACTTACATTTATCTCTTGTCGTAATTTCAACTGTTACTATGAGAACCTGAATCATTACACTGTTAGCAACTTTCGTTGTGTAGATATTTCACCCTATCGCTTGGGAGTTAGAGTTGCGGCCGCCGCAAGGCAGGAACCTGCACTATTGGCCAACTCTTACGTGGAACTCACTGTATGGTAGTAGTAGTGGGAGTAGTAGTAGGAGAAGGAGGTTATTTTTGGATGAATTCGTTTGACCACCATGTTGCGTCCCTTTTGTCTCAACTGTGGTATAATGTGCGTGTGTCAAAAATGATATTCCAGCGATGTTACTATATGCTGAATGTTCGTGGGCAGTTGTATTCCCAAAGAAGGGAGTTTGAAGTAAAATTTGTCACTGGTGACAGCATATTGTGTCACACCCCAAAAATATATTGTCTACATCTCCCAATTCCCCGCATTCACAAAGTGGTGTCTCTGTAAACTTGTATTGGAAAGCTTTTTTAGGGGATAAATATTGTCCAGCTTGTAGGGTTGTATATGCCGTGACTTTCGCTCATGTCGGCTGTCTCCGAGAGAACCATGGTTGTTGTTGTAACACTTGCTGTACTCTACAGTATGGGAATGAATGACCTGTACAGTACTCAACCCATTCCAGTTCCCATTTGTTGCTAGTCTGTAGTTCCATAGCTCAGAGAAAATGGGAAGGGGCGGTCAACATAGGGTCTACAGAACAAGATATCTACATCTACTTCTTCATCTACTTGACTTATACCCGTTGCAGGCAGTTTTAGCAAGATTTTAAAGACTTTAAACAATTAAAAAAACATGACTTTAATGATTTTGTTTGAATTTTGTATATGGGATTCTTATACTAAGAGCTAAAACTTTTATTGGAAACATTTTTTCATAGAAATTATCTGAAGGGTAATTATAACCCACCCACTGTTTGAAAAAACTCATTCTTCCCTGGTGAACAATAAATGTACCAGTTTATAATGTACCCCATTCTCACCTATTGCATGTGAATTAGCTAATGCTAATCTGTTACGGTCACAATGGGAAAAATTAGAAACTAGGCGCAAGCAAGCCAGGTTATGTTCACTATACAGGGCATATATCGGACAAAAATCATGGAGTGATATTTCAGCACGTTTAGAAAAGCCAACTTACTATGGAAGAAACGATCATGAGTACAAGATTAAGACTATTCGACAAAGAACTGATGTAGGCAAATTTTCCTTCCTAAATAGAACAATAAACGATTGGAACAAACTCCCTGCAGAGGTTTTCATGACCTGTCCCTCCTTAGGGTCCTTTAAAAGAAAGATAAAATGTGTTTAATTCTTGTCTTTATGATGTGCATGTATTATTTAATTTCTTTAAATACTTGGCTTGTACTTATTTGTACTTATTTATATTGATATGTAATAATTTTAGTTACATGCATTTTATCTAAGTTGACATGTATTTTATCTCATATCTATTTCTTTAACTTGTCTTTAACTTTTAGTGAAATTTCCTTGCCTGTCTATTAGGTGAGGCTTTGTTATTAGTATGGGTATCTGAAATAGTTTTTAATATGTATTTGACAACCACTGCCACCGGGCAAATGCCCAATTGCAGTGTAAATTAACAATAAATAAATAATATGGAGTTTATGTAGGAAATTTCAACAAATGTGCATATTCAGTTGTTTCAATCTGATGCAAAGGTTTATATTAAGTATATTTCTATTTTTTGTTTTTGGTACAATGGTTTGCATAGTTGCCAATTTTACAAATAACATCTGCATTCTACTTTTGTTTACATTTGGTCTGGTTTCTTGTGTATTACATGGCTTGATATTTTTCGAGTCATTGGGGTTAGTCAGCAGGGTAAGTTTTATACTCAAATAATTCTGAGATTAATAGTGTGATATAATGATAATTGATTTTATTTGGACATTTAGACTTCTCATGTAAACATATTAATTGTTGAAATCAATAATGGTATTAGGTTAGCGATGACGACATTTTTGTTTTCTCTTTACTGAGTGGGGTACTTTCAGCATGATGAAACTACCCCATAATGATAATATTGGTTCATTTTAAATGTAACCAGACCTAAACTTATGTAAGGAAGACTGACAAAGCACAAATTAGCGAAGAAAGCATAAAAAGGGCCTTAATCGATGTCTTCGGCAATGTCAAAAGCATTAAAAATGCTGCGGAAACATACGGAATTAAGCAGCAAATTCTGAAAAACAGAATTTAAAAAAAAAAAAAATCTTGAAAAAATTCAAAAATAGGAGTTTCTTAGGAAATTTCACAGCGAATTAATGAAATGATGCGGGGCATGACAGCGATGAAAGTAGTGAAGAACTAGCGACTAGTAGTAAATATGGTGCAAGGCAAGTTTTCTCAACCAAGGAAGAACAATATTGGGTGTGTTACTGAGAAAATAGGATTTTCAGAGTTTCTGCACCGAAAAGGGTCATCCAACAACTTCTATTGGTCACAAGTTGAAGATAAACGTGAAATTGAAATAGGCGATGTGGTCAGCAAACTACCGAAACAGTACACTAAGGGCACAGCTGGAACATCTGACATTTTCAAGTTTCCTTTTAAATTTGAGCCACTTACTGTCCTGTGACATTCATTTCTTTGCCAAAGCAATGCTATATTATGGTATGCCATATGTACCCCACAAGCATGACAGAACTACCCCACCGATGGGGTAGTTTCAGCACTTTGAATTAAAATTTTGTTTCTGAAATTTCTTGTAGTTGAAATTATTATAGAGATAAACTAAAGTTATTGTTATATTAATAAAGGTTATCTTTAATAAGTAATGTGAAAAAATTACTTGCAAACTAATAAAATATTACTGAAAAATATTAACATTGAAAAATGTGCCAAATGTACCCCACTCTCCCCTAGTAGAATAGGAATTAATTTATTTTACCATTAGGCCTTAAGACAAAAACAGTTACACAGTTTATGAAATGCTTACTACCTAAGGTTAATAAGAAAGTATATACCATAATATTATAACTAGGGGGCGGATTTCTATGACCTAAAAAATAGGATATATGCATGCATTTATAACCTAAAAAATATTAAAATATCTCTCTATATATAAAAGGCTTTGTCCTGACTGACTGAATGACAGGAATCAACGTACAGCCTAAACTATAACAGATAGAGACTTGGAATTTTGACAGTACCTTCGTTTCATAATGTAGGTGCTCACTAAGAAAGGATTTTGAAAAATTCAGATTCTAAATGCCAAAAATCAAATGTTTTTGAGAATACTTAATCCCTTCTTACACAGAATTATCGAATCCGAATCACATTTGACATTAAAACATATTGTTACCAGCGGGTCTCACATGGCCTTGGAAAAAAAATGAAAGTAGAATAAATTTGACAAATGAGAGAAACAAATGAGAGAACTATCAATATCCACGAAAATAATGAAGTCACATAACTTTCTTTACCCTGGACATAGAGAAAACAATACGAGGTATGGTAATATATAGGCTATATTATTATATCACAGAATGAAATTCACGAAAATAATGCAGTCACATAACTTCCTCTGCCTGGAAATAGAGAGAACAATACGAGGTAAGGTAATATGTTTTGGGAAGAGATGTATGAAAGTGATATTGTATTTCTGTTTAATTTCATTCCGAAAACGGTTTTATGCTAACATGACAGTGAGAAACAAAATTTTCAGCCACGATAATACAATTTTATGTTACCGGAATTTCGGTTTCTTCTTATTAGAGCCCCTCCCGGGCTTACTGTGTACTGTACAAGCGATGGGATGCAAAATTCTACATATAGCCATAAAAGCTATTTCAAACATTTTCTTAGGGGATAGTTTGAGTGTGATAAGTCGTTCTTTCTACTTCAAATTATAAATACCTATATAAGGACCTAGAATTTATAAATCTAAAGTCCTTCATAATTTAATTTCCAATTACAAAATAAAAAACCCGGGCGACGCCGGGCCTTTTAAGCTAGTGACCAATAAAATTTAAAATAGGCCTATGACTTGACCACTTACACATTGTGTAGGGCCTATATTTTTTTTTAGTTTCATTACAATACATTTTATTAAAATAGAGTGTTAAGTATTTAAAATATCTGTTTATACTGAAAATATTTGCAGTTTATCACATTTCATCTCAGCTCATTATGGTTTGAATAAATGCATTTTCATATTAGAAATTCTCAAAAAGTATCATTATAATGCCAAATTTACAAAATGTGATATGAAACTTCAAAATTTCTGTAATATGCAAACAAATATGCCAAAAATATGACCTAAATATGCATATTCATTCTAAATATGCTACAATAGTTGAAAATTTCCTAAATATTCAGTTATATGCACAATAAAAGCCGTTCCATTTTCACCAGGGTGCTTGGAATCGGGTTAAAATTAGTCGGAAACCTGAAATAATGCAAAGGGGAAAAATATGACATGTCATAGAAATCCGCCCCCTAATTATAACTGTGGTTATACCAGTATTAAGAGCCTAGTACTGCAGACATTTTGAAATGATTCCCACGCAACATTATCAAACATAAGTCAGTTGGTATTTTATGATGTTGACTGATGTAACTTGACAGGTGTCCACTCTGTTCATTGAAGGAACCTGACCTGTAACCATAGTGTACTTCCTTTACTCGTCTTTCACCCTATCAAACCTCAAAGATCCTCCTCTAATAACCTTAGCCTTCATCATAACAGTTTCCCATTCACTTCTGCCTTCTGCCTTTTTCCTCCACCTCTTTACTTTCAATTTACTTACGTCACTTTCCACTTCAGCTATCCATCTTGATCTAGGTCGTCCTCTAATCCTTACTCCTTCCATTTTACTATAAAATATTCTCTTCACCAGTCTATCTTCATTCATTCTTATAACTTGTCCTATCCTATCGTCCTATCTCTTAATATCCGCCACTGGATCAAGATTTCCATATAGTGTTTGTAGCTCATCATTTGTCCTAACTGCTATTTTCGGGATAACAGAGATAAGTTATTACACTTTTGCCAGGTTGAAAGAATGCCATAAATATTTTCGTGTGCCTCGAGGTAACCAAAGTCTTCCAAATCGTAGGTTATGCTACTGTACGAGGTTGATCTTAAAATATTTCTGCCGCTAAGTTTTGCCATTAAAGCATTTAAACATTTCCTTGCTGGTAATATTATTGAGTGTCCACTTTATCATGACGGTGAAGGACACACTCTTTTTAGGTAGATTTCAAAGAAAAATCTACCTATTGCAATGGATACCATGTAATGATTTTCAAAAAATTCTTTCATATCTTTACGTTTCATGCCTCCCTAAGTATGAAACCACCGCCTGTTCAAAATTTTTTTTGGTGATATTTATATAGCCTATAGGCCTATATATGTATATATATATATATATATATAGTATATATATATATATATATATATATATATATATATATATATATATATATATATAATTATATCTTTACACGCCAGCGGCCATAATTTGGAAGATATTTGAACCAAATTTTATTATGTTATTTCTAGGCCCAATAGTTCGGACGAGTTCGTTAATGAGCGAAATTGGCCTAAGGGGGTGGTCGGGGGAGGGGGTTGAAATTTTAAAACATTTTTATCTCGGCCCCTATGAAGTATAGAGGGAAACTTTGTTTGAATAAATTAGAGTACTCCCTTTGGAGTTCACAGTGACACCAACGATTCGGGGGTTTTGGGGGTACGAGTGGGGGTGGGGGTGGGGGATGGAAATTCGAAATTTTTGAAACTACGTCTTATGGGGTATTGTTGAAAAGCTCTTGATGAGTACTCTACAAATCAATAACTAGTTTCTTGATAGTTCTCATATAAGGCGAGATTTGAATGTTTGAAAAAGTGCTCTTTCCTCTTTTTTACAGTTATTATTGCGGGTTTTGTCATGCCAAGGCTAAAGAAGAAGAGTGCTATGCAGCGACAATAAATTAAACCAGAAGCACTTCGAAATCTACCTCAGCCTGTAGGCTTGCCTAAAGGGAATTTTTAAAATTTTTATTTATTTATTTTTTTATTTCTTTTATTATTGTCTTCACTATGTCATATAAGTCTCAGCCTATGAAAGGATTTTACTCGAAAAGTAGTACAGTAAAAGCTGAATGTTCATTGGCCTTGAATAAATTACATACCGGTATTAATTTGATAATTACTTCATTGCTAATGCTCTGATGAGTGGGTTGGTGAGATATATAATAGAGTGTTTTCAAAATTCTCGACAATTTGTTGAATGAATTTGTAAAAGGATGGGATTTGAAGCATGTCGTCTACCTGGCTGTTGGTTGTGTGATAATCTGCACTTGTTATTATTAGAGCTATGTTCCATTGTGTAGCATGCAATCTGAAAACGATGAGCAGGGCCCGGATAGATGACCTAAAATTGTTTGAAAAATGACCTATAAAATTACCTTAAATTTTAAAGAAAATGACTTAATAATTATAAAAAATGACCTAAAAACCGATATTTTATTTATAAAAATTATTATTGTACACACAAAGTTATAGGCTAGTTTGTAAATAATTGGAAAAACTGTTAATAACTGTAATGTTGTGAATGTTCTTTTCTCACGGAAATTTATACCGGAACTGAGGCACTGGCGAGTCAAAATTCGGCATTTCCTTTTGTGGTCTGCCGGATTATATTGTTTATTGAGGGTAAACAGTAGTTTGCACTCTCAAATCCAAGCAGGTGTCAAGTCAGTCTACTAACAATACTAATAATTCAAAATTTTGGCATCTCTTTGATTCTCATTTCCGACTGAGATATGACAACACTTCAACGCCGAATTTTTCCTTCTTGCATTAAACAAACAACACTTCAAAGACAGCACCGCTAGCGACGAAAAAAAGTTAATACACTCAATGTAAATACATGAAAATGTCTAAATAAGGAAGCAAATGACATAAAATTGACAAACTAATGACCTAAAATTTAAATAAATGCCCTATTGATATAACATTGCAAAAAATGACCAAAAATGACCTAATAAAAATGTATTTCTATAAACTAGAGGCCATGATTAGAATTTATGTGCAAGTTGGCAATGCCAATGCAGCATCAATAAAAAGATGAAATTTCATTAGAATCCGGGCCCTGAAGATGAGTATTGAAGCAGTGTTTCAGATCCTTAAATCATTTTGGAGCGGATGATTGAAGTGTAAAGACGAGTTTTTACTTGGAGATGAAGATTCGAAGATTTTAACAGTTGGATATAAGCGAATAAAGCGTGCAATTGCTTTGTGTCATGCACATTCTAGGCTATGTGATGTTGATAATTCAGTCTTTTATCAAAGGAGAGTCCTAAATATTTAACTGTCTGTTGGTATGAAATTTCTTCTGGGGTGGTCCGGTGTTTTAGGTTTTCTTCGAGTGAAGACAATAGCTTGAGTTTTGGAGATGTTGACTCTAATCCGCCATTTCGCGAGCCATTGCGTTAGTGAATTTAGTTGGAGTATAAAAGGGAAACTACCTCTAGGTTTATTTATCATAGGTAATCCCATGACAGATTACAATTACAATTACAATTTATTATACCAAAGTACACGAAAAATATATACAAAAGTTGATACACCCCCCGAAGAAGCAGAGCTTGTGTTCGGGGGTGGTTCAGTTATATATTAGAAATACAGTGGCGATTATTCCATATAGGATGTGAGGATCATCCTACACTTCATAATTCATCTACATAAATGTTTACTAGCATTCATTGTCAAAATTAAAACAATAAAATGACAAAACAGCGTTTTTGTAGAGCACTCGGGAAGGAAGTTAGCGGTTCTGTTTTGAGCAGGTTGGTATTTGAGAGGATGTCCTCAGTGTATCCATGCCGTTGTTAAAGCTCTGGCAAGTGAAGGGGGGAAGGGAAAAGGCGGTGAGAAGCCAGTTTCATATGGAGGAAGTTGAGGACGTCTTACAGTACAGTCCTTCCTCACGTTCGATAGCTTGTTTTCTAAGAGGGGAGTGATCATATTTTTATTAATATTTATTTATTTATTTTCTTGGTATATATTATAGGCCTAGTTATTATTAAACTTTACAGTGCTGTTTATATTTGAATATAAGTATTCCTGGAGCAATATCAAGTTTGATATCAACTATTATATAGCGGAATAGCTAAAATTATAGCGGAATAGCTGATTTCCGCAAACGACAGTTTTCATACATGGTTAAATATTTTCATATTTTACGATAAAGCATTATTGTATTAAATTTACATCTCAGCCTTTATGCAATTTTTACGGCGACGCATATGTACGTCAATAGCAGTGAATGGGTTAATTAGCTCTCTCCACACCATCCTACACAACTAAAAAACCAAGAGTCGCCACTGTAGAAATACTTATACTAAACAATTACTTTAAAAAAATGCATAATTTGGAGAAGTATGACAAAATGTTATGTATGAAAGGTTAGAACAAGTTCTATTTACAATACTAAGGTACGAAGCAATACAACAATAATACATAACAATTTATTTGATTGATTTGCAAGAACAAAGCTTGAGTGTATTTATCTGATAAAACTCGTATTTTGGGTGTGGACTTATTAAGAATATTACATTTATAAAGTGTAACAGATTATAAATGTAATCAATATAATTAATATATTACAATTGAATTCTTCTTCTGCCTATCCATTAATGGATGTTGGCGACCACATGATGCATCTTCATTCTATGAACCACAGTATGTAATAGTTGACCTACCCTTGGTAATCCTGTCCACTGCTTAATGTTATCCAGCCAAGATATTCTTTTTCGCCCTCTTCTTCTTTTACCTTCTATATTCCCTTCTATTATCAACTGTAGAAGCATATATTTAGTATTCCGTAATAGATGTCCTAAGTATGCATTTTTTCTTCTTTTAAAAATTCTTAGTATTTCTCTTTGTTTCTGTAGCCATTGCAATATTTCGGCATTAGTTATTCTTGCTGTCCACGGAATTTTAAGCATTCTACGGTAGATCCACATTTCAAAGGCCTCGATCTTTTTTGCTGTTGTATTCAGTGTCCATCCTTCAGAACCATACAGAAGTATAGACCAGGGCCCTATTTCATAAAACTCTACAGGTGTGACAAATACGACAATTATGTCAAGTCTGACAAATTTGTCAATATGTCACGACAATTGTATTTTTCATAAATATTACAACTTTTCCTTACATTACAGGCAAATTAATGTAAATTGTCAGACTAAAAGAACCCATTTCATAAACGCGACAATTTTATGTCAAACCTAAAGATTACTTTAGTACACTGTAGATGACTCTCACATACATGTCTCAACATCGAATATGATATCTAAGCAATTGATTATTACTACTGAAAATAATTGAATTATATTTCTGTTTTAATACAAAGTCACTGAAATTGAAAGTCAGGTTAATTCATTGACTAAAAACACTGGGTGGTTTCATGTCTATTTCTTCACCACTTTCACTACTACCAATATCACTACTACTAGTGTTCATTATTAACAAGATAATTTAGCAAGTTTATTAACAAAGTTTAAATCACAAGAAAGTTTGCCACATTTACATAACCTACTTTGTTGGCCTACATATGAAAGATTGTCTGTCACTTCTGTAATGACAATTCTACATTTTTTGTAAATTTGTAAATATGTCAGCAAAAATTAATCTTTCATAAATGATAGGTATCCTAAGATTTGTCATATTTGTCACACTTTTACCTGTAAACTCAAAAGTTTTGAGAAACAACAATATGTAAAATTGTCATACAAATCTACAAAATTGTCATGACATTTATGTAAAGTTGTCAGCCTTTATGAAAAACACAATTGTCAAAATGTAAACCTGTAAGACAATTTTATGTCACCTGTAAAATTGTAACTTTTATGAAATAGGGCCCTGATGTAACATCTTACAGATCGAACTCTGACGTTTAAATTTAGATCTGTGCTTGTGAGAACTTTCTTGAATTTTATGAAAGCATTACGGGCATTCTCTATGTGACATTTTATCTCCATGTCTGATCTCCAATCTTCACATAACTGTGTTCCAAGGTACTTAAACTTGTCCACTCTTTGTATTAAAGAGTCGTTGAACCAGAGCTCTGCATTTAGAATTGTTTGAATATAATTCCGGGGTGTGCGGGCAAAGAGAGTTAAGTCCACTTTCTTGTTACTGACAATTAGAGTGACTTAGTTCACACTATACCAGCCCAACATAGCTTTAGAGATGTATAAACCCATGAGGCACAGATCCATAACTACTTACTGGACTTAACACAAATGTATCTCAGAACATTTTTATCTATAATTCTGTGGACATATCTCAATTTTTTAGGATGGTGGACTTAACTCTCTTTGCCCGCGCACCCCGGAATTTTAGATGGAGACAATAGTCACAATAAATTTGTCACAACTTCGTTGCTTGTATTCCTGACCTCTTGTTACATTACCTATATGATAATATTTTGTTGTTTATATGAAAATAATTAATTGCTAAGAACAGCACCACACCAAGACCTAGACTAAGTGAACGCTAAAGAAATAAAGTGCATGTATTAATTACTTTTAATTTTTATTTTACCAGGATAATAAAATAATGTTGAACAATAAAATAATTACTTTTAAAAAAATTTACAAAGGATAATTTAAGAAAATTTAACAATCAAATTTTGATGAGATTAACCGAAATGAAAAAAAAAAGTATCAATGGTATTACTTCAGTCTTTTGTAGATTCTCCCTGCAGCCAGATTCTTCAAGTATCTCCCACTGCAGGCAGCAATCAACACAGTCTTAATTCTTGAACCCTATGAAGAGAAAAACAAATTAATTTGATCTGGGAATGCCTGTTACATAAATAATTAATCAACATTATTACCTTAACAAGGTGTTTAAAAGTTTTTGTTTTTAAGGAAAAGAAACAATCCACAGCAAGCGAACATGCACTAGTGATACACCGCCATTATCTTTGCTTTCTTTACTCAGAATCATTGAACATGGGTGAAAAACTGGGCTCATTAGGATTTTTACTAAAAACTATTGTATGCACCACGTACGAAAAAATTTTAGCGGACTCATCCAGTATTTCAGCTTTGCCGCAATACTAGATTCGTCCGCTAAAGCCTTATTTTGCATGCTTGATACATAAATAGCTCTAAACGTACCACAGACTCAATGAATTTTTCCCAAACCATGCTTAAACAATTAAAACAACTGATAAAAAGCTAAAATCCCGGTTTTGAGTTGCATTTCACGATTGAAGTGCGCCGCCTATGAAAAAAAGACCTCAGATTCGAGTTCCCTAGCCCAAAAAACACCCGCATAGTGAGTTTCGTCCAAGTCATTCTATACATATATAGCCTATATATATATATATATATATTTTTTTTTTTTTTGCAGTAGCTACTATAATATTTGAGATCGTTTTTCTATTTAGACCACATTCAATTGTGAAATTAATCGAAGATGGCCTTGGTCTTCTGCCAAAGCAACCGTGAACAAAGGAGCATCGCTGCAGTCGTTTATTTGCATTATGACACATCGATCTGTAAACATATTTAGTTTAATAAATAAAAATTGTAACCGGGATTCACAGTGAAGTAATCAAATATACACACTTAATTCTGTTTTTCACTTTGTTTTTTGAAAAACAAAAGCTAATACGAGAAAATTGCACTTTAAGCAACATTAAAGATAAAACAGCATTCAAGAAGTTCACTTTTCACCCTAGACTACACTACAAATTTGAGAAGATTTTCAAAGAAGTGGATATAAGACTGGCCCCCATCAACAGATCCAACATAAAAACACTACTAAAATCTGGACAAATGGACAAGATTCCCCCAAAGAAAAACTCTGGCATTTATGAATTAAAATGCAAACACTGCAGTAAACTGTATATTGGAAAAACCAAGAGAAATTTAAATATAAGGCATAAGGAACACTTAAGAAATATAAAGTACAAACAAACAGAAAAGTCGGCGGTTGCGCATCATTTTTGGACCACAGGACATGAATTCGAAGATGACATTAAATTAGTAAAATCTGTAACAAAACCGATAGAACTAACGGTATGGGAAAACATTTTCATTCAAAGGAACAGGAATAACTTGGTTAATTTCGATATCCCAAAGGAAAACGACCTCATCACTACACTGATACGCCCAACAGAGATATCTACCGGTCTTCCAGCAAACTCGGCAGTTGACCTCATCTGATGATGCAGCTAAGAAGCTGTGAAATGCATTATGTGTAAGTCATCTAATATATAAAATCGAAAGTGTGTATGTATGTATGTATGTATGTATGTATGTTTGTTCCTTATACAAATCTACATTTCTTTACCAATTTACACGACATTTTGCACACATAGGCCTACCTAGTTAAGCCCGGGAAGTATAGCTGTCAACATTAAAATTGAAATAAATCAGTCCTTCCCTTGAAAATTATATAATTTCTGTGAATATTCTACTGAAAAAAAATGAATGTTGTTCGGTTCACATGACAACAGTGTATTGTTTACTTTTTAACATTGGGCTTTGGCGACTATATATTGCTGGACTTTAACGAATTATGATTTCATCGATGTAATATACTAGGAGGTGCCCGTGGCTTCGCCCACGATAATTCATTTAAAAATTAAAAATTAAGAGTATAATAATTATTAAAGCATTATATTTATTCACACTTGCACGCGAATCATTCATAAACTAAGCCATTAATAATATTAATGAAACAGCTAAAATTCCGGCTTCAGAGAACATTCAACAATTAAAAAGCTATATCAGAATCGATTATGCAATTCCAAAGGAACCTGTATATATATTAATGTTTATTTACATTCAGCTTCCCTTAGTTAAGGGTTGCCCTAAGGCAAAGCGTAATATAAAAGAAAATGATTTGCACCACAAAGAAGTGTTTACAAGTATTTACAATAAACATAAAGAAAAAACTCACATATATCAAGAAAACTTATGAAACAAGAATGAAAAGAAAGAACATAATAAGTATTGTTTATTGACATGAATATGATGTGAATTTTATTCCACCAATTCAGTGTAATTTTCAGAAATTATATAATGTTTCAAGGGAAGGAATGGTTTGTTTGGATTATTATTATCAGCGATATTTCAAGAGTTAAACCATCAATATTTTACTGCTGATGCCTCCGGCTTCGCCCGCCATTATTCATTGACTCCAGGATTTTGTAAGAAATTTACACTGGTAGATTATTAAAAATGTTTGTGGTTCAGAGCTATGAAAATTGTAAGTAAAAAATAAATATATATATAATATTTGTTCATTGTGTTTTTTCACTTAGGCCTTATATAATAAAGAAACGGTTTTCCTTCCTAATTTTGTAGTCGTCATGAAAGTTTAGACTGCGAGAGACGAACATCGCCGAGAATACCCGATGTCTCACGAAGCGGGCGAGCAAGCACGCTATTTAGGGCCGTTGAATTGTATAAGAGTAGATTGGCGAAAATAATTACTGAAAATGAAATCCACGAAAATAAAGCACAGTGTGATGTAGTCACATAACTTTCTCTACCCTCGACATAAGAAATATTTTCTCTCTTCACATTTTGATGTAGAATAAGAGGTCGTATTCCAGGGACATATCAGAAGTCTGTAAGTAATCCTTTCCGCTTATACGTTATCCATAGCTGTAGGCTTTATATTAGTTGAGAAATAGGGATGTTTATCATAGGCTCTAAGCATGGGATGGAACATTTTGAGTCCTATGCTCGCAGTATATTATGTCCCGGGTTTTAGGGGAGGAAAGTATGAAAGTGATACTGCATTTCTCTTTTATTTCAGCCCCGAAACGATTGTATGGTAACATGAGAATGAGAAATAAAATTTTCCGTCAAGTCGGTACAATCTTATGTAATTTGTGTTTCTTCTTATTTCAACCCCTCCCAAGCATGATGTGTAGAAGCAACGGAATGCAGCATTCCACATCCTCTATGAGCCATAAAAAGCTATATCCAGCGTTTTCTGATGGAATAGTTTGAGTGTGATAAATCTTTTTCTTCATTTCAAGTTCTACATACATAAAGTCCTTCATAAGTTAATTTCAAATTAAAAAATACAAAGCCCGGGCGACGCCGGGCCTTTTCAGCTAGTTACTTATATAAGTGAAGTTGAGTGAAAAACAGAATTAAGTGTGTATATATTTAGTTTAATTAATCAAACTAATTATCTAAACGATGTCTTTAAGTTTCGTTTTAAGGAAAAGAAACAATCCACAGCAAGAAGAGTTTGTAAACATGCACTAATCATACAGTCACCATTATCTTTCCTTTCTTTACGCAGAATCATTGAAAAACTGAGCTCATTCGTAGTAAAATTATAGAGCTTTTAATAAAAGATATGTGACAATAAGTGCACACGATACCATTTTTCTGTATGTCCAAACAGAGTGAAGTCATTGATGAACTACAGCAAAGACTTAGTTTAAATGCACATTTGTGCGAGTTTTCTTATTATTATAATAAAAGATATTGTATGTACCATGTACACAAAAACTTTAACGGACGAATCCAGTAATTCAGCCTTGGCCGAATACTGGATTCATCCGCTAAAGCCTTATTTTGTGTACTTGATACTTACATAGCTATTTTCCTATTTCACTCAGAAGCAGATGACAATGATCCAGCATGGACTGATTCAATTCTATAAGCAATTTCAATGTAGTATCACTCCCTGTATACATTTCTCTGAACACTAAATGGAAATCTTGCTTTTCATAGTTGAAGTATTTGGTTTAAAGTAAGTATATTTACAAAGATTGAAATTATACGTCATTTTTTATAATATAGAATTTATGAAATGAAAGTCTGTTATCACGACAACATATTGTTTTAGTATCTCCACGGCTTTGGAAGTTGCAATTCCATTAGCTGTGACAAATAACACTATTCCTTTACACACCCTTATCAAACTAGACCGTTAAACTGAGTGAAGTGTCCGAGATGGCAATGTCTTGGACTCTCATTCTCGAGGTCCTTGGTTCAAATCCCGAAGCCGACTAATTTGACATTTTTTTTTAAATTTTCTGTGAGTGTGGATTGTCATTATATCACAAATCTGTAGACTATAGTTCTGCTGATGCTGGATGATTTTAACCTGATTTCTTTAAAGCTAGATCTTTGTTCTTCCACAAGCCCTGCTTAGTTAATTAATCTGGAGATTAACTTGGAAATTTATTGTTTTAAACTTATTTTTTGCAATTATATCTGATTAAACAAAAACATTCTGCACTTCGTTATATCAGTTTACCTGATTTTTTTTGTACTAGTTTTGATAATTTCGTCTTTCTAAAACTCAAGATTTCTCTTGTTGGAAAAGGAAGGAGCTTATTTTGTCATGAAAGCTCACACCAAGATAAATGTTAGCAAGGCTATAGTCTACAGTATGAGGATATTGTTTTATTTGAAGCAGTGGGGAATTTACCTCACATGCAGAGATTATTCCAATACAGCTCATATTCATCTCTATCATACTAAAACTCTACTATTACTCACCAGCCGAGTCAAGCGCTTCCGTTTTGATTTCTTTGTTGAGCTTTCAGGGGCTGAAGTGTCATGAACGGAGCAAATGACTTTGGGTTCACTGCTTTCAGAATCAGGGCTTGGAGGCTGTTCACTTGAGGTTAGGATCCCAGGGAGGTTTCTTTGGCTTGCTGAGTGTTCTGAAATGATTGGGTGCTGGGCTGTAAATATAAATAAATTTCTGTACGTAGAGTGACAAACAGGGGTAAGCTGTGGCATAGTGGTTGAGGAACTGCACTAAAAACTGGAAACTCGCTGGTTCAATCCCTGATGAGTTTTATTCTGTCTTTAGGAACACATTACTAAACTAAACTCCGTGGCGTTACATCCCTGAAGGGACAAGGCCTACCACCCGATCGCTGTGTCATCTACCATAGGGAGATGGCAGGATTAGGGGACATGTGGTCAGCATGCAGGCACCCACGGTCGTTAATGTTGTTTCCATGGCCGGAGCCGCTACTTCTCTATCCAGTAGCTCTCCAATTTGAATCACGAGGCTGAGTGCACCCCTACCAGACCTCCCTACCTCAGAAAAATCCAAGGAGGTACTGGGGATCGAACCTGGGCCGACAGAGGAACACATTACATGCTATGTTATATGACAACATAATTACAAATAAGTATGACATAAACATTAACAAATTATTATGTTAACTTACATCACGAATACAAAATTTATAATGCATCAATAATATTGTGATGTTATAAATGTAGAATTATTTCTTCCAGTAATAAAAATGTAAACTTAAACTTAATTAATGTAAATGTAAACTTAATATCAAAAAGACAAAAATAATGGCGCCAGAAAATATATCAAATCTGTGGAGAAAAAATAACAACTATAGAAAAAATGAACTTTCTAAGAACAACATTGTATTTAGATGGGCGATGTAAAGAAGAAATTAAGAGAAGAATAGTTCTAGGCTAGATAGCAATGAAAAGACTAAACAAGACAATGAAGGTTCTGATATTTCACCTAAGACAAAAATCAAAATTATCAAAGCTACAGTTTTTCCAGTAGTGTTGTATGGTAGTGAAAGCTGGACATTAAGAAAAGAAGAGACAGAGAAGATAGATGCATTCGAAATGTGTGTTCAAGCCTGTGAGGTAGACCATTAGGGCAATCAGTCATAGGAGAGAGGATCCATCTGGCGCTGTGAATTGAACTCCGGCTTAGCTCAGTGCTTTAGTTGGGCCGGAGCTCACCGGAGCTAGGCTCCGGGAAATATTTTGCTCAATGTTCCTTATTTCTATGTTTTATTTTTATTTTTTTATTGGAGATCTCATATTTTCCAAGACATGAATAGCGGCGGTGGTGGTGGTCAGTTTCTAGTTAGATCCATGCAAATATACTCTGTATTTGATGTTACGTATTTTGGTTAGCTCCCCCAAATATTTTTTCCCAACTAAAGCACTGGGCTTAGCTCAGTTGGTAGAGCATTGGCGCGAATAGCCAAAGGTCCTGGGTTCAAGTCCCAGTGTCGGAGGAATTTTTCTCCTATAATATTCTCAATAAATACAGATGTTGTAGAAAGGCATTGCTAGATGTACAAGACTTACCAACTGGAAGGGTACGACTGTTGCCAGGTTGGGTTGAAGGCATTTTATATAACAAAGACATCTGCTCCTGGTAGTAGTTTGCTACAATGTGTTTGCAGGGACCAGTTTGCCATTCTATGGCTTCAAACCTGAAATTTACAAAAATTCAATATTTTAGCTAACTCAAAATTCACTTATTAGGCTACTAGGATTCGGATGTTTTTGAAATGTCATATTTTTATCCTGACCTCCATTCTCGCCGCAAACACAAATGAAACACGAATTGCATGCTTGTTATCGTAATCAGAATGTTTTATTTTGCATACAAAATCATGTTTGGGTCACTTTCATGGTCTTGGTCATATTTATAATTTAAAGTCATATTTCGGTTATAACTTCGGTAAAAGAGCACAATTATGCAGTATGTGCACTAAATTGTTGACTTAATTTTTTCCTGAAAAAGAGTCATGAATATTTTGGTTCTACCTTAATTGAATTGTGAAGGGACAGTAACAAGTAATAGCACAATTATCTTATGCAAAAGACATATTTAAAAAATATTTTCATTTCAAAGTTACAATGGTGTCTGGAAACATTAACAAATTAGAAATTCTTTACAAATAAACCTGTAAATCACCTGTAAAATTGTTAAAAAGTGATTAGTCATATTTACAGTCATATTTTCCACTTTTTTAGGTCATAAACATCCGAACCCTACTCATACCGTCAAACTTTCATATCTCCCAAAAAAAAAAAAAAAGTCACGTCTTCAAATTTTAATAGTGTGAAGTAATCAAGTTTGACTGTCCAAGTATTGATAATCTGTGAGGAGACAGTAAGAAATTAAATCTCTATATATAAAAGCCAAAACCCACTCACTCACTGACTGATCACGGTTTCTCAAAAACTATACAGCCTAGGAACGTGAAACTTGGTACACATATTGCTACTAGGCTCTAGATGCGCACTAAGAAAGGATTTCAAAATCTTTGGCCTCTAAGGGCCTATAAGGGCCAAAATAGGGTTGTAAAGTTATGAAATTCACCAAAAGGAATTCATACTGCATGCATACAATCCCCATGACAACATAATTTTTTTAAACTACACAGGGGGCTTGGCATGACACTGGGATTTCATGTAGACCTAATAGTCCATGTGCCAGACCCCCAAAATTGACCATGTCATTATAATTTGGGGGGACTGAATGAAACTTATACCACACGTTCCTGGGGTCATGTGGAGCAAAAAAGTCGGGGGGGGGCCATCATGAGGAGGTAGCTTTCAAAAATGGCGGCCATTCAAAATGGCGGACGCTTGTGAATCTTCAAATTCAAATATCTCGGGACTGGGTTCGTCAATCTTGAATTTTGTTTTTTTCAAAATGTAGGTTATTCTTCTGGCTACATGTTTGTTCAACATGTATGTGGCCAAAAAAACAGTATTTATTGGTCAAAACTCTAAAAATCGGAAAAATAGATTTTTTGACATTTACGTTTTGCGGTTTATTACTCTAACCGTTGGGTATATCGAAAAAGTGTCTGAAACAAAAGTTGTAGAGACACATCTCACCTTTAAAACGCAAAAATGAAATCGAAGATCGGATCAATAGAATCCGAGATATCCAGATTCAAAGCGGGCGGAGCGGGGTTGAGCGTGTTGACCGAGCGCTCGGTGCAGCCTAGCGAGAGGCGAGACTTAGCGTAAAATCCTGCACTTTATTTATTTTTAACCTTAGTAATTGCTTTATTACTAGATAAATTTACATTACCTACTAATGTGCACTATTTTTAACATGATTATTAAACACTTACTCATAAATACAATTAACAATTATATCATTTATCTGGGAAATGGACATCAACAGTTACCAACTCATATAATATACTGTCAAGGCTTTTATCTTCGATTTTTAAGATGAAATCGTTAAAGGAACTTCAAATAGTCGAAATAATTAAAAAAAGGAAAAAAAGTATTACAATTTAGGTATGTATCGGAGACTTTTAACAATACTTTCAGAAATGAACACAGGACGTAAGCAACTAAGAAATAAAAATTCCTATAAAATGCCTTATAGCCTATAATATTATGAACAATCTTGAAATAAGTCTTCTTCACAAGAATCACTGTAATCAGTTATTATAATTGCACTCTTCCTCATCTGCTGTTGCTTTGGTACACCCCTTGCACCCACAGATCTCGGTGCATCGGATTTGAGTAATAAATACAATTAACAATTATACAGTTTACCTGGGAAATGAACATCACTAATTATGAACTATACATCCCTTAACTCTGTACTTCAAGATGAACATGTTCAAGCCACTCTACTTGATACATCTTCTTACAAGTAATTACTCACATTATCTATCAAAACACTTTCTTGAATTATCTAAACTAGAAGGAGAGCCCATATGTTGACCAATATTATGTAGAAGGAGGTTTTCAGTACAAATAAGAAGCAACAACCCATTTTCTAGAATTCCAGTGGACCAAGCCATCAAAGAGACTGTAAACAAAGACACCCAAACTCCTGAAGGTACTAAGGATTTCAGTCTGAAAAAGTAGGCTGTAGTACGGTAATATGTTAATGCTAAGTACAGAGCTAAAGAACCTCCTCAGCATTCTATCATTCAGCGAAACAGATCAGTGCCACCCTGACCTCCAAAGCCCAAGGACACTTAGAGATGAGAAAGACGTGACAACCCTCACTGACCTTCTAGCCGAGTGGACGAACCCCTTCGATCCCAACCCTTAAGATATTGTACATTTGCCTACTGGAATATATGTTGATGAATCAATAGCTTCTGATCACATTGATTCGGAAAACAAGGGGAAAATAGCTTATTAAGAGTTCACGTTTCGGCTAGCTAAAGGAGAAGGGTTTCATAAACTTATTAAGAAAGTGGGTCTTAAGATTAGTAGACTAAAGAAGAGCAAAAAAACCAAGGTTGGAAACAAAGAAGTAATCCTCCAGTGCAATCGAATTTTATTCAGCAAAATGACCTTTATTGCAGAAAACCAACAACTTGACATGATGAAAGGATTCAGATATCTTCTGGCGCCGGCGAATGTTAATGGGCCTTTGAAGAAAACCTACAAATCAGTGTTATCTAATTTTTTGGAAGTATACACCACCCCTGCCAGTCTGCCGGAAAAAGATTCGGCCTGCATCATTGATTCAATGGCCGTGCTTCAGTCCATCAAAGGATAACAAAAAAGTTTTACGAATTCTCAACGAATTTTCTCAAGCAGGTTTTTAATATAGGTCGGAGGGTTGACATATATTATTCAGAGGTTTCGATCAAATCTTTGGAGCGGGAAAAAAGCGGAATAGCTGAAGGTATCAAATTTAGAGAAATCAAGGGTGGCCACAGAGTGGTTTGTTAGAGGACGCTTCTAAGGAACAGTTACGGCAAAAATATAATGATAAAATTCTTTTTTTGCAGTTTGTAAGAGGAGAAATTTGAAAACAAAATTGGAAACCTAGAAATCTTCGTAGCAGTTGGTGAGATCTGCTTCATGATCATATTTAGGCCTATATTAGGAGCAAAAATGTTCCTGAGCTGTTCTGCACTCAAGAATAAGCTGATTCCAGAATGATGCTGCATGCAAGGAACGCTGCTACATCATCTGAATCAGTTCTTTGCTTTTCAATCAATACAGATGTATTAGTTTTGGCTGTAGGTTTTTGAAAAACCATAAAAAGCAAAAACTTCTGAATCGGGAAACAAACAAAACAGTTTTAACAGATATGCAAGTTTCGCAGATAGTATCTGCCTTAGGCGATTTAGCTGGACAGGGGAAAGTTAAAAGCTTTTGTGCAAAAAGGAACAAAGATTTATTGAAGCATTCAGGAAGTTAGGCAAAGATTGGATGATGTATAATGATGTTGATGACAGCAAAGAAGAATTTGTCTTCCAGTCGTATGCCCCCAAACGCAAGGTGAAATGAGCTGCGCTACCAGATGTTCAGAGGGCCAGATCGAGAGCTTCCAAATGTCTCTTTGTAAAGACACCTTGAGAAAACACAATAAACGTGCCAACTACCAGGCCGGAATTTTGATCAACTGTGCACCAGAAAGTTACTCGTGCTTAGCAACTCAAATCTGAATCATCGAGAGCTGTGGGTGCAAGGGGTTTGCCGAAGCAACGGCAGTTGAGGACGAGAGCAATAATTATAATACCTAACTTCAGTGATTCTAGTGAAAAAGACTTAATTCAACATTGTTAATAATATTGTATAAGGCATTTTATGGGAATTTTTATTTCTTAGTTGCTTACCTCCTGTGTTCATTACTGAAAGTATTGTTAAAAGTCTCCGATACATACCTAAACTGTAATACTTTTTTCCTCTTTTAATTATTTCGACTATTTGAAGTTCCTTTAACGATTTCATCTTAAAAATCGGATATAAAAGCCTTGACACTATATTATATGAGAAAGTGTTTAATAATCATGTTAAAAATAGTGCACATTAGTAGATAATGTAAATTTATATAGTAATAGTGCAATTACTGAGGCTGAAAATAAATAAAGCGCAGGATTTTACGCCAAGTCTCGCCTCTCACTAGGCTGCACCGAGCGCTCGGTCAACATGCTCAACCCCGCTCCGCCCGCTTTGAATCTGGATATCTCAGATTCTATTGATCCGATCTTCGATTTCATTTTTGCGTTTTAAAGTTGAGATGTGTCTCTACAACTTTTGTTTCATACACTTTTCCGATATACCCAACGGTTAGAGTAATAAACCGCAAAACGTAAATGTCAAAAAATCTATTTTTCCAATTTTTAGAATTTTGACCAATAAATATTGGTTTTTTGGCCAAATACATGTTGAACAAACATGTAGCCAGAAGAATAACCTACATTTTGAAAAAACAAAATTCAAGATTGATGAACCCAGTCCCGAGATATTTGAATTTAAAAATTCACAGTCGTCCGCCATTTTGAATGGCCGCCATGTTTGAAAGCTACCTCCTCATGATGGCCCCCCCCGACTTTTTTGCTCCACATGACCCCACGAACTTGTGGTATAAGTTTCATTCAGTCCCCCCAAATTATAATGACCGATGGGTCTGGCACATGGACTATAATGGATATAAAATTATGAGAAAGGCTATCAATAGAATTCCTATAAATTATTATTAACTATTTTTTGGCACGAAGTAAATTTAGAAGGTACTGGGTTCTATTCTTAAGAGTTGAACTCTTTTCTTATAGCCAGCCTAGGACTGCATTGCAAAAGATAGTAAGTAAAGTGTTCCCTATTACAGGCCATGCGGGCCCAGAGGGTACCAAGAAGTTGAGGCTCCCGGATTTTTAGACAATAGGACGTGAAGTTGGTAAGGTTGTCAGCGGTACGCACCGGCCGCCTTTACTACCAGGTAGTTCATACAATATCAATAGATATAATTTCCTGATTAATTTCTATTTACCATATCATCTATCTATCTTTTACCTTAGTTTTTATCCAAACTTTTGGGGTCATTTAAGCGACCCATGTTGCCCGGGCCTTACAGGGCCGCGACCTGTCGGGAGAGGGATTATCTATGGCTCACATACATACTTTCTTGACCAGACAAGGACATGGAGGGCCTCCCGTATGAGTGATCAGCCAAATGCCGGGGCCACCTCTGAGACAACACAAACATATAGGACGAGATACATCATTCACACACTCACTCTGAACAAAGCGAGGATGTGATGAGGATGATAATGGCTGCCAGATGATATCCGGAGACCACTAGGGCCTAAAGTTACCAGAGCCTAAAGTTACCAGACATTTGTCTCACAGGTGAGGAAAAATCCCGGGAAAAGCTCTACCTAGGTAACTTGTCCCGACCAGTATTCGAATCGGAGCCCGCTGCGTGAGACGAGCGAACGCATCCCCTACGCCCAACTATTTACTGTATGTTTGCCAAAATTGAAATAGAAAGATTAAATTTTTTAAGACATAATCAGAGTAAACTACGGGTGAAGGAGTAAGTTATGTGGAATATAAATACGTCCACCGTGTTGGCTGGACGGCTGATGATTTATAGAAGTACATCGAATCGACTTTAAATTGTGTTCACTTAACCTATATATACATCAATCTAACAATGCGAAGCATTGATGGGTCAGCTAGTATGTTCATATGTCCAGATATAGTTTTCCTTCAGAATGCAGTACGGATGGCTAAAACCAAACTAATCTGTCCACGCAATTATATTAGCTTGCATTTAACCCTTTTTCCTGCAAAAGGGTTGTGAGCTGTCCTGCCGTCTAGTACACACTTGCGCACTTAGAAGTTACTCATTTTCTCGTACATGGCTGCCAACATAAGTGATGAGAGAGGGCGTTTTTCAGTCACCAAGTACGACTATTTTTGCAACCACCGTGAGAAATTTAACATTTAAAAAGGCGTAGGCCTAACGAATTTTAACATTTTCAATTTCTATCAGATTATGTCAATGTAATAATCATATGCAATTGTTTTTTAACCAAAAGAGTAGGTACTTCCCATGTGAAGCAATCAAAGTGGTTGCCATGGAGTGTTATAATTTTATATCACTCAGTGCCATAATTTTCTTCTTTTAATTAATATCATCTACCGTTAAAACTTATCTTAAACTGTATAAAACTGATTTTTCTTGCGTTTAGTAACTTCACACTAATTTAAATACGCCTGGAATTTAACAGTGTTGGGTAGTGCTTATTAATACTGGTTTTCAGGACTCTGTCTCTAGAATCACCATTTCTATGAGAACTTGGATATGTCTTGTTTATGATTTATGCTTTATCGTGTTTGATGAAGGCATGAGGTCAGAATTTTTAATTACTCCGTACTCGAATTACCAGTTCTGGAAAGAGCATGTAGTTGCGCGTTACACCACAACCCGATGGCCTACATCAGGAAAAAATCATGTCTTTTGTGCAGGCCATGATATCTACTGTATCGGTATGCTTGTCGCATCAGGGGTCTATGTAACTCGCAGTGTCGGCACGAGTGTAACATGTACAAACCGTAGGCTTTGGCACTGAAACCCGCAGAAACCGGGGTGCTTATCATCTGAATGTACTTTATGAATAGCAATACTTCGAAAATTCCAATACAAGACAAGACTTAGAATATTTTTATTTTTTCTTGATCGATTCGGTACCAATGAAAAACTGCAGTTTCCGAAATTTGTTAATTCAATGTTTTAGAGAGCTGATTGTGAACTAGAGATATTGTGAAAACTCTGAACTTAGAATAATTTTATACAGTGAATATAAATAATGAATATTAAATTCACGTTAGCTATAAATATAAAATGCCCTTTGAAATAAGGGCACGCTTTCATGACATTTTATGAACTAATTCACTTGTCTTAACTAGACTTTTTGTATTATGATCCTTCAGTTATCAAAGATCAATTACTTTGAAGGCAAAAAACCAGTGAGTTACGAAGAATGTTCTTAAAATGTTCAAAAGATAATTCATTAGCCGAGCAAAATTAACGAGTTAATTTTAACCTAGTATGGTTATTTACTTACTTAATTATTTATTTATCTATCCCAATACTTTTGCTCCAATATCAATCTGTATGTAACCTTATAGAGTTCCAAGAAATCCTGCAAGTCTCTTCCATCCCTTATCAATTTTATTACAACTAGCATGACATACTGATATCATTTGTGAGATTTCGCGAAATATTAAAAAAAATAAGACTTACAAAAGATATATTATACTGCCTACTTCTGTGAATATTTTAAATTGTATTTTTAAGAAATTTAGGAAAATAGTCTAAAGAATTGTACTGTAAAAGCAAGCGGAAGAAATTCCCTGTGAATTATGGTTCATAGGGAGGATTGGTAGAATCAACAAGAAATTAATGTGGGGGCACTTCTGTCGTTTATATAATTTTTAACACATGTTAGGCCTAATCTACTGTTGTTGGTGGTTTTAGTTATTTAAAGAAGCAGGTGTAGGCCTACTGAAACGTCGGCCTGTGACCGTCTCCAGTGTGCCGGAATTTTGTCCCCCTGTTCACTGAATGCAGTGATACACAGTTTTAATAATTTAGAAAACTTTTGTGAGACAAATTGTACAATATCATAATTTAGATTGGGATACCTAAAAGGTTGGTTAGGCTGATCAATATGTGTCTAAATTTAAGCTATAAGTGTCAGTGTAGGAAAGCTTATATCAGATAGATTTGCCATTAAAAGCAGCTTGAAACAAGGAGATAAATAATCGCCTTTAACACCGGTTCCTTTACTTGTTATTTTCGCTCTAGGATATACCATTAGGAAGGTTCAAGAAAACAAGGTAAGCCTAGAATTAAATGACAATCACCCAATATTAGCTTATGCAGATGTTTGTCGGTTGGACGATAACATTAACACAATCGGGAGAAATGTAGATCCTGCAGGAACGATGGATTGGAAATGAATACAGAGAAACTAAGTAGGCCTATACGGTGATGAAATCAGAATAATACGCTACAAAATATTAGAACATCCGATATAGCATTCGAACAAGTGGAGAAATTCAAACATCTGGGAGCAGTAAATATAGATACAAATAATATTAAGGCAGAAGTTAGTGTCGACTGGAATTCGGAAATACTTGATTTTATTCAATTTACAAGCTTCTATCTTCTTGTCTTCTCGCCAGAAATCTAAACTAAAAATAAAATAATAATAATACAATTATCCTGCCGGTTGTATTATATGGATGTGAGACATGATCCCCTACACCCCGGGAAGAATATAATCTGAGAGTGTTAGAAATCGGGGTGCTTAAGAAAATATTCAGACCTAAAAGAGATGAAAATCGGGATCGGAGAAAACTGCATATTGGCAAGCTTCATAACCTGTACTCTTCACCAAATATAATAAGAGTAATTAAATCACGGAGCATAAAATGGGCTGGACATGTTGCGCGCATGGGGGAGGAAAGACACATCTCAAAAATACTGACTGGGAGATCCGATGGGAAAAGACCACTTGGAAAACCTAAAGGTGTGGAGGACAATATTAGAATAGATTTAAGAGCAGTGGGATTTGCAATCGATGGTTTAATTTAATTAGCACAGGATAAGGTTGAACGGCGGGCTCATGTAAGCACGGCTATAAGCCTTTCGGGTTTCATACAACAAAATGGGCTATTATTCCATTAGCTTGCTTAGGAATTAATCTATTGCCATTGAGTAAGTAAGTAGGTTTGTGAGAAATAATCTTTGCTACACAATCTTCAGCTGAGTGTTCTGACTGTGCTATTTGCAAGATATGAGGTAATGTATATTTTGTACCCTCAGTTTAGGTGTGCCTCATATGCATATACTGCGAAACCAATTTTCATCCTGGAAATATCGAAATAATGTTACACGCATTCGGTAAAACTAAAAAGGGGAAATCTTTATTCTTGTGTTAGAAACATCACTGATACAATAACTTACAGCTTGTTTATTGAAATTTTCCTAATTTATGTAAAAATTGTCTTTTGCCGTCACAATAGACTACAGCAGTAGAATGGTTCAAGAGAAATTGCATCTCCAGTATTTATTAACAGGTAGAATAACTGAGGCTTCTAAATAGGGGATTTCCCCCCAAATAAAATTGTATACTGTATAACACTAGGAGGTGCCCGTGGCTTCGCCCACGATAATTCATTTAAGAATTAAAAATTAAGAGTATAATAATTATTAAAGCATTATATTTATTAACACTTGCACGCGAATCATTCATAAACTAAGCCACTAATAATATTAATGAAACAGCTAAAATTCCGGTTTCAGAGTACATTCTAAAATTAGAAAGCGCCCCCTGGGAAAACTATATCAGAATCGATTATGCAGTTCCAAAGAAACCTGTGAACACATAATACCTATTGTTTCTCAACTGTTTATTGACATGGATATGATGTGAATTTTATTTTATCAATTCAGTGTAATTTTCAGAAATTATATAATGTTTCAAGAGAAGGAATGGTTTGTTTGGATTATTATCAGCGATATTTCAAGAGTTAAACCATCAATATTTTACTGTTGGTGCCCCCGGTGCTTCGCCCGCCATGATTCATTGACTCCAGGATTTTTAAGAAATTTACACTGGTAGATTATTAAAAATGTTTGTGGTTCAGAGCTATGAAAATTGTAAGTAAAAATAAAATTACAGTATTTGTTCATTGTGTTCATTTCACTTAGACCTTATATAATAGCGGTTTACCTAATTTTGTAGTCGTCATGAAAGTTTAGACTGCGAGAGACGAACATCGCCGAGTATACCCGATGTCTCACGAAGCGGGCGAACGAGCAAGCACGCTATTTAGGGCCGTTGAATTGTATAAGAGTAGATAGCATATGCTCTGATAATCAAATACAGTTTGAACGTTGAACACGTAAGTAAGAGCGAAATAATGTCAGAGAAAAAAAAAATTAAGACACTGACTAATCGAAATTCGGCACTAATGTTTTAAGAAACTGTCATGCAGGGTGTGAAGGATATGATGGATGGTTTATGGCGTTTGACTCAGAGTTAGTATCTGGAAAGTGATGTGATGTATTAGCCACAGGTACTAGAAAGTGGACCGATTACGTTCCCCAAGTAGGTCGATCGAGTGTTGATGTGACCCACAACATTGTTTCTAGCATTCTGGGAATTCACGCCTTGCTTACGTACTCCATATAGGTTTCAGCAATATTTTGCTATCGATAATGCTTCTTGCCGCAGTACGTCGTATTGTTTTGCATCCGAAATGTCTTTGGACGTTTTAATATACATCTAAAACATAATTATGCTAAAGTAAAATTTATACTAATAATTATCGTGGTGCTAGATTTCATTTTGGCTTAAAATAATTGTTTTATTTATCTAATATATAAAGTCGAATGTGTGTTTGTGGGTATGTATGTATGTATGTTTGTTCCTTATACAAATCCACATTTCTTCACCAATTTGTACAAAATTTTGCACACATGCCCAGTTAAGCCCGGGAAGTAACGCGGTCAACATTAAAATTGTAATAAATCAGTCCTTCCCTTGAAAATTATATAATTTCTGAGAATATTATACTGAAAAACAATGAAATGCTGTTCAGTTCACATGACAACAGTGTATTGTTTACTTTGATAACATTGGGCCTTGGCAACTGGACTTGAACGAATTATGATTGAATCGATGCAATATATTGGCGAAAATAATTACTGAAAAATGAATTACACGAAAATAAAGCAAAGTGTGATGCAGTCACACAACTTTCTCTACCCTAGACATAAGAAATATTTTCTCACTTCACATTTTGATGTAGAATAGTCAATACAATCTTATGTAATTTATGTTTCTTCTTATTTCAACCCCTCCCAGGCATGATGTGTAGAAGCAACGGAATGCAGCATTCGACATCCTCTATGAGCCATAAAAAGCTATATCTAGCGTTTTCTGATGGAATAGTTTGATAAATCTTTTTCTTCATTTCAAGTTTTACATACATATTATAGGCTATAAGGACCTAGAGTTTCAAAATCGAAAGTCCTCCATAAGTTAATTTCAAATTACAAAATACAAAGCCCGGGCGACGCCGGGCCTTTTCAGCTAGTCTATTATATTTGTTGCTTCACTTACCATTATTTTGTTATAACGCGTTTCAAGGATTCTCATCCCCATTTACAAATACACTGACAGCTGTCAAATCTTTCTTTGGTAAGATCCTGACTGCACACCTGGTGGACTTTTTATGAACTTCTTGATCAGATTGTCTTCTTCCAGTATATCAAAATTCATGAGTGACTTTTCAAAATGTTTAATACAAACAAAATTGAAAAATTAGCTGTGGCATCATATGTCTGGGAAAATGGTCATGACATATTTTATAAAATAGCAAAATTTGAAATCAGTAACACAAACATGAAGATCTGGGAATTTGGGGGAAAAAATAGATTAAAAAATCAACATTAATGAATTTTTATATTCTGGAAGAAGACAATAGATTTGTTCGCAAATGTGGTCCGTGACTGCTTTAGAATTTGTTGTACTGCGCATGTCCAGTCTTTACTTACCCGTGATTTGCACTTTGCGAATGGTTAGAAGAATTTGGAATCGATAGTTTCTGTGTTTAATCGATATGATATGCAAATAAAATATATATTTCCCTTTAACATGTTATACATGCAATATATATCGGCAATATAAACTATATTTTGGGAAACTTTTAATCATCTTCCATTATTCATACATATAAGTAGCCTATGCTTATAAATCTGGTGCAGTGTTTTTGGAGGGAGGAGTCAGGCGCGTGAAAATAGGCTACTGCGCATGTCTCTGATAACAATTCATGGTAGAGCCTGCAAACGTTTCTTATAGTTCAGAAACTGTCTGAGAGAACACATCGAACAGAAGATTGAAATCAGAATCACGGATTCTCGCTTTGCGAACGCGTGTGGAGAAGAGCGCATGCACAAACGATGTGTTCCTGGTTTCTGACTGCTTTGCGAACAAACCTATTAAGTTACCCCTGGCAGTTGACAATGTATCTAAAAATGGCGATGAGGTTCCTTGAAACATGTCCTGCCAAAATAATGTTAAGCAAACAGATTAACAGATTTGATTTCTAAAAATCTCAGAATTTATGCCTGAATAAATGGTGCTATACATTCTTTTTACATCAACATGTTCACATTTTATGTGGACTTCTTTTTATACACCGTGTGTTTGATAATGACCAATAACGTTTAGCAATCCTCAAATATAGATCAATCACGATTTTTAGGTAGATTTTGAAGAAAAAATTACCCATTGCAATCGATACCATGTCATGACTTTCGAAAAATTCTTTCATATCTTTACATTTCATGCCTCCCTAACATGGGCGTATGGTGAAATTTTGTTCGGGAGGGGTTCAATATAAAGTCATCTCAGCTCCATGTCCTTTCGCACATTGTGAATTATTATTTTCAAAATTACCAAACTGTTCTATTGTGACAATTAATACACTGTAATAAATTAATGTGCAGCTCAGTCTTTGTTGAAACTGTTTTTCTTGAGATTCTATCCATTTCTCGACTAAGCTAGATTCTATAAATGAAAACTTTCTTTTGAAAAACTATCATAACACTATATGGTGCTCAGGGCACGTTTTTAAAGTCATCTGTAAATCCACCGGTGGAAAAGCCTGATTAATGCCGATTCCTTCACGATAATTTTGTGATGAGCTCGTGATTACTGTTGGCTTTACAAACAGGTTGATGGATTTCGGCGAGAGTATTCGAGTTGTCTTTTGACAGATTCCAAAGGGATTTTTGTTTACTAGTAATACATCACTGTTATTAAGCTGAAAAACTATCAATACCACGAGGTTTTGAAATTTGAATCTTAAATAAATTACGATAAATCTTAAATAATGCTTTGATATGTATGAAGTTGTAAAATATGTAACAACCGAATCAGATTTTTTTTTAATGCAGATATTTCGGGAGGGGTTTCAACCCCCAGAACCCCCCCTTACCGTACGCCCATGCTCCCTAATATATATATATATATACCTATATATATATATATATATATATATATATATATATATATATATATATACACACTAGCGGTTGTAATTTTGAAGATATTTGAATCAAATTTTATTATGTTATTTCTAGGCCCAATAGTTCGGACAAGTTCGTTAATGAGCAAAATTGGCCTAAGAGGAGGGTCGGGGGAGGGGGTTGAAATTTTGAAAAAGTTATATCTCGGCATCTATGAAGTATAGAGAGAAACTTTGTTTGAATAGAGTACTGCTTGTGGAGTTCACAGTGACACCAACGATTCGGGGATTTGGGGGTACGAGTGGGGGTGGTTGGGGAGGATAGAAATTCGAAATTTTTGAAACCACGTCTTATGGAGTATCGTTGAAAAGCTCTTGATGATTACTCTACAAATCAATAACTCATTTTTCGATAGCTCTCATAAAAGGCGATATTTAGCACTTTGAAATCTACCTCAGCCTGTAGGCCTGCCTAAAGGGAATTTTTATCTTATAATATCCTTCATCGGATTGCAAGGATGAAATTTTATCTGATAAAATGCCATTATAGCCTGGTGTACGTAATGAATTTTCTAATGGGTTTTAAAATGGGCTAAGTCAACAGTCAACACCAGAACAAATTTCAATACATTCCCTGCTATCCTGTGAATGCTGCTAGGCATGCGCAGTCGCTCATATTGGCAACTAAGATATTTTAGTCGGTCTGCTTTTTTTTCCCCTACCTGTACAAGGTTTATTGCTTTACTTGTTTAGATCTTCTAAGTGCCTATAAATCATATCATTGTACGAGGGTCATTCAATAATTAAAGAGACAAATTAGTCTGGGGAAAAGACTGTTGGTAGTAAAATTTTGATCCATTAGGACTTTAAGCTGGCATCACTGGGATGAGTTCTGATCAGCTGATGGATCAACATTGCTCTGTTTATAACCTCAAAATTAAGTTTAATGATGTCGGATCTTTTTGAAGGTGAAAAACCAGCTAATGTGCACTGTAGAATGACTAAAGTGTATGGTGAAAGTTGTATGAAGAGTGGAAATTTTTACAAGCGGGTAGAACAGTTCATAAGTGTTCGAGAATCAGTGACTATCAAACACCGTTCTGTCCGGCCTGTTGAAGTTGCAACTTCCTCACTTGAAGCTCGAATTGTCTGGTCCACTGTAGGAGGCATTACGTGGGAAGAAGTTCCAGGATAACGAGGATGTCAAGATATTTGTGCGAAATTGGCACTGACTCAAAGACAAAGAGTTCTTTGCAGCCGGTATAAAAAAAAGCTAGTAACCCGTTGGGACAAGTGCATAAATGTTGATGGGGATTATATTGAAAAGTAGGAAAAGTCTTGTTTTGTAAAAATAAACGGTTTTTTCTCCAGGTCAGTTTGTCTCTTTAATTATTGAATGAGCCTCGTAGATTCTCAGATGTAATACTGGTAATACCTGAGCAGCTCCACAGCAACGTGCAACATATGCCTGACGGTGAGACTTCTCTCGCTGTATTCTGTGAATGATGTCAACGTCATATGCGAGGTGAAGCCCTCAGGGGACAGCATTGTCGTCAAACTGGAATCTAAGCAGACAACAAGCATTCTTATCACTTTCTACACATCCATAATAACCAGGGCCCAGATTCTGATGACCTAAACATTTTTTGAAAATGACCTATAAAATGGCTCTAAATTTTAAAGAAAATGACTTAATAATTATAAAAAATGACCTAAAAACTGATATTTTATTTATAAAAAAAATTGTTATTGTACACACAAAGTTATAGACTAATTTGTACATAATCGTAAAAACTGTAAATGCAGAAATGATTTTGTAGGTCTAAAAACTTTGTCCTTTGTTCTTCATTGGAGTATTTCAAAAGAAGCAATTGAAATATGATAAAAATTAAAAAAAAAAAAATTGAAATCACTCTGCTAATTATAGCTGTTAAAGCAGCACTACTGGGGACGACAAAAAAAAGTTCAAGTAATTGCTTGAAAATGACTAAATCCGAGGTGCACAGGCAAAGAGAGTTAAGTCCACTTTCTTGTTACTGAGAATTACAGTGACTTAACACACTTTTCCAGCCCAACATAGCTTTAGAGATGGATAAACCTATGAGGCACACATCCATAACTACCATACGTTTCTGAATTTGACTTACTGGACTTAACACAAATGTAGAGAACATTTCTATCTATAACTCTATGGACATATCTCAATTTTTTAGGATGGCGGACTTAACTCTCTTTGCCCGCGCACCCCAGAAATAAGGAAGCAAATTATATGAAAATGACAATGATATAAAGTTGAAATAAATGCCCTAAAAATATAAAATGACAAAAAATGACCAAATAAAAATACATTTCTATAATCTAGAGGCCATGATTAGGATTTATCTAGAAGTTGGTAATGTTTAAGCAGCATCAGTAAAAAGATGACATGTCATTAAAATCCGGGCCCTGATAATAACAAACATATGCAGTCAATCCTCGATATAATGCCCATCTTTACAGTGCCACCCTCGCCCTGGACCAATAAATGCAAGTGGATGATTCTTCTCCCATATAAAATACATAACAAAACCTTGTTACTGTGCCAATTCATTTAGTGCCAGTGAATATAAGAAATTTCCATCCGCGCATCTATGGTGATGCCTATGGTAACGCCAATGGTTCCATCTATGGTGACACCCAGTCACACCACTTAGCACGTGGCTCCTCCCCTCCAGAGCGTATAGTCCACTCAGTGCGACGTGTCTCCATTAAGCCACACCCATCGGCTCGGGGCTCCAGTCTGTTCATTTAGAGAGTCGCCATCTTTCTAGACGTGTCAATTTCTCGAAGCTTCGCGGCATTGTGACAATATATACATTTTCAAAACGCGTGAATTTGGTGTGCCCTACTAAACTAATACCACTGTTCATTTCATAACCTAACCAACCTAACCTAACCTAACTTTCACTAAAACAGAATCTACCTGCCACTACTTACGTTAATGCAAGAAGGACAGTTGGTATCCTGCTTTGCAGTTGGCATCATGTTTCGCTCAGTAATCGTAATACGGCTGGCATGTTTTTCGACTAATAAAAGTAACTTATTGAAAAGGATAAAAATACAAGATCAAGTTCTAAAAACTACTCATTCGACCCCTTAATCAATTCCTTGAACAAAAGTAAGTATATTTAATCAAGTGTCCAGTTCAAGAAAGGAAAATTGTAATGTCGAGGAGATTTCTTAAATATAGCTTGCATTGATTTTTTTTTTCGGTTGCAGAATTCTTTTAAAACTAGCGCAAATGTTAGGAAGATTATTTAACAAACATACTGTACTGTATTTCTAAGAAGTGAATGTAATTAATGTTTTGTGCTGCTGGAATGAGGAAGCTATATTAAGAATTCAGAATTTTAGTTTTAATGTAGAGTTTAAAAATAACTATAGGCTACTGATGATATTAAATTTTGTCTCATTAAATATGCACACTTAATTAATTTAGTTGGTATTACACAGTTCTCTCAACTTTTAATTTTTAATGTACCTATTTATTGAAACTGGAAATGTTGATGGTGTCGAGTATCGAGGAAAAAATCATGTATCGGTATCAAGTATCGAAAAAATCTGGTATTGACCCATCCCTAATAATAATGTAAGTTAACTTAGATATCCTGGACCCTGCTTCATAGAACTTGCTAATAATATCAGTTAATAATATTAGAACCCATAATATTATTCATTAGTTATCAAAATCTTGTTTCATAGAGATATGAACACTACCGGTACTCATAAAATCTCTTCACTAATATTATTAGTTCATTAGTCAGGCACTTAGGCTTATGTACTAAACTTTAACCTGAAATCCTAAAAACTTGTTACGTTGACAAAAATTGACAAAAATTCCTTTGATGGCAATTGTAAGTTTTTTCTAAATAGATAGATAAATCAGAGTAATTCATTTTCCACAGTTTTAAGATCACGATATCTGAATTACATGGGTTTGAGAATAACTTATTCCTAAATATACTTATAGAAAGACACCTAATAGTATCAGTAAATCTTATTAGTTCTGCAGTCTATGAAACAGTTTACTAATAATATTAGCAATATTTACTAATAATTTTGTGCCATGAATTCATGAATTAGAAAAATTCTTATGAAACAGAAGGCTAATAATAATAATAATAACTAGAGTCCGGATTTCCATGCAAATGCATGTTTTTATATACTTCGGTTACACTTCTCAAACTTTGTAGCTACTCATTACATGACTTATGGATCCCAAATAACCATATTTTTTCCATGCATGTTTGCATATTTCGGCCTTTTTATGGCAAAATTCATGCATAATGCATGTTTTGGATTTTTTTGGTTTAATGTAGCATATTCAGACGTTTTTAATGCATATAAACCCTCATTTTCTGGTTTTAGTGCATAATATCAACTTACCATGCATAACTGTGCATATTATGAATGTGCCTCCCTGAAATCTCGGCTTTTCAAAGAAACGTAAAAATGTTGCATGTATTACCATTGTTATATTTTGATTGACTTGGCAACAGAGTTTGCACCTGCATGAATTTGAGAGTGCAAACTACTGTTTACCCTAAATAAACAGTAATATAATACACAAGGCTACAAAAGAAAATGCCGTCTCGCCGACCCCCACCACCTTCCATTGAAAGAAAACTACTAAACAGAATGTTCACTGCTTTAATTTGTCAGTCACTAGCCATTGTTGAAGACGTTGAATAATTAACTTTATAATTGTGTTGTGGAGTGTGACAGTTGGGTGTGACAAATGGGTGTGACAGGGAAAAACTTATGAAGGTACTTAATTCAAATCCTGATCTTAAACTTCTGAAAACAGTGAAGAACGTATTGTGTGGAAAGTGTAAAGCACATGGAATTCGATCTCACCCTCAGTCAAATTTCTTCCCTTAACTGTTCCTTAACTAAACTTCTTCCCTGTTACTTCTTGTGAAGTAGAAAGATCCTTTTCTGCCTTCAAGAATGTCCTAACTGAAAATGCACGAGTTAAAGTGAGGATAATTTGGAAAAAGTCGTATATTGTTTTAAGAGAAATTTAAGTATATTGCAGTACAGTGCGGATTTTTGATAGTGCATGTTTCGCCCTTCATTGCGCATATTTGGAGATATGATAGTGCATGAATGCATGCATGTTTTTAAGTTTGATAGTGCATGAAAATCCGGGCTTTAATTATAACTAATATTATTATGTATTTGCTAATAATATGAGTGTAAGGGAGCATTCACACCGAAGTAGCATGCCACTTGCGACATGCTACCTGGATGCACGCTGCACGTTACTCATTTTAAATCCCAAATAAACAAGTTCAAGTCTTCACACCAAAGTAGCGTGGCAATAATGCAGGTCGCAGAGTGCGACATTCATTTCTTCAGATAGATCTGGACTTATTTCATGCGACGCTACTCGGGATGACGCATGCGTACAGTTGCCTTTTCAGCTGTTTTCTAATTGTTAAGAAAATTCAACACATATTTGCTTGTGTAGTGGTAGATTATGTCAAAGATGTCATGAAAACTGCTGGAAAGAGAGCTATTTAACACACAATTTGTACATGCGTAGACTATACGATACGACAATCGAAACTAATAGGAAAAAATCCTGGATTAAAATGGCTGAAACTATATCCTCTTTTGGTAAATTACATTACTTAAAATGGGTTTCTCAATTGTTCAAGGGAAATATATAATGTACGTTAAACTGCAGATCGCATTCGCTACTTCGGTATGAATGCAAAACTGTGAACCATGCAACTCGATGTGCAGCGTGCATCCAGGTAGTGCGATTCGCATTCTATTCTACTTCGGTGTGAATGCTCACTAAAAGTTCTATGAAAAAGGGCCCTGTTTATGGTCACCCTACCCTACACAATAATGGGTTAACCAACATGAATTCAGGTGGTGTGTGATAGAAACAGGAGCACTCACATTCATATAACATGGTTAATATCGTCTCCGTCCTCTTCTCCGCATGGCATCTCAGTCTGTAGTAGCAGTGGAGCGACTCTGTATAGCTGAGTCTCAGGGACTGTTTGCAGCACAATGACGAATCTTTGGAACCCTGGCTTCTTACGGGCTCAACACATTGAGAGCAAGCTGTAAGAGCAAACCATGTCTATCAGTGACTATCAGGCATTACAAACAAACTCATTGGGAACGTTCAGACTAACAATAGAAATGAATTACAACAGGGTATGAATGTGATGGATGAAATGTTAAGGGTGTTAAGATGTATCTTAATGTTACAGATATGTCTTAGTATAGATATTTATTAATTTAGTTTAGTGTCATCAATTATAAAGCTAGCATATTGTTTGATATATAATTATACTAAAAATTGTCACTAAATGAAACACAAAAGGTATTTAATATACAAATTTATTATAGGCTTAATGAGTAAAAATTGATGTATTAAATCTTGACTATTCCTGAAACACCTATTGTATACTGGCAATAAATAATAATAATAATAATAATAATAATAATAATAATAATAATAATAATAATAATAATAATTATTATTATTATTATTATTATTATTATTATTATTATTATAGAGGTAGCACAAGCTTCAATCTTGTGCCATTCTAAAAATAGATTTGCATGTTTTAAAACTTAAATTTTTTAGGATATTTGTCTAGAATAACTATAAAAACTTGTAACAAATTAAATGAATACAGTAGAAACCCGAAAAAGCACGGTTTGAAATACCACGGATTTGGATGTAAGGCGGGGGAAAGTATGTCCCCCAATAAAAAAAAAATACCATAGTTTTATAAATAAGATTTTTATTTTGAAAGTTGAGTTAAAACAGTAAAAATTCTGCAAAGAGCAATTCTGCACTACTTTTTTTTTTTAACCGTTAGACCCGCCCTCACCTGTTAGTTGACCGTCACCACTGCATTCCAAAGGATTTAGCAGAAGTAACGGGACATGGAATGAATAGTGTAGTTCTATAAGGATTAAAAAAATCTGCATTTGCCAGAAATTCTTAAAACCTAGGAAAGTTGAAATATGATTTTAGTTTGAATCACGCATTCAGATTGTAAAGTTGCAAGTTCGGAATACAAAATGTTGCAGAAGCATAAGTATAAATTGTGTGCAGTGTAATGTAAGTTGGGAGAAACTTCTCGAAATAGTTGCAGTGACTCTGGATATTATACCTGAATGTTACAGTGTATGTTTTAGTAAATGTTGTACGTTACTCTCGGGAATTAGAAAAATTATTGCGCCCCATCTGCGAAAGAAAGCCGTAAGTTGAGATCAGTTACAGGACTGGATTAAATAGCATAAATGGTTAGTAATTTTTAAAACTATATTTTGTATTGCTGTATAACATTGTAATTTATTAGTGAACCAATGTTCCCCTTCGCGGGGTCGATTTTTGTCACTTCTTCGGTCACATTTCGATATACCGTGGTAAGGTTATAACACGAGGATAAAGCATGTCCCCCAAAACCGCGCTATACCGGGCTTCTACTATATTTACTAGGGATGGGTCGATACCTGATTTTCACAATACCAATACATGATTTTTTCCTCAATACTCGATCCCGTCAACATTTTCAGTTTCAATAAACAGGCACATTAAAAATTAAAAGTTGAGAGATTTGTGTAATACCAACTAAATTAATTAAGTGTGCATATTTAATGAGACAAAATTTAATATTATCAGTAGCCTATAATTATTATAGTTTTTGGAACAGTCCACTTACAAGTGTTTGTTCAAAAATTACAGTTGGGTTTGGACAGTCAGCTTTCTTGTTGGTGGTTATTGAAAAGTTTTATAGGAAACGAAACAATTAAAAATCTCTTCTGTTTGGATTTTAAAAATCAGAAAGTCTTTATTTATGACTAGACAAAAGTCACAGAGTGATTTTCTCCACTTCATGGAGAAATAGAAGTATTTACTATTGTAGACTACTAAAAACAGAAAGAGATGCCACATTTCCTTAAATTGCAGAATTACCAAAGTATCAAAAAAGTATCGAGCAAGTTTTTTTAAGTACCGGTATCGCTCGATGCTGATACCTGTAAGTATCGAGGTATCAAAAGTATTGAGGACCCATCCCTAGTATTTACATTTTTTTTACCACAAGATAAATGTCTGCTTAAACTAACGTTAAAATTTCAGGACCAAATCTTGAAAACTGCGAGTTTTGTACTTAAAATAAAAGAGAAAACATTCATACCTGGCATTTCATCAGGTGCTTCAATTTTCTTTCGCATTTGCTTTATTTCCTTTTCAAGTTCTCTTAAGTGGGATTTCAGTTGCTCAAACTCTCCCTTGAGCTGGTCATGGCATTTCTTTTCTTGGTTATACTTGCTACTCTCTGTGTTTCTTTCTTGTATGACAAATATCAATTGTTTAGTCAGTGCTTTTTCCGAAATTTCTGCTCTCTCCACACGACACCTTAGCTCATTGCACTCTAGTTTACTAACATGCAGTGCCTTCTCATTATAAACAAGCATTTTGCGGAGATTGTTTCGCTCCTCATCAAGCGCCTCTGCTTCAAGTTCCATGCCCTCATACTTGTTCTTGAGATCTGTTTTGATTGCATAGATTTCTTCTTCTTTTTCCATTTTGACTCTGGCCACTTCTCCCATCCAAGTGTCTAGAACAAAAGTAATGACCAGGGCCCGGATTTTAATGACCTAAAATTGTTTGAAAAATTACCTATAAAATGACCCTAAATTTTAAAGAAAATTACTTAATAATTATAAAAAATGACCTAAAACTGATATTTTATTTACAAAAAAAATATTACTGTATAGATAAAGTTATAGACTACTTTGTACATAATTGTAATAGCTGTAAATAACTGTAATGTTGTGAATGTTCTTTTCTCAGCAGTGTTGCCATGTCTACTTATTTTGAAGGAGATTACCTTTTTTTAACATTGTCTACTTTTCTACTTTAAAACTTTTAGAAACATAGCAAATCTCCTTACTTTATGACATTTTCCTTTTAAAATATATTTTTTTCCTTTTTTTCTGATCTTACTTTGTCATGGAATGTAGTTAAATGTAAATGGAGATCAAAATCAAAGTCTAGTTCGGTGCTGAAACATGGATAATCGACATTTTTGTCGAATAGGTCCTTGACGGTGAGAGTGGACATGTATGAGAGCGAGGACAATTAAGTTAAAAGTGACAACCCTGTAAAATGTGTGGATGCAGCTATGAGAATGACAAGATGGAATCTCTTACATTAAACATTACATCACTTATAACTCTATATAACTCTATAATTAGGTCACATCCAGAAATAGTACATATTATGAACAACAAAAAATTCAATAAGTTTATAAAAAATCTTATTTCATAGTTCAATAGTTGCTTCACTCTGTACTTAGTAGACAATTAAGGAACGATTTTATTTGTAATAACTCGGGGTTTCAATTTTTGTTCTTACTACTTTTCCTTTTTTTCTTTTTACTTTTCTGTCCTTTCTTTTTTATCATGATTTTTTAGGTATTGATTTAATTATATTTTCTTTATGTATTTGTATTTTGTAATGTGCCCGAGCACGAGCGCTTGCTCATTCGGGTGTTCTTGTTTTGTATAAATATTTAAATAAGAATAAAATATCTCACAAAATCTCACTTTAGGCGTTTTGATGTGAATTTTAGGATATGTTTTTGAAAACGACCAATATTTTCCATGTATATTTATGGAAAAGTGGTAGGCCTACCGATTTAAATTTGAAAATCTACTTTAATCTCCTTCTTTTTTTGGTACCAATCTCCTTTTTTTGGCCAAACAGGGGTTGGCAACACTGTCTCAAGGAGATTTACACTGGCACTGAAGCACTGGTGAGTCAAAATTTGGCATTTCCTTTTGTGGTCTGCTGGATTATATTGTGGTTTATTGAGGGTAAACAGTAGTTTGCACTCTCAAATCCAAGCAGGTGGGAGACTCTGGTGCCAAGTCAATCTAATAACAATAACACTTATGAACTAAGACACCAAAGTCACTTTGAGGCACCAAGATGAGGTTATATTTAGGACTTTTGGGTCATATTTAGTAATTTTTAAGGTTATATTTGCAGACTTATTTTCCACTTTTTTAGGTCATAAACATCCAAACCCTAATAATTATCAATCGTTCAGTTTATGAATGATTCGCATGTAAGTGTTAATAAATATTTTCAAACTCATGTTCGTCGCATCGATGCACATCGATAATTTACAATCCATCGTTGCCAGATAGAGATAGGTTTCCTGCGGCATCGAATATACGGCCATTTTTAAGACTGGCAAGAATTTGAAATTGATCGCGTATAAGATGCACCTGAATTTTGGAGGCAGTTTTTGAAGAAAAAAGTGCATCTTATTAATGTTGTTATTAATGAAGGTATGAGGGATTAAATACAAATTGTAAACTGTTTACAGGTTGTCAGAACATTTATTTAACTCACCAATAATAATTTAACAAAACTATCACTGTTCCAGGTGGGACATTACGGGTGGGACAAAAATTCCCTTGTTTGTTATTTTACATAGTAATTAACCACACATATTTTTTGAAGTTAATCTTATGCCACATTGTACATTAAGATGTATATTTTCTCAAATGAAAATGGACATAGCTTATTACTCTTGACTACTGGGTATTAAAAAGTGTTAAAATCATGCTAAAAATGGCAAAAAAAAGTAACTCAACACAATAAATAAGTAAATTGACAGATTTTACACATGAAACCTCTTCAGATACACCTAAGTCCTTCATATTCGGAGAATTTGAGGTATTAAACTTATTTTTGACCACCCAATTACAATAATTTTATAACTTCTCTCTTTGAGGGAAAAATTCCCATATTTTATGAAATGGCTGTAGTCTAAAACTGAAACACAAGTTAATTAGATAATTTGCATTTCAAATAGCTTTTCTTGACATTTATAATTACCTCCCATCTTGACATAATCAGACAAGAAGTCATTTTCTGCAGCCCTCAATTCATCTGTTTTATCCTTCAGTTTCTTCTCAAGGAGATTGATGTATCTTTTGAGCTCCTGAGTCATATCACTGTGCTTGGGTTGCTCGACACACTGCAACAACAACAACAACAACAACACATAAACTCATCTGCCCAAATACAAGTCTTGGCTCTCAGAATAATATAAACCAGTTTAGTATTAAAGCCATTTTCGAGAAAATCGGCAAAAACGTCGTTCTCTGTAAAGTGATTGTAAAAAATAATTGCATCCCCGAAGGATACATAACTCAAATAAAACCCAATGATTTTTTTTCTCGAGGTAGGTTGTTCACAGACACTCAGACATGTTTCTGAAAATAGCAATTTTGGATTTATGGATTTATGTTAAAAACTTTACATTGAGTTTTGAGATGGAAAACATTACTTTCTCTACCTATTGGTACAAAAGACATTGATCTGTCTGTGGAGTCAGCTGATCAATGCCATTGAATAATCATTAAAAAGCTTTTGGATTGAAAACCAATTGCTATTGTAACGTGGAATTTTAATTCCACGGTTTCTCCGCCTGTGTTCTTTGGTGTGACGTTATCTAGTACTGTGCTGCCCTCGCGTGGCAGGCTTAGGAGGTTCACCGCGCTCCCATGACTGACAGACTTGCCGAGGGTTTCAGTGAGTGAAGTTGTGTGGAGTCCTGCCGGGGAGAGCCTTCTTCGTCTGTCATGTGAGTTGCGAGATACTGTACTATGATTTCAATACAAGGTTAATATGTGCCTTAAGCACGCTTATATTATAGTATTTCTTTATCATGAAAAAGAAAGTTAACCCAAGTAATCATTTGTGTGCATCAGGCACTTCTATTGCTGTAGAAATTTTCTAAAGATGTTCAAGAAGCAGCTCAGCGTAATCCATGCTGCAGTAAATGTTAGTTAACATTCCCTCATATTCTATGCTACGCAGGTATGACAACGCCTTGCCCCCTCAGTTAATATTTTTACCTCTTATAGGTAGTTTAACATGTTTGTTGTGAGTGAAATTACGAGAGCATTAATAATTGTATCTTGCTATGTTTGAGATTTGTTAATTATTTGGACTTGCCGACGTCGCCATTTTGATGGGCGTTTCCCAGTCGAATTTTGATAGCCATCTTAAATTATCCTCTGCTTAAAGTAATTCATTCTTCCTAACTAGTTTCGGGGATTAAAGATTCGATTGTGTATCAGGATTATATTCAGACACCCTGTAGCATTTCGTGCTTGTATTAAATCAAGTATTTTTGTTAGGTTCATATTTTGTAATGATTGTTCACTTAAAAAAGGTGATGTAAAAAAGGTTTTTAATAAGATTGATAGCTTGTTGTATTTGCTGACTTCGACTGGTTGAATTATATCATATGAAGTATAATTGATATAAAGATATTAGGCACTAAAATTTGTATAGACTTAAAATTACTGGTTTTCATTAATTCTGTTTGCTCTCACGCCCATTATTACTTAACTTCTCTAGATTGGTATTATATGATGTGAATATTGTAAACCCCCCCCCCTATTCCGTATTATAATTTCACATATTATAAATTGTTATAGATTCATTCTAACCTAGGTAGGCCTAAAATTCCTTCCGTTTTGTGTACGCATTTTGGTTATCAGATTAGATATATTTTTCGATATTTCTGCAAAAGTTTTGCTTCTGGCATTTTCTCCCCTTGCATAGTTAGTTTTCTGGCCTTCCCTCATTCGCTAAATTTGCATTTTGAGATTTTTGCCTGGTTTTCTAAATTACCTTTTCTGGTTTATTTTGATTTTTTTTTTTATATATTCTATAGTAACTTATTCCCTTTTTCGGAATTAATTTATTTTTTTATTCTTTTATTTGAGCCTGATTTAAATTTAACTTCACGTTTATTCATTTTTTGTTCACTTTATTTTCCTGGTTAGATTGAAGCCTCTAGTCTTATTGTGACTTTTTGGACTGCGCATTTTCCAGTAAATTGATTTTCCAATTTAAGGTTTTTCTAAATTTATGTCCACTTAATTATATCCTCATGTAAATCGTTTTTCTGGTCCCTCTTGTATTTTCGCTGACCGTTATTATCTTAAATTATTTGAATTTGTGCTTCAGCTTTTCTTATTCAATTATTTGCTGAGTATTAGTATTTATGCTGTTAGAAAATTATTGCTGCTTTCACACCATTTGCATTTCCCTAAGCTTACGATTGATATTATTCTACATAATTCATCAGTCAGGTTAGATTAGTTTGCATTGATCCTGCTTTGCACTTAGTGAAATTTTGGATGAGGATTGGATAGTTAGCAATCGTTGGGTATAATTAATAGCCATGGTGTGTCTTATTTGAGATGCTTTATTTATTGTATATTTAACATTGAATTTATGCAGTGTTAATTACTGCTATTTAGAATTACTCCGTTTTAATATTGTTACTGGAGTCTATTTATTAAACATTGTTACTGGTTTATGGAATATAACCTGTTTTCTGTGCTGCTCCTTGATCTTGCCCTCTACTTGCCTCATTCTGGAGAATGCGATCTCCCTCTGTTGGGCAATTCCTCACGTCTTCCTGTAAAGAATTAGTCCTTCTAATCTAATCAGCAACTTGTTTACCTTATAAATATTTCAGACATTATTCTTATATTGATAATTGGGTATTCAATGACTCTTGTATCTATTTATTCTGAGAATCAAAGTTATTATAAACCTTTCTTAAAGTTTATTATATTAGCAACGCCTATAAAGTTAATGAGTTTTCACTATTCAGAGAACATTTGCAAACGTTGCATGGTAGCAACTCTTCAGTCGGAGGCGAGGGAAGTATATATGCCTCGCATATATAGAGATATGCCCATATTTATATAGATATATTTACAGAGATTGTTAATTCCACCTTTTTCATTCTATTCATTATGTCTCTCAATTTGCAACTTTCGTGGGACTTCCTACGGAAAGATGAAATCCTTTTTGAAATTAAAGCTAGAGGCGTATCGGCTGATGAAACCGCTGATGCGGCCTCCTTATTATCTCGCCTTAAGCAAGTAGCTTCTCAGTACACTCCTTCTGCTCAGTTATTAACTCTTGATGATCCAGATAATGAATTTCGTTTACTGAAACGTAAGGTCACTGAGGTAGTAGATTCTGTAAATGAAATATTTTCCGATCCTGAAGCTTCTACCAAACAGAAGAAGCGACTTATCCACAGAGTTAAGCACATAGAAAACAGGATTATTCTGATTCAGCAAATTCCGGATACTGGTTTAGATCAGGGGGAGCTTACTAAATTAAGGGAAATCTTGTTAGCCCCTTTTTCTGTTTGGGACATTGAGGATAGTGAGCAAATGGTTACCACTGTAGATGCATCTCAAGGTGGGGCCTCCTCATCTACTTTGTTAGTTAACTTGGATACTCCGAGGGTTCAGGATAATTCTTCGGCTATGGCTCAACCCACAGTAACTCCTCCCTTGTTGCCTCTTCAAGGAAATATTCAAAATACCTTTACTTCAAATTTCCAGGCCTTTCCTCAACATCAGAATTTAACTCAGACACAGCTTACAGATTCGGTTTCTCCAAATTTAAATGTAGTGCCGAGTTTTTCTCAAGCCGTATTTTCACCACTTAAGATGGCTCACCCGCTTCAGAAGATGCTTGATTTACAGAAACAGTTTGCGGTGTCTACCATGGATGAAGCTATCAAGTTCCTTAGGTTTTTGGTAGAATTTTCTGATTTAGCTAAGTCTTTTGCGGTTCAAGAGTTTATTGTATTGCAAATGTTGCTCAGTTTAGTTTCAGGCCGTGTATTAGATATTTTACAATCTGTCTTAAGAACATCTAAATCTATTACCTTGTTTCATTCTGAGATTTTGAGGCAATTTATTCCCTCCAGGCCACGTATAGCTTTAGTGTCTTCACAGTATTATAGACCTCAGCGTGTGGGTGAAAATTTTTCTGATTATGTGACAGATATTAAACTTCATGCTGCCCTTTTTCAAATTCCTGATTCAGAGAATCAAATGGTAGAACTCATCATTTCTGGGTTGAATCCGATTACCCGCTCATACTTGGCGTTTGCTCCTCGACCTCGCACTTTTGAGGATTTGTGTGCTCTTGGTGCGACTGTTTCTGAGGTTGAGAGTGGTGATGCCTGTCGGGTTCCATCTAATTCTGCCCCTTTGTTGGAGCCGGTTCCTCCTAGCACTAGCCCTCAAGTTAACTTTCCGAGGCATTCTCGTAATTCTGTTCAAACCAATTCTAATAGGGATGTTCGTACTTGCCATTATTGTAGTCAGGTTGGCCATTTAATTAGAAACTGTCCTACTCGTATTCAGGAATTTCAGCAGCGGCCTTCTGCTTTTGCTAGTGAATCTAGGATTGTTCGTAGGTGTACTTATTGTGATAAATCTGGTCATTTGGTTGCCGATTGTCGAAAGAAGTTTGCTGACATGAGCCGTAGGCCTACTGTTTCTGCACCTAGGACGAATTTCCGCCCATGACTAGAACCTTCTCCTGTTTCTATGCCTTTTTCTGATGATGCCAGAGATCGTGACAAACAGCTATTATTATCTATGGGTTGTTCAGGTCGTGTCCCCAATCATTTGCCAGTTCTTTCGATTTCTTTAAAAAAAATTTCTACTAATGCCTTGCTAGATTCCGGGGCTGCTAAGTCGTGTATTAGTAGGCAGACGTTAGCTGATCTTGGCATTTCTGTTTCTAAGCTTTTACCCTACTCTGAGAATACGGTTAGTGCAGATGCTTCTCCTATTTCTATACTAGGGAAAATTGCTCTTAAGGTGAAAATAGCTAAATTTTCTTGGAAGGTCATGTTTTTGGTAACTAATACCCTGGTGTTTCCGGTGATTCTGGGAGCGGATTTTGCCCGTTTCTCTGGCTTGACTCTAGATTTTCAACGCAGTGTAGTCTATTTTCCATTTGAACCCACTTATCAAATTAGTTTCGCCATATCTTCTCTTAAGCCTGTAGTTCAGTCCTCCAATGCTTTTGTAGACCAAAACTTGCTCCGGTCCGATGAGGTTTCTGATCAACCAGTTGATTTAAGTCATTTACTTCCCGATCAACGTGCTCAAGTTCTCCAGATTATTTCTGATTTCCCTCTAGTATTAAGTGACAAGCTTGGGGTCACCAATGTTTTGGAGTATCAAATCCAGGTTACTGATAGGGTGCCTGTCCGCCTCCCTCCTTACAGACTCTCACCGCCTAAGCTGATGGTCATGAGATCCAAAATAAAGGAAATGCTGGATAAAGGTATAATTCGACCCTCGCATTCCGCCTATTCTAGTCCAATCTTTTTGGTCCCTAAGGGCGAAGAAGATTTCAGACCTGTCATTGACTTTCGTGCTCTCAATCAGAAAATTATCATAGAATCCATGCCATTACCTGACATCCATTCAGCAGCTCACTGGTTTGCGGGAGCCACCGTTTTTTCTTCTTTGGACCTTAATAGCGCCTATAACCAGATCCCTCTACATGAATCTTCTCGTCATCTTACTGCCTTTTCCACAGAGTGGAATCATTTTGAATTCTGCAGACTTCCATTCGGTTTAGCAACCGGGGCGCAGGTGCTGACCAGATTGTTGGACAAGATCTTTTCAGATATTAAGTTCGTCTATGTATATCACTACCTCGACGATCTGGTCATTTACAGCAAAGACTTTGCATCCCACATGTTGCATCTTCGGGAGGTATTTCGTCGCTTGCAGGAGGCTGGCCTTACCGTCAAGCCAACTAAGGTGCGGTTTGCCCGACCGCAACTTAGTTTCATCGGCCATTTGATCTCTCCGGAAGGCGTCGCTATCGACCCAGAGAGGACGGTGGCAATCAGGAACTTTCCACCTCCGTGCAATGTCAAAGCAGTGGCGCGTTTCATTGGCATGGCCAATTTCTTCGCCAAATTCATCCCTAACTTCTCGGCTCGGGCGGCGCCCTTGAATCGTTTACGACGCAAAGGTGTCGAATTCAAGTGGACGGAGGAGCACCACCTCGCTTTTGAGGATATTAAGAGTGCCATCTCCAACCCGCCCATCTTGGCCATGGCGGATTTCTCGCGTACGTTCATCGTTCAAACTGATGCCTGTGCTGCTGGGCTAGGCGCCGTATTGCTTCAGGAGTTTCCTGAAGGACGGAAGCCAATTGCGTATGCGTCGCGCTCGCTGACTGCCCAAGAGCAGCAATTTTCCATCTATGAGATGGAAGCTCTGGCAGTTATTTTTGCCCTGGAGAAGTTTCGCATGTATGTCGAGCACGTCAACTTCATCTTAGAGTGCGACAACCAAGCGTTGTCTTGGTGTTTGGCTCGACCTCGCAAGACGGGCCGACTAGCTCGATGGGCGGTTCGCCTATCGGCGTTTAAATTCTCCACGGTCCACATCCGCTCTTCTGAAAACATCTTAGCAGACTCCTTGTCGCGGATGTTTGAGGGTTCCGCTAGACCTTCTGTGGAAGAAGTTGCTCCTATTCAGGGTTCTGGGGTGTCATCTAGGCCCCCTCAGGAAGTAATTGCTCCTCTGTTGACTGATTTTCCTCTTGCATTTTCTGATATTGCACAGCAGCAACTATTAGATCCCGATTTGTCTGTCATCATTGACAAATTGAAAGGTGGATCTGCTGTTAGCAACTTTTGCCTGGTTAAAGATACCTTACAGATCCAAGTGGGGAGATGTAGGCGTCACAAGATTGTTCTTCCTTCTGTTCTTAAGGACATGGTTTTCAGCTATTTCCATGTTTCCCCGATTGGTGGCCATTTGGGTCTCAAGAAAACCTTAGCGAAGATCCAGGTCTCCTTTTGGTGGAAAGGCATGTTCTTGGATGTCCGTGATCGAGTTAGATCATGCACTATTTGTTCCATGTCTAAGCCCTCTCTCAATACTCGCATGGGTTTCTTGTCATCTACTGTTGCCCAAAGGCCATTTGAAAAACTGTTCATCGACTTCCTGGGAAAACTTCCACGTTCAAAAAAGGGAAATACTTTTATATTTGTGGTAGTCGATGCTTTTTCAAAATTCACTTGGTTGTTTCCCATGCGAGACTCTCGTACAGAAAAGGTTATTTCTAGTTTAGCTTCCATTTTTCAGGTCTTCGGCTTCCCGCAATTTATCGTCTCGGATAATGGCCCGCAATTTATTTCTAGACTGTTCAAGGACTTCTGTTTCCGTTCAGGTATCTCTCATATTACTACTACTCCGTACTATCCTAATCCCTCCCATGCGGAGCGCGTAATGCGAAATTTGAAAAATGCGCTTATTGCATACCACCACAAAGATCATTCGCAGTGGGATATGAATTTGTCGTGGCTGCAATTCGCATTTAACACTGCAATACACGAATCGCATGGTTTTGCACCTTTTTCTCTGCTTTGTTCTTTCGCGCCCAATCACCCTCTCAGTAACGTCTGGGGTATAGCGGATTTGTTGCCTGATTCCCCGTCTCCTGATGATCTGACCAGTACTTGGAAAGCTGCAAAGAGGAATTTGTTGAGGGACCATGTTAAGCGTGCTGTGACATACAATAAAGGTAGAGTTCCCAATCCATTTGTCATTAATGATAGGGTCATGTGCAGGAATTATCCTCAAAGCAAAGCTATTTCGAAGTTCGCCAGGAAGCTGGCTCCCCGCTACGTTGGTCCATATAGGATAGTGGACATTTTGAGCGGAGGAGTCACCTTCCTAGTGGAACACCTATGTGATAAATCAGTAAGGCGTTGTCATATATCGCAGCTCAAGAAATGTTAAGCCCAGTTTTAGGCTATCTTGCTGTTTTTTGTATTGGGTAGTTAATGAGTTATATTTTATGGAAATAATGTATAAGTGTTTATATGTATAATTATGTAGATAAGTAATTGTCTAGTTAACTTTCTCTTTCATAACTATTTAAAGTTTGGAATTTGTTGTAAACATTGTATAGTAATTGGTATATCGCAACTCACTCGTGACTTGGAATTTTCCTCCTCGGCAGTTTCGCTCCTTTACCAATAAAGGGGGCCCCCTTGAAAAAAAAAACACAAACTAAGAAACAAAGAATCCTGGCAGTAACCTTATATTATGCTTAGAAAGGCATGATCTCCCTTACAATTGGGATCAATAAAATAACAAAAACCTCGGCATCGACTTATTATTATGTTGGATGGACATTATTAATTCCCAACAACATTCTGCATAAACAAATTGATATTAAATACAAAAATAATTTTATGAACTTTAAGTAAACAAAAAAAAGAAGAAATCCTCGCCTAAGTAAAACAAACTAAGTGTAATGTTTTCTCCAAGCACATGTGCATATCGACATCAGTTATAGTGGACAGTTAAAACAAACAAAAACTGATTTTGGAGCTCTCAAGCTGTGAACCTTCTATTTTCAAAGGAGTGATATTTCCAAAGACATTCATCCAATTCAAGAATCCTTTCCTCTCACTGTGGCTGTACTAGTCTCCTCCCTGTGAGAAGGTGTGAACCTTTACTTATGACTCTGAATAATGTGTTTCATGTACGAGCTGCTCTATGAAGAGGATTTCTACGTGTCAAATCTGGGCCTGGAAGCCATGGAGTTCCTGCTGGCTTGTTTGGAGGTATATGGCCATTGCCTCTGGACTTTCTGTATGGATGCCTCATGGGGTATGCAACCCCGCCTTCTACTTTGTCACTCCATGTGGGTGGCCGGAGACATCCTCATCTTGCTCATCCAGCAGTCATCGATCTTAGAACATGCATGGTGTTCTGTTGACTTCGCCCTCTTCTTCTTCAGCTCAGCTATATTCAAGTATTTCAGCTAAGTATGGAACTTGCTGATTTTGCCTCGATCGCCGGATTTGGACATTTGGCGTTCATTCATGCTTCGTGCTGTATTATGCATTTCTAAAGCAAGATTATAACTATTATTGGATGAGTCATTTAAAAAAAAAAAAAAAAAAAAAAATTTGGACAATAATTTTTCAACTTGTAAAAAAAAAAAAAGGGGGTTTCTATATAGATATGTGCTGTCAGGGTCTATAAAAAAAAAAAAAAAAACTTTCAAGCAGAATTACACGTCAAGATGGAACCAAGCTACTTTGAAATAATGAATGGTGTAAATGGTGATTTGCTGTACATTGGACATGTGTGAGACTACTGATTTTATATGCTGTCTTGTTATTTAGTATTAGTTTTTTGGGGGTATGTTGATGTTAGCTCAGCTGTTTAGAAATTTTTTTTGGCTATCTTTGTAGTTCTGTATTTAAAAAAAAAAAAAAAAAAAAAAAAAGTTTTTCGTAAAAAACTTTTTTTTTTATGGGACACAGGGGAGTATCTGTAACGTGGAATTTTAATTCCACGGTTTCTCCGCCTGTGTTCTTTGGTGTGACGTTATCTAGTACTGTGCTGCCCTCGCGTGGCAGGCTTAGGAGGTTCACCGCGCTCCCATGACTGACAGACTTGCCGAGGGTTTCAGTGAGTGAAGTTGTGTGGAGTCCTGCCGGGGAGAGCCTTCTTCGTCTGTCATGTGAGTTGCGAGATACTGTACTATGATTTCAATACAAGGTTAATATGTGCCTTAAGCACGCTTATATTATAGTATTTCTTTATCATGAAAAAGAAAGTTAACCCAAGTAATCATTTGTGTGCATCAGGCACTTCTATTGCTGTAGAAATTTTCTAAAGATGTTCAAGAAGCAGCTCAGCGTAATCCATGCTGCAGTAAATGTTAGTTAACATTCCCTCATATTCTATGCTACGCAGGTATGACAACGCCTTGCCCCCTCAGTTAATATTTTTACCTCTTATAGGTAGTTTAACATGTTTGTTGTGAGTGAAATTACGAGAGCATTAATAATTGTATCTTGCTATGTTTGAGATTTGTTAATTATTTGGACTTGCCGACGTCGCCATTTTGATGGGCGTTTCCCAGTCGAATTTTGATAGCCATCTTAAATTATCCTCTGCTTAAAGTAATTCATTCTTCCTAACTAGTTTCGGGGATTAAAGATTCGATTGTGTATCAGGATTATATTCAGACACCCTGTAGCATTTCGTGCTTGTATTAAATCAAGTATTTTTGTTAGGTTCATATTTTGTAATGATTGTTCACTTAAAAAAGGTGATGTAAAAAAGGTTTTTAATAAGATTGATAGCTTGTTGTATTTGCTGACTTCGACTGGTTGAATTATATCATATGAAGTATAATTGATATAAAGATATTAGGCACTAAAATTTGTATAGACTTAAAATTACTGGTTTTCATTAATTCTGTTTGCTCTCACGCCCATTATTACTTAACTTCTCTAGATTGGTATTATATGATGTGAATATTGTAAACCCCCCCCCCTATTCCGTATTATAATTTCACATATTATAAATTGTTATAGATTCATTCTAACCTAGGTAGGCCTAAAATTCCTTCCGTTTTGTGTACGCATTTTGGTTATCAGATTAGATATATTTTTCGATATTTCTGCAAAAGTTTTGCTTCTGGCATTTTCTCCCCTTGCATAGTTAGTTTTCTGGCCTTCCCTCATTCGCTAAATTTGCATTTTGAGATTTTTGCCTGGTTTTCTAAATTACCTTTTCTGGTTTATTTTGATTTTTTTTTTTATATATTCTATAGTAACTTATTCCCTTTTTCGGAATTAATTTATTTTTTTATTCTTTTATTTGAGCCTGATTTAAATTTAACTTCACGTTTATTCATTTTTTGTTCACTTTATTTTCCTGGTTAGATTGAAGCCTCTAGTCTTATTGTGACTTTTTGGACTGCGCATTTTCCAGTAAATTGATTTTCCAATTTAAGGTTTTTCTAAATTTATGTCCACTTAATTATATCCTCATGTAAATCGTTTTTCTGGTCCCTCTTGTATTTTCGCTGACCGTTATTATCTTAAATTATTTGAATTTGTGCTTCAGCTTTTCTTATTCAATTATTTGCTGAGTATTAGTATTTATGCTGTTAGAAAATTATTGCTGCTTTCACACCATTTGCATTTCCCTAAGCTTACGATTGATATTATTCTACATAATTCATCAGTCAGGTTAGATTAGTTTGCATTGATCCTGCTTTGCACTTAGTGAAATTTTGGATGAGGATTGGATAGTTAGCAATCGTTGGGTATAATTAATAGCCATGGTGTGTCTTATTTGAGATGCTTTATTTATTGTATATTTAACATTGAATTTATGCAGTGTTAATTACTGCTATTTAGAATTACTCCGTTTTAATATTGTTACTGGAGTCTATTTATTAAACATTGTTACTGGTTTATGGAATATAACCTGTTTTCTGTGCTGCTCCTTGATCTTGCCCTCTACTTGCCTCATTCTGGAGAATGCGATCTCCCTCTGTTGGGCAATTCCTCACGTCTTCCTGTAAAGAATTAGTCCTTCTAATCTAATCAGCAACTTGTTTACCTTATAAATATTTCAGACATTATTCTTATATTGATAATTGGGTATTCAATGACTCTTGTATCTATTTATTCTGAGAATCAAAGTTATTATAAACCTTTCTTAAAGTTTATTATATTAGCAACGCCTATAAAGTTAATGAGTTTTCACTATTCAGAGAACATTTGCAAACGTTGCACTATGATCTTCATGTAACATGGATTACTGTAGCTACTCTGATCTGTATCGTTACCTTCTTGACATGTTGTTGCTATTATTATTTGTATTTTTATGGACGGGCGGCTACTTTTATTGTTACTTACTTACTTACTTACTTACTCACTTACTTACTCAATGGCAATAGACAATTCCTCAGCAAGCTAAAGGAATATTATCTATTTTATGGAACCCGGAGGTTCATTGCGGCGCTTACCTGAGCCCGCCATTCAACCCTATTCTGTGCTAACTCCATCCAACCATCCCTCGCAAATCCTACTTCCCTTAAATCTATCCTAATATTCTCCTCCCACCTACGTATAGTTCTTCCAGATGGCTTTTTCCCTTCGGGTCTCCCAGTCAATATTTTTGAGATATGTTTTTCCTCCCCCATGCATGTAACATGTCCAGCTCATTTCGTCCTCCGTGATTTAATTACTCTTAGTATATCCGGTGAAGAGTACAGCCCATGAAGCTCGTTGTTATGCAGTTTTCTCCAGTCCCCATTTTCATCTCTCTTAGGCCCAAATATTTTCCTACACACCCTGTTTTAGAGTACACTCAGATTATGTTCTTCCCAATGAGTAAGCGGCGATGTCTCGCATCCATATAATAAAACAGGCAGAATATTATTATTATTATTATTATTATTATTATTAATATTATTATTATTATTGTTATTATTATTATTATTATTATTATTATTATTATTATTATTATTATTATTATTATTATTATTATTATCAATGTTTCTCAGAATACCGAAGATTGGTAAAAGTAACTATTAAAATTGATAGACTAAAATGGTACAAGTCAATCGATCAAGATTTAAACTCAAACCCTGCTAAATTCTGGAGTTATGTTTCAAAGTTACGAAATAAAAATGATCCCGTATTGCATGTTAAAATGAACAATACTATTGTGTCAGAACCATCAAAGTTAGTGAATATTTTCGCAGAGCATTTTCAGATTATAAATACGCCCACTAATGCAGTACCGGGGCCCTATGCTCAAACTGCCACATCTGAATGCCTACATGTTCCAACTGTCACAGATTCCGATGTCTTGGTAGCTATTCGACACTTGAAACCATCTAAGAGTTCGGGACTCGACCAGATACCAAGCTTTATTGTTAAGGGGTGTGCCCCAATACTGACACCTGTACTTACATATGTGTATAACCTTTCGCTGGAAACAGAAACTTTTCCTTCAATGTGGAAAATTTCTGCTATCAGACCGGTACATAAGAAAGGCAAAAGCAAAGAAGTGGCGAACTTTAGGCCCATAGCCATATTAAATACATTTTCAAAAATTTTTGAAACCATCATTCATAAACATATTTCATTTTTCAGTAAAAATAAATTAAATGATTTCCAGCATGATTTTACCAAGGACATGTCTACAGCAACTAATAACTTATTATCACTTTTCTCAATGACATATTTAAAGAAAATTGCTCACAATCGCAATCAGACGCCATATTTTTTGACCTGAGCAGAGCATTTGATGTAGTAAATCACGATCTTCTTGTTAAAAAGTTGAGTAATTTAGGTTTACATAACAAGTATGTCAATTGGTTTTCAAGTTATTTAAGAAACAGATCTGCTCGAGTTAGAATATCTAACTATTTTTCTGAGCCTTTTTACATACCAGATGGTGTACCCCAGGGGTCAGTGTTGGGTCCCTTCTTGTTCTTAGTTTTTATTAACGACATATCTAATATGCTAACATGTAAGAAAATAGCATACGCAGACGACCTATGTATATGGAATAAAATATCTACGGCTTCGGACTGCAAATTACTGCAAAGGAATATCGATTACATACACCAGTGGTGTAAATCGAATTTTATGATAATTAACACCAGTAAGACCCAGAGCATGATATTTAGTAGAAAAACTAACCAAATAATATACAATTATCGTCTTGGCCAAAATATAATAGCACGTTCAGAAAATATAAAATACCTGGGTGTTTACTTAGACTCAAAATTATATTTTCACGTCCATATTGACCATATTTTCACACAGGCTTTAAAAACTCTTGGATTAGTTCGTTTAATTTCTCATAATTTAAAAAGCATAGAGTCATTAATTACTCTTTACAAATTTTTAATTCGCAGTGGCTTAGAATATTGCAGTGTTGCATATAATAGCATTACAGTATCTGACAGTAATAAGCTGGAACGAATACAAAGAAAATTTGTCTCCCTTATACGTAGTAAGTTTAACAGAAATCTGGACTACGATGATATACTTAAGTTAATAAATTTGGAAACATTATATAATAGGCATGTTTCTGCAGATGCTAATTTCATAGCTAAAGTCTTTCGTGGGGAAATACATTGCAAATCAATTTTAGATAGCATAGGGCTATCTGTACCTCATACACGAGGAATGAGAAATCGTACAATTTTTGCTGTACGACAACCGTATGCAATTCCTGCCAACAGATTGGCTATTGCTTGCAATGCCCTATTTAAAAATTCTGATATATTCCACAAGCAGTGATTATTATTATTATTATTATTATTATTATTATTAATTGGTATTATTGTCATTATTATTACTATTATTATTGTTATTATTATTATTATTATATTCACACAGTACTGACAAGGAATCATTAATTGTTTTTGGTAGCACAGCCATGTGTTGCTAATAAGAAGTGGCAAAGTCTTATAATTACAAAATATGACCTGCTTTTCTCAAGTACAAATAAACTTTCTGTGTCTGCAATGAAATAACTCTTGAATGTGCTGACTACACAGTGTTCATGCCATTGACATAGCAGACTTATGCAAGCCAACCAGAAATGTTATATGTTTCAACTTAATGACCACACAGTCAATTAGGTTAAAACTGCAGACTCGACAGTCCGACAGTCAGATGTTTAATTATGCATTAATATGTAATTCCTGTTGTATATCACTAATAATATGACTATCATTATCATAATCATCAATTCCTGTATCATAAACCATTCTAACATTATTTAGAAGCCTACTATTTAAAATTTGTAAAAATTGTTTGTAGCTTCTTTAAATAAATAATTGAATTGAATTGAATTATTATTATTATTATTATTATTATTGTTATTATTATTATTATTATTGTTATTATTATTGTTATTATTATTATTATTATTATTATTATTATTATTATTATTATTATTATTATTATTATTAGTACTAGTACCACAACTACTACTACTGCTACTACTAGGCTTGGAGACCTATAAATCACCTTAAAAAACTTAAAAATATCCTAATAAGCCCTAATTGCTAGAAAAGGAATTTAAAATTGAGATAGAATATACAATACAATGTATCTCTATATATAAAAGCCAAAACCCACTCACTCACTCACTCACTGACTGATCACAGTTTCTCAAAAACCATACAGCCTAGGAACGTGAAACTTGGTACACATATTGCTACTAGGCTCTAGATGCGCACTAAGAAAGGATTTCAAAATCTTTGGCCTCTAAGGGCCTATAAGGGCCAAAATAGGGTTGTAAAGTTATGATATTCACCAAAAAGAATTCATACTGCATGTACACAATCCCCATGGCAACATTATTTTTTAAAACTACACAGGTGGCTTTGCATGACACTATGATTTCATGTAGACCTAATAGATATAAAATTATGAGAAAGGCTATCAATAGAATTCCTATTGATTATTATTAACTATTTTTTGACACGAAGTAAATTTAAAAGGTCCTGGGTTCTATTCTTAAGAGTTGAACTCTTTTCTTATAGCTAGCCTAGGACTGCATTGCAAGAGATAATAAGTAGGCCTAAAGTGTTTCCTATTACAGGCCATGGGGCCCAGAGGGTTCCAAGAAGTGTAGGCTCCCGGATTTTTATACACTCGGAACGTGAACGTGGTAAGGTTGTCAGCGTTACGAACCGACCGCCTTTAGCCCCAGGTAGTTCATACAGTATCAATAGATATAATTTCATGATTAATTTCTATTTTCCAAATTATCTATGTATCTGTACCTTAGTTTTTACACCTCCCTTTTGGGGTCATTTAAGCGACCCACATTGCCCGGGCCTTACAGGGCCGCAACCTGTCGGGAGAGGGATTATCTATGGCTCACATACATACTTTTTGACCAGACAAGGACATGGAGGGCCTCCCGGATGGGTGATCAGCCAAATGCCGGGGCCACCTCCGAGACAACACAAACATGTAAGACGAGATACAACATTCACACACTCACTCTGAACAAGGCGAGGATGGGATGAGGTTGATAATGGCTGCCAGATGATATTCGGAGACCACTAGGGCCTAAAGTTACCAGAGCCTAAAATTACCAGACATTTGTCTCACAGGTGAGGAAAAATCCCGGAAAAAACTCTACCTAGGCAACTTGTTCCGACCAGTATTCGAATCGGAGCCCGCTGCGTGAGACGAGCGAACGCATCCCCTACGCCCAGCTATTTACTGTATGTTTGCCAAAATTGAAAGAGAAAGATTAAATTTTTTAAGACATAATCAGAGTAAACTACGGGTGAAGGAGTATGTTATGTGGAATATAAATACGTCCACCGTGTTGGCTGGACGGCTGATGATTTATAGAAGTACATCGAATCGACTTTAAATTGTGTTCACTTAACCTATATATACATAAATCTAACAATGCGAAGCATTGATGGGTCAGCTAGTTTGTGATATTTTTAATGACTTAAGTTTTAATTAGGGTATGTTCTTCAGGACTCTTTGTTAGAATTAATTCTTAGTACTGTATTAACATATAACTTGGTACAGTGGAGGGTGTCTCAAGCTTACCTGTGTCTCATCCATCTTGTGAGGCACATCACTAGGGAGCCAGTGTTCGCCGGGGAGCTGAAATCTGACATTCTTCTGCAAAATTAGAATAATTTTCATCACGTCTTTTCAATATTTTGCGTATGTCTTTGCTTCGTTGTAATAATGATGATGATCAGGGGCGTATCCAAGATATTTTCTCGGGAGGGGCTGTAAGTCTAACACTACTATCACTAGGGCCTAGAAGTTAATGAAAAAAAGCAATCTTTCACATGCTAGTGTTAAAACGTACTAGGTATCAAAGGAATACTTAAGATGAAATTGATGGTTTAATTTTGCATATTTTGTTAGTTTTGCTATAATGCATCATCTCTTTGTCGAATCCTGTGCCCCCGTGTTGGGGCGAAGGGCCTCCAAGTGGAGGTTTCTGTATACCGATGTTAATTTTGTTACGGTTATTTTCCTAGAGAGGACAGAGGGACAGGTGGTAAGCCCATTGCCTCTTAACCCCCCTCTGGAAACTAAGGTATTACTTGGACATGAAAGGGCCGAGAAATTTTATCCAGAGGCTCTAATTTGGGCTTTGAATTCTTTTACGTGCCGTAAATCTACGACACAGACCCCCCCAGCTTAGAGTCCCTCCTGGAGGACTCCGTGCCCAGGATATTTACGTCCTGTACATCCATCGACTGCAGCCGGGTTTGAAATATTCATCATAGTTGCTCGATATTAAAATATTCATGCATATTTAACTAACCAATTTGTTACATTTCATGTCAGATTTTAATATAAAAAATTTTCAGCTATTTGGCTACTAAGTGAATGTTTTGGGAACCGACTATAGAATTTGTTGATAGTACATAGCCCAATTTTTCGTAACCGATTGTACAATATTAAAGCAACATTTTATTCATTAGTTTTCAATTTACTAAAATCTATTGCAATAATCTTGTTTTATTTTTAATTTTTAATTATGTAATTTATACTATTTTTAAAAAATTCATTATGTAATTCAGCCAACAGAACATTTAGTACAAAAATTACTTTCTACTATTTGTCAAATTAAAGTTCTCCCCTCTGAATACGCCCCTGATGATGATAATGATAAGGAATTGGCCAAGTGTATGATTTAATTAAGTAATTAGCTAGGCTGCCTACAATTTTAAAAATTAGAATTTATAGAAAATTTTTGTAGCATGGGAATCTATGGGAGAATAGAAAGGCTTGGAGATTGAGAGTACGAAAGACATAGACATACATAAAAAAAACCGTGTTGATGATGATTAAGGGGAGATGGTAGTTACCGCTAGCGTATAGCGTATGTTCAAGAAGCCATAACTCAGGTGTTTACAGTCAGATTTAGTTGAATTTTTTTATGCTTTACAAGTGCACTCTGTACTTTAAAATAAGCAGAGAATGGTTGGTCTAGAACTCACTGTTTGGTAGGAAAGAATTTTTTAACACATAGGTGATAATTTATTTTTGCAGTTACTTCCCTTGACATAGGTACACTTTATTCAATTTCTGTAACTTAGATTTTTGTGAAACTTTGGGAACATACAATAGGTACTACTATTTACCCTAGCACAATCAGTCTAATATGTACATTATTACTGCATGAAAACTTCACGACTAAAAAAAAAATACTTTTTAAAAATAAAAATAGTTGAAAATTCTTTATAGTCAAGACTCTTCCCATAATCCTGCTAAGGGAGATTTGTCATCCGTCTATAATGAATTCCTGAAAGTTTCCTTACTTTAGCCTGTTATAGGTTTTCAGAAAATGGTACCTGAAGTACAAAAAATGTAATTTTACAGGAGAGCGAAAAGAAAATGACGTGCCGTATGGTATTTTATCCATTTTAGAAAGCTCCAGGTTGGTCTGCTTGGCTTAATAATAACGCAACATATAAGAATTATATATCAAAATGTTCAGAAAACTATGCTCTATTACATGAGCCTGGTAACTACCATCTCCCCTAAGTGTTCAACATGGGATGTAATGCCATGGAGTCGATCATTAAATCGACCCTACAAAAAGCCTAATGCTTCCTATATGATACACTACTTTCTTGCTGTATGATTTGATCACTCAGTTCCTAATTAGAATTTGTTTATTTATAAGAACTTGAAGAAATACTTGCTATGCTCTTGTTTACAACTTATTGATTTCTAAGGCAAGACATTTAATGACCATAAAATAGTGAAAAATAAAAAATAAAAAATCCGTTTATGACCTAAAATTAGTGAAAAAATGTCATATAATTTTTAAAAATGACCAATACATTTTCCATTATTACTTATATTTAGTTTTCTAAAGTAGCCTAATGATTTGTTAAAAGCAATTTAATGGATGACAGTGCGTTATATATGAATTTAAAATATAAAACACACTTATTTTATTACTAAAAAAGTAAGTAATTGTATAGCCTACTACTTGGACACCCTTAGAGAGGAAAAAAAAAAATTCTAAACTGGCGTGCCCATCAAATTGCCCATCAGCAATTTAAGAAGAAAGAAAAAAACTCTTTGTTGCTACAAGACAAACTGCTATGGTGTTTACAATAAACCTGAATTAAAATGAACTATGAAAACTTTGCGGACATTCTCAAATAAAAACGACTGTCTGTTTTCGGAAAGTAAAGATTTGTACATGAAAAAGCTCCTCTCTGCCTCCACTGAAACATGATATATAATGCCAAAAAAAAAGACCTAAAAATGCAGAAAATGACCTAAAAATTGCCCAAAAATGACTTATCTCTTGAAAATGACGAAAAATGCAAAATAAGCAATAAAATGCAAATCAAATTGCCCTTATTTAATCAGTTATTTCATGATTACACATTTGTATATATATTCGAGCTATCTTTTAACCTTCATATAAAAAAGATGCAAAATTATCAAATGCCTTGCCCTATCGATTACAAAAGAAACTTGCAAATTAATTCACTGCAGTGAATAATGTGTTAGCATCAACATCAACATCAACATTAGCATAACATCAACGATATGAAGGTTAAGTGGTCATATACATAGATTTTCCAAAAACTAACATTTAATAGGAAATTTCATGTGAGAATTACTCACCTTCTTTACTACTTGCTTAGCTGACGATGCCATAGTTTCTTTTGTTTCTCTGTTCTTCGTCACTTTTGTTTCATTCTCCTTTTCTCTTTCAAGCTGTTTCACTTTAGCCTTCCAGTCATCTTAAACAAAAGATCCCGCTTCGTTACACAAAACCCAAAATTATTATCACTAAATAAGTTATTTAAAATATAACAGCTATTTATGTATAAAATGTGCAAAACAAAGCTTTAGCAGACGTACAAGGCAAATCTAGTCTGAAATACGAGATCAATGGTGCATAGTTTTTACTAAAAGTTATCTAACTTTACTGTACAACTAACGAACTCAGTTTTCACTGATTTTCAACAATGCCTGTTTATAAACTTTTCTTGCTATGGATTCGCTTCTTTTACTTAAAAATACTTTAAAATACATCGTTAAGATAAGGATTTTGATTAAAAACTAAATTTATGCACTCAAGTTGAAATTACACATTCTGCAACAAAACTTGTTAAAAGAAGCAATTTGTACAAGGGAAACATCTGAATTTGATTGTGGTATACTGGTCTATGCTACGGCCTGGCATTGGGGACATGATGCATTCGACTCCCACTCTGCTCAGGTTCAATGTAAAGTATTATTATTATCAAATTATTTCTTGAATACAAGTTGTCAGAGTGACAGGTATTACGATCCTTCTAAAGTGAACTTTAGCGTGTTAACAGTTCGACAAGCAGCTGTTTTAGAGAGCATGTACCAAAACCAGTGATGGGAAGTAGGCTAATTGAGTAAAAGTAATCTGATTACAGTAACAATTCCTTTTTTGGTCCCATTTACTTGTAATCGTTACTTTAAAAAAAATGTGATTTTTACTCGTAATTTACTTCTGGAAATAAAATTGTAATCGTTACATTTGAGTAATCATTACTTTTTAGTAATCGAAAAGTATCGTATTGAGAATATGGCAATGTTGCTTTCTTGTACTCACTGGCAGTCGCTGCAGCGGCGGTGAACTTTGCAATAACTGTGTTTCCGTCAAATTAAAAAAATGTATTTAGATTTATTTTGTTATAATGACCTACAATTAATACCCCAAATATTAAGAATATAGGCCTACATATAGCCTACTTTTAAATGGGATTAAAATTAGACATTTCAGAGGTCCTATGGGTTCAAAAAGGTTGAGAAACGCTACTATAGGCTAACATCGTCATTACTGTTTTCACAACTAATATCCAGGTTAGAGGTAATATTAACAAAAGTTACTCAATGTGCATGGAAATATTGGTATTGATGTGTTTTGTTTGTTTGTTTGTTTGTTCATTAACAATTTTAGATTTGTTACATCCCAAGCAGCTTTATTAGCTGAATCACCCAATAGTTTCTGCCCTTGTGCCCCCCAAAAGAAGGAATTTTTAGGTACTGCCATTTTGTTAAGTAATTGTAATTGTAATTGTAATTTTACTGATTACTTTTTCAAAAAGTAATTTGTAATTATAATTAAGTAAAATGTTTCTGAAGTAATTGTAATTCAGCCCAATTACAATTTTTTTGTAATTTTCCCATCACTGACCAAAACCCAGATGTCTATTAACTTGTGAAACAAAATATTTAAAATAAAAACAGAATATCGTAATAAAATTTAAATACACTCCTAGAACCAGCAGCTTACTCAGGAGTGTCTCCTGTAAAATTGTAAATTGCAATAGTTACAACCTATTAGAAATTATTAAAGCTACGGTATTGGAAACAATGAAATAACTAGATCCATTAGCTCGTTAGATGTCCTTTGTATGTGTGAAGAATTATTTAGCCTTCACAAGGGAGTAACACCTAACTAAAAGTAAACCAATTTGTTTGTGCAGTATTCTTTTACTATTTGGCATGTGGGTTTGTGCACATGTCATATATTTGATTGAAAGCCAGAGCAGTATCGTCTGTGCTAGAAAATCAGTCAGATCAAGCTCGGCAATGCTCTAGCAAGACACCTGTACCACATTGTTTTATTATTTCTTTCACTTAGTGTAAAGCATCAGTGTGGTGCACCAGTAGGCCCTGAAATATGGATGTGCATCTGTTTATATTGTTGTAACTGATACTAACTATGATATTAGATGAAATTGTGAAGATGAGTCAACGACATTAGTCCTATAGCTTTCCTTGGTATAAAAACTCGAGTTAATGATAATTAGACTAGATGTAATCACCTCGCTCTCGTACCACAGCCGCATGCATTTTCTGGGATGTGAGCAGTTTTTCTTCTGCGTCTTGTAGCTTCTCCTGAAGCTTTATGCATTCATCCGTAACTTCTTCCTTAGTGAATGACTACAACAAACAGAAAAGGGTATAATCATTGGTTGGCTCGAGTTTGGCTCTTTCATTCCTGGCACTGAAATATTTACATAAAAATTATGTCTATGTATTCAATGCCAACCCCATTGCCCTGACACCTTGAGTAGATAGTGTGTTATGTATTACTTGGGTGGCGTTAGCTTACTCTCATCATACAGTGGCACGGTGCAGAGGTTTGCACCACCACCAGGGTGGGCAGAATATTAATACTAAAATGACTTTGTGTGAGTATACTTATTCATCTACTGCAATTTAAATTAATTAACAATGTTATATTGATTTTGGTTAAAGACTTGTATAATTCCTTTTGCAGTTGCATTGTATCTTTCTACAATCAAGTGCACGGAAACTTTCGAATGTGTCTGGTTTCTTCTAGTGTTTTTCTTTATTTAAAGTTGGCATTGAATCTCCGCATCAGCTGTGTTCCGCACCAGCTAGTCTCTTATTAATTTGAATACAAGTCCAAACACACACATGAACAACGCTCAGGTCTAGGTGATTGGCGAAATACTGGTGGTTAGCCTCTGTATTCCCTTACCCAATCACCTGCACAAACAGTTTTATTAATGTGTTTTGTCTTTTTGCATAAGTTGTCATTTTCTGCCAATAAGGGTGGAATTTGTGGCAGGACATACTGTATATCATCTGATTCTGACTTGAGCGCTTTATTTCAAAATTACCGATTAAAAATACTTTTTTAGTGTGCTTGTTAACTGAAGATGCTGAACACAACCATCCAGAAGTTCAGCGTGCACTAAGAATCAGTGATAAATACAACAGGAGATTTTAATGTTGATTACTAGTACAGGCCAAAAACCAAGATAGCTTTTGTGTGTAAAAGTGATTGATAAAATGTATTTCGTATTTTTACTTTCAAGCTCTTTTTTTATGCAAAATTATAAGTTTCTCTGAACTGAAAGACACTGAAATATTATGAAATCTTTTTTCAGTAATTCTCGACTCATATTAATCAAAATATGATCTCCCATCAAAACCCTGAATGAAAAGTGCAAGTTTGGAATGAGACCGGATTTTGAAGTGAGCATTTTTAGACTAAAAAAGACAAAAAAGGGAAAATTATTGGCAAAAAAGGGGAAAAAAGGAAATAAACATATTAATATGGGACACAAATGCAAAACGAACAGAATGCAGTGATTTCTAAGTCATAGAATTTCACTAGTTTTTGTTGTCTGAGCTTGTAGTAGTGTCTAGGCCTACTCTACACATAGTTACACTGCCTATCTGATATCTGTATTCCATGAGATGACAATACTATTGTCCAAAGTCCAATTGGAGTATACTGGTACTTCAATGTAATGTAAACATGTCCATCTCAATTAGTAACATTAAGAATGAGTACTTACCAGTGTGGCTTTGTCACATGTGCCTTCAGAGGAGAGCTGGACTCCAGCAAGTGTTACGGTTTCTTGCCTTTGGGGGCATAGTGCATCATCATGGGGCCATTCAACATAACCATCTGATGCATATCCATACAGCTCATAAAGAGGTACTTGCGCTGTTGCTTCAGGGCATTGGGGATTGCACTGTGCATAACTATCTGATGCATATCCATACTGCTCATAAAGAGGTACTTGCGCTGTTGCTTCTGGGCATTGGGGATTGCACTGTGCATAACTATCTGATGCATATCCATACTGCTCATAAAGAGGTACTTGCGCTGTTGCTTCTACGCATTGGGGATTGCACTGTGCATAGCTATCTGATGCATATCCATACTGCTCATAAAGAGGTACTTGCGCTGTTGCTTCTGGGCATTGGGGATTGCACTGTGCATAACTATCTGATGCATATCCATACAGCTCATAAAGAGGTACTTGCGCTGTTGCTTCTGGGCATTGGGGATTGCACTGTGCATAGCTATCTGATGCATATCCATACTGCTCATAAAGAGGTACTTGCGCTGTTGCTTCTGGGCATTGGGGATTGCACTGTGCATAGCTATCTGATGCATATCCATACTGCTCATAAAGAGGTACTTGCGCTGTTGCTTCTGGACATTGGGGATTGCACTGTGCATAACTATCTGATGCATATCCATACTGCTCATAAAGAGGTACTTGCGCTGTTGCATCTGGGCATTGGGGATTGCACTGTGCATAGCTATCTGATGCATATCCATACTGCTCATAAAGAGGTACTTGCGCTGTTGCTTCTGGACATTGGGGATTGCACTGTGCATAACTATCTGATGCATATCCATACAGCTCATAAAGAGGTACTTGCGCTGTTGCTTCTGGGCATTGGGGATTGCACTGTGCATAGCTATCTGATGCATATCCATACTGCTCATAAAGAGGTACTTGCGCTGTTGCTTCTGGACATTGGGGATTGCACTGTGCATAACTATCTGATGCATATCCATACAGCTCATAAAGAGGTACTTGCGCTGTTGCTTCTGGGCATTGGGGATTGCACTGTGCATAGCTATCTGATGCATATCCATACTGCTCATAAAGAGGTACTTGCGCTGTTGCTTCTGGGCATTGGGGATTGCACTGTGCATAGCTATCTGATGCATATCCATACTGCTCATAAAGAGGTACTTGCGCTGTTGCTTCTGGACATTGGGGATTGCACTGTGCATAACTATCTGATGCATATCCATACAGCTCATAAAGAGGTACTTGCGCTGTTGCTTCTGGACATTGGGGATTGCACTGTGCATAACTATCTGATGCATATCCATACTGCTCATAAAGAGGTACTTGCGCTGTTGCTTCTGGACATTGGGGATTGCACTGTGCATAACTATCTGATGCATATCCATACAGCTCATAAAGAGGTACTTGCGCTGTTGCTTCTGGGCATTGGGGATTGCACTGTGCATAGCTATCTGATGCATATCCATACTGCTCATAAAGAGGTACTTGCGCTGTTGCTTCTGGGCATTGGGGATTGCACTGTGCATAGCTATCTGATGCATATCCATACTGCTCATAAAGAGGTACTTGCGCTGTTGCTTCTGGGCATTGGGGATTGCACTGTGCATAGCTATCTGATGCATATCCATACTGCTCATAAAGAGGTACTTGCGCTGTTGCTTCTGGGCATTGGGGATTGCACTGTGCATAACTATCTGATGCATATCCATACAGCTCATAAAGAGGTACTTGCGCTGTTGCTTCTGGGCATTGGGGATTGCACTGTGCATAGCTATCTGATGCATATCCATACTGCTCATAAAGAGGTACTTGCGCTGTTGCTTCTGGGCATTGGGGATTGCACTGTGCATAGCTATCTGATGCATATCCATACTGCTCATAAAGAGGTACTTGCGCTGTTGCTTCTGGGCATTGGGGATTGCACTGTGCATAGCTATCTGATGCATATCCATACTGCTCATAAAGAGGTACTTGCGCTGTTGCTTCTGGGCATTGGGGATTGCACTGTGCATAACTATCTGATGCATATCCATACAGCTCATAAAGAGGTACTTGCGCTGTTGCTTCTGGGCATTGGGGATTGCACTGTGCATAGCTATCTGATGCATATCCATACTGCTCATAAAGAGGTACTTGCGCTGTTGCATCTGGGCATTGGGGATTGCACTGTGCATAGCTATCTGATGCATATCCATACTGCTCATAAAGAGGTACTTGCGCTGTTGCTTCTGGACATTGGGGATTGCACTGTGCATAACTATCTGATGCATATCCATACAGCTCATAAAGAGGTACTTGCGCTGTTGCTTCTGGGCATTGGGGATTGCACTGTGCATAGCTATCTGATGCATATCCATACTGCTCATAAAGAGGTACTTGCGCTGTTGCTTCTGGGCATTGGGGATTGCACTGTGCATAGCTATCTGATGCATATCCATACTGCTCATAAAGAGGTACTTGCGCTGTTGCTTCTGGGCATTGGGGATTGCACTGTGCATAGCTATCTGATGCATATCCATACTGCTCATAAAGAGGTACTTGCGCTGTTGCTTCTGGGCATTGGGGATTGCACTGTGCATAGCTATCTGATGCATATCCATACTGCTCATAAAGAGGTACTTGCGCTGTTGCTTCTGGGCATTGGGGATTGCACTGTGCATAGCTATCTGATGCATATCCATACTGCTCATAAAGAGGTACTTGCGCTGTTGCTTCTGGGCATTGGGGATTGCACTGTGCATAACTATCTGATGCATATCCATACAGCTCATAAAGAGGTACTTGCGCTGTTGCTTCTGGGCATTGGGGATTGCACTGTGCATAGCTATCTGATGCATATCCATACTGCTCATAAAGAGGTACTTGCGCTGTTGCTTCTGGGCATTGGGGATTGCACTGTGCATAGCTATCTGATGCATATCCATACTGCTCATAAAGAGGTACTTGCGCTGTTGCTTCTGGGCATTGGGGATTGCACTGTGCATAGCTATCTGATGCATATCCATACTGCTCATAAAGAGGTACTTGCGCTGTTGCTTCTGGGCATTGGGGATTGCACTGTGCATAGCTATCTGATGCATATCCATACTGCTCATAAAGAGGTACTTGCGCTGTTGCTTCTGGGCATTGGGGATTGCACTGTGCATAGCTATCTGATGCATATCCATACTGCTCATAAAGAGGTACTTGCGCTGTTGCTTCTGGGCATTGGGGATTGCACTGTGCATAGCTATCTGATGCATATCCATACTGCTCATAAAGAGGTACTTGCGCTGTTGCTTCTGGGCATTGGGGATTGCACTGTGCATAGCTATCTGATGCATATCCATACTGCTCATAAAGAGGTACTTGCGCTGTTGCTTCTGGGCATTGGGGATTGCACTGTGCATAGCTATCTGATGCATATCCATACTGCTCATAAAGAGGTACTTGCGCTGTTGCTTCTGGGCATTGGGGATTGCACTGTGCATAGCTATCTGATGCATATCCATACTGCTCATAAAGAGGTACTTGCGCTGTTGCTTCTGGGCATTGGGGATTGCACTGTGCATAACTATCTGATGCATATCCATACAGCTCATAAAGAGGTACTTGCGCTGTTGCTTCTGGGCATTGGGGATTGCACTGTGCATAGCTATCTGATGCATATCCATACTGCTCATAAAGAGGTACTTGCGCTGTTGCTTCTGGGCATTGGGGATTGCACTGTGCATAGCTATCTGATGCATATCCATACTGCTCATAAAGAGGTACTTGCGCTGTTGCTTCTGGGCATTGGGGATTGCACTGTGCATAGCTATCTGATGCATATCCATACTGCTCATAAAGAGGTACTTGCGCTGTTGCTTCTGGGCATTGGGGATTGCACTGTGCATAGCTATCTGATGCATATCCATACTGCTCATAAAGAGGTACTTGCGCTGTTGCTTCTGGGCATTGGGGATTGCACTGTGCATAGCTATCTGATGCATATCCATACTGCTCATAAAGAGGTACTTGCGCTGTTGCTTCTGGGCATTGGGGATTGCACTGTGCATAGCTATCTGATGCATATCCATACTGCTCATAAAGAGGTACTTGCGCTGTTGCTTCTGGGCATTGGGGATTGCACTGTGCATAGCTATCTGATGCATATCCATACTGCTCATAAAGAGGTACTTGCGCTGTTGCTTCTGGACATTGGGGATTGCACTCTGCGGTACCATTTCCCAGAGGAATAAGCTGCCATCACATGTAAAAGTAGATAAATTTTTGTATGCAGGTGTCACAACTTTCCTTAATTATTGTAAATTAAAACACAAAATTCAAAGTTTAGGTGAAGAGATGTGCAGCATTATGATGGTCCAAGCAGTTTTAAGTTTTTAGGCATTCACATATATCATCGGTTCAGGGGGTCACTACCCATTGTTTGGGAACCGCTGACATAGATAATAGTTAACTTGGGAAAATTATCAAGAGTTATCTTTGTGCTAAAAAGGTAAGAAATTATGTACCTGATAACTATATTAAAATATCTTGTTTTTCTTTTTTTCAATGCATCCTAATGTATGGGGGCAGTTCTAGTATCCCGCAGCTTCAAAAGAGATGCATTAGAATTATTTCTACACTGTAAGCTGTTCATAAATGATGACAGAATTAATTTGTATCATCTACCTTCTTTACAATATAGATACATCATTCACAATAGTATAATACTTACCATTCTGATCAGACTTCCATCCTACTTACAAAATGAAACACTAATAAACATAAAATCTATGATTGGTTTGTACTTCATTTTTTAGTCTAAATGAGTTCTTAGAGTGTTCGGATGTTACATTAATGTATGTTTTCTTGTGCTTGACCATCTAGTACAACTCTGGCTGGCTCTCAAGATACATTTTGAGCTTATTTACTTTATTTGCGTTAATAACTGTGAGAAATACAACCGAAATTATTGTAATCCATTATTTGGCAGCAAGGTGCCTATTATGACATTTATTAACCGAACAAACAAGTTAAGCATCTTAATTACCATTCCTTGCTGCGGTCAATGGATTTGTCAGGACATAAAAATTCTGGGCACGGAGTCCTCTGGGAGGGACTTTAAGCTGGGGGGCCCATGTCGTAGATTTCCGGCACGTAAAAGAACTCCAAGCCTAAATTAAAGCCTCTGAACAACATTTCTCAACCCTTTCACATCCAAGCGATACCTGAGTTTTTGGAGGGGGGTTGACAGGCGATGGGCTTACCACCTGTCCCTCTGCCCTCTCTCGGAAAATAAGTATAACAAAACAAGTCACATAGGTAACAAAAACCTCCACTCCGCCCCAACATAGGGGATATAGGACAACAGACAGATCTCACCATTATATGCTCGTTGCATATGACTGTATTTGTTCGACTACATTTAAATGTTTAAGATTTGTGTAGTTTCAGATTCACTCAAAGAAACAAAAGAAAACAAATGGCACTCAGCTGTTAGCATGTTCTCATAGTTCTTCTGTTCTGCGATAGATGGCAGCTAATGGCATACGATCAAACAGAGCTTGTTCTTGGCTGCTGTCTTGAAACAAACGGATTTTTACAAGATGAAATGAACTCAAAGATATTAAAATTAATATGAACAGATTGTTTATTAACACAGATTTATTTGCATTTCTCTCGCAAACATCATCTGGGTAAGCAAAAATTAGGGGACTTCTATTTAATTCTAGGCCTACCTTGTTTTCTTTAACTTTCCTAATGGCATATTCCAAAGCGAAATTAAAAAGTGAAGGTGATAGTGCATCTCCTTGCTTCAAACCACTTCTGATGGCAAACCTACCTGATATAAATTTCCCTACCCTGATTCTGCTATAGGTTTCATTTAGACAGATTCTGATCAGCCTAACTAACTTCTTTGGTATCCCAAACTCAATGAGGATATTGTACAATTTGTCTCGCCTAACTGAATCACATGCTTTTTAAAATCTATGTATAGCTGGTGAACAGGCTTATTAAGTGCCAGTATGGTACTTTATGAGATTGTGTGGGGGACGAAAAAATGTCTGTCCTTCTGTCTGTCTGTCTGTCTGTCCGTCTGTCCGTGCGTCTGTACGCACCATAACTCAAGTACGCTTTTTTGCATTTTCATGAAACTTGGTATAAACATTCATAATGTCGATGGGAACAACCCTATTGTTATTGAACCAAATCTGTTCACCGGTACCGGAGTAATGCCCAATTTAGTGCCTATTTTAATAGTAGGCCTATTATATTAGAAAGGATCCATAACTGAAATATGCTGTATCGGATTTCCATGAAACTTGGTATACTCATTTATGACGTTCATGAGAAGTGCCCTATTGAATTTGAACCTAATTTGTTGACCGGTACTGGAGTAAACCCCAATTTAGTGTCTACTTTAAAGGCGCAACAACTCAAATATGCTTTATCGTATATTTATGAAACTTCATATACGCATTTATAATGTCCATGGGAAGACGTCTATTTATAATAGATAAAATCGGTTGACCTGTTTCGGAGTAAGTTAATGCTCAATTTAGTGCCTATTTTATGGTAATATACGTAATCGAAAGAATTTATAAAACAATGAAAATCAGTTATCTTGACAACACTGCCTATTGTTTTACTGTGATCTTATAAGGCCTTGGAAATTAAAATACAGGTAGCTATGACAAAAAAACACTATTGATTTATATGCGCTTATCCAACTAGACCGTTAAAATGACCCCGGTGGCCGAGATGGTAACGCTTTGGCCTCACATTCTGGAGTCCATGGTTCAAAACCCGAAACCGGCCAATTTGAATTTTTTTGGTATTTTTATGTGAGTGTGCGATTGTCATGATATCACAAATCTGTACAGTTCAGTTAATGCTGGAAGATTTTAATCTAATTAAAAAAAAACTAGACCTTTAGTCTTCCATAATCCCTGCTTAATGAATAAATCTGGAGCTTAACTTGGAAATCAATTTAAAAAAATCATATTCTGCATATCATAATTGCAGTCATAACTGATTAAACAAAAACATACTGGCACTTTGTTACATCAGTTTACTTGATTTTATCATATCCCCACTTTTTCTCCAAGATTTGGTGAATACAAAATATATGATCAATGGTTGATCTATTTTGCCTAAATCCACATTGGTAATCTCCAATGATTTCGTCTGCATATGGGGTTAATCTTGACAGAGGTATATTAGATAGAATTTTATATGATGTTGATAATAGCAAAATTCCTTGATAGTTATATTGCCCTATCTCCCTTTTTATGGATCAGTATAATAATAGATCCTTTCCATTCCTTTGGCAATTCCTCATTTCGCCAAATCATAAGAATGAGCTTATAGATCTCTGAGTTTAATCTATCCCCACCTGTCCTAATTAATTCAGCTGGATTTTGGTCAACTCCTGGAGATTTGTGTGTTTTTAGTTTACTTATAGCTGTTTTTACTTCTGTTAGAGTTGGCTCAGCAACCAATAGCTCTACTGTGAATATTTCACTTTCTACACTTCAGACATTTGCATGTAGGCCTACATTTAATAATTGATTAAAGAAATTTTTCCACCTATTCAAAATATTGTTCGGAGCCGTGAGTATATTGCCATCATTGTCCTTAATTATGTTTATTCTATGTTGAAAACCCTTTTTGAACTCATTTATTCCCTTGTACAGATCCCTAACATTTTTGCCTTTACTATTTCCTTTGAGATAGTGTCTTTTCTTTGTTCTCGTTTAGCATTGTTGAGATTTTCGACCATAGTGTCTTTCGGATTCTGCAACCACTGTAGTTTTGTCAATTGCTTTCTTGTATTTACTATTTTCATGCAGTCATCATCAAACCACTGTTTATTTGGTTTCAGTTCAAGTGGACCTAATTTTTTATTTTGCGGCTACTTTAAGATTGTCTTTGATGCATTCCCAGGTTATATCGATATTCCTATCATCCCTAGCTTCTTGTTCAGCAGCGTTTTCTAGAATTTCTATTTGAAATCTCGACTTGGTAAGCATTCCTACTTTCGGCTTCACCTAACTTTTTCAGATTGAATCTCTGTCTATTGAAATTTTTCCTAGATCCTTTGTTTAGTGAAAGTTTCTCTCAGACAACCCCAACTATCAGATAGTGATTTGAATCCCAGTCAGCACTCCTGAAGGTTCGAACTTCAATTATACTAGACTGCCTTCTTTGCATCTATTAGCACAGGGTTAGTTTGATTATGAGTCCATCTGGCAAGGTCCACATGTATTTGGTCGGTACAACGCCAAAGTGAACTAAGCGCCAATTGTCAAAATATAGACTATTGGTAGTCCATGGTGCAGATTTTGATATCCTACGGTCTGCAATAACGAACTAAGCGATACTACGATAGTAAAATCAGTTGAGAAAAAAGGAAATTTCGTTTTGATCAAGATTTTTTTACAACACTCAAACTTCAACTTCAGTTTTCTCAAAATATGGAGTTTGGCGCTTAGTTCACTTTGGCGTTGTACCGACCATTTATGAATATCACGATGTTGGAATTTTGTACTCTTGAAGATTAAATTTTTAGCAGTGGCAAAATTAACTAGTCTAACCCCATTGTCATTGCTCTGCAAGTGGAGACTTTCGTTCCCAATCGTGGGCTTGAAAATATCCTCCCTTCCTACTTTCTCATTGAAATCTCCAAGCACAATTTTCATGTGATATGCTGGAAACTGATCAAATGTTCATTCTATTTCCTCATAAAAACTGTCTTTGTCATTATCTTGTTTATCCTCTGTCGGTGCATGGACATTCATAACTATGATGTCACACCACCGTCCTCTTAGAATATCATAAGAAAGCCTATCATTAATAAACTCTACTTTCTTAACAGCTGAATTAATTCTCCTATGTATGAAGAACCCGGTCCCTAATTGATGGTCATCATTCCCTTTCCCAAAGAAAAAGGTATATGCGTCTGTCTGTATTGAACCTTCACCCTCCCATCTAATTTCCTGTACTGCTGCTACATCTAACCTGTATTTCTCTAATTCTCTAGTTACCAATTTAAGCACCCCAGGCCTATATAAGCTCAAAACATTCCACGCTCCCAATCTATAGTTCCGAATATTTTTTGACTCCCTCAGGGTAGTCCCTACCCAGAGATCAGAACGAGGGACTATTTTACCTCCTGAAAATTTTACACTGATAGGATCCATAAATCAGGCAGCATTACTTAACAATAATGTTTTACTGAGAGAGGTTGTTAACCTCACGCCAAACCCCCAAGCTGGAGGACCACTTCATGTTGTCCGTCCGCGACTGCTTATTCAACATATTCGCAGCTACCTTCCATATCTGGAGGCCGTATCCACTATCCGCAACCTGAGGACGCACCAAGCCATGCTGACAGAGACCCACCCCTTATATATTACTACTGAACATTTAATTTTTAGTTTTATTACAGACTAGCATGTGCCCACAGCTTCGCCCGTGATAATTATTTAAAAAATTAAAAATTAAGGGCATAACAGTTAAATCATTATATTTATTAACAGCTAAATCACGTGGACTACATACCATGATTAGATAGCATCGCCTGGTAAAAGCGACCTCAGATTCGAGTTCCTTGGCCCAGAATACCCCTGTATAGTGAGTTTCGTCCAAATTGAACAATGTTTGACCATATTTAGGGCTTACAACATTCAAGCGATTGTGAAAGTTTTATTTCCAAGGTATGACGAAAATAGCCAAAGCCAACTGTAATTGATTTGACATTGAAATGTATAACTGAAAACTGATACTTCGAAAACGCAAAAAATGCACGTTTTTTGCCAGTTTTTCACTCAGAACCCACGAACGAAAGCAAAAATTAAAATTCTGGCTTCGAGGTGCATTTTCCGACCCTTCACTCCACCTATGTTTAAAATTTCAGATTTCTGCGTTGAGTAGATTTCTCTGGGCATCGCGGACAGACAGACAGACAGACAGAAGGAAGACAGACCTTTCCTTTTATTAATATAGAAGATATTTCATTTTACTTAGCTCATTTGACAGCCATTTTCTTTACTTTTAAAATATTACTTCCAGTCAGAACAGAATGATGAAATTTTATGTACTGATTAATTATTAGTCACTAGAAGAATATTTTTGAGAAAATTTTAGAATTTTAGATGTGCCAATTTGAAAATCAGCAATTTTAGAAAATCCCAATATTTGGAGACTCATAAAACATAATGGATTCTAGCTTCTAAAGTGGTCTATTATATCTTTCTGGGGAAAAAAAAAATATTACATGTTTGTTTTCAACCCTTCTATCAAAAAAAGTAAAGTCGTTAATTTATTCTAAATGAAACATGATTTTCTAATAAAGTTTTAGATTATTTCCTTACCCCAACAAATTTTTGGCCATAACATGAATTGTACACTTTTTCTTGTAGATTAAGAGGGTTTTTACTTCAAGTTGATATCTTAATAAATAAAATAGTTATGTAACTTACCGTTAACCATGAAAATGCCAAAAATGACAGATTCTTCTAAACCAAATGCCTGCTAGGAGCCGAAGTGTAAGTGATAAAAATGTGAAAAAATCGTTTTATTCTCCTAGATACATATAGAAACAGAGAATGTATACGGATTATTCTCCAGAAAAGGGCAGAAATTTCGTCCAGAGGCTCTAGTTTAGACTTGCAGTTCTTTTACGTGCCGTAAATCTACGACAAGGGCCCCCCAGCTTAAAATCCGTCCCGGAGGACTCCGTGCCCAGGATTTAAATTCCATGCTGTAAATTTATTTTTGAAGCCATGTAAATCTGAAATCTACTAGTGTTGAATGAATGAGGTGATAAGCCATTCCTATCCGGACATAACAGCCATTTCATAAAATATGGGAATTTTTCCCTCAAGGAGAGAAATTATAAAATTATTGTAATTGGGTGGTCAAAAATAATTTTAAAACCTCAAAAATTCTCTGAATATTAAGGATTTAGGTGTATCTGAAGTGGTTTCATGTGTAAAAACTGTCAATTTACTTATTTATTGCATTGAGTTACTTTTTTTCCATTTTTAGCATGATTTTAACACTCTTTAATCAGTGGCGTAGGAAGAGGGGTGCGGGGGGTGCGGGCCGCCCCGGGTGCCATCACCCGAGGGGTGACAAAATAAAAATGTGTCTTTGTAAGTAAAAAATCGCTCAAGGGAATTTAAATAAAATAATAATATTTAAAACAATTAAATAAGCTTAACAACTTTCTACAAGTCAACATGCGTATTGAAACTTCTTTTCGTTTTAAATTCAGTCAACAAAGGTAATAAAACGCGGCTGAAGTGGCCGCTGTGTTGATACGAACAATAATATTATTATTGTTAGGGGAGGGGTGTTTATTTCTGCCGATGCTTGTCTCTGGAGTTTTATTAATTTAAATGAGAATTCAAAAATTCAAGATATAAATGAGAATTATATCACTCAAGCCGCAACCAATTCTACCCGCTGCGGCAGTCAAGACTTTGACGAAAATAAACTTCCAATGAGAGTTGACTCCGAAGTCTCCTTCAATCTAGATTTTGAACTGGGATGTGCGCATATTTAAGAATAGATTATTAATAATACAGTTCCGTAAAATAGTTACATTACTTAGGCCTATTTATGAAATTTATTTGGATCAACCCATAAAAAATTATGTATAATTCACATAACTTCCTCTGCCCAAATAAAAGTTAGCCTCCCCTTAAAAATAAGATAAAGTCGTCGCCAATCTTCGTGTCACATCCCCAAAAGGTACCTAACCCGAATACTAAATGTTGTTTTCGTACGATTTTCCGTTGCAAGAGGCCGTATTGCAGAGAGCGCGTATTCAGAGTGGGTGGCTTACAACTACCCTTCAGATAATTATTTCGAAAAAGTGTTTCGAATAAAAGTTTTTGCTCTATAAGCAACCCACGTGCAAAATATAAAGAAAATCGTTAGAGGCGTTTTCGAAAAAAACTTTCTTTATGTAAAAATAAGGAAAACTTGCCTCCAATCTTCGGTTCACATCTTGAAAGGTACCTGACATAAATACAAAATTTTGCCTTTTTGTAAAATTCATCTTTCCAAAATTCGAGAATTCGCTTGGAAAACAAAATATAAAGATATAAAAAAATCACTCCAAAAATAAAACTTTGCACAATTTCGGGGGTGTATTTTGGCCTAGGCCTATATGTTAGTTTTATTAACGGTAACAACCACAATTCGTGAATCTGTCGCTCACGAAAACAATGTATATATGTCTACAATGTACTTTATATTAATATTAATAATAATAATAATAGTAATAGTAATAATATTAATAATAATAGCATTCATTGACGTTTAGCAGTACAATGTACAATGCACAGCATAATGTGCTTGATATGTATGTCTTTCCTTAATCCTAACAAAATTGGCCGAATTAGGTTAATTATGTCTTATAAGCACCATTGGTAGCACTGGTTACAAGATGGCGTCAACATGGTAACTGGAATCGCTTTATGGATGGTTGATTCATAGTATGCCATGATTTCGGAACTTAGTTTTGTTTTTATATAACAAAGTAATTATTACTAATTTTGCATAATCCGTTGAGTTTACGAATGACATCAGATAAATTCGTTGCAGCTGTATCTATCGATAAACTCTTAAACTCTCGTGGGAATACCATTGACTATCCAAAAAATAACACTTGGAACTGTTCCATCTTTTAATAATATTAATGGGGGGGGGGTGACAAGAGATTTTCCGCACCTGGTACCACCTAAGCTTGCTACGCCACTGTCTTTAATACCCAGTAGTCAAGAGTAATAAGCTATGTCCATTTTCATTTGAGAAAATATACATCTTAAGGTACAATTTGGTATAAGGTTAACTTCAAAAAATATGTGTGGTTAATTACTATGTAAAATAACAAACAAGTGACTTTTTGTCCCACCCATAATGGTGATGGTTTTGTTAAATTATTATTGATGTTCTGACAACCTGGAAACAGTTTATAATTTGTATTTATTCCCTTATATTTTTATCAATAACAACATTAAGACCCTAACATTAATAGCAGAACAGCAAATAAACTTCTGTTTTCCATCATTAAAATCAGTGTCCAAATTATGTCCCACCCGTAATAGATTTTGAAGAACAAATTTAAAATAAATTGTAAATAATGCTTTGCATGTAGTGTGGAGGAGAAGGCATTGTAAATTTTACAGAATGTGAAGAACCAATTCTAGTTTATTACTTATGATATGTAATAAACAAAAATAGTTTTTATAATTTGCTAGAATGTTCCACCCGTAATTATGAAATGGCTGATGTAGACTTTGGACTTTTAGGTCGCTAAAAATACTGTTTTAGGTATCTAAAATAGGCTCTAAAAATTGGAAAATAGGTTCTAAAAATCGTAAAATAGTCTCTTATAAAGTCGTTAAGTTGCAATGCAGAATATTATATTTATTGAAGTCATGATAAAACACAGATATAGGCCTATGGTACACAGAATTATATAGACCTATTACTAGGGCCTGTATTACTACCATAACGGTGAAAACCTAATTCCTGTGCCCAGAAGCTACGCATGCTAGAATATTCAACCCCTTGTATCTCTCAGTGATTCAGAAGACTACTTTTTTTTTTCTTCTTTTTTTTTTACTGAATGTGGGAGTCGGGAGAAAAACACTACATTTTCTTGGGAATTCCAAGGAATGTTTCTACTGAAGGCGAAACATTTCTTACTATTTTACCATGAATGATTTAGAAAAAGGTTTTTATCGATCACTAGGAAGGCATGAAGTCAATTTAATGAACATTTTAACCCTATTTCGCGTAATTATAGACTTATGAGCACCAAATTGTAATGACTTTAATGCCCTGTAGCATACACATTTTATGTCATAGAGCAAAAATCTCCTAATAAAAGTTGCTTGTCTAAGTCCCCTCTATATACTGGTAGAATATTTCGGTGTTCTTTATTAACACTCTGTACAGTGTAAGCAACTGATCATTTACTGAACATTTAATCTTTAGTTTTATGACAGATATTTCATTTTACAAGCACCAACAATCGGTCGCTTTAAATTACTACGTCTAACAGTATAATTAAAAATAAAATTATGCAATTCATGTAGTTTGTATAAAAAACTAAAGCGGTAATATCTATATTAATGAAAGTGTCTGTCTTTCTTTCTGTCTGTCTGTCTGTGATGCCTAGCGAAATCTACTGAACGCAGAGATCTGAACTTTTAAACACAGGTGGACTGAAGGCTCGAAAAATCCACCTTGAAGGTGGAATTTCAATGTTCGCTTTCGTTCGTGAGTTATGAGTGAAGTACACGCAGAAAACGTGAATTTTTTGCGTTTTTGAAGCATTGGTTTTAAGTAATACATTTCAATTGCAAAAGGCTGTGGTTACTTTTGTCATGATTTGGAAATAAAAGATTCGCTTCATTTTGTAAGCCCGTCCTGGACGATTCATTTGCTTAGAATGTCAAGGCACGCAGACATATGAAATTTTCAATCTACACGGAAGAGGGATAATCAATATAGGCCTAAATATGGTAAAACATTGTTCGATGAAACTTACTATACAGGGGTTTTCTGGGGCAAGGAACTCGAATCTGAGGTCACTTTTACCAGGCGATGCTATCAATCGTGGTATGTAGTCCATGTGATTTAGGTGTTAATAAATATAATGATTTAACTATTATGCTCTTAATTTTTAATTTTGGAAATAATTATCACGGACGAAGTTGCGGGCACATGCTAGTATATAAATATTTAATGGTTTACTGGAGCTCATATGTGAGTTTCTAAACGAGGTGGCTACCGATAACTTTTGGGTCTGCAACTGTTTTATTCATGTGCCAATGCTGGCCTTGTGGTATATGACCCATTTCCCCCTGTGCAAACTTTATTCATGCATTCCAGGTAAAATGACAGTTAAGTTAGTCATAAGCCTATGTTCATTAAGCCATCCCACTGTTGTATGAGCACAATAACTGAATAAGTTAGTTCTAGACTGAGAAAAACCAAATATAAGGTGCATGGTCGCATGAGATATATCCTGCCCTAACCCACCCCCAGCGAAGCACTTTCTTTTATACCATGATCTAGTGAATTCTTTGATGATAAACAGGCTGACAAACTGTTGGGTACAAGGCAAACCTGTGGGTACTCTCGAATTTTTAATATTAGGTACAAGGGACATTCCCGCATTTTTAATATTTGGTATGGTCGGGAGTGTCGGCGACAATTTACAAGGATAGTTTTTCACCATGCTGCGCTGAGAAACAAAATGTGAATATCGAGTGGGCGGAGCTTAAACTGCACCTTACATTGTCTTTCGCAATAGACTGATACATAACACAGACCAACAGCCATTTTAGTGCCTTAGAATTTATACCTATTCTTGGTTATATTTAAGTCACTGATGCCAAATCTACCATTAGTTTTGCCCTATCAGCTTTAGTTTGTGAGATATGGAATTATCTCTATGCATATTATCCCATTTTATGTTTGATATAAATAAAAAAGCAGCGCCTACTTGTAGCATCTAATTCATGTGAAGAAAAAAGCAACACACTGTCATTACATTAACGTTACAATAACAATATAGCATGGGGTCTTTCAAAAAACTGATATCATTACGTATTGTACGGTCGTTTATGACTTATGAGCTTTCAATTTGAGGGCCAAAAATTAATCCAGCTTTTAGTTTTTCTGTACTTTATACAGTTTTCGTCTATGGGTCCAAAGTATGGTCAAGAACCTTCACTAGCTATATTATCAAGCAAGATTTTGTTTCGCGAAAGAGGTTATAAGTTAATGGCACTCTACATAAAAGTGGAGGTGGAAGAGAAAAACTGTTTACATATTTGGAATAAGCACACCAAGTATAGCCAAAACCTGGTAAAACATCTGACACACCAAACAAAAAGTTATTTTTTGTTGGGCTATGTTATTATTCAAGAGAAATTGTAGAAATATTTAAAAATTACTTTTCCAATACAACAGATGTCTCCCAAACAAGTCATGCAAATAAACCTCATCTACAAGATGCCAACTATGAAAATAATATTACTTTGTTTTTGACCCCAGTAAATGAAACAGAAATAAAGAACATAATAAAAAAGCTAAAAAACAAGAGATCCTGTGGACCAGATGGTATACCTCACACCATTGTAAAAGAATGTTCCCATTATTTCATTCAACCCTTAGTTGATCTCTGCAATTTATCTTTAGAATCCGGTAAGTTCCCCGAAATATTCAAAACAGCCAAGGTTTGCCCCATATTTAAGAAGGGTGATAAACACAGCATCGAAAATTATAGGCCTATATCGCTTCTGTCGGTATTCTCAAAAATTTTGGAAAAATGCATGTATAATAGATTGGTACCCTTTCTAGAATCGTGTAATCTGCTTTCTCAAACTCAGTATGGATTTCGTCATAACAAAGGTATTAATAATGCACTATATTCATTTATAAATACTGTACTTAATGCTGGAGATAATAAGGAACACACATTAGGGCTATTCCTAGATCTCAGTAAAGCTTTCGACAATGTGCATCATGCTATTCTACTCAGGAAACTAAATCACTTTGGGATAAGAGGTGTAGCGGAAAATTGGTTCAAATCATACTTAAACAACAGGAAACAGTTTGTGGAGATGTACTCATCGAGATCCAATCTTGCGACGATCAAGTGTGGGGTTCCTCAAGGGTCCATCCTAGGTCCGATCTTATTCCTAATATATATAAATAATCTCACATCAACAATCACAGAAGCTAGGACTATTCTCTTTGCCGACGATACAAACATGATATTTAGCAATATTAAACAAAATGAACTGCAAGCACAAATAAATGGAACTACAAGAAAACTAGAAAACTGGCTTCAAGAAAACAAATTAAAAATAAATACTAACAAAACAGTCTTCCTCCACTTCAGTCCCCAAATATTGTGTGACCCTATTAAAATCATACTAAATGAAGCTTTAATCAAAGAAGAGGCAAATACTAAATTTTTAGGTGTCTATATTGATAAAAATTTAACTTGGGAAACTCACATACAGCATCTAGTAAAAAAACTAAGCACCTTATGCTATATCTTTCGAGTCCTGAACAAAATAACACCAATAGAAGTCCAAATGTCAGTGTATTATGGATATGTACATTCTGTCATCTCCTATGGAATAACCTTATGGGGAGCATCACCAAAAATCTCTCTTGTGTTCAAACTACAAAAAAGGATACTTAAGATTATAAAGCAAGTACCAATCAGAGCAGAAAGCAAACCCATCTTCAAAGAACTTAAAGTACTACCCCTACCATGTATATATATATGTTAGAAACCATATGCTTTATACACAACAATATAAACGCCTTTAGGAAGAATTCGGATTATCATTCGCATAACACAAGAAGAGCCAATGACATACACCTATCCTACCAAAGGCTTACCAAGAGTCTAAACAGCACTTCGCACCAAGGCATAAATTTGTTTAATAAACTTCCAAATCACATAAAAGAACTAAGTAACCATAAGTTTAAAAAAAGCTGTCAAAAATATCCTACAACTGGAACTACCGTTCAGTACAAATGAATATCTAAATTTGACCATTGCTTAGGCAAATTCTGATTTCCTCTCCCATCTTTTTCCCCCCCCTTTTTTTTTTTTTTTTTTTTTTCTCTCTGTTCCTTTATATCAGCACCACAGCTGTGACTGTTACATTTTGTAACTCTTATGCATATATTGTACCACTTGTATCATTGTTATTATTGTAATTTTTCTTACTTGTGTGCTAAAGGATAAGTTCAAATATTAGTTTTTATGTTTACTTATTAAGATTTTGTATATTTTAGACGTAAGTTTGACGAAACCACGATTTCTTGTAAATCTCCTATGGTGAATAAAAGCAATCAATCAATCAATCAGTCACTAGAAGAATAGATGAGAAAATTTCAGATTTTTTTTGTTCAGTCCCTTTTGAGATATAACAATTTGAAAATCAGCAATTTTAGAAAATCTCAATATTTGAAGACTCCTAAAACCTAAAGGATTTATATAAATACCTCAAATTTACTAGCCTCTAAGTGGTCTATTATATCTTTCAGAAGTAACCTTTGTTTTAACTACACTGACAAGCAGAAAAATCCGATCACTTAAAGAAATTAAAAAAAAATAAATTTAAATAAAAATTATGTAGTTGGCCTAGTGCTTGAAACAAAATTACTGCAATTGTATACGTTTTTAAGATTAAAATTTAATGACACATTTCACACTTAATTCCCCATGTTGCCTCTTGCACCGTGGTGAATGGTGAGCCTAAGGTTGCAGCGGCATAACGGAGGCTGCATCCATAATCAATTAGAGCAATAGCTTTGGCAACGTTTTCGAGACTGAGAGGTGTAATTTCAACTAAACTTACTGACAGATTCACTTCGATGCAAAGGGAGACAGTTTCCGTTCAGTTTGGAAGAAAATGATGCAATACAACAATGAAACACCTAGCAATATGTATGACAAGCTAGTGCGTATAATCACCGTATCGCTATATATTTTTTTTTGGGGGGGGGGGTTTGTTTTGTTTGGTGATAAAGTGAAGATATGGAGAAAGCAGATATGCTGTATCTATAGCTAGTGATCCATTAAAAATAATATTTCATCCTCACCAACAACAATGTATAAACTTCCAATCAAAATTATGTTTGATCTTAAAAGTACAACAAATTTTACAGTGATCGGTTTTTTTTTTTTTTTTTTTTTTTTTTTTTTTTTTTTTTTTTGGCCTGTCAGTGTGGTTGCATATTTGTATATTAATCCAAAGCTTAGATGGTTATATAAAATAGTTAGAAATGTTCAGCGTGAAAGCACTAGCTACGTATATAATTTGTATAGATAGATAATTTACACCACTAGCAGAATGAAATTTATTAATGTTAGACATTTATAGTTTGAAAGTGACTTAATAGCAAGTTAAAAATGCATTTCATATCCTCATTAATGAAATGCTTAAGGGTTGACAGAAGTGTTGGCAAAAGAATGGCAATAGACAATTCCTCAGCAAGTTAAAGAAATATTATCTATTTATGGAACCCGGAGGTTCATTGCCGCGCTTACCTGAGCCCGCCATTCAACCCTATTCTGTGCTAACTCCATCCAATTATCCCTAGCAAATCCTACTTCCCTTAAATCCATTCTAAGTTTGTCCTCCCACCTAGATCTAGGTCTTCCGCGTGGTCTATTCCCTTCGGGTCTCCCAGTCAATACCTTTGAGATATGTCTTTCTTCCCCCATGAATGCAACATGTCCAGCCCATGTAGTATCAGTGAAAATTTTACCATCTGGAAGCATGGAACAGGTGGTGCTGGCACCATTTTTAAATCTCATTACGCTTCCTTCCGCCCGTACATGCAGACTTTAATCGCCTGTTTTCTCAGCTTCAATTTGTGTGTTATTTTGCCATATTCAGAATCTATCTTCTCCCATAAAAGTAGACATACAGCTATTAAATTTATTCACATATTTTCTGTATAGGCTTTAGTTCACTTATATATATCTAATATATAAAATCGAAAGTGTGTATGTATGTATGTTTGTTCCTTATACAAATCTACATTTCTTTACCAATTTACACGACATTTTGCACACATGCCCAGTTAAGCCCGGGAAGTAAAGCTGTCGACATTAAAATTGAAACAAATCAGTCCTTCCCTTGAAAATTATATAATTTCTGTGAATATTCTACTGAAAAAAATGAATGTTGTTCAGTTCACATGACAACAGTGTATTGTTTACTTTGATAACATTGGGCTTTGGCGACTATATAGCCTAATGCTGGACTTCAACGAATTATGATTTCATCGATGTAATATATTGGCGAAAATAATTACTGAAAATGAAATCCACGAAAATAAAGCACAGTGTGATGTAGTCACATGACTTTCTCTACCCTCGACATAAGAAATATTTTCTCACTTCACATTTTTATGTAGAAGAAGAGGTCGTATTGCAAGGGACAGCTTAAGTGTGTGAGTATGCTATATCAGAAGTCGGTAAATAATCCTTTCCGCTTATACGTTATCCATAGCTGTAGGCTTTGTATTAGTTGATAAATAGGGATGTTTATCATAGGCCCTAAGCATGGGGTGGAACATTTTGAGTCCTATGCTCGCAGTATATTATGTCCCGGGTTTTAGGGGAGGAAAGTATGAAAGTGATACTGCATTTCTCTTTTATTTCAGCCCGAAACGGTTGTATGGTAACATGAGAATGAGAAATAAAATTTTCCGTCAAGTCAATACAATCTTATTTAATTTATGTTTCTTCTTATTTCAACCCCTCCCAGGTATGATGTGTAGAAGCAACGGAATGCAGCATTTGACATCCTCTATGAGCCATAAAAAACTATATCTAGCATTTTCTGATGGAATAGTTTGAGTGTGATAAATCTTTTTCTTCATTTAAAGTTCTACATGCATAAAGTCCTCCATAAGTTAATTTCAAATTAAAAAATACAAAGCCCGGGCGACGCCGGGCCTTTTCAGCTAGTATATATATATATATATTTGTCTGGATAACGAATTTTATTTTAGATTTAAGTTGCCGTTAATCAAGGTAACACTGCTGAATAGGGTTTGCATGTTTATAAATAAGTTCGTTGTTTCAGAATTTTAAAATTCTCACCGTAATTAATCTCTATAATATAAAGCCACTTGGCTGACTCACTCACTCACTCACTCACTCACTCACTCACTGACATTAATGTTTGCCCACTTCCAGGTGAGCTAGAAACTTGAAATTTTGGTACTCATATAGCTTTTAGGCTGTAAACCACAGGAAAATTCCAAAAAGTAAATTTTAAAAATTTTTTAGCCCTATAAACCCCCGAAAAGGGCTCGGTTTCCATGACAATGATAGACAACAGCATTACCTACAGTGTTCACATAGAGCTTTGGAAGTTGCAATACACTTTGACAAATCTTTAGACATGCTACCGATAGAAGTAATTTCCATAAACTGAGCGAGGTGACTCAAATGATAACATCTTGAACTCGCATTTGCGAGGTCCCAGGTTCAAATCACAAAGCCAGCTGACTCTTTATTTCTGATAAGGTGTCAGTTCAGAAAAAAAGCTTTTCCTAAGAACCTTACTGGAGGTTTGGGGGTAGAGCCTCCAGCAAGTAAAGCGAGTCAATATATCTACAATTGTTTGGTAAATATTAAGTCAAATCTCCATAGTCAACATTTTCATTACAATCCTCATCTGTTTATTTATTTATTTACATTTATCATGATCATCGACCAGTCGTTCCCAACCGGTGGGTCATGGAAGGGTTACATGTGGGTTGCGACTGGATCCTAAAACTATCAGAAACCATCAGAAAAGATCAGAAAAATCAAAACAAATCAAATTGTGTTTTGATTGTTTTCTGGGTTCTTGGTTCTTGGTTTCTGATGGTATTCACCACTACGTATTTATGTGAACGTACTTTTCAACTTTGGTTTTCCTAACAAACAAATACAGAAATCAACTCAATGTTGAAAGTTACTTAAGATTAAACACATCTTCATTCAATCCTGATATTGATGAGTTAGTTCAATCGAAACAGTCCCAAAAATCTCATTAATATAATATTCTTACTTAAAAACAGTAATTTTGCCTGAAAAATTAAAATGGTCTTTGTGTACTTTTATAATTGTAGTTTTTATCTTCACCTAGGAACACTTGTTAGTGACTATGAAACTTGTTGCATTTATTAGAAACATATATCTATTGTTAAATAAATAACTGTTTTGCTACAAAGTGCTTATATTTTGTCAACAATTTTCAAATTAGAACACATTGTTTATCAATAATCAATCTGTATCTTCAAAAAAGCATATATATTTATTATATATATATATATATGCAATATTTGGTGATAAATTATATATACATAGGGAAGGGATACGACACAAAGGGAAAATGGTACTTTACAACACAACCGAGTCCCCCCACTCCTACTCTCAATCCCTCCCCTACTGGCGGAATTTTAACTACTAGCAGCGACGGTAGCGCCATCTCTTATGCAACTGATGAAACGGAAAAAATAATTTATTTCTTCTTTATTCTCTTCTTCTCTTCCTTTCCCGTCTCCTTCCTCTCTTCTTCTCACCTCCTCTTCACCCTACCTACCTTTTTGAGACCTATTCCTACTAGTAAATTTTGGATCGACCAGGATTTGAACTCGGGACCCCTAGCATTATAGCTAGGCATCTTAACCATTACGCCACGAGTGAATGTTGAGCACAGAAGGAAGCTTTTGTATATTTGAGTTATGATAGGGTTATTTCATGAGTTTGAACGCAAGATCGGGTTTCATTATTTTGAGATATTTTGTACGTTATGAAAAGAGTAGTGTTGGTGCAAGGGAATTTTCCTGCATCAATTAAGTTATATTTATTGTTATAATACGGCGTTTTTACTTTCTCGCTTATACGGAGTATAGAGAAAGTATTGTGATCGTGACAAAAAATCGAAGTTGAGTTAACACCGGGAGAGCACGTTTCATGAAGCCTAGAAACCGAAAAAAGTATTTTTGGAATGACGTCTGTCCGTCTGCCCGTCTGTCCGTCTGTCCGTGGACAAGCACAGCGGGTAAACGGCTCGTATTTACTTCATTTTTTGAAATTAGGACTTTTTCGAAATTTTGTCGAACCGCCCAGAAATTTAACTTTACAACTGAAATATTAAGGGGACTTTTCATGAAAACTTTTTTAAAATTTCTGATTTTTGAAAAAATGGCTCTAACGATTTTAATAAAAATTTAAAATTGGAAATTCTTATCTATGAGTAATGAAATGGCTATATCTGTATTTCTGCAAAAATGACTTAAGGGGTACTTTATTCGTATCCATTTTCAGTTTTTCTAGATTATATCCGTTACAGTAAGTTATACATGAAAACCTACCACAGTAAAGTTGTAGAGAAAATTAAAATGAACATTTTTTGTTTAAAACATTTCTTTATACAATTAATAGATATCAAGATAAAAACGAAATAAGTACAGCTTAAATGCGAATTTCAGTACATACATATCAATTAAAATATGAATGGCATTTTGTTGCCACTAGCAACAAGAAAACTATAGGCCTAATGTACTTATTGTTGTGAAATGCAATCAGTTTAGCTCAGTCGCATTGAACACACTAAACCAATTACAGCGATGTGGTAGGCCTATGGGCTAACAGGGAAGAGGTCCTGAGTTCAAATCAAACCTCGTGGCCGCCCAAATTGACTTGGGTTTTTCATGGTTATCTCGTTCGCAAAAGCAAACGCCGGGTTTATAGGATTTGCTTATTTTCCATAACTCATCGCCGCTACGTCACTGGATATTATAATCGTTTAAACTGAATGCCACATACGAAGACATCACTAAATAATAGAAACAGATGACGCGAATGAGTTGTTACAATAGACTAATAGTTCACGCAAACATACTAAACACATTACATGACCTACAATGCAGTTAAAGCATGCAATATAACCTATGTAGTAATAGCAGTAGGACCGCCGGCGTGGTCTTGTGGTTAGCGTCAGATCCGTCGGTCCGGGTTCGATCCCCGGTACATCCTTGGATTTTTCTGAGGTTGAGGGGTCTGGTAGGGGTACACTTCCTCGTGATTCAAATTGAGGAGCTACTTGATAGAGAAGTAGCGGCTCCGGTCATGGAAACCACCATTAACGGTCGTGGGGGTCGGCATGCTGACCACATGCCCCAACCCTGCCATCTGCCTGTGGTAGATGACACACCGGTTGGTTGGTAGACCAAATCCCTAAAGGAATGTAGTGCCACGGAGTTTAGTTTTAGTTTTAGTATAGCGAAATTCAAATATAAGTCGCCCCTCAAGCTCCGTCCATTCGATATTCACATTTGCATTTACTGTGTGATGTATTTTGTTTCTGAGCGAAGCAGAGTGACCAACTGTCCTTGTATTGGTGGGTGGGTTGGGTGGGGCCGATTTATCCCAAGGTGCGACTTATATTTGAATTTTCCCGTAGTAGTACTAGTAGTACTAATAATATGCAGTTTTACTGTCATTCATTATTATTATTATTATTATTTCACGGTAAAAGCATTAAACATGAAGATCGACTCTGATGGTTTCCGTTCTAGATACTTCTTAGTTTTATGAAAATGTAATAAATAAAATTTAATTGTCTCTTTAATTTAATTTTTTCTGTGCTAGCCTTTAACACGTAGCCTATATGCGAGAAAGTTTGTGCAACGTATTTTTGCACCATTTATTTATAATTGTGAAATATCATGTATGGTGCATTAGTATTTTTGTATTGAGAAATAAACTATTTTGTTGCAAGGGTCGTTTTTATAATTGTGAAATATTATGTGGAGGTGCAAGGGTCTTTTTTTATTGTGAAATATTAGGTGACATGTTAATTGTAATTATGCATTACTGGCATTGAGGTTGAGCAGCGGGTACAGGCATGATGGCATGCGGCCAGGCGGGGAAGTGGCCAGGCGAGTAGCATGTGGAAAGGGGGCTAGCTTGTGTCGCAAAGTACCGTCTTGCTGATACAAATAAGGTTTTTTACTCCACCGTGGACCGATGGACAGTGGAGGTATTCAGATAAGGAAAGGGGGGTCGCCAGCTGAAAAAGGTTGGGAACCACTGCTATAGACTAACAAGTAACTACTAATAACACAAGTAACTAATAAGCAAACAATATAGAACATAAAACATCAAAATATCATATCTAATACAGGAAGTTCAAGAAAGTCATTAATATTATAAAAGGGATGTTCGGAAAGCCAGTTTATAAAACATGCTCAGGAAGTAATGCTCTGGACATGTGAAATGATCTACACCTCATTCGCCCCCTTCTTTATTCTTTCTATCTGCCATACGACTAGTCCCAGAATGAACCGGTTTAGTTATCTCTATCTGCAGTGAGGGAAGTGAGGCGGTATGCGCCGGTATGGAATACCGTCACTGGTTTTAATGTTTGAATGGCATACCGTCACTGGTTTCAATGGTGAAATAGCATACCGTCACTGAAAATCAATGGCTATTTAATACAAAATGTTAATGTTCCTTTGAGTCGTAATATAATAATTAATTTTCATGATTATTCACCAACTCGTACGCTTTCATCAGTAGCCATTGTCACTATAACTTGCGATGGTCTTTGTTGCCATCTTAACGACTACACCACATTTTTATATTGTTTAAATAGGTCTTAAATACGTTTAAAATACCTTTATTGAAGTAAATAAACTAAACTCAATGGCTCTGCATCTCTGGCAGTGGTAGGCTCATATACCATAGATGGCAGGATTGGGGGCATGTGGTCAGCATGCCGACACCTACTGCTGTTATTGATGGTTTCCGTGATTGAAATAAATAAAGGCCTGTCAATCAACAGTACATTATGTTCTAGTCTTGTGTTGTGCTCCTACTTGGCAGGGTTGGTTACTCATGAAGGAAGTTAATTAAAAACATCAACTGGATATAACATATCCTGCTTACCACATAATTATTATATTGTAAAAGAGGGACACTGCTTTTTTAAATTGAGGTATGTTAGGGAAAATTTTTGAGGTAGCATACCGTCTCTGGATTTTTCTCACTTCCTTCACTGTCTATCTGTAATTAAAAGACAGTAGTATGGACGAGAGGGAGGGTAACTTCACACTTCCAGTGCTTTCCTTCCCGTCCCTGATATTGTGATATTGTCTTTAAGTTCTTCTAACAGTATGTGACTATTATTTATGGGGAAACTTAAAAAATAAAGTGTATAGGTCAATTTCCCATACATTAAAAGAACTTAAAGACAATAATAAATAAAATCAGAAGAGAAATTAACTCTGTATCGGAAGCTGAACTTATGCGTGTGAAAAAAAAATCCCTAAAAAGGTGCCAATATTGTGCGTATGCAAGAGGAGAACTTTTCCAACATCTCTTGTGATGAGGTACATGGTTATTTTCATGTAATTTTAACTGTAAATGTGAGAACCAGAATCATTACAACGATTGCAGCTATAATAGCGTAGATATTTCACCCGATTGCCTGGGAGTTGGAGCTGGGGCAGCCACGACGCCAACTCTTGCGTGGGACTCGCTGTAGTTTCTTGATAGCTCTCATATTAGGCAAGGTTTGAATGTTTGAAAAAGTGCTCTTTCCTCTTTTTTGCAGTTATTATTGCGGGTTTGTCATGCCAAAGCTAAATAAGAAGAGTGCTGCGCAGCGACAATGAATTAAACCAAGAGCACTTCAAAATTGCCTGCCTGAAGGGGTTTTGTTTGTGTTCTCATTTCCATTCTCAGTGCATGATTTTAAAATAACATCCTCGTTTTTCAAATTTTCACTAATCTGTGTTTTTCCCACATTAAACTTTGTGGCCAGCTCATGAACACTTAGTTTCTCCCTCTCCCTACGCTTTACAATATCCACTTTCTCTTTTAGTGACAAACGTTTACATTTTTGTGACATTTTTTCAATATAATTGCTCTTCCGAACATTCAACTTCACAAACTAAGATTGTACGAACTGCTCATGTATCACAGCTAACAACTGCGCTGCTAAGAGATTGTGACTGAACTGAACGTACGATAATGATTGTCGCAAAGAATTCCGTTAGAATTCAGTTTACAATTCAGTTTAATTTACAACAGTATTTTTCTTTCATGCTCTCTGTTATTTGGAAGTTTTAATTATTGTTGGGGGATACATTTCAGTGTCTGCGTCCGTCTTTGAGAATGTCTGCTATTTGGAAGAATTTTATCATAAAGGCCAATGTTATTTTGCAGGGAATTTAAAAATGTCCGCTATTGGGAAGTGTCCGTTAAGGGAAGTTTCACTATATTAAATTGTTTAGTAGATTACTCAAAACTGCACAGTCAGTTAAATCAAATAGGTTTAAGGCTGACTTGCTTTCAATCCATTTCATTTTATTAACGAGTTTTTAATGTTAATTGATATTGTATTTTGAATTATCTTGTTTAAATTGTCACATTTCCATATTCTATTTTGTATATAACCTTTCACTCTGTATTCATATGTATATTAATAGCTGCGTTTTGGTGCAGTTAAAAAACATAATAAATCTATATTCTTGATTCATATAAATATTACTTATACTCCTTCGAGCATCAAGGCCACGTCAGGGGTTCAGGGTCTGTGTGTAAACCTGTAGGGCATATGACTATTGATGCTCAACTATTTTCTATTGGCGACTGGTTAAAAAGAAAGAGTGGGTGGAACATGTAGAAATAATTAATTAAAAAGGTCATCAAGGGACAATAAACCACGAAAAAGATAGTGTGATTGGGGAGAATAGACTCCTGGTCTAGACAAAGAAGATAATTTGCTCCAGTCATGAGAAACACAGTTTGGAACACGCCGTGCTACATAATTATTTTTTAAGTTTATAATATAGGATTATTAATTTTAAAGGATTTCTGTTAACTAGGCTAAACAATTCTTTTTCTGGCGGTTGAATTACGTTGATTGTTATTAATTATTACAAACAAAGACATTGTTTCTTACACAATTCTATATTTATCCGAAATAGTCATATAAGCCCATTTCATGAATCCAATAAAGGGTGGGAATGTGAAAATTTGAGCCCACCCAATGTTTTTCAAAAGTTGGTGCCACTGATTCTATTAATGAGTTTTTGAAGTTAATATTGATATTGTATTTTGAATTGTCTTGTTTAAGCTGTCACATTTCCATATTCTGTTTTGTATATAACCTTTCATTCTGTAAATCATATGTATGTTAATAGCTGCATTTTGATGCAGTTCGTAAATATAATAAATCTTGATTCTTGATTCTAAATATAAACAAACAAACCTCCTAGTCGTAATGGTACTCTACTTTGGGGTAATTGTAGTTTAGCACTTAACTTTTTCAAATTACAGAAGAAGGCTTTAACGATAATCTTTGGTGCTGATTGGAAAGCCCATTGCAAACCTCTTTTCAACTCATCTGGTATTCCCAGCCTACCATGTATATATATTTTACAGTGTTTGTTGTATGTGTAGCGTAAACTTTAAAACTTATTCTGATGTACATGCCTTTGGCACTAGAAATTGCAATAACATTTTACAGGATCAATGCTTGTTTGCAACAACCAAACATAACTTTAGGTACATGTCAGTGAAAATGTTTAATTCCCTTCCAGTCACTACTAGAAATTAAAACAAATCTGCTTCTACAATAATGATGAATTTTTTGAGGCAGCCAAAAAGTTTAAATAATCTTTCAGAACCTACTATTTGACCTACTTGACACATTGCACTTTTTAATTTATTATTTTTGTAGTGTTGTAATGTTTTTTGATCTTGAATTTCTTTGCATTGTTTGTATAGTTTGTATTTCTGGTATTATTCTTGTACCTTAATAGTTTAAGTTATGATTAGGGGCGGATTTCTATGACCTAAAAAATAGGATATATGCATGGATTTATGACCTAAAAAACATTAAAATATTACCAATAAAACTTAAAATATGACTTTACCATTTACACATTGTGTATATTTTTTTAAGTTTCTTTACAATACATTTTATTAAAATATAGTGTTAATTATTTAAAATATCTGTAAATTCTCAAAAAGTATCATTATAATGCAAAATTTACAAAATATGGTATGAAACTTCAAAATTTCTTTAATATGCACACAAATATGCCAAAAATATGACTTAAATATGCATATTCATACTCAATATTCTACAATAGTTGAAAATCTCCTAAATATGCAGTTATATGCACAATAAAAGCCGTTCCATTTTCACCAGAATGCTCGGAATCTGGTTAATATAGTTGGAAACCTGAAATAATGCAAAGAGGAAAAATATGACATTTCATAGAAATCCGCCCCCTTTTTATGATGTATCCTATACCCAGTGGCGTAGCGTGAGGGTAGACTTTGAGACTAAGTCTACCTAAGAAAAATAGAATCATAAATAAATAAATAAAAGCATCGTCAACCAAGTTATTAATCATTATAAACCCATCAGTACTACCATTAAAATATTTTTCGCCGCTGCATACCCCACTTCCACTGTTATTATGCGTCAATTGTGTTTCAGCATGCTTAGGCAGCTTCGAAATTTCATGATGCGGCAATGGAGGCGAGTTGAGACTGGATAGTGGTCAGCCAAGTTTCAGTCTCATTCAAGTGCGAGTTATACGACTTTTCCCACTAAATGTAAACCTACATTGTTGAGAGAAGGCAGGAAAATTCCTTGCGCAAGAGTGACATATGGCACCACCACAGAGACTAGAAAGATTTATCGGGGTCGTAGTCTCATCCCTCAAATACCTGATCGCTCGAAACCGGGGTAACATAAACATTACATTCTCATTGCTGACCTAAACTGTGTGTTTGATTGTTTTTCAGTGTTGAGTGGACAATTCCACTGATGTACCGGTAGTTCATCACTTATTAAAAACCCTTTTCGGTTCTGTCTTATGAAAAAAACATGTGAAACTAAAGTAAATTACCAACTCCTGAGCTTGACATTGCCTTGCATGAAAATAACCAAACATTTTCAATATCTTAGTACAGTATGTTTATGGTTAACTCAGGGGCGTATCCAAGATTTCTTTTCGGGAGGGGCTGTGATAAGCCGAACACTATTATCACTAGGACTCAGAAGTTGATTATCTAAAAATGCCTGAAAATGACCTTGAATTTATGAAATATGACATTAAAAATTGAAAATATGACTTAAAATTTCTAAATACATATTTTTAAAAAGGAATATACAGTAGTAATAATAACAAATAAAAAGTATTTTTAAGTATTTTATTTTACTACTTTAATGTTATGTTTTCTATTATTGTTATGTTGACTATATTCATGAATGTCTCATAGCTAAGGAATTACGAGATCGCTTTGTCTGTAATGTTGGAAAAGTTCGTTCTGAAGACAAAATGTAACGGAAAAATGAAAATTTCTTAAAAATTACTAGCAAAGAATAAAATGCCGAACCTTTTAAGAGTCAAGATGTGCAATTATACTGTCTACTATCTGTGAAATTAAAGTGCCCTTATGTGCAACACATTAGCATTAGTTAACGTTTCGGGGGGCTGCAGCCCCCTCAGCCCCCCTCTGAATACGCCCCTGGGTTAACTAGTAGTTACAACCATAAATATTGTATTTAATATTTGATGGGAAAGCGGAAGGAGTCATGAAGGAATATAAAATGTAAATAATAATAATAATAATAATAATAATAATAATAATAATAATAATACCGGTAAGAATTCTTTATATAGGTATAGGCCTATATGAAATTGAATACATGTGCAAATATTCCCGGTATATAAAACGCTATTAATACTTGACAATTTGCTTAAACAATCATTATAAATTTTATTTTTAAAACATAGTTTACCCATAATAAAATGTCAAGCTACGCCACTGCCTATACCACATACCTGTGGTCAATCTGGATAAATAAAATATGAAATATGAAAATAATGGGGGAAAATTTGAACAGAGTCACTTTGTTTGTGATAACCTTAACAATGCAGCATATAGATACAAGATGTAACCGGAATGTGAAGTTAAATCCTGAAAATATGCAAAATATGACAAGAACTGGGAAAATGACCTAAATTTGCAAATGTATAACAAATAATGTATCAAAAAACGTCAAAATTCTTGTTTAAATCTATTTTATAACTAAAATGAAATTGTTGGAATGACATTTGTATAAAAAGTACAAATGGCGCCTTGACTAAAGAACTTTTCTTCCCTACAGTGCACTTTCGGCTAAATGTTAAAATATTTACACCAAATTTTATTTTATCACAATTTATGACAGGCCATGGAAAATTTGTGAGTTTTTTTTTTTACGATTTTACATTATTTCAGATAGTGGTTATAATTGCAAGTGTCAGGAATCCATACTAACTGTAAAACATGTTTTGTTTGATTGTCCTATGTTCGGAACAAAAAGACTACAGCTAAATTTGCTTTTTGAAGATTGTGACGAAATTTCCATGTGTAAAAAAATTTTCACGAAGCAATGATCATTTTATGCAGTACCTAACATATATTCACAACCATATATAATTAATATTCTATATTTTACTGTATGTATTGCTGTGTAAGCTATAACCCTAACATGCCTTTTCTGTCAAAATAGGGTTCATAAAGACTTGGAGATACAATAAATAAATAAATAAATAACTAAAATGAAAGTCTACAGATGAGTAAAGAAATTGTTGTAAGTCAAGAATAGTGTAAAACTCTAATTTTTACTAACGCAATAATACTTTAAGGCTCTGGGGGCTGCATAATATAATTACACTGTTTTTAATAAGTGGATAGTGTATTTTAAAATGACCCTCTTGTGGCACCTAACACAAAAAACTAATAAAGTTATGTTCAGTTGTTTTTTAAATATCAGGGTAAGATCGTAAAAAATATAAAAGAAGATATAATTAAAGCTTTAGGGTGGGAAATGCTGGAAACAAGACGTAGAAAAGCAAGATTAACTGCACTAGCAAAAACATAATTATATAAAAAACACAGCTTGGGCCGACATAACAAATCGTTTAGAAAGTCCTACATACTTAGGCAGGCTAGATCACAAAATGAAAATCAGACCCTGAAAACAAAGAACGGATGTTGGAAAATTTTCCTTTGTAAATCGCACAATTACAGACTGGAATAACCTACCTGCAGAAGTCCTCTACAAGTTGAAAACATTTGAAAACAAGCTGACACATATTTAATTAGCAGCTAGATTATAATTTAGAAGAATTTAGGAATTACTCAGTAATGAGCTACGATACGGTTAAGCATTAGGGATTAGTGATTTGTTGTTGTTGTTTGTTTTCTTTTCCCTCTCTTTGGTGTTTCTTTTCTCTCATTCTGTAAGCTATGTTTATTGTAATTCTAACTGTAAGTTATACTTTTGTAATTCTAACCGTAATTTTGTGTTCTGCCACCGGGCATTTGCTCAATTTGCAGAAGTGAAGTATATAAAATTTAATTTAATTTAAATTTTTTGGCCGTGATAGGACCACTTTAGTCAGATTTCTCGTTGAAATTTTTCTTCATCCTTTCTAACTGCAATTTTCTTTCTGCTTCTGGAACTTCTCTGTTTGTTGATTTTCATCTGTAGTGTAGTGTGTTTGTCTTTCAATATCTTGAGTGTGTCTGTCTTGTATATTAAACCTTCTACTTTAATATGTACAGGGGCGAATCCACGGGGGGGGATTTCCCCCATTCCGCCCCCCCCCCCCGTACAATGTACAATGAAATGAAAATGAAATACAATGAAAATATTCCCCCATCCCCCCCCCAAATTTGTAACATTAAGCATTTCATATTGTAATAAATTTTGTAAAGACAACATAACCCAAATATTTAAATTAAAGCAACAACATTCATTATTTTGAAATACATTTGTAATAAAATGCTGAAATGTTCATTTCGATTCCAAATGTGTACTGGGAATAATTAATTTTTATGAGTAAAAAATTCCCTCTCTACTTTGGTTCCCCCCAAAATGTCTCTCTGGATCCGCCCCTGAATACGTAGCTCTGCTATATCTTCCTTAAGTTCTGTAATCCATCTTATATTTTTCTTACTCTTACATAATTTTTCTATTATTTTTCTGTTAATTCTGGTGTCAGTATTATATGTCCCAAAAATGATATTATTTGTTTTCATTGTACTTTTCACTGGTTCTATTTCTTTATATATTGTTTCATTAGAAGCTATTTACTTGGTAATTTTTGTTTAAACAGGTTCTTACTATTCTCCTTTCTAACTTGAGTACTCTATCTATTGCAACTGTGTTAGTTGTTTTGAATAGTGTTTTACAAGCATGCGTGATATATACAACACAATACAATAAAACATTAAATTACAAATGATGCAGGTATTTAAATATTTGTAATTTACATACAGACATAAAAATTGAGTATTTACACTCGTTGCAGCTCTTCTACCTGGCAAAGGTCTTGTAATATCACAAATACAAAATTAATTGCTTACAGCCGTAATGGTATTGAGATTACTGAGTACTTACCCTGATGTTCGGCTCCATACAACTGGTCAGAGGCACATAACTCTTTGACCAGTTCTTTGACGTAGATCTTCTGTCAGGATTACAATAAATGTGGCTCACGGGCCAAGAATTGCTTTGTAAACTCCAAATCTCTGTTTTCATCATCATCTCATCTCTTCGCATGCTCATAACTTTTTAAAATATAAAGAAATTGTGATTTCCATGGAAACCCATATTATAATGGTTGTCAGTTTTGCATACTCTTCTTAGTTACCTACACTTATATTTAGAGCTGGGATTTTTATGTAGTATCAATTGAAAAATATGTACATAAATATGTAGTGAAAATTGGGGAAATATGTTTAAAAATATGTTTAAAAATCTTCAAAACATGTAATATAAAATATTAATTTTTTTTTAATTCCCAAATATACAGAACCCTATTTTACAGGATGGCATATTAGGGCTATAGATTAAACATATATACAGAGTATACAGTAAACTACATACGGTATACATATTACAATTTTGCAAAAAACACTATTCATGAAACTTAAAGCAACTTTGTAACTTTGTAACTTTGCTTATTAAAGAAGAGACAATAGATCGGTGTAGTGAAGTCAAAATTTAAAAAAATCAAATATAATATTAAGTGGTAACGTTCAAGCGTAAATAATGGACAATGAAATAAGATATGCCTAACAGTTTGGCTTTCCTCTTTACATTTACAATTTGCAGAGGTAGAAATTTTAAATCTATGTAAGTATTCACCAAATTTTCCATGTCCTGTTAAGAATTGAGTCATAATATAATCCGGAATCAAAAGTGTACAAGCTATTCTATCTATCTGTCTATCTATATTAAATATTTCATTCCAATTTCTTAACATTATGGCTCAAGAGAATTCATACCATAACATTACTTTTTTTAGGTAGATTTCCCTAAGTACAAAACCGCCGCCCGTTCAAAAAAAATTGTGATATTTATATATATATATACACATATATACATGTATATATATATATATACACATATATATACATGTATATATATATACATATATATACATGTATATATATATATATATATACACATATATATACATGTATATATATATATATATATCTTTACACGATAGCGGCCGTAATTTTGAAGATATTTGAACCAAATTTTGTTATGTTATTTCTAGGTTCAATAGTTCGAACAAGTTCGTTAATGAGCAAAATTGGTCCAAGGGGGTGGTCGGGGGAGGGGATTGAAATTTTGAAAACTTTATATCTCGGCCCCTATGAAGTATAGAGGGAAACTTTGTTTGAATAAATCAGAGTACTCCTTATGGAGTTCACAGTGACACCAACGATTCGGGGGGTACGAGTTGGGGTGGGGGGATGGAAATTAGAAATTTTTGAAACCATGTCTTGTGGGGTATCGTTGAAAAGCTCTTGATGAGTACTCTACAAATCAATAACAAGATTCTCGATAGCTCTCATTTAAGGCGAGATTTGAATGTTTGAAAAAGTGCTCTTTCCTCTTTTTTGCAATTATTATTGCGGATTTGTCATGCCAAGGCTAAAGAAGAAGAGTGCTGCGCAGCGACAATAAATTAACCCAAAATCACTTCGAAATCTACCTCAGCCTGTAGGCCTGCCTAAAGGGATTTTTAGTACAGTGAACAGTTATTATTTGATGAAAATGTAACTTAGAAACCACATTGTAGCAGATATGTAGATAGATTTTGTGTAGTGTTGAATGGTCAGGTATATGTGGCTTGCAGTGTTTTTCCAAGAAAGATTTGAATTCAGGTACTTGAATCTGGTACCATGGAATGTTAGCAGCAATCATTGCACTGTACAAATCCTTATAGAAAGGATTACTTGAAGTTGAATTTTTCTTCTGTGTTAAAAGCATTTGCTTTGTCGGTTGGCGTAATTGTTTGTTTTTTCTATGCAGTGCACTTCTTAAATGCTGTTCAAGCTGGGATTTCATAGAGCATCCTATGTGTTTGTTGCAATCTTGACAGATCACTAATTTGCCGTCGGTCGTAAAACACTCGTCAATTGCAGTCCATGATTTTAACTTTGAAAACAGCGAAGATGACACTGGTGCCATGTTCACAATAGAAAGAACTGAAGTAAACTGTTCACTCACCTACTTTGATTCTGAATGAAACTAAAAACAGTTTGGGATTTAGGGTTAACTGGAATTCTCAACAAAAGAACAAATTTAAAAATTTTGCTAGAATATCCAAACCACAGTTGCCTACCTCTTTGAAAAGAAAAATTAGAAATTGTTAAAAGACAGATGCATACGGAAAAAGTATTGAGTGCAAAATTTACAACAGTTTTATGGAATAATTCGCAAAACCATTAGGGCTAATAGATTTATTTTCATGTTGTGATCATGCTCTTAAGTGGCTGTCGATCATCTGTCATCCCTTTCCTTACCTGGTGTGGTCATTCCTTGCTTTTCAATACCCGTCAGTGATCTTAATAATAATAATAATAATAATAATAATAATAATAATAATAATAATAATAATAATAATAATAATAATAATAATAATAATAATAATAATTTATTTCACCATTGAACAATACATTGGTTGCTATAGGCTACTTAACAATACTTAAAATGTGATATCAACCTCTGCATTCAGAAATTCTTCAATAGAATAAAATGGATTTTGTTGTAGCCATCTAAAGAGTGCAGTTTTGTACCTACGAATAGGTGCAGCTGTGGCTGTTGTCGGCAACTTGTTAAAAAAATTTACACCATTGTAGTAGCATGAATTGTGTGTAGTGGTGAGTCTGCATCGAGGCAGGTTAATGTTATTCTTATTTCTGGTGTTGAATGAGTGAATTTCTGTTCTTACTGTATATAGATTAGGGTCCAATAGATGTATAAATTGTATACTGTCATAATTTTCAGCTCTTTGAACAGTGGTCTACAGGAATCTCTACTACCTTTTTAGTATGCTGATGACTTCAGCAGAGTGACCCCAGAGATGTAGCCTATACCATAATTAATGTGACTATGAACCATTGCAAAATACACATTCCTTAAGACAGCTATGGAAAGACACGTCTTCAGTTTTCTTATAGCAAATATAACCCTTGACAGCTTGACACAAATAGCGTCAACATGAGTCCTCCATGTTAACTTCCTGTCCAAATGAAATCCTAACAATTTTACACTGTTTAATTCATTTTCACATTGATTGTTCAAAGCAAATGAAAATTGTTTAGTTTTATTTTCATTTAATGCTAAGCAAGTGACAATATCCACATAGTTTCAGTATAGAATTTATAGAGAAATTTACACATGTGAATACAAAAAATATTGAAATATGTAATTTTATGTAACATCAAAAGAATATGTAGTATATTTAAAAATATGTAAAAATATGTAAAATGAAATTTAGTTACAGTAACCCTAACATAGTGGTTTGTGAAGATATCTCTTTTCCCAGCATTTAAATAGCAAGGAGCGAAGTATGTAATTACATAGAAATCCCAGCTCTACTATATTGTATAAATTTGTCATAAAAATTATCTGAAGGGTAGTTATAAGCCAGCCACAGTGGCATAGCGAGGGGTTGGGCCAGGTGGGTCCAGGCTCACCCAAAAAAATGCAAACATTCCAGATGAAAATTTAAATTCCATGTTATAAATTTATTTTTGCGTTTTTTGAGACAAAACACTCAACAGGATCCAATGAAATAGAATTAAGATAAAACTAAACATGGAACTTATAGAAAAAAATCAGATTAAAAAATTTACCGGGCCAGTGGCTGTATAGTTCAGTTATTCATTGCATGGCCAGGCGGCTTCCTTTCATTAAGAGAAAAAGTTTGCCGACAGCTCAACCCATATTCTTTATTTTTACCGCATCAATCAGCTAGTTACCCCAATCTAAAAATGTCCTGTCACGATTTTGACAGCTACTCGTCAACTCCGCGTGGAGTGAAATGCACGGTTGCAAGATCAAGTTACAATAAACAATAACACTTGTGAATTCATTAAAGCAAAGGAAGAACTGAGGCCGAGAATATTGCAACGCTGCTTTTGTTTTGGAAAGCGGAAGCCAAGACCAATTTAGTCAGATCAATTAACATAAAGAAACACCGACTTAATGGTTTATTCCTTTGAGGCCGCCTGGCCATGCAATGAATAACTGCACTATACCTCTGGCCATATATTAATCTTTACAATAATTTTCAAAAGTTAACATGATCCTTTGCTTCTTACCATTTCTGTAACATCAGAAGACTCTGACTCGGACATTTACCGGCTCTCGTATATATTTCCATTAATCCTCATCTTGCTGTTTCTTTTCTGGGTGTGCTTCATCTTTCTGAGCTCAGAAAGCAAGTTCACCTGCATCCTCATCCCTCTCTGTGTCTGGCACATCGTCTTTTCGCAGCAGCAAATGGAATCCTTAGCCAAACTGAATCTCATCGAGTTCACTCCATGTCCCATAAGAAATTGAATTGTTGAATAATCCAGATGAACATCTTCTTCTGGAAAATAGTCCTTTGTTTTGAGCCCCTATGTAGCTTGTTGCCACATTCTCTGCCAATTTGTGATGGTTTATTGACGAATGTTCCTTCTAATCTCGGCTGAGCTTGAGATTTTGTAACTTCCTTCTGTTAGTTAACTGCAGTTTTCTTTCATGTCTTAAACAATGCGATTCTTTCCTCCAGCAGAAAGTCAGCTGGTAGCACTGGCAGTGGAATATTCTTTGGTTACTCTAAGCAAGGCTTGTCCTTGTGCTGCGTTGAAAGAAGGTGCCCAGGCATTTGCTCCGTATAACTTATTATAGCTTCAAAGATGGCAGTTATTGTGTATTGGATCCCAGCAGCGAGATTTTACTAGAAGCTGAAATATATTTCACCAGACAATAGCTGCACATTCCTCGTAGTTCTGGAAGCACCCAATGACTCCCAGTGCCTTCAACTTCACAAGACTTCTATTTCTAGAACGTCCAGCTCGGAGACTAAATAACCGCGCTCAACAGCAACACTGCCAGTCAGTTTCAGTCAGTCAGTAGTCAACGTCCTTACACTGCTCATGTATTGTTAAAGTGCTATAAATAAACAGTACTTTAATCCAGCCAGTGTATTGTTATTTATCAGTAAACCCACGACGCAACAGCAGTATACAGGATCTTCCAGTTTGTACATTTAAATCGCCAATTTTGTCCCAAGAGTATACCAGGGGTCTGAAATCTGTAGGTAGCGGAGAAATAAATTACAAACAAAAGCTATTGAAAGATTATGGCCCTGTGTGCTCAAAATCACAGGTTCGATCCCAACTCACGACGATGGCATCTACGTATCAATAAATGCGACTGTACATTTACTGGTATTTATGAGAATTCCTGTGGTATGAAATTCCTACAACGGTCATAGGCCTAAGTTGCAGTACATCCCCATCGTTAAAGAATCGTACAGGCCTAACCATACATGCTATTTTCTTTTTTCAGCTTACATTCATTGTATGTATTCTGCTAGTATATAACATTTTTGTTTTTTATGTATTTAATTAGAGCCAAGGGCGCCCGTATGATATTTTCTGGGGGGAGGGGCAATTTTATAAATTAAATTATATTCTTTTGCTTTAACTTCTTGGGCCTCTTTGTAACATTACAGTAATAATGTAGTTAGGCACCTCTTATTTCACTGTCCATTAGTTGTTTTAAGTTTCATGAATAGTGTTTTTGCAAAATTGTAATATCTATATGTAGTTTACTGTATAGGCCTACTCTGTATATATATCTTTAATCTATAACCCTAATGTGCCATCTGGTAAAATAGGGTTCTGTATTTTTGGGAATTCAATAATAATAATACAGTATTATTGTAATAATTGCAACACTCACGTAGGCAGAAAATAATTTTCGGGAGGGTTGAAAGTGCTGGGGGGGTATGGGGGTATGGAATACCCCCAAGAAGGGGGGTCTGGGGTCCATCCCCAGAAAATTTTTAAATATTGAACTAATGAAAATCACATTTTACGCTATTTTCACACTGAAAAACTAGTTAGCAAATTTGTTTACTATACTCTAAGACTATACTCAACGTAAAGAAGATGAACCTCTGGTGGTATTAATTTCTACCCGACAAAAATTATTCTCTCCCTGCAAAATATTGATTTCTCAACTGACAAAGAAAAAAGACAAAAAAGGAGCCTAAATTAGATATTTTAGGTATTATATCCCGTTTAGGTATATTTAGGTTTTTATACCCTATTTAGGTATTTTTAGGTACCACAGAATTAATGTGGGTGAATCCTATGGACATGATTCGAAAAAGTGTATGAGCGCTTTTTGTTTTGGAAGTAAGGAAAAAAATAGGTAAAAACCTAAGAATCCGGTCCCTACTTATTACTGCAGATAATAAAAGTTAAATGACACATGGAACAGTGGACATAATAGGCCTACTCATTATGTTATGAGAAGAAAATAACTGCTATATCATATTTGACACACCAACAAATCTTGTTTAATTAAATATTTTAAAAAAATACAAATATAGAATTTTAGGTTTTGACTTTTTCAGGGTCAAAACCCCCTGAACCCCCCCCCCCCCCTTTCCTAATCCACTGTGGATTCTGCTTCCATTTGCAAACTTCTTATGTCTCTACTGACTTTTAAATAATTGTCCTAAAAGAAAAAAACACCTGACTAAAATTAATATACTTTTTTACCTTCCCCTGAGAGCTCCGGGTATGGGTGCCTATGACTGGAGCCTTACCATGCTATACAGCAAAATAGGGTTAGAATAAATAGAGATTAATTTTTATTGGATATTAGGGCTGAAAATCAATTAAAATTTCTAATTGAGTTAACGCTTGACTAATAAATTAATCGACCAATTAATCGACAAACAGATCGGTATTTTAAACGAAATCAAAGTGTACATTTAATATCATTTTACACATTTAATAACTACTACACTACAGATAGTCAGAAGAAATCCTGAATTAATGAATACCATTATTAGTTAACTAGTGAAATAATATATACAAAACTTATATTTCCGGTTACTTTTCAGCCAAGACTTGAGAGACACGAGTTTGTTGACAAAACTACCCTTCAGGTTTCTGAATAACGGGAATTGTTTGAACCCAATAGGCTGAATGACACATAATGTGCCAAGGCCGGAGAAGCGAGAGAAAGGAGTTTGGTCATTTGACCCATTTCTTGAAGAAAAAAAAAATTTCAGAATTTGACTAAACCGATTAATCGGAAAATGTAATTGATCGACAATTAAATTTTTAATCGATTCTAGTATATATTTAATGCCCGTGATGAAACCGGGCATTAGAAAAGCAACAATTTCAAACCGACAATTTCTTGCTTCTTATTTTGAAAGGAGGGGCACGTGAAGTCAAGGCAGCCCTGTACACATTCAAGGTCATGGGTGGCAATTAATTAAACTTCATTAATCATCAACCAATCATTGTTTGTTTTATTTTTCATTCTGATTTACATATATTTGCAGCTTTAAAAACAATCCACAAACACAATTATCAATTAAGTTATTGTTTTGGCAAGTTAAAAAAATAAAAATACATTGCATTTTGCAATAACAGCTAGAATCCTATCTAAATTATACCTCTTTCTAATGTAACAGTGTTTGCATTGTAGGCAACAATACCTACTAAGGCATTTTCAGCTACCGTCAGAAAGATCCAACCAGTGAGGGAAGTGAAATGCTGTATCTGGTTGCCATTGCCAGAACAGAAGGCTGTGACCAGTAACTTAATGACTAGGGACCGGATTTTTAGGTTTTTAAAAACACTGTTTTAGGTTTTCCGTTAGGTGAAATAGTTTTTTTTTAGATTTTTTTGTCCAAAATATTGTTTTCAGGTAGAATAATTGGTTTAATGAATTTGAATGTGCTACATAGGAATCAATACATAAAACAAGTCTTCTTAAAACTCGCAGTGTCACCACTCAGTATGAATAACAGGACAGTACTAAAGGCAAACAAGCACTTTAAAACACAGAAATCTATATCCTTGTTCATACACAGCAACAATAGTTGTTCGTACGGATATTTTAAAAGGAATATGCCAGTGCTCTTACACTTCCTCTCTTGATACTGTCCATCTTAGATGACAGTGGGTTGAACAAAACTCTGGTGGTATTCATTTTAACCCGACAAAAATTGTCTCTAACAGCAAAATATCAATTTCGCAACTTTAAAAAAACTGGGAATTCATTGTCTTTCATTGACCTACAACATCAATCCTAAATAATGATAACATAAGCCTATAAATGTTATTTCACGAACAGAAACTAGCTATAAAGTTATTGCGTTGCGTTAAAATTGCATAAGCCTATACTCAGAACAAAACTGCGTACCGCTAGGTGGAACATCCTCTTCTTATTGGTTTACCGTTCTATTTCATTGTCAATGCATTTTGTAAAATGTTTACATATTTTAAGAATTTATTATATCAGTGTACAGTATACCAATATGAATTAAGGTTAAGAATCAAACTTTAGACCATTGTTCTTCCATAAGCCCTGCTTAATGAATAGATCTGGAATTTATAACTCGGAGATCTATTTACCAAAAAAAAAAAAAAAAAAAACTTATTTTCTGTATATCATAACTGCAATTATTACTGATTAAAAAAGCATACTGGCACTTTGTTATATCAGTTTACCTGATTTTATTTTATTTTCATTTTTGACATTTTATTGAAAGAATCTAATGTAATGTAATTTCCATATTTTATTATAGAATTTACAGTTTTGTCACTTTGAGTTATTACTTTGAGAGCTGAGTTAATTTAAATATTTGTAATTTGAAATTCTGAATGTTATCACAACGTGCCCACCTGAATGGCATATGCTATTCTGCCGTGCTAACAAAGAAGTTAAAAATATGGAGTTTTTGGTATCATTGGAAATGTCTCGATGTTCTGCATCATAATACAACCTTAAAAAGCAGTAACATGATTTCCTGTTAAAAATATAATGAAAAATCAGTTACCGCCTTTGCAATGACAGAAAGCAGTAATTTCCACTAACTCCTTTAGCAATCACTTTGTACAAAATTCAATAATTCAAGGAAAAATTATTTTTGATGCCAGATATAAATTGTCCTGATAGTTTTATAGTTACTGTGAAAGTTTCAATGTCATCCATAAAGTAGAAAATAAAGAGAATTTTAAATAAGAAATTTTACTTTAACTTGTATGAAACATCACTAAGGACATAAACAATGAATTTCTGAATGAAATAATGTAAAGAGTCAGAAGAATATTGTTAATTTACTAAACACAATAGCTGAGAAGCCACATCGGTCGCTGACTTGTGGCCCTTCTTGATCCAGTGCGCATGCCACAACAGAAATACTATAGAACAGGAATTAGCAATGCATTCAATTTTGTTAAAATTTAACTTAGGAGTTTTTCAAAAAACTGATTGAATTGCAATCATGTATTTCTTTGATTTTCAGATGCACTGCTGCATGGAAGTGCAGAACATGATGGGGTGTCGTCTTCTGCATCAGGACAAGGAGTAGCCTTCATCATGGAGACTATGGCATAGCTTGCAACGTCACCAGGCAGCGATATGAGACACATCATGCTCAGGAACCTGCTTTCGTGAGTTGAAATCACTTTTATGTTGCTATCATAGTAACTAGGAATAATTTGTCACTTTTAAGATAGGAATTACGTAGTGCCAAAAAACAGTGAAAAAATGCAAAATAAAAAATTCATTTATGACCTAAAAATAGCAAAAAATTACGATTGCTCAAAGCAATTTAATGCATAACAGTGCATTGTATATGAATTTACAGTATAAAACACACTTATTTTGTTATTAAAGAAGTAAGTAAATATATACTACCTCGACACCCTTAGCGAAAAAGAAATTCTTTCTGAACTGGCATGCCTATCAAATTGCTCCTAGCAAATATGTGCCATTTAATAAGAAAGAAGATAAAATCTTTATTGCTACAAGACACACTGCTATGGTGTATGGTGCTATGTACAATAAACCTGAATTAAAATGAACTATGAGCACTTGGCAAAGATTCTCAAATAAAAACGACTGTCTGTTGTCTGAAAGTAATGATTTGTAGCCTAGGAGGAAAATCTCCTCTCTACCTCTACTGATACATGATCTAAAAATGCCAAAAATTACCTAAAATGCAGAAATTTTACCTAAAAATTCCCCAAAAATGACCTATCTCTTGAAATTGATGAAAAATGCAAAATAAAGCAAAAGATGCAAAAACAAATTACCCTTATTTATTCAATTATTTCATGATACACATTTATATATATTCAAGCTATCTTTTAACTTTCATATAAAAAAGATGCAAAATCATCAAATGCCTTCCCTAGGAATTGGCAATAAACTAAATTTTATTAAAATTTAACTTAATGGGTTTCTATTAAAAAAAAAAAAAAAAAAAGATTCAAATGTCATATTATGCTTAGCAACAAAAAGACTGGTGCAGGCTAGTGCTTTTGAAATTGGCTGCTTTTGACAAGCCACAAGGTTAGAAAATCATTTTCTCACTTAACAAATGTTCGAGGCTATATTCCGAGGATTGTCTCAAATAGAGGCAGTTTGTGCATGTGAAGGGTTATCAGAAGTCAGTAAAAAAATCCTATTCATCCATAAAATATTCTTCATAGCAGACTTTGTATTAGGTGAGAAAAAGGGGATGTTGACAACGGATATTTACCATATTTTACGGACTATAAGATCCTCCAGACCATAAGACGCACCTTGATTTTAGGATGGAAATTTAAAGGAAAATAAATTGAATGTGATTCTAAACGAAATATTTTAAAGAGAACTTCATTCCATAAACAAATTATAGTCTTGTACAATGGAATCAGTGTAAATCTCTTCTAACTTAAAACCTGTGTTGTACGAAAATATCTCCTGTACATGACACAACGCGTAAATTTTAACAACTGAACTGATTTCTCATGAAAAAATGAAAATACTCTTACACCTTCTAACCCTCAATTCAGCATACGTAAGTGTAACAGGACAAGGCTGTTTAGAGGTCATTGTCTTCATTTAAACCACCTGGTGGAGACGACTCCTTTCATATAAAAGAACTCAACATTCCTTTCTTTTTGCATTCTATACCTAGTTTTCAGGTACCCTTATTTTGTGATTGTGACAAGTGCACTGATATGCAATCTGTGCCAAAATTGTTAACTATCTTATCGTTTACAACAACTTGTTTATAACTATGGTATTCCGGCAATACTTACCAAAATTTAATTTGTTTAGTGTAGTTCGGACCATTAGACACATCCATCTTGTGGTCCATAAAATACAGTAGGCTATATATAAAATTTATATATTGTGTTTTTAAGTAACTGAGGTATGATACTGCACTTACGCGATCATAACTTCAGATAATGGAACTGAAAAGAAAATAATGCTCTGAAGTGCAGTAACAGATTACCTTATGCCAAGTTTGTTTGATTGTTAAACAATTCTTGCCACATAAAAAGTTCCGCTCGTTTCACATATACAGTGCACGCCGCTTATTGCTCCACTTCGGGATGCAACTAATCTGATAATATTAACCGATTGATGACAATAGCCAAAGGAATTAAATGAAGGTTATTTATTCATATATAAGATAATACACTAATCTCTATATATATAAGAGGCTTTGTCCTGACTGACTGAATGACTGACTGACTGACTGACAGAGAATCAATGTAGAGCCTAAACTATAATAGGTAGAGACTTGGAATTTTGACAGAACCTTCATTTCATAATGTAGGTGCTCACTAAGAAAGGATTTTGATTTTAAATGCCAAAAATCAAATGTTTTTTAGTATACTTAATCCCTTTTTACACAGAATTATGAAATCCAAATCACAGTTGGCATGGCAACATATTGTTGCCAGTGGGTCTCAGATGGGTTTAGAAATAAATTCTGTTTAATTTCACCCCGAAAACGGTTAATTATGGTAACATGAGAGTGAGAAATAAAATATTCCACAAAGACAATACAATTTAATGTTATTGAAATTTCTGTTTCTTCTTATTTGAACCCCTAATTCTGAGCTGCTCTTTCATAAATATGGAACCTTCTTGCTGCTTCAGAGGCCGAAAAATGCAGGTCAATTACAGCCCTAACTACACTTTCTCTCACTTTAGCATTTGTATGTGGCGATGGCACAAAGCAAAATGAATTATGACAATACATTAAGTTGAATATCGTGTGTTGCGCTTTCCGCGTTGTTCATTTTTCGCCTCGTTGTTCATTTTTTCCCTCCTGTCGCATGGCCTCATATGTTCCGAAAATGACCTGTAGTTTATGTTTTTTATAGGAAACTTGTGAACTAATGCGTAAAAACTTTAATTTTAACTGCATACGAGTCCCGACGTTTTTTATTTGACCGACTGTACTAGGCCTACCCCTGCTAGACAAGGTTCACTCACCTCTTGTTTGTCCTGAGATTACTGCTATGCTACATTACAAAAACATAAGCTTAGTATGAAATATCAACAAATCCTTTGATTGAACTAAACATTTGTAAGTCTAAAACACAATTATAGTTGTGTTTCCAAATTATACATTCCATTTTATATCCTGAATTGAGGAGCGTTTTTTCAAAAGCCGATAACTGCAGGTTTTGACAAAACTGAGATATATATTGTTTCGTATAGTTTAAGTACCTGTCTTTCCAAGGGTTATACTGGTTCTTTCATATGCCGACATCTGATCCACTCAGAATTGGTAGAGAAACGGTAGTTTTTGCAAAATCCGATATCTACGGTTAAGGTGTTTTATCAAAATCCAATATCTCAAAACTATACTTTATGTAGATATCGGCTTTTGAAAAAATGCTCTTCAATTAATCTGAACAAATAAAAAGATAAAGGGATCCTTATACAGACAGTTTTGAATTATGGACCTGGAGAAGATTATTAAGAATTTCATGGACAGAAAGAAGAACAAATGCATCAGTAATTAAAGAAATAAACCCAAAATACTCACTCGAGGCAATGGCTATGAAGTTAAAATTATCATATTTTGGACACATTATGAGAAGAAACGACACGCTAGAAAAAGACTTGATGTTAGGACACATGGAAGGGACAAGAGGAAGAGGCAGAAAAAGAACAAGATGGCAGAAAGGAATAAAAGTCATCATGGACAGGAATTGGAAGGACTTGGTCACAGCCACACAAGACAGAAGGAGGTGGAGAGCTGAAGTACATAGAGCAGTGGAAAATAGAATAAGAACAAATATTTTCTAGGGATAGCAAACCCTCAATCTTGCTAGAAAATCCGTGTGGACCTCCAGGAGTCGCACGCGACTCGAAGGACTACTACTACTATACAGGCCATGGAGGCCCAGAGGGTTCCGAGAGGTTCAGGCTCCCAGATTGTATACATTCGGCACGTGAAGGTGGTAAAGTTGTCAGCCTTACCCCCAGGATTGATCCTGGTACTCATTTCTATTAGAGGCTGAGTCGACCCCAGGGCCATAGTGCCACCAGAAGGATTTGGCCAATTGAAAAACTCAACGACCTCATTGGGAATCGAACCTGCGACCTTCCGGTTTGTAGCGCAGTGCCTCAATCACTACGCTACGCCATACCCTGCAATCTGAACAAATAAAATTGAAAGAAATAATTAAGCTTATTATATTTTCATGTTCTTTTTTAAATTTTACATTCTATTATTTCCACAAATAATTAGTAATTGATTGTATCTTTATTCTAAAATGTTGTATTTAGAAAAAAGTATTTATATCCCTGACCACGAGCATGTGCTCATTTGAGTGGTGTCTTAACGAAAATAATAATAAAATCAGGTAAACTGATGTAACAAAGTGCCAGTATGTTTTTGTTTAATCAGTTATAATTGCAGTTATGATATTCAGAATAAAAAAAAAAGGTCAAATAGGTCGGTTTCGGGATTTGAACCATGGAACTCCAGAATGTGAGGCCAAGACGTTACCATCTCGGCCACCTGGGTCAGTTTAACGGTCTAGTTGGATAAGTGCATGTAAAGCAATAGTATTATTTGTCATAGCTAACTGTATTTTAATTGCCAAAGCATTATAAGATCACAGTAAAACAATAGGCTATGTTGTCATGATAACTGATGTGCATTTCATAAATTCTTTCGAATACGTATATTACCATAAAATATACACTAAATTGAGCATTACTCCGAAACAGGTGAACCGATTTTATCCAATATCAATAGACGTCTTCCCATGGACATTATAAATGTGTGAACCAAGTTTCATAAAAATCCGGTATAGCGTATTTGAGTTACCGCGTCTTTAAAATAGACACTAAATTGGGTTTTAACTCCGCTACCGGTCTACCGATTTGGTCCAATATCAGTAGACGTCTCCCCATATACATTATAGGCCTAAATGGGTATAAAAAGTTTCAGGAAAATCCAATAAAGCATATCTGAGTTATCGCGACTTCTTATATATTAACATAAAAGGCACTAAATTTGGCATTATTCCGGTACTGGCCAACCAATTTGGTCGAATATCAATAGACGTCTTCCCATGGACATTATAAATGCGTATACCAAGTTTCATTAAAATCCGATAAAGCGTATTTGAGTTATCGTGCGTACAGACACACGGACAGACATTTTTCCGTCCCCCACACAATCTCATAAAGTACCATACTGGCACTTAATTAAAATAATGTACAATAGTAGTAAATTGTCCTCCGCCGTGGGTGAGCTTTGGTAGCTTAAGTGCCAGCCACCTTCCTGGCCGGGTCGGGGATTTTACAGAGATATCAAGTTTTCTTCCTGGGTCAGGAGTGGGTGTTGTTTCCTCATTCTCTTCCTGCGAAAGGATCTGCCCACTCAGCACACATACGTAAAATATATGTAAAAATTGCGTTATCCCTAGATCTAGTTAATGTATATCACACATATTGGTTAAATAAAATCTACGTATAATATACGCTCAAATGTCCCACTTTTTGATGTATATCGTACGTCTATTCATGTCAATACAGACATATAATATATATCAATTATACCTACAATCGCATACATACTATTGATGTACAATATCTATACGTAAAAAATATGTCAAGATGATCTATCAAACGTATATTTTATATATAATTTATGTAGCCTATATAGGGCCTTTGGTTCATAAATGTACACTGCTCACATACATTTCACATATACTATAAATACATGAGATATCAATGACTAAAAATGTCATCAAGAACACTTTTTGTGCTTACTATCTTGCAGTTTTTTGGGACTTCTTGCCGAGGTATTTTGCAATTATTTATTGTAAGCAAAACACTGAGATCGCTCATAACACACACTGAATCAAGAATCTTCGGAACATCATCATTAACATCCATTAAGCACAGCACTAGCCTTTCTACTACCATTATGCTAATCCACTGCCCTTTAAGTCCTTCTGTTACACTTAGGAAGTACTGCATCACATCTTCCAAACAATGCAGAGCTTGTCATTCAGCATAACTTTTAAGTTCTTTTAAGCTTTCTGCAACTGCTTGGTTTAAATTTTCTTCTTCTGCATCAATTAATCTTCTGCATGATGGACCTGGTCTTGACAAGTACTCAGGCAGATTAGGAAATATTGATGGTACCGCACCAAGTTTCAGTTTAGGGCAAGTTCTAGGAAATGTTTTTATTTCACCGTTAACTACAAATGTCTCTGTTCTTATCACACTCTCTTCAGGAAAATACTTCACACAAATAACACGCTTGCTTACCCCTGTAAAGTCTGTAGGAATCTTTCTATGCCATGTCTTCTTAAGTTCTTCGTCTTTTGGTAAAGAAAATGTACTAACACTTTCATGTTGTGACTTGTAGTTACTTTTACAGCCAGCAACACTACAGCACCTAGGCATTGTGAATTCCTGAAACAATTAAGAAATACTTTAGCAGCGTTATCGTAAATTATTATGATCAGAGCTAATTACCACAGCATCTGTATTATAAATCAGTTTGCAAGTCGTTGAGGTTATGATAGGCCTATTTATGTGTGTGAAACAAGTCTTGCACAGGGACTTACCAGTACTGTTTTCTGTGTAAATGTTTTTCTTCTGCCTCATTTAATCTTCTACATGAAGGACCAGATCTTCACAAACATTCAGGTAGGCCTACATTAGGAAACTTATTCTAGGGTATTCACTGCACGTTGCGTAATATTTCGTCATCTTTAAATACACACACATGTACATTTATTCTTCGTTTCTATGTTATATACATAGGGAGTAGTTGCAACAGAGCAGTGCAATTCTCTCCACACACAATTTCTTGTTAATAAAACACTATAAAAGAGAAACTTATACGCCACACAAGCACCCAACAGTCAGCCATGAACCAGGAGATCTACATTGCTGACGTCACAGACAAGATGGCCGCCAGTTATAAAAAATAGTCCATGAATGTACGGATGTAATCATTTTAAACCATTTTTTAAATTAATTTCTGATTAGCGTGAGTAAATTTTATTGCGTTCCCTTAATTTAACCAAATCGATTTACTAGAGTAAAACACAATAAACCGGTGTTTACAATGTCCAATTCTAGACGTAAAATTTACGTATAGTTGGTACGTAAATTTGATGTTACAAATGAACAATCAAATCGATTTTGTTTTATATTTAATCTTACTTATGTAACATATATATTATATCCTGCTTTATATTTATATTATAAATATAAAGCAGGATTAAATTACAACAGTTTTTATACGTGTATATATTGGACATAAAATATACGTATAATTTACGTTTTGACTTTGACCAATCGTAAGATATATATGTAGCTCTAAAATATACGTATATTATACATATCGTGCTGTGTGGGTGGCCACCCTATGTGGCATCTTCCAGCTTAGTGTCCCTCAGACCTGCCTCCGAGCCAAACCCTTAAAGAAAGAATTATAAATCTCTCTCTCTCTCTCTCTATATATATATATATATATATATATATATATATATATATATATATAAGGCTTTGTCCTGACTGACTGACTGACAGGAATCAATGTAGAGCCTAAACTATAACAGGTAGAGACTTGGAATTTTGACAGTACCTTCGTTTCATAATGTAGGTGCCTACTAAAAGAGGAGGAATTTTGACAGTACCTTCGTTTCATAATGTAGGTGCCTACTAAAAGAGGATTTTGAAAAATTCCGATTTTAAATGCCAAAAATCAAGTGTTTTTGAGAATACTTAATCCCTTCTTACACAGAATTATCGAATCCGAATGACATTTGACATTAAAACATATTGTTTCAGATGGGTTTGGAATTAAATTAAATGGAAGTTTGACAATTACAGTTGGCTTTGTGTATTTTTGTCATACCTTGAAATAAAACTTTCGCGATCGCTTGAATGTTGTAAGCCCTAATATGGTCAAACATTGTTTTATTTGGACGAAACTCACTATACAGGGGTTTTCTGGACCAAGGAACTCGAATCTGAGGTCGTTTTTACCAGGCGACGCTATCTAATTGTGGTATGTAGTCCACGCGATTTAGGTGTTAATAAATATAATGATTTAACTATTATGCTCTTAATTTTTAATTTTTGAAATAATAATCGCGGGCGACGCCGCGGGCACATTCTAGTTGTAAATAAATGAAACTCTCAGTTAATGTAATTAATGTACACTCGTATTCAGGGCCGTGGAGAGAAAGCAAGGGCCCCAGGGACAAATTTTCCCGGGCCCCCTTCATCACTGAAACCCAACGTCGCCCTTTATAATGTACGCAACAAAAGGATTGTGTAATGATATTACATCATTATTAAGTGCCAAATTCACATCTTTATTTTCCTGTGCATTAAATGGAAAATCTATTTAAAAATCGTGTTTTTCTGTAAAAGTCCTCTTTAGCCCCATGGGTTTTTAATTTATTTTATTTATTTATTATTTTTTAAATCAAAAGTCCTCTTTAGCTCCTTTAGTTTTCAGAAAAAGTCTTCCTTAGTCCCTTTCAGGATTTATAGGATTCATATATGCGAAAACAAGAGGCATGAAACGGAAAAATACGTTAAAATGTTCTGATTAGGAACAATTTTATCTGTATGTATCAATTTAGTCTGCATGTACCAAAATTAATATTTTGACAATTATTATTTTAAATGCCGAACGTTAATGAGGCCTACTGTTGAGTCCAAAAGGATTTCTGTTTCTACTTTTCGAAAATAGCAATTTTTCTTCAAGAATAATCCGTTTCAGATTAACTGATTAATTCCGTGTCACCGTTATACGACATGACAATGCAGATAAAATAAACACATAAAACATAACTTAAGCTGTTTATTGACTTATAACCAATTTTATTTTAGAGTCAATTTAGACGATAAAATATATAACCTATTGGGGCTATAGCCCCGGCTTGCCCCTCCCTCTTGTCGGGCCTGAATATATATTTTGTATCCCTCCCCCCTCCCCACAATCGCAGTTGACCTGAAACATAATATAGGTCAGTGGTTTCAACCACTGCACTAAAGATTTCTTCTGCAAATTCATGTTCGCAGCCGGGAGCGAAAAATGCTTCTAGCCGGCCGTGATATAGCAGACTGCGTTGACATGACGGACGTTTCGTGTTCGTCGAATCACACATGCTATTACTGTAGGCACATAATACCACAAATACTTACTACATGGTCTCAGTTTAGTTGCTAATTGCAGTCTCTGGTGTATGAAATGGAGTCGGAGTACACCGAAAGTAAGGATGGCATTTCGGTTTTCTACACCGTTCCAAAACTGGAAAGTGACTATACTGATATAAATTCGTCAGAATGTACTATTGAACCAAAAAGTGAGCCCGAGGACGTAGTTTGTGAACCTGCCTTCGACGTGAGTCAAGTTGATGGAATAAAAAGCGAACCATGTGTTGAGAATTCCGAGTTGTCTGAAGACTTGGATCTGCGCGATGTTTCTGAGCAAGGAGAGGAGCCAAGCAATGAACAAAGCGAAACGAAGTCGTTCACATGTGAAGTGTGCAATATGTCGTTTCCTTTGAGACATCAACTGAAGAGACATCAGGTTCTTCACACTGGGAAATCGTACTGTAGCTTCTGCAGGAAAGTCTTTCCCGACCTGAAAACGCACCTGCTTCTTCACGCTAGCGAGAAATTCCAGTGTGAAATCTGTAGCAAATCTTTTTCTCGCAAAAGCAGTCTGAAAATCCATCAACTTATTCATGCAGGGGAAAAGTTCCCATGTCATATCTGTAGTAAATCATTTTCTCGAAAAAGCAGACTAAAGACTCATATTGACACGCATGTTGTGGGGAAAATCCAGTGTGATATCTGCAGTAAATCATTTTCTGATAATAACAATCTGAAGATGCATCTTCTTATCCATGCCGGGGAAAAATTCCAATGTGATATCTGTAATAAATCATTTTCTCATAAAAGCTATCTGAAAACTCATCTTATGATTCATGCCGGTGAAAAAATCCAATGTGATATTTGTAGTAAATTATTGTCCAACAAAAGATCTCTGAACACACATCTTCTTATGCACGCTGGGAAGAAATACCCATGTGATGTTTGTAATAAGTCTTTTTCCCAGAAAAGCTCTCTGAAGACTCATCTTCATATTATTCATGCTGGAGGGAAATTCCCATGTGATATTTGTAGTATGTCATTTTCTAGTAAAAGTTATTTGAAGAGTCATCTTGAGATTCATGCCAGGGGGAAAATTCAATGTGATATCTGTAACAAAACATTTTCTAGTACAGGAACTCTGAGGAGACATTACATCGGTCATACAGGAGTGTCACCTAAGTTCTCGCATTAGATGTACAAATTGCTTTTGCTTTTTCTTGCCATTTTGAAGTAAGACATTTTATTTATGACAGATTGTTGTAATAAAAACGTTGCTTTGCTGAGAGAAAGCTTCTTGATTACATTGTATGCAACAAATAATTTGGGTAAAATCGCAATGTAAGGGGACCCACTTTTAAAACCAACTTTCTTTTCATAAAACATCTAATAACACACGTATTTTGTTATAGATAATTCTCTGGAGAGGAGATGTTGTCTTGACGAATGATTTGGTCCTTCCCGGCCTAACCTAAACATTACACTTTCTTTTATAACATGATCTAGCAAAAAGTAGCGTCAATTCCACCATGCTTTCATCTCCATATGATGAAGACATTCGTGATTGGACATTAGAGGTGTGATGTCACACTAGCAGAACATGTAGAATTCTGGGAAACAGGTTCACAAACACAACCAGCTTCATGGGAGAGATATACAATATGACACATTTCACTGATCATAACCTAAAGCTCTATCCACAATGCGCAGTCTGTAGTTGTTAGTCGGTAGACGGTAGTTTGTAGTCGAAGTATAACGTGTGGTGATCAATGGACGCCATTCACAATGTGCAGTTGCAGACGACAGCTGACAATCGTCAGTTGGTAGACAGTAGTCTGCAGACGAGAAATTCATCTCTGACTACGAACTGAACGACTGCAAGTAACATATTACGCGAATGAAAATTATTTACTAGTGCAAATACACAGATTAGCATACTACGAGAAAGCAAGATGTGTTTATAACATATATTATCCAATTATAAAGCGATTCCTCCACCTTTTTTATTCTGTAAAATGTTTCCCTAACCTCAATGTCGACAGCATATTGTAGACGACTCGAGTGCTGCTCCCAAGCGGCCGATTGCAAAAGCAAACTTCCGACTACTGGCTAACAACTGACGACTGCACATTGTGGATAGAGCTTATCAGAACCTGTCACTAATACTAATATCACCTTCCTAACCTAACTGCCATTAAACTAGAATTTCGGGAGAATTCAGAATGCCTTACTAAACTAATATCACTGTTTATAACCTTACAGAACCTATCACTAACACTAATATCACCTTCCTAACCTAACTACCACATGTTGGTCAACCTGCTTTGCTGAAAAAACAAAAATCCACCCATCTGTAGAAGCCTGCTTCACATCGCGAGATGGGTGCCACTACATCGTGACTTTGCAATAATTTTTTGGGATATCATCAGTGGTTGTCATATGCCAAGCCTACAGGCTGAGGTAGATTTCGAAGTGCTTTTGGTTTAATTTACAGTCGCTGCGTAGCACTCTTCTTCTATAGCCTTGGCATGACAAACCCGCAATAATAACTGCAAAAAAGAGGAAAGATCACTTGTTCAAACATTCAAATCTCGCCTTATATGAGAACTATGAAGAAACTAGTTATTGATTTGTAGAGTACTCATCAAGAGCTTTTCAACGATACTGCACAAGACATAGTTTTAAAAAAATTCGAATTTCCATCCCCCCACTCGTACCCCCAAAACCCCCGAATCGTTGGTGTCACTGTGAACTCCATAGGGAGTAGTCTAATTTATTCAAACAAAGTTTCCCTCTATACTTCATAGGGGCCGAGAAATAAATGTTTTAAAATTTCAACCCCCTCCCCCGACCACCCCTTGGGCTAATTTTGCTCATTAACGAACTTGTCCGAACTATTGGGCCTAGAAATAACATAATAAAATTTGGTTCCAATATCTTCAAAATTACGGCCACTAGCGTGTAAATATGTCCGCCGGCGTGGTCTTGTGGTTAGCGTCGCTGACTACAGATCCATCGGCCCGGGTTCGATTCCCGGTACCTCCTCGGATTTTTCTGAGGTAGGGAGGTCTGGTAGGGGTGCACTCAGCCTCGTGATTCAAATTGAGGAGCTACTTGATAGAGAAGTGGCGGCTCCGGTCATGGAAACCAACATTAACGGCCATGGGTGTCGGCATGCTGACCACATGCCCCCCAATCGTGCCATCTGCCTATAGGTAGATGACGCAGCGGTCGGGTGGTAGGCCAAGTCATTTCAGGGATGTAGCGCCACGGAGTTGAGTTTACTTTAGCGTGTAAAGATGTATACATCACATTTTTTTTTGAACGGGCGGTGGTTTCGTACTTAGAGAGGCATGAAACGTAAAGATATGAAAGGATTTTTCAAAAGTCATGACATGGTATCGATTGTAATAGGTAGATTTTTCTTCGAAATCCACCTAAAATTGGGAGTAAATGTGTCTACCAAGAAGTGTTGGAAGGTAGCCTATATCTGCTATTCAGGGATAGTAGCCTAGTAGGTGAAGTGGCGTTTCATCAATATTTTTACCTTACTAGACTTATTTTTAAAGTTTAATTTCCTTAGTTGAATAAAAACACTTTCTTTAACACACTTTATTTACCTTGATAAACTTCTGGACGGCCATTTCGCAGGTGGTGTTCCTGCATCATCAGTAGAGTTGACACTATGCTGATAGTGTGTTAAGGAAAGTGTTTTTATTCAACTATTTAATACACAATGCTAAAGTCAGACACAAGAATGAATTAATTTCCTTATCGTATATGTTAGTTTTTACTAGAAACGTATGCTCTTCTCTTTTATACCACTCTATTCTGTTGTGAAGACAAGGTTGGGTAGGTGTAGAATAGCTCCCCCTTCCATACAGAGCTTAACTGGTTGGTACTATGACAACCGTAGCATCTTCAGCCTTACTGTTCCAGTATGACATTGCAGCTCATGTTTTGAACGAACGAGTAGTACACAGCACAATGACTCTGTTGTCTCCACTGTAAGCTTTTGCGTGGGAATTGAATGTAATTAAGAAAAATTAGATGTACTACGTAAGTTCTAGCATTGTGAAATGTTTTTAACAAACATTACTCACACGTCGAGGATACCGATACTCGAATGCAGTTCTCTGTCGCAGGGCTGTGGAGAGAAACAGGGGCCCAGGGACATTTTCTCGGCCCCCGTCGAATATTAAATTCACCACTGAAACCCAACCTCGTCCTTTATAATGTGTGCAACAAAACAGTTAAGTAAAGATATTACATTATGTGTTATATATGTAGTGTTATGAAAGTAATCTATTACTTGAAGATGTACAGTGTGTCCCACGCAAGAGTTGGCCAATCATGCGGGTTTCTGCGTCGCGCCGACTACAGCTCTAACTCCCGAGCGAGCGGGTGAAATATCTACGCTAATAAAGCCCGCTGATGGTAATGATTCAGGTTCTCACAAAGAAAACCTCATGTGATTTATCTGGCAAAGACAATAGACAATATCACATAGGCCTATCACAAGAGAAATGAATTCTGTCTCGGAAGCTGAACTTATGCGCGTGAAAGAAAATTTCCTAAAAAGGTGACAGTATTGTCTGGATGCAAGAGGAGAACATTTCCAACATATCTTGTGATGAGGTACGTGGTTATTTTCATTGTAATTTTAACAGTAAATGTGAGAACCTGAATCATTACACCGACCGCGGCATTATTAGCGTAGCTATTTCACCCGATCGCTCGGGAGTTGGAGCTGTGCCCGCCGCGCCGCAGGAACCCGCGTCATTGGCCAACTCTTGCGTGGGACACACTGTATATTTTTGTTAGTCGTTAAAAAAAATTAATAATTTATTACAAAAAATAAAACCATATAAGTTTAAAAGCTTTTCAGTTGTGCTCGTAAAAGGTAATAATAATATAAAGAAAAGGAATGCTGGGCATAACTTTGCACAGGTATCTACCAATTTTATCAGTATATACCAAAATTAATCTTATGAAAATTATTATTTTAAATCCGAACGTTAATGAGGCCTACAGTTGGGTCCAAAGGGATTTCTGCTTCTACTTTTCAAAAATAGCAATTTTTCTTCAAGAATAATCCGTTGCAGGTTAACTGATTAATTCAGAGTCATCGTTATACGGCACGGTAATTCAGATAAAATAAACACATAAAACATAACTTGATCTGTTTATTCACTTATAATCCATTTTATGTTACAGTAAATTTAGAAGGAAAACATAAAACCTGGTCGGCCGGGCTGAGGCCCCTTCTGCCACCCTCCCATCTCGTCGGGCCTGCTCTGTTGTTCACGGTCAAATCGCTTGGTCATTTTGCCGTAGGGTGGAGTTAAGTGCAGAATCAAATATATGCAATATTTTGAGTTTTGCAGTGTCTGGGCTAATTGCAAATACAGTATGTGATACCTCCTTCCAGGGTTGTCAGATCAGAGAAGTAGAACATTTGAAAAATAGTAGTATTTTAGTTAAAACCGTCGTACACTTTATGAATTATCAGGATAATGAACCTATTGCACATAATAAAGATGATAATAAGAATAAAATAACAATAATGTTATTGCTTGTGAAAAATTTAAGTGAAGCTTGTAAGTAGCTATAGTATATTATTTATTATATTCTGCGATAGAATTACATGTAAGAGTATCCTTTTTGGACAGTATAGTACACATCGGAAGTACAAGAGACAAGATATAACATTATGATTATAGATCACTACCGAGAAAGTTTTGCTTCAGAAGCAATTTGGTATATCTTATAGCAGGGGTGGCCACAACGAGGCTCACAAGTAACCGTTCGTTACTTGTGCATGCAGAAAACAGAAATTCAGAATTCACACAAACTAGCTGCTAAAGTGTCAGTGAGATACATTCCCTTTTGTCTGCATAAACAACTCCCCCCCCCCCCCGAGTTTGGGTTGTCTTATTGTGGGGCTAAACTGTAGAATGTTTGAAGAAAAGAATAATGAGAGAAGTGGCAATTTAAGCCCGAACCACCAGTCAGTCCCAGAGTAGTCTGTCTGTCTGTCTAGAGCCCTATAGCACCTATGTTTGGGCGAAAGGGCCTGCAAGTGGAGGTTTCTGTTACCTATATGAATTTTGTTATGCTTATTTTCCGAAAAAGGGACAGGTGGTAAGCCCATCGCCTCTCAATCCCCCTTCAGGAAACTAAGGTATTACTTGAACGTGAAAGGGCTGAGAAAAGTCCCAGAGTAGTAGGGGAAGTAAATCTTGAAAAAAAACAGATTAAGGGAGAAGGTTTATTGTGTCAGTGGCTGTATAATACTCCACCTCCAGTGGCACAACCTAGAAACTTGGGGCAAAATTAATATATTCAAAACATATATAAACTGTAATATGCTATTCTGAGCCATTAGGTAGATACCCCTTATACATAACATGCCGAGTCTGGCTATTTCGGCTCTTCTATTAAAAACTGTTTAATAGAAACATCTAGATACTGCAATTGTATTCAGTAGTAGCAGGTTGGGCCGCTAGATGGTGCTCAAAATATTGTCCCCCGATATATCGCAAAGTGTCCTGTATTGGTCTAGATTGTATTTGGCTTAATAGATAACCTGATATTTAAAATTCAGAAGTAGACTGACACAATTGTTATCTAGGCTGTTTCATAATTCTGTATTGTATATTGTTAGGTGTAATAGTTGTTTATCAAGGGCACTCATATGATATTTTTTAGGGGGGCAATTTTTTAATTAATTAATTTTTTGTCGCTTTAACTTCTTGGGCCACCTTGTAACATTATATTAATAATATAATAAGTGCAACAATGACGTAGCCAGAAAATAATTGCGGGGAGGGTCGAAAGTGCCGGGGGGTATAGAATCCCCCAAGAAAGGTGGGTCGGGGGTCCACCCCCAGAAAATTTTTAAATATTGAACTAATGAAAATCACATTTTACGTTATTTTAGCACAGAAAAATTAGTTAGAAAATTTGTTTACCATGCTCTAAGACAGGGGTTCTCAAAGTGTGGACCCCTGGGGGTCCGCAGGCATGGTTTGAGGGGTCCGTGGGAGATTTTTGAATATTGAAGTAGATTTAAGGCTGAAACTTTCAAAAATAAATGCCAATGTTTCAGAGACTGTCAAAAGCTAAAAACAACACCACCATTCTCACTGAAATTAGTGGTATTTTACTATATAACTGTTCCATTGGTAATTTTTTTATAACTAATACTAAGAGTCCTGTCGTTTTGCAATTGAATTCAATGTTAGAAATAAAAAAATGTATCAAAACAAACAGACTGCTTTCTTTTTCTATCCTATAGCTTTTCGCTTTGAATTAAATATGTTTCAAATGGTTCATACCACAAAATTAATAAAAATAGTAAAGGGGCATTTTTTTAGGGGTCTGCAATGACATTTATAATTAAAGGGATCCTCGAATAAAGGAAGTTTGAGAACCCCTGCTCTAAGACATCCCAATGTAATCAAGAAATCGTGACCTAAGTTATAATACTTATTACTATGTATAAGAAAAGTTAAATAACACATTGAACAATGGAAATAATAGCCTACTCATTATGCTATGAAAACAAAATAACTGCTATATTATATTTGGCATACCAACAAAACTTGTTTAATTCAATAAACCTTTTTTTTTTTTTCAATACAAAAATAGAATTTCAGGTTTTTATTTTTAGGGGTCCAAACCCACTGGACCCCCCCTTTCGTAATCCACTATGGATTCTGCTTCCATTGTAAAACTTCTTACTTCCTATGTCTCTATACTGACTTTTATACAACAGTATAAAACTGTATAAGATAAAACTTGTAGGAAATTTTATCAGCTTGAATTTTGAATAGAGTGACTTTTCCTCTACGATGCACCATTGTCGAGGTTTATTCGAAAACCCAACAAAAGGAACTCTCTACGGGGCCCCCGCTCACCCCCCTCCCGCGGGGACTTTTAGTATGTTGTTCAGGATAGTCCCCTGACAATTCTGCCAAATTTCAAAACTACACGATTTTTTTCCTATTCAGTGCCTTTGTATTATTATTATTTTTTCACTTTTTAATTTTTTTATTATTTATTATTATTTTTTACTTTTTTACTTAATTTTTTATTTGTTTTTTTTCCTACTGGACTAATGATCAGTGGCGTACCAAGGGGGTGCGAACGGGGCGGCCGCACCGGGCGCCGTAAAGAGGGGGGCGCCAAAATTGAAAAATATATTTTTTTTAGTTTAAGAAAAATATTTTTTTTCAGGCAAAATATAAGGTTTTATTGGTCAAATTTGCTTTATTACTTTGTTAAATACTGCAGTAATATTATTTAGAAATGAAATAAACGTTTCGTTTTAAACTATTTATAGACAATACGAAATGGGTCGTGGGCGCCGAGCACACAGGATAAGCTTACGGTGTAATTAGCAATTGTATCAATTGAACGTGATGTGACTGCTACTGTAGACTTCAACTCTATTATAAATGAGTTTGCATCCATCAGGGCTAGGAAGGCACATTTAAAAAAAATTGTTATGGCTGAAACTTCTTAACTCTTTTTTTTTTTTTTTTTTTTTCAAACAAACTAACCTTATAATACGTTTTATTTCATTGATATTTTTCTCTTTATAATGTGTTAAAGTAACATACTACTTATTAAAAATAAATAATTGTGAACATTAAACTGTGTTTAAATTAAACCCAGTTTGACATGCGCCATATCTTCACACGGCTTCCATCACCGCATATGCACCCAGACCAGATATCATGAACCCGCAGATGAATGCAGATGTACTATGTGTGGCCTTCTATGTGACAGATATCATATACTCGACTGCATAGGCGTAACCAGGCCGACCATATGGGGGGGGGGTTTAACATCCGCGGGGTCTGGGGGGTATGGAATATCCCCCAGGGAGAGGGGGGCCCGGGGGTCCTCCCCCGGAAAATTTTAAAAATCAAGATGCAAAATAACGAGTTTTAAGCTTCCGGGGGTGGCCCCCGGAAAATTTAAAAAATTAAGACGCAAAATAACGAGTTTTAAGCCCATCCCCGGAAAATTTTTAAAATTAACACGCAAAACAACGAGTTTTAAGCTTCCCACACTTTATACTTGTATTAAGTAATTTATGGGCAGACTTAAAAAAATTATAACTTACAATTTTCCTTTTTTTAATCAATGGGGGGGGGGGGTTCAAACCCCCAAAACCCCCCCTCGTTACGCCTATGCTCGACTGTAAGAAAAGAACTTTACCGCTATCACAGTACGGAGACGACTGAACCAACCCGTGAATTACATATAAACTGATCTAAACTAACTTGTATGTACACATTGTGTTTAATAAATATATTCAATTAAACTCAATGAACCTTGAACCTTTTAGTGTTAGGGGGTGACTATCGTGTAATTAGCCCTGGGCGCCAAGTAGCCTTGGTACGCCACTGCTAATGATACTTTTCCCACATGAATTGTGATATGGGGGCGTACGTATGGCAATCCTGCCTCCTTGAGAGATATTTCTTCATATGAGGAGTCACGGCTACTGAGATGGAACACTGTGGATTTCTTCTACAAATTTATGTACATGAACCCTCTCCGTCTTCTGTGTTCTTAATCGCAGACGGATATTAACATTTTAGCGAATCACACACATAATACCACTAATACTTACCACATGGTCTCAGTTTCGTTCCTACTTACAGTCTCATAGAGACTGGTGTATGAAATGGAGTCGGAGTACACCGAAAGTAAGGATGGTATTTCGGTTTTCTACACCGTTCCAAAACTGGAAAGTGACTATACTGATATAAATTCGTCAGAATGTACTATTGAACCAAAAAGTGAGCCCGAGGACGTAGTTTGTGAACCTGCCTTCGACGTGTGTCAAGTTGATGGAATAAAAAGCGAACCTTGTGTTGAGAATTCTGAGTTGTCTGAAGACTTGGATGTGCGCGATGTTTCTGAGCAAGGAGAGGAGCCAAGCAATGAACAAAGCGAAACGAAGTCGTTCACATGTGAAGTGTGCAATATGTCGTTTCCTTTGAGACGTCAACTGAAGAGACATCAGGTTCTTCACACTGGGAAATCGTACTGTAGCTTCTGCAGGAAAGCCTTTCCCGATCTTAATACGCATCTGCTTCTTCACGCTAGCGAGAAATTCCAGTGTGAAATCTGTAGCAAATCGTTTTCTCGCAAAAGCAGTTTGAAAATCCATCAACTTATTCATGCAGGGGAAAAGTTCCCATGTCATATCTGTAGTAAATCGTTTTCTCGAAAAAGCAGACTGAAGACTCATATTGACACGCATGTTGTGGGGAAAATCCAGTGTGATATATGCAGTAAGTCCTTTACCGATAATAGCTATTTGAAGACTCATCTTCTTATCCATAGTGGAGAGAAATTCCAGTGTGATATCTGTAACAAATTATTTTCTCATAAAAGCTATCTTAAGACTCATCTTATGATTCATGCCGGTGAGAAAATCCGATGTGATATTTGTAGTAAATTGTTGTGCAACAGAAGATCTCTGAACGCACATCTTCTTATGCATGCTGGCAGGAAATTCCCGTGTGATATCTGTAATAAGTCTTTTTCTCAAAAAAGCTATCTGAAGACCCATCTTCTTATCCATGCCGGAGAGAAGTTCCTATGTCAGATCTGTAATAAATCATTTTCTCGCAAAATCAATCTGGAGAGTCATGTTCTGATTCATACCAGGGGGAAACTCCGATGTGATATTTGTAGTAAATCATTCTGTAGTAAAGGAAGCCTGAAGAGACATTATATCAGTCATAAAAGAGTGTGACTTTGTCATATGATGTGCAATATTGCTCTTTTACCATTTTCATGTAAGGAAACATTTTGTTTATGACAGATTGTTGTTGTAATAAAGAAGTTGCTTTGCTGAGAGACACCTTCTTTATTACATTGTGCGCAACAAATAATTTGTTTGGGATGTCATCAGTGGTTGTCAGTTAAAATTGGGAGTAAATGTATTGAGCCATTGTGTCTACTATGAAGTGTTTGGAAGGTAGCCCGCCTACCAGAGCGGCTATTCAAGGGTAGCAGGTGAAGTGGCTCTAAAGTATTTTTACTTTTGTAGCGACTAGGTATCGAATAGCCCCTTGCCATAAGGTCTACAGACCTTTCCCCTACCACATGGAACTTCTGTTTGGTTGCTATGACAACTGTGATTTCAGTTTGTCTGCAGAGAGGAATTGAGTGTGTTTTCAGTCTCAATATTTCCAGTATGACATCACAGCCCATAAGACTTGAGGCTTTCTCATCATTGATTACTAATGATGGTTTCGTGGGCTATAAGCCGAGTAAAAGGATATATTGCATCCAAGCTTTTGGTTGCTAACATCTTCCTCAGGGAAATGAGTGTAGAAGCTTATATATGTTTTGAGTGAAAGAAGAAATTCTGTGATTAAAGGAAATGGGTTGGAGTTTATCGGCCAATCAGAAGGCAGGAATTTTCTTTATTGTAAAAGACATTGAAGAAGCAATCGGTACATATCAGGACCAATGGGAGAGCATTAAGCATTGGCCCTGACTTGGACCGATTATTTCTATTTACATTTTTACACCGGTTATCCCCCTAAACCACTCTGCTTTGACCTTTATTATTAATCTTTATTTTTCTCCTGTTCAGTTCCGGCAACGAGTTGTACAGCAAAATTTTAACACTCGTCCTTAAGCAAGCTAAGTCACCCTTGGTACATTGGACCTGAGAATTCTTGGCCGAGTTATGTCGCCTGTGGGAGTGAAGGTGTTCGTTGTTTAGGTTTGTAAATTAATTAAATCCAAACCAACTTTTTGATTGGTCAGAAAACTTGTTAAATACTTTTATAAGTTCTCTGGGGTCATTGTTTGACACCTGTTTGAAAACAGTGTTCTTATAACCGGAAAATGATCTTTGAACATCTCATGTGTCTGGGGGAAAAGGGGGCAATAGAGGTGTCTACATCTAGAACCAGACTGACACTTTGAAACAGTGGCAGCTCGCGTATAGGCACTGTGGAACTGCAGCACCCCCTATTTCCACTTGATATTATTGGTAACATTTATTATAATGAGTAGGGGGCGGATTTCTATGACCTAAGAAATAGGATATATGCATGCATTTATGACCTAAGAAACATTAAAATATGACCAATAAAATTTAAAAAATTACCTTACTAGTTACAAATTGTGTATATTTTATAAAAGTTTCATTATAATTCATTTTATTAAAATATAGCGTTAATTATTTAAGATATCTGTAAATTTTCAAAAAGTATCGTTATAATGCAAAATTTACAAGATATGATATGAAACTTCAAAATTTCTTTATTATTCACACAAAAATGCCAAAAATATTACCTAAATATGCATATTCATACTAAATATGCTACAATAGTTGAAAATTTCCTAAATATGCAGTTATATGCACAATAAAAGCCGTTCCATTTTCACCAGGATGCCTGGAATCGGGTTTAAACTAGTTGGAAACCTGAAATAATGCAAAGAGGAAAAATGTGACATGTCATAGAAATCCGCCCCCTAATAATGAGTCTTTTTTCTTTTATTGTTTCTTTTTGCTTGTACAATATATAATCCTTAAGCCATCTCCCTGTTTATTAAAAATATAAAAGCAAATCTTTGTATGGAACTGTGCGCTTCACAGTACCATCAAGGTGGTGTTCGACTGTTGTGTTCATACGGGTATAGGAAGGTGCATGCCGCGGCTCCGAGGGGGAGAGAGAGCACTGTTGCTTCCACCCTTGCGTATTGGTGGAAGGCAGGTTTTTTCTTTTTTTTTTCCCTTTTCTTTTTCCTCTTCCTCTGCGCGTGTTGTGTTTAAAGACCATGTACCATATTCTTCACTGTGATAAAAGTGTAGAGTTAGATTATTATCTTATTTCCAGTACAGTAGAACCGCGATAATTCGAGCTAATTGGGGCTGAGGCTACCTCGAATTACAAAAAACTCGGATTTTACGGAAATATCACTAAATCAATGGGTAAATCATAAATAAATGTTTAATGAGCACAATAATGGCTTAAAAAGTAAATAAATAAAGAAAAGTAGGCTTACATACCTGTATTACGCCTGTATGTATATTGGCATACATTTCCAATTTGCTACATCGGCATCCTTTAAGGATTAAGTCATTGTCTGACCCTTAATTGAGTGGAACGGGAAAGCGGCGCTACTAGGAAAACACTTTTAATTACCATTGTCGCTGAGTAGGGATTACAGTAATAGTAGTAGTACAGTATTCTTCTCTGAAAGGATAGTATGCACTGTACAATTGATTGACACCAGGTCCCGACAAAGAAAGATGGAACCTGACGGTTTCTGTCAATCTGTAATAGATATTCTGCATTAGCAGCCTGAAGCCAAGGTTATTTCTGTGTATTCTGAACGTAAACTCTAGTGTCTAGTGGGACAGTTTTACCTGAATTTTTGTACATGGAAAAACTGAAAGGAAGCTCAAAATGTAACACATTCGGAAGTGCGTAACACTAACATGCGGACGCCGTATAAAAACGGGATATCAGGCCTACTCTAGATTTAGGGAAAATTTTAATTTTCTTAAGACCAGCTCGAATTACACGGAACCTCGAAATACCGGGGCTCGAATTACCGAGGCTCTACTGTATTCCATTTGGTTCATTTTTTTTCGGTTCTTTTATTTAACAGAAAACTTCAACCATGGCAGATCAAGGAGAAAATTATTGATCTTATCGTGGAAATTAAAACAAGAAGAATGGATTTCATTTTTAAACAAGCTTGAACTGTAGCAATTTAGATGAAAGTAAGTAAAAATTATAGATTTTGTTCTTTTAGGGTTTTATCAAGTTTCTGAATAATTTTTGAAGTGAAGCTTCTTTAGCTGCGGTAGGGGTAAATCGAGAGCTTGTGCAACGTTCAAAATAGTCACAAAATTAGTGAAGTGTGATGGAACGGACTGCAAACAGAAAACAATCAAACTTTAAAAAATCCAAAAATTAAAAAATCCATAATCCAAGATTTAAAATACTAAATCCAAAATAAAAAAATTGAAAATCTAAAATTTAAAAAAATCAAAGATCCAAATTTAAATATTCAAAAATTAAAAAGATCTGAATTTAAAAAATCAAAAATTTAAAAAATAAGAAATCCAAGTATACAAAATTTAAAATATAAAGAAATAAAATCCAACATTAAAAAATTTAAAAAAATGAAAAATTAAAAAATCTAAAACTTAAAAAAAATTAAAAATAAAAAATACCAAAATTAAAAAAGTTAAAGACCAACAATTAAAATAGTCCCAAAACCGAACATTATAAAGACCAACAATCCAAAATTGAAAAAATCCAATAATCCAAAATTGAAAAAAATAAAAACAAGTTTCACTTCTGTCGCATGGCGTTCCACGCACACAATTTTTTTTATTTATATAAGTATGTTTCCTTTTACATAATTTTAAAACAAAGGCTAAACATTTTCTGGAACAGCATCCCCACTAATTTTAGCCTTGACCTGCCACTTCTTTGAAATGTTGAATATCCAGGGCAGCATTGACATTTCCAAAGTTACATAAAACATATTACATATTCTCTTATTATTTGGATAAGTATTTCTGGAAACGTCAAACCACAAACCATTAGATATTGTACAAGTAGGGGTGGGACACTGTTTATGTCTCGATCACCTTTCAGCCAAGTTTAAATGTTAGTTTAAAATAGCAACAATATGACTTTCACTGGATTCAGTAAAACCTGCCTTGAACTTAGGCTGCCCTTGTGCGGTGTTGTGATAGGAGAAAGAAAAATGATTTGAAAGTTCAATTTTACCATTATACTAGATCTAAAAAAATTGGCACCATTTATTAATAAAACTACACAATATCTTACCTTCTGTAATAAAACAGCAAACCAAATTAAATTAAAAAAAAAACAGTTAAAAATGGTATTGATACAGGAATGTCTATATGAAGTCGATGAATTCTTCACAGTTGATTTTAGCAAGTGTACATAATGAATCTACTTCTTGCTTTTTATGTTTTATCCATGTCCGTGGTAGAGAAAATTACGTGATTGCATCACATTGTGCATTATTTTCGTGGATTTTATATTTAACTTGCATGTGCCCGCGGCTTCGCCCGCGATAATTATTTCAAAATTAAAAATTAAGAACAGAATAGTTAAATCATTATATTTATTAACACCTAAATCACGTGGACTACATGTCACGATTAGATAGCGTCGCCTGGTAAAAGCGATCTCAGATTCGAGTTCCTTGGCCCAGAAAATCCCTGTATAGTGAGTTTCGTCCAAATCGAACAATGTTTAACCATATTTAGGTCTATGTTGATTATCCCTCTTCCGTGTAGGTTGAAAATTTCATATGTCTACGCGCCTTGACATTCTAAACAAATGAATCGACCAGCGTGGGCTTACAACATTCTAGCGATCGCGATGCTTTTATTACCACGGTATGACAAAAATAGCCAAAGCCAACTGCAATTGATTTGACATTGAAATGTATTACTGAAATCTGATGCTTCGACAGCGCTAAAATCACGTTTTCTACCAGTTTTTCACTCATAACTCGCGAACGAAAGCTAAAATTAAAAATCCGGCTTCGATGCGCATTCGCCCACCTTTCAGTCCATCTATCTTTAAAATTTCAGATCTCTGCGTTCAGTAGATTTCGATGGGCATCGTGGACAGACAGACAAACACGTCCTTTTATTATTTTAAGATAGCATGTGCCCGTGGCTTCGCCCGCGATAATTATTTAAAAAATTAAGAGCATAATAGTTAAATCATTACATTAACACCTAAATCATGCGGACTACATATCACGATTAGATAGCGTCACCTGGTAAAAGCGACCTCAGATTCGAGTTCCTTGGCCCAGAAAACCCCTGTATAGTGAGTTTCGTCCAAATCGAACAACGTTTGACCATATTTAGGCTAATATTGATTATCCCTATAATAATAATAATAATAATAATAATCTTCGGTGTAGGTTGAAAATTTCATATGTTTGCGTGCCCTGACATTAAAAACAAATGAATCAACCAGCGTGAGCTACAACATTCAAGAGATCGCGATGCTTTTATGTCGAAGGTATGACAAAAATAGCCAAAGCCTAGTGTAATTGATTTGTATTACTGAAAACTCATGCTTCGGAAACGCAAAAAATACACGTTTTCTGCCCGTTTTTCACTCATAACTCTCGAAGGAAAGCTAAAATTAAAAATTCCTGCTTCGAGGTGCACTTTCCGACCCTTTAGTCCATCTATGTTTAAAATTTCAGATCTCTGCGTTCAGTAGATTTTGCTGGGCATCGCGGACAGACAGACAGACAGACACTTCCTTTCATGAATATAGATTATTTTTTTACACCAATGTATTACATCGATAGCATCAGAATTTGTTAAAGCCCTTTATCACCTAGCTCCAAAATCCCTTTATGAACACTGTAAACAATACACTGTTGTCATGAGAACTGAACTGCATTTCATATGTATTCAGTATAATATTCGCAGAAATTATATATTTTTCAAGGGATGGACTGGTTTGTTTGAATTTTAATGTTGACCGCGTTACTTTCTGGGGTGAACTGAGTATGTGTGCAAAATTTCGTGCAAAATGCTCAAGAAATTTGTATATGGAATATACTTACCCACATACACACTTTCGATTTTAGGAAAAATCTACCTATTGCGAACGATACCATGTCACGACTTTCGAAAAATTCTTTCATATCTTTACGTTTCATGCCTCCCTAAGTACGAAACCACCGCCTGTTCAAAAAAATTTGTTGTGATATTTATATATACAGGGTCTTTATAATAAGTTGAGACGGGGCGACCGGCGTTTTCACTCTCCGCTACGGAGTCCGCATTAGCCGCGGGCGGCACGCGCGCGGCTTCCCTGCTTAAAGTGTAGGCTATATAGGCTTACCTTATAACATATGTTGGAAGTGTCGTCCTTCCTTTGTTATACAGGCATTGTATCTGGAAACCACATTCTGGCTGACGCGAGTGAGTTCATCCACTGTAATGCCCCTAATTTCATTCGTAATGTTTTCTTTCAGCTCCTCCAATGTGTGAGGATTTGTTCGATAAACTCACTCGCGTCAGTCAGAATGTGGTTTCCAGATACAATGCCTGTATAACACAGGAAGGACGACACTTCCAACATATGTTATAAGGTAAGATGTAATACTTTATACAAGGATATGAGGTAGGACATAGTTCTGGAAATTCTGTTTTACTGCATCTATATAGGCCTACTATTATATTTTTTTAACGAAAATGAAAGCAGATGATAATTAAATTATTATGATGCCAAGCAAGCAAACTAGTTCTTAGAAAAATACACTTACCAATGGTGACGTTACACATAAAACTCAGATGGTAAGGAATTAGATATATTTATTAGATATTGTAAGAATAGTAGGCCTGCCTATTACTTTAAATAAATGTTTACTTGTCTATGTGGCTTCTGAGAATATTTGCACATCATATTTTGTCACTTTGCAACTCGGTGTGGTGGAAGATATGGATGCAGAAAAGCTGGTATAATGCTCATCCGTTTGTGGAACCTGTCATGGTAGTGCACCAACAAGTATACCATTAGAAGGAGAAGAAAAGTTTATAATTGATTATGTCCAAGCAAAATAAGTTGTTCAGGCACTCTTTAATTAATGTTGTATATGTGTAAATACTGAATGTTCGGTAGATAGAACAATATAACCCTAACTTATCATACGATGGACTAAATTCCAGTATTGGAGATTGAAAAAAATAGACAACTAAACATTTATTTAAGGTACTATGTAGGCCTACTAGGTCTTATAATTACTAAATATAGCCTCTTATAATTACTAAATACAGGCCTATCTAACTCTTCACAATTTTTCCAAATGAAAGGCCTGGTTTATGTTTCTTATAACGTACACTCATACCATGAGATTTTTGTAAGCTTTATAATAATAATAATGAGTTTTATTTTTGATGTTTACCTTTAGTACGAATATTATTCTAAGAACTAGTTTACTTGCTTGGCAACATAGTCCAGTCACCAGGTACTGAAAATTGGGTTTGCCTGGAAAAAGGTCCGAAGTTAATGATTTTTTAGTATGTTGTATATGGGTATTCTGAGGTGTAGAATCCAAGTTTTCCAATTCGAGAACCTTGTGCTAACTTCAGAGCAGCCGAAAAACCCCGAAATTTTTGGGCTTTTTTCAAAGTTTTCCTTATAACTCCTAAACAACGTGTTTCATCTGAAAATACTGTATTATAAAAATTAAAGGGCAATAAATTTTCTATAATTTGCACTGTTTAAACGTTTTTTAAGTCGAATACGTACCGAGATATGGAGCTTCGAAGTTTCGAGATATTTTTAAAAATATTGAAAAACTGCAAAAAATGCAGGATTTTCCCTACTAAATTTCATCTTCCAACATTTCTATATGGATAATAATAGTAGTAATGGTAGGTGAATCTAAATTAATAAATTTAACATCAACATCCCCCTCCCACCCCCGTCAGGACGTTCTCTTGAGCGATTTCCTTGAAGGCCGTGGAACGGTTTATAGTCCAGTCACCAGGTAATTTTGCCTTGAAAAAGGTCCGAAATTAATGATTTTTAATATGTTGTATGTGGATATTCTGTGGTGTAGAATCCAAGTTTTCCAATTCGAGAACCCTGTGCGAACTTCAGGGCAGCCGAAAAACACCGAAATGTTGGGGCTTTTTTCAGTGTTTTCCTTGTAACTCCTAAACAATGCATATTAGTCTAAATCACTCCATTACAAAAGTTAAAGGGCATAAAATTTCCTATTATTTGAACTATTTACATGTTTTCTAAAACCAAATATGTACCGATATATGGCGCTTCAAAGTTTTGAAAAACTCTCAAAATATCGAAAACTGCGAAAATGGAGCATTTTTCCTAGTAACATTCATCTTTAAACATTTCTGTATGAATAACGTTCAATAACCTACACAATAGAAACCCCATTCTTAATGAGATGTTCATTCAAGAATAAAATACACAATAATCGATACATAAATATGTATTTTATAAAAATTTATACTACATATGATATGTGGATATATTAACTAAGTAGAAAATATGTAAATTATTACAAATTTCCATTAATATTGATTGATAAAAGCATTGGTATCTTTCCTCCCGATTGGCAAATCGGCATCATCTCTCAATAATTCCTCCTGAGCAATGATCTTATCGATGATGTCCTCCTTTGCTGCCATTTCAGCATTCACTCCTTACAGGATGAAGACCTTGGCAGCAGAAAATGTGTAGTAAGTGACTGCATAAGGTTGTATGGGGTAAGACTACATCACGCACGTTCGAGTCAGTGGGCAAGACCTATGTGGACTAGGTACAGAAACACTTTGGGTATAATGCCATAGTAGTATTCGATGGATATCTTAGTGACGTCGCTTATCAGAGCACTAAAGCAGCTGAACGATATCGCCGGGCTTTGCTGCAATCGTCCAGAAAATTTCTATTTTCGTTAACAACGGCCGTTACATTGTCGCAAGAAAAATTTTTGTCCAATGACACGAACAAGAGAAACTTTATTTCAATGCTGATGACTGAAATGGCAGCAAAGGGCATCGAAGTTAAGCAGGCAATAGAAGATGCTGATTTCATGATAGTGAAAACTGCAATATCTAAGGCTTCTGACTTCGATAGTGTTACTATCACAGGTGAAGACATCGATCTCTTAGTATTGCTGACTGCATTAGGCTCTTCTCAAAAGAACGTTTATTTCCAAAAGAGTGGGAGAGGTAATACCCCAGTGTTTTGTATTCGCCAGCTTCGTGCAAATACAATACTCAGGATATTCTTTTCCTTCATGCAGTAAGCGGGTGTGACACTACATCAAACCCATTTGGACAAGGAATGAAGAAAGTTTTCACTATGTATGAAAAAAACCGTTCTCAGTCTGACATCGTTAGTATTTTCAAAGATAACGAAGCAACACCATGCCAAATTTCGGAAGCAGGGGAAAAGTTTCTTGTGATACTGTACGGTGGTAACATGGACACAGATACTCTGGATGATCTTCGGTACCGAATATTTTCCAACTCCGTGTCAAAATCCAAATTCAACCTTGCCAGATTGCCCCCTACACGAGACGCTGCCCGGTACCATTCATTTCGTACCTATCTGCAAGTGCAGACGTGGCTGGGCTACAAAACGTTACCGTCAGTTTGGGGCTGGACTTTAACGAAACGAGGGCTGATCCCTATAACAACGACCATGGATGCAGCTCCAGGAAAGTTGCTGCACATGATACATTGCGAGTGCATGACAGGGTGTAGCACCGGGGCTTGGAGCTGCAAAAAAGGAGGACTCCGATGCTCAACCATCTGCAAGAATTGTGCATTAAATGCTTGTGAGAATTCGCCTGAAACTGACATCGACGAGGAAATCACAGACATTGAGTGCGACGAGGAGGATGACGTCATCGATGAGATCATTGCTCAGGAGGAAGAGGAAACACTGAGAGATGATACCGACTTACCATTGGGACCAAAGAGATCAAGGCTTTTATGAATTAATATGAATGACTAATTTGTAATAATTTACATATTTTGTACTTAATATATCCACATGTCAATACATGTATTAAACATTTCTTATAAAATTCATTTTTATACATCGAGAATTGTGTTCTTTATTCTGAAAAGAACATCTCATTAAGGGTAGGGTTTCTATTGTGTAGGTTATTGAACGTTATTCATATAGCAATATTGAAAGATGAAAGTTACTAGGGAAAATCCTGCATTTTTTGCAGTTTTTCAATATTTTGAAAAATAACTCGAAACTTCGAAGCTCCATATCTCGGTACGTATTGGACTTAAAAAACGTTTAAACAGTGCAAATTGTAGCAAATTTATTGCCCTTTAAGTTTTATAATAGAGTAGTTTCAGATGAAACGCGTTGTTTAGGAGTTATAAGGAAAACATTGAAAAAAGCCCAAAACTTTCGGGGGTTTTCGGCTGCTCTGAAGTTAGCACAAGGTTCTTGAATTGGAAAACTTGGATTCTACACCTCAGAATACCCATATACAACATACTAAAAACTCATTAACTTCGGACCTTTTTCCAGGCAAAAGTACCTGGTGACTGGACTAACATGCTAATTTATTTTATCATCTGCTTTCATTTTCGTTAAAAAAATATAATAGTAGGCCTATATAGATGCAGTAAAACAGAATTTCCAGAACTATGTCATAATTCATATCCATCTATTTCCTGAACTATTAAATGCACAAAAGTATCATTCAGATCAATTTTAACTTTTATGTAGTTTAATTTTGTGCATAAACTGTTTTTTGCTAGCTTTTGTGTGTTTAGGGAAAACTGCGAGAAATGGCATTCAAAAGTGCCCCCTACCCTCCGCTCACTCCCTATCCATCAAACAGTTTATGCACAAAATTAAACTACATTAAAGTTCTTGTAAAATTTATCTAAATGATATTTCTGTAGAATTAATAGTTCAGGAAATAGACGGATATGTAGTATGACACAGTTCTGGAAATTCTGTTTTCCATACACCTATATATTGTATTTTTAACAAAAGAGAAGGCAGATGATAATTAAATTAGCAAGATGCCAAGCAAGCAAACTAGTTCTTAGAATAATATTTGTACTAAAGGTAAACATCACACACAAAATAATAATAATAATTATTATTATTATAAAGCTTACAAAAATCACATGGTATGAGTGTACTTTATAAGAAATATAAATCAGCCGTTCTATTTTTCGCTTAAAATATCATTTGGAAAAATTGTAAATAGTTAGAAATTGTAAATACTCATATTTATAAATTATAAATCCTAATAGGCCTACATAGTACTTTAAATAAATGATTAGTTGTCTATTTTTTTCAGTCTCCAATACTGGAATCCTAGTACTGTACATCGTATGATAAGTTAGGGTTATATTTTTCTATCTACCGAACACTCAGTATTTATACACATATATAACATTAATTAAAGAGTGCCTAAACAACTTATTTTGCTTGGACGTCATCAATTTTAAATTCATCATCTTCTTCTAATGGTATACTGTTGTATCAAGACAGGTTCCACAAACGGATGAGCATTTAATACTAACGTAACATAAATTTCTCAGCTTTACAAGAAGAATATTAATAATAATAATAATAATAATAATAATAATGATAATGAGTTTTATGTGTGACGTTAACCATTAGTAAGTATATTTTTCTAAGAACTAGTTTGCTTATTGGCATCTTGCTAATTTAATTATCATCTGCCTTCTCTTTTGTTAAAAATATAATATACAGGTGTATGTAAAACAGAATTTCCAGAACTGTGTCATACTTCATATCCGTCTATTTCCTGAACTATTAATTCTACAGAAATATCATTTAGATAAATTTTACAAGAACTTTAATGTAGTTTAATTTTGTGCATAAACTGTTTTTTGATAGAACCCATAGTTTTTTGTGTATTTAGCGAAAACTGAGGGAAATTACATTTACCGGTAAAAGTGCCCCCCACCCCCCCGCTCTCCCCCTATCCATGGGGACTTTTACTATGTTGTTTAGGACACTTTCCCCCACATCTCTGCCAAATTTCAAAACTACATGATTTTTTTGTCCCTATTTTTCCTTTCTTGCCTGCAATATAATGTATTTTCCATTACATGTACTGAGCTTGTACCGTGATCGGATTCTTAATAATTTCAACTTTAATGGTTGTGTGATGTTTCTCCACTTGTTTCATGATGTAAATACACAATATACAGCTTATGTACAAAGATATAACCCCTAAATATAGAGAAAGTGCGATGTACGGCTTTCTTTCGAAATCTCGAAATTTGACCGAATCTTAAAATTGTTATAACTTTTGAAAATTTGAAGACAAAGTAACAAATGACTACTCATTTTCCAGGTAATTTATTTACCTACACCTTCTTTTATGAGAACATTGCTGTATACCTAAGGGCTGAAGCGCTAGAAGGCAAAGTGTGTCGAAAAGCGAGAGGCGAAAGAGCTTTTTTAAAAAATTTGTTATTTTCGCTGGCGGATATCTCGAAAACTATTGGGAATAGAAAGAAATTTGTAGAGTCAAACTTGTAAGAAATTTTATCAGCTTGAATTTTGTATACAGCAATTTTTCCTCTACGATACACCATTGTTTAGATATAAGCGAAAAACCTAAAATAGGGACCTTCCGCGGGCCCCCCTGCCCCTCGTTCACCCCCCACCTTCGGGGACTTCTAGTATGTTGTTCAGGACACTCCCTCCGACAACTCTGCAAAATTTCAAAACTACACGATTTTTTTTTCTATTTTTCGTTCGTTGCCTGGACTAGATCTGATTGTCTTAATGCCGTTTTTTAAACTTTCATTTTCTACAGCGCTTCACATGATCACTTTAAAGACCCAACATTATGGGGGAGCAGATTCAGATGTGATTAGATCCACTGGTACAATAGGCCTAACTGTAAATTTCAAAAGCTGAATGAAATCCTTTGAATTGTGATGTGTTAACAATGGAATACCAAACTTTTTTTTATAAACGATAGGTGAGATGGAAATTTGTGATGATATACGATTGACGTGATGATGGTGATGATAATGATGATGATAAAGTTAATAATGTTTGCAATCAGTCATAAGAGAGACATTCCATCTGGTACTGTGAAGTGAACTCTTACTTACCTCAGTTGGTAGAGCATTGGCACCGATAGCCAAAGGTCCTGGGTTCAAATACCAATGTCAGACGAATTTTTCTCCTATAATGTTATCATTAATTTCAGTGTCAAAGTTCAAATGGACATATATACGGAGGCTGAGAAGAATATTTTCAAAGACAAACGTTTTCTGACACAGGACAAACAACTCTTCGTTAACAATAATTCTGCATAGTGTTTAGCAGTTAATAATTTTATTCGGGTCCAGCCCAATCTCCTTAGCATTACAGTTTTAATTTTTACTAAACGAAACAACGTTAAAAATCTCTCCCTACGTCCAAGGATTATAATTAGGCTCGAAATTAATCTTATTTAAAAGTACTCCTGTAATTCTCTTACCTTAATATACGTAATTCATGATAATTACATATAACTGATGGCCATCTTCTATGGGTAAACAGGTTGACCAACATGACAAACCTCACTGAAGATATAATATAACTTAGTACATTTTCGAAACGCGTGAATTCGGTATGCCCTACAAAACTAATATCACTGTTTATAACCTAACCTAACCTAACCTAACCTAACTGGCACTAAAATAGAATCTACCTGCCACTACTTACCTTAATGCAAGGAGGACAGTTGGTCATCCTTCTTCGCTTAGAACCATAATATGGCTGGCGTGTTTTTTGCGTAATAAAAATGAACTGATTGAAATGGGTAAAAATACAAGATCAAGTTCTAAAAAAACTAATTTCACCCCTCGATCAACTACATTTAATGAAGTTTTCAGTTCCAGGAAGGAAAATTCAATGCTACGGACATAGTGCCTTTTGAAGTGAAACTTGTTTAGCCGCGGTAGGGGTAAATCCAGACCTTGTGTCACGCTCAAAAATTGTCACGAAATTAGTGTCACACTTAAAACCGTCACGAAATTAGTGAGGTGTGACGGAACGGACTGCACAGAAAACAGTCAACTCAATGGTTAGGAGTAATCAACTGCTATACGATTTAAAGGAAGATCCAAAATTTAAAGAATCCTAACGTCCAAAATTTAAAAGATAAAAAATCTAAATTTCCAAAATTTAAGAAACAAAAAATTTAAAAAACAATAAAATCCAAAATTTAAAATATCAAAAAAATTAAAGATAAATAAATTAAAAAATCCAAATTCCAAAATTAAAAAAGTCCAAAAACCCAATATTAAGAAGTCCAATAATGCAGAATTGAAAAGATCCAATAATCAAAAGTTGAAAAAATAAAAATTAAAAATAGTTTCACATCTGTCGCGTGGCGTTCAACGCACACATTTTTTATTCTACAGGCCCGAATTTTATATTCTTAGAACAAAGCACGAAAGTTATTATTATTTTTATAATCTGGTGGATTTTTGTTCATTGAATAGTCTTAACAAATCCAACTCGAGTTGACGAGTTGCATCAGATAAATTCGCTCCTGCTGCGCAGTCGCGAATCTATCGATAAACTCGTCAACTCTCGTGGGATTACCTATGAAAAAACAATTTGGACACCCTTATCTCGATCTGGATATCCCTGTACAGAACTTGATGTGAGTAAAAGGTTTGTTCGCAAAGCAGTCAGAAACCAGGAACATATCGTTCGCGCATGCGCTCTTTCTCCACACGCGTTCGCAAAGCGAGAATCCGTGATTCTGATTTCAATCTTCTGTTCGCAAAGCTCTCACGGACAGTACTATAAGAAAAGTTTTCAGGCTCTGGCATGAATTGTTATCAGAGACATGCGCAGTAACCTATTTTCACGCGCCTGTCTCCTCCCTCCAAATCCTTGCTCCAGATTTATAAGCATAGACTACTTAATGTATGAATAATGGAAGGTAATTAATAGTTTCCCAAAATATAGTTTATATTACCGATGTATATTGCATGTATAACATGTTTAAGGGAAATATATATTTTATTTGCATATCATATCGATTAAACGCAGAAACTATCGATTCCAAATTCTTGTAACCGTTCGCAAAGTGCAAATCACGGGTAAGTTACAGACTGGACATGCGCAGTACAACAAATTCTCAAGCGGTCACAGATTCGCTTTGCGAACAAACCTAATATTTAGGCACCCCAAGGCCCCTCCCAGGCATGCATGAGACTTTGTTGTCTGCAGAAACTGGAGAATTTCCGAAAGTCACTGCCTGGCCGATAATACACCGTACTGCATAACTAGCATTGGCCTACGTGTGGTGGATGTGATACAGAATGGAGCCTGTACTTAAATCAGAGTTTACAGAGACTGAAATTAAGGAAGGAATTCAGCCTGAAACACAACCAAAGAAATCACAGTATACTAAGATTGAGATTAAGGAAGAAATTCCTGAAATACAACCGAAGAGCGAACCTATCCCAATTACATTCGAGACAATACAGACACAAGAAGCGAAACGTGAGGATACAGGCAACACTATACAGCGAACTCGTACTCCAGACAAACATTTCTCCTGTAATGGTTGTGCCAACAAATTTTCCCGAAGAGAGAATCTCAAAAGGCATCAGCTAACTCACACTGGACATAAGCCATTTACATGTGATATATGTACCAAGAAATTTTACGAAAGAGGACATCTCAAAAGACATAAGCTAACTCACACTGGAGATAAACCATTTACGTGTGATATATGCAGCAGGAAATTTTCCCTAAGATCGACTCTCAAAACTCACATGCTCACGCACACTGGACACAAGCCATTTACTTGTGATACATGTAGCATGAAATTTTCCCGAAGAGGGTGTCTCAAAAACCACATTTTCACTCACACAGGACATAAGCCATTTACTTGTGATACATGTAGCATGAAATTTTCCCGAAGAGGGTGTCTCAAAAGCCACATGCTCACTCACATAGGACATAAGCCATTTACGTGTGACATATGTACCAATAAATTTTCCCAAAGAGGGAGTCTCAAAAGACATCTTCTGACTCACACTGGACATAAGCCATTTGCGTGTGGCATATGTACCAATAAATTTTCCCGAAGAGAGGATCTCAAAAGACATCTTCTCACTCACACTGGACATAAGTGATTTACCTGTGATATATGTAGGAATAAATTTTCGCGAAGAGAACTTCTCAAAACTCATCTGCACACTCATGAGAGAAACAGCGTACCCTAATATAATGTGTGCACCGAGCTTTAGTGTTGTGAAATACCTGTCTGTAAGCACAATAACTCAAATACATTTTATCAGATTTTTATGCAACTTGCTTAATAAACTAAACTAAACTCCGTGGCACTACATCCCTGGAGGGACTTGGCCTACCACCCGACCGCTGCGTCATCTCCCGTAGGCAGATGGCAGGATTGGGGGGCATGTGGTGAGCATGCCGACACCCACGGCCGTTAATGGTGGTTTTCTTGACCGGAGCCGCTACTTCTCTATCAAGTAGCTCCTCAATTTTGAATCACGAGGCTGAGTGCACCCCTACCAGACCTCCCTACCTTAGAAAAATCCGAGGAGGTACCGGGAATCGAACCCGGTCCGACGGATCTGTAGTCAGCGACGCTAACCACAAGACCATGCCGGCGGACAACTTGCTTAATACTAATATATAATGTCAATAGCACGAAGCCTATTTGTTTTGGACTGTATTGGTTGACCAGTACCAGAGTAATGACTAAATGAATTTTACATGCTTTTTAATTGGGAAATCATAACTATGCTACAAAGATGCATTCCTAATCACTGAGGGCATTAGTCCAACGCAGTCATATGTTTGTAAATTTATTATTTCACTGTCTTGCTTTTGATGTCAGGCATTTGATGTAATTCCACTTATTATTTCACATATGTTTGTAAAAAGATAAACTTACCTACCTACCTACTTACTTACTTAATGGCAATACACGATTCCTCAGCAAGCTAAAGGAATATTATCTATTTTGTGGAAACCATTGCAGCGCTTACCTGAGCCTGCCATTCTGTTCTAAGTCTATACAAACATCCCTTCAAAATTCTACTTCCCTTCAATCTATCCTAATATTGTCCTCCCACCTACGTCTAGGACTTCCAAGAGGTCTTTTCCCTTCGGGTCTCCCAGTCAATACTTTTGAGATATGTTTTTTCTCCCCCATGTCAAACCCATTTCATCCTCCATGATTTAATTACCCTTACTATATCTGATGAAGAGTACAGGTCCTGAAGCTCGTCGTTATGCAATTTTCTTCACTCTCCATTTTCATCTCTCTTGGGCCCAAATAATTTACTAAGCACTCTGTTTTTTAAAACTCTCAGGCTATGTCAGAGATGCCAACTGCTATGGAATTTACGTAGTTTCTACGATTTTCTTGAATTTCCTACGGCAATACAGAAATTGTACTGAATATTACGGATTTTACGAATCCCAGTATCTATTTTTTAAATGTTTAGTTTCTCCCGCAAACATAAAAAGAAGTTAATGTGTCAGCAGAGATGCCAACTGTTATCATGAGAAATAGTTTGTAAAACAAAACATCCGTTGCTTTGGCGACATTGGACACTACAATCTTTAACGTGAGTGTGTGTTAACCAAAGATGTTATATCTTACAATTATAAGATAATTGTAGTCATAACATCTTTGGTGTTAACATATTTCCTCTTTTTTATTATCATTGTAATGCCGCATGACGACTGACAACGGCGTTGCTTGCTAGAAGTTTTATTGAGTGTTGCAGTGCAAGTAGAATATTGAGGGAATGTGTCTTGTAAACATAAAACCAGTGAAGAGTCTGATGAACAAAAACGAACTGCGGCATATCAGCAGTATCGAAAGCAGTATACAGAAGAGTTTCCTTGCCTCGGACCTTCAAACATTTCACCGAATCACGTATTTTGTGAAACCTGTAGCCTAATTGTGATTTTCCGGTTAACATGGATGACTCACTACTGATAACCACCTTTCAAGGTTGGCATCTCTGGGCTATGTTCTTCTCGATCAGTAGACAGATATGTCTCAGTATTTTATAATAAAATAAAATAATTAAATCTACTCTTATACAATTTAACGGCCCTAAATAGTGTGCTCACTCGCTCGCCCGCTTCGTGAAACATTGGGTATACTCGGCGATGTTCGTCTCTCGCAGTGTAAACTTTCATGAAGAGTACAAAATTAGGAAAGGCGTTTTTTTAAATTATATAAGGCCTAAGTGAAATGAACACAATGAACAAATATTCTAATTTTAGGTTTACTTACAATTTTCATAGCTCTGAACCACAAACATTTTTAATAAACTGCCAGTGTAAATTTCTTAAAAATCCTGGAGTCAATTAATAATGGCGGGCACCAGCTATAATATATTGATAGTTTAACCCTGGAAGTATCGCAGACAGTAAAAATCCGAACAAACCACTCCTTCCCTTGAACAATTATATAATTTCTGAAAATTACACTGAATTTATCAAATGTAAATCACATCATATTCATCAGTGAACAAATAGTTAAGAAACGATACGTATTGTCAGTGTTCACAGGTAGGTTTGGAACTGCATAATCGAATCTGAGATCGTTTTCCCAGGCGGCGCTTTCTAAATGTGGATTGTACTCTAAAGCCAGAATTTTAGGTGTTTCATTAATTATTAATGGTTTAGTTTATGAATGATTCGCGTGCAAGTCTTAATAAATATAATGCTTTAATAATTATTACACTCTTAATTTTTAATTTTTCAATTAATTATCGTGGGCGAAGCAGCGGGCACCTGCTAGTATTTGACAAAATCGAGCTTACTATTCTAATACAAAAAGCAGCGGCATGGAGAGCCGAAGATCCTGGTTCAAATCCCAGCCATGGCATTGCATTTTTCCGTCTGACTTCACCTTTCCAATTCTGAGTTACTGTCTGTCTCTTAGAGGGTGGGGTTTATGTCGAACAAGTGTTTTCCTTTGACTATTCCATTCGTACGCCGCGTGTTAGATACTGACCAATAACGTTTAGCAATTCCTCGGATATAGACCAATCACGGCCGTTTATCTTGCAATATTCTTGTAGGAATCGTTACTGGACATGTAAGCATCAGTGTGCAGTGATTAATACGTCACATGTTGCCATTAAGCAGCACGAAAACCGATCATTTTATACAACATAACTTGTTTGGAAATTGAAATAATAGAAATGCAGTTTGGTTAAAAACACAATTTTGATTCGGTGCAAACCAATTCATGTGGTTTTATTCTGTTCTGCTGTTAGCTTACCTGAATGAAGTTAACTATGTCTTATATGCACCATTACCATATGGGCTGACAGAAACCACTTCTCTGTAAACAGAAAAAAGACAGTTCAAATGACTTTCAGAAAAGGCGGGAGACCCAAGCCAGAGGACACATTAACATACAAAGGTGAACCACTTAAAATCGTCAACTCCTTCAAGTACCTAGGAGTCACGCTACAGACGTCTGCAAGCTCCTTCAGAATACATATCCAAGACAGAACCTCAGCAGCAATCAATACAATCAAAAACATCACCGCCTTGTCACTTGAAACGGCCTTATTCCTGTTCGAAGCCAAAATTGTCCCAATTCTCAGCTATGGACTAGAGATAATCTGGGAAAAATTGAGTGTAAACGATCTAAACTCATTAGAGAAGGTAGAAGGCTTTCTAAAAGCCTCTCTCGGAATCTCAAAATACGCGCCCTCTAGACTTGCATATGTCCTTGCTAGGGAAACTTTTCTCCTGCAAGACATTAAGATAAAGATGGCCCTACCATCGACGCCAAATTGGACCCGCGCCCTGGCAGAGAGGAAAGAAAAACAAGAGGACATAATTATGGCCTGAGTTCTACGGCACAGAGGCTATGATCGACAGAAACTGGACCCGGCCGAACCAGGAATTAAGGCGCCTGCTCACAAGCCTAGCTATCCATGGCTACCACCACAAAATTTGCAAGAATACACGATATCACGCCCCCGACTGTGACTGTGTGTGCACATTGTGTGGTGGATTTTGTGACAGATACCATATACTCAAGTGCCAAAAGAGAGTGAAATCCCTAAAGGAATACAGGCAAAACTAATTGACTCCTCTAAAACATTATCTATGCATGGAGGGAAAGGAAATAGACATTAAATCCATGTCTGGGATATTAATACAAGTAAGAATCAGCTTGAAAAATTGTATGGCATGTTGTCATGGTAGCTCAATGGTAGAGCATCGGCGCGTTAAGCCGAAGATCCGTGTTCAAATCCCGGTTATGACATACAATTTTTCAAGCTGATTCTTACTTGTATTATCTATGCATGTTTATGCGCACTTCCTTTCATTCATATGCACCATTAGTAGCACTTATTACATCATGGTAGCTCGAATCGATTCATGGATGGTTGATTCATAGTAGGCCGAGATCTTGCAGCTGTTAGTTTTGTTTTTATACAACAAAGCACGAAAGTAATTATTATTTGTATAATCCATTACATTTTATTCATAGAATAGTCTTAATAAATCCAACTCGAGTTGAAGAGTTTCATCAGAGAAATTCGTCAACTTTTGTGGGATTACCTATGACGAGAGATGCGAATAGGCTGAACATATGTACAGAGCTTTTTAACAATCCGGTCTGGCACTGTATTGCCTAAGGATCAGTGGCGGCTCGTGGGTAAAATTAGTGGGGGTGCTGCTCCAGAAAATGTTTAGCCACGTTTTAAAATTGTGTAAAAGGAAACGTACATATATAAAAAGAAAATTTATTCAGAAACTTGATAAAACCATAAAAGAACAAAATCAATTTCTTTTACGTACTTGAATATAAATTGTTACAGTTCAAGCTTGTTTAAAAATGAAATCCATTCTTCTTGCTTTCATTTCCATGAAAAGATCAATACTTTTCTCCTTGATCTGCCATGGTTAAAGTTTTCTGTTAAATAGAAGAACTGATAAAATGAATCAAACAGAACAGTTGGAAACGAGATAAAAATCTAATTCTAGACTTTATCACATTCAAGAATGTGGTGCATGGTTTTTAAGCACAACACACGCAGAGCAAACAAACAAACAAACAACCAACCAACCAAACTCCACCAATATGCCAGAGTCAGCAGAGTAAAAAATCAAAAGGTGAACAGCTCTATACAAAGATTTTCTTTTCCGTTTTTAATAAACTGGGTGATGGCTACCGGAATTAAGCTTAAGGATTATATGTTGCAAAAGTATAAAGAAAGAAATAAATAAAAAAAAGGATTCATTATATTAAATGCTATTGATAATATCAACTGGAAATCGGTGGTTCTGCAGTTCCACAGTGCCTATACACGAGCCGCCACTGGTCCATCTATATTAATAAAAGGAAGTATCTGTCTTTCTGTCTGTCTGTGTCCGCGATGCCCAGCGAAATCTACTGAACGCAGAGATCTGAAATTTTAAACATAGGTAGGTTGAAGGTTCCGAAAATGCACTTCGGAAGCCGGAATTTACGACAATTCTCGCTTACGTTCGTGAGTTATGAGTGTAAAACGGGCAGAAAACGTGTATTTTTTGCGTTTTCCAAGCATAAGTTTTCAGTAATACATTTCAATGTCAGATCAATTACAGTTGGCTTTGGCTATTTTTGTCATACCTTTGATATAAAAACCCACGCAGGTCGATTCATTTGTTTATAATGTAAAGACACGCAGACATATGAAATTTTCAACCTACACCGAAGAGGGATAATCAATATAGGCCTAAATATGGTCAAACATTGTTCGATTTGGACGAAACTCACTATACAGGGGTTTTCTGGGCCAAGGAACTTGAATCTGAGGTCGCTTTTACCAGGCGTCGCTATCTAATCATGGTATGTAATTCACGTGATTTAGGTGTTAATATTAATGATTTAACTATTATGCTCTTAATTTTTAATTTTTGAAATAATTATCTCGGGTGAAGCCTTGGGCACACGCTAGTTTTAAATAAAGGTAAATAAATGAAAGTTTAATGCGTTTTTTATTACATATTTAGTCACTAAGAGTTCTCAGTGCATAATGATGTAGTCCCTTTTCATTTCACTTCTCATTTGTACTCTTAAATCGGGTGTTTTATTTCTCATATTAGGGTAACAATACCAATCAACACTTGTAATATTAGCCCTTAAAAATTCATTTTAGTGTTTTTTTTAAAATTAATTTCATTTCAGCTGTATTTATACTTCTTTTAGTTATGGGGTCATATTAGGAGTTCGGGATCTGCGGCTATACAGTAGGGTAGGCCATGTAACTATTGATTGCCAATTGTTCCCATTATTGGTGTATTTTTATGGAGTAAATTTCAACTGATATTAATTTAAATGGATAGGATACAGGATGAAATGGTGAGGAAGATTCATTGTATGTAAATATCCAATTCGGCATTTGCCTTTACGACTTGTTAAACCATGAAAAAACCCATGTCAAATTAGACGGCTACGGGATTTTAACCGGAGCCCTCCCGAATGCGAGTCCAAGAATGTTACCATCTCGCTCGGTTTTTCAAAAGTTGCCATTTTGGAACAGTAATAGTGTGGTATGTTTTTAAAAAAGGCTATTTTGTTTGAAACTGGAAAAAATGTTAAAATGAAATTTACAGTAATAATAGGAAGGAAATTCGGGTGCATGCCATTTGCGCAAAACTGCCCATGGGATACTGTTACATTACCGCAAAAATTCAGATTACAATACCGCAAAAATTCAGGTTACAGTACCGCATATGAATGTGACAAATTAATCACATAGCGACAACATAAATTTAGGCAATCTACTTTGCCGCAATATTTTTATAAATACATGGCTCTAAGCTCTAACTTTTAATTCCTGAATTTACGAACACACCCATGTGGTAGGCCTACTGGTGTGGCAGCACTGATGGACAGTATTACGAACACGGCCTATAAGGCGCTAGTGTGGCAGTAGGCCTATTGCTGAACAGTAGATAAATTTCCACCGGTGTTATGGGCTAGTTGTTCATCAAGCGATTCACGAACGACAAATGGGGCTGAGTCTTTCCATAGTAATTTTATAAAACAATTTCATGAATCACATCCATCTGTTCATGTGCTGACTGCATTGCTTACGGAATTCCAGAGTGAAATATACATCTCTATCACTTCTTTGCAGAAAAGAAAAGTTAGGAAACATATCATACAGAAACACGCATACAACATGGATCTCTGGAAAACTTATTCAGCTGGTGCAATATCGTTACTACAGTACACCAAAACCTTGGGACATCGTTACCAGCCACAAAAAGCTCTGAAGAAAATGAGTGCTGTGACGAATCCTTTGGAGAATGCAGTGGACACATACTTCTAGTGTAAGGTAATCCTTAATGCTCATTTGCGCTAATGATATGTTCACTTTTGCGGTACTGTAACCATGCCAATTTGCGTAAATGCAACGTACTTTTGCGTAAAAGTGCTGCACCGGGAAATTCTGATGCTGTGAAGTGAACTCATGGCTTAGCTCAGTTGGTAGAGCATTGGCATTGATAGCCAAAGGTCCTGAGTTCAAATCTCAGTGTCAGAGGAATTTTTCTCCTATAATATTATCGGGAAATTTTAATTAAGAAGATACATGACAAATAGAAGTTTATGCAATACACTTAGGCCTGATTGTTCAGGTTAATTGATGCAGGGCTATGTTTAAGAATTAACTACACCTGTGTTAATATGTGAAACGTTTAAGATTTGTTTGGTATTGTCTCGTATCGTATGTGGTGTAAAGCTTGAATTTATATTAATGTAACTTAATAAAATACATAAACTCGGTAGACAGTAAATACTTTAAATTCGTAAAATAGTAATTTACAATGGTCTTGCACTCGCATTCGGGAGGTCCCAAATTCAAATCCCGGCCAATTTGACATGGGTTTTCTTATAGTTTTCCCAGACGTAAAGGCAAATGCCGAATTGGATATTTACATACCATGAATCACCCGCACCATTTCATCCTGTATCATATCCATTTAAATTAATATCAGTTGAAATTTACTCCATAAAATACACCAATAATATCTTATGAGGGGCATACTGAAAGTCGTGAGCAGCATTTTTTCACAGCCTTAGGCCTAATCTTTATTTGTAAGAGAAACCAAGAATATCATCTCAATCTACAGATCTTTCTTTCATTTTTCCACATAGTCTCCGTTTTTTTTTTGCACACATGTTTCCCATCGTTCTGTAAGTTTGAAAATATCCTTGCGATAGAATTGAGTTCCAGCTGCAAGAAATGATTCAGAGCTTAGGTTATCGAAAGGTTTGTGCCCGTTGGGTCCCACGTTTATTGACCGAGGACCACAAACGTCAGAGACGAACCATTGTCCAAAACCTTCTTCAGAGATTTTGAAATGAAGGTGATGAATTTTTGACGAGTATTGTGACTGCAGATGAAAACTGGTTCCATCATTATGAACCTGAAACAAAACGACAGAGTATGGAATGGTACCACTTGAATTCGCCTTCGAAGAAGAAAGCGAAGACAACTGGAACGGAATTCTATCGCAAGGGTATTTTCAAACTTGCAGAACGATGGGAAACATGTGTAAAAAAAAAGGAGACTATGTGGAAAAGTGAAAGAAATGTCTACAGATTGAGATTATAGCCTATACTTGGTTTCACTTAAAATAAAGATTAAGGTTGTGAAAAAATGTTTCTCAGACTTCCAGTATGCCTCTCGTATTAGTTAACATTGCATTGATTCTAACTAATTTGTTAAATTGTTAATACATGCTTTCCTAAGAACATTGGTATAAGTAGGCACAAAGATATGGCAAATATTCCTGTACAATACATTATTTAAATCTTCAAATGATACTGGTATTTGGTTTGCCTTGTTTAGTAAGGTTTTCAAATCCCCCGGATAATGTTCATGCAATTCTTGTATCAAGCATTCTCTGAGGACAGGCGTATTCAGCTCTTTTGCTTTAAACTAAATCGCTTAAGGATACTTTTTTTCAGAGGCGCCAACTTGGAAATATTTCTGGGGGGCAAGAACTGGATTTTCAGTAGCTATACATAGGCCTTACAGAAAGTACCTTGCCCCCCCTAAGTCGGCGCCTATGCTTTTCTTGCTTTTACTTTAAGTATTCTCCCGTGTCTACAAACAACTCTCAGTTAACAATAATTATTCATAGCATTCCACATCAAGCCTGAATTCAACATTATAATTTATAATATTAAGGTGAAAAACAATTTGGACACTCCGATCTCGAATTTTAGCTACGGACGTTTCCATTAAATATCCTTGTACTGGACTTCATATAAAGCTGGTGTAAATAATATTTAGGCCCCCCACCCTTTCTTCTAGGATTGCACGAATTGTGTAGGAGCCATTTGAGTTGGAGAAGAATGGAGCTCAATGGTAGGAGCTGACTCACTGCCAGTCCGATAATACACCGTACAGCGGTAGAATCTTTATGTACGTTGTGGTCAATGTAGGTAGTGTATGGTACAGAATGGAGTCCGCACTTAAATCAGAGTGTACAGAGACTGAAATTAAGGAAGAACCTGAAACTCAACCGTATACTAAGATTGAGAATAAGGAAGAAATTCCTGGAATACAACCGAAGATCGAACCTATCCCAATTACTTTCGAGACAATTCAGACACAAGAAGTCAAACGTGAGGATACAGTCTACACTGATTCTACAGCATGCAGCACCGTTCACAACTTAGAGCAGATTTCAGAAGTAAATAATGAAGAAGAGGATCCGCTAATGCAATCGCACTCACCTGCTGTATGTACAAGCACATCCTCTGCTGGAAACAGTAAACAGCTAACTCGTACTCCAGACAAACATTTCTCATGTGATATATGTAATAAGAAATTTTCCCGAAGAGGGCATCTCAAAATACATCACTTAACTCACACTGGACATAAACCATTTACGTGTGATATATGCACCAAGAAATTTTCTGAAAAAGGGCATCTCAAAACACACATGCTTACCCACACTGGACATAAGCCATTCACGTGTGACATATGTAGTAATAAATTTTCTGGAAAAGGGAAACTCAAAAGACACCAGCTAACTCATACTGGAGAAAAGCCATTTACGTGTGATATATGTACCAAGGAATTTTCCCAAAGAGGGAGTCTCAAAACACACATGCTCACTCACACTGGACATAAGCCATTTACGTGTGATATATGCACCAAGAAATTTTCTGAAAAAGGGCATCTCAAAACACACATGCTTAGCCACACTGGACATAAGCCATTCGCGTGTGACATATGTACTAATAAATTTTCCCAAAAAGGGAATCTCAAAAGCCACATGCTCACTCACTTTGGACATAAGCCATTCACGTGTGATATATGTACGAAGAAATTTTCCGAAAGACGGAAACTAAAAAAACATCAACTAACTCACACTGGAGATAAGCCATTTACGTGTGACATATGTACCAATAAATTTTCCCTAAGACATAATCTCAAAAGACATCTTCTAACTCATGAGAGGAACAACCTTTCCTAATGTGATGTGTGCACCGAGTCTTTGTCTTGTGTGAAGCAGTTATAACCGAATGCACACACAGGCAAAGTGGTCTCATAGTGTGACAATCAAAAGAAGAGGATGATTTGTTAATGTAGAAATAGTCTTGCAAGTGTTCCTTTTATTCATACTACAAGAACTGAATGAGGCTTGGGGTCAGGTGTTTTTCCAGACCCAAAAGGAACTTCAAACAAAGCTTGTGTCTAGTTGAGAAGAAATGAATATATGTTTGCAAGCCCCATCTGTCACCTCAAGAAAGAAGTTCCAGTCATGAAAAATAAAGCAAGTTATGTCGCCCTTTCTACATTGTACCAGTCTTTCCATTTTCTACTAGTTTGTCCTACATACTAGCCAATACATGTTCTACATTTTCCCTAGTAGCACAGATCGTTGGGCCAATGTTGGGGAATGATCGCCATGTTTCGTTGGTCAACGGTTAGGAATGTCCGTCGGGGTTCGGTTGCCAAGAAGCGTTTTATCCAACCAACTGCCAACTGTAGCCAACCAATATACAACAAAATCCCAACAGTTGAGAGACATCTATTAGGTAATGGTGGAACTACTACGCAGCGCAGCGCAGAGACATCTGGCGGAAATACTAGAAGCACACAAAATTTAATTTTTTATTTTCCCTTTCATCCCTTTTCTCCTCTTTTCCCTATTAACTACCTTCTCTCCTTCATCCTACCTACCTATTCCTATCGTATAAAATTCGCACCTATGGGGATTCGATCTCGGAACCGCTAGCGTTATAGTCTATCGCTTTAACCACTACGCTATTAGAGCTCGTTGAAATAAAAATCGAGAATTCTTCTAGCCTATTTACTACAGAGATGTGTAATACATGATAAATAGTAAGAAGGATATACATCTCGTATTTTGAATATTTGATGTGAATATATGATAACGTTATTTTCAGAGAACAAATAAAGAGCCCTAATATTAATAGAGGTAAAACACCAACATATCAAGATGGCGAATAACTGTTGTATCTTCATGATGACCCGAACTACGCCGGAAATTGCCGAAGACAGGCAGGAAGAGGTGGAGATTTAGCATGTAACGCGCACAAAGAGCTCGAATAATTAATGAATTAAAACTGTTTTATTTTATAGGAAATGAAAATTTAACGCTTATAATGTTATTTCAACACTTTTTAATTTTAACATAAATGCGATCACATTACAACGAGATTTATTGTTGGGCCAGCAATCATAACCCCAACGGTGGGAACGGTAGGAAGAGCCCTCGTTGGGCCAACGTCATAGCCCCAACGGTTGGACTTAGCGCATGACGCAACGGAAACGTAACGTGGGCTAACCGAGGAAATTACAACGAACGTTTTCCCAACATATCCCAACCATGCCAACGAAATTCCGCCGTTAGGCCAACGAAGTGTGCTACTAGGGTTAACTAATAAATACCACTGTTATTAAAGCTGTCATGTTCTTCTTTCAATTTGTTCAGTCAAATTATTCACATTTCACGTCTCATACCAACTAACATCAGTAATGTCTGCAAAATGGTATATATAGGACAAACTGGAAGAAAATTTAAAACTAGATACAAAAAACATGTGCTAGATTTGAAACATAATGAACAATAGTCAGCCTTTGCTAAGCATTTATACTCATGTAAACATGGAAGAAACAACATAGAAAGCACAATGACCGTTTTACATAACCAGAACAAAGGCGTCAGACTAAATACATTGTAAGCCCTAGAGATATACAGAAATAAACATAGCATTCTAAATGAGAACACAATAGATTTCAACCCACTTTTTGAACTGATACCATCTCCACCATCATACAACGGCTGATAATAACAGTACACAGCTCAACAGCAGCAAGTGAAGACCTAGTCTTCCTAGACCACAAGGTAAATTTAGATTTTAATAATTTCGTTCATACGCCAAAACTATCCATTGCATTAAATTAATAAATGACGTTTTACGAATTACATTAATTAACTTCCTTTTTTATGTTTTTTCTTTTTCTTTATATCAATTTTTTATTTTATTCTATAGCGACTGAAGATGGTGCATACATACACCGAAATGCATTTCATTATCTAAATGATAAACCGAGGAAGCAGTAAGCCTGCAATTCTGATCCACGACTCTCATATAGGACTCTCCATGAATGAGCACAGAAGAAGTAAAACGGTAGGTTATTGTTATAGGACATGAGATATTTTAGGAATTAAACACTATTTACATAATAAAAAGAATGAATAAGATTATTTACTATTTTATTAATACACTTTACTCGATTTAACTGCTTTCCTCTGAATCATCATCTGGAAGCTCTTATACTCTGTTGCTACTGTCCAGGTTTTTGTAGAAGGTATGGCAGTCAGTGTGAATAAGTGGAAGGAGGCTCAGGAGAATCTTCTTCTTAAAGAGGATTGATGGGCAGTGGACAGTTGTAACATGCTGTCAATGAAGGAATCGTAGGTCTGCCTCATTTTGATCGCCGCAGGTCAAGTCTGTGGAAGTCTTGGTCATCAAGGGAATTTTTAAATTGCATTAAACCAAAAGTTTCCCATACCTAATCCATTTGATGTCAAGCCAGTTCACTTTTCTGCCCTCCGTGTCTGTTGTCCTTCGAGTCAAATGCTCCTGCACCAGTTTCGAAAATGAGAAGAAGTCCTCTTGCCTCATTTCATTGACTTAGAATGGTTTTTTCCCCTTTACAGTTCGTACGAACTGGAACCAGTACAATTATCGGTATTTCAGTTTTCTTTTTAGCCCTTTCAATACGAGCATGGTCTACGTCATATTCTAGGTGAGTGTGTCCAGGTAACAGAAATTTCTGGTACACACAATCGATGTGGGTGCTCTTACTGACATAAAAGGAAAACATAGCAGACATGTTAATATTCCTATTTTGACTACCGCATGTGTCTGAGTAAGTCACAACATGGGTTACATTTTCGGGCAGGCTTTCAAGCTTTTTGAAAACGCATGAATCAATCTCTTCAGATCCTCTCTTTCCGATTGCTTCATGCCGCATGTAGCAGCTAGTGGTACCTCCATATGGGATGCAGTCTCAGATAGTTAGGTTGTATGTTGAGAGAACGCATTTATGAAATGAACCATTTGTGGTCAGAGACGGGGTATTTAAGACTTTCAGCAAATCAAACACTAAAACCCTTATTTTCGGGTCTTCTTTTGCACTGTTTTTATCAACATCTTTCATTCTGTAGTGTAGATCTGCCATTTCCTTGTGTTGATTATGATAGATGGGCAACTGGCTCTTTTCTTTTGGATCATTATTTTCTTTAATTTTTGTTTTTGTAAGAATCGCATGTCTTACATGCATCAACATGTGGCTGCTTAAATGAGGAGCCAGTAGATTTAAATACCTCTCTGAATGAATCATAAGAAGCAGCATTTTCGTGCTCACTTTTGTATTCATTATACAACATCCTTATGTTTAGGTGACTCTGTAGATATTTCTCCCGTGAATCTCTTTGTGAATAATGACTCTCACATTTCAGGTACTTCTCGTGTTCTAACATTGCTTTCCGCTCTTCAGTCTTCTTATTAGTTGGCCCATGCCGACCTCTTTGATCATCTAGAGAAGTAACAGGTAAAGGAGATTGTTTTAATTTTTCAATCAGATAATCAACTATGAACTTTGCAAGACCATAAACAGTTTGGAAAATTTTTTTGCACACTGCTTTGATATTCCATTTATTTTCAAAGAATATTGAGCAGTGACTTGCCAGTTCAACCTTATACTGCACTTAATAGTTTTATAAGTTACTTACCAGCTAAAGCCATTTCGACGAGCCTAGAGGCCCTACTCTTGATGAATATTTTAATAATAAATTGATAAAAATTCACATAAACCAAATTGAAGCTGACAAGGTAGACGAACGAGAGACGCTACTCATGCGCAGAGCTCCAGTCATGCAGACTGATGTCAGCCGGAAATAGGTGAATGGGAAGGTGCCACAAGCCGATATGTCAGACATATCGGAAATTTTCATCACTGGAGTGTGGCAAGAGGATGCCAGAGCCCGATATGTCTACCATATTGGTTTCTGCCACCAAACAATTTCTTAGAAATTGACATATCGGAATATTATTTTTCATAATAAACTATTACAGACAAATAAGAAACACATCGGGGTTTGCCACCACATTCTTCATCAAAATCTCTATAGGTTGATACAGAAAACAAAAAAATTGAATTTTTTTGACATATCGGGTTCTGCCTTAGCACCACAGAAATACAGTACACCAAAACGCAATATTGTGATTTTAAGGCACATTTTCATGCTCATTTCTCACTTTGCGGAATCGAGTAAATTTCGCGATATTTCGTGGATTCAATTTCGTTCATATTGGTGTTTTAAGCATACAAAAGCTAAACATAGCCAAGGGAGATTGTTTTATAAAATTTCGCAATTATCGTTGTTACCAAAAAATACTGCCCCTAGGTTAGGCATGTTAGCTCAAGTTTAAAGAGGTTTGGGGGCGAGTGGTGTTATAGACAGTGATAACGACCGACCAGCACAGACCCTTATCGTGTTGGCAGCCCTGATTCCAGCTCCACGTGACCCACTGGCTTTTTCCCAGCATGCACCTGTGCACCTGTGCTGTCTCGAGCAGCCGATTCAGGTGTGTGCACTTTCTTTCCGAGCGGCATTTTAGGTTAGTTTTCTGTGAACTTCTTACCAATTTAAAGTATTCCTAGAAACAAAATGTGCCAATATATGAATTCTAAAACCTTTGGAGAATAATATTACATGAAATTAGGCTGTTTTTCGTGTTTAAAATATAATAATAATAAACAATCCAGTAAAGTGGGAAACTATCCCTACCCATTTTATTGTTGCTAGAAAATTACAAGAAGGAACTATATAGTTCCTTCTTGTAATTTTCTTTGGATATGAGCATATTTACTAATCTTGCGGTTTGAAATATTGTTTGTTATTGTGTCTTTCCTTTAGATACCAAGAAGTAGTGTGTGTCTATTTTTTCTATGGATTTATATAATAAAATTATTGAAGTAAAACTTCTTTAGCCACGGTAGGGGTAAGTCGAGAGCTTGTGTAACGCTCAAAATCGTCACGAAATTAATGAGGTGTGACGGAACGGACTGCACAGAAAACAATCAACTCAATGATTAGGCTTATCCAAAATGTAAAAAATTAAAAAATCTAAACTCCAAAATTAAAAAAAAAGAAAATACAAAATTAAAAAATACAAAAATTCAAAGATCCGAAATTTTAAAAATTCAAGATTAAAAATCCAAAATTTCAAAATTAAAAAATTTAAAGATCCAAAATAAAAGGTCCAAAAATCCAAAATTTAAAATATTATAAATTATAAAATCCAAAATTTGTAAAATAAAAAAATAAAAAAAATCCAAAATTAAAAAAAAAATACGAAATTTAAAAATTAAAAATACAAAATTAAAATTCCAAAAAATAAAAGTCCAAAGATTTAAAATTAGTAAATACAGAATTAAAAAATTAAAAATACCATGATTGAAAAATTTAATAAAAGATCAAAAATTTAAAACATCCAAAATTAAAAAGTCCAAAAACCCAATATTAATAAATTCAACAATCTAAAATTGAGAAGATCCAATAATCCAAAATTGAAAAATAATAATAATAATAATAATAATAATAATAATAATAATAATAAAAATCGCTTCTGTTGCGTGGCATTCCACGCGCACTTTTTTTTTACTATTGTTTTCTTCTTCCTTGGTGAATTCTAAGTTTGTGCTGATTTCGTTGAATTCTACATTAAAAATGTTGCACGTTAGTGGGTCTTCATTGCAGATAGACACATGCCAAAAATTAGCTGCTCACATAAACTTCAAGTGGTGAAACTTATTTGCCTATGTATCAAGTAAAGCTAAAGTTTTCCCTATACAGGCCACGGAGGCTCCCAGATTTTAGAAATTCGGCACACGAAGGTGGTAAGGTTGTCAGCCTTGTGCACCGGCCGCTTTTGCCCCCTGGTACTCATTTCTGTTAGAGTCTGAGTCGACCCCAGGGCCAGGCCAATTGAAAAACTCCAACGACCTCATCGGGGATCGAACCCGCGACCTTCTGCAGCGCCTCAACCACTACGCTATGGTGTGTACCCCACGCTTGTGTATAGTTTGCCTCATTTCTCCCTTATCACTACGGGAGGCCTATTAATAATAATATCCTCATCTGATACACATGTCGTGAATTAATTAGTACCTGTTTCAATTTTTAGGGTTATCCAAGTGATTCGCGCATGCTACACTTAAACAAATAGGCTAGAAGAAAACACTCAATCAGGGACATAGCCAGAGTTTTGGTTCTGGAGGGGCCCCGGATATTGATTTGTAAAATTAAACCTTCAAATTTAATTTTAACGTTTTTTAAAGTTACAAATAAAATAGCTTTTTTAATACATAAGGGTAATAAAAGACTTTATCTATGAGTAGTAGTCCTAAATGAGAAGTACATCTTAATTTAGTTTTTATTTTTTTAATTCGGAGGGGTGGGGGGTCGAGCGACAACTAAAACAAAAAAAAAGTATTATAGTACTTCATATTACGTTATGCCAGATGTTGAACCAGGCATTCTAGCAGTGGCGGGCTCTGATCATGTTGCAGTGTTGCACAACGAGCAGTTTTGAATGTAAAGAATATTTAGACTTTTTACTACTTTATACTATTAAACTACTTCCAAATCGTCTTTGTGGTAGATTCTTATTGACTGGAAACATGCCTCCATGATTTTTAACTATTTAAAATCATTTACACATATAAATGCGCGGAGGTCGTGGCTTTCGAAATGCGACGACTTCCTGCCTCGTCCTGCCGGCTAGTAACGTGTGCGAGAGGCTTGATTTTGTGGTAACCCTCCCGCGGTTTAAACGTTTTAGTCGGCGCTTGCAAGTCTGCCACAACGTGATTCTTGTCTTCGCCGCTTGTCTTCTCTGTCGCGTCGGCTGCTGTGCAAGCAAGATTTCTTCTTCAAGCGCGCGAACTGTGAAGTCCCTCACAGAGATGGCAATTGCCTATGTAATCACTTTGCTCCTATGACTTTTTGTTGTATCTCCATCGGTTATGCCTTAGAGTTACATATTTTTATTTTAACTAAATTGTGTAATTTTCTACACATTAAGTAATTTAATTTTTTACTATTTATAGAACAGCTAAAATCATAAAATGTGTCAGAAATATTGGCACATCCAACTTTCATAAGTATGCTAAATTTGGTGATTCTAGCTGCCCTACAAGTGTGGAAAAAAGTGTTTCACATCTAGCACAGTCTAAATCACCCATTCACTGACATTAATGTTTACCCACTTCCCCATGAGCTAGAAACTTGACATTTGGCAGGCTTATAGCTTTTAGCCTATAATCGATGGAAAATTCCAAAAGCTTCACAATTTTAATCTTTTAACCCCAAAAACTCTTCGAAAATGTTTACTGGCACTAATGTTGCCAAACTTCTAGGTGACAAACTTATAGCTTTTAGCGTGTAACCGATGAGAAAATTTCGAAAAGTTCAAAATGTTTAATTTTTACCCCAGAAAAACCTTAAAGTCGTTCTGCACTATTTTTAAAAGGTGTAGTATGGCTAAACAGTAATTATGGCCTACGGCAGTCTAAATACAAAGACTCTTATTTTCGATACAGTGTCAGTTCATTAAAAAAAAAGCTTTTTCTGAAAATCACAGAGCCCCGAACGAGCGAAGCGAGTATTTATATATTATCAGGTTGCAAGTAATCTTAGTATGTATTTGTATGCATCTAATTCCAGTAAAATAGTGCAACGCCCTGTTTCTACCACGATCCGCCACTGCATTCTAGATTGTGCGTCCTGATTAGTGGATGCCTTGCTGACTATAATTTCTACCCATACTTCCTGCGAATAATGGAATATAAAAAAAACATAAAGGAGGAGCGTGCTAACCCAGGTTGCAACTACAGAGAAGGGGCATTCCATTTAAGTCCCACGTAAAATACCTGAGTATTTGTCTTTCCAATGTTACATCAGATAAACAAAGGTCTTCAAACTTGTTCTCGCTTAATTCCATTAATTTCAGTGTTAGAATTAATTTATACAGCACCCATCAGATCTAAATTAACATGTGCTTCCAGCCTTGTTACCACCAGCTAGATCACACATTCACAAATTACAGGTAATAGGCCTACAAAACAAACCCCTGAGACTGTATCAGTGTATTTTTAACGTCTAAAACGATAATTTTGCAACAATTTTCAACCCCCCCCCCTAGAAAATTCATAAAACGATAATATTTTGCCCCCCCCAAATTTCAATGACGCAATCTGCGTCTTAACCCCCCCTGTGGGCACCCCTGAAGTAAGCAATTTAAATATGTCCGAAAACTGATATAAAAACGTGCGTAAAATTTGCCGTATTGATTAGCATTTATAACCTATTCACTTTACTTTATTTTTTCAACATTGTTAGGGGGATCGAGGGGATGTATCACCGCCGCCATTGACTATATATACAACTTAATTGGCATTATATCATATCATTTGGTACCTTTAATTCAATTCATCGTGGGTTTTAATAGTGTAGAACAATTATTGCTGTGCATTTTTGCATTTCGGGTAAAGTAAGGTATATTTTTATTAAATTGGTCCAAGCTTCGATTCGCTGACATTGAACTCAAGTTCTGTACAGTGGCGTAACTTGACCACTTGGGGCCCGTGGCGGATTTATTTTTGAGGCCTTCTCCCCCCAGCAAAAGCTACCAACACGGCTTTTTTAAACTTCTTTTTTCATGACTAGCTTTTTTGTCTTTCAGTTCGTCTCCATGGGCTAATCTACACGAAAAAATAATAGACAGAATAAGTGAGCGAACTCATGCGGTATTTAATGCACTTATTTAATCCTATATTAGACCAATAATGTTAACTGATTAGCAAAACATAAATGGGTGCATAATTACAAAGTAATTAAATAGAAAAAGGTTATGTTTAAATATGACAAAGTTAACGAAATTTTAAGGTAACAAACAATTTTAAATTATTGGGAGAATCAGATAATAAATTAGCAAAATCTGGATTATATTAATTCAGAATATGTAATAGTCACGTTTAAAATGGTCTTTTTATAGCTTTTACATTAGAAAATTGTCTAATTTTCTCATGAAAGTTTATTTTCATAGCCAAATTGTTCTCGATGTTTTTATTAATTACAGTTTTGAAAAACTTCTTTCATAAGTTTCAAGTGAAATGTAAATAGTTAAAAACAACTTTTCTCCTGATTTCTGTGTTGAAACAAAAGGTCCTTGTTTGTTTTGGAAAAATCCACTGCCTCGTTTTACAAAATCAAGTGGAACATTAATTTTTATATTAGAATGGGGCACCAATGGGGGCCCCCTTAGTAAGTGGAGCCCGGGGCAGACCGCCCCACCCTAGGAACGCCACTGGTTGTGTACATTACGAATTGATTACATGAATCATCCTTCAGACCACCATTCCGAGATGTCACTGCCACGGTGATGACACACTCATTAGATTTCTTTAGCAAATTCATGACGTATTTTACGTAATGTTACGGATGTTAGTGTTCATGCAGACACGATCACAACCTATTAGGTGCTATTAGGTTAGTAAGAAGTTTGGTCCGAGTTCCGATAGGAATTTTTTGACTGGTGTGCAAAATGGAGGCCGAATACACCGAAGAATTTGCGTTTCATTACACTGTTCCAAAACTGGAGAGTGAGTATACTAATATAAATTCATCAGAATATACTATTGAACCAAAAACTGAACATAACGTAGATTCGTTAGATTATACTGTGCCTTATGACATAGCCATAGTTTCATCAGAATGTACTGAACGACCAAAAAGTGAGCCTGATGATATTAAATCAGAATGTACTCTTGAAGCGATATGTGAACCTGAATTTGCTGTATGTCAAGTTGAGGGAATAAAAAGCGAATATGTTGAGAAATGTGAAGAATCTGAAGACTCGAATGTTCCAGAAATTCCTGAGGAAGTAGAGGAGCTAGGCAATGAACAAAGTGAAAGGCAGTCCTGTAAGAAAGCCTTTTCCGATCTACAGACTCACACTATGGAGAAATTCAAATGTGATATCTGTGGTAAATCGTTTTCTCGCAAAAGCAGTTTGAAGATTCATCATCTTATTCATGCAGGGGAAAAGTTCCCATGTCATATCTGTAGTAAATCATTTTCTCGCAAAACCAAACTAAAGACTCACATTCAAACCCATGTCATAGGGAAATTCCAGTGTGATGTTTGCAGTAAATCATTTTCTGATAGAAGTTATCTGAAGACTCATCTTCTTATCCACGCTGGGGAGAAATTTCAATGCAATATCTGTAATAAATCATTTTCTAATAAAAGCCATCTGAAGACTCATCTTCTAATTCATGCCGGTGAAAAAATACAATGTTTTATCTGTAATAAATCGTTTTCAAATAAAAGCAACCTGAAGACTCATCTGCTTATTCATGCTGGGGAGAAATTCTCATGTTACATCTGTAGCAAAGTGTTTTCTTGCAAAAATAATCTGAAAACTCATTATCTTATTCATGTTGGAGACCAATTCCCATGTGATATGTGTAGTATGTCATTTTGTAAAGAAAGCTATCTGAAGAGTCATCTTCAGATTCATGCTCTGGGGGATAATCCAATGTTATATCTGTAGTAAAGGAAGTCTTACAGGAGAGTGACTTTTCTCATGTTGTATGTGCAACAATGCTTTCTTTTCTCGTGAATTTCATCTAAGGAAACATCTTACTGATGGATCATTGTAATAAGTCACAGAATTCACACAAGGAAAAGAACAATCGCCGCCATCAAAAACATCTATTAAATATCCCAACAAAGCTAGCACTACAGACAGCCATGGCGCTACTCTATGCAAAAATATTACCAGTGATAACATACGGCATAGAACTCATCTTGAACAAGCTAACAATATCGGACCTAAAGACCCTGGAGAGTGTAAAGGCAAATATCTGAAGAGAATTCTAGGAATATCAAAGACTGCCCCATCAAGACTAGCCTACGAGCTAACAGAAGAAAGCTTCCTGGTAGAGGACTTACAACACAGACTGCAGCTACCATTTGTTCCACAAGAAGAGGAATTACGTCAAACAAGACGCCAAAAGAGAAGGGACATCTGCCAGAATTTTACCCAACAGATGCAATGAGCGACCGGAGATGGATGGGACCAAATAATGACATGCGCAGTGCCTTAACCAGACTCTCGGTACACGGCTTTCACCATAAACTGTGCACAAGACAGAGCTTTCACGAGCCAAGGCCACAATGCGTATGTACACAGTGCGGTAGTGCCTGTGAGCGATATCACTTTAGTGTGTCCCAAACGAGCAATATCACTGATGGATTACAGCAAAGACTAGTGAAAATCATAATATGTACATTTGTGCACTATTCATCTTTATTATTGTAATAAGTCTCCTTGCTGAGAAAAACCTTTCCATAGTGTTTTATGTAACAAATCATTTGTTTGGGGAATCGTCAATGGTTATCACATACTAAAAACTGGAGAGAAAATATTTATACCAATGTGTATAATAAAGAGTTAGAAATGTGATGTTCATAATTGAATGGTTTTAAGAATTGAATGATTTATTCAAGTGTAAAAGTTCTTGCAGAATGCTGGATCCGAGAACTTGTTATGCGAGATGTGAGAACTCGAGTGTGTAGCTGAGAACTGCTAAAAACTGACTCAATAACTGAAATCTTCATTCGAATGTTCAGCTCAGCATTTTCATCTTGTTACAAGATCTACCGCTGTTAGTGCCTGCAATGGGTGTGTCTCACCACTACAGTTATCCACAAACCAAAAAGAGTTAGGTTCATGCATCACTGCATTAATCTCATTGTATTACTAGGATTCACAGTGAGAAGATCCATAAAAACTTTTTTTTAAAATTATCATAATACTGTATGGTGTATAGGGCACGTTTTAAAGTCATCTGTAAATCCACCGATGGAAAAGTCTGATTAATGCCAATTACTTGATGTTAATTTTGTGATAAGCTCGTGAGTTCTGTTGGCTTTACAAACAGGTTGATGGATTTCAGCAGGAGTATTCAAGTTGTCTTTGGACAGATTCCGAAGGGATTTTTGTTTACTAGTAATACATCGCTATTATTAAGCTGAAAAACTACCAACACTTTTTTTTTTAATTTGAATCTGAAATAAATTACGATAAATCTTTCATAATGCTTTGATATTTACGAAATTGTAAAATATGTAACAACCCAACCAGAGTTTTTTTGTATTTTGTTACATGATTTGTAATCTTCAAAATATTGCAGATATTTCGGGAGGGGTTTCAACCCCTGAACCCCCCTTTACCGTACGCCCATCGGCCTAGGTAATTTACAGAATGCATATTTCTTGAAAGACATCACTGTACATGATGTTATTCAGGTCATTTGTAGATAGCTTTTTCCGTTTGATTATAATCTTACGTTATCAGAGCTGTTGTTTTCTGTCAGTATGATGTCATTGTCATCACATTCTTCCCTTCTTTCATTGGTACATGACACTGGTTCTAAGGATTTCTTTCTGTAACCAGCCAATTGGTAACTTGTCCAGGCATCCAATGTGTCGTTTGTATTTCATCCGGTATTGAGTTGAAAATTTTCTGCAAAGTTTACCTGCAGTATTAATTGCCTATTGTGATTTTGAAATGTTCATCCTTTTTTGGTTGGACATCTTTAAAGCAAAAAGTTTAAATTCCGCTTACTAGAAAATAATTAATTTTTCTTTTTCTCCTTTCTCCTTGCTCTCCAAATTTTAATTCTTGTACTTCTCTGGATTTTTTCTATGTTTTCTCTCCACTTTTAAATTTTAGGCATAATCCAGTAACAACTCCCCCATCGTTGCGATATGGCTTCTTCTGGCATCCGGCTTGATGTATTTGTTTTCAACCGAGCCGGGTGACCAACTATGATTGTTGCAGCTCGGCTCTCTTCCTAAGTCTGCCTTTGTTTCGCTAGCCGTGTAGCTAATATTTCTTAAGTAACAAATTTTGTACAGAAAGTCTAAGTAATGCATAATACTAACCACATAGTTAAGTGCGCAAATCAGAGACGGCAGCTGAAGCAGAGCGCAAACGCATTAGTTGTAGTAGCATATCAAATTGTGCTTGTTTTGTTATGTTGGTCACAGTTCTTCGCTAAACGACGTCACACAGGCAACGTCCAAACATGCGAGCTGTACAATATGGCAGAAATATTACTACTTTTTGCCATTTCATATTGTAAAAGAAAGTGTACTATTTAGGTCGGACGGGTTGGACTAAATCACTTGTGAAGACATCTCCTCTCCCGAGAAAGATATGTGTTGAAATCTGTGTGTTTTAAACTGTTTTATGGAGATAATTTCCACGTTAAAATATTGAGGGAGTTGATGTAGGATTTTACTTTTTTTTTTTTTTTTACATAAGTTAGGTCTGTCAATTTATCTTGCAATGAATGCGACTACTACATAAATATACTGCAATGAATTATTACTTCCATTAAATTTTGGATTAATTTAATAATTATTTATTCTCAGTTTCTTTTTTAAATTATTCATCAGCCAAATATGCTGATTACAGTAAGATCAGGTTTCAATTAATAGAATTTTATGTACCATACATGTAAAAATACAGTAGCCAACTGATGATGCACCACTATAAATGGATAGTTTGCTGCATAATATTTTTCCAGTCGAGAGTTTCACATATGGGTTCACCACAATCATAAATAACAAAATTACAACAACAACAAAATTTAATGTCTCCTTAGACACCTGCAAATAATGTGGTCTGCTCAAACCTATGGATGCAATGAGGAGCAATCTAAAAGAATCGGGCAACATCTAAAACAGAAAAAAAGTCTACTATTTTTTATTTATTTATTTTATTTTTATTTTTTTACTCTGATAGATCATTTTTTGACAGTTGTTACCACTGTCGGTGATTCAATTCAGTTCATTTATTTCATTCCAAAGACTGTACAAAGCAGTATAGGAACAAGTCATATATATATATATATGTACAATAAATATAGTAGAAGGAATAACAGTTTATTACTTATTGAGTGCCAGTATGGTACTTTATGAGATTGTGTGGGGGACGAAAAATGTCTGTCCGTCTGTCCGTCCGTCCATGTGTCTGTACGCGCTCTAACTCAAATACGCTTTATCGAATTTTAATGAAACTTGGTATACGCGTTTATAATGTCCATGGGAAGAACCCTATTGAAATTGGACCAAATCGGTTCACCGGTACCGGAGTAAAACCCAATTTATTGTATATTTTAAAGGCGCCATAACTCACATACGCTTTATCGGATTTTCATGAAACTTGGAATACCTATTTATAATGTCCATGGGAAGATGTCTGTTTATATTGGACCAAATCGGTTGGCCGGTACCGGAATAAGACCCAATTTAGTGCCCTTTTATGGTATCATATAAGAAAAGGCGCGGTAACTCAAATACGCTTTATCGGATTTTCATGAAACTTCGTATACTTATTTATAACAATCATGGCAATAAGCCTATTGAATTTGGACCTAATCGGTTTTCCAGTACCGAAATAAAGAGTAATTATCAGTCAAATTTATTATCAAATTTTGGTTCAATTCGAAGCATTTTGATTGGTTCGCGGCCAACCAATCAGCGGGCGAGTCCCGTAACTATGGTAAATAACGGGGAATTCTGGAACAAGCCTTCAATTCCTGTCGAAACCTTCTTTAGTAAAGGTGGGTAAAAAGAAGGCACCTTCTTCAAATGCAAAATCAAATTCTCGGTTCTTTCTTATAGCGTCATCAATTAATGACAGCTTATAAAGCTTCCTTCAGTTGCCATGGACAGTTGACATCTACATGAAAAACAAATGTTCCCATATGTACGATTATAGATGAAATGCTGTTGTATAATGACTAATTATTTTGCTAAAATTGATTACAATTAGATTATAGCATTGAATTTTACTTCAGCCTATGTCAGATTTATAATCCCTGACCTCTTAATAAATAAAAACATTAACTTCTGAGAATTTGCATAAGTTGGTACGCTGCTTTAGTGAGGGCCAAATCCGCATTTATGACTCGAATATCGCGAATATTATGTTACCAATGAATGAAATAATACAATATTGTAACATAAGAAAACTAGAAGGCTCGAAATATAGCCTAATTTCGAAATACGGTGATTTTTCTTTTCTTTGAGCTACGACGAGATAGTATTCCTTGGTATTGGACACTCAAAAGTTGCAGTGTGGTTGCAGTGATGCTTGTCTAGTGTTCAAAAGATATCACGTTCGAATCTACCCTAAAGAAATTTTTTTTTATTATTATTATCAATTGTGTTAAATTGAGCCTATTCCATTCTTGTGTCCTATTTTGTCAATGTGCTTAAATAAGTATTACATTTTTCTTTAAAAAAACTGGGAATTCATTGTCTTTCATTGACCTACAACATCATTCCTAAAGAATAACATAAGCCTATAAATGTTATTTCACGAACAGAAACTAGCTTTAAAGTTATTGCGTTGCGTTAAAATTGCATAAGCCTATACTCAGAACAAAACTGCATACCGCTAGGTGGAACTATCCTCTTCTTATTGGCTTACTGTACTATTTCATTGTCAATGCATTTTGTAAAATGTTTACATATTTTAAGAATTAGTATATCAGTGTATACCAATATGAATTAAGGTTAAGAATCAAACTTTAGACCTTTGTTCTTCCGAAAGCCCTGCTTAATTAATCGATCTGGAGTTTAACTCGGAGATCTATTTAAAAAAAAAAAAAAAAAAAAAAAACTTATTTTCTGTATATCATAACTGCAATTATTACTGATTAAAAAAGCATACTGGCACTTTGTTATATCAGTTTACCTGATTTTATTAATTAATACGCATTTGTTACAGAAGACACGGATCATAAAAAACACTCAAAGTGTATAAAATATAAGAAACATTTAGTTTTATATTTGGTCTTAAAAATGAACTGTATTTTAAAATTGGTACTCCTGTAAACAATATAAGGCTTTCTTGATAAGATGATGTTTTAATTTTGTTTTGAAATTTTGACCTTCTAGTTTTTTAATTTCATTATGGTAAATTATTATAGAGAATTACACTTTTGATATAAGGGTTACTTTCGTTCCCTTGTTTATTTACCCTAAGCCTGTAATAATCATGTTTTGATCTTCTGTCTTCTGTAAAGCATCTTTTTGATTGCTACCTAGTTGTGGTTTTCATGTCGTTAATTGGAGTGTATGGTCATTTCTCTCAATAGGCCATTCTATACTGCTTAGTAGTTCAAAATGAAGCGCTTTTGCCCATGTTCCAGAGTGTGGTAGTACATAAAAAGGATTTACGATCTTGTGCAAATTGTGCAAGAAAGAACTTAAGAATGCTTAAGTGATCACTTAAAAAGAAGGCATCCAAGAGTTGCATGAGGATACTAGAAGAATTATAAGACTATCCTGTACCCTCAGTTCCATCTGGTAGATCAACATCAGATGAATCTTCATTTTCTCATCAAGGTGTTCTGCAGGGACATCCACATCTGTTGACATAGGTGAGCCAAATTCAGTCCTCGTAAGTTAGTGCTTAGCAGTGCAGCTCATAACAAAGAACTGAGCAAGAAAGAAAAAATGAAATTGATAGATCTCTTAATTCGAATGATTGCTAAAGTTTTCGAACCTCTTTCTATTATAGAAAGAAAATGTCTCATTCATTACACAAAATGATTAGAGCTCCGACTTTCTGTTTTTTGTGTCTTCTTCAACTTCGTTTTAAGTTCTGCGATCAGCAGCTCATGATCAGAGCCACAGTCGGCATCAGATCTTGTTTTTACTGCGTTTCCTACCAATTATATAATCAATTTGATTTCTGTAATTTCTATCTGGTGATGTCCACGTATAAAGCCTGCGATCTGACATTTCAAAATATGTATTCGCCAAGATTAGAGAATTTTCCTCACATAGTTCCAGCAGTTGTTCCCCAGCTTCATTTCTTGTGCTCAGACCGAATTTCCCGACTGTTCCTGCTACTTCTCCTTTCTCAATTTTAGCATTCCAGTCACCCATGATGATAAGCAAGTCTTTAGCTGGTATCTCCTTTATAGTGTCATTTACTATACTGTAAAAGTTTTCTCTTATTGTTTTGTCTGTGACAGCTGTCGGACCATATATCTGCATACAAGTTATGTTGATTGGTCTTGCAACTATTCTTATATACATAATTCTGTCATTCACTGTCTTATATCCTATTATTGAATTTTCAACTTCCTTTTTTATAATAAATCCCACCCCGTTCTCTTTGTAAGTGCTATGCCCTGAGAACATAATTGTATGTTCCTCGCTTCTAAAATGACCACTCCCTATTCATTTCATTTCGGAAATACCTAAAATGTCTATATCCAGTGTCTATAAAATGTCTATATCTAAAACAGTGATGATAACATTTAGAAATGGAGGTAGACAGGCTACTAAGGACGTGATAGTACATGGCAAGGACCCGATCCCAGTAGTACAAAATTTCAAATACTTAGGAATTACTTTGCAGACGAATGGTAATCTCTTCACACAGCACATCAAAGAAAAAGTAACCTCCGCCATAGCAGCCCTACACGGAATAAAGAACGTAACTCAGTTATCACTAGTTACAGCTGTGAAATTATTCAACCTGAAAATTCTCCCGATCATAACTTATGGACTAGAAATTATTTGGAATCACTTAACAAAAAGAAATTGTAAGGATATAGAAAGAGTGAAAGCTACATTTTTAAAACGAGCAATGAGTCTTTCAAAATATACCTTGTCAAGGCTAACATATGTACTTGCAAGAGAAACATTTGTCATGCTACTACAAAGCACTGTAGCCTACCAAGAAGTTCTTAAAGAGCTAAAGTCGAAGCGAGAAGAAATATGGTCGGATTTGTACGTTACCGATGCCATGATTAACAGAGAATGGACCCGGGCGAACTACGCATTACGCCATGTGATGACCCGATATGCTGTCCATGGTTTCCATCATAAAGTGTGCAGAACGGAAATGTTCCATCAACTAAGTGATCAATGTCAGTGTAAGCTATGTGGGAACAAGTGTGGCAGATACCATGTGATGGAATACAAGAACAGACCACAATCACTGACGAAGTTTTGTCAGGAATAAACAAACATGCACATTGTGCGAATTATTATTAAATGTCTATATCCATACGATTAATTTCTTTCTTAACAATACTCAGTTTTCCCTCATACATACTCCTTACATTCCAAGTTGCTAATCTATAAAACTTTCTTTTTATTCTTCTCTCTTTGTCTCTCCTTTTTGTTTTGTTCTTGCTATTTCTACCTTTACTTTTCTTCGCCCAGGTTGGCTCCTCCAAACTGCCTGTATCTCCTGTAATTATTAATAATAATATGATGGATATCGCATAATGTGCATTATGTAGTACAGAAGTTTGTCATAGAGTTTTCCCTTTTTTTGCACCATTGCAGGTGGTATCGGTCACATATTACTCCGCATAGTTTGCACCTGCAGTCAACGTTTGGGTCGTGGAACTTCTCCGTCTGGCATATTCGATGATGAAATCCGTGTACGGCGTATCTTGTGACCACATGTCGTAGGTCATATCTGGCTTGAGTCCACTCCCTGTGGGTCATCGCGTCTGTTGCGTAGAAAGTTGGCCATATCTCATTTCTTTTCATGTAGAGTTCCTGCAGAAGTTCCGTATAGGCTCTGGTGTTCGGTAGTAATAGGTCAATTCGTAGTTCCTCAATGAAAAATTGTTCTCTTGCTAGCACATAGGTGAGGCGAGATGGCGTATACTTGGATAGGCATAACGCTTTTTTCAGAAATGTGGCTTTCACCTTTTCTATGTCTTCTAGGTTTTTCTTCTTTAAGTGAGTCCAAATGATCTCTAGCCCGTAAGTTATAATTGGGCCAATTTTCAGGCGGAACAGGGTGATGGCTGTGGTCAAGGACAGTTGTCTTAGATTCTTTATGCTATTTGTTGCCGTTTTGGCTGCGGTGACACGCTCGCTGATGTGTAGGTCATAGGCATCTCCACGAGTTTGAAGCGTGATCCCTAGGTACTTGAAATTTGGTACGTTCTGTAGCGGAGTGTTCTTATACAGTATCTTGTCATTTCCTGAAAGCCTTCCTCCCCTTCTGAACGTCATCTTGACTGTCTTTTTTGCATTTATCGTCAACTCGTTTTTTTCGGCCCATGTATTGAGTTTGTCGAAGGCTGTTTGAAGGTTTCCCAAGTTTTGCGAGGTAATGACCATGTCATCTGCATAGGCGAATATTTTAACGTTTTCTGTGGCTATTTCTTCAGGCACTTCTGCGGTTGCTATTATAAACATCAGGGGACTTAGGGGATCACCCTGGAGTACTCCGTTTGTTTGGTCAAGCGGGTCTGTCTTAGATACCCTGTTGTCTATCTCGACTTGGTTTTTGGACAGAATGTTTTGTATCAACCTTGTTACTTTATTTCTTCCAGTGATTCCTTCAATCTTCTCTAATATAAGCTGTCTGTTCAGGGAGTCGAAGGCCTTTGTGTAATCTATGAATACGGCATGAAGTTTTCTACTGGGAAGTTCTAGCGCCGCCTCGATTTCCTCTTGAATACACTGTAATTATTGACCTCCATATATATTCTAGCTCAATGCCTGTAACTGAAACGAAATGGCCGCATAATGGCGCCTCTTGACCAAAATTCCAGTTTGTTAGCACTTTCCAAGTGTTCAAAAGGAAATCCTATTTTGAAAGCTTTGGATGTTCCCGTTATTCTGAGTTCTTCACATATTATCTCTTCTTCATTTCAAGTAAGTATTTCCATAACTCACTATAATAATAACTGAAATGCGCACGAATGTGCAAAGATTGTTATTACGTTACTTCTTTGTGCTTATTTTTGAGTACTCTTTGATTGATTTTGTTCTTCTTCTACACCATTCAATACGATACCGATCACATAATTTGTCACATAATTGACACGCACACGTGTTGTCTGGCTCATGATTTGATTTGAGTTTTTTGTTAAGTTTTTGAACCACATCAAAATGTGGCTATCAACATAGCCTACATAAATTAAGAGAGAGAATGAAAATGGACAACAGAATTAAATCGAATAGCAGTATAGTGTATAAATTTAGAAAACAACATCAATATTAACTTCAAAAAACTCACTAAATGGTAGTTTTAGTTTTTGCATAGTAGATGATGGTAGCCATGCACTGCTAGTCTAGTGACTACATTTCTCATTTCACAATTTGCTGCTGTCCAGCTTCGGTTTATCATCGCTCCTGTTCCATAAAATTCAACACAGATGTTTTCTCTCTTTTTCTTGGAGCTCTTGCAGGACTCTTTTTGATGACGTTGTTGCTGGTAGCAGTGTAGTCATACTTATGTCCTCGATGAAAAAGGTTTCCCTCGCCAATAGGTATACCAGTCTGGATCTTGTGTTTTTTGCTACCCCTATGGCTCTCTTGATGTATAGCGCTTTGACCTTTTCGTTCGTCTTGAGGTTTGCTTGGGTTAAGTACGGCCATATTATTTCTATACCATACCGTATCACGGTCATAATCTTTGCTCTGAACAGTTTCATTGCCGTGTCTAGGCTTATGCCTTGTATATTTGTACTAGCTTAAAAGGCCCGGCGTCGCCCGGGTTTTTTATTTTGTAATTGGAAATTAACTTATGAAGGGCTTTAGATTTATAAATTCTAGGTCCTTATATAGGTATTTATAATTTGAAGTAGAAAGAACGACTTATCACACTCAAACTATCCCCTAAGAAAATGTTTGAAAAAGCTTTTATGGCTATATGTAGAATTTTGCATCCCATCGCTTGTACAGTACACAGTAAGCCCGGGAGGGGTTCTAATAAGAAGAAACCGAAATTCCGGTAACATAAAATTGTATTATCGTGGCTGAAAATTTTGTTTCTCACTGTCATGTTACCATAAAACCGTTTTCGGAATGAAATTAAACAGAAATACAATATCACTTTCATACATCTCTTCCCAAAACATATTACCTTACCTCGTATTGTTTTCTCTATTTCCAGGCTAGAGGAAGTTATGTGACTGCATTATTTTTGTGAATTTCATTCTGTGATATAATAATATATATATATATATATATATATATATATATATATTACCATGCCTCGTATTGTTTTCTCTATGTCCAGGGTAAAGAAAGTTATGTGACTGCATTATTTTCGTGGATATTGATAGTTCTCTCATTTGTTTCTCTCATTTGTCAAATTTATTCTACTTTCATTTTTTTTCCAAGGCCGTCTGAGACCCGCTGGTAACAATATGTTTTAATGTCAAATGTGATTCGGATTCGATAATTCTGTGTAAGAAGGGATTAAGTATTCTCAAAAACATTTGATTTTTGGCATTTAGAATCTGAATTTTTCAAAATCCTTTCTTAGTGAGCACCTACATTATGAAACGAAGGTACTGTCAAAATTCCAAGTCTCTACCTGTTATAGTTTAGGCTGTACGTTGATTCCTGTCATTCAGTCAGTCATTCAGTCAGTCAGGACGAAGCCTTTTATATAGAGAGAGATATTTCAACTAAATGTAGACAGACATAATTACAATACAAGAATCAGCCATCAGATAAGTAATATAAGACACAATACCAAATTATTTGAAAATACTGTAGTATATTAGGTTCCAAAACCCGTCTTATCCACTTTTGATCGAAATTGAGTTAGCAGTGGTTTCTGAATCTACTCCATCTTGTCCATCATCCTGTTAAAACATAATGTTCCAAACTCCGTCGTATCTCCCTCATTATAAATCGTAAACTTAGCTAAAGTGCACTTATGGCCTTGCTATATCGACGATGAATATTAGAACAAAACCATCCGTTCCTTCTTACATGTTGGACATTATATTCAATTGAAATGTTTGTTTCTTGGAGTTAATTTTTCATTCTGGCTTTTTATGTCAGCAGTTAAGAACGTATGAATATTTTAATAATATAAATTATAACCACACCATGACATCTTTTATGAAAATTAAATAGGTTTTCTTGAAGATAGAAGGTAGGGTTTGGTGCCAAATACCCTCTAATCCCTGTGTTGCAGTTCCAGAACCCGCCTTGTTCAGTGTACAGTTCCAAATAACTTCTTATCCAAAATATTATTCCTTATTTTGACATAACCCTTAAAGTTTGAAGGATTAAACTTTTCAGTCTGATTCTTTGTGTTGTTAGCTATTGTTTGAACTTTAGGTTTAAGCAGAATATTTAAGAAAACCTTATATAAACGTTTTTCGTTGTTTGTGAAAAATCACACAAAATGGATAAGAAGCTTTTTGGATCCTGATGCCTCTGTATAATAAACTTCCACAAACACTGAAAGAAATCAGATGCTCAAAAAAATTTAAGAAACAAGTAGAATCTTTACTATTAAGAAACTCCTTTTACAGTGTAGATGAATATTTGGAAGAACCTAGTTTATAAGTAGTTTATAAGTTATTATATCTTTGACGTATCCAATATCATGTATATGATCTTACGGATGAATAAATTATTATTATTATTATTATTATTATTATTATTATTATTATTATTATTATTATTATTATTATTATTATTATTATTATTATTATTATTATTATTATTATATTCTTTATTTCATTTATTGCTCACTGCCTGGCCGATAATACGCCGTACAGCCAGAATCTTTATGTACGTTGTGGTCAATGTAAGTTGTCTTTGGTACAGAATGGAGTCTGAAATTAAGGAAGAAATTCAGCCTAAATCAGAGTACACTAAGGTTAAAATTAAAGAAGAGATTCCTGAAACGCAACCAAAGAGTGAACCTATCCCAATTACTTTCGAGACAATTCAGACACAAGAAGTGAAACGTGAGGATACAGTCTACACGGATTCTACAGCATGCAGCACCGTTCACAACTTAGAGCAGATTTCAGAAGTAAATAATGAAGAAGAGGATCAGCTAATGCAATCACATTCACCTGCTGTATATACAAGCACATACTCTGCTGGAAACAGTAAACAGCTAACTCGTACTCCACACAAACATTTCTGGTGTGATATATGTACTAAGACGTTTGCACGAAGAGGGGATCTCAACTCACATCGGCTCACTCACACTGGACGGAAACCATTTACGTGTGATATATGCACCAAGAAATTTTCTGTAAAAGGGAATCTCAAAAAACACATGCTGACTCACACTGGACATAAGCCATTCACGTGTGACATATGTACCAATAAATTTTACGAAAGAGGAAACCTCAAAAGACATCAGCTAACTCACACGGGAGATAAGCCATTTACGTGTGATATATGTAGCAATAAATTTTCCGAAAGAGGGCATCTCAAAAGACATCAGCTAACTCACACTGGAGATAAGCCATTTACGTGTGATATATGCAGCAAGAAATTTTCCCTAAGAGTGACTCTCAAAACACACATGCTCACTCACACTGGACACAAGCCATTTACGTGTGCTACATGTAGCATGAAATTTTCCCGAAGAGGGAGTCTCAAATACCACATGCTCACTCACACTGGAGATAAGCCATTCACGTGTGACATATGCAGCAAGAAATTTTCCCTAAGAGTGAATCTCAAACCACACATGCTTACTCACAGTGGACATAAGCCATTTTCGTGTGACATATGTACCAATAAATTTTCCCAAAGAGGGAGTCTCAAAAGACATCTTCTAACTCACACTGGACATAAGCCATTCACGTGTGACATATGTACCAATAAATTTTCCGATATAGGGATTCTCAAAAGACATATGTTAACTCACTCTGGAGATAAGCCATTCACTTGTGATATATGTAGCATGAAATTTTCCCTAAGAGTGACACTCAAAACACACATGCTCACTCACACTGGACATAAGCCATTTACGTGTGATACATGTAGCATGAAATTTTCCCGAAAAGAGAGTCTCAAAAGACATCTTCTAACTCATGAGAGGAACAACCTTTCCTAATGTTATGTGTGCACCGAGTCTTTGTCTTGTGTGAGGCAGTTACAACCAAATGCACACACAGGCAAAGTGGTCTCATAGTGTGACAATCAAAAGAAGAGGAAGATTTGATGGTGTAGAAATAGTCATAGAAGTGTTTGAAATTTTATACTATAAGAACTGGCACCCACACCGAATGAGCCTTGCTGTCATGTGTTTATCCAGACCCAAAAGAAACCTCAAACAAAGCTTGTGTCTAGCTGAGAAGAAGGGAATATATGCTTATCACCTCAAGACAGAAGTTCCAGTCATGAAAAATAAAGCAAGTTATGTCGCCCTTTCTACATTGTACCAGTCTTTCCATTTTCTACATACTCCCCACTACATGCTCTACATTTTATCGAATAAATACCACTGTTATTAAAGCTGTCATGTTCTTCTTTGAATTTATGAAGTTATGAAATATTAGGTATGAAACTATATAATAAACTATCTATAGAAATAACCAGAAAACCTTTAAAGGAATTTAAGACCAAGCTTTATAATTGGCTTATACTAAACCCCTATTATAGTATAAATGAGTTTCTTGAAACTGTTCAATATAATGATAGATTGATTAAACAGTCCTGAATATGTATGATGGTTTTTAGAATATATTTAACTATAGGTATAGCGTGCGATTTACTGTATATAAAGAGAACGGTGTCATAGTCATATTATTTATTGTGACAAATGATATATTGTAATGTTTTAAATTATTATCACTGCTGTTTTTAACAATTTACTAACTAGGGCCTATCTTATTTAAAAATGTTATAACCTGACTTTGTCCATTGTTCATTGAACTCAAAGACAATAAAATTTGATTGATTGATATTCAGTCTAATTATTCACGTTTCATTTGACCAATCAGAGCTCTCCTTTAATTGTTCCACTTTCTGATGTTCTTATTGCTCCCCACCCCACTAAGTATTTTCTGTCTCGGGGAAAAAATAGTTTTATTCTGCGCACTAGACTCCTCCCACCAACTCTCTAATGGGACCCGCCTGGGAAGGTGGGGTTTAGGGTTTCTTCGCTGAAGATATTCAATGTGAGACATAATAAACCTCGAGCTATTCAGTGTATTGCTCCTAACCTAACAAAACTGCGGAGCTTAGCTGGTGCGTGGGATAAATCTATCTCTTGCCTCTATCTCTCCTATATTATACATATATTTTCTCGAAACCACTTGCTTGCTGCTTTAAGTCAACCTGATTTATCTACTTCATCAGATTCCAAATAGTTTTTTCTCCTTATACCCTCTTTTCGAATGTAACACACTGTATCCTTAAGGAGCTGGACCAATTTAATGTGAAGGCTTTTTCATTTGTTAACATTAAAATGAAGCGTTAGGTCTACATATATAAAAAGTTGCATATCCAATTCATATAATTAAAATCATTATAAGTACATACTATAAAGCTTTAAGATGATGTATGTCTAAGTGTAAGTGTTTATTACAATAATTAACTTTTTACAAATTCCAATGCAAACAATCGCATGGGTCCGCATGGACCGTACATGCTTATGCAAAAACACACAAAAAAGAACAAATAATATAAATACAAAATAACACAAACAAACTAAATCTATTCCTCACCTTCCACACCAGCTCTCCAATTTGTCGCTTTTTCAAACTTGAGCTGTCTCGCCTTCATTAAAAACTTCTCAATGCCTTCCTCAACGTTTTTTCCCTATTTGATTCCATAAAAGATAATGGCAAATATTTTTCCCTCCAATTTTCCAAACCTTCACAATTCGCCAAAATATGAAACCGTGATTCTTCCCCCTAACATAATGGACAAACTCTCATTCCGTTTTCATCTGTGATCTTAATCATTCTCCATGCACCGAGTCTAATCCAAGCGAGGCCTAGTTTACTGACTTTAGATCCTTTTCCTATGTATTGCTCCTTCCCCCACTCCAATTTTAACCGCGATTGTAATTCAAGTGAAACCATAGTCTGACATTGTGCATTTGTCTGTTGTCTATCAATATCCTTCAGACGGTTCTTAACCTTCCTCCACACACTTCTCCTATTTCCCTGCCCATCCATCCAAACGTATCCCATCCCAATTGTTTCTAATCCCTATTTAGGCCTACGTTGTCAAAAGATAAAAAAGATTAAATTATAATAAAAGCTTTTTACAATAAAATAATTATGCCTGTAGACTTACCAACTTGGTGGAGCGTTTATGCAATGTGTAAAATCCTTAATAGTTTGACACACTAAATACTCTTTTTAAGTTTAAAAATATCCAATTAGAACTCCTTTGATTGTTATGTTGAAGCACTGTTAAAGATGATGTCCTGATCGTTAATGGTGTGTAAAATCTTATTCACATTTATAAAAACACAGAAAATAATTATTTAATAAATAGTGAGTCTTAAGAACTGTCTGTTCTCATAGAACACACCACGCCAAAATAAGAACAGGCCTCGTCGCGCTACTGATTTAGATGACTTTGATCTTTGTGTTGTGTGAAAAATGATTCATAACTTTTATGTTACGGAAGGAAGAGTTCCTACAGTGAAGACTGTATTAGCCAAACTGCGTGCAGCCATTGGCTATAGAGGACAATCCTCTAGCCTGAAAAAGATCTTTAAGAAACTTGGATTTCGATGGAAAAAAATTTAATCTAACAGACGGATTCTAATAAAAAGGACAGACATTCACAATGCTTGCATTGCATATTTAAGAGCAATTGCCAGATTCTGGCAGGAAGGTAGGCCGATTGTTTATAGTGATGAGACCTACATCCACAGCTCTCACACGACTCCAAAGGCCTGGTGTGATGAAAGTGCAGAAGGGCTGAAATTACCAGTATCATCATTGTGCATGCTGGCAGTGAAAAGGGTTTCATCTCTAATGCCCTTTTAATATTTGAATCTAACCTGACCACCGGTGACTACATGAATTCCTCCAATTACATGCGTTGGGTGAAGGAAATGCTGCTGCCAAATTTGCCACCTCACTCAGTGTTTGTGATGGACAATGCGGGGTATCATAATGTTCAGTACGATAAGTGTCCTACATCGAATACAAAGAAACAGGACATGAAGGACTGGCTGACGCAGAACAACATCCCATTCTCAGAAGATACGTTTAAGATGGAGTTGTATGAACTCATAAAGCTACATAAGCCTAAAGCAAAGAATAATCTGACAAATGTTTTTTCCACCACAGTACTAGTATTTTTTGTAGAATTTTTTTGCAGAGTGTAATGCTGAATACGAAAAATTATTTACATTATGTCAGTTATTACATTTATTAATAAAGATGAAATGTGGTTTATTTATACATATGTGAAATCTGAGTACTGTAATATATGAAAATAATTTGTTTGGAAGACAAAGATGTCCTGCGTTCACCAGAAGTTAAAAATAACCACTGAGTCACTGTTAAAAGTATTAATAGTGCCTTATACGATGAAAGAGACTTGTTCATTGCTATTTGGCGAGGCACCAATATGTGTAAAATATAATATATTAATCTAGAATTGTGGTTGAGAGATATATTAAAATTAATTTAGATTTAAAATAATGTCCATATTGCAATATGCTGTCCCTTCTTGGTAAAGTTCTTCCAAATGTTGTTAAAAAATAACTTATTTAAAAAAGTTGTTCGTGACGGTTCTGGAGTTTTCTCCATATTCAGCTTTAAAATCAAACCTGGTCACGTCAAAATGAGATGCTTTTCGATACTAAAAATGTATCATCTTCAGTCGTCTTATGTAATTAACAAATGACAATTAATAACTCGCTTATAAATAAAAATAATTTTGGACATTGTAAAAATGTAAAATACATACTTTTTCCGGAGATGGAATGTAGAGCAGAACTGCTTGCTGTGAAGCAAGTCTACTACTGATTCTTAGTATGTGGTTTTTTCCCTTGTTTTGAAGTTTGCGTATAGGTCCAAGAGGGCGTTCTTATCAATTGTGTTTTTGTTTATAATGTTGTGTTTATGTGTGTGAATTTGTAATGCTTCAATGGTATTTAGTTTTATACTTTTATAAAAGTAAAAGAAAAAATATGGGGTTAACACAACGCAATGTCTCATTTAAACTCAGTAATGCATGGGAGCTATGGAAACAGAGATTTACAGAGGTTGGAGAGAATGAGAGTCCTGTTTGTTGCCACTTTCAGCAAATTGAGAACGAGTACATAAAAACCGAAGGTTTATTAGAACCCGAAATAGAACGTCTCACAGTCAACTTGGACAGTAGCAGCAGCAGTAGTGAAGAAAACAGCCGATCCGAAACAGAGGGCTTTGTGAGCGGAATAGAAGAACTTGAAGAAATCATTGTTTCCACCATATAGTAAGTTTCTCTCATCTGAGTATTCTTTTTGAGTATTTTTTTTAAGTACCATTCTTAATGGGGTGGAAAGTCAGTGCTGTGTTCGAGGGTATACGCAGGTATACACCTTATACCTTCAGCGTATCCTTAATCGCTAGAGTATAACTTCTATATCCTGTGTAGGACTATAGGCCAATATTTTGCTTTCGCTGTGTTTTACTCATTCATGTTTTATGTGTTTGCATATTTGGCAATTCTGTCGTTGATTCAGTTGAGAGAGTAGCCTTTGTGGAGAAAGATTCTGGTGACCCATTAGAGGAACTTCTGTATAGTTCTTGGCTAACTTATTTATTTACTAGCATGTGCACCAGTGCACGCAGCTTCGCCAGCGATAATTACCGGTATTTAAAAAATTAAAAATTATGGGCATAATAGTTAAATCATTATATTTATTAACACCTAAATTACGTGGACTACATACCACGATTAGATAGCGTCGCCTGGTAAAAGCGACCTCAGATTTGAGGAAGTAAAAAATGAAATGCAATTCTTTTCACATGACAACAGTGTATTGTTTACAGTGTGCACATAGGGCTTTGGCAACTTTATAATCCTGGACTTTAACAAATTCTGATGCATTGGTGAAAATAATTAAGAATGAAATCCACGAAAATAAGAGCCCAATGTGATGCAGTCACATAACTTTCTCTGCCTTCGACATAAAAAATAAAATTCAATGTAAAAGTGTTGTCAACGAATATAAAGCTTTAATATTTTACCATAATTTTGAGAATGAAACTTTAAGATCTGCCAATGCTGTTTCCCCTTAAAATGTTGCAGAAATGGCGCCTAAATAGCCGTATCGTCTCTGTAGCTCTAATAAGTGCGCATTCAACTTCAAGAAACCCTTAGGCTTATAACAAATGTTGCAAAGAAAAGGTATTATTAAGTGCCAAAATAGTACTTTATGAGATTGTGTGGGGGACGGGAAAATGTCTGTCCTTCTATCAGTATGCACGATAGCTCAAATACCCTTTATCAGATTTTGATGAAACTTGGTGTACGCATTTATAGCGTTGATTGGAAGAAGCCTATTCATTTTGTACCAAATCGTTTGACCGGTACCGGAGTAATGCCCAATTTAGTGCCTATTTTTTGGTAATATATTACAAAGAATTTATGAAATGCAAATCAGTTCTCATGTCAACATATTGCTTTACAGTGTTCATATACGGCTTTGGGAGTTGCAGTACAGTTAGCTATGACAATTAACCCTATTCCTTCACAAATGCTTATCAAACTAGTCCGTCAAACTAAGCGAGGTGCCCGAGACGGTAACGTCTAGAACCCGTATTCTGTAAATCCCTGGTTCAAATCCCGAAGCCGGCAATTTGACCTTTAAAAAAAAAGATTATGTGAATGTGCGATTTTCAAGATATCACAAATCTGTATAGTTCTGCTGATGCTGGACGTTTTTAATCTGATTTTAAAAAGAATACGACGTATTATGGAAGTAGAAGAAGAGAGTGCAGTCACAATTGAAAGGAAACGACTTAGATGGTATGGACATGTACGTAGAATGGGAGAAGACAGAATACCTAGAATCGTACAGGAATGGGAAAGTAAGAGAAGAAGAGGAAGAGGACGACCTGCTACTACCTGGATACAGAATGTACACATGTCGATGGAAAGATTTGGTTTAGTGGAGGAAGATGTACAAGACAGGGATAAGTGGCGAAATGTAGTGAGCAGTGTAGAGTTCTGAATGGTGGTATCATATTTTGTGTGTCAGGATGAGTTATGTGATAGTGCTTGATTGTTGTATTTGTTTGGTTGGAGACAAACCTCTGTTTTGAGGAAATTTCTCATTTAATAAAAAAATAAAAAAAGAACTAGATCTTTGTTCTTCCGTAAGCTCTACTTAATGAATTAATCTGGACCTAACTTGGAAATCAATTTTTAAAAACATATTTTCTGTATATCATTGCAATTATAACTGATTCTGTTTATAGCCTTTTTCTTTCATTTTCCCGCTCTTTCTCTTTGTGTCTTTCTTTCCTTCAAAGGGGTGTGTAGGGTCCCAGTAATACCAATACCAATGTTAGACGAATTTTTCTCCTATAATGTTATCATTAAAATCAGTGTCAAAGTTCTTAAATATTCTATATATATAAAAGGCTTTGTCCTGACTGACTGACTGAATGAATGACTGACTGACTGACAGGAATCAATGTCCAGCCTAAACTATAACAGGTAGAGACTTGGAATTTTGACAGTACCTTCGTTTCATAATGTAGGTGCTCACTAAGAAAGGATTTTGAAAAATTCTGATTTTAACTGCCAAAAATTAAATGTTTTTGAAAATACTTAACCCCTTTTTACACAGAATTATCCAAAGAAATTCACAGAACATATTGTTGCCAGTTGTATCAGGTGGGTTTGGATTAAATGAAATGGATGTTTGACAAATTAGAGAAGGTATCATTATAATTCATATTATCTGTATTAATAAAATGAATTGTCCTCGATGTCCAGCGAAATCTACTGAATGCAGAGACCTGAAATTTTAAACATAGGTGGGCTGAAGGGTCGGAAAATGCACCTCCAAGCCAGAATTTTAATTTTAGTTTTCGTTCGTGAGTTATGAGTGAAAAACGGGCAAAAAACGTGCATTTTGTGCGTTTTCAAAACATAAGTTTTCAGTTATACATTTCAATGTCAAATCAATTACAGTTGGATTTGGCTATTTTTGTCATACCTTGAAAATAAAACTTTCGCGATCGCTTGAATGTTGTAAGCCCTAAATATTGTAACAAGGGCTCGTCGGGGTTCAAAATGAGAACACCGAGTTTATAATTGAAGGATGGAGGATTCTTTATTTCCTACAACAATTGTCAATACAGCCAGAAAACTCCAGACTATTCGCCAGTTCACTGTCCTATTCAGTGCTCACTCTCACTGTGCTCAGTCCTAATTACAGCACTGTTCCGTTCGTCGCACCCCCTGTGCGGATTCCCAGTCGAGATAATCCCACGTCGCGCCGGTCAACTCCACAGTCCTCGCTGCCGCTGTGCGATTCACCCGTCGCGCAGAGCTCCCCGGGACGACACTGCCTCAGCCCAGATCAGCTCACCAGCTCTTCCGTTCACTAGTTCCTCCGTTCACCCCTTCTCTCCGGTCACTAGTTCCCCGTTGACTAGGTCTTCCGCTCTCGGGTCCCTCCGGTCACACTAGCCTCTACGGTCACCGGCTCTTCAGCTCCCCAAGTCACACTCACTTGAGGCCGCGCTGATCAGTCCTCTCCGTCCAGCTCACCCTCTGACGCTGACGCTCGCCGCTACTCACGGACTGCCTCTCTGACTGTTCCCTCGTTGACTCTCTGACTGTTCCCTCGTTGACTCTCTGACTCTTCACGGACTGTCTCTCCTCTGATGTACTGACTGAACTGCTCTCTCCGCTTGTTCACGGCCCTATATATAGGGCCGACGAATATTCCAGAGCCGGTCTCTCGAAGGTCCCGCCCTCGTGGAATCTGGAATGCGCGCTGCGCCGCGCCGCGCGGCACACCCCTAGCGCGAGCTCCTCCCTACAGGCCTCCCCCCGAAGCGTGGTCCAATAGCCGTGCTGCTGTCACGCCCACTGGCGCTCGTCTGCCGCCCATCCACTAGGGGGGCGCGATCTTTCTAGACTCCGTCGTTCTAGTTCTTTCTAGCTGACTCCTCCTATCAGTTTCTGGATGGTTCTTTTCTGGGCTTTGTTACAATATGTTCAAACGTTGTTTTATTTGGACGAATCTCACTATACAGAGGTTTTCTGGGCCAAGAAACTTGAATCTGAGGTCGCTTTTACCAGACGATGCTATCTAATCGTGGTATGTAGTCCACGTGATTTAGGTGTGGTAATGATTTTACTATTATGCTCTTAATTTTTAATTTTTGAAATAATTATCGCGGGCGAAGCCGAGGGCACATGCTAGTGGAAATATATACGGAGGCTGAGAAGAATATTTTCAAGGACATACGTTTCCTGTCACAGGACAAACAACTCTTCGTTAACAATAATTCTGCATAGTGTTTAGCAGTTAATAATTTTAATATTCTTACATAATATAATACTATCTTATCGTGAAAAAAAATTGGACACCCTGATCTCGAATTCTGGCTACGGACGCTCCCATTGGACATCCCTGTACACAGAAGTGCCCATCCCCCCCAAACTTAATGACTCACCCCCCCCCCAACTTCATTGCTCACCCGCCTAACCTGATTGGCTGTCGGCAAGGGCGCCCATATAATATTTTCTAGGGAGCAATTTTTTAAATGTATTTATTTTTTGTCGCTTTAACTTCTTGGGCCACTTTGAAACTTATATTAATAATATAATAAGTGCAACAATGACGTAGCCAGAAAATAATTGCGGGGAGGGTCGAAAGCGCTGGGGGGTCGGGGGTCCATCCTCAGAAAATTTTTAAATATTTAAGTAATGAAAATCACATTTTACTCTATTTTAGCATACTCTAAGACATGTCAATGTAAATAACAAATCATTAGGCCTACCAAAGTGGGGGTCCACCCCGGAAAATTTGTAAAAATTGAACTAATGAAAATCACATTTTACGCTATTTTAACACTGAAAAACTAGTTAGCAAATTTGTTTACTAAACTCTAAGACATGGCAACTTAAACAAGAAACTGTTACTTAAGTTATAATACTTATTACTATTTATAAGAAAAGTTGAATAACACATGGAACAGTGGACATAATAGGCCTACTCATTATGTTATGAAAACAAAATAACTGCTATATCATATTTGACACATCAACAAAACTTGTTTAAATAATAAATATTTTGTAAGAAATACAATTATAGAATTTTAGGTTTTGACTTTTGGGGGTCTAAACCCCCTGGCCCCCCTTTTCTAATCCCCCATATGCATCTGATCTGCCTATTTCAAGATTTAAAAGACGTTTGCACCAATGGTTAGCAAGAAATCCATTTTATAATACAAATGAATTTTTAGATGCATCTTCAAATATGTATATGTAATTTTTAATGTTATTGACTCTGGCCATACATCATTCATGATGTTTGCGACATTAAACTAATAATAATAATATTATTATTTTATTATTATTATTATTATTATTATTAATCCACTGTGGATTCTGCTTCCATGTTGTCGATTTGGTAAAACTTCTGCAAACTTTTAATGTCTCAACTGACTTTCAAATAATTGTAAATTTTCAACCCCCTCTCCCCCCCCCCCCAGAAAATTCATAAATCGCTAATATTTCCATCCCCCCTCAGAGATTTCAATGACGCAGTCTGCGTCGAACCCCCCCCCCTCCCCCTTGGACACCACTGCTGTACAGAACTTGATGTGAGTACCATTTAGGCACCCCAAGACCAGGCATGCATGAAAGACCGTTGTGGAGAGACTTTGTTGTCTGTGCAGAAACGGAAGAAACTGGAGTATTTCCGAAAGTCATTGCCTGCCCGATAATGCACTGTACAGCATACTAGGTGTGGCCTACGTGTGAAGGAAGTAAGTTGTATGTGATACAGAATGGAGCCCGTACTTAAATCAGAGTTTACAGAGACTGAAATTAAGGAAGAAATTCAGCCTGAAACACAACCAAAGAACTCAGAGTGTTCTACGATTGAGATTAAGGAAGAGTTCCTTGAAACAAAACCAAAGAATTCAGAGTATACTAAGATTGAGATTAAGGAAGAAATTCCTGAAGTACAACTGAAGAGCGAACCTATCCCAATTACAGTCGAGACAATACAGACACAAGAAGTGAAACGTGAGGATACAGGCAACACTAAACAGCGAACTCGTACTCCAGACAAACATTTCTCCTGCAATGTATGTGCCAAGAAATTTTCCCGAAGAGAGAATCTCAAAAGACATGCGCTCATTCACAATGGTCACAAGCCATTCTCGTGTGATATATGTACTAAGAAATTTTCTGAAAAAGGGAATCTAAAAAAACATATGCTTACTCACACTGGACGTAAGCCATTTACATGTGATATATGTACTAAGAAATTTTCTGTAAGAGGGAGTCTCAATAGGCATCAGCTAAGTCACACTGGACGTAAGCCATTTACATGTGAGATATGTACCAAGAAATTTTACGAAAGAAGGTGTCTCAATAGGCATCAGCTAACTCACACTGCACATAAGCCATTTACCTGCGATACATGTACAAAGAAATTCTCCCGAAGAGGGAATCTAAAAGAACATATGCTCACCCACACTGGACAAAAACCATTTTCGTGTGATATTTGTAGCAGGAAATTTTCCGAAAGACAACATTTGAAAACACATGTGGACACTCACACTGGACATAAGCCATTTACATGTGATATATGTACCGTGAAATTTTCCCAAAGAGGGAGTCTCAAAAGGCATCAGCCAACTCACACTGGACATAAGCCATTTACCTGTGATATATGTGCCAGTAAATTTTCCTACAGAGAGGTTCTCAAAAGACATTTGTTAACGCACACTGGAGATAAGCCATTTACCTGTGATATATGTACAAGGAAATTCTCCCGAAGAGGGAATTTAAAAGAACATATGCTCACTCACACTGGACAAAAACCATTTTCGTGTGATATATGTAGCAGGAAATTTTCCCGAAGACAATCTTTGAAAACACATGTGGATACTCACACTGGACATAAGCCATTTACGTGTGATACATGTAGCAAGAAATTTTCCCTAAGAGGGAATCTCAAAATACATCTTCTGACTCATGAGAGGAACAACCTTTCCTAATGTAATGTGTGCACTGAGTGTTTTGTCTCGTGTGAGGCCGTTAAAACCGAATGCACACACAGGGAAAGTGGTCTCATAGTGTGACAATCAAAAGAAGAGGAAGATTTGTTAGGGTAGAAATAGTCATGCGAGTGTTCCTTTTATTCATACTACAAGAACTGGCATTCACACCGAATGAGGCTTGGTGTCACGTGATTATCCAGACCCAAAAGAAACCTCAAACATAGCTTGTGTCCAGCTGAGAAGAAGGGAATATTTGCTTGCAAACCCCATCTGTCACCTCAAGAAAGAAGTTCCAGTCATGAATAATAAAGCAAGTTATGTCGCCCTTTCTACATTGTACCAGTCTTTCCATTTTCTACTAGTTTGTCCTACATGCTCCCCACTACATGTTCTACATTTTATTGAATAAATACCACTGTTATTAAAGCTGTCATGTTCTTCTTTGAATTTGTTCAGTCTAATTATTCATGTTTCATGCCTCTTACTAACATTTGATTGACCAATCAGAGCTCTCCTTTAATTGTTCCACTTTCCGATGTTCTTATTGGTCCCCACCCCACTAAGTATTTTCTGTCTTGGGGAAGAAAATAGTTTTATGCTGAGCACTAGGCTCCTCCGACCAACTCTCTAATGGGACTCGCCTGGGAAAGTGAGGTTTAGGGTTTCGTCGCAGAAGATATTCAATGTGACAATGTGAGACATAATAAACCTCGCGCTATTCAGTGTGTTGCTCCTAACATAACAAAACGGCGGAGCTTAGCTGGTGCGTGGCATAATTCTATCTTTTACCTTTGTCAATGCTATAATAATACAGATAATATGTTTCTTAAAAATGTTCATGATCTTATGTATGTTTTTATCCGTGTATTCAATTGTTGTGTATCCTTTTTTTTTCCTTCGTCTTCTTTGCGTTGTTGGTGGTGGGTGTTAATGTTGTTGTTTGAGTTAGTTTGAGTTTGTATACCAAGTTTATTGGAAACCCATTGTTTGTAGCTAGTTTCTTCTTGGGGTTTAGTTTCCTTTGTACTAAATTTGCACACATGATGTTCGGGGTTGTTATGCGGGTTCTGGCTTGCATACCAACACTCCAATTGGCTGCCAGCAACCTTGCATGTCTTTGGACTGTTCCATACGGTGCTGCCAACAATTTTAAGCGTGTGCTTTTAAATTTCCGTGCAGACTGGATTCCGAGGATTTCTTATTGTCCTATATCGAAGAAGGGAGTTTAAATAAAAAATGTTAGGTTATGTATTTAAGGTTACGTTAGATTAGGTTAGGCATGCTAGCTCAAGTTTAAAGAGGTTTGGGGGCCAGTTGTGTTCTAGACAGTGATAACGACCGAAGATTGATCTGGAGGACCTTTAGTACCATTCTTGGTTTGAAGAACAATTCTCCCAAGGTCTACAAATGGCTTTACTACCCAGATCTTGGTGGCTTATACTCCATATCCCTGTCTGAGGCTTGCTGTAATACAGCTTCCTTTTCGAGGGAAATGGTTGTATATATTCTGAGGGTTCATATATGTGGTCCTCAGAAGTTGCTTAGTTGTTTTCACCTTGAGCTTGTCTATCTTCTCCGTGGCTTCGTCTAGGCCCGGAGTAGGCCTCTTAGGTTCTTTTTCCCCGGCCAAGGTTGACATGACCACCTCTGATGAGTTTACATCGATGCCCATCTCCATATCAGAGGCTTGCTCTAGAAGAGCTTCCTCATCAAATGAAGTGGGTACCTGTGCAGAGGGCTCACTTATGTGGTCCTCAGAGGTTGTTTTGGAAATTTCCTTCCGTGTATCCATTTTGGTACCATGAGAAGCTAGGGAATTATACAGTCCGCCCAGGTAGAGCCCCGCATGCCTGGGTAATGCTTATACTCTGGAGGTCGCCTGGTTTCCAGACACATTAGCCCTGTGCCATTCACCCCTTCAGCACGGATTGCACTACACCTTAGGGTTGGGCTTGATTAGCCGCTTCTTTGGTATCTCCCCTGTGGCCACCCTGGCATGAGTAACTCTGCGGTGTTTCCACCTCCAGTACAGCCCACAGGTTCGCAGATACACGCAAACCCCCCCACCTACTTCAAGGTCTTGCGGCTACTAGGGGGGGTTCATTAACAATAATTCTGCATAGTGTTTAGCAGGTAATAATTTTATTCGGGTCCAGCCCTATCTCCTTAGCATTACAGTTTTAATTTTTACTAAACGAAACAATGTTAAAAATCCGTCCCTACATCCAAGGATTATAATTAGGCCAGAAATTAATCTTATTTAAAAATACATCCTCTAATTCTCTTACCATAAAAGACGTAATTCATGATAAAACATATAACTGATGGCCATCTTCTGGGTAAACAGGTTGACGAACATGACAAACGTCACTGGAGATATAACTCAGTACATTTTCGAAACGCGTAAATACGGTATGCCTTACAAAACTAATATCACTGTTCATAACCTAACCTAACGTAACTGGCACTAAAATAGAATCTACCTGCCACTACTTACCTTAATCAAATACACTCAATAAGTAAATACCGCTCACTCTACTCTATTCCCTTTGTTCGAAATGTCCACTACCACAGAGGTGCCATCTGTTGAATAGGAGTGGGCAGCAGTCTCAGAAGCTATTTAAGGAACCTATAAAGCTGCATAAATAAATTCATTTTTCAAAGTCCTGATGACACACTCAGGGCCGTAGCTAGGCGGTGGCAAGGTGGGCCCCCGCCAAGGGCACAGGCACAAAGAGGGCGCAAAATTAACCATGAAAATTCCTGCATTTTTTAGACTGGTGCAATTTATCAAGCAATAAAAATTCCACGTTAATGGAAGAATCTTTTAGGTTATAAAAAATACTGCTCGTGAACTATCTGTAGTATTATGCCGATTGTCTAGAAACAAAAAGCAGTCATGCAACATTCTTTACTTCACACGATTCATATTGACAAAGTAAAACATAAATCATGAACAGTATGGAAAGATATAACGACAATAAAAATTAAAAAAGTATGTTATTATGGAGATGAAAATTGTTCAACTATTGGAAAAAATACTTTACCTATGTTATGTATTATGTAATTTACTTTTGATACTAGATTCTGTGATTTAATTATTTTTTAAATAGTTTAATCATCTAAAAATAAGGTTTTAGTACCTTGAAAGTCCAACATTTAGTTCATTTTCAAAATGAGGTTTAGGTTATCTTTGATAATAACAGTGTTTTTATAATAAAATAATAAACAATTTTACAGAAATTAAAAAAAAGGAAAATATTCTAATCACCCCAGTATTGGACGGTGCAGATTTGTCAAACTCGCCAAGGGCGCAGAAGGAGCTTGCTACGACCCTGGACACACTAACCTATTTTTGTGTTTGATAATGCAGGAATTACGTCGAGAAATAACATAATTTACATTACAGGTAGACTAACTTAATTAAATGACGATAATGCTAATTTTTTGAAGTGAAACTTCTTTAGCCGCGGTAGGAGTAAATCGAGAGCTTGCGTTACGCTCAAAATCATCACGAAATTAGTATGGTGTGACGGAACGGACTGCACAGAAAAAAACAATCAACTCAATGATTAGGATTAGCCAAAATTTTAAAAACCAAAATTCCAAAATAAAAAATTAAAAAATCCAAAAAATAAAAATATTCCAAGTTCCAAAATTTAAAAAATCAAAAACTCCAAAATTAAAAAATTCAAAGATCCAAAATTAAAAAATCCAAATTTTAAAAATAAGTAATCCAAAATTAATAAATCCAAATATCCAAAATTAAAAAATCAATAAATTCAAAATTAAAAAATCCGAAATTTAAAAATAAAAAATTCAAAATTTAAAAAATAAAAAATCAGAGATCCAAAATCTTAAAAATTTTAAATAAAAAATTCTAAGTTCCAAAATTTAAAAAAATAAAATCCAAAATTTAAAAAATCTAAAATTTAACATATAATAAATAAATAAAAAAATTTAAAAATCCAAAAAATTCTGAGCCAAAATTTTAAAAAATTCAAAGATCCATAATTTAGAAATCCTACGATCCAAAATGAAAAAATAAAAATCTAAAATTAACAATCCAAAGTTTAAAAAATAAAAACATCCAAAATTAAAAAATAAAAAAACCAAAGATCTGAAATTTAAAAAATTCTAAATTTATAAATCCAAAATCCCATATTTAAAAAGATAAAAATTAACGAAAGCCAAAAACCAAAATTTAAAAAGTCCAAAAACCCAATATAAAAAGTACAACAATCCAAAATTAAAATTTGCAATAATCCAAAATTGAGTAAATCCAAATTTATTAAATAATTTAAAAGCTAGTTCCTATCGAAAGTAATTGTTTCACTTTAATACATTTTCGTGAAAATTAACTTCAAAATTTAATTCATAGGATTTGGAAAATATTTTGTAGAATAGGCTATATACTTTTTTTTTTGGGGGGGGGGGGGAGTTTGAAATTTTTACATATAAAACAATTAGGATGGTAACTGGTAAGCCAATTACAAACATCTGAATGAATTAGTGTTGTTATTGACGGTCTCTGAAATTAATGCAATTAATCGTGGGTTTTAATAGTGTAGAACAATTATTACTGTTCATTTTTGTATTTCGGGTAAAGTAAGGTCTATTTTTATTCAATTGGTCCAAGCTTCGATTCGCTGACATTGAACTCAAGTTCTGTACATTATGAATTGATTACATAAGTCATCCTGCAGGACACCATTCCGAGATGTCACTGCCACGGTGATGACACACTCATTAGATTTCTTTAGCAAATTCATGACGTATGTTGCGGATGTTAGTGTTCATGCAGACACGATCAAAACACACAACCTATTAGGTGCTATTAGGTTAGTAAGAAGTTTGCTCCGAGTTCCGATAGGAATTTTTTTGACTGGTGTGCAAAATGGAGGCCGAATACACCGAAGACTTTGCGTTTCATTACACTGTTCCTAAACTGGAGAGTGAGTATACTAATATAAATTCATCAGAATATACTATTGAACCAAAAACTGAACATAACGTAGATTCGTTAGATTATACTGTGCCTGATGACATAGCCATAGTTTCATCAGAATGTACTGAACGACCAAAAAGTGAGCCTGATGATATTAAAACAGAATGTACTCTTGAAGCTATATGTGAACCTGAATTTGCTGTATGTCAAGTTGAGGGAATAAAAAGCGAATATGTTGAGAAATGTGAAGAATCTGAAGACTCGAATGTTCCAGAAATTCCTGAAGAAGTAGAGGAGCTAGGCAATGAACAAAGTGAAAGACAGTCCTGTAAGAAAGCATTTTCCGATCTACAGACTCACACTAGGGAGAAATTCAAATGTGATATCTGTGGTAAATCGTTTTCTCGCAAAAGCAGTCTCAAAATTCATCTTCTTATTCATGCAGGGGAAAAGTTCCCATGTCATATCTGTAGTAAATCATTTTCTCGCAAAACCAAACTAAAGACTCACATTCAAACCCATGTCATAGGGAAATTCCAGTGTGATGTTTGCAGTAAATCATATTCTGATAGAAGTTATCTGAAGACTCATCTTCTTATCCACGCTGGGGAGAAATTTCAATGCAATATCTGTAATAAATCATTTTCTAATAAAAGCCATCTGAAGACTCATCTTCTAATTCATGCCGGTGAAAAAATACAATGTTTTATCTGTAATAAATCGTTTTCAAATAAAAGCAACCTGAAGACTCATCTCCTTATTCATGCTGGGGAGAAATTCTCATGTTACATCTGTAGCAAAGTGTTTTCTTGCAAAAATAATCTGAAAACTCATTATCTTATTCATGTTGGAGACCAATTCCCATGTGATATGTGTAGTATGTCATTTTGTAAAGAAAGCTATCTGAAGAGTCATCTTCAGATTCACGCTTTGGGGGATAATCCAATGTTATATCTGTAGTAAAGGAAGTCATACAGGAGAGTATATATATATATCCATTCAGTATACTATAATGGAAGGGCATTTTCTCAGTATAAACGTCTGGGGAAGAGTTATGAAGCAATGGAGATGGCTGGCGTGTATTCTGTGACTTGTGGAGAATGTGACAAGGTATATATTGGGGAACCAGAATTAAAGAGCATGAAAGGGACATCAAGAATGGAAAATTCACAACAAGTTTGAGCCAACACATCGTTCAGGAAAAACACCGAGTTGGAGAGGTTAGTGTAGTGAAAGTGGTCTTTGACAAGGTTAAAAGAAAAGTGACTGAGGCGTGGAAGATTATAGAAAACCAGCAAGTATCAATGAACAGATATGAAGGAGATATAAGTGAAGAGTGGATGGGAGTAATTAAGAGACTTAGTGGGGATAAAACGAACATTATTTTTCCTTCACCATCCAAGGAGGTTATAAGGACTGTGGATTTTGGAGTCCCAAATGAATGGGTCCATAGGTATGCTCGGTGTACGATGTTTATGGGAGACAGTCACCAAACAACAGGGAACGTGGAAGATTCCTCGTTTTGTGAGCAGTATGATTCTGGGTTGAGGAAAGACCCGAAACGTAATGCAACATACTTTTTTATTATTCACTGTAAGTCAAATTTTATATTATTGTATTTTAAACATCAGAAAAGTTAAGAAAAATCGAAACAAATTAAATTGTGTTTGGTTTTCCTAAAAAACAAATACAGAAATCAACTCAGTGTTGAAAGTGACTTAAGATTAAAAACATCTTCATTTAATCCTGACACTGACGTGTTAGTTCAATCGAAACAGTCCCAAAAATCTCATTAATATGGTATTCTTATTTAAAAACAGCAATTTTGCCTGAAAAATTAAAATGGTTTTTGTGTACTTTTATAATTGTAGTTTTTATCTTCACCTAGGAACACTTGTTAGTGAGTATGAAACCACTTGTTGCATATATTGCAAACATATATCTATTGTTAAATAAATAACTGTTTTGCTACAAAGTGCTTATATTTTGTGAACCATTTTCAAATCAGAACGCAAATTGTTTATTAATAATCAATCTGTATCTTCAAAAAAGCATATATGAGCTTATATAAATTTGCAATATTTGATGGTAAATTATATATAAATAAGGAAGGGATACGATACAAATAAGGTTTTTTACCGACCGATGGGCCATGGAGGTATTCCGATAAGGAAAGGTGGATCGCCAGCTGAAGAAGGTTGGGAGCCACTGGCATACAGCATACATAAGGTTATATGATTTTAAGAACTTGAGTTGGACTCTGTTCGTACACGTCAATTCTACCCGTAAGCAGCAATTTAGTCTGTAATATGTAAATAGGGTTTCTTTCATTTTTCACCTAATGCAAATAACTTAGGTTCGAGTTCCCTAGCCCTAAATAACCCTTCAAAGTGAGTTTTTGTCCAAATCATTCAGTGCTCTTCTTTATTTGGCTGCTATGGCAATTATTCTCGCAATTCAATACACAGAAAAATGAGTTCAAATATTATATTAGATAATATGTCTCGTATGGTCAATGTAAACGTCCATGTAACTTAAATATAGACTGTAATTTTGAGCAAATCAGCATTTCGCAATTCCATCCCATTTAGTTATGTTCCATATTAAACTTGTTGGTGTGTTGTTCAGTGAACAAAATGACAATTATTTTTGTAAATATATTTTGTTTATGTTAAAGTTGAGTTTCTTCAGATGTGTTGAATATTTTAACAACTATTATATACATTTATATTCAGTACTTTTTTTCTGGGGGTACGCATACCCCTTAACGATTTTCCAGTATTATATAGGAAAAAATCAATATTTTCCACAATTTGAAATCTAGAGAAATCTCTCCAAATAAAATAACGAAAGTGATTATGGATTAAAACAGCTATTTTTAGTTTATTATCTATCCCATGATTCTCGAGAGGTGGGGCCTGACATTAACGCTGCAATTGGGAAAATAAGGGAGCGCTACAGCACCGTTGCAATGGGTAGCCATGACTATGTTGTTGATGTTACTGATTCAACATTAGCACTTGCGCAAGAGTTTGTTGTAGTCATTTCCTCTTGTCTTCGAATTGCATTTAAAAAGTCATTCTGTCTCTGGCTATTCTGCAGTTTTTTAATGTGTTCAATCTCTATATATAAAAGGCTTTGTCCTGACTGACTGACTGACTGACAAGAATCAACGTAGAGCCTAAACTACAACAGGTAGCAGTACCGGCCCATGGCTCAAAACGAGAGTGTGCTGCAAATACCATTTCATAAGAGTAGGTAGTTTTTTATGACTACTTTTTCCTCCAATTGCCTGGAAGAAAATGGCGTCCTTAGCAAGTTGTCCACCGAATTCATACTTCCACAAACATTCAAGCACGTGTGTAAACACAAGACACCGTAATGCTTCTAGTGGCTAAAACCAGAACTACAGTTTCATCTATATTCCAACAGATGTCGCGGCAAGTGTCATTTTGTGTCAGTGAGATCACAGCGCGCCAGTGAGACGTGAAAAAAATTAGTAGTATACCCTCAAAATCTCGTGAACGCAATTCAACGGCAGCCCGTTCTGCATGTTGAAACCAGCTTACACCCCATACAGTTAACCTTGAGCATGACGTCACACCCTATGAGAGATGCGCTGTTCGCAAAATGCATTCACGAGGCGGATAAGATAATATTCACATTACCGACTTTGATTCTCCAACGGAATTTTCACGTGGACGCGCAAAGTTCAAAATCTAAGTAAAAGAAAATATAGTATTGTGTTTGGAAATAACATTATACGACGAGCAGAAAACAAGCTGTGTGCTGTAGCACTGCAGCACATAGGAGAAACCGCCACTGACAGGTAGAGACTTGGAATTTTGACAGTACTTTCATTTCATAATATAGGTGCTCACTAAGAAAGGATTTTGAAAAATTTTGATTTTAAATGCCAAAAATCAAATGTTTCTGAGAGTACTTAATCCCTTTTTACACAGAATTATCAAATCCAAATTACAGTTCACTTTTCAACAGTATTGTTGGCAGTCTTCACATAAGGCTTTGGAAATAAATGAAATGAGACTTGATAAATTAGAGAACTATCAATATAATCCATGTTATAAATGCATATTAAAGAATGAAATTCACAAAAATAGTGCAGTCACATAACTTTCTCTACCCTGGACATAGAAAAAACAGTACGAGGTGTGGTAATATGTATATTATTATATCGCATGGTAACATGAGAGTGAGAAATAAAATATTCCGCAAAGACAATACAATTTTATGTTACCGGAATTTATGTTTCTTCTTATTTACCCCTCCCAGGCTTGCTGTGTACAAGTGAGGTACACCTGTATGAGCCATAAAAAGCTATACCAAGCGCTTTGTGAGGGAATAGTTTGAGTGTGGTAAGTCATTCTTCCTATTTCAAATTCTAAATAGGCCTACCTATGTAATGACCTATAATTTAAAAATCGAAAGTCCTTCATAAGATAATTTCCAATTAAAAAAAAAAACTGGCGACGCCGGGCATTTTAAGCTAATTATATTTGTCATTTTTCAGCAATAATATCATGCACCTTTATGAGTGTACGAATGGACTCCAAATATAAATGACTATAAGTTGCATTCCCTTTTGTGTTTGTGAAAAGTACAAGAAACCCTGTGAATGTATCATAGAAAAATTGCAGTTTACAGGTAGAATTGACTTGTACAAACTTACTGCACCTCAGAGTTCTCAACCCTGCAGTGCTCGCGCGGCGTCTGACAGATGCCAGACCAGATTCATTTCGCCATATTTAGAATACCTATGAGGCCATTGTGCTGACCTGCCATCTACCTTTCGGTCAACTACTCTTAAATAACATATCCAAGCGGCAACCCTCCAGTTTTCGCCTATCAAGAGTGGAGTGTCGTTATTGTTGCAAAAATGTAGATGGTGTCTGTGAGACGCCGCGTGAGCTTTACTTTTACAAGGTAAGTTACTGGTTTAAAACAAATTTCTTGCAGAAACTAGTGATCATAAACCTACAGTACCAATCTTTTCTGATGGAAATTATTTATCTCTAGGCTTGGCAATGAGTGGAAAGGAGGAAAAAATATCATAATCTTTCTGATCCAAATGATTGGAAGATAGCGCAAAGTTGCTAGAAGAAGAAGAAAGAACTTGATTGTGATAGTGATCCTAAAGAAGACATTGCGGAGTCTATAAGTAAGTCTACGGACACTGAACAAGAAGCAGATGATGATAATGATTATAGTGAATGTGGTAGGCCTAAATATTTCGTAGGGCGGGACAAAGTTTTGAAATGGACTAAGAAGAGATCAGTAACTAGTAGTAAAAGTTGTTATACCTACACAGTCTTAGGACAATAATAATTTAAAATTATTTAAAATGGTTACATCCCTAACAACATTGTTTTTTGTTAATTAATTAAAGTCATAATGTGCTAATATTGATTTGTGTCCAATATGATTAGTTAAATGTTCATTTTCAATAAATTGACTTAATACACATATTTTTAACTAAGAAATGTATGCAAAACATGTTCAATAATATTAAGTAAACTATGACAACCCTCAATAAACAGAAAACTCAAAATACTTCATTTCAAGCAAGAAGTCAAAAGAATACTAATAGAAATAAGTGCATACAGAGTAGAAGAATATTTCGAAGTGTTAAATAGAAGCATAGGTCAAAGTCAAACTTGATGTACTTGTATTGTTTGTAATCTTACTCTTCAATTACTTTATATTATGTGCCATTCATTTGTAATGTCTAAGGCTAAATAAATTATTATTATTATTATTATTATTATTAAACAATGTAAAACACGTACGGCGTCTCTCAGACGCCACGTGAGCTTCTATGTCCTAAAATAGCGCGCGAGCACTGCAGGGTTAAAGTAATATAACGTTATCCATATTGTGTGCGATTCCACTTTTGTGTAAGTTTGGGTAAATTTGGCAAAGTTCTATCAGGTCAAACCCCTTAAATTTTTTCAAAAAAGAAAAAAAAGAGCATTGTTTACTGTCAGTTTGTGAAGTGGATACATAACCTATAATGTATAACATGTATGTTTCTTCCTTATTTTAGATGCCAAGACAGTTCTTCGTGCTGAGTTGTCTCACAACGTAGCCTGCCACAGAAATCTTCTGCTGGATGAAATGGACACATCATCAAGTGCTTTGCCGTCTGCTCTCCTCAAGATATTGAAAAGTGAGTAAAAAATGTTTTAAATATTTTAAAATTCATTAAACATATTTTCAAATCAAGTTTTTTTAAAGTTTAAAAATTGTGATGGATTTAAAAATGGAGTGTGAAATGTTTTAAAATTAAAAGTTTAGAATCTAAAATATTTAAAAATCTTGTAACTGGAACATAACGGACATTGCCCACTAATGCAAATATTCTGATCATGACTCCTAGATTATAAAAATTGTAATTTTTAGGGTCATTTCTCGCCATTTTTTCCCTTTTTGTTTTATTTTAGGTATTTTTTTTAGAATTCAATGTCATTTAGTCATTTTTTGGCCATTTTGGTCTTTTTTTTATATATCATTTATTTGAGAATTTTTTAAAACATAAAGCCAATATTTTTAGGTAGATTTTGAAGAAAACTTTTTATTAAATTGCAGTAATGTATCTTTGTATTTTTTTGTTTTTACTATTTCGTATGTATAAATTGTCTTTTGTCACGGATATTGTAATAGGGTAATGTTCATTATTATTATCATTATATTATTTAATAAAAATAAATAAATATCTATTAAACATAAGGAAGGAAAAGACGAATGCACTATAAACCACTTCCCTTAGCTAGTAACACTTAATGGGAACAGAGAAATCAAAATACATTTTTGTGTTCAACAGTTCATTCTTAGGAAATGAAATTCTTTATAATCACACAAGCGACACTGAGAGTCCGAGATATTTTAATATTGTTTTAACAATAGTACTGCGACTGGTTAATTTATACATTATTTCGCACAATTGTGATTGCGAGATTTTTCAGTATTATTTTCTGCAGCTAATTTGTTTAAGCTTAAGTTGGCCTAATTAATAAAATAAAAACAAATATAAAATATAACTATAGAAAATCGCCTTTTCTTCCCTTCTATAGAAAAAAGCTCTGTGAATGTCCGCAAATGCTATTGAGGAATCTATATTAATTAAAGGAAGTGTCTGTCTTTCTGCCTGTCTGTCCACGATGCCCAGCGAAATCTGCTGAACGCAGAGATATGAAATTTTAAACATAGGTGGACTGAAGGGTCGGAAAATGCACCTGGAAGCCAGAATTTTAATTTTCGCTTTCGTTCATGAGTTATGAGTGAAAAACAGGCAGAAAACGTGCATTTTTTTCTTTTTCGAAGCATTAGTTTTCAGGAATACATTTCAATGTCAAATCAATTACAGTTGGCTTTGGCTATTTTTGGCATACCTTGGAAATAAAAGCATCGCGATCGCTTGAATGTCGTAAGCCCACGCTCTCGATTTACCCCTACCACGGCTAAAGAAGTTTCACTTCAAAAGAAAACTAGGAAACCTATGTGGAAAAGTGAAAGAGAGGTCTGTAGATTGAGATTTCAGTATGCCCCTCGTATTAGTTAACATTGCATTGATTCTAACTAATTTGTTAAATTGTTAATACATGCTTTCCTAAGAACATCGGTAAAAGTAGGCACAAAGAATGAGAAATATTCCTGTACAATACTTTTAAATCTTCCAATGATACTGGTATTTGTTTTGCCTCGTTTAGTAAGGTTTTCAAATCCCCCGGATAACGTTCATGCAATTCTTGTATCAAGCATTCTCTGAGGACAGGCGTATTCAGCTCTTTTGCTTTAAACTAAATTGCTTAAGGATACTTTTCTTGCTTTTACTTTAAGTATTCTCCGGTATCTACAAACAACTCTCAGTTAACAATAATAATTATTCATAGCATTCCACATCAGGCCTGAATTCAACATTCTTTAATAATTTATAATAACACAATTTGGACACTCCGATCTCTAATATAGGCAACGGACGTTTGCATTGGATATCCCTGTACTGGACTTGATATAAAGCTGCTGTAAATAATACTTAGGCACCCACGAGGCCCGCATTATGAAATCATAGCCCCTTCCCAGGCGTGCATGAAAGACCCCAACAGGCTTTGTTGACTGTGTAGGAACCATTGAATTGTAGTACTAACTGGAATGACTGCTACCATTGTAAAGTAGAAACCAAGCACCTGCACGCTAAAGACCATTAAGTTAGTAGGACCTTCTCGATTTCATTGACATTTTAAAACAATGTTAGACCTGTTCATCCTTTTGATTGCAAAAAATAAATCAATAAATTACCGAGAAAATTATTTAAAAGTTTAGTTTCCCCCTTTTCATTTTATATTTATCTACTGATTGAAAAGAATTACCACAGTAACCCCGCAAGTATCGAAACAGCTACCACTGATAAATAGAGACCGGACGTTAGGCACTCAAAAAGTTCATTATAGGCAGGCAAAAAGGCACTTAAAAACTGCGAAATAGGCAGGTAAAAAGGCACTTAAAAACTGCGAAATAGGCAGGTAAAATAGGCACTAAAACTGTCAAAATAAGTGTTAAAACATTTACAGTTGCATGCAAAAGGAGACAGTAGGTCGAAAAATATGAACTCATTCTGGATGTCTCTTGTTACTAATTGAAATAAAACATTTAAATCATGTAGCATTTAATCAAAATAACATAGGCATACCCGATACACATAATCTAGATGGAACTAACCGAAACACTGTATAAACAATATTGTTCAATTCATTAGAGCACTGTACCGGTACCACATTCGACGCACAATATTACCTTTACAAACACCTTTTGTCAATCATTAACAAACATCATTGATTGCACATAGCCTAATAATATGATACTTTTTCAAATTTTCTACTCTTAGGTTATGCCTCCTATCAGACAGTAGGCCCTACATTTTTTAGTGCCGAAAACTACATTTCCACTTCTACAGACGTTATCGAAGCGCACTTGTAGAGTGGAAGAATTTGTGGATCAATATCAATTGAAACACTGTTTTCACCACTAAGAATCATTCCTATGTTTTTTAATAATTTATTAAGGCAAATTGAAGTAATGTCATTAACCCTTGAGATGCAAATTGCATGATTTCACTTATTTTTATGTAAATTTCGAATAAAATGCTGATTTTCCCTCGGAAAAGCGAAAATAAGCATTTATAGGCATTATAAATTAAAATAGGCAAAAATAGGCAGAGTTAACTCTATGAAAAACGGCTCTAAGGATAGTATGTTGAACTTCTATTAAGTCATTTTTATGATATCTATAACGGTTAAGAATAGGCATTTTGCCTAACATCTGGTCTCTACTGATAAAAATACACAAATAAATATGTTAATTTATTTTTCATGTATATTGATATGAGAAACACGTAATTAATTGCATAAACTTCTATCAGCCTACAAACAATACAATAGGCCTAATTTTGAAAGCAGTAAACTGCTATGTTGCAACAGGGAATTTGTATAGGGTGAAATTAAACATTTAAATAATTTGCTCGGTTATTTATTGATTGATTTTTTGCAATGAAAAGGATGAACAGTTCTAACATTTAAAAAAAAGTGTGCGTGGAACGCCACGCGACAGAAGTGAAACTTATTTTAATTTTGGGATTTTTTCAATTTTGAATTATTTGATTTTTTCAATTTTGAATTATTGGACTTTTTAATATTGGGATTTTGGACTTTTTAAATTTGGTATTTGGATTCTTTTAATTTTTCATCTTCTAACTTTTTAATTTTGGAACTTTGGATGTTTTAGTATTGGATTTTTAAATATTAGTTCTTTGAATTTTTTATTTTTTGGATTTTTTAATTTTTAATTTCTGTTTTTTAAATTTTGATTTTCAATTTTTTAATTTTGGATTTTTAGATTTTTAAATTTTGAATTTTTAAATTTTGGTTTTTTGGTTTTTTTAAATTTTGGATATTACAATTTTTTAATTTTGATTTTTTTTAAATTTTGGATCTTTGATTTTTTTAAATTTTGGATGTTTGGATTTTTAAATTTTGGATTTATTATTTTTTAAATTTTGGATTTTTAATTTTTGAATTGTTTAAATTTTGGATTTTCACTTTTTTAATTTTTAATTTTTTTTATTCTTTAAATTTTGCACAAGCTCATTGAGTTGATTGTTTTCTGTGCTGTCCGTTCCGTTACACCCTACTAATTTCGTGACGATTTTGAGCGTAACACTAATTTCGTGACAATTTTGAACGTTACGCAAGCTCTCGATTTACTCCTACCGCGGCTAAAGAAGTTTCACTTTAAAAAAGTCAAAGAAATCGAGAAGATCCTACTAACTTAATGGTCTTTAGCGTGCAGGCACTTGGTTTCTACCATGCGAGACCAGTCATGACTAGTCGCACAAGAAGCCTCACTTTCCTCTCATTCCAGTTCCAGTTAGTATTCATTCAGTGATCTCAATATATAAACAGGATACACAACAGCTGTGCTTTGGAATTGCATAAATCGTGACGTTCACTTGTTGTTAAGTTGGCTACACCGTACGTATTGGTGAAGTTTGATTTGATTTGATTTATTAAGTCCATCGGAACATATGCATGTTATGGGACACGTCAATATAATTACAAATACAAATATAAACTTACAGTTGAAGAAATATGTACAATATGAAAATTTCTTTACAGAGTATAAAATATAGATATTAGCAAATTATTGACTTATATTAATTTATAGCCTAAGTACCAGTTTTATAATTCAGATAAGTAAAATTATAAAAAATAAAAATACAAATACAAATACAAAGGTGCTGAGTTATCCTGTTGTTTAATTATTTATATCAATAGGTTATAAATACTGAATGATCTCTTCTAGTAATAAAAATTAATAATTAGGAATAGGATAAATACCTGTTAATGTAGTATTCAAATAGTAACTCATAATTACATAACAATGTAACATAATGAAGGTAAATAAATAAGTATAAAATTTAGAACAGGAAAAGTAGATGAAGGTTCCTCCAGCCTTAGCGAGCTCACTCCACCTACAAAACCCTAGCAACAGGGAACCAGAGTCAACCAAGCCGCTCTCCAAAAGATTGAGCCAGTCCTAACTGTTGCATGACCCTATTACCAGAATAATTCAACACCTGTCCTAGTTCTACAGTACATGGAGATTTTAATGATTAAGTCATTTTTCCATAAGTCATCACTACATGAGGCCATTTGGTCCATATCATGTTTCACACTGTCACTATATGAACTCGTGGGTTTATCCGGCCGCAAATCCTCTAGCAGGCTATCTGAAATCAAGATAAATAAAAAATTTTGAAAAATAAAACTGCTTATGAATGATTGTGGTCAAAGAATTCATCCATTGAATAATAACAGTGGCTGTGAAGAAATTCACATACCTTTCTTTTAAATTTACATAGTGCAGGTATTTCTTTAATGGATTGGGGTAAACCATTGTATAATTTGAGTCCTGTATATGTGAAGCTTTTCTCAAATAAGCTAGTTTTATGTGGTATACTCGCTAAATAATTTTTATTTCTTGTATTATAGGAATGTACCTTTGAGTTTGTTTGGAATGAAGAAAGATTAGTTTTTACAAATATAAGTGTCTCTAATATGTAGATACAGGGGAAGGGTAATATATGAAGATCTTTATATAATTGCCTGCAGCTGGCTGTGTTGTTTGCTTTCATCATTATTCTTATAGCTCTTTTTTGTAATTTAAATATAGCTTCATTGTTAGTTGAATTTCCCCAGAAGATTATTCCGTAAGTTAAGAGGGAGTGAAAGTAGGCATAATAGAGTGAGCGTACTGTGTTTAGGCTGGATACTTTCCTCACTGACCATAGGGCATAACAAATTTTACTCAAATTTTTCGAGAGGACATCAACATGCTTGAACCATTTAAGATTTTGATCAATCCATACCCCCAAGAATTTTGTTGAATCTACATAACTAATAGTTTTATCCTCATATGAGATGTTAGGAAATTCTGTATTCTTATTTTGTACATGCTGAAAGTTTATTGCAACTGTTTTCTCTTTCTAATAATCATGTTTTGATCTTCTGTCTTCTGTAAAGCATCTTTTTGATTGCTACCTAGTTGTGGTTTTCATGTCGTTAATTGGAGTGTATGGTCATCTCTCTCAATAGGCCATTCTATACTGCTTAGTAGTTCAAAATGAAGCGCTTTTGCCCATGTTCCAGAGTGTGGTAGTACATAAAAAGGATATACGATATTGTGCAAGAAAGAACTTAAGAATGCTTAAGTGATCACTTAAAAAGAAGGCATCCAACAGTTGCATGAGGATACTAGAAGAATTATAAGACTATCCTGTACCCTCAGTTCCATCTGGTAGATCAACATCAGATGAAACTTCATCTTATCATCAAACTGTTCTGCAGGGACATCCACATCTGTTGACATAGGTGAGCCAAATTCAGTCCTCGTAAGTTAGTGCTTAGCAGTGCAGCTCATAACAAAGAACTGAGCAAGAAAGAAAAAATGAAATTGATAGATCTCTTAATTCGAATGATTGCTAAAGTTTTCGAACCTCTTTCTATTATAGAAAGAAAATGTCTCATTCATTACACAAAATGATTAGAGCTCCGACTTTCTGTTTTTTGTGTCTTCTTCAACTTCGTTTTAAGTTCTGCGATCAGCAGCTCATGATCAGAGCCACAGTCGGCATCAGATCTTGTTTTTACTGCGTTTCCTACCAATTATATAATCAATTTGATTTCTGTAATTTCTATCTGGTGATGTCCACGTATAAAGCCTGCGATCTGACATTTCAAAATATGTATTCGCCAAGATTAGAGAATTTTCCTCACATAGTTCCAGCAGTTGTTCCCCAGCTTCATTTCTTGTGCTCAGACCGAATTTCCCGACTGTTCCTGCTACTTCTCCTTTCTCAATTTTAGCATTCCAGTCACCCATGATGATAAGCAAGTCTTTAGCTGGTATCTCCTTTATAGTGTCATTTACTATACTGTAAAAGTTTTCTCTTATTGTTTTGTCTGTGACAGCTGTCGGAGCATATATCTGCATACAAGTTATGTTGATTGGTCTTGCACCTATTCTTATATACATAATTCTGTCATTCACTGTCTTATATCCTATTATTGAATTTTCAACTTCCTTTTTTATAATAAATCCCACCCCGTTCTCTTTGTAAGTGCTATGCCCTGAGAACATAATTGTATGTTCCTCGCTTCTAAACTGACCACTCCCTATTCATTTCATTTCGGAAATACCTAAAATGTCTATATCCAGTGTCTATAAAATGTCTATATCTAAAACAGTGATGATAACATTTAGAAATGGAGGTAGACAGGCTACTAAGGACGTGATAGTACATGGCAAGGACCCGATCCCAGTAGTACAAAATTTCAAATACTTAGGAATTACTTTGCAGACGAATGGTAATCTCTTCACACAGCACATCAAAGAAAAAGTAACCTCCGCCATAGCAGCCCTACACGGAATAAAGAACGTAACTCAGTTATCACTAGTTACAGCTGTGAAATTATTCAACCTGAAAATTCTCCCGATCATAACTTATGGACTAGAAATTATTTGGAATCACTTAACAAAAAGAAATTGTAAGGATATAGAAAGAGTGAAAGCTACATTTTTAAAACGAGCAATGAGTCTTTCAAAATATACCTTGTCAAGGCTAACATATGTACTTGCAAGAGAAACATTTGTCATCGAAGACATACGTCATGCTACTACAAAGCACTGTAGCCTACCAAGAAGTTCTTAAAGAGCTAAAGTCGAAGCGAGAAGAAATATGGTCGGATTTGTACGTTACCGATACCATGATTAACAGAGAATGGACCCGGGCGAACTACGCATTACGCCATGTGATGACCTGATATGCTGTCCATGGTTTCCATCATAAAGTGTGCAGAACGGAAATGTTCCATCAACTAAGTGATCAATGTCAGTGTAAGCTATGTGGGAACAAGTGTGGCAGATACCATGTGATGGAATACAAGAACAGACCACAATCACTGACGAAGTTTTGTCAGGAATAAACAAACATGCACATTGTGCGAATTATTATTAAATGTCTATATCCATACGATTAATTTCTTTCTTAACAATACTCAGTTTTCCCTCATACATACTCCTTACATTCCAAGTTGCTAATCTATAAAACTTTCTTTTTATTCTTCTCTCTTTGTCTCTCCTTTTTGTTTTGTTCTTGCTATTTCTACCTTTACTTTTCTTCGTCCAGGTTGGCTCCTCCAAACTGCCTGTATCTCCTGTAATTATTAATAATAATATGATGGATATCGCATAATGTGCATTATGTAGTACAGAAGTTTGTCATAGAGTTTTCCCTTTTTTTGCACCATTGCAGGTGGTATCGGTCACATATTACTCCGCACAGTTTGCACCTGCAGTCAACGTTTGGGTCGTGGAACTTCTCCGTCTGGCATATTCGATGATGAAATCCGTGTACGGCGTATCTTGTGACCACATGTCGTAGGTCATATCTGGCTTGAGTCCACTCCCTGTGGGTCATCGCGTCTGTTGCGTAGAAAGTTGGCCATATCTCATTTCTTTTCATGTAGAGTTCCTGCAGAAGTTCCGTATAGGCTCTGGTGTTCGGTAGTAATAGATCAATTCGTAGTTCCTCAATGAAAAATTGTTCTCTTGCTAGCACATAGGTGAGGCGAGATGGCGTATACTTGGATAGGCATAACGCTTTTTTCAGAAATGTGGCTTTCACCTTTTCTATGTCTTCTAGGTTTTTCTTCTTTAAGTGAGTCCAAATGATCTCTAGCCCGTAAGTTATAATTGGGCCAATTTTCAGGCGGAACAGGGTGATGGCTGTGGTCAAGGACAGTTGTCTTAGATTCTTTATGCTATTTGTTGCCGTTTTGGCTGCGGTGACACGCTCGCTGATGTGTAGGTCATAGGCATCTCCACGAGTTTGAAGCGTGATCCCTAGGTACTTGAAATTTGGTACGTTCTGTAGCGGAGTGTTCTTATACAGTATCTTGTCATTTCCTGAAAGCCTTCCTCCCCTTCTGAACGTCATCTTGACTGTCTTTTTTGCATTTATCGTCAACTCGTTTTTTTCGGCCCATGTATTGAGTTTGTCGAAGGCTGTTTGAAGGTTTCCCAAGTTTTGCGAGGTAATGACCATGTCATCTGCATAGGCGAATATTTTAACGTTTTCTGTGGCTATTTCTTCAGGCACTTCTGCGGTTGCTATTATAAACATCAGGGGACTTAGGGGATCACCCTGGAGTACTCCGTTTGTTTGGTCAAGCGGGTCTGTCTTAGATACCCTGTTGTCTATCTCGACTTGGTTTTTGGACAGAATGTTTTGTATCAACCTTGTTACTTTATTTCTTCCAGTGATTCCTTCAATCTTCTCTAATATAAGCTGTCTGTTCAGGGAGTCGAAGGCCTTTGTGTAATCTATGAATACGGCATGAAGTTTTCTACTGGGAAGTTCTAGCGCCGCCTCGATTTCCTCTTGAATACACTGTAATTATTGACCTCCATATATATTCTAGCTCAATGCCTGTAACTGAAACGAAATGGCCGCATAATGGCGCCTCTTGACCAAAATTCCAGTTTGTTAGCACTTTCCAAGTGTTCAAAAGGAAATCCTATTTTGAAAGCTTTGGATGTTCCCGTTATTCTGAGTTCTTCACATATTATCTCTTCTTCATTTCAAGTAAGTATTTCCATAACTCACTATAATAATAACTGAAATGCGCACGAATGTGCAAAGATTGTTATTACGTTACTTCTTTGTGCTTATTTTTGAGTACTCTTTGATTGATTTTGTTCTTCTTCTACACCATTCAATACGATACCGATCACATAATTTGTCACATAATTGACACGCACACGTGTTGTCTGGCTCATGATTTGATTTGAGTTTTTTGTTAAGTTTTTGAACCACATCAAAATGTGGCTATCAACATAGCCTACATAAATTAAGAGAGAGAATGAAAATGGACAACAGAATTAAATCGAATAGCAGTATAGTGTATAAATTTAGAAAACAACATCAATATTAACTTCAAAAAACTCACTAAATGGTAGTTTTTGTTTTTGCATAGTAGATGATGGTAGCCATGCACTGCTAGTCTAGTGACTACATTTCTCATTTCACAATTTGCTGCTGTCCAGCTTCGGTTTATCATCGCTCCTGTTCCATAAAATTCAACACAGATGTTTTCTCTCTTTTTCTTGGAGCTCTTGCAGGACTCTTTTTGATGACGTTGTTGCTGGTAGCAGTGTAGTCATACTTATGTCCTCGATGAAAAAGGTTTCCCTCGCCAATAGGTATACCAGTCTGGATCTTGTGTTTTTTGCTACCCCTATGGCTCTCTTGATGTATAGCGCTTTGACCTTTTCGTTCGTCTTGAGGTTTGCTTGGGTTAAGTACGGCCATATTATTTCTATACCATACCGTATCACGGTCATAATCTTTGCTCTGAACAGTTTCATTGCCGTGTCTAGGCTTATGCCTTGTATATTTGTACTAGCTTAAAAGGCCCGGCGTCGCCCGGGTTTTTTATTTTGTAATTGGAAATTAACTTATGAAGGGCTTTAGATTTATAAATTCTAGGTCCTTATATAGGTATTTATAATTTGAAGTAGAAAGAACGACTTATCACACTCAAACTATCCCCTAAGAAAATGTTTGAAAAAGCTTTTATGGCTATATGTAGAATTTTGCATCCCATCGCTTGTACAGTACACAGTAAGCCCGGGAGGGGTTCTAATAAGAAGAAACCGAAATTCCGGTAACATAAAATTGTATTATCGTGGCTGAAAATTTTGTTTCTCACTGTCATGTTACCATAAAACCGTTTTCGGAATGAAATTAAACAGAAATACAATATCACTTTCATACATCTCTTCCCAAAACATATTACCTTACCTCGTATTGTTTTCTCTATTTCCAGGCTAGAGGAAGTTATGTGACTGCATTATTTTTGTGAATTTCATTCTGTGATATAATAATATATATATATATATATATTACCATACCTCGTATTGTTTTCTCTATGTCCAGGGTAAAGAAAGTTATGTGACTGCATTATTTTCGTGGATATTGATAGTTCTCTCATTTGTTTCTCTCATTTGTCAAATTTATTCTACTTTCATTTTTTTTCCAAGGCCGTCTGAGACCCGCTGGTAACAATATGTTTTAATGTCAAATGTGATTCGGATTCGATAATTCTGTGTAAGAAGGGATTAAGTATTCTCAAAAACATTTGATTTTTGGCATTTAGAATCTGAATTTTTCAAAATCCTTTCTTAGTGAGCACCTACATTATGAAACGAAGGTACTGTCAAAATTCCAAGTCTCTACCTGTTATAGTTTAGGCTGTACGTTGATTCCTGTCATTCAGTCAGTCAGGACAAAGCCTTTTATATAGAGAGAGATATTTCAACTAAATGTAGACAGACATAATTACAATACAAGAATCAGCCATCAGATAAGTAATATAAGACACAATACCAAATTATTTGAAAATACTGTAGTATATTAGGTTCCAAAACCCGTCTTATCCACTTTTGATCGAAATTGAGTTAGCAGTGGTTTCTGAATCTACTCCATCTTGTCCATCATCCTGTTAAAACATAATGTTCCAAACTCCGTCGTATCTCCCTCATTATAAATCGTAAACTTAGCTAAAGTGCACTTATGGCCTTGCTATATCGACGATGAATATTAGAACAAAACCATCCGTTCCTTCTTACATGTTGGACATTATATTCAATTGAAATGTTTGTTTCTTGGAGTTAATTTTTCATTCTGGCTTTTTATGTCAGCAGTTAAGAACGTATGAATATTTTAATAATATAAATTATAACCACACCATGACATCTTTTATGAAAATTAAATAGGTTTTCTTGAAGATAGAAGGTAGGGTTTGGTGCCAAATACCCTCTAATCCCTGTGTTGCAGTTCCAGAACCCGCCTTGTTCAGTGTACAGTTCCAAATAACTTCTTATCCAAAATATTATTCCTTATTTTGACATAACCCTTAAAGTTTGAAGGATTAAACTTTTCAGTCTGATTCTTTGTGTTGTTAGCTATTGTTTGAACTTTAGGTTTAAGCAGAATATTTAAGAAAACCTTATATAAACGTTTTTCGTTGTTTGTGAAAAATCACACAAAATGGATAAGAAGCTTTTTGGATCCTGATGCCTCTGTATAATAAACTTCCACAAACACTGAAAGAAATCAGATGCTCAAAAAAATTTAAGAAACAAGTAGAATCTTTACTATTAAGAAACTCCTTTTACAGTGTAGATGAATATTTGGAAGAACCTAGTTTATAAGTAGTTTATAAGTTATTATATCTTTGACGTATCCAATATCATGTATATGATCTTACGGATGAATAAATTATTATTATTATTATTATTATTATTATTATTATTATTATTATTATTATTATTATTATTATTATTATTATTATTATATTCTTTATTTCATTTATTGCTCACTGCCTGGCCGATAATACGCCGTACAGCCAGAATCTTTATGTACGTTGTGGTCAATGTAAGTTGTCTTTGGTACAGAATGGAGTCTGAAATTAAGGAAGAAATTCAGCCTAAATCAGAGTACACTAAGGTTAAAATTAAAGAAGAGATTCCTGAAACGCAACCAAAGAGTGAACCTATCCCAATTACTTTCGAGACAATTCAGACACAAGAAGTGAAACGTGAGGATACAGTCTACACGGATTCTACAGCATGCAGCACCGTTCACAACTTAGAGCAGATTTCAGAAGTAAATAATGAAGAAGAGGATCAGCTAATGCAATCACATTCACCTGCTGTATATACAAGCACATACTCTGCTGGAAACAGTAAACAGCTAACTCGTACTCCACACAAACATTTCTGGTGTGATATATGTACTAAGACGTTTGCACGAAGAGGGGATCTCAACTCACATCGGCTCACTCACACTGGACGGAAACCATTTACGTGTGATATATGCACCAAGAAATTTTCTGTAAAAGGGAATCTCAAAAAACACATGCTGACTCACACTGGACATAAGCCATTCACGTGTGACATATGTACCAATAAATTTTACGAAAGAGGAAACCTCAAAAGACATCAGCTAACTCACACGGGAGATAAGCCATTTTCGTGTGATATATGTAGCAATAAATTTTCCGAAAGAGGGCATCTCAAAAGACATCAGCTAACTCACACTGGAGATAAGCCATTTACGTGTGATATATGCAGCAAGAAATTTTCCCTAAGAGTGACTCTCAAAACACACATGCTCACTCACACTGGACACAAGCCATTTACGTGTGCTACATGTAGCATGAAATTTTCCCGAAGAGGGAGTCTCAAATACCACATGCTCACTCACACTGGAGATAAGCCATTCACGTGTGACATATGCAGCAAGAAATTTTCCCTAAGAGTGAATCTCAAACCACACATGCTTACTCACAGTGGACATAAGCCATTTTCGTGTGACATATGTACCAATAAATTTTCCCAAAGAGGGAGTCTCAAAAGACATCTTCTAACTCACACTGGACATAAGCCATTCACGTGTGACATATGTACCAATAAATTTTCCGATATAGGGATTCTCAAAAGACATATGTTAACTCACTCTGGAGATAAGCCATTCACTTGTGATATATGTAGCATGAAATTTTCCCTAAGAGTGACACTCAAAACACACATGCTCACTCACACTGGACATAAGCCATTTACGTGTGATACATGTAGCATGAAATTTTCCCGAAAAGAGAGTCTCAAAAGACATCTTCTAACTCATGAGAGGAACAACCTTTCCTAATGTTATGTGTGCACCGAGTCTTTGTCTTGTGTGAGGCAGTTACAACCAAATGCACACACAGGCAAAGTGGTCTCATAGTGTGACAATCAAAAGAAGAGGAAGATTTGATGGTGTAGAAATAGTCATAGAAGTGTTTGAAATTTTATACTATAAGAACTGGCACCCACACCGAATGAGCCTTGCTGTCATGTGTTTATCCAGACCCAAAAGAAACCTCAAACAAAGCTTGTGTCTAGCTGAGAAGAAGGGAATATATGCTTATCACCTCAAGACAGAAGTTCCAGTCATGAAAAATAAAGCAAGTTATGTCGCCCTTTCTACATTGTACCAGTCTTTCCATTTTCTACATACTCCCCACTACATGCTCTACATTTTATCGAATAAATACCACTGTTATTAAAGCTGTCATGTTCTTCTTTGAATTTATGAAGTTATGAAATATTAGGTATGAAACTATATAATAAACTATCTATAGAAATAACCAGAAAACCTTTAAAGGAATTTAAGACCAAGCTTTATAATTGGCTTATACTAAACCCCTATTATAGTATAAATGAGTTTCTTGAAACTGTTCAATATAATGATAGATTGATTAAACAGTCCTGAATATGTATGATGGTTTTTAGAATATATTTAACTATAGGTATAGCGTGCGATTTACTGTATATAAAGAGAACGGTGTCATAGTCATATTATTTATTGTGACAAATGATATATTGTAATGTTTTAAATTATTATCACTGCTGTTTTTAACAATTTACTAACTAGGGCCTATCTTATTTAAAAATGTTATAACCTGACTTTGTCCATTGTTCATTGAACTCAAAGACAATAAAATTTGATTGATTGATATTCAGTCTAATTATTCACGTTTCATTTGACCAATCAGAGCTCTCCTTTAATTGTTCCACTTTCTGATGTTCTTATTGCTCCCCACCCCACTAAGTATTTTCTGTCTCGGGGAAAAAATAGTTTTATTCTGCGCACTAGACTCCTCCCACCAACTCTCTAATGGGACCCGCCTGGGAAGGTGGGTTTTAGGGTTTCTTCGCTGAAGATATTCAATGTGAGACATAATAAACCTCGAGCTATTCAGTGTATTGCTCCTAACCTAACAAAACTGCGGAGCTTAGCTGGTGCGTGGGATAAATCTATCTCTTGCCTCTATCTCTCCTATATTATACATATATTTTCTCGAAACCACTTGCTTGCTGCTTTAAGTCAACCTGATTTATCTACTTCATCAGATTCCAAATAGTTTTTTCTCCTTATACCCTCTTTTCGAATGTAACACACTGTATCCTTAAGGAGCTGGACCAATTTAATGTGAAGGCTTTTTCATTTGTTAACATTAAAATGAAGCGTTAGGTCTACATATATAAAAAGTTGCATATCCAATTCATATAATTAAAATCATTATAAGTACATACTATAAAGCTTTAAGATGATGTATGTCTAAGTGTAAGTGTTTATTACAATAATTAACTTTTTACAAATTCCAATGCAAACAATCGCATGGGTCCGCATGGACCGTACATGCTTATGCAAAAACGCACAAAAAAGAACAAATAATATAAATACAAAATAACACAAACAAACTAAATCTATTCCTCACCCTCCACACCAGCTCTCCAATTTGTCGCTTTTTCAAACTTGAGCTGTCTCGCCTTCATTAAAAACTTCTCAATGCCTTCCTCAACGTTTTTTCCCTATTTGATTCCATAAAAGATAATGGCAAATATTTTTCCCTCCAATTTTCCAAACCTTCACAATTCGCCAAAATATGAAACCGTGATTCTTCCCCCTAACATAATGGACAAACTCTCATTCCGTTTTCATCTGTGATCTTAATCATTCTCCATGCACCGAGTCTAATCCAAGCGAGGCCTAGTTTACTGACTTTAGATCCTTTTCCTATGTATTGCTCCTTCCCCCACTCCAATTTTAACCGCGATTGTAATTCAAGTGAAACCATAGTCTGACATTGTGCATTTGTCTGTTGTCTATCAATATCCTTCAGACGGTTCTTAACCTTCCTCCACACACTTCTCCTATTTCCCTGCCCATCCATCCAAACGTATCCCATCCCAATTGTTTCTAATCCCTATTTAGGCCTACGTTGTCAAAAGATAAAAAAGATTAAATTATAATAAAAGCTTTTTACAATAAAATAATTATGCCTGTAGACTTACCAACTTGGTGGAGCGTTTATGCAATGTGTAAAATCCTTAATAGTTTGACACACTAAATACTCTTTTTAAGTTTAAAAATATCCAATTAGAACTCCTTTGATTGTTATGTTGAAGCACTGTTAAAGATGATGTCCTGATCGTTAATGGTGTGTAAAATCTTATTCACATTTATAAAAACACAGAAAATAATTATTTAATAAATAGTGAGTCTTAAGAACTGTCTGTTCTCATAGAACACACCACGCCAAAATAAGAACAGGCCTCGTCGCGCTACTGATTTAGATGACTTTGATCTTTGTGTTGTGTGAAAAATGATTCATAACTTTTATGTTACGGAAGGAAGAGTTCCTACAGTGAAGACTGTATTAGCCAAACTGCGCGCAGCCATTGGCTATAGAGGACAATCCTCTAGCCTGAAAAAGATCTTTAAGAAACTTGGATTTCGATGGAAAAAAATTTAATCTAACAGACGGATTCTAATAAAAAGGACAGACATTCACAATGCTTGCATTGCATATTTAAGAGCAATTGCCAGATTCTGGCAGGAAGGTAGGCCGATTGTTTATAGTGATGAGACCTACATCCACAGCTCTCACACGACTCCAAAGGCCTGGTGTGATGAAAGTGCAGAAGGGCTGAAATTACCAGTATCATCATTGTGCATGCTGGCAGTGAAAAGGGTTTCATCTCTAATGCCCTTTTAATATTTGAATCTAACCTGACCACCGGTGACTACATGAATTCCTCCAATTACATGCGTTGGGTGAAGGAAATGCTGCTGCCAAATTTGCCACCTCACTCAGTGTTTGTGATGGACAATGCGGGGTATCATAATGTTCAGTACGATAAGTGTCCTACATCGAATACAAAGAAACAGGACATGAAGGACTGGCTGACGCAGAACAACATCCCATTCTCAGAAGATACGTTTAAGATGGAGTTGTATGAACTCATAAAGCTACATAAGCCTAAAGCAAAGAATAATCTGACAAATGTTTTTTCCACCACAGTACTAGTATTTTTTGTAGAATTTTTTTGCAGAGTGTAATGCTGAATACGAAAAATTATTTACATTATGTCAGTTATTACATTTATTAATAAAGATGAAATGTGGTTTATTTATACATATGTGAAATCTGAGTACTGTAATATATGAAAATAATTTTTTTGGAAGACAAAGATGTCCTGCGTTCACCAGAAGTTAAAAATAACCACTGAGTCACTGTTAAAAGTATTAATAGTGCCTTATACGATGAAAGAGACTTGTTCATTGCTATTTGGCGAGGCACCAATATGTGTAAAATATAATATATTAATCTAGAATTGTGGTTGAGAGATATATTAAAATTAATTTAGATTTAAAATAATGTCCATATTGCAATATGCTGTCCCTTCTTGGTAAAGTTCTTCCAAATGTAGTTAAAAAATAACTTATTTAAAAAAGTTGTTCGTGACGGTTCTGGAGTTTTCTCCATATTCAGCTTTAAAATCAAACCTGGTCACGTCAAAATGAGATGCTTTTCGATACTAAAAATGTATCATCTTCAGTCGTCTTATGTAATTAACAAATGACAATTAATAACTCGCTTATAAATAAAAATAATTTTGGACATTGTAAAAATGTAAAATACATACTTTTTCCGGAGATGGAATGTAGAGCAGAACTGCTTGCTGTGAAGCAAGTCTACTACTGATTCTTAGTATGTGGTTTTTTCCCTTGTTTTGAAGTTTGCGTATAGGTCCAAGAGGGCATTCTTATCAATTGTGTTTTTGTTTATAATGTTGTGTTTATGTGTGTGAATTTGTAATGCTTCAATGGTATTTAGTTTTATACTTTTATAAAAGTAAAAGAAAAAATATGGGGTTAACACAACGCAATGTCTCATTTAAACTCAGTAATGCATGGGAGCTATGGAAACAGAGATTTACAGAGGTTGGAGAGAATGAGAGTCCTGTTTGTTGCCACTTTCAGCAAATTGAGAACGAGTACATAAAAACCGAAGGTTTATTAGAACCCGAAATAGAACGTCTCACAGTCAACTTGGACAGTAGCAGCAGCAGTAGTGAAGAAGACAGCCAATCCGAAACAGAGGGCTTTGTGAGGAGAATAGAAGAACTTGAAGAAATCATTGCTTCCACCATATAGTAAGTTTCTCTCATCTGAGTATTCTTTTTGAGTATTTTTTTTAAGTACCATTCTTAATGGGGTGGAAAGTCAGTGCTGTGTTCGAGGGTATACGCAGGTATACACCTTATACCTTCAGCGTATCCTTAATCGCTAGAGTATAACTTCTATATCCTGTGTAGGACTATAGGCCAATATTTTGCTTTCGCTGTGTTTTACTCATTCATGTTTTATGTGTTTGCATATTTGGCAATTCTGTCGTTGATTCAGTTGAGAGAGTAGCCTTTGTGGAGAAAGATTCTGGTGACCCATTAGAGGAACTTCTGTATAGTTCTTGGCTAACTTATTTATTTACTAGCATGTGCACCAGTGCACGCAGCTTCGCCAGCGATAATTACCGGTATTTAAAAAATAAAAAATTATGGGCATAATAGTTAAATCATTATATTTATTAACACCTAAATTACGTGGACTACATACCACGATTAGATAGCGTCGCCTGGTAAAAGCTACCTCAGATTTGAGTTCCTTGGCCCAGAAAACCCCTGTATAGTGAGTTCCTCTACCTCTACCTATACCTATAGTATAGTTCCTCTATCTATAGTACTTTATGGTACGGTCAGAGGAAGTAAAAAATGAAATGCAATTCTGTTCACATGACAACAGTGTATTGTTTACAGTGTGCACTTAGGGCTTTGGCAACTTTATAATCCTGGACTTTAACAAATTCTGATGCATTGGTGAAAATAATTAAGAATGAAATCCACGAAAATAAAGCCCAATGTGATGCAGTCACATAACTTTCTCTGCCTTCGACATAAAAAATAAAATTCAATGTAAAAGTGTTGTCAACGAATATAAAGCTTTAATATTTTACCATAATTTTGAGAATGAAACTTTAAGATCAGCCAATGCTGATTCCCCTTAAAATGTTGCAGAAATGGCGCCTAAATAGCCGTATCGTCTCTGTAGCTCTAATAAGTGCGCATTCAACTTCAAGAAACCCTTAGGCTTATAACAAATGTTGCAAAGAAAAGGTATTATTAAGTGCCAAAATAGTACTTTATGAGATTGTGTGGGGGACGGGAAAATGTCTGTCCTTTTATTTATTTATTTATTTATTTATTTACGTCCTACGTGATCAATATACATTGATATGGGACAGTGGAGATCGAGATACTCGACCCAGTACAAATTAGAATAATACAATAATCTACAAATAATACAGAGATCTAGAACTAGTACACCTAATAATACAATAATAATAATATAATACAATTATCTACAGATAGTACACATAATACATATTTCAAAAAGCATAACTTTAGATATTTAATTAATGAGTCTCTGAAGGAGTTGTGAGTGTGACTTATTGAGTAGTGCGGACATGATTGCAGTATTCCTCAATACTATAAAAACATGTCTGTATTAGGGCCTCTCTTATTCTCCGTATTCATAAATGATATATCTAGTCACATAAGACACTCCTGTACACCTGTACGCAGATGACCTTCAGATCTATATTCACTCACCTCCCGATGCAATTAATGACTCAGTAACATTCCTTAACGAAGATCTACAATCAATCGGTAACTGGGCAAACAAATTTGGCTTACAACTTAACCCAAGCAAAACCCAAGTTATTGTATTAGGACAGCAAAGACTCGTGTCATCCATCAACAAGGCTACATTGCTACCAGTGACACTGAACAACACAATTATCCCTTACACAGAAACAGTAAAAAATCTAGGTATCTATCTCGACTCAAACATGAATTGGAATTCCCAAATCAAGCATATATGTAAAAAGGCATTCTCTATCATGCATGCTCTAAAACGACTGAAAAACTTCCTTCCTACTACAGTAAAATTCAGCCCAGGAAGTTACTGTGTATTTGGAATAGGGAACCGTGTTGCCTTTTAACAGTAGCTTTAAGGGAAAATCCTTACATAAACCTGAAATTTGCAACACAATGAATGAATGAGAAAGGTGCACTCGAGTGAGCATTTACGTATGAGTTACTCCTTGCTGTACTCAGTTATTGATTTTTCTCTCTTCTTGCATTTAGTTATGTGGTATGTATCACAGTTTCCACCGCACAGCTTACAAACACAGTTCTTGTCTGCTTTGTGGAATCCTGCTTTCAGGCAAATTTTATGGTGAAAACCATGTATGGCTAATCTGGTCGTCACATGTCTTTGCTCTTGGCATTCTTTGATCCATGTTCTCTCCAGCATTGCTGATGTGTTGTAGAACTCCAGTTCTATCTCTTTCCTTTTCCTGTTTCTGTTCTCTATGTGTTTTTGGTAAGGCTCTGTGGACGGTAGATGGTGTTCAACTCTGATGTCCTCGACGAAAAATGTTTCCCTCATGAGCTCATACACCAGTCTCGAGGGTGCACTTTTTCCTACCCCAGTTGCTCTTTTCATGAACATTGCCTTGACCTTTTCTATCCTGGTTAGATCGCTTACTGTAAGATTCTCCCAAATGATCTGTATTCCATATGTTATGATCGGAGCTATTGCTGTATTGAAGAGTGACATTGCTGTGCTTATTGAGAGGCTGGTTATGTTTCTTATGTTGTACATGGCTCTGATAGCCGCTGCTGATCTTTCCTGTATGTGTATATTGAATGACATTGCTGTGGTCTGCAGTGTTATGCCCAAGTATTTATATCTATTGACTATTTCCAGTGGATTTCCTAGGAGAGAGATGTTGTCTCCAGCTGCTGTCTTTCCTCCTTTCCTGAAGATCATTTGTACGGTCTTCTCTTGGTTGACCGTTAATTCATTTTCTTTTGCCCACTTCTCGAGTTTGTCGATAGTCTCTTGGACCTCTATCTTGCTTTTAGAGCCGATCACCATGTCGTCAGCATACATAAGTATTGTAGCTGATGATTCTGCTGTCGTTAATTCCGTGACATCTGCTGTGTATATATTGAACAGTGTGGGACTGATCGGATCACCTTGTAATACGCCATTTGTTTGGGTGATTTTCTCTGAGGTTGTGACGTTGTTGTCTATTTGCACGTAGTTATATGCCAGTATTTTCTCCATTATCCTCGATATGGGGTGGTCACTCCTGATCATCCCTTTTAGCTTGCTCATTAGTATCTGTCTGTTTAACAGGTCGAAGGCCTTCCTGAAGTCTACAAAGACCACGTAGTATTTTCCTTTGGGGTGTCTCAATGCTTCCACTATTTGCTCTAATAGGCATGTTACTGCTTGGATGGTGCTTCTCCCTGTCCTAAATCCGAACTGGCATTCCGGTATATACCGGTCTGTCATTTCCATGAGTCTCGTGTTGAGTATTTTGGTGAACAATTTGAAGGTGATGTTTTCTAATACTATTCCTCTGAACGAGTCCAAATTTGTGGTGTCTCCTTTCCCTTTATATAGTATCTTCATGGTTGCTGTTTTCCAGCTTGCAGGTATCTCCCCTACTTCAAGGCATTTATTCATCAAATCCAACCAGAGATCTTGCATTGTGTTTGAGGCTTCCTTTAGGTGTTCTGTGTAAATGTTATCTGGTCCTGCCGCTTTCTTGTTTTTCCCGAGTTTTATTGCTGTCTGCAGTTCGTCTTTTGTAATTGGGTCTTGTATATGTCTGCACTCTGCTGCGGAGATGGTGTCATATGCTTGATCTTTCAGCTCTCTGTTTAAAATATTTTTGAAATGTGACACCCATCTTTCTATAGGTATTTCTCCTGCGGTGGCTGTAGTCCTCTTCTTGAGCGCTAGGAAGGGGTTAGCCTTTGCTTCTTCAGCCAGTTTCTTTGCTTCTTTCTCTATATGGTCTGCTCTTTTGTTTTTTATTAATTGCTTATATTTCTTCCTCTTCGTTGCATAGTGTGTTAGATCTTCTTGCTGTCTGTGAGTTTTGGCCTTGTCTAGAGCTCGCAGAACTATTTTTCGTTCCTTGTAGCATTCCCTGTCAAACCAACATTGTGCCTGCCTCCTTCTTCTTGGTTTGGTGGCTGCGTGTATTATTTCTTCTGATAGATGCATGGCCTCGTCTAGCTGTCCCTTCCCTGCCAGTTCTCTTGCTTTTTCGATCTGTTTAGTGGCTTGCTTCAGTATGTCTTGATCCAGTTTCCTGGAGGGTCCGTTTTCCTTACTAATGTTTCTTGTTGCTTGTGTTGTTTGTGCCAAGAACTCTGTGACTATTGGAATATGCTTCCTTATGGGAGCAGCACTCGATGTCCATAATCCTTCTTGCTTGTTTAGTTGTAGTTCAGCTCCTCTGTAAAATACGAGATCAATTGCACTGGTCCCATTTGGAGCTATGTATGTTGGAATTTCTTTTTTGTTTACCAGTCTAAAACCTTCTTCTGCCAATGTTTCCATTACTAAGTCCGTCTTGGTGCTGGTTTTGTCGATCCGGCAGTTCAGATCTCCTGCGAGGATTACATTTTTGTCCTTTCTCGTTTGTTCAGTGACTTTTGCTAGTGTCTCTATTACGTCGTCTGCTGGGGCGTCTGGGGAGATGTATATACCTATAAAGGTGACTGCTTTGGTTTGTACGATCACTGTGTTTTCCTCCTTAAGCACCGCCTTTAAACTTCCTAGTGTTCCTCTCGTGAAACAAGTGACTCCCCCTGCGGGTCTCCCTTCCGTCGGTCTGGCGTATGCATGTGTTGCGTAGAATCCTTGCAAGTCAAGGGGCTCTCTAAGGAAAGTTTCTGTCAGAATTATTGCGTCGTTGTCTTCCATTGTTTCTTGTGGTATATGTGGTAGTGCGTTTTTTAATCCCTCTATGTTCCATAGTAGTACTCTGATGGTCTTACATGAGGTTTGCTCCTTCTTCTTGCTCTCTTTGAGATTGGCCTCTCCGAAATCGAAATCTCCTCACGATTACTCCTTCTGGCCAGAATTCTGGGCTCTCTGCTGCCTTAAGGTCCTTGAACGGAATTCCCACTTTGAATGCTTTGAAGTTGCCCCTACTATTGAGATCCTCACATGTGGTATTCTCTCCTATACCATTTTTTGTTAGAAAGCGTGTTACGGTTTCTGTTGTGGTGTTCTGGTTCAATCGTCCAACATATAGCCATGCCGTCTTGTTTCCGGCGCGTAAGTCCTCGTCTTGTTTCGTGCCGATTATTACTGTTGGCCTCGATTGATGTTGTCCCCTTCTCTGCCTTCTTCCTACTACTTGTGACCATTGAGTTTGGCTTACTTCTTCCTCTTGGTCTGTGTCGGGTTCCTCCTCCACTTCCACTTGTAGTGGTGTCCTGATGCCCTGACTACTTTGGTCCGGTTGATTTTCTCTGTTGATAATTTCCCCTACATTTGAATTTACTGCTTGTTTTCCGTTTCCTTTTGTTGTTTGATTCTGGGGTATGTGAGCCTCTTCTTTGTCGAGGGATTGTCTAAGTTTCTCTTCGATCGTGTCACCTAGTTTTTTTTGTAGGAAGTCCATAACAAAATCCATTTTTTGTGACAAGTCTTCAATTTTCTTATCGTCTGCTTCCTTTTTCTTGCTAATGCCACGTTTGCACGTGTCGCATAACCATAGGAGTTTACAGTTCCTCCTCTTTAGTATGTCGAACTCTCCGGTGGTCATTCCCGTGCATTCCTTGTGGTGCCATCTTTCGCAAGCCCCGTCACACTGTAATGATACATCATCGTCTCTGACCTTCTTGTCGCAGGTTCCACAGATTGTGGCTGCGTCTTTGTCTCCTTCTCCTGGCATTGATTCCTTGCCGTTCTATTACTTCCGGTTTAATTGGTTGCACAATATGGCCGCCTACTCAGGTTCACGCCTGCGTCCGATACGTTTCGGTTTCTATTCCCTCACTTGATACTGGCTTAAAGCACTAACGTTTCCGTAGGTGTAAAAACGTTCACCGTATTTGACTTCCACTACTGGGTTTTTCTCCGAGTTCTTTGCTTCACTTTTTCACCGTTTCTGTTACCTCTTCGCAACACAGCAGGTGCATAGATGTCTAATCTGCAATCCCAGCCACCCCCTCTTTCAGAAAAACCAGATGTGGAAACCAGTCACCACTTGTCACAGAGCTGGTGCTGTTCTATATTACCCTGTGTGAAAGTGTCGCCTCTCTTGTGTCGTATGATTTAATTCTGCATTCGTACGTTTTATGTTATTCTACAATAGTTATATTTCTTTTACATTTATCCTTCGTTATAGTTTATAGTTTTTGTGTTTATTTTGTTATATTATCTTTAGTTTAAATCTAGTAGGAATAAATTAGTGTAATTATTTCAGTTATTGAGTTGAAACAATGGAAACGTCCCCGGAATGCTACAAAAAATTGAGTAACCGGAAAAGAATTTTGCGTTCCGATGAAAGAACGATGGTTTTGAATATCTATTTGTACTTTCGAAGTATATTTTCATTCAGTGTGACGGAAGCTGCCAAGCATACCGCAGCAGCCACTAAAATTTCCTACAAACTAGTGATGACAATAAGGAAAGAACTTAAAATGAAGGGAACTGTTTCAACACCCGTTAAAAAGAAGAGCCCTGGAATACAAAAGACAAGAATGCAAAAATACGATTCTCACACTCTGTCTGCAATAAGGCGTCGTGTTCACATGTTTTATAAGGGAAACACACTACCGACGCTGAAAACTGTGAAATCAGCCCTTGATGAAGACCCTGATATGCCTACTGTATCTATTTCCACATTAAGAAGGATAATGCTGGATATAGGCTTTCAGTTCACGAAAAGAAGTAAGAACTCTATGTTGATCGACAGAAGTGACATTATTGCTTGGAGACATAGATACTTGAGGGCTATGAGACGTCACAGGGCAAACAACAGAAACATTGTTTATACCGATGAAACCTGGTTAAATGCAGGCTGCACCACCTCTAAATCTTGGGTGGACACAAGAATTCGATCAGCATCAGAAGCCTGGAAGCAAGGTCTAACTACAGGGAATAAAATGCCCTCAGGAAAAGGTGGGCGTATAATATTGGTCCATGCAGGGAATGAAAATGGTTTCATTCCTGAAGCTAAGTTAGTTTATCATGGAAAGAAAGATGGCGACTATCATGATGAAATGACTGGACCCATGTATGAAAAATATTTTTCAGAGAAATTGCTTCCAAATATACCAGCTAATAGCGTCATAGTGCTAGACAATGCATCTGTACATTCCAGGAAGAATGAAAAAATCCCTACAAAGAGTAACACGAAGGGAGTTATTAAATCGTGGCTAATCTCCAAAGGTATCCCCATCGATGATGAAATGCATAAGACGGAGCTTGTGGAGATATTGGAATCTGTTCGAACTCGATACGAACCTAAATGTATTGTCGACCGAAATGGCTCGACAACATGGACATGAGGTATTGCGACTCCCACCTTATCATTGTGAATTAAATCCCATTGAAGAGGTGTGGAGTCAAATTAAGAGGAAAGTGTCACAAGAGAACACTACTTTCAATATAAATAAGGTTCGGGAACTCTTGGAATCTAGTATTAATGAAGTGACACAACAACAGTGGTCTAATTATGTGCGACACATAGAAGATGTTGAACTACGCATGTGGGAAACGGACGGCCTGCTGGATCTGATACACGATAATGTTGTGATAAATCTTGAAGAATCTGAAGAAAATAGCAGCGACGAAAGTGGGAACGAATATGAAGATTTAGGAGTAGCTCCTCTTCCCGATTAATGGTGAGTTTATCATCTACTTAAATTCCTTGTTTTACTTGTACTTACTGACACTAACATTTTCAAAGCAGTTGCGTAGAGTAAAAGGAAAATATTTTTAGAATAGGTATTACATGGGGATAGAGCAGATTCTGCTAGCCCGTGACCTTCCCCCATCCCCCTACTCAAAGTACCGTTACTGTTAGTTTGGCAACATCACCCTGGTCCAGTGGTGTGAGTTGATTCCTGCCCCATAAGACCTGTAGTAACTTGCTGGGCTGAATTTTAGTGTAGAATAAAGCAAACCCTCACACAGACCCTAGTGATGCCTTATTTCGACTACTGCGACATCTTGTATGGAGATCTGAGTGTTGAATTGTCACAGAAACTTCAGCGTGTTCATAATACTTGTGTTCGTTTTATCTTTAACATTCGTTTCCACGATCATGTCTCAAAATATTTCAAGCAACTGTCTTGGCTTCGTTTGCATAATAGACGTTTGGTCCACTCTCTGTGCTTATTATACCAAATTCTTAAGTTTTCCATACCTCTTTACTTGGCTCCCCGATTTACATTTCTATCCTCCTACCATAATCATGGTACACGCTCGCAGCACAACTCTCTGTTATCAATTCCTAGTCATCATACAACCTCATACTCTCATTCATTCACCATAGCCACAGCCCGTTCTTGGAATACCTTGTCACAAGATATTAGGGGTAGTCGGAGTGTACACTCTTTCAAATCTGCGCTTATTAAACAATTATTGCCCACTGAACAGAACTAGCTCTTTGTAGTCACTCCATCTTTCACTGTATATAACATTACTTAGTCTCCTTATAACGTATCTACAGCTAGACTTAAATTTCCATTATAACATAATTTTACATATTCCTTGTTTTACTTGTAACATTATTACTATTTTCTATTATGACACTTACGCTCTCTATGAAGCCTGTGCTTTTTATGAAACCTATGCTTTTTACTTATTTAATTTATTATTATGATTAGCCTTAACCTTAGTCTTAGTATTAGTCATAAGTCTCTTATTCACTAATTTGCTATTTATGTAAACCTACATTGTATATATTTTCTGAAACCTGGTTGAGTGGAAGAGAAGGCCTTATGGCCTTAACTCTGCCAGGCAAAATAAATCATTTACTACTACTACTACAACATGCATTATTAAAAAACGTTTTCAGTGATTTCTTGAATTTATTTGTGCAATGTATGTTTTTCAGATGGTGAGGTAGTTTGTTGAATAGGTTGATTCCAGTGTAAATCAGTATCAGTATCAGTATGCACGATAGCTCAAATGCCCTTTATCAGATTTTCATGAAACTTGGTATACGCATTTATAACGTTGATTGGAAGAAGCCAATTCATTTTGTACCAAATCGGTTGACCGGTACCGGAGTAATGCCCAATTTAGTGCCTATTTTATGGTAATATATTAGAAAGAATTTATGAAAAGCAAATCAGTTATCATGACAGCATATTGCTTTACAGTGTTCATATACGGCTTTGGAAGTTGCAGTACAGTTAGCTATGACACTTAACACTATTCCTTCACAAATGCTTATCAAACTAGTCCGTCAAACTAAGCGAGGTTCCCGAGACGGTAACGTCTTGAACCCACATTCTGGAAATCCCTGGTTCAAATCCCGAAGCCGGCAATTTGACCTTTAAAAAAAAGGATTATGTGAATGTGCGATTGTCAAGATATCACAAATCTGTATAGTTCTGCTGATGCTGGACATTTTTAATCTGATTTTAAAAAAGAACTAGATCTTTGTTCTTCCGTAAGCCCTACTTAATGAATTAATCTGGAAATCAATTTTTAAGAACATATTTTCTGTATATCATTGCAATTATAACTGATTCTGTTTATAGCCTTTTTCTTTCATTTTCCCGCTCTTTCTCCTTGTGTCTTTCTTTCCTTCAAAGGGGTGTGTAGGGTCCCAGTAATACCAATACCAATGTTAGACGAATTTTTCTCCTATAATGTTATCATTAAAATCAGTGTCAAAGTTCTTAAATATTCTATATAGGCCTATATAAAAGGCTTTGTCCTGACTGACTGACTGACTGACAGGAATCAACGTCCAGCCTAAACTATAACAGGTAGAGACTTGGAATTTTGACAGTACCTTCGTTTCATAATGTAGGTGCTCACTAAGAAAGGATTTTGAAAAATTCTGATTTTAACTGCCAAAAATTAAATGTTTTTGAAAATACTTAACCGCTTTTTACACAGAATTATCCAAAGAAATTCACAGAACATATTGTTGCCAGTTGTATCAGGTGGGTTTGGATTAAATGAAATGGATGTTTGACAAATTAGAGAAGGTATCATTATAATTCATATTATCTGTATTAATAAAATGAATTGTCCTCGATGTCCAGCGAAATCTACTGAACGCAGAGACCTGAAATTTTAAACATAGGTGGGCTGAAGGGTCGGAAAATGCACCTCCAAGCCAGAATTTTAATTTTAGTTTTCGTTCGTGAGTTATGAGTGAAAAACGGGCAAAAAACGTGCATTTTGTGCGTTTTCAAAACATAAGTTTTCAGTTATACATTTCAATGTCAAATCAATTACAGTTGGCTTTGGCTATTTTTGTCATACCTTGAAAATAAAACTTTCGCGATCGCTTGAATGTTGGAAGCCCTAAATATTGTACCAAGGGCTCGTCGGGGTTCAAAATGAGAACACCGAGTTTATAATTGAAGGATGGAGGATTCTTTATTTCCTACAATTGTCAATACAGCCAGAAAACTCCAGACTATTCGCCAGTTCACTGTCCTGTTCAGTGCTCAGTCCTAATTACAGCACTGTTCCGTTCGCACACACTGTGCGGACTCCCAGTCGAGATAATTCCACGTCGCCCCGGTCAACTCCACAGTCCTCGCTGCCGCTGTGCGATCCACCCGTCGCGCAGAGTTCCCGGGACGGCACTGCCTCAGCCCAGATCAGCTCACCAGTTCTTCCGTTCACTAGTTCCTCCGTTCACCCCTTCTCTCCGGTCACCGGCTCTTCAGCTCCCCAAGTCACACTCACTTGAGGCCGCGCTGATCAGTCCTCTCCGTCCAGCTCACCCTCTGACGCTGACGCTTGCCGCTACTCACGGACTGCCTCTCTGACTGTTCCCTCGTTGACTCTCTGATTCTTCACGGACTGTCTCTCCTCTGATGTACTGACTGAACTGCTCTCTCCGCTCGCTCACGGCCCTATATATAGGGCCGACGAATATTCCAGAGCCGGTCTCTCGAAGGTTCCGCTCTCGTGGAATCTGGAATGCGCGCTGCGCCGCGCCGCGCGGCACACCCCTAGCGCGAGCTCCTCCCTACAGGCCTCCCCCCGAAGCATGGTCCAATAGCCGTACTGCTGTCACGCCCACTGGCGCTCGTCTGCCGCCCATCCACTAGGGGGGCGCGATCTTTCTAGACTCCGTCGTTCTAGTTCTTTCTGACTGACTCCTCCTATCAGTTTCTGCATGGTTCTTTTCTGGGCTTTGTTACAATATGTTCAAACGTTGTTTTATTTGGACGAATCTCACTATACAGAGGTTTTCTGGGCCAAGAAACTTGAATCTGAGGTCGCTTTTACCAGACGATGCTATCTAATCGTGGTATGTAGTCCACGTGATTTAGGTGTGGTAATGATTTTACTATTATGCTCTTAATTTTTAATTTTTTAAATAATTATCGCGGGCGAAGCCGCGGGCACATGCTAGTGGAAATATATACGGAGGCTGAGAAGAATATTTTCAAGGACATACGTTTCCTGTCACAGGACAAACAACTCTTCGTTAACAATAATTCTGCATAGTGTTTAGCAGTTAATAATTTTAATATTCTTACATAATATAATACTATCTTATCGTGAAAAAAAATTGGACACCCTGATCTCGAATTCTGGCTACGGACGCTCCCATTGGATATCCCTGTACACAGAAGTGCCCATCCCCCCCAAACTTAATGACTCACCCCCCCCCCCAAACTTAGTGACTCACCCCCCCCCCCCCAACTTCATTGCTCACCCGCCTAACCTGATTGGCTGTCGACAAGCGCGCCCATATAATATTTTCTAGGACCAATTTTTTAAATGTATTTATTTTTTGTCGCTTTAACTTCTTGGGCCACTTTGAAACTTATATTAATAATATAATAAGTGCAACAATGACGTAGCCAGAAAATAATTGCGGGGAGGGTCGAAAGCGCTGGGGGGTCGGGGGTCCATCCTCAGAAAATTTTTAAATATTTAAGTAATGAAAATCACATTTTACTCTATTTTAGCATACTCTAAGACATGTCAATGTAAATAAGAAGTCATTAGGCCTACCTAAGTGGGAGTCCACCCCCGGAAAATTTGTAAAAATTGAACTAATGAAAATCACATTTTACGCTATTTTAACACTGAAAAACTTGTTTACTAAACTCTAAGACATGGCAACTTAAACAAGAAATTGTTACTTAAGTTATAATACTTATTACTATTTATAAGAAAAGTTTAATAACACATGGAACAGTGGACATAGTAGGCCTACTCATTATGTTATGAAAACAAAATAACTGCTATATCATATTTGAAACATCAACAAAACTTGCTTAAATAATAAATATTTTGTAAGAAATACAAATATAGAATTTTAGGTTTTGACTTTTGGGGGTCTAAACCCCCTGGCCCCCCTTTTCTAATCCCCCATATGCATCTGATATGCCTATTTCAAGATTTAAAAGACCAATGGTTAGCAAGAAATCCATTTTATAATACAAATGAATTTTTAGATGCATCTTCAAATATGTATATGTAATTTTTAATGTTATTGACTCTGGCCATACATCATTCATGATGTTTGCGACATTAAACTAATATTATTATTATTATTATTATTATTATTATTATTATTATTATTAATCCACTGTTGATTCTGCTTCCATGTTGTCGGTTTGGTAAAACTTCTGCAAACTTTTGATGTCTCAACTGACTTTCAAATAATTGTCAATTTTCAACCCCCTCCCCCCCCCCCCCAGAAAATTCATAAATCGCTAATATTTCCCTCCCCCCTCAGAGATTTCAATGACGCAGTCTGCGTTGAACCCTCCCCCCCCCCCCCGGCCGTGGACACCACTGCTGTACAGAACTTGATGTGAGTAACATTTAGGCACCCCAAGGCCCCTCCCAGGCATGCATGAAAGACCGTTGTGGAGAGACTTTGTTGTCTGTGCAGAAATGGAAGAAACTGGAGTATTTCCGAAAGTCACTGCCTGCCCGATAATGCACTGTACAGCATACTAGGTGTGGCCTACGCACGGAGGAAAGAATACACGGAGATGCCCTGAGACCGCAAGCGTGAAGCCAACTGTCCGAGCGTTTGGTACTTAAGGGGGCGTGTCACTGTGTTTATATGTTTATAGTGTGCACGGATAGAGTGGTTACTCGTCTTTGTTTCTTTGTTTTGAACAATTCAGAAGTGAAAATGAGTGCATGTTGTGCAATGAACTTACCTTAAAAATTAATAATTTTGTAAAATTTAGGTACTGAAAATAGTCAATTTTTGGGATGAATGAATATGGCAGGGGTGCCCACAGGGGGGGGGGGTGGTTAAGACGCAGACTGCGTCATTGAAATTTCTGGGGGGGGGAAATATTATCATTTACGAATTTTCTGGGGGGGTTGAAAATTGTTGCAAAATTAGTTTTATATGTTAAAAATAAAAACAGTCAAGTTTTATAACTTCAAAAGGTCTCTTCTAATTCTTTATAAAGATAAAGATGAAGAATTTCGACAGTCATGGGCGCCCATACCCGGGGGGGGGCGCAAGGAAAAAAAATGTATATTAATAATTATTATAGTCAGGTATTTTTCTTTTAAGACAATTATTTGAATTGCAGAAGTTTTACCAAATCGACAACATGGAAGCAGAATCCACAGTGGATTAGGAAAGATGGGTTCAGGGGGTTTGGACCCCCAAAAGTCAAAACCTAAAATTCTATATTTGTATTAAAAAAAAATATATTTAATTAAACAAGATTTGTTGGTGTGTCAAATATGATATAGCAGTTATTTTCTTTTCATAACATAATGGCCAATTATGTCCACTGTTCCATGTGTTATTCAGCTTTTCTTATAAATAGTAATAAGTATTATAACTTAGGTAACAATTTCTTGTTTTAGTTGCCATGTCTTAGAGTATAGTAAACAAATTTGCTAACTAGTTTTTCAGTGCTAAAATAGCGTAAAATGTGATTTTCATTAGTTCAACATTTAAAAATTTTCTGGGGATGGACCCCCGGCACTTCCGACCCTCCCCGCAATTATTTTATGGCTACGTCATTGTTGCACTTATTATATTATTAATATAATGTTACAAAGTGGCCCAAAAACTTAAAGTGACAAAAAATCAATTAATTAAAAAAATTGCCCCCCCCCCCCATGAAAATATTTTATGGGAGCCCTTGTCGACAGCCAATTGGGTTGGGGTGAGCAATGAAGTTTGGGGGTGAGCAATGATGTTTGGGGGGGTGAGTCATGACGTTTGGGGGGTGGGCACCCCTGAATATGGGTATAATTGCTAAGCATAATTTACTTGTATTTTACACTAGGCTGCTAATTATTGATGTATTTTCTTTATAACGGCCTTAGGCTACTTGTAATTAATCAAATAAAGTGCATTTATCTGAATTATTAGTTATACTAAGTAATTTATTGCTTTAAATTTTCAATATTTATATTAGTTGCCATTTATTGCGTTTAATAGAGTCAATAACCACATGGTGTAGCTATATAACTGTCCAAAATATTTTTCTCGTTCTGAATTATCATAGTCGCACGGTCACTTAATCATTTTCTGACTCAGTATTTATACTCGCACATGTAAAGTTGCTCATTTGAAAGTTACATTTTTGGCTCTTCTGAGATAGGTTAATGCTTACTACCGGGATTATTATGATGTCAGAGTATGTAGTTAATATATGAAATTAGGATATTACATATTTTCCCTACCGTTACGTTGTTATAACCCGTGAAACTTCGGAGTATTTGCGTGCTATTGTATATAGCAAGCCTCCCTTTTGGTCATCTAAGGGGGCGTGGTCATTGGCTTCATCTGTTTCCCATACGACACCGCAAGCACGGCGTCTCCGTGTATTCTTTCCTCCGTGGGCCTACGTGTGAAGGAAGTAAGTTGTTTGTGATACAGAATGGAGCCCGTACTTAAATCAGAGTTTACAGAGACTGAAATTAAGGAAGAAATTCAACCTGAAACTCAACCGTTTACTAAGATTGAGATTAAGGAAGAAATTTTTGAAATACAACCGAAGAGCGAACCTATCCCAATTACAGTCGAGACAATACCGACACAAGAAGTGAAACGTGAGGATACAGGCAACACTAAACAGCGAACTCGTACTCCAGACAAACATTTCTCCTGTAATGTATGTGCCAAGAAATTTTCCCGAAGAGACAGTCTCAACAGACATGTGCTCAATCACTCTGGACACAAGCCATTCTCGTGTGATATATGTACCAAGAAATTTTCTGAAAAAGGGAATCTCAAAAAACACATGCTTACTCACACTGGACATACACCATTCACTTGTGATACATGTAGCAAATCGTTTTCTCGCAAAAGCAGTCTGAAAATCCATCAACTTATTCATGCAGGGGAAAAGTTCCCATGTCATATCTGTAGTAAATCATTTTCTCGAAAAAGCATACTAAAGACTCACATTGACACGCATGTTGTGGGGAAAATCCAGTGTGATATCTGCAGTAAATCATTTTCTGATAATAACAATCTGAAGATGCATCTTCTTATGCATGCTGGTAGGAAATTCCCGTGTGATATCTGTAATAAGTCTTTTTCTCAAAAAAGCTATCTGAAGACCCATCTTCTTATCCATGCCGGAGAGAAGTTCCTATGTCAGATCTGTAATAAATCATTTTCTCGCAAAATCAATCTGGAGAGTCATGTTCTGATTCATACCAGGGGGAAACTCCGATGTGATATTTGTAGTAAATCATTCTGTAGTAAAGGAAGCTTGAAGAGACATTATATCAGCCATAAAGGAGTGTGACTTTTATCATATGATGTGCAATATTGCTCTTTTACCATTTTCATCTAAGGAAACATTTTGTTGTAATAAAGAAGTTGCTTCGCTGAGAGACACCTTCTTTATTACATTGTGTGCAACAAATAATTTGGGAAAAATCTATATTGCGACTCACCCGAGTCCCCCACCACTACCGCGTGGAAAGTAGGGGTTTTGGGTGGAGAGAAAAATAATCTATTTTTCCTTTCTTCTCTTCTTCTCTTCCTTTCCCGTCTCTTTCCTCTCTTCCTCTCACCTCCTCGTCACCCTACCTATCTATCGGAACCCCTAGCGTTATAGCTAGGAGTCTTAACCCACTATGCCACGAATGACAGTTGAGCAGTGAAGAAAGAAAGATTTCATATATAGTTACTAAGAGTGACTTCATGCATTCGCGAGTGTTAACGCAAGAATCGCTTTTTCAAATTTTGAAATGTTTTGTTTGTTACGAAAAGAGTACTGTTGGTGCAAGGGAATTTTTCTGCATCGATTGAGCCATGTTTTATATCATAACACGACGTTTTTAAAAATTGGGAAATATTATGTAAATTTCGATTTTTTATATTATCAAATCGGTGTTTAAAGATCGTGAAATGTGATGTTTGGTACAAGGGTATTTTTTTAATTGTTCGACATTTTCTATAATTCGTGAAATTTTATTTTGTTTTTTATAATGGTAATTGCAATTATTAGAGCAAGCTGCGGTAGCGGCCGGCATGAGCCATGGCTGCGCGCGGTGAGGGGAAGCGGCCGATGGAAAGGGGAGCAGGGTGAGTCGGAAAGTAGCTCCTTGCCAATAATTTGTTTCGGATGTCATCAGTGGTTGTCAGATAATTAAAATTCGGAGAAAATGTACTGACCCATTGTGTCTACTACGAAGTGTTTGGAAGGTAGCTTTATCTGCTCGCCTACCAGAGCAGCTATTCAAGGGTAGCAAGTGGAGTGGCACTAAAGTATTTTTACTTTTGTAGCAAGTAGCCCCTTGCCATAAGGTCTACAGACCTTTCCCCTACCACATGGAACTTAACTGTTTGGTTGCTATGGCAACTGTGATTTCAGTTTGTCTGCAGAGAGGAATTGAGTGTGTTTTCAGTCTCAATATTTCCAGTATGACATCACAGCTCATAAGATTTGAGGCTTTCTCATCATTGATTACTAATGATGGTTTCACGGGCTATAAGCCGAGTAAAAGGATATATTGCATCCAAGCTTTTGGTCGCTAACATCTGTGCGGCCTTCATCAGGGAAATGAGTGTAGAAAAAGGGGAAGAGAGAGCTTATATATGTTTTAGGTGAAAAAAGAAATTCTGTGATTGGATTAAATGGGTTGGAGTGCATCGGCCAATCAGAATGCAGGAATTTTCTTTATTGTAAAAACATTGAAGAAGCAATCGGTCCATATCAGGAACAATGGGAGAGCATTAAGCATTGGCCCTGACTTGGACCGATTATATCCATTTACAGTTTTACACCGGTTATCCCCCTAAACCACTCTGCTTTGACCCACATTATTAACCTTTATTTTTCTCCCATTGGTCCCGATATGGACCGATTGCTTCTTCAATGTTTTTACAATAAAGAAAATTCCTGATTCTGATTGACCGATACACTCCAACCAATTTCCTCCATTCACAGAATTTCTTTGTTCCCCTTCCGCTAGAGCGAGATTACAAAGAAATCTCGACCAGGTATCTGACTGGTGCAAATTGTGGAACATTAAAATTAATAATGCTAAAACACAAGCCATTGTATTCACCAAAAGACGACCACGTGAGCTACCACCTTTAGGACTACATGGAAGAATACTCCCTTATAAGTCAAAAGTCAAATACCTGGGAGTTACATTAGACAAATCCTTGACATTCAAGCAGCACATAGACTATACACGAAATAAAAGTCTTCAATCATTCCGGCGACTCATTCCCCTATTCAAAACACCGAATATTCGTATCGATACTAAAAGAATGCTTTATACTGCAATAGTCTGGTCAAAACGTACTTACGCATGTCCTGCCTGGTCACTGGTGGCAAAATCACACATCAATAAACTACAAGTTATACAAAATAAAATGCTAAGATTAGCACTAAACATGCCACTATTCACACCCAACTGGGGCTCATACCTTTAGCATCAGGGGTACAAAAAACATCAGCCTGCCTGCCTGCTGCTGCCTTTATACACTCATTTCCCTGAGATGTTAGCGACTGAAAGCTTACTCGCCTTTAAGGTCCGTGAAACCATCATTAGTAATCACAGCTCATGTTTTGAACGAGCAAGTACATGGCAGACTTATGATACTCACAGAGGAGGCATGTTTACTCCACCATAAACTATTGACCGGGAATTCAAAGAATTCAGAAAAGCTATTTATTACATAAGTTTTAGCATTATGAAATGTTTTTAACAAATAAAAGTGTTTAGTTTCCTTCATGACACACTTCACCTTTCACTACATGCCAATTTCTGAATCTAGAAAAGTGGCAATTAGGTTAGGAACAGTGATATAATTGTTAGTGACATGTCAAGCTAGTTAGGTTAGGAATATTGATACAGTAGAGTCCCGAAAACTCAGCCTAATGTGAACCAAAGGGTGGCCGAGTGTGTGAAAATGCCAGGTTATCAGGAAAGCTTTTAAAAAAGAATAAGTGTTTCCTCAGAAAATACAGTACTTGTATGTGTTGGTTGCTTGAGAATACGCAAGGCATAAACTAGCCGATTTTGCAAATACTGGCTACATTTTTTAAAAGAATTAATGGTAAAATCGCATTGTAGGGGGGCCCACTTTGAAAACCAACTTTCTCCTCATAAAACACTTAATATCATACGTATTTTGTTATAGATAGTTCTCTGGACAGGAGATGTCTCGACGAATGATTTGGTCCAACCCACCCGCGCTAAACGTTATACTTTCTTTTATAACATGATCTAGCAAAAAGTAGCGTGAATTCCATCATATTTTATATGAAGAAACTCGTGATTGGGCGTTAGGGGTGTGACATCACACCAACAGAACATGTTTCATTCTGGGAAACAGGTTCACCAAGACAACAAACCTTGCCTTCTGCAGAATTCAGAATGCCCTACTAAATTAATATCACCATTCATACCCTAACAGAACCTGTCACTAATTAGTAACACCGTTCCTAACCTAAACTAGAATTTCAGGAGAATTCAGAACGCTCTAGATATTAAATTAATATCACTGTTCATAAGCAATGTACAAGAAGCATCATGTTGGTCAACTTGCCTCGTTCAGAAACAATAAACATCACCCGTCCTTGGAAACCTGTGGACATTGTGAGATGGGCCCCCCTACATTGCGACTTTGCCAAATTAATGCGTAACATCCTGTTGTTTTTCGCACTGCACTCTGCGTTTTGCACTACCAGGGTGTGGCCGAGTTATCTGGACTGCTGGGTTATCGAGTGCCTAGTTTTTGGGACACTACTGTATTAGTGTTAGTGACATGTATGGTTAGGTTGGTAGCAGATCACCATCAGGTTTACAATCCCAGCCTTGTTTCTGGATCATGGGACTCATGCCCAACTCACTGCCAGTCGTAATTCTTGCTTTCCGTCAGCCAGTTTCTGTTCAAAGACCAGCATTATTTTATAGGTTAGAAAAGTGACATCTTCATTATCATTTTCTCAGTGTCTGAATAAACATAGCATGCTATCATACAAATCATCCCCAAATATAACATTAATCAAATATACATCTAAATGGTCATACACACATTTTACCGTATGTATTGGGTGTTTTTGTAAATTATCCATAGCTTTCATTCACTTGGATTTGGGCATAACGGCACAAAAATTAAATAGCGTCACTTTATCTTATTTTACAATGCAGTGGTAATCTAAAAAACTTGTTTACAATACTGCTTTTGGACTACTTTTTATTGTTTAAAGACTAAAACTGCATGGCGCTACATTTCTAAAGGGACAAGGCCTACCATCTGACTGCTGCATCATTTACCATAGACAGATGGCAGGATTGAGGGCATGTGGTCAGCATGCCGACACCCACGGCCGTTAATGGTGGTTTCTGTATGAAGTAGCTCCTCAATTTGAATCACGAGGCTGAGTGCACTCCGTTCAAGACCTCCCTACCTCAGAAAATTCGAGAACATACCAGGGATCGTATCTGGGCCGAAGATATGTAGTCAGCGATATTAACCACAAGACCTCGCTGGTGGTTATAAGCATGTGTAAATGCTCGTATGTATTTTCTTTCCTACTATCTCTTCACTTAACTTCCCAACCACAAGCCGCCATTGTCACCCATACTGGAAAAATGCAGAATTATACAGAAAGAGGCAGTGATGTCATTTACAGTGAAAAATAATGATTTAAATAAAAAAAAAAAATAGAATACATTCCGTTCATCTATAATAATAAAGAGAAGTGTTTATCTTTCAGTCTGTCTATCGGTGCGCAGTGCCCAGCGAATTCTACTGCACTTAGAGATCTGAAATTTTAAACATAGATGGACTGTAGCAAAGTTTATATTCACGATTATATATTTAGGGCCTGTATTACCACCTGCCGACAATTCCTCCTGATTCGTGACTTCCAGATAGCTTAACTGGAAGATGCCTTGTAATACCACCGCTGAACTGCTATCGGCAAGAACCCAGTAAAATATTATATAAAATGGTCCTTAGCTCTTTGAGCAAAAAGGTGTGTTTGTTGTAGTGCGGTAGGCGTCCGCTACGTGCAGCAGCTCACATTTGTATTTGTATTTGTACAGTTATATTACACAAGAACATATCGTTTTAAGTGCATTAACCGATTTGTGCAATTCTATTTCATTGATATGTGAGCATAAAATGACATTTTTATGTAAATTAAATCTTCCAGCATCAATCCTAAAATTCAGATGGCCATGAAGCTTCGGAGTGCTGCCATCTTTTTTCAACCAAGCATCCCTAACTAGCAGTTAGAAATTTGTCAGCCTCCATCCTCCTGCTAGCTTATCTGGAAGTTGTCTTGCCAGACAGATTTTGTCAGGAGATCATAATACGCATTTCTTGGCCAACTTCCAGATAGATTCTCTATCTGGCAGATAAATATAATATCAGCTGGTTGTTGTACAGGCCCTTAATTTTTCCCGTAACTATTAATGATAGGATTATGAATTTTTTACATACCTTCAGGAAAGGCAGAAGAAAGGTGATTGGAAATCACCACAAAATTCTACAATGTTTGTCACATTTATGTCTTCCAGTAATACAGATTCATCAGGAAAATTTTCACTTTCACTATCATGTTTACTATCTGATGGAATCAATTCATCCCTCGAATTTTTGTTGAATATGTTATATACCACATACACTCGCACTGGATGAGGCTTGGGTTACACAAATGAAAGCTCAAACAAAGCTCATTTCTATCTGAAAAGAAGGGAACATATGCATGCAAGCACCATCTATTGTCTGAAGAAAGAAATACTGTCTAGCGGTGAGCGGAAGGCCGAGCTGGTGGCATAGTGGGGGAAAGACAAAGCATGTAAATGCAAGTGCATGGTAAGGGAGTGGGGGAACGCTAGCTCGGCCTTCAGCTCGTTGCTAGACAGTACATTCCTGTTCAGTTCCGGCAACGAGTTATACAGCAAAATTTTAACACTCGTTCTTAAACAAGCTAAGTCACCCTTGGTACATTGGACATGAGAATTCTTGGCCGAGTTATGTTGCCTGTGGGAGTGAAGGTGTTCGTCGTTTAGGTTTGTAAATTAATTAAATCCAAACCAACTTTTTGATTGGTCGGAAAACTTGTTAAATACTTTTATAAGTTCTCTGGGGTCATTGTTCTTATAGCTGGAAAATGATCTTTGAACATCTCATGTGTCGGGGGGAGGGGAGAGGGGGCAATTGAAGTATCTACAACTAGAACCAGGCTCACACTTTGAAACAGTGGCGGCTCACGTACAGGCACTGTGGAACTGCAGCACCCCGTATTTCCAGTTGATATTATTGATAACATTTAAAATAATGAGTCCTTTTTTTCTTTTATTCTTTCTTTATGCTTGTACAATATATAATCCTTAAGCCATCTCCCTGTTTATTAAAAATATAAAAGAAAATCTTTGTATGGAACTGTGTGATTCACAGGACCATCAAGGTGGTGTTCGACTGTTGTGTTCATACGGATATAGGAAGGTGCATGCCGCGGCTCCGAGGGGGAGAGAGAGCACTGTTGCTTCCACCCTTGCGTATTGGTGGAAGGCAGGTTTTTACTTTTTTTCTTTTCTTTTTCCTCTTCCTCTGCGTGTGTTGTGTTTAAAGACCATGTGCCATATTCTTCACTGTGATAAAAGTGTAGAGTTAGATTATTATCTTGTCTCCAGTATTCTATTTGGTTGATTTTCTTTTGGTTCTTTTATTTAACAAAACTTTAACCTTGGCAGATCAAGGAGAAAATTATTTATCTTTTTGTGGAAATTAAAACACGAAGAATGGATTTCATTTTTAAACAAGCTTGAACTGTAACAATTTAGATTAAAGTAAGTAAAAAAAAAAAATTTTGTTCTTTTATGGTTTTATCAAGTTTCTGAATAATTTTTGAAGTGAAACTTCTTTAGCTGCGGTAGGGGTAAATCGAGAGCTTGTGTAACACTCAAAATCGTCACGAAATTAGTGAGGTGTGATGGAATGGACTGCACAGAAAACAATCAACTCAATGTTTAGGCTTATTCAAAATTTAAAAAATTCCAAAATCCAAGATTTAAAAAATCTAAAAATCCAAAAATCCAAGATTTTAAAAATCTAAAAATCCAAAATTAAAAAATAAAACATCTAAAATTAAAAAATTAAATGATCCAAAATCCAAAATTTAAAAATAAAAAACCAAAATTCAAAAAATTAAAAATCTAAAACTAAAAAAAAACCAACATTTAAAAATCCAAAATACCAAAATTAAAAAAGTTAAAGACCAAAAATTAAAATCGTCCAAAACCCAACATTAAAAAGTCCAACAATCCAAAATTGAAAAAATCCAATAATCCAAAATTGAAAAAATCCAAAAATTAAAACAAGTTTCACTTCTGTCGCGTGGCGTTCCACGCACAAAATTTTTATTTATTTATATAAGTATGTTTCCTTTTACATAATTTTAAAACAAAGGCTAAACATTTTCTGGAACAGCATCCCCACAAATTTTAGCTATGACCTGCCACTTCTTTGAAATGTTGAATATCCAGGGCAGCATTGGCATTTCAAAAGTTACATAAAACATCTTATTATTTGGATAAGTATTTCTGGGAAACTTCAAACCACAAACCATTAGGTATTGTACAAGTAGGGGTGGGACACTGTTTATGCCTCGATCACCTTTCAGCCAAGTTTAAATATTAGTTTAAAATAGCAAACAATATGACTTTCACTGGATTCAGTTAAACCTGCCTTGAACTTAAGCTGCCCTTGTGCGGTGTTGTGATAGGAGAAAGAAAAATGATTTGAAAGTTCAATTTTACCATTATACTAGATCTAAAAAAATTTGCACCATTTATTAAAAAAACTACACAATATCTTACCTTCTGTAATAAAACAGCAACCCAAATTAAATTTAAGAAAACAGTTAAAAATTGTATTGATACAGGAATGTCTATATGAAGTCGAATTCTTCACAGTTGATTTTAGCATAAATCACTTCTTGCTTTCTATGTTTTATCCGTGTCCAGGGTAGAAAAAATTACGTGATTGCGTCACATTGTGTATTATTTTCGTGGATTTCATTTTTCATTATTTTTTTACACCAATGTATTACATCCATAGCATCAGAATTTGTTAAAGCCCAATATTATGGAGCTCCCAAAGCCCTATGTGAACACTGTAAACAATACACTGTTGTCATGACAACTGAATTGGATTTCATTTATATTCAGTGTAATATTTCCAGAAATGATATAATTTTTCAAGGGAAGGAGTAATTTGTTTGAACTTTAATGTTGACCGCGTTGCTTTCCGGGGTGAACTCAGTATGTGTGCAAAATTTCGTACAAATTGCTCAAGAAATTTGTGTATGGAATTACACACTTTCGATTTTAGGGAAAATCTACCTATTGCGATCGATACCATGTCGAAAAATTCTTTCATATCTTCACGTTTCATGCCTCCCTAAGTACGAAACCACCGCCTGCAAAAAAAAAATTGTGATATGTACATATCACAATTTTTTTTTGAACAGGCGGTGGTTTTGTATATATATATATATATCTTTACACGATAGCGGCCGTAATTTTGAAGATATTTGAACCAAATTTGATTATGTTGTTTCTAGGACCAATAGTTCGGACAAGTTCGTTAATGAGCAAAATTGGCCCAAGGGGGTGGTCGGGGGAGGGGGTTGAAATTTTAAAACATTTATATCTCGGCCCCTATGAAGTATAGAGGGAAACTTTGGTTGAATAAATTAGAGTACTCCTTATGGAGTTCACAGTGACACCAACGATTCGGGGGTTTTGGGGGTACGAGTGGGGGTGGGGGTGGAAATTCGAAATTGTTAAAACTACGTCTTGTGGGGTATCGTTGAAAAGCTCTTGATGAGTACTCTGCAAATCAATAACTAGTTTCTTGATAGTTCTCATATAAGGCGAGATTTGAATGTTTGAAAAAGTGCTCTTTCCTCTTTTTTGCAGTTATTATTGCGGGTTTGTTATGCCAAGGCTAAAGAAGAAGAGTGCTGCGCAGCGACAATAAATTAAACCAAAATCACTTCGAATTAATCTACCTCAGCCTATAGGCCTGCCTAAAGGGATTTTTATATATTAGATTTCGTAACAAATTATTGCTAGTCGGGAACAAAGTAGTGTAGTCTATATTGGAAATTTCTCACATTATTTTTCAGTCAATCCTTTTTTGTGTGTGTTCTTAGGTTAGGTTAGGTTAGCTTATTGACACAAAAACATTATGGAAGGGCCCAGTAAATCAAGAAGTATGTCTAGTAGCTTTTTAAAAAAGGTACGAAGATAAAACGCTATTTGTCAGGACGTTTAAAGCAGAAGAAATCTGGCTAAACAAGTGACGAACGTCAAAGGTAAATCGGTACCGGCTGTTGCTACCCCAACGCCATCTGCTGGGATTTTGCAGGCTATTTCCCTAATCCACGGGTGCGCAACTGGTTCACATTGTGCCACTGTGCGTTGGGGTAATGTCTCCCACTACAGTCGCCCTTGACGTCAGAATAAAGCAGTTTCGACGTGACACTGAACATGAAGAGCAGGTTTCTTACGTCACAGCCAGAGGTGTACAAATCTCGATTTTAGCTTGCCCAAACCCGCTTGAACGCCAGGCAAGCAAGTTGCCAGCGTCATAGCTAGGAAGCAGGCTGGTTTCTTTAAGCCCGATGGGTCAGGTCAAACCCAGCCTAGGCAAGTCAGAATAAGCTTGCGACATTCCTATCAGCTAAACAACTGTTGTTGCTGAGTGTAGGTAATACTTTCTTGCTTTTCTACATGCTGGTAGAAGAAATTCACCATGCAGATAAATAAAAGGTGGATAAAGTATTAAAAATCGTTTTAGCGTCTTAACACAATTATTATTTTTATTATTAGGTAGATTTCGAAGAAAAATCTACCTAATGACTTTCAAAAAATTCGTTCATATCGTTACGTTTCATGCCTCCCTAAGTACGAAACCACCGCCTGTTAAAAAAATTGTGATATTTATATTTATATACAGTATATGTATATGTATATATATATATTTATATATATGCATATATATCTTTACACGCTAGCGGCCGTAATTTTCAAGATATTTGAATCAAATTTTATTATGTTATTTCTAGGCCCAATAGTTCAGACAAGTTCGTTAATGAGCAAAATTGGCCTAAGGGGGTGGTCGGGGGAGGGGGTTGAAATTTTAAAACATTTATATCTCGGCCCCTATGAAGTATAGAGGGAAACTTTGATTGAATAAATTAGAGTACTCCTTATGGAGTTCACAGTGACACCAACGATTCGGGGGTTTTGGGAGTACGAGTGGGGGTGGGGGTATGGGGATGGAAATTCGAAATTTTCGAAACTACGTCTTGTGGGGTATCGTTGAAAAGCTCTTGATGAGTACTCTACAAATCAATAACTAGTTTCTTGATAGTTCTCATATAAGGCGAGATTTGAATGTTTTAAAAAGTTCTCTTTCCTCTTTGTTGCAGTTACTATTGCGGGTTTGTCATGCTAAGGCTAAAGAAGAAGAGTGCTACGCAGCGACAGTAAATTAAAACAAAAGCACTTCGAAATCTACCTCAGCTTGTAGGCTTGCCTAAAGGGATTTTTGTTATTGTTATTAATGATTTTATGATGTTTTCTCGATAGTAATTAATTAAAACTGTCCACATTTTAGTTTCTCCTCGGCTTCCTTCAGGGTAAAATTCTCTAAATACATCTGAAGTTCCTCAACTACGTAACTGCACGACTTACCAGTGCACTGCTATACCCAGTTTCATATTCTTTCCGCCAGGCCTTGCAGTTTCCTTAGGTCCTGAGCAACCCACCAAGTTATGAAGAGCTTATGACTCATAGCGACAGTATTTCTTATCATCGTTGTAATCTGGCTTGCTTTCAAGTCAAGCAAGTTAAAAGCTGTGACTGGTTGCAGAATTGCAAAGGGGCAGGCAAGCTAAAATCAGAATATGTACACCTCTAGTCACAGCAGTGGATGGGGGAGTAAAACGTTTCCCCTCAGTTGCTCATGTATGCCCTAATCAGTAAGTGACAGCAACATGGTGGAGACTGGAGGGCTATTCCATGAGAAGTGGACATGAGGGGTAATTTTTATTATTTGGTGTATAATGTTTATTTTCTGCACCAAGAAATTCTTTAAGATCTGTATTTTATTATACAAAGTGCCAAAATCATAATATGAAGAATTACTTTAAGAAATATGGAGTTAAAGTTGGCTCTCTTTGCACTTCCTCAGTTATCTTTCAAGAACGTATTTTTTAGTTGGCTAGACAGCTTGTACAGAACCAGCAGAGACAAGTTCTGCTCAGATCATTGATAACAGCATCTTTTGCTCTATGTATTACCTACATTTCAACTTAATCCATCAAGTGAGTTTATTTTAAAATGCACATTAAGTTATCATAGTCATAACTGTAACATACGTAACAAAAAACTTTAAAAAGTTTTTATTTAATTGCAAGGGGTTGGTGGATTTCTTTGTTACCTTGTGGAAGTAAGGTTAGTCATGAGTTCTAATGACTGCAAAACTATTTTCACCAAATGAATAATTATCTTCTAATAGTCGAATGTGTGTTTGTGGGTATGTATATTCCCTACACAAATCTACATTTCTTGACCAATTTGTACAAAATTTTGCACACATACCCAGTTAAGCCCGGGAAGTAACGCGGTCAACATTAAAATTCAAACAAAATACTCCTTCCCTAGAAAATTATATAATTTCTCAGAATATTATACTGAAAAAAAATGAAATGCTGTTCAGTTCACATGACAACAGTGTATTGTTTACTCTGATCACATGGGGCTTTGTCAAATATATAATGCTGGACTTTAACGAATTATGATTCCATCGATGTAATATATTGGCGAAAATAATTACTGAAAATGAAATCCACGAAAATAAAGCACAATATGATGTAGTCACATAACTTTCTCTACCGTCGGCATAAGAAATATTTTCTCACTTCACATTTTGATGTAGAATAAGAGGTTGTATTGCAAGGACAACTTAAGTGTGTGAGTATGCTATGTCAGAAGTCGGTAAATAATCCTTTCCGCTGATACGTTATCCATAGCTGTAGGCTTTATATTAGTTGAGAAATAGGGATGTTTATCATACGCCCTAAGCATGGGATGGAGCATTTTCAGTCCTATGCTCGCAGTATATTATGTCCCGGGTCTTAGGGGAGGAAAGTATGAAAGTGATACTGCATTTCCCTTTTATTTCAGCCCCGAAACGGTTGTATGGTAACATGAGAATGAGAAATAAAATTTTCCGTCAAGTCAATACAATCTTATGTAATTTATGTTTCTTCTTATTTCAACCCCCTCCCAGGCATGATGTGTAGAAGCAACGGAATGCAGCATTCGACATCCTCTATGAACCATAAAAAGCTGTATCTAGCGTTTTCTGATGGAATAGTTTGAGTGTGACAAATCTTTTTCCTCATTTCAAGTTTTACATACATATTATATAAGGACCTAGAGTTTCAAAATCGAAAGTCCTCCATAAGCTAATTTCAAATTAAAAAATACAAAGCCCGGGCGACGCCGAGCCTTTTCAGCTAGTTTCTGTATAAAAATATGTAAACAATAAGTGTAACATACGTAACAAGTTTTACTGCCTTGTAATAAAATATGATTTGCCTTTTGATAGGCCTACAATTAGGCCTACTTGAGTGTTGAAACTGATTTCATACACATAAGCAAAGTAGTGCAGCCGCAGGCTAGAGCCCCTCCAGTCCCTCCCCCCCCCCCCCCCGTCAGAATGATTTTTCTTTAGTGTACCATTTTCACTTAAGTTAAGTTAGTGATAACGGATAAGAATGCAATATTGTTAAAAAATATTTCGTAAACAGTGTTTGAAATTGATTGTATTAATAATAATAATAATAATAATAAATTTTTGCCGAACATAACAAAAATTAGATATCAATTTCAAATTCATTAGTTTGCAGCGTCGTTTTACATCTGACGAATCGAGTCCAAATAGGCCTACCACCAAGTTTGGTAGAGAATTCATAATGGCAGATTATGATAAAATCTTCTGTAATAGCAATAATTTCAAGTCATCTCAGAAGTCGAAACAATTTAGTACCGGTACGTTTAGTTCTGTATATTACTGCAGTAACAACAACCAGTGTTAATTCTCCGTCAATCTATTATTCATGATCTGATTGTCTTAATGCCGTTTTTTGAACTTTTTTTTCTACAGCGCTTCACATGATTGCGTTAATACTATGGGGGAGCAGATTCAGATCTGATTAGACCTACTGGTACAATAGGCCTAACTGTAAATTTCAAAAGTTGAATGAAATCCTTTGAATTGTGATGTGTTAACAATGGAATACCAAACTTTTTTATAAACGATAGGTGAGATGGAAATTTGTGATGATATACGATTGATGTGATGATGGTGATGACGATAAAGTTAATTATGTTTGCAATCGAATAGTAATTTCATTGAATAAGGACAGGTTGTAAAGAAAATTGAAAATCAATTGCACCCAGCTTATAATAAATTATTATTATTTTTTTATTAGGATATATTTTAAGTTTTAGCACCCCACCCCCAGATTGAAATCTTGGCTGCACCACTGTATAGACCTAAATGTAAAATTCAATAATTAATAAATAAAAAAATTCTCATGAATATAAATATCTAATTAATATAGGCCTTATTATTTATTATTTAATCCAAATTGCATAAAATTACAATTAAAAACAAAAGATGTTCTATTTGGCTTGTTGTTCGGAATGAGTTCAAAGGAAAGAGTTAAGAAAGAGAGAGATACCGGTAGGGTAAAACAAAACAACAACAACAACAAAAGAGGATTTTGAGGCCAATCTAGAGAAAGGAGAAAGAGGAAAAGCAAATAGAGAAATTGAACAACAAAAACTGACTAGCAATCCAAGGAAATTAAAACTGAAGCGCGTGGGAACTTGGTATACGCATTTATAACGTAGATGGGAAGAAGCCTATTCATTTTGGACCAAATTTGTTGACCGGTACTGGAGGAATACCCAATTTAGTGCCTATTGTATGGTAATATATTACAAAGAATTTATGAAAAGCAAATCAGTTATCATGACAGCATATTGCTTTACAGTGTTCATATACGGCTTTGGAAGTTGCAGTACAGTTAGCTATGACACTTAACACTATTCCTTCACAAATGCTTATCAAACTAGTCCGTCAAACTAAGCGAGGTTCCCGGGACGGTAACGTCTTGAACCCGCATTCTGGAAATCCCTGGTTCAAATCCCGAAGCCGGCAATTTGACATTTAAAAAGAAAATTATGTGAATGTACGATTGTTTAGATATCACAAATTTGTATAGTTCTGCTGATGCTGGACGATTTTAATCTGATTTTAAAAAAAACTAGATCTTCCTTTTTCCGTAAGCCCTACTTAATTAATTAATCTGGACCTAACTTTGAAATCAATTTTAAAAAGACTTATTTTCTGTATGTCATTGCAGATTAAGCAAAAGCATTCTGGCACATTGTTACATCAGTCCCTACATCCAAGGATTATAATTAGGCCCGAAATTAATCTTATTTAAAAATACATCCTGTAGTTCTCTTACCATAAAAGGCGTAATCTATATTAATAAAAGGAAGTGTCTGTCCTCCGTCTGTCTGTCTGTCTGTCTGTCTGTCCGCGATGCCCAGCGAAATCTACTCAACGCAGAGATCTGAAATTTTATACATAGGCGGACTAAAGGGTCGGAATGTGCACCTCGAAGCCGGAATTTTAATTTTCGCTTTCGTTCGTGAGTTATGAGTGAAAAACGGGCAGAAAACGTGTATTTTTTGCGATTTCGAAGCATGAGTTTTCAGTAATACAAATCAATTACACTAGGCTTTGGCTATTTTTGTCATTCCTTCGACATAAAAGCATCGCGATCTCTTGAATGTTGTAGCTCACGCTGGTCGATTCATTTGTTTTTAATGTCAAGGCACGCAAACATAATATGAAATTTTCAACCTACACCGAAGAGGATTATTATTATTATTATTATTATTATTATTATTATTATTATTATTATTATTATTATTATTATTATTATTATAGGGATAATCAATATTAGCCTAAATATGGTCAAACGTTGTTCGATTTGGACGAAACTCACTATACAGGGGTTTTCTGAGCCAAGGAACTCGAATCTGAGGTCGCTTTTACCAGGTGACGCTATCTAATCGTGATATGTAGTCCACATGATTTAGGTGTTAATATAATGATTTAACTATTATGCTCTTAATTTTTAATTTTTGAAATAATTATCGCGGGCGAAGCCGCGGGCACATGCTATCTTAAAATAATAAAAGGACGTGTTTGTCTGTCTGTCCACGATGCCCAGCGAAATCTACTGAACGCAGAGATCTGAAATTTTAAACATAGATGGGCTGAAAGGTGGGCGAATGCGCATCGAAGCCGGATTTTTAATTTTAGCTTTCGTTCGCGAGTTATGAGTGAAAAACTGGCAGAAAACGTGATTTTAGCGCTGTCGAAGCATCCGATTTCAGTAATACATTTCAATGTCAAATCAATTGCAGTTGGCTTGGCTATTTTTGTCATACCGTGGTAATAAAAGCATCGCGATCGCTAGATTGTTGTAAGCCCACGCTGGTCGATTCATTTGTTTAGAATGTCAAGGCCCGTAGACATATGAAATTTTCAACCTACACGGAAGAGGGATAGGCCTAAATATGGTCAAACATTGTTAGATTTGGACGAAACTCACTGTACAGGGGTATTCTGGGCCAAGGAAATCGAATCTGAGGTCGCTTTTACCAGGCGACGCTATCTAATCGTGGTATGTAGCCCACGTGATTTAGGTGTTAATAAATATTTGATTTAACTATTATGCTCTTAATTTTTAATTTTTGAAATAATTATCGCGGGCGAAGCCGCGGGCACATGCTAGTTCATGATAAATCATATAACTGATGGCCATCTTCTATGGGTAAACAGGTTGACCAACATGACAAACCTCACTGAAGATATAATATAACTTAGTACATTTTCGAAACGCGTGAATTCGGTATGCCCTACAAAACTAATATCACTGTTTATAACCTAACCTAACCTAACCTAACTGGCACTAAAATAGAATCTACCTGCCACTACTTACCTTAATGCAAGGAGGACAGTTGGTCATCCTTCTTCGCTCAGAACCATAATATGGCTGGCGTGTTTTTTGGGTAATAAAAATGAACTGATTGAATTGGGAAAAAATACAAGATCAAGTTCTAAAAAATCCCTTTAGGCAGGCCTACAGGCGGAGGTAGATTTCGGTTTAATTTATTGTCGCTGCATAGCACTCTTTTTCTTTAGCCTTGGCATGGTAAACCTGCAGTAATAAGAACTGAATTCGGTAAAGAGGAAGAGCCTACAATCATTTGTTTTGACAAGAATAGGATATAATATTCTGGGAGGCCGTGCGCAAGATCAGCAATGAATAAAATTAGCAAAGCCGCTAAACAAGACAAAATTATGATATTATAATAATTCTTTTAAGTGTTATTATTTTCAAACATTAAAATCTCGCGTCATATGAGAGCTATCAAGAAACTATTTATTGATTTGTAGAGTACTCATCAAGAGCTTTTCAACGATACCTCACAAGACGTGGTTTCAAAAGTTTCGAATTTTCATCCCCCACCCCCACCCTCACTCGAACCCCCGAATTGTTGGTGTCACTGTGAACTCCATAGGGAGTACTCTAATTTATTCAAACAAAGTTTCCCTCTATACTTCATAGGGGCCGAGATATAAATGTTTTAAAATTTCAACCCCCTCCCCCGACCACCCCCTTGGGCCAATTTTTCCCATTAACGAACTTGTCCGAACTATTGGGCCTAGAAATAACATAATAAAATTTGGTTCAAATATCTTCAAAATTACGGCCGCTATCGTGTAAATATATATATAAATATAACAAATTTTTTTTTTGAACGGGCGGTGGTTTCGTACTTAGGGCAGCATGAAACGTAAAGATATGAAAGAATTTTTCGAAAATCATAAAGTGGTATCCATTGCAATATTTTTCTTCGAAAATCTACCTAAAAAAACTAATTTCACCCCTCGATCAACTACATTTAATGAAGTTTTCTGTTCCAGGAAGGAAAATTCAATGCTACGGACATAGTGCCTTTTGAAGTTAAACTTGTTTAGCCGCGGTAGGGGTAAATCCAGAGCTTGTGTCACGCTCAAAAATTGTCACGAAATTAGTGTCACACTTAAAACCGTCACGAAATTAGTGAGGTGTGACGGAACGGACTGCACAGAAAACAGTCAACTCAATGGTTAGGAGTAATCAACTGCTATACGATTTAAAGGAAGATCCAAAATTTAAAGAATCCTAACGTCCAAAATTTAAAAGATAAAAAATCTAAATTTCCAAAATTTAAGAAACAAAAAATTTAAAAAACAATAAAATCCAAAATTTAAAATATCAAAAAAATTAAAGATAAATAAATTAAAAAATCCAAATTCCAAAATTAAAAAAGTCCAAAAACCCAATATTAAGAAGTCCAATAATGCAGAATTGAAAAAATCCAATAATCAAAAGTTGAAAAAATAAAAATTAAAAATAGTTTCACTTCTGTCGCGTGGCGTTCCACGCACACATTTTTTATTCTACAGGCCCGAATTTAATATTCTTAGAACAAAGCACGAAAGTTATTATTATTTGTATAATCTGGTGGATTTTTATTCATTGAATAGTCTTAATAAATCCAACTCGAGTTGACGAGTTGCATCAGATAAATTCGCTCCTGCTGCGCAGTCGCGAATCTATCGATAAACTCGTCAACTCTCGTGGGATTACCTATGAAAAAACAATTTGGACACCCTTATCTCGATCTGGATATCCCTGTACAGAACTTGATGTGAGTTAAAGGTTTGTTCGCAAAGCAGTCAGAAACCAGGAACATATCTTTCGCGCATGCGCTCTTTCTCCACACGCGTTCGCAAAGCGAGAATCCGTGATTCTGATTTCAATCTTCTGTTCGCAAAGCTCTCACGGACAGTTTCTGTACTATAAGAAAAGTTTGCAGGCTCTAGCATGAATTGTTATCAGAGACATGCGCAGTAACCTATTTTCACGCGCCTGACTCCTCCCTCCAATAACATTGCGCCTGACTTATAAGCATAGGCTACTTATAAATAAATAAATAAATAAATAAAATTTTATAGTCATTAAGCAATTAAAGCAATAGACAACGTCAATGGATCTTAAAACTAAGTACAGTATATACAACAATAAGTTCCACAAAATATTTACAAAGTATACAAAGGGGCATAAAATAAATTTAAAATTTTACAACACAATTCTGGCTTCAAGATATTCTGTAATACTATAAAACGGATTAAGCAGTAAATAATTATAGAGTTTTTCTTTGAACATTTTCAACGAGATGTTAAAGTCTTGCATACACAATGGAAGTTTATTTTCAGTATGAATAATGGAAGATAATTAAAAGTTTCCCAAAATATAGATTAGATTGTCGATCTATATTGCATTTATAACATGTCAAAGGGAAATATATATTTTATTTGCATATCATATCGATTAAACGCAGAAACTATCGATTCCAAATTCTTGTAACCGTTCGCAAAGTGCAAATCACGGGTAAGTTACAGACTGGACATGCGCAGTACAACAAATTCTCAAGCGGTCACGGATTCGCTTTGCGAACAAACCTAATATTTAGGCACCCCAAGGCCCCTCCCAGGCATGCATGAGACTTTGTTGTCTGCAGAAACTGGAGAATTTCCGAAAGTCACTGCCTGGCCGATAATACACCGTACTGCATAACTAGCATTGGCCCACAGCCCGGCAATCTGGGTCACGGCGGTGAAGCCTAGCCTTGCGCTATGCCGCCATCTTGCCTCACCAGAAGACACCCATTGAACTACACGTAATTCAATGAGAAACTATCACGAGAACTTAGATTAAAGTCTATTTTCACAATTTTCTATTGGAAATTTTGTATCCACTAGTGAACACACTGAAACCACATTGAAAAAGCACGCCCTCTTCCTATTTTTCTCAAGTATTGGTTAGTATTACTTGCTAAAAATTAGGTTTTTGATGTGAAACTACTTTAGCCCCGGTAGGAGTAAATCGTCACGAAATTAGTGTTATGATCAAAATCGTCACGAAATTAGTTTGGTGTGACGGAACGGACTGCACAGAAAACAATCAACTCAATAATTAAGCTTATCCAAAATTTAAGAAATTAAAAAATCCAAAATCCAAAATTTTAAGTCTAAAAATTTGAAATTAAAAAATAAAAATAAGTTAAAAACATAAAATAAAAAATAAAAAAAATCCAAAATTAAAAAAATCAAAGATCCAAAATTTAGAAAATCCAAATTTAAAAAAAATAATCCAAAGTAAAAAAAATCAAACATTTTAAAAATAAAAAAATCTAAAATTTAAAAAATAGAAAATCCTGAAATCCAAAATTAATTATAGTGCATAAGATGGCTTATATATTAATAGTTACTTACAAATATTATAACACATTCTTAAATTCTTAAGGAAGTATGAATAATACAAGAAATAGCTATCAATGTATGCTTACAGTTATTTATAAAAATATAAAATATTCCTAGTAACTAAAGCATAATATTATTTACAATGCAAAAAATACGCATAAATTGAGGTTAAGTTTATTTGCATTTTCTAAATGCTAAAGTAATATATGACTATTTATAGTGTATGAAATAGTTAACAATATTAGGTTATGGTTATTTACAACCATATAATACATTCCTAGAAACTAAAGCATGTATAATGCATGAAATGGCTGACAATAATAATGAAAGGCCTACTTACGAGTGTATTGAAACGTGTTCCTTTCCTTGTTTCTTTCTGTCGTGGTATGAAAAATTACAACCGAATACCACACAGGTATTTACCATTTTAGAAAAAGTATTTATACTCCTCAGTCCAATTATATTATTAGCTAAAATGCTAAAATTCACATCGCTGTAACGCTTTTGTGGCTTGTACTCGATCAGCTGCTACAGTGTAGTAATATGGTGGTCCGTGCATCAACGTGGCTTCACCGCCGCCAATAGTACAGCATACACCATTGCCGATCTATCTCTATATATCTGTGCATTGGCCTACGTGTGGTGGATGTGATACAGAATGGAGCCTGTACTTAAATCAGAGTTTACAGAGACTGAAATTAAGGAAGGAATTCGGCCTGAAACACAACCAAAGAAATCAGAGTATACTAAGATTGAGATTAAGGAAGAAATTCCTGAAATACAACCGAAGAGCGAACCTATCCCAATTACATTCGAGACAATACAGACACAAGAAGCGAAACGTGAGGATACAGGCAACACTATACAGCGAACTCGTACTCCAGACAAACATTTCTCCTGTAATGGTTGTGCCAAGAAATTTTCCCGAAGAGAGAATCTCAAAAGGCATCAGCTAACTCACACTGGACATAAGCCATTTACATGTGATATATGTACCAAGAAATTTTACGAAAGAGGACATCTCAAAAGACATAAGCTAACTCACACTGGAGATAAACCATTTACGTGTGATATATGCAGCAGGAAATTTTCCCTAAGATCGACTCTCAAAACTCACATGATCACGCACACTGGAGATAAACCATTTACGTGTGATAAATGCAGCAAGAAATTTTCCCTAAGATCGACTCTCAAAACTCACATGCTCACACACACTGGACATAAGCCATTTACTTGTGATACATGTAGCATGACATTTTCCCGAAGAGGGTGTCTCAAAAGCCATATTTTCACTCACACAGGACATAAGCCATTTACTTGTGATACATGTAGCATGAAATTTTCCCGAAGAGGGTGTCTCATAAGCCACATGCTCACTCACACAGCACATAAGCCATTTACGTGTGACATATGTACCAATAAATTTTCCCAAAGAGGGAGTCTCAAAAGACATCTTCTGACTCACACTGGACATAAGCCATTTGCGTGTGGCATATGTACCAATAAATTTTCCCGAAGAGAGGATCTCAAAAGACATCTTCTCACTCACACTGGACATAAGTGATTTACTTGTGATATATGTAGGAATAAATTTTCGCGAAGAGAACTTCTCAAAACTCATCTGCACACTCATGAGAGAAACAGCGTACCCTAATATAATGTGTGCACCGAGCTTTAGTGTTGTGAAATACCTGTCTGTAAGCACAATAACTCAAATACATTTTATCAGATTTTTATGCAACTTGCTTAATAAACTAAACTAAACTCCGTGGCACTACATCCCTGGAGGGACTTGACCTACCACCCGACCGCTGCGTCATCTCCCGTAGGCAGATGGCAGGATTGGGGGGCATGTGGTCAGCATGCCGACACCCACGGCCGTTAATGGTGGTTTTCTTGACCGGAGCCGCTACTTCTCTATCAAGTAGCTCCTCAATTTTGAATCACGAGGCTGAGTGCACCCCTACCAGACCTCCCTACCTCAGAAAAATCCGATGAGGTACCGGGAATCAAACCCGGGCCGACGGATCTGTAGTCAGCGACGCTAACCACATGACCACGCCGGCGGACAACTTGCTTAATACTAATATATAATGTCAATAGCACGAAGCCTATTTGTTTTGGACTGTATTGGTTGACCAGTACCAGAGTAACGACTAAATGAATTTTACATGCTTTTTAATTGGGAAATCATAACTATGCTACAAAGATGCATTCCTAATCACTGAGGGCTTTAGTCCAACGCAGTCATATGTTTGTAAATTTATTATTTCACTCTCTTGCTTTTGATGTCAGGCATTTGATGTAGGCTAATTCCACTTATTATTTCACATATGTTTGTAAAAAGATAAACTTACCTACCTACCTACTTACTTACTTAATGGCAATACACGATTCCTCAGCAAGCTAAAGGAATATTATCTATTTTGTGGAAACCATTGCCGCGCTTACCTGAGCCTGCCATTTTGTTCTAAGTCTATACAAACATCCCTTCAAAATTCTACTTCCCTTCAATCTATCCTAATATTGTCCTCCCACCTACGTCTAGGTTTTCCAAGAGGTCTTTTCCCTTCGGGTCTCCCAGTCAATACTTTTGAGATATGTTTTTTCTCCCCATGTCAAACCCATTTCATCCTCCATGATTTAATTACCCTTACTATATCTGATGAAGAGTACAGGTCCTGAAGCTCGTCGTTATGCAGTTTTCTTCACTCTCCATTTTCATCTCTCTTGGGCCCAAATAATTTACTAAGCACTCTGTTTTTTAAAACTCTCAGGCTATGTCAGAGATGCCAACTGCTATGGAATTTCCGTAGTTTCTACGATTTTCTTGAATTTCCTACGGCAATACGGAAATTGTACTGAATATTACGGATTTTACGAATCCCAGTATCTATTTTTTAAATGTTTAGTTTCTCCCGCAAACATAAAAAGAAGTTAATGTGTCAGCAGAGATGCCAACTGTTATCATGAGAAATAGTTTGTAAAACAAAACATCCGTTGCTTTGGCGACATTGGACACTACAATCTTTAACGTGAGTGTGTGTTAACCAAAGATGTTATATCTTACAATTATAACATAATTGTAGTCATAACATCTTTGGTGTTAACATATTTCCTCTTTTTTATTATCATTGTTTTATTGAGTGTTGCAGTGCAAGTAGAATATTGAGGGAATGTGTCTTGTAAACGTAAAACCAGTGAAGAGTATCGAACGAACTGCGGCATATGAGAAGTATCGAAAGCAGTATACAGAAGAGTTTCCTTGCCTCGGACCTTCAAACATTTCACCGAATCACGTATTTTGTGAAACCTGTAGCCTAATTGTGATTTTTCGGTTAACATGGATGATTCACTACTGATAACCACCTTTCAAGGTTGGCATCTCTGGGCTATGTTCTTCTCGATCAGTAAACAGATATGTCTCAGTATTTTATAATAAAATAAAATAATTAAATCTACTTTTATACAATTCAACGGCTCTAAATAGTGTGCTTGCTCCCTCACTTCGTGAGATATCGGGTATACTCGGCGATGTTCGTCTCTCGCAGTGTAAACTTTCATGAGTACAAAATTAGGAAAGGCGTTTTTTTAAATTATATAAGGCCTAAGTGAAATGAACACAATGAACAAATATTCTAATTTTAGGTTTACTTACAATTTTCATAGCTCTGAACCACAAACATTTTTAATAAACTGCCAGTGTAAATTTCTTAAAAATCCTGGAGTCAATTAATAATGGCGGGCACCAGCTATAATATATTGATAGTTTAACCCTGGAAGTATCGCAGACAGTAAAAATCCGAACAAACCACTCCTTCCCTTGAACAATTATATAATTTCTGAAAATTACACTGAATTTATCAAATGTAAATCACATCATATTCATCTGTGAACAAATAGTTAAGAAACGATACGTATTGTCAGTGTTCACAGGTAGCTTTGGAACTGCATAATCGAATCTGAGATCGTTTTCCCAGGCGGCGCTTTCTAAATGTGGATTGTACTCTAAAGCCGGAATTTTAGGTGTTTCATTAATTATTAATGGTTTAGTTTATGAATGATTCGCGTGCAAGTCTTAATAAATATAATGCTTTAATAATTATTACACTCTTAATTTTTAATTTTTCAATTAATTATCGTGGGCGAAGCAGCGGGCACCTGCTAGTATTTGACAAAATCGAGCTTAAATAACTATTACTATTCTAATACAAAAAGCAGCGGCATGGAGAGCCGAACATCCTGGTTCAAATCCCAGCTATGGCATTGCATTTTTCCGTCTGACTTCACCTTTCCAATACTGAGTTACTGTCTGTCTCTTAGAGGGTGGGGTTAATGTCGAACAAGTGTTTTCCTTTGACTATTCCATTCGTACGCCGCGTGTTTGATACTGACCAATAACGTTTAGCAATTCCTCGGATATAGACCAATCACGGCCGTTTATCTTGCAATATTCTTGTAGGAATCGTTACTGGACATGTAAGCATCAGTGTGCAGTGATTAATACGTCACATGTTGCCATTAAGCAGCACGAAAACCGATCATTTTATACAACATAACTTGTTTGGAAATTGAAATAATAGAAATGCAGTTTGGTTAAAAACACAATTTTGATTCGGTGCAAACCAATTCATGTGCTTTTATTCTGTTCTGCTGTTAGCTTACCTGAATGAAGTTAACTATGTCTTATATGCACCATTACCATATGGGCTGACAGAAACCGCTTCTCTGTAAACAGAAAAAAGACAGTTCAAATGACTTTCAGAAAAGGCGGGAGACCCAAGCCAGAGGACACATTAACATACAAAGGTGAACCACTTAAAATCGTCAACTCCTTCAAGTACCTAGGAGTCACGCTACAGACGTCTGCAAGCTCCTTCAGAATACATATCCAAGACAGAACCTCAGCAGCAATCAGAGCCATATATACAATCAAAAACATCACCGCCTTGTCACTTGAAACGGCCTTATTCCTGTTCGAAGCCAAAATTGTCCCAATTCTCAGCTATGGACTAGAGATAATCTGGGAAAAATTGAGTGTAAACGATCTAAACTCATTAGAGAAGGTAGAAGGCTTTCTAAAAGCCTCTCTCGGAATCTCAAAATACGCGCCCTCTAGACTTGCATATGTCCTTGCTAGGGAAACTTTTCTCCTGGAAGACATTAGGATAAAGATGGCCCTACCATCGACGCCAAATTGGACCCGCGCCCTGGCAGAGAGGAAAGAAAAACAAGAGGATATATGGCCTGAGTTCTACGGCACGGAGGCTATGATCGACAGAAACTGGACCCGGCCGAACCAGGAATTAAGGCGCCTGCTAACAAGCCTAGCTATCCATGGCTACCACCACAAAATTTGCAAGAATACACGATATCACGCCCCCGACTGTGACTTTGACTGTGACTTTGTGTGCACACTGTGTGGTGGATTTTGTGACAGATACCATATACTCAAGTGCCAAAAGAGAGTGAAATCCCTAAAGGAATACAGGCAAAACTAATTGACTCCTCTAAAACATTATCTATGCATGTTTATGCGCACTTCCTTTCATTCATATGCACCATTAGTAGCACTTATTACATCATGGTAGCTCGAATCGATTCATGGATGGTTGATTCATAGTAGGCCGAGATCTTGCAGCTGTTAGTTTTGTTTTTATACAACAAAGCACGAAAGTAATTATTATTTGTATAATCCATTACATTTTATTCATAGAATAGTCTTAATAAATCCAACTCGAGTTGAAGAGTTTCATCAGAGAAATTCGTCAACTTTTGTGGGATTACCTATGACGAGAGATGCGAATAGGCTGAACATATGTACAGAGCTTTTTAAAAATCCGGTCTGGCACTGTATTGCCTAAGGATCAGTGGCGGCTCGTGGGTAAAATTAGTGGGGGTGCTGCTCCAGAAAATGTTTAGCCACGTTTTAAAATTGTGTAAAAGGAAACGTACATATATAAAAAGAAAATTTATTCAGAAACTTGATAAAACCATAAAAGAACAAAATCAATTTCTTTTACGTACTTGAATATAAATTGTTACAGTTCAAGCTTGTTTAAAAATGAAATCCATTCTTCTTGCTTTCATTTCCATGAAAAGATCAATACTTTTCTCCTTGATCTGCCATGGTTAAAGTTTTCTGTTAAATAGAAGAACTGAAAAAATGAATCAAACAGAACAGTTGGAAACGAGATAAAAATCTAATTCTAGACTTTATCACATTCAAGAATGTGGTGCATGGTTTTTAAGCACAACACACGCAGAGCAAACAAACAAAGAAACAATCAACCAAACTCCACCAATATGCCAGAGTCAGCAGACTAAAAAATCAAAAGGTGAACAGCTCTATACAAAGATTTTATTTTCCGTTTTTAATAAACTGGGGGATGGCTACCGGAATTAAGCTTAAGGATTATATGTTGTAAAAGTATAGAGAAAGAAATAAACAAAACAAAAAAAGGATTCATTATATTAAATGCTATTGATAATATCAACTGGAAATCGGTGGTTCTGCAGTTCCACAGTGCCTATACACGAGCCGCCACTGGTCCATCTATATTAATAAAAGGAAGTATCTGTCTTTCTGTCTGTCTGTGTCCGCGATGCCCAGCGAAATCTACTGAACGCAGAGATCTGAAATTTTAAACATAGGTAGGTTGAAGGTTCCGAAAATGCACTTCGGAAGCCGGAATTTACGATAATTCTCGCTTACGTTCGTGAGTTATGAGTGTAAAACGGGCAGAAAACGTGTATTTTTTGCGTTTTCCAAGCATAAGTTTTCAGTAATACATTTCAATGTCAGATCAATTACAATTGGCTTTGGCTATTTTTGCCATACCTTGGATATAAAGACCCACGCAGGTCGATTCATTTGTTTATAATGTAAAGGCACGCAGACATATGAAATTTTCAACCTACACGGAAGAGGGATAATCAATATAGGCCTAAATATGGTCAAACACTGTTCGATTTGGACGAAACTCACTATACAGGGGTTTTCTGGGCCAAGGAACTTGAATCTGAGGTCGCTTTTACCAGGCGTCGCTATCTAATCATGATATTTAATTCACGTGATTTAGGTGTTAATATTAATGATTTAACTATTATGCTTTTAATTTTTGAAATAATTATCTCGGGTGAAGCCTTGGGCACACGCTAGTTTTAAATAAAGGTAAATAAATGAAAATTTAATGCGTTTTTTATTACATATTTAGTCACTAAGAGTTCTCAGTGCATAATGATGTAGTCCCTTTTCATTTCACTTCTCATTTGTACTCTTAAATCGGGTGTTTTATTTCTCATATTAGGGTAACAATACCAATCAACACTTGTAATATTAGCCCTTAAAAATTCATTTTAGTGTTTTTTTTTAAATTAATTTCATTTCAGCTGTATTTATACTTCTTTTAGTTATGGGGTCATATCAGGAGTTCGGGATCTGCGGCTATACAGTAGGGTAGGCCATGTAACTATTGATTGCCAATTGTTCCCATTATTGGTGTATTTTTATGGAGTAAATTTCAACTGATATTAATTTAAATGGATAGGATACAGGATGAAATGGTGAGGAAGATTCATTGAATGTAAATATCCAATTCGGCATTTGCCTTTACGACTTGTTAAACCATGAAAAAACCCATGTCAAATTGGACGGCTACGGGATTTTAACCGGAGCCCTCCCGAATGCGAGTCCAAGAATGTTACCATCTCGCTCGGTTTTTCAAAAGTTGCCATTTTGGAACAGTAATAGTGTGGTATGTTTTTAAAAAAAGGCTATTTTGTTTGAAACTGGAAAAAATGTTAAAATGAAATTTACAGTAATAATAGGAAGGAAATTCGGGTGCATGCCATTTGCGCAAAACTGCCCATGGGATACCGCAAAAATTCAGATTACAATACCGCAAAAATTCAGGTTACAGTGCCGCATATGAATGCGACTACATAAATTTAGGCAATCTACTTTGCCGCAATATTTTTATAAATACATGGCTCTAAGCTCTAACTTTTAATTCCTGAATTTACGATCACACCCATGTGGTAGGCCTACTGGTGTGGCAGCACTGATGAACAGTATTACGAACACGGCCTATATGGTGCTAGTGTGGCAGTAGGTCTATTGCTGAACAATAGATAAATTTCCACCGGTGTTATGGGCTAGTTGTTCATCAAGCGATTCACGAACGACAAATGGGGCTGAGTCTTTCCATAGTAATTTTATAAAACAATTTCATGAATCACATCCATCTGTTCATGTGCTGACTGCATTGCTTACGGAATTCCAGAGCGAAATATACACCTCTATCACTTCTTTGCAGAAGAGAAAAGTTAGGAAACATATCATACAGAAACACGCATACAACATGGATCTCTGGAAAACTTATTCAGCTGGTGCAATATCGTTACTACAGTATGGGACGTCGTTACCAGCCACAGCAGCTCTGAAGAAAATGAGTGCTGTGACGAATCCTTTGGAGAATGCAGTGGACACACACTTCTAGTCTAAGGTAATCCTTAATGCTCATTTGCGCTAATGATATGTTAACTTTTGCGGTACTGTAACCATGTCCATTTGCGTAAATGTGCTGCACCGGGAAATTCTGATGCTGTGAAGTGAACTCATGGCTTAGCTCAGTTGGTAGAGCATTGGCATTGATAGCCAAAGGTCCTGAGTTCAAATCTCAGTGTCAGAGGAATTTTTCTCCTATAATATTATCAGGAAATTTTAATTAAGAAGATACATGACAAATAGAAGTTTATGCAATACACTTAGGCCTGATTGTTCAGGTTAATTGATGCAGGGTTACATTTAAGAATTAACTACACCTGTGTTAATATGTGAAACGTTTAGGATTTGTTTGGTATTGTCTCGTATCGTAAGTGGTGTAAAGCTTGAATTTATATTAATGTAACTTAATAAAATACATAAACTCGATAGACAGTAAATACTTTAAATTCGTAAAATATTAATTTACGATGGTCTTGCACTCGCACTCGGGAGGTCCCAGATTCAAATCCCGGCCAATTTGACATGGGGTTTCTTATGGTTTTCCCAGACGTTAAGTCAAATGCTGAATTGGATATTTACATACCATGAATCACCCGCACCGTCTCACCCTGAATTATATCCATTTAAATTAATATCAGTTGAAATTTACTCCATAAAATACACCAATAATAACTTATGAGGGGCATACTGAAAGTCGTGAGCAGCATTTTTTCACAGTCTTAGGCCTAATCTTTATTTGTAAGTGAAACCAAGAATATCATCTCTATCTACAGATCTTTCTTTCATTTTTCCACATAGTCTCCGTTTTTTGCACACATGTTTCCCATCGTTCTGTAAGTTTGAAAATATCCTTGCGATAGAATTGAGTTCCAGCTGCAAGAAATGATTCAGAGCTTAGGTTATCGAAAGGTTTGTGCCCGTTGGGTCCCACGTTTATTGACCGAGGACCACAAACGTCAGAGACGAACCATTGTCCAAAACCTTCAGAGATTTTGCATGATTAATTTTTGACGAGTATTGTGACTGCAGATGAAAGCTGGTTCCATCATTAAGAACCTGAAACAAAACGACAGAGTATGGAATGGTACCACTTGAATTCGCCTTCGAAGAAGAAAGCGAAGACAACTGGAACGGAATTCTATCGCAAGGGTATTTTCAAACTTGCAGAACGATGGGAAACATGTGTGAAAAAAACGTGACTATGTGGAAAAGTGAAAGAAATGTCTATAGATTGAGATTATATACTTGGTTTCACTTAAAATAAAGATTAAGGTTGTGAAAAAATGTTTCTCATACTTCCAGTATGCCTCTCGTATTAGTTAACATTGCATTGATTCTAACTAATATGTTAAATTGTTAATTCATGCTTTCCTAAGAACATTGGTATAAGTAGGCACAAAGATATGGCACATAGGCCTTACAGAAAGTACCTTGCCCCCCCCCCCTAAGTCGGCGCCTATGCTTTTCTTGCATTTACTTTAAGTATTCTCCCGTGTCTACAAACAACTCTCAGTTAACAATAACTATTCATAGCATTCCACATCAAGTCTGAATTCAACATTATAATTTATAATATTAAGGTGAAAAACAATTTGGACACTCCGATCTCGAATTTTGGCAACGGACGTTTCCATTGGATATCCCTGTACTGGACTTGATATAAAGCTGCTGTAAATAATACTTAGGTACCCCCGACCCCCCCCCCCCCAAGCCCTTTCCTCAAGGATTGCGCGCATTATGTCATCATAGCCCCTTCCCAGGTATGCATGAAAGACCCCGAGAGGCTTTGTTGACTGAGGAGGTGCTGACGTCTTTTTTCGTAACTCACTGCCTGTCCGATAATACGCCATACAGCATAACTAGCAGCGGTAGAATCTTGATGTACGTTGTGGTCAATGTAGGTAGTGTATGGTACAGAATGGAGTCCGCACTTAAATCAGAGTATACTAAGATTGAAATTAAGGAAGAGATTTGTCAATCACAACAAAAGAGTGAACCTATACCAATTACTTTTGAGACAATACAGACACAAGAAGTCAAACGTGAGGATACAGTCTACACTGATTCTACAGCATGCAGCACCGATCACAACTTAGAGCAGATTTCAGAAGGAAATAATGAAGAAGAGGATCAGCTAATACATTCACACTCATCTGCTGTATGTACAAGCACATCCTCTGCTGGAAGCAGTAAACAGCTAACTCGTACTCCAGACAAACATTTCATGTGTAAGTTATGTACCAAGAAATTTTCCCGAAGATGGAATCTCAAAACACACATGCTGACTCACACTGGACATAAGCCATTTACGTGTGATATATGCACCAAGAAATTTTCTGAAAAACGGAATCTCAAAACACACATGCTCACTCACACTGGACATAAGCCATTTCCGTGTGATATATGCACCAAGAAATTTTCTGAAAAAGGGCATCTCAAAACACACATGCTTACCCACACTGGACATAAGCCATTCACGTGTGACATATGTACTAATAAATTTTCCCAAAAAGGGAATCTCAAAAGCCACATGCTCACTCACTTTGGACATAAGCCATTCACGTGTGATATATGTACGAAGAAATTTTCCGAAAGAGGGAAACTAAAAAAACATCAACTAACTCACACTGGAGATAAGTCATTTACGTGTGACATATGTACCAATAAATTTTCCCTAAGACATAATCTCAAAAGACATCTTCTAACTCATGAGAGGAACAACCTTTCCTAATGTGATGTGTGCACCGAGTCTTTGTCTTGTGTGAAGCAGTTATAACCGAATGCACACACAGGCAAAGTGGTCTCATAGTGTGACAATCAAAAGAAGAGGATGATTTGTTAATTTAGAAATAGTCTTGCAAATGTTCCTTTTATTCATACTACAAGAACTGAATGAGGCTTGGGGTCACGTGATTATCCAGACCCAAAAGAAACCTCAAACAAAGCTTGTGTCTAGTTGAGAAGAAGGGAATATTTGCTTGCAAGCCCCATCTGTCACCTCAAGAAAGAAGTTCCAGTCATGAAAAATAAAGCAAGTTATGTCGCCCTTTCTACATTGTACCAGTCTTTCCATTTGTCCTACATACTAGCCAATACATGTTCTACATTTTAACTAATAAATACCACTGTTATTAAAGCTGTCATGTTCTTCTTTCAATTTGTTGAGTCAAATTATTCACATTTCACGTCTCATACCAACTAACATCAGTAATGTCTGCAAAATGGTATATATAGGACAAACTGGAAGAAAATTTAAAACTAGATACAAAAAACATGTGGTAGATTTGAAACATAATGAACAATAGTCAGCCTTTGCTAAGCATTTATACTCATGTAAACATAGAAGAAACAACATAGAAAGCACAATGACCGTTTTACATAACCAGAACAAAGGCGTCAGACTAAATACATTGTAAGCCCTAGAGATATACAGAAATAAACATAGCATTCTAAATGAGAACACAATAGATTTCAACCCACTTTTTGAACTGATACCATCTCCACCATCATACAACGGCTGATAATAACAGTACACAGCTCAACAGCAGCAAGTGAAGACCTAGTCTTCCTAGACCACAAGGTAAATTTAGATTTTAATAATTTCGTTCATACGCCAAAACTATCCATTGCATTAAATTAATAAATGACGTTTTACGAATTCCATTAATTAACTTCCTTTTTTATGTTTTTTCTTTTTCTTTATATCATTATTTTATTTTATTCTATAGCGACTGAAGATGGTGCATACATACACCGAAATGCATTTCATTATCTAAATGATAAACCGAGGAAGCAGTAAGCCTGCAATTCTGATCCACGACTCTCATATAGGACTCTCCATGAATGAGCACAGAAGAAGTAAAACGGTAGGTTATTGTTATAGGACATGAGATATTTTAGGAATTAAACACTATTTACATAATACAAAGAATGAATAAGATTATTTACTATTTTATTAATACACTTTACTCGATTTAACTGCTTTCCTCTGAATCATCATCTGGAAGCTCTTATACTCTGTTGCTACTGTCCACGTTTTTGTAGAAGGCATGGCAGTCAGTGTGAATAAGTGGAAGAAGGCTCAGGAGAATCTTCTTCTTAAAGAGGATTGATGGGCAGTGATCAGTTGTAACATGCTGTCAATGAAGGAATCGTAGGTCTGCCTCATTTTGATCGCCGCAGGTCAAGTCTGTGGAAGTCTTGGTCATCAAGGGAATTTTTAAATTGCATTAAACCAAAAGTTTCCCATACCTAATCCATTTGATGTCAAGCCAGTTCACTTTTCTGCCCTCCGTGTCTGTTGTCCTTCGAGTCAAATGCTCCTGCACCAGTTTCGAAAATGAGAAGAAGGCCTCTTGCCTCATTTCATTGACTTAGAATGGTTTTTTCCCCCCTTTACAGTTCGTACGAACTGGAACCAGTACAATTATCGGTATTTCAGTTTTCTTTTTAGCCCTTTCAATACGAGCATGGTCTACGTCATATTCTAGGTGAGTGGGTCCAGGTAACAGAAATTTCTGGTACACACAATCGATGTGGGTGCTCTTACTGACATAAAAGGAAAACATAGCAGACATGTTAATATTCCTATTTTGACCACCGCATGTGTCTGAGTAAGTCACAACATGGGTTACATTTTCGGGCAGGCTTTCAAGCTCTCTTCAGATCCTCTCTTTCCGATTGCTTCATGCCGCATGTAGCAGCTAGTGGTACCTCCATATGGGGTGCAGTCTCGGAACGTTAGGTTGTATCCCTAGTAGCACACTTCGTTGGCCTAACGGAGGGATTTCGTTGGCATGGTTGGGATATGTTGGGAAAACGTTCGTTGTAATTTCCTCGGTTAGCCCACGTTACGTTTCCGTTGCATCATGCGCTAAGTCCAACCGTTGGGGCTATGACGTCCCAACGAGGGCTCTTCCTACCGTTCCTACCGTTGGGGTTATGATTGCTGGCCCAACAATAAATCTCGTTGTAATGTGATCGCATTTATGTTAAAATTAAAAAGTGTTGAAATAACATTATAAGCGTTAAATTTTCATTTCCTATAAAATAAAACAGTTTTAATTCATTAATTATTCGAGCTCTTTGTGCGCGTTACATGCTAAATCTCCACCTCTTCCTGCCTGTCTTCGGCAATTTCCGGCGTAGTTCGGGTCATCATGAAGACATGAAGATACAACAGTTATTCGCCATCTTGATATGTTGGTGTTTTACTTCTATTAATATTAGGGCTCTTTATTTGTTCTCTGAAAATAACGTTATCATATATTCACATCAAATATTCAAAATACGAGATGTATATCCTTCTTACTATTTATCATGTATTACACATCTCTGTAGTAAATAGGCTAGAAGAATTCTCGATTTTTATTTCAACGAGCTCTAATAGCATAGTGGTTAAAGCGATAGACTATAACGCTAGCGGTTCCGAGATCGAATCCCCATAGGTGCGAATTTTATACGATAGGAATAGGTAGGTAGGGTGAAGGAGAGAAGGTAGTTAATAGGGAAAAGAGGAGAAAAGGGATGAAAGGGAAAATAAAAAATTAAATTTTGTGTGCTTCTAGTATTTCCGCCAGATGTCTCTGCGCTGCGCTGCGTAGTAGTTCCACCATTACCTAATAGATGTCTCTCAACTGTTGGGATTTTGTTGTATATTGGTTGGCTACAGTTGGCAGTTGGTTGGATAAAACGCTTCTTGGCAACCGAACCCCGACGGACATTCCTAACCGTTGACCAACGAAACATGGCGATCATTCCCCAACATTGGCCCAACGATCTGTGCTACTAGGGATGTTGAGAGAACTCGTTTATAAAATGAAACATTTGTGGTCAGAGGTATTTAAGACTTTCAGCAAATCAAACACTAAAACCCTTATTTTCGGGTCTTCTTTTGCACTGTTTTTATCAACATCTTTCATTCTGTAGCGTAGATGTGCCATTTCCTTGTGTTGATTATGATAGATGGGCAACTGGCTCTTTTCTTTTGGATCATTATTTTCTTTAATTTTTGTTTTTGTAAGAATCGCATATCCTGCATGTATCAACATGTGGCTGCTTAAATGAGGAGCCAGTAGATTTAAATACCACTCTGAATAAATCATAAGAAGCAGCATTTTCGTGCTCACTTTTGTATTCATTATACAACATCCTTATCTTTAGGTGACTCCGTAGATATTTCTCCCGTGAATCTCTTTGTGAATAATGACTCTCACATTTCGGGTACTTCTCGTGTTCTAACATTGCTTTCCGCTCTTCAGTCTTCTTATTAGTTGGCCCATGCCGACCTCTTTGATCATCTAGAGAAGTAACAGGTAAAGGAGATATTTTAATTTTTCAATCAGATAATCAACTTTGAACTTTGCAAGACCATAAACAGTTTGGAAAATTTTTTGCACACTGCTTTGATATTCCATTTATTTTCAAAGAATATTGAGCAGTGACTTGCCAGTTCAACCTTATACTGCACTTGATAGTTTTATAAGTTACTTACCAGCTAAAGCCATTTCGACGAACCTAGAGGCCCTACTCTTGATGAATATTTTAATAATAAATTGATAAAAATTCACATAAACCAAATTGAAGCTGACAAGGTAGACGAACGAGAGAAGCTACTCATGCGCAGAGCTCCAGTCATGCAGACTGATGTCAGCCGGAAATAGGCGAATGAGAAGGTGCCACAAGCCGATATGTCAGACATATCGGAAATTTTCATCACTAGAGTGTTGCAAGAGGATGCCAGAGCCCGATATGTCTACCATATTGGTTTCTGCCACCAAACAATTTCTTAGAAATTGACATATCGGAATATTATTTTTCATAATAAACTATTACAGACAAATAAGAAACACATTGGGGTTTGCCACAACATTCTTCATCAAAATCTCTATAGGTTGATACAGAAAACAAAAAAATTGAATTTTTTTGACATATCGGGTTCTGCCTTAGCACCACAGAAATACAGTACACGAAAACACAATATTGTGATTTTAAGGCACATTTTCATGCTCATTTCTCACTTTACGGAATCGAGTAAATTTCGCGATATTTCGTGGATTCAATTTCGTTCATATTGGTGTTTTAAGCATACAAAAGCTAAATATAGCCAAGGGAGGTTGTTTTATAAAATTTCGCAATTATCGTTGTTACCAAAAAATACTGCCCCTAGGTTAGGCATGTTAGCTCAAGTTTAAAGAGGTTTGGGGGCCAGCGGTGTTTTAGACAGTGATAACGACCAACCAACACAGACCCTTATCATGTTGGCAGCCCTGATTCCAGCTCCACATGACCCACTGGCTTCTTCCCAGCATGCACCTGTGCTGTCTCGAGCAGCCGATTCTGGTGTGTGCACTTTCTTTCCGAGCAGCATTTTAGGTTAGTTTTCTGTGAAATTCTGACCAATCTTACCTAGATTTAAAGTATTCTTAGAAACAAAATGTGCCAATATTTGGATTCTAAAACTTTTGGAGAATAATATCACATGAAATTTGGCTGTTTTTCGTGTTTAAAATATAATAATAATAAACAATCCAGTAAAGTGGGAAACTATCCCCACCCATTTTCTTGTTGCCAGTTCCTTCTTGTAATTTTCTTTGGATATGAGCATATTTACTAATCTTGTGGTTTGAAATATTGTTTGTTATTGTGTCTTTCCTGTAGATACCAAAAAGTAGTGTGTGTCTATTTTTTCAATGGATATATCTAAAGAATTTATTGAAGTGAAACTTCTTTAGCCGCGGTAGGGGTAAGTCGAAAGCTTGTGTAACGCTCAAAATCGTCACGAAATTAGTGTTACGCTCAAAATCGTGACAAAATTAATGAGGTGTGACGGAACGGATTGCACAGAATACAATTCACTCAATGATTAGGATTATCCAAAATGTAAAAAAATCTAAACTCCAAAAAAAAAAAAAAAAGAAAATCCAAAATTAAAAAATACAAAAAATACAAAAATTCAAAGATCCAAAATTTCAAAAATTCAAGATTAAAAATAAAAAATTTCAAAATCTAAAAAATTTAAAGATCCAAAATAAAAGGTCCAAAAATCCACAATTTAAAAAATTATAGATTATAAAATCCAAAATTTGAAAAATAAAAAAATTAAAAAATCCAAAATGTAAAAAATACAAAATTTAAAAATTAAAGATACAAAATTAGAAATCGAAAATTAAAATTCCCAAAAATAAAAGTTCAAAGATTTAAAATTAGTAAATACAAAATTAAAAAATTAAAAATTCCATAATTGAAAAATTTAAAAAATAAAAAATTTAAAACATCCAAAATTAAAAAGTCCAAAAACCCAATATTAAAAAATTCATCAATCTAAAATTGAAAAGATCTAATAATCCAAAATTGAAAAAAATAAAAATAATAATAATAATAATAATAATAATAATAATAAAATTCGCTTCTGTTGCGTGGCATTCCACGCGCACTTTTTTTTACTATTGTTTTCTTCTATGTTGGTCAATTCTAAGTTTGTGCTGATTTCGTTGAATTCTACATTAAAAATTTTGCACGTTAGTGGGTCTTCATTGCAGATAGACACATGCCAAATATTAGCTGCTCACATAAACTTCAAGTGGGTGAAGCTTATTTGCGAAATTACGGCAGTTGGCGGGAGGGGGTAGCGGCCTTCCCTATCCAGGCATCGGTTGTCATAGTTTTGCCGAATCCCATGTCAGATATATTCGCCTAGGAATCAAATAAAGGTAAATTCCAGATTTTGGACATTCGGCACACGAAAGTGGTAAGGTTGTCAGCCTTGTGCACCGGCCGCTTTTATCCCTTGGTACTCATTTCTGTTAGAGGCTGAGTCGACCCCAGGGCCTGGCCAATTGAAGAACTCCAACGATCTCATCGGGGATTGAACCCGCGACCTTCCGGTTTGTAGCGCAGCGCCTCAACCACTACGCTACGGTGTGTACCCCACGTTTGTGTGTAGTTTGCCTTATTTCTCCCTTATTGCTACGGGAGGCCTATTAATAATAATATCCTCATCTGATACACATGTTGTCGTGAAGTAATTAGTACCTGTTTCAATTTTTAGGGTTATCCAAGTGATTCGCGCATGCTACACTTAAACAAATAGGCTAGAAGAAAACAGCCAATCAGGGACATAGCCAGAATTTTGGTTATGGAGGGGCCCACCGGGGAGTGCCCTAGACCCCGATGAGCAGACAACTAAAACCAAAAAAGGTAGTACTTCATATTGCGTTATGCCAGGTGTTCAACCAGGCATCCTGATTAGTGGATGCCTTGCTGACTATAATTTCTACTCATATTTCCTGCAAATAATAGAATATAAAAAAAATTAAACCGTTGTTTTCACCAGAAGGAGGAGCGTGCAAATACAGAGAAGGGGCATTCCATTAAAGTCCCACGTAAAATACCTGAGTATTTGTTTTTCCAATGTTACATCAGATAAACAAAGGTCTTCAAACTTGTTCTCGCTTAATTCCATTAATTTCAGTGTTAGAATTAATTTATACAGCAGCCATCAGATCTAAATTAACATGTGCTTCCAGCCTTGTTACCACCAGCTAGATCACACATTCACAAATTACAGGTAATAGGCCTACAAAACAAACCCCTGAGACTGTATCAGTGTATTTTTAACGTCTAAAACGATAATTTTGCAACAATTTTCAACCCCCCCCCCTAGAAAATTCATAAAACGATCATATTTTGCCCCCCCCCCAGAAATTTCAATGACGCAATCTGCGTCTTAACCCCCCCCCCTGTGGGCACCCCTGAAATAAGAAATTTAAATATTTCCGAAAACGGATATAAAAAGGTGCGTAAAATTTGCCGTATTGATTAGCATTTATAACCTATTCACTTTACTTTATTTTTTCAACATTGTTAGGGGGATCGAGGGGATGTATCACCGCCGCCATTGACTATATATACAACTTAATTGGCATTATATCATATCATTTGGTACCTTTAGTTCAATTCATCGTGGGTTTTAATAGTGTAGAACAATTATTGCTGTGCATTTTTGCATTTCGGGTAAAGTAAGGTATATTTTTATTAAATTGGTCCAAGCTTCGATTCGCTGACATTAAACTCAAGTTCTGTACAGTGGCGTAACTTGACCACTTGGGGCCCGTGGCGGATTTATTTTTGAGGCCTCCTCCCCCCAGCAAAAGCTACCAACACGGCTTTTGTTAACTTATTTTTTCATGACTAGCTTTTTTGTCTTTCAGTTCGTCTCCATGGGCTAATCTATACGAAAAAATATAGACAGAATAAGTGAGCGAACTCATGCGGTATTTAATGCACTTATTTAATCCTATATTAAACCAATAATGTTAACTGATTAGCAAAACATAAATGGGTGCATAATTACAAAGTAATTAAATAGAAAAAGATTATGTTTAAATATGACAAAGTTAACGAAATTTTAAGGTAACAAACAATTTTAATTTATTCGGAGAATCAGATAATAAATTAGCAAAATCTGGATTATATTAATTCAGAATATGTAATAGTCACGTTTAAAATGGTATTTTTATAGCTTTTACATTAGAAAATTGTCTAATTTTCTCATGAAAGTTTATTTTCATAGCCAAATTGTTCTCGATGTTTTTATTAATTACAGTTTTGAAAAACTTCTTTCATAAGTTTCAAGTGAAATGTAAATAATTAAAAACAACTTTTCTCCTGATTTCTGTGTTGAAACAAAAGGTCCTTGTTTGTTTTGGAAAAATCCACTGCCTCGTTTTACAAAATCAGGTGGAACATTAATTTTTATATTAGAATGGGGCACCAATGGGGGCCCCCTTAGTAAGTGGAGCCCGGGGCAGACCGCCCCACCCTAGGAACGCCACTGGTTGTGTACATTACGAATTGATTACATGAATCATCCTTCAGACCACCATTCCGAGATGTCACTGCCACGGTGATGACACACTCATTAGATTTCTTTAGCAAATTCATGACGTATTTTACGTAATGTTACGGATGTTAGTGTTCATGCAGACACGATCACAACCTATTAGGTGCTATTAGGTTAGTAAGAAGTTTGGTCCGAGTTCCGATAGGAATTTTTTGACTGGTGTGCAAAATGGAGGCCGAATACACCGAAGACTTTGCGTTTCATTACACTGTTCCAAAACTGGAGAGTGAGTATACTAATATAAATTCATCAGAATATATTATTGAACCAAAAACTGAACATAACGTAGATTCGTTAGATTATACTGTGCCTGATGACATAGCCATAGTTTCATCAGAATGTACTGAACGACCAAAAAGTGAGCCTGATGATATTAAAACAGAATGTACTCTTGAAGCGATATGTGAACCTGAATTTGCTGTATGTCAAGTTGAGGGAATAAAAAGCGAATATGTTGAGAAATGTGAAGAATCTGAAGACTCGAATGTTCCAGAAATCCCTGAAGAGGTAGAGGAGCTAGGCAATGAACAAAGTGAAAGGCAATCCTGTAAGAAAGCCTTTCCCGATCTACAGACTCACACTAGGGAGAAATTCAAATGTGATATCTGTGGTAAATCGTTTTCTCGCAAAAGCAGTCTGAAGATTCATCATCTTATTCATGCAGGGGAAAAGTTCCCATGTCATATCTGTAGTAAATCATTTTCTCGCAAAACCAAACTAAAGACTCACATTCAAACCCATGTCATAGGGAAATTCCAGTGTGATGTTTGCAGTAAATCATTTTCTGATAGAAGTTATCTGAAGACTCATCTTCTTATACACGCTGGGGGGAAATTCCAATGCGATATCTGTAATAAATCATTTTCTAATAAAAGCCATCTAAAGACTCATCTTCTAATTCATGCCGGTGGAAAAATACAATGTTTTATCTGTAATAAATCGTTTTCAAATAAAAGCAACCTGAAGACTCATCTGCTTATTCATGGTGGGGAGAAATTCTCATGTTACATCTGTAGTAAAGTTTTTTCTTGCAAAAATAATCTGAAAACTCATTATCTTATTCATGTTGGGGACCAGTTCCCATGTGATATGTGTAGTATGTCATTTTGTAAAGAAAGCTATCTGAAGAGTCATCTTCAGATTCATGCTCTGGGGGATAATCCAATGTTATATCTGTAGCAAATGAAGTCATACAAGAGAGAGACTTTTCTCATGTCGTATGTGCAACAATGCTTTCTTTTCTCGTGAATTTCATCTAAGGAAACATCTTACTGATGGATCATTGTAATAAGTCACAGAATTGACACAAGGAAAAGAGCAATCGCCGCCATCAAAAACATCTATTAAATAACCCAACAAGCTAGCACTACAGACAGCCATGGCGCTACTCAATGCAAAAATATTACCAGTGATAACATACGGCATAGAACTCATCTGGAACAGCTAACAATATCGGACCTAAAGACCCTGGAGAGTGTAAAGGCAGATATCTGAAGAGAATTCTAGGAATATCAAAGACTGCCCCATCAAGACTAGCCTACGAGCTAACAGAAGGAAGCTTCCTGGTAGAGGACTTACGACACAGACTGTAGCTACCATTTGCTCCACAAGAAGAGGAATTACGTCAAACAAGACGCCAAAAGAGAAGGGACATCTGGCCAGAATTTTACCCAACAGATGCAATGAGCGACCGGAGATGGATGGGACCAAATAATGACATGCGCAGTGCCTTAACCAGACTCTCGGTACACGGCTTTCACCATAAACTGTGCACAAGACAGAGCTTTCACGAGCCAAGGCCACAATGCGTATGTACACAGTGCGGTAGTGCCTGTGAGCGATATCGCTTTAGTGTGTCCCAAACGAGCAAGATCACTGATGGATTACAGCAAAGACTAGTGAAAATCATAATATGTACATTTGTGCACTATTCATCTTTATTATTGTAATAAGTCTCCTTGCTGAGAAAAACCTTTCCATAGTGTTCTATGTAACAAATCATTTGTTTGGGGAATCGTCAATGGTTATCACATACTAAAAAATGGAGAGAAAATATTTATACCAATGTGTATAATAAAGAGTTAGAAATGCTAAAAACTGACTCAATAACTGAAATCTTCATTCGAATGTTCAGCTCAGCATTTTCATCTTGTTACAATATCTACCGCTGTTAGTGCCTGCAATGGGTGTGTCTTACCACTACAGTTATCCACAAACCAAAAAGAGTTAGTTTCATGCATCGCTGCATTAATCTCATTGTATTACTAGGATTCACAGTGAGAAGATCCATAAGATAAGTAGGCCTAGGCATGGGCGTACGGTGAATTTTTTTTTGGAAGGGGTTCAATTTAAAGTCGTCTCAGCACCATGTCGTTGAGCACATTGTGAATTAATCCTTTTTTTAAAATTCCTAAACAGTTGTATTATGATAATTAATAGACTATAATAAATTAATATACAGCTCAGTCTTTGAAACTGTTTTTGTTGAGATTTCTATTTCTCATTAAGCTAGATTCTATAAATAAAAACTTTTTTTTTTAAATTATCATAATACTGTATGGTGTATAGGGCACGTTTTAAAGTCATCTGTAAATCCACCGGTGGAAAAGTCCGATTAATGCCAATTACTTGATGTTAATTTTGTGATAAGCTCGTGAGTTCTGTTGGCTTTACAAACAGGTTGATGGATTTCAGCAGGAGTATTCAAGTTGTCTTTGGACAGATTCCGAAGGGATTTTTGTTTACTAGTGATACATCGCTATTATTAAGCTGAAAATCTACCAACACATTTTTTTTTTAAATTTGAATCTGAAATAAATTACGATAAATCTTTCATAATGCTTTGATATTTACGAAATTGTAAAATATGTAACAATCCAACCAGAGTTTTTTTGTATTCCGTTACATGATTTGTAATCTTCAAAATATTGCAGATATTTCGGGAGGGGTTTCAACCCCTGAACCCCCCTTTACCGTACGCCCATCGGCCTAGGTAATTTATAGAATGCATATTTCTTGAAAGACATCACTGTACATGATGTTATTCAGGTCATTTGTAGATAGCTTTTTCCGTTTGATTATAATCTTACGTTATCAGAGCTGTTGTTTTCTGTCAGTATGATGTCATTGTCATCACATTCTTCCCTTCTTCCATTGGTACATGACACTGGTTCTAAGGATTTCTTTCTGTAACCAGCCAATTGGTAACTTGTCCAGGCATCCAATGTGTCGTTTGTATTTCATCCGGTATTGAGTTGAAAATTTTCTGCAAAGTTTACCTGCAGTATTAATTGCCTATTGTGATTTTGAAATGTTCATCCTTTTTTGGTTGGACATCTTTAAAGCAAAAAGTTTAAATTCCGCTTACTAGAAAATAATCAATTTTTCTTTTTCTCCTTTCTCCTTGCTCTCCAAATTTTAATTCTTGTACTTCTCTGGATTTTTTCTATGTTTTCTCTCCACTTTTAAGTTTTAGGCATAATCCAGTAACAACTCCCCCCATCGTTGCGATATGGCTTCTTCTGGCATCCGGCTTGATGTATTTGTTTTCAACCGAGCCGGGTGACCAACTATGATTCTTGCAGCTCAGCCCTCTTCCTACTCCATTTGTTTTGCTAACCATGTACCTGATATTTCTTAAGAAACAAATTTTATTTTTAAAAAGAATGGTATTTATTACCTTTTGTTAAAAATCCAGTGGATCATGGAAGCACAGAGCTTGCTTGCTACGTTTCAACCTGTACCTCCAGGTCTTCTTCAGGCGAATACTGGATAACATCGGGTTAACAAATTTTGTACAGATAGTCTAAATAATGCATAATACTAACCACATAATTAATCGCGCGAAGCGGGGCGCAAATGCATTAGTTTTAGTAGCATATCGAATTGTGCGCATTTTGTTATGTAGATCACAGTTCTTCGCTAAATGACGTCACACAGGTAACGTCCAATCATGCGATCTGTACAATTAATATGGTAGAAATATTGCTACTTTTTGCCGTTTCATACTGTAAAAGAAAGCGTACTATTTAAAGCAGGCGGGTTGGACTAAATCACTCGTGAAGACAACATCTCTCTCGAGAATGATGTGTGTTGAAATCCGTGTGTTTTAAACTTTTTTATTTAGATAATCTCGTGTTAAAATATGGAGGGAGTTGATATAGGATTTACCAAATTTTACTTTTTTTATTTTACAATTTATCTTGCAATGAATGCGACTACTTCATAAATACACTGCAATGAAATATTACTTCCATTAAATTTTGAATTTATTTAATATTTATTTATTCTCAGTTTCTTTTTTAAATTATTCATCAGTAAGGTATGCTGATTACAGTAAGATCAGTTTTCAATTAATAGAATTTTATATGCCATAAATGTAAAAATACAATAGCCAACAAATGGTGCACCACTGTGAACGGATAGTTTGCTGCATAATATTTTTCTAGTTGAGAGGTTCAGATCTAGGTTCACCACAATCGTAAGTAACAAAATTAAAAAAAAAACAATTTAATGTCTCTTTAGACACCAGCAAATAATGTGGTCTGCTCAAATCTATGGATGCAATGAGGAGCAATCTATAAAAATCGGGCAACATCTAAAATAGAAAAAAAATTCTATTTTTTATTTTACCTTCAGGGGTCAGTCTTTGTCAGTTGTTACCGCTCTGACGGTGATTCAATTCAGTTCATTTATTTCATTCCAAAGACTATACAAAGCAGTATAGGAACAAGGAATATATATATATATATATATATATATATATGTACAATAAATATAGTAGAAGGAAGAACAGCTTATTACTTATTAATTAATACGCATTTGTTATAGAAGACACGGATCATAAAAAACACTCAAAGTGAATAAAATATAAGAAAAATTTAGTTTTATATTTGGTCTTAAAAAGGAACTATATTCTAAAATTGGTACTCCTGTAAACAATATAAGGCTTTATCAATAAGAAGATGTTTTAATTTTGTTTTGAAACTTTGTCCTTCTAGTTTTTTTTTATTTCTTTTGGTAATTTATTATAGAGAATTACACTTTTGATATATGGGTTACTTTCATTCCCTTGTTTATTTACCCGTAAAAATTATGCTTTGAGCTTCTGTCCCATTGATATGTCTTCTGTAAAGCATCTTTTTAACTGCTACCTAGTTGTGGTTGCAAGTCGTTACTTGGAGTGCATGGTCATCTCTCTCAATAGGCCATTCTGTACGGTACTGCTTAGTAGTTCAAAATGAAGCGCTGTTTTCCATGTTCCAAAGTGTGGTAGTAGGCTACATAAAAAGTATGCATCCGGACATACGATGTTGTGCAAATTGTGCAAGAAAGAACTTAAATTCTTTGCAAATGCTTCAGATTTAAGTGATCACTTAAAAAGAAGGCATCCAACAATTGCACAAGGATACTAGAAGAATTAGAAGACTATCCTGTACCCTCAGTTCCATCTGCTACATCGTCAGATGAACCTTCATTTTCTGATCAAGGTGTTCTGCAGGGACATCCACATCTGTTGACATAGGTGAGCCAAATTCAGTCAAAAGCAAGTGTCGTCCTCGTCAATTAGTGCTTAGCAGTGCAGCTCGTAACAAAGAACTGAGCAAGAAAGAAAAAATGAAATTAACAGATCTCTAATTCGAATGATTGCTAAAGTTTTCGAACCTCTTTCTATTATAGAAAGAAAATGTCTGATTCAATACACAAAATTATTAGAGCTCCGATATTACCCTCCTTACAGAAAGAAAGTGAGTAATATTTTGTTGGCTGTACACAATAAAGAAAAGAAAAGCTTGCAGGCAATTTTAGACATATCAGATTTCGTCGCCATCACAGATACTGTGTTGCATTCACATACAGTAACAGAGGGGACTTTAGGATCTTTCGTACTGACAACAGAGAAGTGGCTGAAAAGCACACGGGTGAAAACATGGCCAGGCAACTTTGTAGTATGGAAAATGGAGGACAGCATTGTTTGTATGGTAATTGACAATGGTACAAATATAGAAGGTGCTGGTGAGTGCTTGTCCCTGTGTAGTGCATACTTTAAACCTTCTTGTAAATGGTGCCGTAAATCTCAAATGAGGATCTATTAAAGAAGTGCAGATCTATAAGATCAAGTATTGCAGTGTCAGTAGATAAACTGAAAAGTGTGCAAAAAGAATTTGGTCTTCAGGAGCTAAAACTGAAGCAAGACATATCTACATATGTTGGATGTTATGGAGGGAGGCAAATAGAAATGAAGGAGCCTGTATCTGCTTCAGTAGTTTCACTACCAGGAGCCCAAAAAGGATTGGATGCTGGGAATGGGATGCTGTATCAGATTGTGAAGGATATAGCTTACTTACTCTACACTGTTAATTTCTGTCGTGCGTGGATTGCAGAGTGCACTAAGGGACAAAACTCCAGTAACTGAAATGGGGATCACACTAGAAACATAATTAAGAACCTGTGGTGGGACAGCTTAGCAGTTACGAACATAAGAAAGAAGTTGCTGCCGCCCCTGTGCTTCATCCCCGATTCAAAAAGGGAGGCTTTGGGCTAGACAGAAATTTTAAAATGGCGTCGCACTGGCTTAAAGGAGATCTGGAAGCATTGGTGAAGAAAATGAGTGTAGTGATTGAAGAAGTGGCGAGTGGTAGTGTGGTCAGTATCCCAAGTGAAAACTTGAACTGGAAGACTCCAGCTGAGTGTTTAGTAAGTTTTTTCCAGAGTTACACAATATGACGTTCCTGCAACATCAGTCTCTTCAGAGTGCATTTTTTTAAAACCGGCTTCAAAGTGAATGAAAGTTGGGCATGATTGTCTTCTTCAACAAAATCATGAACTGATTTTCACTATCCCTTTGAAACATATTACGATGTTTATTACCATATTATTATTATTTTAAAAGGGCTTTAATGATTTTCATAAAAATGTAAATTTTGAAACTTACAGCTGTGGGTATGGATGACACCAGAATGGCTAAACAAGTTTTTGATGCCAGAATGCAAGGAGGAAGACCACGTGGAAAGCCCAGAAGAACATGGAAAGAAGATGTAAAGGCAGCTGTGGAAGCTAGGGATGGAGAGTGGAGGAGCGTGAAGGGATTGGCCCAAGACAGAACTCGCTGGAGGACCCTCTGGAAAACATCAACATTGCAAGGTAGAAGAGGACTGACAAAGTAGAAGTAAAAGTAAGTAGCTGTGGGTAATAAAACAGTTAAATTAGTTTTTCTAGAAAAGTGACGGGTTAATTTACTTGATTTTTTCTTGTCTAAAGACTCAACAACTCTCCATTCATGAATGCAGCTGTGCACATGTGTAGTGGGTATCCCATGCAAATTACGTGCGTCCGACCCAAATTCAAAGTCGTGTGGAAATTCACCGAACTTTACGAAACTTAATTTTTCCTGAATTCGTGCTTCTGCTTGTACTGCACCAGGACCTTCTGATCCTGACTGCACTGTTACTTGCTTGGCGTCTCTATTCTCTACGCGTAAAGCTTTTGTTTGATCACCAGTCATGGCAGACCATGTGGAAAAGAAAGCATCTTCATTGTCTCAATGCGTAAATAAAGGCGAGAGAAGAAGTTATGACATGAACTTCAAAATTATGTTTTATGTGCAGCAAAATGTACTAATAAGATTTTTTTTTTTCTCGTAACTACCCTTCAAAAATTCAGAGTCGTCTTATATTCAAGGTCATCCTATTTTCGGGCCAATACGGTACTTCAAACAAAATTGACAGTAATTCATGTAGCCTACAAATTAAAGAAGGATCGCTTTTAATGCACGAAAATTAATGCTTATGAACTGAAATGTTCGTGTTGTTTCTTGTCTTCATTCCTTGTGTTAGAACAGTTACAACACTACCGTCAATATGCTATTGTAACAACAAAGGTATCTAACCCTTCTAAAGAATAATTTGAAATCGTCAGATTTAATTAGGTTTGGAGATGTTATTGAATCACAGATACAATAGTACTGGTGCTTAACAGCGTCTCGGTAATATGCTAACTAAACAAGACACTGCATATTCAACTTAACTGACTGAGATTTAGTTTATTTACTATTTATTGAATTGGAAATTTGAATCAACCTCAGTACTTTTTTCCTAAAAAAAAGACTTTAAGGGGTGCTCTCGCTTTTCACTTGATGGAACATTGGCAAACTTATCCACATACCGTATTTTACGGACTATAAGACACTCCAGACCATAAGACCCACCTTGATTTTAGGATGGAATTTTAAAGGAAAAGAGGATAATATACTTCATTGCATAAACAAATTATAACCTTGTACAATAGAATCGGTGTAAATCACTTCTAACTTAAAACCTGTGTCGTACGAAAATCTCTTTTGTACAGGTGGTATCGAGTAAATTTTAACAACTGAAGTGATTTCTCATTAAAGCCTGAAAATACTTTTACACCCTCTGACCCTCAATTCAGCATACTGTAAGTGTAACGGTACAAGGCTGTTTAGAGGTCATTGCCTTCATTTAAACCACCCGGCAGAGACAACTCCTTTCGTATAAAAGAACTCAACATTCCTTTCTTTTTGCATTGTACACCTGGCTTCCAGCTACCCTCATTATACAATTGTGACTGATGCACTGATGTACAGTTTGTGCCAAAATTTGTAAATACCTTTTCGTTTACAGCACCTTCTTTATAACTATGGAATTCCTACAATATTTACCATAAATTTAATTTTAGTGTACTTCAGACCATTAGATGCATCCAACTTTCAAGGCTCTGTTTTTTTCAAGTAAAAAAGTGCATCTTGTGGTCCGTAAAATACGGTACTTAAAATGAAACTGGTATTGCAGCTTACATAAGGTTATATGATTTTAAAAACTTGAGTTGGACTCAGTTTGTACACATCAATTCTACCCATAAGCAGCAATTTAGTCTGTAATACTTTCATGGGGTTTCTTGCACCTTTCACCTAATGCAAATAACTCAGGTTCGAGTTCCCTAGCCCTAAATAACCCCTCAGAGTGAGTTTTTGTCCAAATCATTCAGTTCTTTTCTTTTTACTTTCTCGCATATACGTAGTGATTGTGACAAAAATCCGAAGTGGAGATAACATCGGGAGAGCATGTTTCATGAAGCCTAGAAACCGAAAAAAGTATTTTTGGAATGACGTCTGTCCGTGGCCAACGGTTCATTGTATTTACTTCATTTTTTGAATTAAGGACTTTTTCGAAATTTTGTCGAACCGCCCAGATATTTAGTTTTACAACTAAAATATTAAGGGGACTTTTCATGAAAACTTTTTTAAAAATTTTGGTTTTTGAAAAATTGGCTCTAACGATTTTAATAAAAATATAAAATTGAAAACTCTTATCTATGACTAATCAAATGGCTATATCTGTATTTCTGCAAAAATGACTTATGGGGTACTTCACTCGTATTTTTCAATTTTTTCAATTTTTCTAGATTATATCCATTACAGTAGGCGATACATGAAAACCTACCATAGTAAAGTTGTAGAGAAAATTAAAATGAACATTTTTTGTTTAACACATTTCTTTGTACATGTAATAGATATCAAGATAAAAACGAAATAAGGTCAACTTAAATGCGAATTTCAGAACAACATGTCAATTGAAATATGAATGACATTTTGTTGCCCCTAGTAACAACAAAACTATAGGCCTAATGCACTTATTGTTGTGAAATGCAATCAGTTTAGCTCAGTCGCAATGAACACACTAAAACCAATTACAGCGAGGTGGTAGGCCTATGGGCTAACAGGGAAGAGGACTGAGTTCAAATCAGACCTCGTGGCCGCCCAAATTGACTTGGGTTTTTCATGGTTTCCTCGTTCACAAAAGCAAACGCCATTTTTGTAGGATTTGCTTATTTTCCATAACTCATCGCCGCTATGTCACTGGATATTATAATCGTTTAAACTGAATATCACATAAGAAGACATCATTAAACAATAGAAACAGATGACGCGAATGAGTTGTTACCATAGACTTATGGTTCACAGAAACGTTACATGACCTACAATGCAGTTAAAGCGTGCAATATAACCCAAGTAGTAGTAGGAGTAGGACCGCCGGCGTGGTCTTGTGGTTAGCGTCAGATCCGTCGGCCCAGGTTCGATCCCCGGTACATCCTTGGATTTTTCTGAGGTAGGGAGGTCTGGTAGGGGTGCACTCAGCCTCGTGATTCAAATTGAGGAGCTACTTGATAGAGAAGTAGCAGCTCCGGTCATGGAAACCACCATTAACGGCCGTGGGAGTCGGCATGCTGACCACATGCCCCCAATCCTGCCATCTGCCTGTGGTAGATGACGCAGCAGTCGGTTGGTAGGCCAAATCCCTCCAGGGATGGAGTGCCACAGAGTTTAGTTTTAGTTTTAGTGGTAGTAGTAGCAAAATTCAAATATAAGTCGCCTCTTAAGCTCCGTCCATTCGATATTCACATTTGCATGGACTGTGTGATGTATTTTGTTTCTGAGCAAAGCAGAGTGACCAACTGTCCTTGTATATTGTCGCAAGTGCCTTGTATCCACCTCTACAATTAGCTAAATAATGCATAACACTAACCACATAGTTAAGTGCGCGAAGCGGAGGCGGCAGCCGTAGCGAAGCGCCCTTGCATTTTCGAATAATGTACGATACACTCTATAAAATGGGGCATATTATATCTCCCGCAAGGTTTGTCAGCCTGTCACCTCTCGTCTAGTGGTGTGACGTCATACCTCCAACGTCCAATCACGAGTTTCTTCATAATACGAGGACAGAAGAATTCGCTAAATCGTGGTAGAAAAGAAACTGCATCGGTGAGGGTGGGTTGGGTGGGACCGATTCATCCCAAGGTGTGACTTATGTTTGTATTTTCCCGTAGTAGTAGTAGTAGTCAGGGGCGGCTGGTGTTAATGTGCTACTGTGCTATAGCACACTGTTCATTTCGTTAAATAAAATATTGTTGATTACTTAAACAAAAATTCCCAAAATTCTGTTAAAAATACTTTTATAAAATTTCGATCATCTTAGATTTTCAACCGCTGTACAATATGCGATATCCATCACAACGTCGGGCGGTCAGCTTGAGTTGCTAAGCATTATACTGCAGTGTGCTCTGTCCCCCAGTAGCGCTGGTCTCCTTGATGACGAAAGCGTGGAAAGTGCCCTGAGGCAAAGTGTAAATTTGTCGCTGTTAGCATGGAAACCGCCTCGTTGGAGCTATTCGTGGGATAGAACCCGGCCCCCTATAGGTATGCTACATGCCGCACAAGAAACTGGCTGGTTCGGGGTGAGGGTTGACGACCTCTTGTTTGGTATGGTTGGGGGTGGATATTTTGAAGGCTGTTTTGCAAGTCTATAGGGACAGTCCTTGTTAACACATCTTATTGATGGCGGCTTTTCTTGACGTGCAGTTTTAATAGAGTTCAAATCCGTGGCTTGGCATTAAATTTATGAAAATATGAGAACTAAATATATACTTAATATTAGCCTCATAGATTTGTTTGCTGAATTCAATGAGTACATATAAATACATAAATACATAATAATAATGTAAATACATAAATACGTGCAAAGCTAAAATTCAGGTTCCATTCCCGCCCAAGATAAATTTTCCTCCATAGATTATACAGTGGAGTTGAATTGCGAAAACTTTAACAATTACCTACGAAAGAAGAAACTGAATGCTGAAAACTACTCATAATTATTGTAAAAAAATATTATTTAATTGCAGTATAAGGATTAATTTTTAGCGCCTAGGAAAGTGAATTTAACGAGCACGTTAACTCAACGCCTGACGAAGAGTAAGTTAGTACAATCTTATGTCTGGGGGACAGGACATTGTGACCAGACACCCTCTTAATTCTCAAACTGCATTCTGTTTCTGTGCAAAGTGCGACAGATAGAACCGACAGTGGAACAAGTACTTGGTATATTTCGTGGTGCGTGTGTGTTCATATTCAGAATTATTGCTGTGAATGTGAAGAATGAATACAGTAGATAGTTTAATAACTTATCTATTTTCTAGGAGTAAGGAAGAAAAAATCGAGATAAAACAATTAGGAAGGTCAACACCCGAGATGATTATGATTAAAAAAGCGAAAAGGGCGGTGTATGAAAACAGTTGGATATGAGGTTGTGAAATTAGTAATGCTCTCTTCTCTTTTCCTTGCCTTATATTTGGTGATTCCGATTCCTGGAGTACAACGGGATTAACGGATTTAGGACACCTTAGTACGTTGACAAAACAGCATGAAGATAACATTTGGCACATGCATATTGTATTAAATATTAGTTCTCTAGGCAGTGTGAATACTGGAGCACAGTCAAGCCAGGTACATATCACGACGAAAAATTGAAACACAACCAACAAGTGGAAAAAAAAAAGGTACGTACTTCAAAAAATTATTGATTGCATTAAGTCCTGTGGGGCTTTTGAACTTGCTTTGAGAGGCCACGACGAAACCGAACAATCTGAAAATCCTTGCATCTTCTTAGGACTGATAGATTTCGTTTCGAATTTGGACACTGCTGTGCGGGAACACATGGAATTGCATGGACATCATTTTTCGAAATAGGTGAATGGCATGTGACGTTTTATTTTTTGCATGTTCATACTGTAGCACACACAATGTTTTTGTCACTGGCCGCCACTGGTAGTAGTACTAATAATATGCAGTTTTACTGCCATTGACCATTATTATTATTGTTATTATTATTACAGAGTAAAAGCATTGGACATAAAGATCGACCCTGATGCTTTCCGTTCTAGATACTTGTCAGTTTTATGAAAATGTAATAAGTAAATTTAATTGTCTCTTTAATTTACTTTTTTCTGTACTAGCCTTTAACACGTATATGCGAGAAAGTTTGTGCAACATATTTTTGCACCATTTATTTTTGGCTGCTATGGCAACTATTCTCGCAATTGAATACACAGAAAAATAAGTTCAAATAATATATTAGATATGTGTCATATGGTAAATGTAAACGGCAAGTAAACACTTTGCGACCCGAGCGGCTCCCCTTTCCATCGGCCTGGTCGCCTTCTCCGCCAGCTTGCCTGCGTGCTCGCCTCCCCTACACCTACCACGCATCATCCCGCGCGCATATAGCTCATGCCGGCCGCTACTAAGCGCCGGTAATACAGCTTCCTGTGTTAAGCCGCGGCTTACTCTAACCCTTGCACCAACGCCAACATATTATTTCAGTATTATAAAAAACAATATTTAACAACAAAACAGGACCCTTGCACCATAAATAATATTTCACAATTTTTAAAAACTATTATAAAACACAAAATAAAATTTCACGAATTATAGAAAATGTTGAACAATTAAAAAATACCCTTGTACCAAACATCTCCCCATCATATTTCACGATCTTTAAACAGATAAAATAATACAGTGCCTTTTTTTTTACTCGTGGCCGGGCGGTCGGCTGGAGGTAGCTGCGAGCCCACAGTGCTTCTCGCCGTTCTTGGCTCCCGCCTTTCTCCCCGTCAGTGCACACACACAGCACACCAAACACCAATTTTCTGGTCATGCAATGGCATTTCGTGTACAATATCGGGTTTTTCTGCACTCCAGTATCTGTTGTTTTGTGTCGATACATGACCATGTAAATGAAACCATGCTTCGTCTGTGAAAAAAAATTAACTTTGGGTCCATAGAGCCATCATTAACTTTACCCAACACCCAATTGCAGAAATTTACTCTACTCACAGTATCACATGGTTGCAGTTCCTGAACTATGGTTATCTTATATGGTTTTAATTTCATAAGTTTAGTGAATTTCGAAGACGAGAATAATTGTGAAACCCCCGTTTCCTGTGATAACCTACTCAGAGATTTTCTTGTCCTATCTCATCGAGTTTTTTCTCTGTAAGCACACGGCGAATTTTTTTTAATTTTTTTTATTTGTTATCAAGAACAGAACCCGTTTCTCTGAATCTGTTTACATGTTTACGAACTGCCTCTCTGTGAGGCACAGGGATACCAGGGAATCTGTCTACAAATAGCCGTGTCACTTCTCTACAGAACTCTGTTTGCACATAGGAATCATACATGAATATGCGGTGTGCTAAAGTATACACACTTCTTGGCATTATAACAGAACTATCACAATTTAACCACAAAGAACAAAACAAGAACCTCCGCTAGCAACGACCGCACATGCACTGAAGGGGAGAAAGGCGGGAGCCAGGAACGGTGAGAAGCACTGTGGGCTCGCAGCTACCTCCAGCCGACCGCCCGGCCACGAGTAAAAAAAAAGGCACTGTATTTCACAATAACAAAATACCCTTGCAACACCAACAAACATAATATTTCACAAATTATAAAAAAATAATAATTCACGATAAAAAAAAATACAAAATGCCAAAAACCCTTGCAACAAACATAATATTTCATGCCAACAGGATATTTCACAATTTTATATATATATATAAAAAAATCGAAATTTACATAATATTTCCCAATTTTAAAAAACGCCGTGTTATGACATAAAACATGGCTTAAATGATGCAGAAAAATTCCCTTGCACCAACACTACTCTTTTCATAACAAACAAACCATCTCAAAATTAGAAAACCCGATTCTTGCGTTAACACTCGCTAACGCAATAGATAACTAAAATATATCGGAACTTCCTTCACTGCTCAACTGACCTTCGTGGCGTAATGGATAAGTCTCTTGGCTACGATGCTAAGGGTCATGCGTTCGATCCCCGTTCGATCCAAAATTTAATGTTAGGAATAGGTCTCGAATAGGTAGGTGAGGTGAGAGGAAGAGAGGAAAGAGACGGGAAAGGAAGAGAAGAAGAGAATAAAGGAGAAATAAATTATTTTTCTCTTTCACCATTTCCTTACTAGATGTCGCCACCGTCGCTACTCTCCTAGTAGTTCTAATGCCGCCGCTAGGTTTCTCCCGACTGTATTAAAGAATCTCCCCACCCAAAACCCCTACTTTCCTCGCTGTCCCGTTAAGAGAGTAGTGGTGTGGGGCTCGGTCGGGTCGTAATGTGTTTTTTTCCCATGTAAACATCCATGTAACTTAAATGTAGACTGTAGTTTTGTGCGAATCAGCATTACCCAAATGCATTCCATTTAGTTATGATCCATATTAAACTTGTTGGTGTGTTGTTCAGTGGACAAAATGACAATTATTTTTGTAAACATATATTGTTTATGTTAAAGTTGAGTTGGTTCAGATGTGTTAAACACATTTATATTCAGTGCTTATTTTCTGGGGGTACGCATAGCGGTTAACGATTTGTCCAGTTTCAAATAGGATAAAATCAATAATTTCCACAATTTGAAATCTATAGAAATATCTCCAAATAAAATAACGAAAGTGATCACATGTATCGTTTGTATTAAAACAGCTATTTTTAGTTTATTATCTATGATTCTCGAGAGGTGGGGCCTGACATTAGTGCTGCAATCCAGACCTAGTTGGGGATTTAATTACTCCATACTGAAAATTATTTATCGCAGAGCGATTGAGCCTCTTCTTTTATATTGTGTTGCTACCTATGAATATATTTTACATAAAAAATGGGCTCAGAAAAAATTACAACAAATACAAAGAGGATTTCTTCTACGAATGATAAGAGGTTATCGTACAATTTCTACTGATGCTGCACAAATTATAGCTGCCATAGAGCCCTTATATTTGAGTGGTCTCTTCTTGGCTAGTATAAATAATATTAAGAGAGGTCGAAAGATCCCCAATATTGTCTCCCATTTACAACTACAAGCACCGGTGCATTGGAGTTTACTTGGCCATCCAGCACATTATAACACCAGTTTCATGCAATTGTGTTCTGAACTTATAGACCAACATTCTTACTACATTTATACAGATGGGTCACGTTACATTGATTGTGAAACTCAAGAAGTTATGGTGGGATGTGCTTTTGTGGTTTATGATAATAGTGTTTCTGAAATTTATTCTGCTTTGTATAAACTATCGTCACACTGTTCTGTGTTTCAAGCAGTGGCGGATCGTGGGTGTAGGAACAGGGTGTTGCACTATTTTACGGTAATTATAATTCCTTTATTGCAACCAATGGCCATAGTATGATGAATAGAGCTCTGATGGAATATGTGGCAGGGGAAACAGAAGTACCCCAAGAAAACCTGCCCCGACCCCATTTTGTCCACCACAAATTCCACATGGATCCACCAAGATTCGATCCCGGGTCCCAGCAGTGGAAGGCGAGCAATGTAACCACTCAGTCGTGGGGGGGGGGGTGGTTTTACAGGAATTAAATACATAACCTGATAATATATAAATAGTCGCTTTGGTCGTTCGGGGCTAATCCTTCAAACTCCCAGTGGGGCTCTGCCTCTCTGTGTGGTTCTAAGAAAAAGTTTTTTTTTTTAACTGACACTTTATAGAAGAGATACATTAATTGCATTTAGACTGCCGTAGCCCATAATAACTACTTAGCCATACTAAACCTTAAAAAAAACTGTGGAACGACTTTAAGATTTTTCTGGGATAAACATTTAAAATTTAGAACATTCTGGAATTTTCTCGTCGGTTACACGCTAAATAGCTACAAGTCTGTCAAATTTCAGATTTCTAGCTCATGGGTAAGTGGTTAAACATTAGGTTGGGTTCGTTCCCCGGTACTTAATCGAATTTTTCTGAAGTAGGGAGGTCTGGAATGGGGTGTACTCAGCCTCCTGATACAAATTGAGGAGATACTTGATTGAGAAGTAGGATGTCGGATAGTAGGCCTAGTCCCTCTAGGGATGTAGAGCCAAGGAGTTTAGTTTAGTGTCTAATAGATAGATGAAATTATCAATATAGGTTTCGCCACAAAGTGACTACATTGGCAATTAGCATCTGTGAGGGACTTCATAGTTCATAGCTCGCGCCCTAACTTGCTTGCAGACAGCAGCCGATGCGACGTGCTCTAGCGGTTGTTCGTAGAGGAAAGCGACGACGAAAACCTTTAAACCCCGGGCGGGTTACCACCAAGTCAAGCCTCTCGCACCCGTTACTAGCCGGCAAGAAGAGGCAGCAAGTCGTGGCTTTTCTAATGCAACGACCCCGCGCATTTAAATGTTTAAATGATTTAAAATTGTTAAATATCGCGTGAAGCGTGTTTATAGATAATAAAAACCTATCACAAGGACGATTTCGAAGTAGTTTAATAGTAGGCATATACAGTACTATAATAAAAAAAATCAAAATATTCTTTACATTAAAAACTGGTCGTTGTGCAACACTGCAACATGATCAGAGGCCGCCACTGGTTTCAAGCGGAATTGTTCGCCATAAAAGAAGCTTTTAAATGGTGTACTGATGGTAGCAATAGTGCTTTCATAAACAGTGACTCACAATCGGCTTTACAAGCCATAAATGATAAACAGTGATGGGAAGTAATTGAGTAAAAGTAATCGGATTACAGTAACGATTCCTTTTTTGGTCCCATTTACTTGTAATCGTTACTTTTTAAAAAATGTAATTTTTACTGGTAATTTACTTCTGGAAATAAAATTGTAATGGTTACTTTTGAGTAATCGTTACATTTTACTAATCGAAAAGTATTGAATTGAGAATTTGGCAATGTTGCTTTTTTATACTCGCTGATAGTCGGTGCAGCAGGGGTGAACTTTGCGTTCTTTTTAAAGCAAACGTAAAGCGCTCTACAGCTGTTCCAGCATTGCTGTATGGTCGCTGCAGCGGTGGTGAAGCGAAGTCAGATCTGGCTTTACAGGTTTTGCTGCATGGGCTATCAGCCGTTCTTTTTTACACTTTAGTTTGCTGCGGCGAAACTGTAGCGATTGAAAGCAGTGACGCGACATTCGACATGGCAAGTCAGCATTTCTGTGGGAAAACGTGGCAACGCGACATCAGCTGAGATGAGCGGAAGTCAAAAGTATTTTGTGTGTGTTTGTGTGTGTTTTTTTTAAATGGCGACCACAGTCAGAGCAATTTACGGGGAGCGATACTACATTTAATTAGATTTCTGTATGGTTTCCATTTATTTCAAGACATGTTCAAGAAATTAAAATTGCTGTTCTCAGCCTATAAAATTTATTTATATCCCTTTCTTTGAAAAGAAGGTTATGTGTTCCACATTATAAAACTAAGCTCAAACTAACCTCAACTTCAAAGTTAATTACCGAGCATTAGAGGCTCTGTTGAAAATACTGCTTCTGGCATTGAAAATTAATTTATGCTGTATGAGGACCAGTGATTTACAACAAGGTGACATTCACATATAATTCTGATAATAGGATTCTGGATCCCGGTATTTGTCTTTTTCTAATTTGATCAAATCTAATCTATTGTGATACTGCAATATTACGCCGCGTGTTGCGGGGTTTCACAATTGTAAATGTCACTTTATGGGTTTTGCTATATGAACTTGTCATGGCCTTCTTTTTAACCCCAGTGAAGCTGAAGCGATTTACAGATTCGGTTTAAAATCGAACGAAAAATGCACCCTATGTTTGTTTTTTCTCAAAACTTTTTGAGTTAAAATGTTTTCAGTAAGAACATTTCTTATTTAAGTATATTTTGAAATTTGCTTCTCATTCTCAATTGCTATAGGCTAACGCCGTCACAACTAATATCCAGGTTTTACAAAACTTACTCAATGTGTATGGAAATATTGGTATTCATCTGTTTTGTTTGATTGGTCATTAATAATTTTAGACTTTGCAACGTCCCAAGCAACTTTATTAGCTGAATGGCCCAATAGTTTCTGCCCTTGTGCCCCCCCAAAAGAAAAAGAATTAGGTACCGGTACTGCCATTTTATAAAGTAATTGTAATTGTAATTTTACTGATTACTTTCTGTGCCCCCCAAAAAAGAAGGAATTTTTAGGTACTGCCATTTTGTAAAGTAATTGTAATTGTAATTGTAATTGTAATTGTAATTTTACTGATTACTTCTTCAAAAAGTAATTTGTATTTGTAATTAAGTAACATTTTTCTCAAGTACCGTAATTGTAATTCAGCCCAATTACTATTTTTTTGTAATTTTCCCATCACTGATGATAAATATAATAAGGATGCACTAGCCACAGACATTAGACATGCACTAAATACAAGCACAATTCATATTTGTTTAACCTGGGTCCGAGGTCACATGGGAAATTTAGGAAATGAGAAAGCAGATGAATTAGCTAAGCTAGGTGCTTCTTCAAATGTTAAAACTTCTTATAGTTTATGCCCTATATCCTTCATTAAGAAAACATTAAGAGAACATATGCACAGCCAATGGGATCGGATTTGGCAAGAAACGAATAACGGCAGCACAACGAAAGATTTGTTTTTCCCAAGAGTGCATGATAGAATAGCTTGTACACTTTTGATTCCGGATTATATTATGACTCAATTCTTAACAGGGCATGGGAAATTTAGTGAATGCTTACATAGATTTAAAATTTCTACCTCTGCAAATTGTAAATGTAAAGAGGAAAGCCAATCAGTTCGGCACCTCTTATTTCATTGTCCATTATTTACACATGAACTTTATCAGTTAATATTATATTTAAATTTTCTAAATTTTGACTTTACTACACCAATCTACCGTCTCTTCTTAAATAAGCAAAGTTATAAAGTTGTTTTAAGTTTCATGAATAGTGTTTTTGCAAAATTGTAATATATATATATATATAATATATATGTAGTTTACTGTATACTCTGTATATATGTTTAATCTATAACCCTAATATGCCATCTGGTAAAGTAGGGTTCTGTATTTTTGGAAATTCAATAATAATAATAATAATAATAATAATAATAATAGTGCTGCAATCGGGAAAACAAGGGAGCACTACAGCACTGTTGCAATGGGTAGCCATGACTATGATGTTCAACATTAGCACTTGCTCAAGGGTTTGTTGTAGTCCTTTCCTCTTGTCTTCGAATTGCATTTATTTGGATTAATGCTGCCTCACAAAAGTCATTCTGTCTCTGGCTGTTCTGCAGTTTTTTAATGTGTTAAGTCTCTATATATATAAGAGGCTTTGTCCTGACTGACTGAGAGGAATCAATGTAGACCCTAAACTATAATAGGTAGAGACTTGGAATTTTGACAGTACCTTTGTTTCATAATATAAGTGCTCACTAAGAAAAGATTTTACAAAATTTTGATTTTAAATGCCAAAAATCAAATGTTTCTGAGAATGCTTAATCCCTTTTTACACAGAATTATCAAATCCAAATTACAGTTCACTTTTCAACAGTATTGTTGGCAGTCTTCACATAAGGCTTTGGAAATAAATGAAACGAGACTTGACAAATTAGAGAACTATCAATATAATCCATGTTATAAATAAATATTAAAGAATGAAATCCACAAAAATAGTGCAGTCACATAACTTTCTCTACCCTGGACATAGAAAAAACAGTACGAGGTGTAGTAATATGTATATTATTATATCGCATGGTAACATGAGAGTGAGAAATAAAATATTCTGCAAAGACAATACAATTTTATGTTACCGGAATTTATGTTTCTTCTTATTTACCCCTCCCAGGCTTGCTGTGTACAAGTGAGGTACACCTGTATGAGCCATAAAAAGCTATACCAAGCGCTTTGTGAGGGAATAGTTTGAGTGTGGTAAGTCATTCTTCCTATTTCAAATTCTAAATACCTATGTAATGACTAGGGACCGGATTTTTAGGTTTTTAAAAACACTGTTTTAGGTTTTCCATTAGGTGAAATAGTTTTTTTTTTTAGGTTTTTTGTCCAAAATATCGTTTTCGGGTAGAATAATTGGTTTAATGAATTTGAATGTGCTACATAGTATTCAATACATAATACTTGCAAATTTTAACTTAACAAAATAGACTTAAATTTGTGTAAACTTGCTTTAGGGCAATATTACACAATTGAAGAAAGAAAGCATAAACAATCAAATGATGCAGTGAAAATAAGATTGCCTCACATTTCCTGGTTACAGTATATCACTAAATATCTTTCAAGATTCTCAACTGTGAGTTGTATTGAATGACAACGTCTGTCATATACAGAGCAGACGTAGAAACCCGCGGAGTGCAACGTCATAAAATGACCTCAGAAAAAGAAAAAGAAGATGAAATTCAGGTCATCGCCAATCTACTGCCGTAATAAACTCGATTTCATTTGTTTTGGCATAATTAACACGTCTTCTTAAGACTCACAGTGTGACCACTCAGTATGAGTAATAGGGAAGTACTAAAGGCAAACAAGCGCTTTAAAACACAGAAATCTGTATCCTTGTTCATACACGGAAACAATAGTTGTTCTTACGAATATTTTAAAAGGAATACGCCGGTACTCTTACACTTCCTCCCTTGATGCTATCCATCCTAGACGACAATGGGTTGAACGAAACGCTGGTGGCATTAATTTCAACCCAACAAAAATTGTCTCTGCAAAATATCGATTTCTCAACTGACAAACAAAAAAGAAAGAAAAAAAAAAGTAGCCTAAATTAGATAATTTAGGTTTTATATCTCGTTTAGGTATATTTAGGTTTTTATACCCTATTTAGGTACTTTTAGGTGCCACAGAATTAATGTGGGTGAATCCTATGGACATGAATCGAAAAAGAGTATGAGCGCTTTTTGTTTTGGTAGTAAGGGAAAAAATAGGTAAAAACCTAAGAATCCGGTCCCTAGTAATGACCCATAATTTAAAAATCGAAAGTTCTTCATAAGATAATTTCCAATTAAAAAAAAAAAAAACTGGCGACGCCGGGCTTTTTAAGCTAATTATAGTTATGTCATTTGATCAGCAATAATATCATGCACCTTTATGAGTGCACGAATGGACTCTAAATATAAATGACTATAAGTTGCATTCCCTTTTGTGTTTGTGAAAAGTACAAGAAACCCTGTGAGTGTATCATAGACGAAATTGCAGTTTACAGGTAGAATTGACTTGTATAAGCTGACTCCACCTCAGAGTTCTTAAAGTAATATAACGTTATCCATATTGTGTGCGATTCCACTTTTGTGTAAGTTTGGGTAAATTTGGCAAAGTTCCATCAGGTCAAACCCCTTAAATTTTTTCAAAAAAGAGCATTGTTTACTGTCAGTTTGTGAAGTGGATACATAACCTATAATGTATAACATGTATGTTTCTTCCTTATTTTAGATGCCAAGACAGTTCTTTGTGCTGAGTTGTCTCACAACGTAGCCTGCCACAGAAATCTTCTGCTGGATGAAATGGACAAATCATCAAGTGTAGTGCTTGTCTGCTCTCCTCAAGATATTGAAAAGTGAGTAAAAAATGTTTTAAATATTTTAACATTCATTAAACATATTTTCAAATCAAGTTTTTTTAAAGTTTAAAAATTGTGATGGATTTAAAAATGGAGTGTGAAATGTTTTAAAATTAAAAGTTTAGAATCTAAAATATTTAAAGTACTGTGTCTAAAATTTAGTTTGTTTCAGCATTTATATATTAAAACTTGTTAAACATTATAAATTTTACCATTAAAAAAATTATTAACCCTTTCCGAGTTGAACACTATAGACTTAGCCTATATAAGCAATCTTCAAGTAACATTTCAGTGGAATAGCTCGTTTGCTCCAATCGTATATATCATATTTTACAATAATCAGGACCTGGATTTTGATGACATTCATCTTTTAACTGGAACATCACGGACATTGCCCACTAATGCAAATATTCTGATCATGACTCCTAGATTATAAAAATTGTAATTTTTAGGGTCATTTCTCGCCATTTTTTCCCTTTTTGTTTTATTTTAGGTATTTTTTTTAGAATTCAATGTCATTTAGTCATTTTTTGGCCATTTTGGTCTTTTTTTATATATCATTTTTTTGAGAATTTTTTAAAACATAAAGCCAATATTTTTAGGTAGATCTTGAAGAAACCTTTTTATTAAATTGCAGTAATGTATCTTTGTATTTTTTTGTTTTTACTATTTCGTATGTATAAATTGTCTTTTGTCACAGATATTGTAATATCAAAATACATTTTTGTGTTCAACAGTTCATTCTTAGGAAATGAAATTCTTTATAATCACACAAGCGACACTGAGAGTCCGAGATATTTTAATATTGTTTTAGCAATAGTACTGCGACTGGTTAATTTATACATTATTTCGCACAATTGCGATTGCGAGATTTTTCAGTATTATTTTCTGCAGCTAATTTGTTTAAGCTTAAGTTGGCTTAATTAATAAAATAAAAACAAATATCTATATTAATAAAAATGAATTTATAAAAGGGTTGTTGCCGCATCACTTGAGAACGGCTCGACCGATTTGGCTGATTTTTGTTTTGTTGTGATCGTAATTGTCTGGAGAAGGTTTGTATGAAAGAAAATTTTTGGAAAATCCACGGGGAAAGTCGGAAATGTGATGAAATGAGGCAAAGTTAGACAAAGTTAGAGAGTTCTGCTGTCAATTGTTTACATAAAAAAAATTGAAGTGTGACAAAAGAAGTGTGACATTCACAGTTTGAGAGTTCCACTTTCACATGTTTTCATAACAAAACATACCTCCAACTGTGGATAAACTTTTTTGTGCTGTCAATGAGGACTCCGACCTACCTAATTTTAAAAGAACAACAATTTATAAGTTATTGTTGGACATTGGAATGAAATATGTGAAAAGAAGTGAGGTTAATGTTATAGTAGATCGTGATGATATTGTACTTTGGAGAAGACGATATCTTAGAGCTGTACGGCAATACCGAGCAGAGGGTCGAAAGTTTTATTACTTAGGCGAGACATGGGTAAATGCAGGACACACCACCCCTAAAATTTGGCATGACACTACTGTTGAATCAAAGGAAAAAGCTTTTAGGGCAGGATTAAGTCAAGGTTTAAAAAATCCTATGGGTAAGGGGAAACGCCTAATAGTTACGCATATAGGTAGTGAAACAGGCTTCGTAGATGGGGGTTGCTCATTTTTGAGTAAAAGAAAACAGGTGAGTACCACGAAGACATGAATGGAGAGGTATTCCGTAACTGGTTTGCTAATGTTTTGCCGAAACTTGAACCCAACAGTTTAATAGTTATGGACAATGCATCATACCACAGTGTGAAACTCTATCGGCGTCCAAATACTTCTTGGCATAAACAAGATATTGTGGAATGTCTACAAGAAAAGAATGTAACATTTAATGATAAAAGTGTTAAGGCAGAGTTAGTGATCTTAGCACAGGAATTCGCGGACAAAGATGAAAATAAATATGTGGTTGATGATATGGCAAATAAAGCGGGCCATCAAGTACTGAGGTTGCCCCCTTATCATAGCAATTTGAATCCAAATGAACTGGTATGGAGTTTTATCAAAGGGTTTGTGGCCAGAAATAACAAAACTTTTAAATTATGCGATGTTAGGAAACGGTTTGACAGAGCAGTATTGATGGTGACGCCAGAAATGTGGCAAAAGGAAATCAAGCATGTAGTGGCTATATCTAGCGTTTTCTGAGGAAATAGTTTAAGTGTGATAAGTCGTTCTTCCTCATTTCAAGTTCTATGTAGGCCTACAAATTGAAAGTCCTTCATAAGTTAATTTCAAATTACAAAATAAAAAGCCGGGCGACGCCGGGCCTTTTAAGCTAGTAAAATATAAATATAGAAAATTGTCTTTTCTTCCCTTCTATACAAAAAAGCTCTGTGAATGTCCGCAAATGCTATAGAGAAATCTATATTAATAAAAGGAAGTGTCTGTCTTTCTGTCTGTCCGTCCGCGATGCCCAGCGAAATCTACTAAACGCAGAGGTGTGAAATTTTAAACATAGGTGGACTGAAGGGTCGGAAAATGCACCTCGAAGCCGGAATTTTAATTTTCGCTTTCGTTCGTGAGTTATGAGTGAAAAACAGGCAGAAAACGTGCATTTTTTTCTTTTTCGAAGCATTAGTTTTCAGGAATACATTTCAATGTCAAATCAATTACAGTTGGCTTTGGCTTTTTTTGGCATACCTTGGAAATAAAAGCATCGCGAGCGCTTGAATGTCGTAAGCCCACGCTCTCGATTTACCCCTACCACGGCTAATGAAGTTTCACTTCAAAAGAAAACTAGGAAACCTATGTGGAAAAGTGAAAGAGAGGTCTGTAGATTGAGATTTCAGTATGCCCCTCATATTAGTTAACATTGCATTGATTCTAACTAATTTGTTAAATTGTTAATACATGCTTTCCTAAGAGCATCGGTAAAAGTAGGCACAAAGAATGAGAAATATTCCTGTACAATACATTTAAATCTTCCAATGATACTAGTATTTGTTTTGCCTCGTTTAGTAAGGTTTTCAAATCCCCCGGATAATGTTCATGCAATTCTTGTATCAAGCATTCTCTGAGGACAGGCGTATTCAGCTCTTTTGCTGTAAACTAAATTGCTTTTACTTTAAGTATTCACCGGTGTTTGGGACTGGCTCGTGAGAGGACCAATGCTAGGGATTGGACGATAATATCCGTGAGATGGATAAATGTAGGATAGCTTAATAAGGTAGCTTCATGTAAGTATGAAACAATGTACATGTGAGAAGTATAAGATTTCGGAGGACCATTTAGAGCAAGAAGGGACTATATCACGAGGTCACTGGGTACAGAGATCAAAGGAAACATATTGGTTAAACAATCTAGAATGTAATGAAATACTTGCATTTTATTAATACTTGTAACCACTCGAAGAAATAATAGGTGAACACTGAATAATAATTGAATAAACACGTTGAAACAATGAATTGGATTTTGGCGCGAACCAGATTGCACCACTGAAGGTAATTTAGTAAATTTTGTAATTTACTAATGAATTATATATCAATTTGACGGTAATAAAAATTGCTGTAGAATGTATGTATTTTAAGTTATTAGCACTTGATTGCTCACGTTTTATAGCTTCTTGGTGAGTGATGACGTCACACGCTATGTGCTTACGTAGAACCAATAAATGAATCTAATGAACTTATAATACGGCGAATAAGTAAATTATGTATAAGTAATTTACTTGAAATTAATAAAACTTATGAGGAAGTTTTATTCCAATGATTTCTAGTAATAATACAAAGAGCGCGAACTGGCTTTTGTTACTAGAACCGGAGCAGTGTCAGACCGTGACTTGATCGTGTAACTGCAGGCTTAATACTGAATATACTGTAACTAGTAGAAATTACTTAATATCACACGATAATACTTATAAATAGAAGTATTATGGATTTATCCGCTAATTAATAGAAAACCTCCGTTCTATTGTGTGAATTAGGCGGGAATTCTGGAATGCGCTCCAGCACGTCTATCACGAGTGGAGGCTCGACGCTAACTAACTCTTGGCATGACGCTATGATGTAACGCTGATGCAAGGCATGCACCTGTCGCTAGACGGGGATTCACAGAAATAAGCGGGTTTACACTCATATCAATGCTCTGCGAGGGAAAAATGCACTGAGCGGAACATTTGAATATGCACTGTTACTAGACATGTAAAATAATGCTAGTAGAACCCTTAGCTTTCTCCAACATAGACTCCCCCCGTTAAAATATTAATTTTAAGAAAAATAACTAAGGAGAAAGCTATAATAAAAACGTACATATACACAAAACCATCACTGATTCTAATTGGATGTATACATGTGATATGTGTTGAAAATATGCCTTCTTACACATATTGCAAGAATAGGATATTGAATAGAAAAGCACTAATTTAACTATTTACATTGAAGCACTGACTCTACACTATTTAGACTAGCAACACACGCAAGGTTGTGAAGGTCTAGTTGACTACTGGCTGGAATTCAAACTGTTGTTGTAGCATCCATAAGTGAAGACTTCGACTTGTGCTCAACAGCTGATTCAGGAACTTGTAGTGTAGATCAGGTGGCTTGTTGAAACACAATTTGTAGAACTCGTTGAAGAAATGCATGTTGATTTCTGTATATCATTCAGGGCACAGCTGATGATCTTATATTACTAACATGGTATCTTGCCATAATGTAGAAAGACAATTGGATAAACATTAAGTAAGATTTTAACACAAACAGTGCTGAAAAGTTGCTTTCTTACATATCTCACAGTGTAACGGTTTGGCTACATGTAGATTTCTTGCTAACATGGTAGCTCTAAACTGGGCATATGCAGATGATGCAAGTAAATAGCTTTTCACTATTTGGAAGATGAGATACACTGCTTTGTATTGTTTCTAGATGAGAACAGACACTGCGGAGTGTTGTTTCGCTCAGAAGACAGACACTGAGTGTTGTTTTTCGATGAATGCAGACACTGCGGAGTGTTGTTTCGCTCTGAAGACAGACACTGAGTGTTGCTTTTAGACTGCAAAGCTCGGTAGAACGGATCTGATTTACCTCTTATATTTACACTATCACTTGTTTTAAATCTTCCTTGACTGTTGAAAGATTTATTGTGAATAGATGGGTGCAAATGTTCGTTCCTGTGTTTGAAGGAAGCGAAGCTATTGCGAACTGGTTTGACCGCTGCACTGGGTCGGTTTGTCTCTAAGCGTTTGCTCTGCATATGATGAGAGGCTTTGTTTGTATTGTTTTGAATTCTAATTTGTTTAGAATTGCTTTGTAGTGAAGTGCTCTGTTGACTTCGATTGATGTCAAAGCATGTGAGGGCGTATGCTGTTGATTTTTCTTGCTTAGCTGTGAAATGCAGTAACTTGCTATGTGTTAAGTCACATTTACAGTAAGAAGGTAATTCACACTCTCGTACCTTGTGTTGTGTGGAAAAGCAATTGAAGCACAATTGGTTTGATCGTGCACACTTCCATCTCTGTTGTACAGTGAAATTGCGAAATTTCTTGCACTTGTGTAACGAGTGATTTCGTTTACACAGAGAACAAGTTTGCTGATGTTTAGGTTTGCTCGTGACAAAGAAAGAATGCATTTCTGTTTCTTCGTCTGTCGTTGAGTTTTCATCATCTTGAAGCGAAACCGTATTCATGTCACGATGCAGAAGTTGACTGTGGACTGATTGTTGACAACCACAGAAAGATTCTAAATTGCACTGTTGTACCGTATGATTCGTTGAGAAACAATTGACACACATGTGCTGTGACTTGACGAAATTCCATCGCTCAGTGACTGGAATTTGCCGGAATTCATTACAATGATACAGCTTGTGATTGCGTTGACAATAGGCACACGATAATCTGCTTGTACCTTCGTACGACTGTCGCTGTTCTCGGACAGTGTATTTTGGAGATCGCAGCTCAACCTTTCTTGCAGGTGATGGGCTGGACACGTTGTTGGAATTAGATAACACTTCTAATGAATGAGCCTTGGCTTCTAGGAAGTTCATCAACTCTTGAAGTGATGTGAACTTTTTTGAGTCAATTTTACTTTCCCATTCTTTACGTGTAGTATCACCAAGATGATCCAATATTAATTGAATGAACATGACTTCGTGTAATGGGATTTCAAGATTGAGGGATTCGATGGCGTTAAGATTGCTTTGAAACTGATTTAGCAAGTTTCGCAAGTCTGTAACATTTTCATCTTTCATTATTGGTAATGAAAGTAGATTTTTGATGTGAGCTGTGGCAATAACTCTAGTATTATCATATCTTGCACACAATAAATTCCATGCTATTGGAAAATTCTCATTCGTGACTGGAAGATTCTGAAGGAGCGCGTGGGCTTGTCCCTTAACAGAACTCAGCAAATAATGGTATTTCTGTATGTTATCTAAGGAATCATTGTTCACCACTAAACTACTGAAAGTGTCGTGATAGTGTTTAAAGTTAGTCACATCCCCACTGAACACTGGAATTTGAATCCTTGGAAGCTGTATATTTCTATTATTGCACTGTGAATTAGAAGACTGACAGGTGTGATGAGAGTTACCACTGTGATTAGATCGTTGGCTGTGATGAGATCCTACACTGCACACTGGATGTTCGTGTAGAAACAGAAGACCACTTAACTTTGCTTTAAGCACCTCGTAATTGTTTCTCACTTCTTCGTCATATTGCATATGCAGTTCTATTTCTTCTTCAGCTTCAATGAGAGCTTCTATCTGAATTTGTATGGACTTGTATTCCTCCCAAATTTCAATAAGGCTGTCAAATTTTACTTTTAGTTGAAATACATCCACTTCTTCAGGAATATTGTTACAGAATTTCTGAATAAATGTGAATTTTCTTTTAAGAAAACCCCTTTTTTTCGTTAAGTCTCTCAGTTCACTTTCCATGATGAGATGAGAAATTGAAGTTTAAATATGAAATGTTACCACCACTGCTGCACGATGATACATGTGAGTCAGCTGTTCACTGCTTTCTTGAAGTTCACTGGTGACCGGAATCCCACGATGAGTCGAATCACTGCTGCTATGATGCTGTCTTCGATGCGAAGTTCAGGGTTGCTGGAACTCACGAACTGACCGACGCGGAAGCACAGATGAATGAGACGAACTCGAGAAACGGTATTTGCGAATACAAGTATGCAATAAATATGATTGTACCAATATGATCCTGCCCGGTAAAGGACCAATGTTTGGGACTGGCTCGTGAGAGGACCAATGCTAGGGATTGGACGATAATATCCGTGAGATGGATAAATGTAGGATAGCTTAATAAGGTAGCTTCATGTAAGTATGAAACAATGTACATGTGAGAAGTATAAGATTTCGGAGGACCATTTAGAGCAAGAAGGGACTATATCACGAGGTCACTGGGTACAGAGATCAAAGGAAACATATTGGTTAAACAATCTAGAATGTAATGAAATACTTGCATTTTATTAATACTTGTAACCACTCGAAGAAATAATAGGTGAACACTGAATAATAATTGAATAAACACGTTGAAACAATGAATTGGATTTTGGCGCGAACCAGATTGCACCACTGAAGGTAATTTAGTAAATTTTGTAATTTACTAATGAATTATATATCAATTTGACGGTAATAAAAATTGCTGTAGAATGTATGTATTTTAAGTTATTAGCACTTGATTGCTCACGTTTTATAGCTTCTTGGTGAGTGATGACGTCACACGCTATGTGCTTACGTAGAACCAATAAATGAATCTAATGAACTTATAATACGGCGAATAAGTAAATTATGTATAAGTAATTTACTTGAAATTAATAAAACTTATGAGGAAGTTTTATTCCAATGATTTCTAGTAATAATACAAAGAGCGCGAACTGGCTTTTGTTACTAGAACCGGAGCAGTGTCAGACCGTGACTTGATCGTGTAACTGCAGGCTTAATACTGAATATACTGTAACTAGTAGAAATTACTTAATATCACACGATAATACTTATAAATAGAAGTATTATGGATTTATCCGCTAATTAATAGAAAACCTCCGTTCTATTGTGTGAATTAGGCGGGAATTCTGGAATGCGCTCCAGCACGTCTATCACGAGTGGAGGCTCGACGCTAACTAACTCTTGGCATGACGCTATGATGTAACGCTGATGCAAGGCATGCACCTGTCGCTAGACGGGGATTCACAGAAATAAGCGGGTTTACACTCATATCAATGCGCTGCGAGGGAAAAATGCACTGAGCGGAACATTTGAATATGCACTGTTACTAGACATGTAAAATAATGCTAGTAGAACCCTTAGCTTTCTCCAACAACCGGTGTCTACAAACAACTCCCAGTTAACAGTAATTATTCATAGCATTCCACATCAAGCCTGAATTCAACATTCAACAACACTCCGATCTTGAATTTTGGCAACGGACGTTTCCATTGGATATCCCTAATCCCTGTACTGGACTTGATATAAAGCTGCTGTAAATAATACTTAGGCACCCACGAGGCCCGCATTATGAAATCATAGCCCCTTCCCAGGCGTGCATGAAAGACCCCAACAGGCTTTGTTGACTGTGTAGGAACCATTGAATTGTAGTACTAACTGGAATGACTGCTACCAGTGTAAAGTAGAAACCAAGCATCTGCACGCTAAAGACCATTAAGTTAGTAGGACCTTCTCGGTTTCATTGACATTTTAAAACAATGTTAGACCTGTTCATCCTTTTCATTGCAAAAAATAAATCAATAAATAGCCAAGAAAATTATTTAAATGTTTAATTTCCCCCTTTTCATTTTATATTTATCTACTGGTTGAAAAGAATTACCACAGTATCCCCGCAAGTGTCGAAACAGCTACCACTGATAAATAGAGACCGGACGTTAGGCACTCAAAAAGTTCAAAATAGGCAAGTAAAATAGGCACTAAAACTGTCAAAATAAGTGTTAAAACATTTACAGTTGCATGCGAAAGGAGACAGTAGGTCGAAAAATATGAACTCATTCTGGATGTCTCTTGTTACTAATTGAAATAAAACATTTAAATCATGTAGCATTTAATCAAAATAACATAGACCTACCCGATACACATAATATAGATGGATCTAACCGAAAAACTGTATAAACAATATTGTTCATTTCATTAGAGCACTGTACCGGTACCACATTCGACGCACAATATTACCTTTACAAACACCTTTTGCCAATCATTAACAAACATCATTGATTGCACATAGCCTAATAATATGATATTTTTTCAAATTTTCTACTCTTAGGTTATGCCTTCTATCAGACAGTAGGCCCTACATTTTTTAGTGCCGAAAACTACCTTTCCACTTCTACAGACGTTATCGAAGCGCACTAGTAGAGTGGAAGAATTTGTGGATCAATATCAATTGAAACACTGTTTTCACCACTAAGAATCATTCCTATGTTTTTTAATAATTCATTATAATTTATTAAGGCAAATTGAAGTAATGTCATTAACCCTTGAGATACAAATTTCATGATTTCACTTATTTTTATGTAAATTTCGAATAAAATGCTGATTTTCCCTCGGAAAAGCGAAAATAAGCATTTATAGGCATTATAAGTTAAAATAGGCAAAAATAGGCAGAGTTTACTTTATGAAAAACGGCTCTAAGGATAGTATGTTGAACTTCTATTAAGTCATTTTTATGATATCTATAACGGTTAAGAATTGGCATTTTGCCTAACATCTGGTCTCTACTGATAAAAATACACAAATAAATATGTTAATTTATTTTTCATATATATTGATATGAGAAACACGTTGTAATTAATTGCATAAACTTCTATCAGCCTACAAACAATACAATAGGCCTAATTTTGAAAGCAGTAAACTGCTATGTTGCAACAGGGAATATGTATAGGGGGAAATTAAACATTTAAATAATTTGCTCGGTTATTTATTGATTGATTTTTTGCAATGAAAAGGATGAACAGTTCTAACATTTAAAAAAAAGTGTGCGTGGAACGCCACGCGACAGAAGTGAAACTTATTTTAATTTTGGGATATTTTTAATTTTGAATTATTTGATTTTTTTCAATTTTGAATTGTTGGACTTTTTAATATTGGGATTTTGGACTTTTTGAATTTGGTATTTGGATTCTTTTAATTTTTCATCTTTTAACTTTTTAATTTTGGAACTTTGGATGTTTTAGTATTGGATTTTTAAATTTTAGTTCTTTAAATTTTTTATTTTTTGGATTTTTTAATTTTTGATTTCGGTTTTTTAAATTTTGATTTTCAATTTTTAAATTTTGGATTTTTAGATTTTTAAATTTTGCATTTTTAAATTTTGGTTTTTTGGTTTTTTAAAATTTTGGATATTACAATTTTTTAATTTTGATTTTTTTTAAATTTTGGATCTTTTTTTTTTAATTTAGGATGTTTGGATTTTTAAATTTTGGATTTATTATTTTTTTAATTTTGGATTTTTAAATTTTGAATTGTTTAAATTTTGGATTTTCACTTTTTAAATTATTATTTTTTTTTATTCTTTAAATTTTGCACAAGCTCATTGAGTTGATTGTTTTCTGTGCTGTCCGTTCCGTTACACCCTACTAATTTCGTGACAATTTTGAACGTTACGCAAGCTCTCGATTTACTCCTACCGCGGCTAAAGAAGTTCCACTCCAAAAAAGCCAATGAATTCGAGAAGGTCCTACTAACTTAATGGTCTTTAGCGTGCAGGCACTTGGTTTCTACCATGCGAGACCAGACATGACTAGTCGCACAAGAAGCCTCACTTTCCTCTCATTCCAGTTCCAGTTAGTATTCATTCAGTGATCTCAATATATAAACAGGATACACAACAGCTGTGCTTTGGAATTGCATAAATCGTGACGTTCACTTGTTGTTAAGTTGGCTACACCGTACGTATTGGTGAAGTGTGCTTCCTATGTTAAACATATATTTATGAATGTGTTTTTATTATTTTTCATGACAAAATGGTCAAATATTGCGTGGTATATGGCTGCACAGAGCTCCAGAGAAATGGAAGAGGACTTAAGTTTCACAAGTAGGTTATTTTTGTTTGGAACATTTGAGGATACTGGCCAAATCTGACTTAGCCTCAAGCGTAGCATAGCCACGAACGCTTGTCTTTTTCTGGTCTGTTTGTACAGGTTTCCATTTTCTTGGCCTGATATTCCGAAGAAATGGGTTCAAGCAATGCGCAGAGAATATTGGTCACCCACAGCGTACAGTACATTAAGCAGCAGACACTTTACACCTGATTGCTATCAGTCAAGGTCTGGTGCACTTGTAAAATTACTAAATGATGATGTACCATCAGTCTTCAATTTTCCAGGACACCTTCAAAACATTATTGTTCCCAAAAGACAACTGGTTCGTAACATAGGCGTAACCAGGCCGACCATATGGGGGGGGGGTTACAACATCTGGGGGTATGGAATACTCCCCCAGGAGGAGGGGGGTTCGGGGGTCCTCCCCCGGAAAATTTTAAAAATTAAGATGCACAATAACGAGTTTTAAGCTTCCCACGCTTTATTCTCGTATTAAGCAATTTATAAGCAGACTTAAAAAAATTATACAATTTTCCTTTTTTTAATCAATAGGGGGAGGGGGTTCAAACCCGCAAAAAACCCCTCGTTACGCCTCTGGTTCGTAATGTCGTTAGTAGTAGGCCTACTTTAGGTACCATGTAGGAATATGAATTAGTATTCTTATACATGTAGGCCTAAATTTTTCATGCTAGTTTTTAATTGCAGAAATAAGAGGAAGCAGATGTTTTTGTTTAAGACCTCGCTGAAAATTATACGATAATGGATAAACAGACAAACAGATGATCTCCCACCATCTTCTATCAAAACAGAATTGAGAAAGAAAAGGCTACAGACGATTGTCTGTCGCAAGAACAAGAAGATAAATAGCATGGCTAATTAAATTTCAAATTTGAAGAAAAGGAACTTCTAAGTAGGCCTACTGACTTAAAGTATTTTGAAATTTTATTTCAGTGGCTTCCCTTTGCGCTAGTCTACAGGAATTATTTAAAAAAATAAATAAATAATGTGATGTGTAGGCTATCCAGTACAGTAACGGTAAAGTTGAAGGTCACGGTTTATACTTTTTCAAAGCACTTAGAACAGATTTTGTCTATTCTCTTTATATATCGAAATCAAGCATAATATCGCAAAATGAAGGTGTATTGTGAAGTTATTTTAATATTTAAAATGCGAGTGTTTACAACTGTTTACCGATGTACATTCACGCCTGATTGAGATTAAAGAAATATTTTTACCAAACCATTACGATATGAAATTAGTTTTGTTATGTACTTAAAAAGCATCAAGTAGTTTTTATTGAAACGTTTCATTCATAAAAGTGTTTTAAAAACGCCAATACATCTTCATAATTCCATTAATACACATGAGTTTGTTAGAAGGAGATACTGGATAGGAGCTAAATTATACGTTCACTTTCATGGCGGACCGCGAACCCTGCCGTCACGATTTTTCATCATCAGTGCTACAGTATGTAATAGACCTCAATGTATTCATTTCAATGGTAGGAGCTGACGTATTTCCGTAACTCACTGCCTTGCCGATAATACACCGTACAGCATAACTAGCAGCGGTCTTTATGTACGTTGTGGAATTAGAGATGGGAACCTGTTACTTTTTTGGAACAGTTACGTTACTGTTACAGTTACACTGAAGTAACTGTTATTTATAACCGTTATCTGTTACTTTTTTATATATTACGTAGTTAATCGCCAGATCGCTTCCCACTTGTAGGGGAATGTCCTTTTATTCCCCCCCCCGGGTTAGGGCCGTAGCCAAGGATGGGGCTCTAGGTAGGGACTCCCCAAATAAAATAACAATTAAGCTTTCAATTATGGATGAGCGTCGATAGTTAAAATATCGAGGTTAAAATCGAAGATAACCATCGATATGATAACTTAAAAAAATTACTTTTTTGAAATTTTCCTGTGGTTTACAGCCTAAAAGCTATATGTGTACCAAATTTCAAGTTTCTAACTCATCTGGAAGTGAGCAAACATCAATGTCAATGAGTGAGTGAATCAGCCATGTGGCTTTATATTATAGGGATTTTATTAGTAGTAGTAAAATTATCAATATTATTATTTCGAATAATTTACTACAGTTATTGAATTCATATTTCATGCTATATATCCATACTCTAAGTTTAAATTATCCAGTAAAGGGAATATCGTATTTTAATACATTTTTAAGTGGCATGAAACGCTTATAATTACGATAATCACATGTTTTTTTAAATCGTTTCTTTAATTTTTTTATGATTATGTTTTTATTTTATTTTTTCAAATATTGGAAGTAAGTGTAACGGGTCAAAGTAACTGTAACTGGTCAGAGTAACTGTAACTGGTCAGAGTAACTGTAACTGCCGAGAATAACTGTCACTGTCAGAGTAACTGTACCGGGTGAGAGTAATTGTAACGGGTCAGAGTTACTGTAACGGGTGAGAATAATGGTAACGGGTGTAACTCTCGTCACGTTACGACCAGTTACATTCGCTCGACACTGACATATTTCTCAACACAACTAAAAAAAAAATTAAAAAAAAAAAATAATAATAATAAATAAGTAAATAAAATAAAAACCAAAACCAAAAATAATTTTTGTCATATTGTCACCAAACTTACAGGAACACAGAAAAAACTCAACAAGTTCTGTTTTGACATGTTACAAGTGCTCTATATGCTCCCCCCTGCTAATTCTGCAAATGTCAAGCCTATAATCAAGTTCCTGCCACACTCGTTGCAACATGTTCCTGTCAATCTGTTGAAAGGCGTTGTTGATGCGAGCTCGTAGTTCAAGTAGGCTGATTGGTATTGGAGACACATAGACTGTATCTTTAACATAACCCCACACAAATAAATTGCATGGAGTTAGGTTGGGTGACCGTGGAGGCCAATGCAGGAATATTTTATCATCATGACCACTACGACCGATCCATTTGTTTCTCAACCTGAAGTTTAAGAAGTCCCGAACATCATGATGGAAGTGTGGCAGAGCACCATGCTGTTGAAAAATGAAGTTGTCATTGTTGTAGTCGGCCTCCAACTGTGGCATGAGCCACGATTCAATCATGTCGAGATACACGATTCCTGTAACAGTCTTTTCGGAAAAGAAAAATGGGGCATAAATTTTAGAACTCGTTACAGCACAGAACACACAAGTTTGGTGAGTCCCGAGAATGCTGCTCTACAGCCCTGGGATTTTGTATGCCCCAGATTCGCACATTGTGCTTGTTAACTTTGCCATTCATGAAAAATGTTGCCACATCACTGAAGATAAGTCTCTCATCAAAACCATCGTCTCCCAAAAGCTGTTGAAGCTGAATACAAAATTCTAGGCATTTCCCTTTGTCATCTGGTGTAATGGCTTGCAGCAATTGCAAACGATACGGTTTCATCTTTAACCTTCTCCTTAAAATCTTCCAAACTGTCGGTTGTGGAATGTTCAGCTCTCTTTGCGCGTCGACTTCTGCAGGCTGCATGTAAAACTCATTCGCACACGGTCAACCGTCTCTTCACTCACTGGCGGCTGACCCGGCGATTTCCCTTTACAGAGGCATCCTGTAGTTAGAAACTGCTGGTACCATCACCGAATGGTGTTGGCAGATGGTGGTTCTTTGTGGAACTTCGTTCTGAAATGTCGCTGAACTGTGACAGCAGACCTAAGAGAGTGGAACTCAAGCACAGCATATGCTCGCTCCTCGCCTGTCGCCATTTTGACTAATTGCTACCTCCTCCCCTCTTGTGGTAGAAATCTGAAAAATGGACGCGACAGAACAAAACTTGTTGAGTTTTTCTGTGTGCCTGTAAAGTTTGGTGACAACATGTCAAAAATTACAGCTGCAATAAACTTGTGAAATCGCTTCGATCATTTGTAATCACCGTTTACACGCTAACGGCCGTAATTTTGAAGATATTTGAACCACATTTTACTATGTTATTTCTAGGCCCAATAGTTCGGACAAGTTCGTTAATGAGCAAAATTGGCCCTAGGGGAAGGGGGTTGAAATTTTGAAATATTTATATCTCGGCCCCTGTGAAGTATAGAGAGAAACTTTGTTTGAATAAATTAGAGTACTTCCTATGGAGTTCACAGTGACACCAACGATTCGGGGGTTTTGGGGGTAAGAGTGGGGGTGGGGGATGGAAATTCGAAATTTTTGAAACCACGTCTTGTGGCGTATCGTTGAAAAGCTCTTGATGAGTACTCTGGAAATCAATAACTAGTTTCTCGATAGCTCTCATATAAAGCGAGATTTGATGTTTGAAAAAGTGCTCTTTCCTCTTTTTTGCAGTTATTATTGTGGGTTTGTCGTGTTTTCCCCCTTTTTTTTACAAAAATCCCAGGGGAGGACCCCCGGACTCCTATTTTTGGGATATTCCATACCCCCACATCCCCAATAATAGCAAACTTTCGTCTGTGTCGGCCCCTCCTTTCAGTATTTTCTGATTCCGCCTTTGGTTGAGACGAAAATAAGATATCCTAGGAGTTGCTTTGGTAACCGTTACTTTTGACTTTTTGTAACAGGTCGTTACCGTTACATACATGTAACAGTTACAAAGTAACAGTTACAAGAAATGTTCCCATCTCTGGCGTTACACCACAACTTGTGGTCAATGTAAGTTGTCTGTGGTACAGAATGGAGACCGCACTTAAATCAGAGTGTACTGAGACTGAAATTAAGGAAGAAATTCAGCCTGAAACACAACCAAAGAAATCAGAGTACACTAAGGTTAAAATTAAAGAAGAGATTCCTGAAACGCAACCAAAGAGTGAACCTATCCCAATTACTTTCGAGACACAAGAAGTGAAACGTGAGGATACAGGCAACACTAAACAGCGAACTCGTACTCCAGACAAACATTTCTCCTGTAATGTATGTGCCAAGAAATTTTCCCGGAGAGAGAATCTCAAAACACATGTGCTCATTCACTCTGGACACAAGCCATTCTCGTGTGATATATGTACCAAGAAATTTTCTGTAAAAGGGAATCTCAAAGAACACATGCTCACTCACACTGGACATACACCATTCACTTGTGATACATGTAGCAAATCGTTTTCTCGCAAAAGCAGTCTGAAAATCCATCAACTTATTCATGCAGGGGAAAAGTTCCCATGTCATATCTGTAGTAAATCATTTTCTCGAAAAAGCACACTAAAGACTCACATTGACACGCATGTTGTGGGGAAAATCCAGTGTGATATCTGTAATAAGTCTTTTTCTCATAAAACCTATCTGAAGACTCATTTTATGATTCATGCGGGTGAGAAAATCCGATGTGATATTTGTAATAAATTGTTGTGCAACAGAAGATCTCTGAACGCACATCTTCTTATGCATGCTGGGAGGAAATTCCCATGTGATATCTGTAATAAGTCTTTTTCTCAGAAAAGCTCTCTGAAGACTCATCTTCATATTATTCATGCTGGAGGGAAATTTCCGTGTGATATTTGTAGTATGTCATTTTCTAGTAAAAGTTATTTGAAGAGTCATGTTCTGATTCATACCAGGGGGAAACTCCGATGTGATATATGTAGTAAATCATTCTGTAGTAAAGGAAGCTTGAAGAGACATTTTATCAGTCATAAAAGAGTGTGACTTTTATCATATGATGTGCAATATTGCTCTTTTACCATTTTCATCTAAGGAAACATTTTGTTGTAATAAAGAAGTTGCTTTGCTGAGAGAAACCTTCTTTAGTACATTGTGCGCAACAAATAATTTGTTTGGGATGTCATCAGTGGTTGTCAGTTAAAATTGGGAGTAAATGTACTGAGCCATTGTGTCTACTACGAAGTGTTTGGAATGTAGCTCGCCTACCAGAGCAGCTATTCATGGGTAGCAGGTGAAGTGGCTCTAAAGTATTTTTACTTTTGTAGCGACTAGGTATCGAATAGCCCCTTGCCATATGGTCTACAGACCTTTCCCCTACCACATGGAACTTGGTTGCTATGACAACTGTGATTTCAGTTTGTCTGCAGAGAGAAATTGAGTGTGTTTTTAGTCTCAATATTTCCAGTATGACATCACAGCTCATAAGACTTGAGGCTTTCTCATCATGGATTACTAATGTTGGTTTCACGGTCTATAAGCCGAGTAAAAGGATATATTGCATCCAAGCTTTCAGTCGCTGACATCTCTGTGACCTTCCTCAGGGAAATGAGTGTAGAAAAGGGGAAGAGAGAGCTTATATATGTTTTGAGTGAAAAAAGAAATTCTGTGATTGGAGGAAATGGGTTGGAGTGTATCGGCCAATCAGAATGCAGGAATTTTCTTTATTGTAAAAAACATTGAAGAAGCAATCGGTCCATATCAGGAACAATGGGAGAGCATTAAGCATTGGCCCTGACTTGGACCGATTATATCCATTTACAGTTTTACACCGGTTATCCCCCCAAACCACTCTGCTTTGACCCACATTATTAACCTTTATTTTTCTCCCATTGGTCCCGATATGGACCGATTGCTTCTTCAATGTTTTTACAATAAAGAAAATTCCTGATTCTGATTGGCCGATACACTCCAACCCATTTCCTCCAATCACAGAATTTCTTTGTTCCCCTTCCGCTAGAGCGAGATTACAAAGAAATCTCGACCAGGTATCTGACTGGTGCAAATTGTGGAACATTAAAATTAATAATGCTAAAACACAAGCCATTGTATTCACCAAAAGACGACCACGTGAGCTATCACCTTTAGGACTACATGGAAGAATACTCCCTTATAAGTCACAAGTCAAATACCTGGGAGTTACATTAGACAAATCCTTGACATTCAAGCAGCACATAGACTATACACGAAATAAAAGTCTTCAATCATTCCAGCGACTCATTCCCCTATTCAAAACACCGAATATTCGTATCGATACTAAAAGAATGCTTTATACTGCAATAGTCCGGTCAAAACTTACTTACGCATGTCCTGCCTGGTCACTGGCGGCAAAATCACACATCAATAAACTACAAGTTATACAAAATAAAATGCTAAGATTAGCACTAAACATGCCACTATTCACACCCAACTGGGGCTCATACCTTTAGCATCAGGGGTACAAAAAACCCCAGCCAATCAGCCTGCCTGCCTGCTGCTGCCTTTATACACTCATTTCCCTGAGATGTTAGCGACTGAAAGCTTACTCTCCTTATAGCCCGTGAAACCATCATTAGTAATCACAGCTCATGTACATGGCAGACTTATGATACTCACAGAGGAGGCATGTTTACTCCACCATAAACTATTGACCGGGAATTCAAAGAATTCAGAAAAGCTATTTATTACATAAGTTTTAGCATTATGAAATGTTTTTAACAAATAACAGTGTTTAGTTTCCTTCATGACACACTTCACCTTTCACTACATGCCAATTTCTGAATCTAGAAAAGTGGCAATTAGGTTAGGAACAGTGATATAATTGTTAGTGACATGTCAAGCTAGTTAGGTTAGGAATATTGATACAGTAGAGTCCCGAAAACTCAGCCTAATGTGAACCAAAGGGTGGCCGAGTGTGTGAAAATGCCAGGTTATCAGGAAAGCTTTTAAAAAAGAATAAGTGTTTCCTCAGAAAATACAGTACTTGTATGTGTTGGTTGCTTGAGAATATGCAAGGCATAAACTAGCCGATTTTGCAAATACTGGCTACATTTTTTAAAACAATTAATGGTAAAATCGCATTGTAGGGGGGCCCACTTTGAAAACCAACTTTCTCCTCATAAAACACTTAATATCAAACGTATTTTGTTATAGATAGTTCTCTGGACAGGAGATGTCTCGACGAATGATTTGGTCCAACCCACCCGCGCTAAACGCTATACTTTCTTTTATAACATGATCTAGCAAAAAGTAGCGTGAATTCCATCATATTTTATATGAAGAAACTCGTGATTGGGCGTTAGGGGTGTGACATCACACCAACAGAACATGTTTATTTCTGGGAAACAGGTTCACCAAGACAACAAACCTTGCCTCCTGCAGAATTCAGAATGCCCTACTAAATTAATATCACCATTCATACCCTAACAGAACCTGTCACTAATTAGTAACACCGTTCCTAACCTAAACTAGAATTTCAGGAGAATTCAGAACGCTCTAGATACTAAATTAATATCACTGTTCATAAGCAATGTACAAGAAGCATCATGTTGGTCAAGTTGCCTTGTTCAGAAACAATAAACATCACCCGTCCTTGGAAACCTGTGGACATTGTGAAATGGGCCCCCCCTACATTGCGACTTTGCCAAATTAATGCGTAACATCCTGTTGTTTTTCGCACTGCACTCTGCGTTTTGCACTACCAGGGTGTGGCCGAGTTATCTGGACTGCTGGGTTATCGAGTGCCTAGTTTTTGGGACACTACTGTATTAGTGTTAGTGACATGTATGGTTAGGTTGGTAGCAGATCACCATCAGGTTTACAATCCCAGCCTTGTTTCTGGATCATGGGACTCATGCCCTACTCACTGCCAGTCGTAAGTCTTGCTTTCCATCAGCCAGTTTCTGTTCAAAGACCAGCATTATATTATAGGTTAGAAAAGTGACATCTTCATTCTCATTTTCTCAGTGTATGAATAAACATAGTATGCTATCATACAAACCATCCCCAAATATAACACTAATCTAATATACATCTAAATGGTCATACATACATTTTATGTATTAGGTTTATTTGTAAATTATCCATAGCTTTTATTCACTTGGATTTGGCATAACGGCAAAAAAATTAAATAGTGTCACTTTATTTTATTTTACAGTGCAGTGGTAATCTAAAAAACTTGTTTACAATACTGCTTCTGGACTACTTTTTATTCTTTAAAGACTAAAACTGTGTGGCGCTACATCCCTAAAGAGGCAAGGCCTACCATCCAACCGCTGCGTCATTTACAATAGACAGATGGCAGGATTGGGGGCATGTGGTCAGTATGCCGACACCCACAGCCATTAATGGTGGTTTCTCTATGAAGTAGCTCCTCAATTTGAATCACGAGGCTGAGTGCACTCCGTTCAAGACCTCCCTACCTCAGAAAATCCGAGAACATACCAGGGATCGTATCTGGGCCGAAGATATGTAGTCAGCGATATTAACCACAAGATCTCGCTGGTGGTTATAAGCATGTGTAAATGCTCGTATGTATTTTCTTTCCTACTATCTCTTCACTTAACTTCCCAACCACAAACCACCATTATCACCCAAACTGGAAAAATGCAGAATTATACAGAAAGAGGCAGTGATGTCATTTACAGTGAAAAATAATGATTTAAGGGGAGGTTGTAAGCTGTATCTCTGCCATGTTAAATTATTGATGTTCATGTTCCTTTTTCTCAAAAACCATTTGATCAATTGAAACAAAATTTGGTAGAATTTTAGATCTGTATCTTGTCTTTAAACGTTGGTTTTTTAAAAGGAATATGTTTGTAAACAAATATGTTATAACTTTTTTTTGAAAATTGAATTTTTTCATTCGGTTTTATTAATTAAAAATGAAATAAATTTCTTACCATTGAAGATAAATGCATTATAAAACCACCGTTTCTGTATTAATTTAGTTTTAGTAACTGGAACAAAAATCAGATCTCTACTCTTAATAACTCCCAAGAAAAAGGAACAAATGTGCACAAAAAACAAAACGAGAGAAAAAGTACGTTAAAGATAAAATGTACCATAATGTGCTCGAAGTGCACATTCAGGACAAAACTTGTATGTCGGATGAAACCCTATGGAAGAAAGTAGCCCACACTGCTCTCTTCATATTTTCCAAGCTATCTGTATTAGTACCTACATCTGTATTAGTGCTAAAACCTTGTCCATAGTACAATTGCAGCTCCTTCTCAGTGGGCCTTCGTTGCCGTGTGAGTGGCTTCAAGACGGTTCCCACTGTACTTTTTTCTCGATTTTCTAAGGCGTGAGGCCATACGTTTCTGTACATGCTAAAATTTAATGGATACGTTTTTTTTAACTATAGAAAAGAGCAAAATACCTTATTATTCGAGAGGCTCCTTCATACCCCGTCATCTTCCAGGCTTGCCAACCACCGATTATTTTACCTGGGCCCTCCCACCTCAGTTCCACAGGCATCCAGAGCCTCTCGAACCCCGGATACTCCGGGAACATTGCGTCATCTGGCCAGGATGCCACAATGCTAAGGTTGAGATAAGTTCTCTCCGAACTGCATTATATAGTTAGATCACTGTAGCGCACAGTACAAGCGAAACCCTATGGAAGAAAGTAGCCCACACTGCTCTCTTCATATTTTCCAAGCTATCTGTATTAGTACCTACATCTGTATTAGTGCTAAAACCTTGTCCATAGTACAATTGCAGCTCCTTCTCAGTGGGCCTTCGTTGCCGTATGAGTGGCTTCAAGACGGTTCCCACTGTACTTTTTTCTCGATTTTCTAAGGCGTGAGGCCATACGTTTCTGTACATGCTAAAATTTAATGGATACGTTTTTTTTTTAACTATAGAAAAGAGCAAAATACCTTATTATTCGAGAGGCTCCTTCATACCCCGTCATCTTCCAGGCTTGCCAACCACCGATTATTTTACCTGGGCCCTCCCACCTCAGTTCCACAGGCATCCAGAGCCTCTCGAACCCCGGATACTCCGGGAACATTGCGTCATCTGGCCAGGATGCCACAATGCTAAGGTTGAGATAAGTTCTCTCCGAACTGCATTATATAGTTAGATCACTGTTGCGCACAGTACAAGCGAAACCCTATGGAAGAAAGTAGCCCACACTGCTCTCTTCATATTTTCCAAGCTATCTGTATTAGTACCTACATCTGTATTAGTGCTAAAACCTTGTCCATAGTACAATTGCAGCTCCTTCTCAGTGGGCCTTCGTTGCCGTGTGAGTGGCTTCAAGACGGTTCCCACTGTACTTTTTTCTCGATTTTCTAAGGCGTGAGGCCATACGTTTCTGTACATGCTAAAATTTAATGGATACGTTTTTTTTTAACTATAGAAAAGAGCAAAATACCTTATTATTCGAGAGGCTCCTTCATACCCCGTCATCTTCCAGGCTTGCCAACCACCGATTATTTTACCTGGGCCCTCCCACCTCAGTTCCACAGGCATCCAGAGCCTCTCGAACCCCGGATACTCCGGGAACATTGCGTCATCTGGCCAGGATGCCACAATGCTAAGGTTGAGATAAGTTCTCTCCGAACTGCATTATATAGTTAGATCACTGTTGCGCACAGTACAAGCGAGGGATATGCAAAAAAAGAAATATCTAATTTTTATGAATATATATTTGGGAAATTATTGTTTTTTGTGTAAGATAACAATTTTTTGCAACATTCACTCGGTAGATATGAAAGCATATGCTAAGCTGACTTCCGTGGAAAACATTTTAAAAAACACAGTATATTCAGCTGTAAATTTGTACATAGCATATTGCGCCATCTACTCAGGGAAACCTAGAACTAAAAGGAAAAGGAATTGGTCCCGTCTGACAGCCGGCAACGTATGAATGGACTTTCATTATTGTGCCCGGCACTCAGCCGGTAACGTATGCCAATGAGTTAAAGAGATTTACTACGCCATTATGGCCCTTATAGCACAAAACGACTATGTAACATGTAAATTATACTTAATTCAATTGAAATATACAATAAACCGAAAATCCACATTTTTGATCAAATGTGCTTACAACCTCCCCTTAAATCAAAGAAAAATAGAAAACATTCTGTTCATCTATAATAATAAAGGGAAGAGTTTATCTTCGGTCTGTCTATCGGTGCACAGTGCCCAGCGAAATCTACTGCACTCAGAGATCTGAAATTTTAAACATAGATGGACTGTAGTAAAGTTTATCTTCACAATTTTATATTTAGGGCCTGTATTACCACCTGCCGACAATTCCTCCCGATACGTGACTTCCAGATAGCTTAGCTGGAAGATACCTTGTAATACCACCGCTGAACTGCTATCGAGAAGAACGCAGTAAAATTATGTAAAGTTATCCTTAGCTCTTTTAGCAAAGAGCTGTGTTTGTTGTAGTGCGGTAGGCGTCCGCTACGTGCGGCAGCTCACATTTGTATTTGTACAATTATATTACACAAGAACATTAAGTGCATTAACTGATTTGTGCAATTCTATTTCATTCATATGCGAGCCTAAAATGACATTTTGTGTAAATTAAATCTTCCAACATCAATTCTGAAATTCAGGTGGCCAGGAAGCTTCGGGGTACTGCCATCTTGTTTCAACCAAGCTTCCCTAACTAGCAGTTGGTAGTTTGTCAGCCACTCCATCCTCCTGCTAGCTTATCGGGGAAGTTGTCTTGCCAGACAGACTTTGTCAGGAGATCATAAAACGCAATTCTTGGCCAACTTCCAGATAGATTCTCTATCTGGCAGATAAATATAATATCAGCTGGTCGTTGTACAGGCCCTTAATTTTTTCCGTAACTATTAATGATAGGATTATGAATTTTTTACATACAATATTAAATAGTCCAATAATGCAAAATTGAAAAAATCCAATAATCAAAAACTGAAAAAAAAATTAAAACAAGTTTTACTTCTGTTGCGTGGCGTTCCACGCACACTTTTTTTTCAGTATAATATTTTCTGAAATTATATAAATTATAATATAAATGTTTGAATTATAATGTTGACCGCGTTAGTTTCCGGGCTGAACTGAGTATGTGGGCAAAATTTCATACAAATTGCTTAAGAAATTTGTATATGCTATATACATACCCACGTACGCACTTTCGATTTTAGGTAGATTTAGAAGAAAAATCGACCTATTGGGATCGATACCATGACTTTCGAAAAATTCCTTCATATCTTTACGTTTATTGCTTCCCTAAGTACGAAACCACCGTCCGTTCAAAATTTATTTTTGTATATCTTTACGTGCTAGCGGCTGTAATTTTGAAGATATTTGAACCAAATTTTAATATGTTATTTCTAGGCGCAATAGTTCGGACAAGTTCGTTAATGAGCAAAATTGGTCGGGGGTTGAAAATCTGAAAAATTTATATCTCGGCCCCTATGAAGTATAGAGGGAAACTTGGTTCGAATAAATTGAAGTACTCCCTAAGGAGTTCACAGTGACACCAACGATTCGGGGGTTTGGGGGGTACGAGTGGGGGTGGGGGGGTGGAAATTCAGCATTTTTGAAACTATGTCTTGTGGGGCAACGGTGTCGTTGAAAAGCTCTTGATGAGTACTCTGCAAATCAATAACTAGTTTCTTGATAGTTCTCATATAAGGCGAGATTTGAATGTTTGAAAAAGTGCTCTTTCCTCTTTTTTGCAGTTATTATTGCGGGTTTGTTATGCCAAGGCTAAAGAAGAAGAGTGCTGCGCAGCGACAATAAATTAAACCAAAATCACTTAGAATTAATCTACCTCAGCCTATAGGCCTGCCTAAAGGGATTTTTATATATTAGAATTCGTAACAAATTATTGCTAGTCGGGAACAAAGTAGTGTAGTCTATATTGGAAATTTCTCACATTATTTTTCAGTCAATCCTTTTTTGTGTCTGTTCTTAGAGCCCATCTTCTGTGATTTTCCTTTTAGCTTATGGCACAAAAACATTATGGAAGGGCCCAGTAAATCAAGAAGTATGTCTAGTAGCTTTTTTAAAAAGGTACGAAGATAAAACGCTATCTGTCAGGACGTTTAAAGCAGAAGAAATGTGGATAAACAAGTGACGAACGTCAAAGGTAAATCGGTACCGGCTGTTGCTACCCCAACGCCATCTGCTGGGATTTTGCAGGCTATTTCCCTAATCCACGGGTGCGCAACTGGTTCACATTGTGCCACTGTGCGTTGGGGTAATGTCTCCCACTACAGTCGCCCTTGACGTCAGAATAAAGCAGTTTCGACGTGACACTGAACATGAAGAGCAGGTTTCTTACGTCACAGCAGTGGATGGGGGAGTAAAACGTTTCCCCTCAGTTGCTCATGTATGCCCTAATCAGTAAGTGACAGCAACATGGTGGAGACTGGAGGGCTATTCCATGAGAAAGTGGACATGAGGGGTAATTTTTATTATTTGGTGTATAATGTTTATTTTCTGCACCAAGAAATTCTTTAAGATCTGTATTTTATTATACAAAGTGCCAAAATCATAATATGAAGAATTACTTTAAGAAATATGGAATTAAAGTTGGCTCTCTTTGCACTTCCTCAGTTATCTTTCAAGAACGTATTTTTTAGTTGGCTAGACAGCTTGTACAGAACCAGCAGAGACAAGTTCTGCTCAGATCATTGATAACAGCATCTTTTGCTCTATGTATTACCTACATTTCAACTTAATCCATCAAGTGAGTTTATTTTAAAATGCACATTAAGTTATCATAGTCATAACTGTAACATACGTAACAAAAAACTTTAAAAAGTTTTTATTTAATTGCAAGGGGTTGGTGGATTTCTTTGTTACCTTGTGGAAGTAAGGTTAGTCATGAGTTCTAATGACTGCAAAACTATTTTCACCAAATGAATAATTATCTTCTAATAGTCGAATGTGTGTTTGTGGGTATGTATATTCCCTACACAAATCTACATTTCTTGACCAATTTGTACAAAATTTTGCACACATACCCAGTTAAGCCCGGGAAGTAACGCGGTCAACATTAAAATTCAAACAAAATACTCCTTCCCTAGAAAATTATATAATTTCTCAGAATATTATACTGAAAAAAAATGAAATGCTGTTCAGTTCACATGACAACAGTGTATTGTTTACTCTGATCACATGGGGCTTTGTCAAATATATAATGCTGGACTTTAACGAATTATGATTCCATCGATGTAATATATTGGCGAAAATAATTACTGAAAATGAAATCCACGAAAATAAAGCACAATATGATGTAGTCACATAACTTTCTCTACCCTCGGCATAAGAAATATTTTCTCACTTCACATTTTGATGTAGAATAAGAGGTTGTATTGCAGGGACAACTTAAGTGTGTGAGTATGCTATGTCAGAAGTCGGTAAATAATCCTTTCCGCTGATACGTTATCCATAGCTGTAGGCTTTATATTAGTTGAGAAATAGGGATGTTTATCATACGCCCTAAGCATGGGATGGAGCATTTTCAGTCCTATGCTCGCAGTATATTATGTCCCGGGTCTTAGGGGAGGAAAGTATGAAAGTGATACTGCATTTCCCTTTTATTTCAGCCCCGAAACGGTTGTATGGTAACATGAGAATGAGAAATAAAATTTTCCGTCAAGTCAATACAATCTTATGTAATTTATGTTTCTTCTTATTTCAACCCCCTCCCAGGCATGATGTGTAGAAGCAACGGAATGCAGCATTCGACATCCTCTATGAACCATAAAAAGCTGTATCTAGCGTTTTCTGATGGAATAGTTTGAGTGTGACAAATCTTTTTCCTCATTTCAAGTTTTACATACATATTATATAAGGACCTAGAGTTTCAAAATCGAAAGTCCTCCATAAGCTAATTTCAAATTAAAAAATACAAAGCCCGGGCGACGCCGAGCCTTTTCAGCTAGTTTCTGTATAAAAATATGTAAACAATAAGTGTAACATATGTAACAAGTTTTACCGCCTTGTAATAAAATATGATTTGCCTTTTGATAGGCCTACAATTAGGCCTACTTGAGTGTTGAAACTGATTTCATATACATAAGCAAAGTGTTGCAGCCGCAGGGGTGGGGGCTAGAGCCCCTCCAGTCCCCCCCCCCCGTCAGAATGATTTTTATTTAGTGTACCATTTTCACTTAAGTGAAATTAGTGATAACAGATAAGAATGAAATATTGTTAAAAATGTTTCGTAAACAGTTTTTGAAATTGATTGTATTAATAACAATAATTAATTTTTGCCGAACATAACAAAACTTATATATAAATTTCAAATTCATTAGTTTGGAGCGTCATTTTACATCTGCCAAATTGAGTCCAAATAGGCCTACCACTACACCAAGTTTGGTACAGAATTCATAATGGCAGAATATGATAAAATCTTCTGTAATAGCAATAATTTCAAGTCATCTCAGAACTCGAAACAATTTAGTACGTTTAGTTCTTTATATTACTGCAGTAACAACAACCAGTGTTAATTCTCCGTCAATCTATTATTCATGATCTGATTGTCTTAATGCCGTTTTTTAAACTTTCATTTTCTACAGCGCTTCACATGATCACTTTAAAGACCCAACATTATGGGGGAGCAGATTCAGATCTGATTAGATCTACTGGTACAATAGGCCTAACTGTAAATTTCAAAAGCTGAATGAAATCCTTTGAATTGTGATGTGTTAACAATGGAATACCAAACTTTTTTTTATAAACGATAGGTGAGATGGAAATTTGTGATGATATACGATTGACGTGATGATGGTGATGATAATGATGACGATAAAGTTTATTATGTTTGCAATCGAATAGTAATTTCATTGAATAAGGATAGGTTGTAAAGAAAATTGAAAATCAATTGCACCCAGCTTATAATAAATTATTATTATTTTTTTATTAGGATATATTTTAAGTTTTGCACCCCACCCCCAGATTGAAATCCTGGCTGCACCACTGTATAGACCTAAATGTAAAATTCAATAATTAATAAATAAAAAATTTCTCATGAATATAAATATCTAATTAATATAGGCCTTATTATTTATTATTTAATCAAAATTGCATAAAATTACAATTAAAAACAAAAGATGTTCTATTTGGCTTGTTGTTCGGGATGAGTTCAAAGGAAAGAGTTAAGAGAGATACCGGTAGGGTAAAACAAAACAAAAACAACAACAACAACAAAAGAGGATTTTGAGGCCAATCTAGAGAAAGGAGAAAGAGGAAAAGCAAATAGAGAAATTGAACAACAAAATCTGACTAGCAATCCAAGGAAATTAAAACTGAAGCGCGTGGGAACTTGGTATACGCATTTATAACGTAGATGGGAAGAAGCCTATTCATTTTGGACCAAATTTGTTGACCGGTACTGGAGGAATACCCAATTTAGTGCCTATTGTATGGTAATATATTACAAAGAATTTATGAAAAGCAAATCAGTTATCATGACAGCATATTGCTTTACAGTGTTCATATACGGCTTTGGAAGTTGCAGTACAGTTAGCTATGACACTTAACACTATTCCTTCACAAATGCTTATCAAACTAGTCCGTCAAACTAAGCGAGGTTCCCGGGACGGTAACGTCTTGAACCCGCATTCTGGAAATCCCTGGTTCAAATCCCGAAGCCGGCAATTTGACATTTAAAAAGAAAATTATGTGAATGTACGATTGTTAAGATATCACAAATATGTATAGTTCTGCTGATGCTGGACGATTTTAATCTGATTTTAAAAAAACTAGATCTTCCTTTTTCCGTAAGCCCTACTTAATTAATTAATCTGGACCTAACTTTGAAATCAATTTTAAAAAGACTTATTTTCTGTATGTCATTGCAGATTAAACAAAAGCATTCTGGCACATTGTTTCATCAGTCCCTACATCCAAGGATTATAATTAGGCCCGAAATTAATCTTATTTAAAAATACATCCTGTAGTCCTCTTACCATAAAAGGCGTAATTCATGATAAAACATATAACTGATGGCCATCTTCTGGGTAAACAGGTTGACGAACACGACAAACCTCACTGGAAATATAATGTAACTTTGTACATTTTCGAAACGCGTGAATTCGGTATGCCCTACAAAACTAATATCACTGTTCATAATCTAACCTAACCTAACCTAACTGGCACTAAAATAGAATCTACCTGCCACTACTTACCTTAATGCAAGGAGGACAGTTGGTCATCCTTCTTCGCTCAGAACCATAATAAGGCTGGCGTGTTTTTTGGGTAATAAAAATGAACTGATTGAATTGGGAAAAAATACAAGATCAAGTTCTAAAAAAACTAATTTCACCCCTCGATCAACTACATTTAATGAAGTTTTCAGTTCCAGGAAGGAAAATTCAATGCTACGGACATAGTGCCTTTTGAAGTGAAACTTGTTTAGCCGCGGTAGGGGTAAATCCAGACCTTGTGTCACGCTAAAAAATTGTCACGAAATTAGTGTCACACTTAAAACCGTCACGAAATTAGTGAGGTGTGACGGAACGGACTGCACAGAAAACAGTCAACTCAATGGTTAGGAGTAATCACTGCTATACGATTTAAAGGAAAATCCAAAATTAAAAAAATCAAAATTCTAAATTTCCAAAATTTAAGAAACAAAAAATTTAAAGATCCAAAATTTAAAAAATCTAAAAATTAAAGATAAAAAATTTAAAAAATCCAAATTCCAAAAACCCAATATTAAGAAGACCAATAATGCAGAATTGAAAAATTCCAATAATCAAAAGTTGAAGAAATAAAAATTAAAAATAGTTTCACTTCTGTCGCGTGGCATTCAACGCACACATTTTTTATTCTACAGGCCCGAATTTTATATTCTTACATAATATAATAATAATAATAATAATAATAATAGTATTTTATTGTCATTAAACCTGTGATACAAGCAATAGACAACGTCAGAGAACATCAGAAAACATCAGAAAACATCAGAAAACAAATAATAAAGCATATTGGATTCAAATAACTTAAATGATTCTAGGTGTAATTGTAATTGTAATTGAGCACAAGCTTGTTCAGATGTTAACTTCTTTACATTCAAAAAATTCGTCAATTTTATAGAAGGGATTTTTGACTAACCAGTCATATAATTTAGATTTGAAAGTGTTAATTGAAAGTTCCAACAATTCTAATGGTAAGCTGTTATATAGTTTTAGACCCATTACTTCATGACTATTTAAGGATTTTGAAAGTCGATGAAAAGGTATGTCAACACGTTTACCGTTTCTAGTGTTATGGGAGTGTATATCTTGTCTAAGCTGTTTGTCTGAAAAATTGCGTTTAACATGTATCAGCGATTTGTAAATGTACACATTGATAACAGTCATAATTTTTAGATTGACAAACAATGCCCTACAGTGGTCTAACTTATTTGAATTACTAATTATTCTGATGACTTTCTTTTGGAGCAAGAGAACTTCCTGAACATGACTGCTATTGCCCCAAAACAGGATTCCATAGGATACAATACTTTGAAAATATGCAAAATAGGCTGATCGTATATAGTTGGGTGGTACATAATATTTTAGATTTCTTAGCAAGAATATAACTCTAGACAGCCTACCAGTAATAAATTGAATGTGTGGTTCCCATGTTAGGTTTTTGTCAATATAAATTCCTAAAAACTTTACCTTATCTGCATTATTATTTGGGGGAATTCTCTTAGGCTGAAAAACAACTCTTGATTTTTTTCTTCATTTAACAAAAATCCATTTACTCTAAACCAGTATGAAATTTGTGACATGGTATTATCCGTCATAGCTTTTAGTGAATCTAAATCATAACTAGCATTGAAGAATGTTGTATCATCGGCATACATAATTACATGCGTTTTTACAAAAGAAGGCAGATCGTTTATCATTAATATAAACAACAATGGTCCTAAGACGGATCCTTGAGGGACACCACATTTAATATTAGCAATATCCGATCTCTCTTTTCTTATACAGACCACTTGAGAACGATTTTCAAGATAAGATTCAAATAATTTAAGACTTGCACCCCTGATCCCATAATATTCCAACTTACTAAGTAAGGAATTGTGCTCAACACAGTCAAATGCTTTGCTCAGGTCACAAAAAGTGGCCTGAGCAAAGTACTTATTTTCAAAGACATTAATAACCTTTTTTACTAAAGATTCTATTGCATCGACAGTAGACCTGCCCTTCCAAAAGCCATACTGTTCTTCACGGATAATATCCGATTTGTTCAGATAATCACAAAGTTGCATATACATGACAGATTCTAATACCTTCGATAAAATCGGTATTAAAGAAATGGGGCGGTAGCTCGAAGGGCAATCTCTTTCACCTTTCTTATATATAGGTACAACTCTGCTTAATTTTAGTGGATTTGGAAAGACGCCCTCCAATAAACACTTATTTATGACAAATGTAAGTGGAAATATGATACAATCTATTATTATTTTCAGCATATTACATGAAAAATCATATATATCAAGACTTTCTGAAGGCTTAAAATTTTTAACTATATTTAAAATTATATGTGGAGTAACTTCCCGAAAAGCAAAATTGTTTTCTGTATGAATATTAGTAGCCTTAGCCTCTTTAAGCAGGTTTAAAGGGGTGTCGTTAGGTCTTACAATGTTTTTCCTGAGATCCTTCACAGATTTAATACAGAAATTATTAAAATCGTTTGGAGATATTGTGATTTGATTGTTACTGTTATTTTTCGATACAGAGTTAATTATTTCCCAAGCTTTCTTACACCTGTTTTTTGATAATTCAATACTTCTTGCATTATACATTTTCTTAGCTTCTCTCACTGCCTGCTTGTATTCCATTCTGGCTTTAACATAGCTCGACTTGGCTATAATAGAGTTGTACTTTTTATATACATCATAATATATTAGTAACCTATTTTTCATAGTAGTTAATTGGGGGGTGTACCACTGATTTTTACTTTTTGATGTAACCTTTTTGCATATGTTGACGTTACATTTCCTCTTAGGTATACTATTTTCAAATGTGTTCATGAGTACATTAAAGAAGTTCTCAAAAACTATGGTTGCAGGACAATTTTGAAAATCACTACAAAACTTTACCCAATCAAAATCACAGAGAGCAGATGAAATTTTAGAATTTTGTCATGGTTGATAGGTCTAGTGGTAACTATTATAAAATCTGTAGGATTACACTTGTCGGGGTTGATTTGTTTAATCCCTATCCAAACACACTTATGATCTGAGAAGTGGAAAGGCATTACATCACTTTTTATCACATTCTAATTTTTCTAGGAACACCATAACACTTTTTATCACATTCTAATTTTTCTAGGAACACCATTGTATTCCCCTTTGGTGTCCTGTACAATACCACCACAGCCAATTTAAGACACTTAATGTACACGCCTGCAGCCTCAAAATCTATTTCATTGCATAGGAAGTGCAATTCTAGCTCAGTAACTTCATACATAGAAAACGGATTATTTTTAACATAGATTGAGACCCCACCATGCATGTGTTGCTCCCTACAATAGCTACTGGCTAGCGTGAAGTCATCTAATATCTTAAAAGCAATTTCATTACTTTGTAACCAGTGTTCACTTATACCAATTGCATCTATCTTATTCTCCTTTAAAAATTCATTTAATACTAGATCTTATCCTGAAAAAAACAATTTGGACACCCTGATCTCGAATTCTGGATATCCCTGTACAGAACTTGATGTGAGTGCACCCCAAGGCCCCTCCCAGGCATGCATGAGACTTTGTTGCCTGCAGAAACTGGAGTATTTCCGAAAGGCACTGCCTGTCCGATAATACATAACACACCGTAAAGCAATTGGCCTACGTGTGGTGGATGTAAGTTGTGTGTGATACAGAATGGAGCCCGTAGTTAAATCAGAGTTTACTGAGACTGAAATTAAGGAAGAAATTCAGCCTGAAACACAACCAAAGAAAACAGAGTGTACTAAGATTGAGATTAAGGAAGAAATTCCTGAAGTACAACCGAAGAGCGAACCTATCCCGGTATAAGTGCACTTGAACTAAGTTTTCGATTTTCATGAAAACCAATTTTTTTATCGATGTGAAAAACCACTCTAATCGTTCAGGAATTTTCACAGAATTTTTTGACACGTCACACACCTTTGTACTTGCCACGAAGGCTTCAAAAAACAGTAATTAAAGTGATTTTCCCCATATAAAATCATAGTATTCTCTACCACGGCTATTTGATGATTAAACCCACATCTGACTTTGGAGCAGTACCAACCTGACAGCTAGTATCACACTGCATTTACACAAGTTAGAATGGAAGCTTTCGTTTCGTATAATTCCCGGTCGGGAAAACAATAGGAACTTCCTCAATGACAAGTTATATTAAAATAAGAGCGCTGGGGTTACGCAAATTCGAACGGAAGCTTAATTTTATGTAATACATGGAGAGAAACCATGTTCGAGTATTTTATGTAATAACTCATATTTCCTTCGTGTTTTAATGAAGTAGAATAAGGAAACTTTTTCAAATATTAATTCGTGATCAATTAACATTAAAGTGTCCCCCCGCCTTGTGTTAGTCGGTAGCACTCTTGCCTTCCACCCGGCGGCCCGGGTTCGATTCAGCAGTGAAAAATCTCTTTCCCGGGTTCGTGACTGGGTGCTTGTGTTGTACTTAGGTTTAAATGTGAGGTAGGGGACTGGCGCACCCCGGAAATAAATTCGCCGCAGATATCCCCTTAAAGGATCTCCAGGAGACGTTTGCGCGATCCGGTAGGGCTACTACTACCACTATTAAACTAAGACAAATTCGAATTGAAGCTTGATATTAGAAAAAGCATTGTTTAATTGCTGTTTTGCTTCATGTTTCATGAAGAGCTAACAGAGAAACATTTTAAATATTACTCAATTTCTTTCTTCATATTGTTGTTGTTGTTATTATTATTATTATTATTATTATTATTATTATTATTATTGTTGTTGTTGTTTTCTAAAATACTTGTCTTCAACATTGTCCTTTCATAAAAAAATAATAATCGTAATTTGGTATGAAACATTCTTCCATCCATTCATTTATCCATCCGTTCATCCATTAATTCATCCGTACATTCATTCATCCATTCAACCATAAATAAATATTTAAATTCATCCATCCATCCAGTTACTAGTTAATAAATTATTTCCACCATCAATTCATAGACTGATGGATGGATGAATCTATGGGTGTATTGTTGAATTATTTAATGAAAAGGATGAGTGGGTGGATAAATGGATGCATGGATTTATTAATGGATAGCTGAATGTTTGGATCGATGGGTGGATGAAATAGTTAAATGAATTATTTATATAATAAATTAATTAATGGACGGATGAATGTTTGGTTATAGGGGTGGTTGGCTTGATTGATAGATGAATGGCTGGTTGGATGGTTCATTCATCCATCAAATCCGTATGTTAATTAAATTTTGCATTAATCTATTCATCCATCCATTGATTAGTTCATTGATTAACCAATCCACCCATCCATTAATTGATCAATTAATTCATCCGTGAATCCACCCATCCATTCATCCTTTCGTCCATCCATCAATATATTTACTAAATAATTAATAACAGTCCATCCATTCATCCCCTAATTAATCCAACAAACCTACCACCCACCCATCCATCAATTCAGACATCAATAAATCTATCCATCCATCGAATTATCCATTCATCCATAAATTATTTTTCCAACCATCCAATTATTAACAATGAGATAATTAATTTTCATTTTTAACTAAAATTATTAATCCATCCATTGTCTATTAATTCATCCACCCAACCATTCATCCACCCATCTGTTCAATCATCCATACATCCATCCAGTCATTCGTCCCTTAATTAATTCATGTATTCCACCATTTAATTATCCATACATACATTCATTCATTCATCCACCCATCTATCCACTCATGCATCCATCAATAAATTCATTCATTCATCGATCCAACCAACCATTAATCAATCCATTCATTCATTAATTTATTTATTAATTAGCCCACCTACCCATTCATCCATCCATTATTAATTCATTCATCCATAAATATATCCATTCATTCATCCGAAATTATTTATTTCACCCACCTAACCCACCATCCATCAAATGCTTTATGGATATATAAATAAATGGATGGACGGTTGAATTAATATACTAATTGGATGGATAAATGTATGCATTAATTGATTCATCAATGGATGGGAGGATGAATTAATTAATTATGTACCTAATTTATTAATTGATAGATGAAGGGTGGATTGCTTGGTGAATGAATTAGTTAAATAATGGATCGATGAATGACTTCTGTAATAAGTGGATGGATCAATTAATAATTAATGGATGGTTGGTTAGATAACTGGATTGATTGATGGACGAATGGACGGTAGGATGAATGAAAAACGAATGGATGTATAAATGGATGGATTGATACATGGCTGAATGAATTATTGGGTGGGCAGATAATAGTTTTCATTAATTTCATAATTATTAAACGTATAAATAATATAACAGTAAAAATCTGGTTTGACATGTAATACATGTTTTCTATATTAGTCGATCGTCCTGAACGCGAATTTCCAATAAATACATTCCGATTTAAAATTAATGTTAAGCAATTTTCTGAGTAATAATATTAACAATATAAGAAATATAAATTACATGGCAATAAAAATGTTATTGTAGATGATATACATGTTTTTGCATGTATTTCACCACTTCTGAACGCGTATATGACAATAATAATAATAAGTTCCTTCCGCACTTCGAGAAAATACTGATTTTCCATTAATATCACACACTTTTCGCAGAAAAAGTAGGAAGTATTTAAATAAAAATTCATTACATAGAATAATTTTTTTCCCGACCTAAGTTATATGTCTTATCTATAATTTGACCATTATGAACACGAATATAATATTATAATAATAACCAGTTCCTTCCGCACTTCTTGAAAATACCGATTTTCCATTAGTGTCACACAGTTGACGCAGAAATAGTAGGACCGTTTCAAAACAAAAATTAATTACATGGAGGGAAATTTTTTTTCCGACCTAAGTTACATGCGTTATCTATAATTCGAACCTTCTAAACACGAATATAACAATAATATAAACCAGTTCTTTCCGCACTTCGAGAAAAAACCGATTTTCCATTAGTGTCACACAGTTTACCCACAGTTTCGAAACAAAAATTCATTACATGGAAGGAAAAATTTTTCCCGACCTAAGTTATATGTCTTATCTATAATTAGACCCTTATGAACACGAATATAACAATAATAATAACCAGTTCCTTCCGCACTTCTTGAAAATACCGATTTTCCATTAGTGTCACACAATTAACGCAGAAAAAGTAGGACCGTTTCAAAACAAAAATTCATTAGATGGAAGGAAAATTTTTTCCCGACCTAAGTTATATGACTTATCTATAATTTGAACATTATGAACACGAATATAATTATAATAATAACCAGTTCCTTCCGCACTTCTTGAAAATACTGATTTTCCAATAGTGTCACACAGTTTACGCAAACAAAGTAGGAAAGTTTCACACAAAAATTCATTACATGGAGGAAATTTTTTTTTCCGACTTGTATTAAATGAGTTATTTATAATTAGACCCTTCTGACCACGAAAATCACAATAATAATAAGCAGTTTCTTCCGCACATCGAGAAAATACCGATTTTCCATTCGTGTCACACATTTCTCGATGGAAAAGAGGGAACTATTCAAATAAAAATTAATTCTGTGTAGGATAATTTTTTTCCAACTTGCAATACGTGTGTTATCCATAATATGACCCTTCTGAACACGAATATAACAATAATAATAAGCAGTTTCTTCCACACTTCGAGAAAATACCGATTTTTCATTAGTGTCACACATTTCTCGCAGGAAAAGAGGGAACTTATTCAAAGACAAATTCATTCTGTGTAGGATAAATTTTTTTCCAACTTGAAATACGTGTGTTATCTATAATACGACCCTTCTGAACACGAATATAACAATAATAATAAGCAGTTTCAACCGCACCTCGAGAAAATACTGATTTTTCATTAGTGCCACACATTTCTCGCAGGAAAAGAGGGAACTATTCAAAGAAAAATTCATTCTGTGTAGGATAAATTTTTTCCAACTTGAAATACGTGTGTTATCTATAATACGACCCTTCTGAACACGAATATAACAATAATAATAAGCAGTTTCTACCGCACTTCGAGAAATTCCGATTTTTCATTAGTGTCACACAATTCTCGCAGGAAAAGAGGGAACTTATTCAAAGACAAATTCATTCTGTGTAGGATAAATTTTTTTCCAACTTTAAATACGTGTTTTATCTATAATACGACCCTTCTGAACACGAATATAACAATAATAATAAGCAGTTTCTACCGCACTTCGAGAAATTCCGATTTTTCATTAGTGTCACACAATTCTCGCAGGAAAAGAGGGAACTTATTCAAAGAAAAATTCATTGTGTGTAGGATAAATTTTTTTCCAACTTTAAATACGTGTTTTATCTATAATACGACCCTTCTGAACACGAATATATCAATAATAATAAGCAGTTTCTACCGCACTTCGAGAAATTCCGATTTTTCATTAGTGTCACACAATTCTCGCAGGAAAAGAGGGAACTTATTCAAAGAAAAATTCATTGTGTGTAGGATAAATTTTTTTCCAACTTGAAATACGTGTTTTATCTATAATACGACCCTTCTGAACACGAATATAACAATAATAATAAGCAGTTTCTACCGCACTTCGAGAAAATACCGATTTTTCATTAGTGCCACACATTTCTCGCAGGAAAAGAGGGAATAATTCAAAGAAAAATTCATTCTGTGTTGGATAAATTTTTTTCCAACTTCAAATACGTGTTTTATCTATAATTCATCCCTTCTGAATACGAATATAACAATAATAATAAGCAGTTTCTTCCGCACTTCGAGAAAATGCCGATTTTCCAATAGTGTCACACATTTCTCGCAGGAAAAGAGGGAACTATTCAAAGAAAAATTCATTCTGTGTAGGGTAAATTTTTTTCCAACTTGAAATACGTGTGTTATCTATAATACGACCCTTCTGAACACGAATATGACAATAATAATAAGCAGTTTCTTCCGCACTTCGAGAGAATTCCGATTTTCCGTTCGTGTCACACAGTTTACGCGTAAACTGTGTGTCACGAGTGGAAATTCGGAATTTTCTCCTAGTGCGTATGGAACTGGTTATTATTATTGTTATATTCGTGTTCAGAAGGGTCGTATTATAGATAACACACGTATTTCAAGTTGGAAAAAAATTTACCCTACACAGAATGAATTTTTCTTTGAATAGTTCCCTCTTTTCCTGCGAGAAATGTGTGACACTATTGGAAAATCGGCATTTTCTCGAAGTGCGGAAGAAACTGCTTATTATTATTGTTATATTCGTGTTCAGAAGGGATGAATTATAGATAAAACACGTATTCGAAGTTGGAAAAAAATTTATCCAACACAGAATGAATTTTTCTTTGAATTGTTCCCTCTTTTCCTGCGAGAAATGTGTGGCACTAATGGAAAATCGGTATTTCTCGAAGTGCGGAAGAAACTGCTTATTATTATTGTTATATTCGTGTTCAGAAGGGACGAATTATAGATAAAACACGTATTTCAAGTTGGAAAAAAATTTATCCTACACAGAATGAATTTTTCTTTGAATAGTTCCCTCTTTTCCTGCGAGAAATGTGTGACACTATTGGAAAATCGGCATTTTCTCGAAGTGCGGAAGAAACTGCTTATTATTATTATTGTTATATTCGTGTTCAGAAGGGTCGAATTATAAATATCACATGTAACTCAAATCGGAAAAAAAATTTTCTCCATATAATAAATATTTATTGATATCGTCCCCGCTTTTCTGTGAGTAGAACACTGCACACATCCCTAGCGTCTGACTGTAACGGTTTTTTTTTTGTTCGCCAGCACCACAAATATTATTATTACCTTTCGGGATTTTAGGTTGGTAAAATGCAATTTTAGGTGCCTAAAGTAAGCTCTATATAATTATGAAATAGGATTTAAAAATTGCAAAAATGATCTATTAAACATCGTGAATTCCATTGAAGTTGGTATTTTTCTTAATCATCCAATTATAATACATTATTATACGAGTATATTTAAGAAGGACCACCGGCGTGGTCTCGTGGTTAGCGTCGCTGTCTACAGATCCGTCGGCCCGGGTTCGATCCACGGTACCTCCTCGGATTTTTCTGGAACGGGGTGCACTCAGCCTCGTGACTCAAATTGAGCAGAGAGGAGTAGCGGCTCCGGTCATGGATACCACCATTAACGGCCGTGGGTGTCGGCATGCAGACCACATGCCTCTAATCCTGCCATCTGCCTATGGTAGATGACGCAGTGGACGAGTTCTAGACCTTGTCCTTTCAGGGATGTTAGCGCCACGGAGTTAGTTATATTTAAAAAGGCAAAATTCAACAAGTAATAGGCCTATAAACAATATTCATTTCTTCCATATCTTGTCCACAATTGGCTACACCCTTGGGTAGAGAGGAGCTTTTCATGTGCAAACCGTTATTTTCAGACAACAGACAATCGTTCTTATTTGAGAATCTCCACCAAGTGTTCATAGTTATTTTTATTACAGGTTTATTGTAAACATCGCAGTTTGCTTGTAGTAATAGATAATTATTTTTACTTCCTCTGCCCGTACCATAGGTACTATAGGTAGAGGAAGTATTGTTTTCGACCCTAAAATTCGAAGTTGAGTTTTTAGCATATATACACGTTTCAAGGCCCCCTGAATCCAAAAATACTATTTTTGGAAACATGTCTGTGTGTGTGTCTGTGTGTCTGTCTGTCTGTGTGGAAGTTTGTGAACAGGCTAGCTCCGAAACGGAGAATCGTATGAAAACAAAATTTCGTATTTGGGTCAGGTACCTTCTGAAGATGCGATTCGAAGATTGGCGAAAAATTTCTCTTATTTTTAAGGGGACTTTACATGAAGAAATTTTCGTTTTTCGCGATTTTCTCGAAAACGGTTCTAACGATTTTCTTTAAAATTTGCACATGTGTTCCTTTTACTGAGAGCTAAAACTTTTATTTTAAACTTTTTTTCGAAAAAATTCTCTGAGGGTAGTTAAAGGCCACCCACTGTTCACCCACTGTTTGTAGAAATTTTGTCTTGCGTGATGAACTGAATACGCGCTCTTCCATGGCCTCTTATTCTATATAAGAATGTGAAGTGAGAAAGATGTATTGTTGGCCCGGTATAGAGTAAAGAAGTATCTGAGGGAAATATTCGATAATTTCGGAAATTATTCTTTACGGCGGAAAGTTCAATAAACGTCTGCAGTCACTTGTTCTTTTTTTTAAGTTTTTTATATAGGCTAGCCTGCGCTTTTAGTCGCATCATTGAAAGAAGAGGTATTTATAGGATAATAATAGCGTAAAATTGTGTCTTGCGATTCTGTAAAAGGATATGTGAATACTGCTAACTTTTTTGGGGGGCAGAGGAAGTTATGTAACTTTCACATCAGATTTTTTTCTTTCTTTTTTAAATAGCACATATTTCCTAGGGGCAATTTTATTGTCATGCCAGTTCAGAAAGAATTTCTTTTTCGGTAAGGGTGTCCAAGTAGTGTGGGGTGGGTTTATAATTTTGCAAGGTTAGAAGAAGGATAGGTGATCGGAGAGGTCCTTAATGTAGATCTTTATCTTTACGGCAGTCAAACGTTTCCCCACAAAACGTTAAAGAAGAAGAATTTTAAAGAAGTATCTTTAATAACATTCCTTTGAACAATAACAAGAATAGAAATATATAAATGTTATACAATATTCAGTAAAACCACCAGAGTGGAAGAAAACTGCTTAATTATGCAAACCCAGAACAAGATCAAGAGAGTCTTCTCTCAGGAGAAAGACTATTTTCTTACACACCCAAAGTGTGACATCAGCCGAAAAGACTACTCTCACCAAGGTTATAATAATTTTCTTAACCACAGGTATAACCCACAATAGAACTGTAACAATATTATATTTATATCAATTTAGAAAAACAATGCCTAACCCAATACCAAATAAAGGTAGGATAGGAAAAAATTAACAAGTTATGCTAAATTGCACGCCTAACATGACATTGGGTTTCCTCCAGAATGGACTATTACTCAAGAATTCAGATCAAAATTCAAACTAATTTTTGAACTAGTTGTGGCAAAAATATAATTACATTAATTCACTATAAGGGAGATATTTAATTCAATACAGAATTATAACAAGCAATTCCAATTTGAACAAAGGTTATGCTAAATTACAGAGCTCAGATGAGAATGGTTTTTCTCCCAGTATGGGATATTCTCCTAATATTTCAAATTCATCAAAGGCTATATTTAGCATAGGGCTGAAACTAGTTGTGGAAAAGATATAATTACATTAATTCACTATAAAAGGGAATATTTAACTCAATACAGAATTATACCAAGCAATTCCAATTTCAACAAAGGTTATGCTAAATTACAGAGCTCAGATGAGAATGGTTTTTCTCCCAGTATGGGATATTCTCTTTATATTTCAAATTCATCAAAGGCTATATTTAGCATAGGGCTGAAACTAGTTGTGGCAAAATATAATTACATTAATTCACTATAAAAGGGAATATTTAACTCAATACAGAATTATAGCAAGCAATTCCAATTTCAACAAAGGTTATGCCAAATTACAGAGCTCAGATGAGAATGGTTTTTCTCCCAGTATGGGATATACTTTTAATATTTCAAATTGATCAAAGGCTATATTTAGCATAGGGCTGAAACTAGTTGTGGAAAAGATGTAATAGCATTAATTCACTATAAAAGGGAATATTTAACTCAATACAGAATTATAGCAAACAATTCCAATTTCAACAAAGGTTATGCCAAATTACAGAGCTCAGATGAGAATGGTTTTTCTCCCAGTATGGGATATACTTTTAATATTTCAAATTGATCAAAGGCTATATTTAGCATAGGGCTGAAACTAGTTGTGGAAAAGATGTAATAGCATTAATTCACTATAAAGGGAATATTTAACTCAATACAGAATTATAGCAAACAATTCCAATTTCAACAACGGTTATGCTAAATTACAGAGCTCAGATGAGAATGGTTTTTCTCCCAGTATGGGATATTCTCTTAATATTTCAAATTCATCAAAGGCTATATTTAGCATAGGGCTGAAAGTAGTTGTGGAAAAGATATAATTACATTAATTCACTATAAAAGGGAATATTTAACTCAATACAGAATTATAGCAAGCAATTCCAATTTCAACAAAGGTTATGCCAAATTACAGAGCTCAGATGAGAATGGTTTTTCTCCCAGTATGGGATATTCTCTTAATATTTCAAATTCATCAAAGGCTATATTTAGCATAGGGCTGAAACTAGTTGTGGCAAAATATAATTACATTAATTCACTATAAAAGGGAATATTTAACTCAATGCAGAATTATAGCAAGCAATTCCAATTTCAACAAAGTTATGCTAAATTACAGAGCTCAGATGAGAATGGTTTTTCTCCCGGTATGGGATATTCTCTTAATATTTCAAATTCATCAAAGACTATATTTAGCATAGGGCTGAAACTAGTTGTGGCCACCAAGTTTAAGTAATGTTTAATACTACGATAGCACTTTACTGTTTAACATAAGAAGGACCTAAAGGGATCAGAAAAGCACAGAAGTCGGCCTCATTATGTAAGCCTACACACACGAGAACATAGGGTTACTACTAGTCCCGACGAGCTTACATAAGAAAACATACAGGCTCCACAGAACGGTACCTAAACTTGAAAATCCAAACATTCTTTTCCGACATAACTAGGCTGGATATTAACTGCGCCGCATCACAGAGACTAACAAATTCCCTGAGCGCGAATAAAAGGTCCACTGCACAGGCAGCATAGAGATCCAACATCACAAGAAAATATTCCGTAATGACTATGCAATATTCACCAAATATTACTTTAAGTCCCCTTGAGATTAAATAACTCTACCAGGACTACAATAGTACAATGTAGGGGGAAATTCCCTGAAATTACAGGTTTATCAATACTAATGGCTAAATTATCTGAAATGTGGCATAAAAGGCTTAATCTCGAACATTGCGTGCTTCATACTTCAACAGAGTACCAATTTAGGAATTTACCGATATCGTGAAAGGATAACGAACTAGCATTTGCATAAGGCAACATTATAATGGATTTTCATGAATACTTCGTTACTCACGCCCACCGAAGAACGACTCCAACCAGCAACCACTCACTTCAATAACTCCACTGACACTGCCTGCTCGACAACATCGACCACTCAGCAAGGCCAATATAGGTGGCGCCACTAAAGCAGAAGCAGAAGCAGAAGTACAGAGTCCGCCTAGCGGCAGAACGTGAAAACAAGTGGCAGATTTCTGAAATCTGGCACAGTCACCTCCCTCTCTGGACAAAAATTTTGAAAATTTAACTTCAGTAACCACAACCGTTTCTAAATATAAATAATAAAACAGCACCAAAATTTTACCTATAAGTATACCTCTTAACACCTATTAAGGCATATCAATGTCACTAACACTTAAAACAGTTCAAACGAGAATAAGAATTCTTCATGTTGATAAACCTTAGTGAAATTAGTCCCATTCATAGTAAAGTTCTTTTATAATATAATGTAAAGGTTCATAACTTCGATTTCTTGAATATCAATTTATAGATAATGTTCAATTTTGTTATATCAATATTATTATAAGTGTATAAGAATTAAAATGTTTTTTTTGTTGTTGAAGGAATGTCATATAATAATTTACTCATAACCCTGTATTATTTTCTCACATATATGAGACCTCATCTCACACACAGATATTAATATGGAAATACCTTCCTTTTTTTTTTGCACTGGACAGAACACTCAAATTCATGCTATATTGCCGCATGAATATCACCTTTTTATTTAGACTTTCCATGCCCTGCTCTAAACTGATATGAGGCGAGCATGTGAACAACACTGAGACAACACTTTTCTTGAAAACTGTTGCACCTTTATACTTGCTTTGTTTAAATACTGAGAATGTAGAAATTTGAACTTTTCAGACTGCAGTGAATCTTTCACTAATAGCCAAAAAAAAAGATCACACGCATGAATAATGGGTGAACACTATTTAGGCTATATCTATATTGGGTAACTTACAGACCCATCAGATACACAAATCACTGGGAAACGATGATCGAAGAGAAGGCCGCATGTCCAAATGAGGCACTCGATGCATGGTTGATAGAAGTAACACAGCAGAGGTCCATCAGTAGCCGTGTACTCACATTCCCAGTTATGCAGATGCTTGATAAAATAAGGAGGGAGGAGTTTGCTGATCCCATAGCTCGAAGGAAGAGAACTGCTGGTATACGATGCATAGATGAGACGAGGCTTCGGCCACCAAGGTTATGGTAGCAAAATCAATAGGGGCTGCAGTCCCCATAAGCCAGGTACACGCACACACAAGATCCTCAGGGCACTGCGCAATGCCTCCAGAAGACCCCCAGCAGGAGCAGGGTCAGACATCCACAGCAGAATAGGATGGGGTCCATGGCCCCACATCCTCCGGAAGAATAGTAGATCACATGAAACAAAGCGTTGCATTGATGAGTATAAAGTTCTATGAGGTCGGGAGGAACACCTTTAACACTACGTCTTATAAGTTTGTGTTTTAAAGGTAGATAATTTTTTGTTGAAGAGTTCTTCTTGTATATCCTTATAATAATTTTTTTTTTATTTTATATAAGGAATATTTCTTCTTTTCTTTTTCCTTTTTACAAAATAAGTTTTTTTTTTTTTGCTAAAATTTTTGTATTTTCTTCAAAGTTTTGTTATTTGTAATAACTCTTTGTAGTTGTGTCCAAATTGGGTAGTTGAATGAAGAATACTTCAAATTCCATACTAAAATGATAATTCACTTTTATTTGTTTAGAATTTTTTTGTAACTGAGATCTCATTTGATTGTAAGTGTCAATTCTTGGGGTTATGTATATACATGTACATGTATTTTTGTTTTTTTTTTGAGTGTCTTTTTTTGTTTTGAGTGGTTGCAAAGAGCAGCTGGAGACAGGAAATCTCCCCCGGAAGGGCAAGAGTAACAAACATTTCATGAAAATCATAACAAATTCTACATTTTAAATTCAAATTGACAAAATAGTTAACGTTAACTCAATAAACAACTCAATAGCACCCCTGAAGTATGAAACACAACATCATATATATATAACAAAACAAGCCACAACAAAGCCAGAAAAGGAGCTAAAAGGAGAGCTAAGAATAACTACAAAAGCTTAATTTGAGATGCGTGACATCTTCGCTTGGATAAGTCTCGAACATTCTCTAAAAGAAAAGACACGCCATTCTGCAGAGCCTCAACAATGCGATAGGGTCCCACATAACGAGGAGCCAACTTCCTTGCAAATTTAGCCGCCCCCTTGCTCACAGGATAATTCCTACACATAACTCGATCTCCAGGTTTGAACTTACACTGAACTCTGTCCTTATTGTATCTGTGCGCTCTCCTACTGTGGGCCAACTGAAGATTACGATAAGCTGCCTTCCAGATTTTAGATACATCTTCAGGAGAAGAGGAATCAGGGAGGAGGTCAGAAAGTTTCCAAACATTACTTAACGGACTATTAGGAGGATAGGTGAAAAGAAGAGAGAAGGGAGTATGCCCGTGGCTCTCGTGTTTGGCGGTGTTAAACGCAAATTGGAGCCAAGTCAAGTTCTTATCCCACAGAGAGTGATCCTCATGGTGATATGCAATGAGGGCATTTTTTAAGTTTCGCATGACACGCTCCGCGTGTGATGGGTTCGGATAATAGGGTGTGGTGGTAATATGTTGAACCCCAAGCCGGAAACAAAAGTTCTTAAATGAGTGAGACACAAACTGCGGAGCATTGTCCGAAACTAAGGATTGACAAACACCAAAATTTTGAAAGATCGAAGACAATGAGAGAATCACTTTCTCAGTTCTAGAATCTCTGAGAGGGAACAACCAACAATACTTCGAAAAAGCATCCACAACAACCAAAATAAAGGCATTGCCCTTCCTAGATCTGGGTAATTTTCCAAGGAAATCTATAAAGAGTTTTTGAAATGGCTTATGAGCAACAGAAGAAGATAACTCCCCAATACGGGTATTTAAGGCAGGCTTGGACATAGCACAAATGTGGCATGCCTTGACACGATCGCGAATATCGCGGAACATGCGTCGCCACCAAAACAATGCCCTAATCTTCTCAAAGGTCTTACTAATTCCGAGATGACCGCCCAGGGGCGAAGAATGGAAATATTGAAAAACCATGGAGTGTAAACTCTTAGGCAAAACCACCTTAGGTCGACCTTCTCTGCCCAACAAAATTTGTAAGGTATCTGATACCATGCGAAAATTGGACACTGAAATACCTGCTTTCAACTGGGTGATAATGGGAGATAATTCAGGGTCCTGCAACTGATATTGAGAAAGATCCTCAAAGGCTAGGGGAGAGTTGGTGACCACAGGGGCCAAGAGAGCGTGTTGAAGAGAGGGAGAAGAGCTCGAATCTACAGGCTCTCCAGGATCCTCAGGATAACCTTCGAACATGCGTGACAGGGAGTCTGCCAGAACATTCTCAGAGCTTTTAATGTGGACACAAGTAAATTTGAAAGCGGACAGTCGAACTGCCCACCTGGCCACGCGTCCAGTTTTACGGGGCCTACCAAGGCACCAGGACAGGGCTTGGTTATCACATTCGATAGTAAAATTCACATGCTCCACGTACATTTTAAACTTCTCAAGAGCAAATAACACCGCAAGCGCTTCCATCTCATAAATTGAAAACTGTTGCTCTTGCTTAGAGAGAGAGCGAGAGGCATAAGCTATCGGTTTGCGCCCATCAGAAAACTCTTGCAACAACACAGCACCAAGACCAAGGGAAGAAGCGTCAGTTTGAACAATGAATTGTTTGGAAAAATCGGCCATGGCAAGAATCGGTGGATTCATTATAGCACCCTTAAGATCTTCAAAAGCCCTTTGATGTTCCTGAGTCCAAATAAAAGGGACCCCTTTTCCGCGAAGACGATTGAGCGGAGCAGCACGAGCAGAAAAACGGGGAATAAACTTTGAGAAAAAATTAATCATCCCGATAAATCGGGCTACAGCTTTAACGTTAGAGGGTCTCGGAAAATTGCGAATGGCGACAGTCCTTTCGGGATCAATAGATACACCTTGCGGGGAAATAAGGTGGCCAATGAAAGACAGCTGAGACCTAGCAAAATGAACTTTAGACGGCTTAACCGTAAGACCAGCATCTCTTAACCGGCGGAAGACTTCCTGCAGGTGCTGAACATGAGAGGGAAAATCCTTGCTGTAGATGACCAAGTCATCGAGATAATGATAAACATATTCAAATTTTATATCAGCAAAAATTTTGTCAAGGAGGCGGGTAAGCACCTGCGCGCCAGTAGCAAGGCCGAAAGGTAATCTACAAAACTCGAAATGGGCCCAATCGGTAGAAAAGGCGGTAAAACCCCGAGAAGATTCCTTTAGGGGGATCTGATAATACGCGCTGTTTAGGTCAAGAGAGGAAAAAACACTCGCCCCCGCAAACCAATGTGCGGCCGAGTGTATATCCGGTAACGGCATTGCTTCAATGTGTATCTTTTGATTTAAGGCTCTATAGTCTATAACTGGGCGGAAATCGTCATCTCCTTTAGGTACGAGAAATATGGAACTTGAATAAGGGGAAAGCGACTGACGAATAATGCCCTGCTGTAGCATTTCATTAATTTTCTTTCTCATAACCTTAAGCTTGGGTGGAGACATACGGTAAGGAGGGAGACGCACAGGAGTGTCATCTTTTAACAAGATCTCATATTCAAGAATGTTAGTAACCCCGAGACGGTCAGTCAAAACATCCGGAAAGTTTACAATAAGTTGTTTGATCTGTTGCTTTTGTTCGTTAGTCAAATGATCTAAATTAATAGGAGACGGAACATCGGAGTTAGATTGTTCGGGCAGAAGGCCCACAGACGCAAGTTCACCAGTCCCCCCCTGAAGACCAGATAGCTTCAACCTAATATTGTAATGAGGGGCAAACCGAAAATGCATTAATCCCTGTTGCATGTCCAAGACAAGACCCGATGCCCGAGCAAAATCTACTCCTAAAATAATTGGACAGACAAGAGTGGATAACACTAGAAATGGAACCTTCCACGAAAATTTACAAATTTTAAGGGAAAGAGTAATCAGTCCTAATATAGGAAGGAAAGAGCCATCCGCTGACACGACAGAATGGTTATACGGTTCAATATCAGAATCAGATAGACCTAAGGCATCTAATACCTTAACATCGATACATGAGGCAGCAGCCCCGGAATCAATCAAAGCAACATTAGAAACCTTATTGAGAAGCACCCCAATCATCGGTAAATGAGCAGGAACACGAGCCTTGCAACCCATACTACCATACAAAACAGAATTTTGTTTGGAGGGACAGTTACTCAGAAAATTCAACGGTAAAACAGGTGCTAGTCATGGCTGCTGATCCGCCCTTGGCAACTGACGATTGGAAGGAGAAGGTTCCCCTGAGGGAGAACGCAGGGCAGCTATCCGTTTCCTACAATCTCTGGCCAAGTGACCCACTATATGACAGTAATGACAAGATCTGTCCTCACGAACGGGGCGAGCTCCAGAAAATCTCGGATTCAGAGGTGGAACCCTAGGAGTAGGATTACTTTGGAATGAAGGCCGCCGTGCATCAGCACAAGATACCTCGGCAACATGCGGAATTAGTTCAGAGAGTTGGTCAAAGGTAGAAGGTTTATTGGCAAAGGTGAGGCACGATCTAGTAGCAGGGTTTAAACCAGAAATGATTACTTCGACAATTTGCCTCTCCCCATCTGGAACCTGAAAAACCGCAGCATGGAGACGAATATCTTGAATGAATTCCGCAAGCGGCTCGTCCAATCTCTGAGGCCTATAATAATATTTTACTAGCAGATCATGCTTTAGCCTAGAAGGAATAAACTGAGTCAACACTTGGGTATGGAAAGTAAGGGCACTTTGACCCAAACTAATAGCCCGAGAAAGAATATCCAAAAGGCGACCAGATACCACTCCCAATATCAATTGAAGAACAATATTATCCTCAATCTTAAAGCAAAAGGCTTGATGCAGAAACTGGACTAAGAATCGTAAGAAAACAATCACATCGGGAACTTGACCAATCGAAAAAACCCGTTGTCTTTCAATGAGCCTCTGTAAGGGGTGAGGAATTTTCAAAGAAGCAAAAGTTGGAGCAAATACAGATGTAGTACCACCACCCGGATTACTAGATAAAGGTTGAGGAACTAGAGGGACTTCCTGACAGGGGGGCCCAGAATGCAATGCAGAAGGAATAGGTCTATCCAAAATTAGCTCAGACGAAGTGGAGGGATAAACTGCCACAAGCTCAATCTCCTCGGCTTCTGGCGGGGAGACAACCGCAGAAAGTCTTTCAAGGAGATTGTCAAGCTCCCCCAGATCCAATTGAGTACTAGGGGATTCCCTCAGGGTAACAAGGCGATTTTCCAGATGCCAGGCTCTATGCCGAACGCGCCTTTTCTGCTTGACGGAAGCTTCAGGGTCAGACATAATCTCAGCCGCAATATTAACAAGCTCAGAGATTTTATCTTGCAGAAGCTTAAACTCTTTGGCGGCCTCTTGTGGAGTAAATGAAACGCCCCCAGCAGGCTGAGAGGGGGAAATCTGTCTAATCATGGAAATAAGTGCTGGGACATCTAGGCCATCATCTACCACAACACCTCTAGAGCGAATCTCAAATATTAATTCGTCCTTACGCAATAAGTCCCAAGACAATTGAGTACGTCGGGCCATCTTGATAAGTAGAAATAACAAGAATAAACCCAGTTTACCAAAATAGATAGAAAAAAAAGGCGAAAGAAGAGAGCAGCCCCCTCTGACTGCCCAGAGGAACCCGAACTGCTAAGGGCAAAAGCTAAGCAAACGGTTCTGGAAATGCTAATCCAATTACTTCCACGAGGTCTGATAGCTATCCTAGACCAAAGGTAAAACAAGGCAAAGAGTAAGACCAGTGGGTCTGCTACCACAGAGCTACCAAAAGAGAAATGGCAAAAGATTACGCCGGGCACCTTGATAATTAGAAATAACAATAATAAATCAAGTTTACAAAAAAGGATTGAAAGAAAATGCGAAAGAAGAGAGCAGCCCCCTCTGACCGCCGAAAAGATGCTCCTACCAACTGTGGGGTGGGTTTATAATTTTGCAAGGTTAGAAGAAGGATAGGTGATCGGAGAGGTCCTTAATGTAGATCTTTATCTTTACGGCAGTCAAACGTTTCCCCACAAAACGTTAAAGAAGAAGAATTTTAAAGAAGTATCTTTAATAACATTCCTTTGAACAATAACAAGAATAGAAATATATAAATGTTATACAATATTCAGTAAAACCACCAGAGTGGAAGAAAACTGCTTAATTATGCAAACCCAGAACAAGATCAAGAGAGTCTTCTCTCAGGAGAAAGACTATTTTCTTACACACCCAAAGTGTGACATCAGCCGAAAAGACTACTCTCACCAAGGTTAGAATAATTTTCTTAACCACAGGTATAACCCACAATAGAACTGTAACAATATTATATTTATATCAATTTAGAAAAACAATGCCTAACCCAATACCAAATAAAGGTAGGATAGGAAAAAATTAACAAGTTATGCTAAATTGCACGCCTAACATGACATTGGGTTTCCTCCAGAATGGACTATTACTCAAGAATTCAGATCAAAATTCAAACTAATTTTTGAACTAGTTGTGGCAAAAATATAATTACATTAATTCACTATAAGGGAGATATTTAATTCAATACAGAATTATAACAAGCAATTCCAATTTGAACAAAGGTTATGCTAAATTACAGAGCTCAGATGAGAATGGTTTTTCTCCCAGTATGGGATATTCTCCTAATATTTCAAATTCATCAAAGGCTATATTTAGCATAGGGCTGAAACTAGTTGTGGAAAAGATATAATTACATTAATTCACTATAAAAGGGAATATTTAACTCAATACAGAATTATACCAAGCAATTCCAATTTCAACAAAGGTTATGCTAAATTACAGAGCTCAGATGAGAATGGTTTTTCTCCCAGTATGGGATATTCTCTTTATATTTCAAATTCATCAAAGGCTATATTTAGCATAGGGCTGAAACTAGTTGTGGCAAAATATAATTACATTAATTCACTATAAAAGGGAATATTTAACTCAATACAGAATTATAGCAAGCAATTCCAATTTCAACAAAGGTTATGCCAAATTACAGAGCTCAGATGAGAATGGTTTTTCTCCCAGTATGGGATATACTTTTAATATTTCAAATTGATCAAAGGCTATATTTAGCATAGGGCTGAAACTAGTTGTGGAAAAGATGTAATAGCATTAATTCACTATAAAAGGGAATATTTAACTCAATACAGAATTATAGCAAACAATTCCAATTTCAACAAAGGTTATGCCAAATTACAGAGCTCAGATGAGAATGGTTTTTCTCCCAGTATGGGATATACTTTTAATATTTCAAATTGATCAAAGGCTATATTTAGCATAGGGCTGAAACTAGTTGTGGAAAAGATGTAATAGCATTAATTCACTATAAAGGGAATATTTAACTCAATACAGAATTATAGCAAACAATTCCAATTTCAACAACGGTTATGCTAAATTACAGAGCTCAGATGAGAATGGTTTTTCTCCCAGTATGGGATATTCTCTTAATATTTCAAATTCATCAAAGGCTATATTTAGCATAGGGCTGAAAGTAGTTGTGGAAAAGATATAATTACATTAATTCACTATAAAAGGGAATATTTAACTCAATACAGAATTATAGCAAGCAATTCCAATTTCAACAAAGGTTATGCCAAATTACAGAGCTCAGATGAGAATGGTTTTTCTCCCAGTATGGGATATTCTCTTAATATTTCAAATTCATCAAAGGCTATATTTAGCATAGGGCTGAAACTAGTTGTGGCAAAATATAATTACATTAATTCACTATAAAAGGGAATATTTAACTCAATGCAGAATTATAGCAAGCAATTCCAATTTCAACAAAGTTATGCTAAATTACAGAGCTCAGATGAGAATGGTTTTTCTCCCGGTATGGGATATTCTCTTAATATTTCAAATTCATCAAAGACTATATTTAGCATAGGGCTGAAACTAGTTGTGGCCACCAAGTTTAAGTAATGTTTAATACTACGATAGCACTTTACTGTTTAACATAAGAAGGACCTAAAGGGATCAGAAAAGCACAGAAGTCGGCCTCATTATGTAAGCCTACACACACGAGAACATAGGGTTACTACTAGTCCCGACGAGCTTACATAAGAAAACATACAGGCTCCACAGAACGGTACCTAAACTTGAAAATCCAAACATTCTTTTCCGACATAACTAGGCTGGATATTAACTGCGCCGCATCACAGAGACTAACAAATTCCCTGAGCGCGAATAAAAGGTCCACTGCACAGGCAGCATAGAGATCCAACATCACAAGAAAATATTCCGTAATGACTATGCAATATTCACCAAATATTACTTTAAGTCCCCTTGAGATTAAATAACTCTACCAGGACTACAATAGTACAATGTAGGGGGAAATTCCCTGAAATTACAGGTTTATCAATACTAATGGCTAAATTATCTGAAATGTGGCATAAAAGGCTTAATCTCGAACATTGCGTGCTTCATACTTCAACAGAGTACCAATTTAGGAATTTGCCGATATCGTGAAAGGATAACGAACTAGCATTTGCATAAGGCAACATTATAATGGATTTTCATGAATACTTCGTTACTCACGCCCACCGAAGAACGACTCCAACCAGCAACCACTCACTTCAATAACTCCACTGACACTGCCTGCTCGACAACATCGACCACTCAGCAAGGCCAATATAGGTGGCGCCACTAAAGCAGAAGCAGAAGCAGAAGTACAGAGTCCGCCTAGCGGCAGAACGTGAAAACAAGTGGCAGATTTCTGAAATCTGGCACAGTAGTACTTACTTCTTTAGTAACAAAATATGTGTGTTTAATACAGTTCTGAATAATCCAGCAGAATAAAATCATATCAATTAAAATGTGCATCTACAGCCATAGGAAAGTCGCTCATTTATGACAACATCTTCTGTAGTGTTCCTACAAATGTAGAAACTCTGCCTTACTGACTCCACCACCCAGGAAATATATTTTCGTTTCGTGTGCGTCTACAGCCATGGGACAGTCGCTCATTTATTATGTGTACACCTTCTGAACTGTTCCTGACAATTTTGAAACTCTGCTGTACTGACTGCTCCACCCAGGAAATATATTTTACTTCCGTGTGCATCTGCTCATTGGTAATCTCAACTTTAACGTAAGTTATGATACGGTTGTGGATTGTGAATTTAACACATTCGAATTTGATGTAAAATCGCAATTTTCTCCTTAAAGGTCTCAAAATAATTAGGCCTTAGTGTATACGATGTTAAATTGCAGCCTGCATACTTATTTGTCCGGAGATATTATTCATAGCGTTGATATTAATGCGGGAGGTGGAGAAAAGGCATTCAGGTGTGGTGTGTGTAAGAGGTCCTTTACCGGATTTATTGCTTTTGTTTTGATTGTCATTACGCTCGTATGAGTTTCACGGCATTCAGGTCTAGTCAGTGGCGGACGCAGAATTTTTTTTCGGGTGGGGATTTGAATAGGTAGACGGAATACTACAAAAAATTAATCAACTTACATATACAATTAGTTTATGAAACTGGCCACTTAGAGTATATATATAGCCTTTTTTTCAAATTTCGGGGGGTTTGTAACCCTCCTATCCCCCCCTGCGTCCGCCACTGGGTCTAGTGACTGTTAATATACACATAAGTAAGGTAAATGTAATACGGCATTAATATATGTGTCCAAAAATAAAATACGTAGTTATAAAAATGTTGGAAATACAATTTCACTCATACTGAAGAGTGATCATTTTAGTATCCTGTATGTAACGAAGAGATTCCTATAGCAAACATGACATTTACTAGTACATGCACTAAATTCAACTCAACACAAGTAGTTTCAGGGATTTATTTGGAATGTTGGCAACGCTCGTATCAACGGGGCCGTTACAGAATGGATCATGGCTGACAAAATGTATTTTACCGCAAAATTCATGCAGTTATTTCTCTTTATTTTCATTTACGAAGCATTTATAAAGACATGTTGCATGTGAAAAAATTCTGTGAAAAATCCTGAACGATTTGAGTGGTTTTTCAGATCCATAAAAAATTTGGTTTTCATATAAATCGTAAACTTAGTTGAAGTGCACTTATACCCCTATCCCAATTACATTCGAGACAATACCGACACAAGAAGCGAAACGCGAGGATACAGGAAACACTAAACAGCGAACTCGTACTCCAGACAAACATTTCTCCTGTAATGTATGTGCCAAGAAATTTTCCCGAAGAGCGAATCTCAAAAGGCATGTGCTCAATCACTCTGGACACAAGCCATTCTCGTTTGATATATGTACCAAGAAATTTTCTGAAAAAGGGAATCTCAAAAAACACATGCTGACTCACACTGGACATAAGCCATTCACGTGTGACATATGTACCAATAAATTTTCCGTAAGATCGACTCTCAAAACTCACATGCTCACTCACACTGGACATAAGCCATTCACGTGTGATATATGCACCAAGAAATTTTCCCAAGGAGGGGATCTCAAAAAACACATGCTGACTCACACTGGACATAAGCCATTCACGTGTGACATATGTACCAATAAATTTTCCGTAAGATCGACTCTCAAAACTCACATGCTCACTCACACTGGACATAAGCCATTCACGTGTGATATATGCACCAAGAAATTTTCCCAAAGAGGGGATCTCAAAAAACACATGCTGACTCACACTGGACATAAGCCATTTACGTGTGATATATGTAGCATGAAATTTTCACTTAGGGAGCATCTCAAAAGACACATGCTCACTCACACTGGACATAAGCCATTCATGTGTGATATATGCACCATTAAATTTTCCCAAAGAGGGAGTCTCAAAAGACATGTTCTAACTCATGAGAGGAACAACCTTTCCTGATGTGATGTGTGCACTGAGTGTTTTGTCTTGTGTGAGGCAGTTACAACCGAATGCACACACAGGCAAAGTGGTCTCATAGTGTGACAATCAAAAGAAGAGGAAGATTTGTTAGAGTAGAAATAGTCATGCGAATGTTCCTTTTAGTTGTACTACAAGAACTGGCACCCACACCGAATGAGGCCAAAAGAAACCTCAAACATAGCTTCTGTCCAGCTGAGAAGAAGGGAATATTTGCTTGCAAGCCTCATCTGTCACCTCAAGAAAGAAGTTCCAGTCATGAAAAATAAAGCAAGTTATGTCGCCCTATCTACATTGTACCAGTCTTTCCATTTTCTACTAGATTGTCCTAGCTACTCCCCACTACATGTTCTACATTTTATTGAATAAATACCACTGTTATTAAAGCTGTCATGTTCTTCTATGAATTTGTTCAGTCGAATTATTCACGTTTCATTTGACCAATCAGAGATCTCCTTTAATCGTTCCACTTTCTGATGTTCTTATTGTTCCCCACCCCAGTAAGTAATTTCTGTTTTTGGGAAAAAAATAGTTTTATGCTGCGCACTAGGCTCCTCCCACCAACTCTCTAATGGGACCCGCCTGGGAAGGTGAGGTTTAGGGTTTCATCACAGAAGAGATTCAATGTGAGACATTCTAAACCTCGAGCTATTCAGTGTATTGCTCCTAACCTATCAAAACGGCGGAGCTTAGCTGGTGCGCAGGGTAAATCTTTCTTTTACCTCTGTCTCTCCTATATAATACATATATTTTCTCAAAACCACTTGCTTGCTGCTTCAAGTCAACCTGATTTATCTACTTCATCAGATTTCAAGTAGTTTTTCTCCTTATACCCTCTTATCAAATGTAACACACTGTATCCTTAAGGAGCTGGACCAATTTATTGTGAAGGCTTTCTCATTTGTTAACATTAAATAAAGCGTTAAGTTTACATAAAGAAAAACTTGCATATCCAAAATTATTATAAGCACATACTATAAAGCTTTAAGATGATGTAGTCCTACGTTGTCAAAAGATAAAAAAGATTAAATTACAATAAAAGCTTTTAACAATAAAATAATTATGCCTGTAGGCTTACCAACTTGGTGGAGCGTTTATGCAATGTGTAAAATCCTTAATAGTTTGACACTATAAATACTCTTTTTAAGTTAAAAAATATCCAATTAGAACTCCTGTGATTGTTATGTTGAAGCACTGTTAAAGATGATGTCCTGATCATTAATGGTGTGTAAAATCTTATTCACATTTATAAAAACACAGAAAAGAATTATTTAATAAATAGTGAGTCTTAAGAACTGTCTGTTCTCATAGAACACACCACGCCAAAATAAGAACAGGCCTTGTCGCGCTACTGATTTAGATGACTTTGATCTTTGTGTTGTGTGAAAAATGATTCATAACTTTTATATTACGGAGAGAAGAGTTCCTACAGTGAAGACTGTATTAGCCAAACTGCGCGCAGCCATTGGCTGTAGAGGACAATCCTCTAGCCTGAAAAAGATCTTTAAGAAACTTGGATTTCGATGAAAAAAAATTGAATCTAACAGACGGATTCTAATAGAAAGGACAGACATTCACAATGCTCGCATTGCATATTTAAGAGCAATTGCCAGATTCTGGCAGGAAGGTAGGCCGATTGTTTATAGTGATGAGACCTACATCCACAGCTCTCACACGACTCCAAAGGCCTGGTGTGATGAAAGTGCAGAAGGGCTGAAATTACCAGTATCATCATTGTGCATGCTGGCAGTGAAAAGGGTTTCATCTTTAATGCCCTTTTAATATTTGAATCTAACCTGACCACCGGCGACTACATGATTTCCTCCAATTACATGCGTTGGGTGAAGGAAATGCTGCTGCCAAATTTGCCACCTCACTCAGTGTTTGTGATGGACAATGCTTTGTATCATAATGTTCAGTACGATAAGTGTCCTAAATCAAATACAAAGAAACAGGATATGAAGGACTGTCTGACGCAGAACAACATCCCATTCTCAGAAGATATGTTTAAGATGGAGTTGTATGAACTCATAAAGCTACATAAGCCTAAAGCAAAGAATAATCTAACAAAAATGTTCTTTCCACCACAGTACTAATATTTTTTGTAGGACTAGGCAGAGTGTAATGCTGAATACGAAAAATTATTTACATTATGTCAGTTATTACATTTATTAATAAAATCAGGTCAACTGATGTAACAAAGTGCCAGTATGTTTTTGTTTAATCAGTTATGACTGCAATAATAATATGCAGAATATGATTTTTTTAAATTGATTTCCAAGTTAAGCTCCAGATTTATTCATTAAGCAGGGATTACGGAAGAATAAAGGTCTAGTTTTTTTAATTAGATTAAAATCTTCCAGCATTAACTGAACTGTACAGATTTGTGATATCTTGACAATCGCACACTCACATGAAAATACCAAAAAAATTCAAATTGGCCGGTTTCGGGTTTTGAACCATGGATTCCAGAATGTGAGGCCAAAGCGTTACCATCTCGGCCACCGGGGTCATTTTAACGGTCTAGTTGGATAAGCGCATGTAAATCAATAGTGTTTTTTGTCATAGCTACCTGTATTTTAATTTCCAAGGCCTTATAAGATCACAGTAAAACAATAGGCAGTGTTGTCAAGATAACTGATTTTCATTTTTTTTATAAATCCTTTCGAATACGTATATTACCATTTGGCACTAAATTGAGCATTACTCCGAAACAGGTCAACCGATTTTATCCATTATAAATAGACGTCTTCCCATGGACATTATAAATGCGTATACGAAGTTTCGTAAATATACGATAAAGCGTATTTGAGTTATTGCGCCTTTAAAGTAGACACTAAATTGGGGTTTACTCCGGTACCGGTCAACAGATTAGGTTCAAATTCAATAGGGTACTTCTCATGAACGTCATAAATGAGTATACTAAGTTTCATGGAAATCCGATACAGCGTATTTCAGTTATGGTGCCTTTCTAATATAATACTATTAAAATAGGCACTAAATTGGGCATTACTCCGGTACCGGTGAACCGATTTGGTTCAATAACAATAGGGTTCTTTCCATCGACATTATGAATGTTTATATCAAGTTTCATGAAAATGCGAAAAAGCGTACTTGAGTTATAGTGCGTACAGACGCACGGACAGACAGACAGACAGACAGACAGACAGACAGACGGACAGACATTTTTTCGCCCCCCACACAATCTCATAAAGTACCATACTGGCACTTAATAATCTGCAACATTAGGACTTATTAAGTGCCAGTATTTATTTATTTATTTATTGTACTAAGAATATTACAGGCTAATGCCCAATTACAATATTCTCGCTTATATTAATACACCAGATTCTAATATTAAATATTTAAAGTGATATTCAAAATAATTAAACTAATATTATAACTATAAAACATACACATAAAATAAACACAGAAACACAAACAATATGACAATTACGCAAGGGAACATAATGTGAAAAACAAATCATAATATAAAAGATACTCTAATAGTTTTGCCATAGACAGCATTGTATTTTTCATTCTGACTTCACGTGTCCATCTTAGCCTACACGCGGCCAGTCTGAAAGAATTATCATTCCATTACATGAGAATGTTATAGGAGAAAAATTCCATCGACACTGGGACTTGATCCCAGTGTCGGAGGGCAATCAGTCATAGGAGAGAGGTTCCATCTGGCGCTGTGAATTGGACTCCGGCTTAGCTCAGTTGGTAGAGCATTGGCGCGAATAGCTTAAGGTCCTGGGTTCAAGTCCCAGTGTCGGAGAAATTTTTCTCCTATAATATTCTCATCCGTATTAATATTAATTACAATAATGACATGCTTCAAATTATGGAAATATTAATTAGCATATTCTTATAATGTATGCAATAAGATTCGTCAACAATATCCTCAATTTCCAAACCAAACATGTGATAATTCCATACCCCCCCCCAAAAAGTGTCGCCACGTGACAGAAGTAAAACTTGTTTTAATTTTTGGATTTTTAAATTTAGGATTGTTGGATTTTTTTGAATTTTGGATTGTTGGACTTTATAATATTGGGTTTTTGGACTTTTTTAATTTTGGATTTTTTATTATTAAATTTTGAATGTTGGATTTTTTGACTTTTGAATTTTGTGTCTTTGAATTTTCTAATTTTGGAATTTTGGATCTTATATTCATTTTAGTCCACCGCTGTGGCTCAGGGGATGCGTCCAATCCTCTCACGCAGCGGTCCCGGGTTCGATTTCTGGTCGGGACAAGTTACCTAGGTGGGGTTTTTTCTGGGGTTTTTCCTCACCTTTGAGACAAATGTCGGGTAACTTTAGGCCCTTCTGGTCCCCAGATATCATCTGGCCGTCATCATCTTCATCCCATCCTCGCCTTGTTTGGAGTGAGTGTGTGTGTGAATGGTGTGTCTCGTCCTATGTGTTCGTGTTGTCTCGGAGGTGGCCCCGGCATTGGGCTGATCACTCATCCGGGACGCCCTCCATGACCTTGTCTGGTCAAAAAGTATGTATGTGATCCAAAGATAATCCCTCTCCCGACAGGTCGCGGCCCTGTAAGGCCCGGGCGGCTTGGGTCGCTTAAATCCTAAAAGGGAGAGGTGAAACTACCATAAAGAAAGAAAGAAAGATTCATTTTATTGTTTTATTTTGGATTTTTTAATTTTAGATTTTTTGAATTTTGGATTTTTTAAACTTTGGATAAGCCTAATCATAGAGTTGATTGTTTTCTGTGCAGTCCGTTCCATCACACCTCACTAATTTCGTGACGATTTTTGAGCGTGACACAAGTTCTCAATTTTCCCTACCGCGGCTAAAGAAGTTTCACTTCAAAAAGGCGATTTCATATTTCGTACTGAGCAGACAAATGGTTTCTTGCCAGAGTTTCCGGAAGAGACTAGTGAAACTTAAACGTAAAATTAAACTTAACTTAGAACCTTGCAAACACCATTCTTCTGCGTTGTCTAAGCGAAAAATAAGGAAACAACCAATCAGAACTCTCAACTCCACAGGAGACGGATGCGGAAGTAACCAAGAGATGGCGTTTATGAATGAGAAACTCGTCATTATGATAAATGGCATACGGAAGATGCGGCATTGAAGGAAAATATAAGAACATTAGTTCCCCAAGATATGAACTACAGCCCATATAATATTCTGTTAATTTTGATATGTCTGCATACGCTTGTATGATTTGAATTTTTAATGGCCTACACATGAAAGTATTTTCGTCTGCTGTAGCCATTTTATCAGCTGTTCACGTTCTCGTTTGTGATTGGTTATCTACGTTTAAGTTTTCATTGTGAATGCTCATTGCCGTGCTAAAGTTTGCCTTTAAGTTTACGTTTCATTACGGAAAAATAAAAGATGAAGGGAGCGAACTCATGCAGTATTTATTGTATTTAATTATCTACTCTTATACAATTCAACGGCCCTAAATAGCGTGAGACATCGGGTATACTCGGCGATGTTCGTCTCTCGCAGTCTAAACTTTCATGACGACTACAAAATTAGGAAAACTGTTTCTTTATTATATAAGGCCTAAGTGAAATGAACACAATGAACAAATATTCTAATTTATTTTTACTTACAATTTTCATATCTCTGAACCACAAACATTTTAAATAATCTACCAGTGTAATTTTCTTAAAAATCCTGGAGTCAATGAATAATGGCGGGCGAAGCCGGGGGCAACAGCTGTAAAATATTGATGGTTTTATCTCTTGAAATATCGCTGATAATAATAATCCAAACAAACCATTCCTTCCCTTGAAACATTATATAATTTCTGAAAATTACACTGAATTGATAAAATAAAATTCACATCATATTCATGTCAATAAACAGCTGAGAAACAATACGTATTATGTGTTCACAGGTTCTTTGGAACTGCATAATCGATTCTGATATAGTTTTCCCAGGGGGCGCTTTCATGTCGTGGAATGTACTCTAAAGCAGGAATTTTAGCTGTTTCATTAATTATTAATGGCTTAGTTTATGAAAGATTCGCGTGCATGTGTTAATAAATATAATGCTTTAATAATTATTATACTCTTAATTTTTAATTTTTAAAAGAATTATCGTGGCTAAGCCACGGGCACCTCCTAGTTAAATACAAACAGACATTAGTCCAATAAAATTAAGCTATCTCATTAACAAACTCCAAATTGGAAAACTTTTTAAGAAGAGAGAAAGACGAAATCGACATTTTACATAAAGCGGGAGTCTACTCAATTCCATGTATGTGTGGAAAAGTATACATAGGACAAACGGGACGCTCTCTGGATGCCAGAAGAAAAGAACATATCAGACACCAGAAACAAAACAACACTGACTACTTCGCCACAGCATCTCATTTGGACGAAACGGGCCACAAAATACTTTTCGACGACAAAACTCTTCTTAAACATGAAAACAGAAGATTCCCTAGACTTGTTACAGAAGCCATTGAAATTATTAAACATCCCCATAAAATAAACAGGGAAGATGGGTATAAGATCAGTGACATCTGGTGTGAAACAATTAAAACTTTAAAACTGACGTCATGACAACTGCGACTGTTTACTCTCCACAGGCACTTATTTGTTTAAACTTTCTCAGAAGAAGGACACGATTTGATGTCCGAAACGTCAGAAGACACCAAAAACACGACGCGGCCCAATCCGGATAGCAATTACTATCAATTTATATATAACACCGGCCGTGGAAGCCTGCGAACTAAGTTAAACTACAAATGTAGGCCCTATACATAATTATAAAGTAATGAAATGAAAAAAAGGTTATGCTTAAATATGAAAAAACAAGAAAGTTTATGGTAACAAACAACAGTTTTAATTTTAGTCTGAGAGTCAGATAATAAATTAGCAAAATCTGGATTATATTAATTCAGAATATGTAATAGTCACGTTTAAAATTGTCTTTTTATAGCTTTTACCTCTCGCGGCCGAATCATGAACCTGAGACCAAAGTAGTGGTAACTGGTGTCCATTTTTTTTATTTGAAACACGTGAAATACGCTATTTTTTGTTTAATACAACAATTCCGATGAGTAAAAAAGAGATGGGACATTAATTTTTATATTAGGGAGTGGAATCAATGGGGGCCCCCATAGTAAGTGGGGCCCACCCTAGGAACGCTATTGTGAATGGCCCATTACAGTACAAGCAATTATGCCTGCAGTGCGAACAGTGGTGGATGCAGAATTTTTTTTTCGGGTGGGGGGATTTGAATAGGTAGAATGAATACTAAAAGAAATTAATTGGTCTCATTCTAGTTTGATCCTAGTCAAAACAAAGGGGAGGAGAACTCACAGAGAGTTCGCGGAAAATTCGCATCAGGTGACAAAACGTGATTGGTTAATGTCATTAGCATGCACCATTACCAGGGTGTGGCTTAATAAGAGAGGAGTAGAGTTCGTAAGTTCATGCAACAATAATATCAACATTTACACGTGAAATAACAAACTCTCACTGGCATCGTCATCAATATAGTGTATCAATTAGCAAACAAAACAAAGGATTCATTGTTCACGACGACCCTGCGGGTAAGTTGTACTGAGAATAAACAAACACGGTGAACACATGCGTTCTCACGTGCGGGCTATGACAGCCACGCCTCTTTGTTTTGAACACGATCGTTCTTAAATGGGATAGAGTTGAGAATAGTGAGAGTCGAGACCATGGAGAAGCTGTTGTGTTTGCAGTAGTCACTGCCCCTCTGATAATAATTTCAACTCTCTACCAGTCATTGACCTCCATTTATGTAGTTCTGTTGTGTTGTGAATGACACAAAATGGAGCCTGGACTAAAATCTGAGTGTATTAAGATTGAAATTAAGGAAGAGATTCTTAAGAGTGAGCCTGTGCCAATCACATTTGACACAATACAGACACAGCTCATCAAGTGTGAGAATACAGACAACAACGATTCTACAGCACCTTTGCCAATCACATTTGACACAATACAGACACAGCCCATCAAGTGTGAGAATACAGACAGCGATTCTACAGCATGGGGTAGATTCTACAAGTTAGAACAACGTCCTGGAGTTTCTCAAGGAAATAATGAAGTTCAGCAAATGCAATCACACTCAACTGCTGTATGTACAACCACATCCTCTGCTAGAAGTAGTAAACAGCTCACATCTACTAGAGTAAGACATTTCTCATGTCATATATGTGCCAAGACGTTTTACCATAAATCCCATCTCAAACAACATCTCCTTAAGTCTGTAGGCTTCCGCGGCCGGAGTCATCATTGTCTAGGCTGTCCGGGTAGCGCCGCGTCGAGTGATGAGATGCCAACGTTTCTACAGCCATGTTGCTGTCTTCTTCAGGGCCAAAAAGTCACTGACTAAGCCGGGCATCGGGGTCTTATATATCCGTGTGGTGTTGCGGAGCAGTAGCGGGCGTCCGGCCAATCACAGAAGAGGCATCTGTTGGAGCTCTGGGATTGGTCGGTCGACAGCAGCGGTTGGTCGGAGCTCCATTATCCCTATCTGCTGCATCATGGTGGTGTCGAAGAAGGGGTTGCCAGGTTTTCGGCAAGTCCAGGCCTTTATCCCCGTTGATGTTCTGGGGTCTTCTCGCTATTTCAATCGCTTCTTTCACCCTTCTCGGCCACCATCTTTCTTCTCTACTTATGAGGCGGGTGCCATCAAAAACGATAGCGTGTCCAGTATTTGCTGAGTGGAGGGCTATGGCCGACTTATCAAAGTTGTTATTCTTGTAGTGGCGTATGTGCTCTTGTAGGCGTTCTGCTACTGTGCGGCCAGTCTCACCAATGTAAGTCCGTCCGCAGCTGCAGGGGACCTCATATATTCCCGCCATCTGTAAGGGTTCTAATTTGTCCTTCACCCGGACCAGTCTGCGTCGGAGAGTATTGGGAGCACTGTAGGCAACCTTGATGTTCTGTCGTCGTAGCATTTTTCCGATTCGGTCGGTAATACCCCTCACGTAAGGCAGTAACGCTACCCCGCTGATAGGTTCTGGGGGTTTCTGATTGGTAGTGGAGCTGTTAAGAGTCAGGGCTGTCTGTGTAGATTGTATTGTTCGCTTGATGGTAGCTGCGGGGTAACCATTGGCTCGGAAGGTGTGCTGGAGGCCTTCCATTTCTCCTGGCAGGCTCTCTGCGTCTGATACCTTGGCTGCTCTCATCGCTAAGGTTCTCAGTACGCCTCTCTTAATAGCTGGGTGGTGGTGTGACTCTGCATGCAGATATCGGTCCGTATGTGTTGGTTTACGGTAGACCGAGTGACCCAAGCTGCCATCCGCCCGTTTCCTCACCAGCACATCCAGAAAAGGTAGGCAATCGTTCTTCTCTATCTCCATGGTAAACTTGATGTTGGCGTGAGCGGAATTCAAGTTGTTCAGGAAGTCTCGTAGCAATTCGTTACCATGTGGCCAGATGACAAAGGTATCATCAACGTAACGTAGCCACAGCTTTGGTTGGTGTTGGCTGTTGGACAGGACTTCGGTCTCAAAAGCTTCCATAAACAGATCTGCTACCACGGGGGATAGAGGAGAACCCATGGCCGCCCCTTCCACTTGGGCGTAATACTTGTTACCATATTGGAAGAAGGTAGAGCTGATGCAGAGTTCTGTGAGATCAGCCCATTCTGTAGGAAGATTCCGGTCTTGCAGTTTCTGTCGGATGATGCTGACAGCTTCGTTGGTGGGAACTTTGGTGAACAGAGATGTCACATCGAAGCTCACGAGAATGTCGTTGGGGTCCAAGCGTAGGTTGCTGATGATGTTGACGAAGTGTGCAGAGTTTTTTACCGTAGATGCTATGTCCTCAGTTAGAGGTCTTAACTTGCCAGTCAGATAGCGGGCCAGGGGATGTGTAGGACAGTTTATGGCAGATACAATAGGCCGTAGAGGTACATTGGGTTTGTGTACCTTCGGAAGTCCATAGAACTTCGGCGTGATACTATTTCCCCTTTTAAGCCTTGGTTTGACTTCGTCCTCAATGGCAGTGGCTTGGTTAATACGAGTTGCCACTTTGGCTCGCATTTTTCGTACGGGGTTGCCTGGCAGAGGTTTGTAGGTTCCTTCTTCTCCCAATATGATGCTCACTTTCTGGTGGTAGTCATTGCTCCTCAAAAGGACCGTTGCATTGCCTTTATCTGCCGGGAGAATGACGATGTCGTCTCGCTCACGAAGAGCGCGCAGCGCTTGGCGTTCGTCTCTAGGCAAGTTGTTTGGTGGAAGTTTGGCATGAATCAGAATGTGTGCAGTTTCCCGCCGGATCTTGTCTGCTGCCTCCTCCAGGGTACCACGTAGTGCTGTCTCTACATATGCAAAAATGTCGTCTGTTGGGATCTTCTTAGGTGCAGTGGCGAAATTTAGCCCCCTTGACAAGACTGAGATAGATGCGTCATCTAGCTCTTCACCTGTGAGGTTTATGACCGTTTTAGTATCAGAGCCTGCCCAATACTAAAACGGTCATAAACCTCACAGGTGAAGAGCTAGATGACGCATCTATCTCAGTCTTGTCAAGGGGGCTAAATTTCGCCACTGCACCTAAGAAGATCCCAACAGACGACATTTTGGCATATGTAGAGACAGCACTACGTGGTACCCCGGAGGAGGCAGCAGACAAGATCCGGCGGGAAACTGCACACATTCTGATTCATGCCAAACTTCCACCAAACAACTTGCCTAGAGACGAACGCCAAGCGCTGCGCGCTCTTCGTGAGCGAGACGACATCGTCATTCTCCCGGCAGATAAAGGCAATGCAACGGTCCTTTTGAGGAGCAATGACTACCACCAGAAAGTGAGCATCATATTGGGAGAAGAAGGAACCTACAAACCTCTGCCAGGCAACCCCGTACGAAAAATGCGAGCCAAAGTGGCAACTCGTATTAACCAAGCCACTGCCATTGAGGACGAAGTCAAACCAAGGCTTAAAAGGGGAAATAGTATCACGCCGAAGTTCTATGGACTTCCGAAGGTACACAAACCCAATGTACCTCTACGGCCTATTGTATCTGCCATAAACTGTCCTACACATCCCCTGGCCCGCTATCTGACTGGCAAGTTAAGACCTCTAACTGAGGACATAGCATCTACGGTAAAAAACTCTGCACACTTCGTCAACATCATCAGCAACCTACGCTTGGACCCCAACGACATTCTCGTGAGCTTCGATGTGACATCTCTGTTCACCAAAGTTCCCACCAACGAAGCTGTCAGCATCATCCGACAGAAACTGCAAGACCGGAATCTTCCTACAGAATGGGCTGATCTCACAGAACTCTGCATCAGCTCTACCTTCTTCCAATATGGTAACAAGTATTACGCCCAAGTGGAAGGGGCGGCCATGGGTTCTCCTCTATCCCCCGTGGTAGCAGATCTGTTTATGGAAGCTTTTGAGACCGAAGTCCTGTCCAACAGCCAACACCAACCAAAGCTGTGGCTACGTTACGTTGATGATACCTTTGTCATCTGGCCACATGGTAACGAATTGCTACGAGACTTCCTGAACAACTTGAATTCCGCTCACGCCAACATCAAGTTTACCATGGAGATAGAGAAGAACGATTGCCTACCTTTTCTGGATGTGCTGGTGAGGAAACGGGCGGATGGCAGCTTGGGTCACTCGGTCTACCGTAAACCAACACATACGGACCGATATCTGCATGCAGAGTCACACCACCACCCAGCTATTAAGAGAGGCGTACTGAGAACCTTAGCGATGAGAGCAGCCAAGGTATCAGACGCAGAGAGCCTGCCAGGAGAAATGGAAGGCCTCCAGCACACCTTCCGAGCCAATGGTTACCCCGCAGCTACCATCAAGCGAACAATACAATCTACACAGACAGCCCTGACTCTTAACAGCTCCACTACCAATCAGAAACCCCCAGAACCTATCAGCGGGGTAGCGTTACTGCCTTACGTGAGGGGTATTACCGACCGAATCGGAAAAATGCTACGACGACAGAACATCAAGGTTGCCTACAGTGCTCCCAATACTCTCCGACGCAGACTGGTCCGGGTGAAGGACAAATTAGAACCCTTACAGATGGCGGGAATATATGAGGTCCCCTGCAGCTGCGGACGGACTTACATTGGTGAGACTGGCCGCACAGTAGCAGAACGCCTACAAGAGCACATACGCCACTACAAGAATAACAACTTTGATAAGTCGGCCATAGCCCTCCACTCAGCAAATACTGGACACGCTATCGTTTTTGATGGCACCCGCCTCATAAGTAGAGAAGAAAGATGGTGGCCGAGAAGGGTGAAAGAAGCGATTGAAATAGCGAGAAGACCCCAGAACATCAACGGGGATAAAGGCCTGGACTTGCCGAAAACCTGGCAACCCCTTCTTCGACACCACCATGATGCAGCAGATAGGGATAATGGAGCTCCGACCAACCGCTGCTGTCGACCGACCAATCCCAGAGCTCCAACAGATGCCTCTTCTGTGATTGGCCGGACGCCCGCTACTGCTCCGCAACACCACACGGATATATAAGACCCCGATGCCCGGCTTAGTCAGTGACTTTTTGGCCCTGAAGAAGACAGCAACATGGCTGTAGAAACGTTGGCATCTCATCACTCGACGCGGCGCTACCCGGACAGCCTAGACAATAACATCTCCTTAATCACACTGGAGTCAAGCCGTTCTCGTGTGATATATGTGCCAAGAAATTTTCCCGAAGTTGGAACCTCAAATCACATTTGCATACTCACACTGGTCAGACATTCTCATGTGATAAATGTGCCAAGAAATTTTCCCGAAGTGGGAACCTCAAAACACATCTGCTTACTCACACTGGAGAGAAGCCGTTATCGTGTGATATATGTGCCAGGAAATTTTACCATAAAGGGGAATTCAAAACACATCTGCTTACTCATACTGGAGAGAAACCATTCTCATGTGATATATGTGCCAAGAAGTTTTTCCAGAATGGGGATCTCAAAAATCATCTGATTTCTCACACTGGAGAGAAGCCGTTCTCATGTGATATATGTGCCAAGAAATATTCCCAAAGTTCACTTCTCAATCGACATCTGCGTACTCACTCTGGACAGAAGCCGTTCTCATGTGATATATGTGCCAAGAAGTTTTCCCAAAGAGGGAGTCTCAAAATGCATCTGCTTACTCACACTGGAGAGAAGCCGTTCTCATGTGATATATGTGCCAAGAAGTTTTCCCAAAGAGGGAGTCTCAAAATGCATCTGCTTACTCACACTGGAGAGAAGCCGTTCTCATGTGATATATGTGCCAAGAAGTTTTCCCAAAGAGGGAATCTCACAATACATCTGTCTACTCATGAGAGGAACAATCTTTCCTAATGTAATGTGTGCACTGAGCCTTTGTCCTGTGTGAGGCTATTCAACTAATGCAGACTATCACAGGGTGGCCTCGTACTATGAGAAGCGACAGAATGGTTAAGGTGGAAATAGTCATTAACAGTTGGACGTATTTTTATTTTTACTGAGAAGCAGTGTGAATGCAATAATTGGTTTAAAGGAATCAGTGGCGGCTCATGTACCTTATACTAAGTGGAAATTATCTGAGTTATTTAAATTTTAATTCCATGCAGCGATCCTTTTTTGTGGCAAACTGATTCTTGAAGTTTGGAATATTTTGTGCCATTTCCTTGGCGAAAGACAAATAAGCTCCTTCCACTCGATATTCACATTTTGTTTCTAGCGAAGCATGGTGACAAACTATCCTTGTATATTGTCGCCGACACTCCCGACCGTACCAAATATTAAAAGTGCGAGAGTGCCTTTGTACCCAATATTACAAATTCGAGAATGCCCCTTGTACCAAATATTTAAAATGCGAGAGTAAGTGCCATGTACCCACAGGTTTTCCTTGTACCCAACGGTTTGTCAGCCTGTTTATCCTCGAAGAATTCATTAGATTGTGGTATAAAAGAAAGTGCTTCACTGAGGGTGGGATATGTTTCATGCGAAGGTGCTCCTTATATTTGGTTTTTCCCATTTCCTTTTCTATATTCAGCAAGTAATATCAAGGATTATCTTGGTAAGCAAAATATGAAGGCTGCAATCACAAAAATGAAAACAAAATTTGATACGTATTCCTCTTTCCATGTAGAAGTTGAGGAGAAGGACTTTCCAACCATGTTCACAGCTGAGGTCTGGCCGGAGGGTTGTTTAATTACAGAATTCTTCGGTAAACTTCGAGAAGAAAGAATCTTCAATCAAGAAATTTCTAGAACCCCGACACAAACCTGTGATTGACTAGAGGACAACAAAGAACAGTTGAGTGACAGTGACTCAAATAATGGGACAAAGAATGTCAAACAAAATGAGGACTACAATTTAATGAGATCTTTGAGTGTCGACAAAGTGTATGTGATAGATACTTTGATAAATAACCCAAATCGTATGAAGCCCAACATTGAAACCAATACCGGTATGCTGTTTTGTAATATTCAAAGTCTTGGGCATAAAATCCAAGAACTTGAGATGATCCTAAGATCCGAAAATTTTAAAATTTTGTGCTTTACCGAACACTGGCTGGAATTTGACAAACTCAAATCACTAAATATAAATGGTTTCTTATTGGCAAGTGCTTTCTGTCGAACCGAAATTAAACATGGGGGTGTTGCCCTATACATTGCGACAGAATTAGAAACTTCTTATAAAGAGATTGACGTTAAAACGTACTGTAGTGAAGTAGATCATGAGTTTACGTGTGTAATTCTGATTCCATTGAAAGTGATTGTCATAGGTGTCTATAGGTCCCCGAAGGGAAATATTGACTTGTTCTACAGAGCTCTAGAAGGATTAGTTATTTCACTATGCAGAATCAGGAAGGGAAACCGTATTCTTGTGGGTGGCGATTTTAATGTGGACATACTTAGGAAAGACAAAAAAGTAAATGACCTCAATAATTTATTAAGCTCCCTAGATCTTCATCTAGTTAATAACCAACCTACTAGAATCATCTCCTGCCTTGACAATGTTGCCACAGATTTAAAACCCGAGCAATACAATGTGGAAATACGGTCGTTTGCTCTTAGCGATCATGATGCACTATGTTTGGAGGTTGTCCAAAATGCAAATATACCAGTAAACTCAAGAAATAAAATAGTGAGGCCAATAACGCCAGATAGGCTAACTTGGTTCAGACATCTGCTAGCATGCATAAACTGGCATGGTATCTTCATAGCAAACAATGCAGAGGAAAATTTCAATAGTTTTTTCGAAAGCTTTCTACATCTATATGAGAATTGCTTTCCTAGCAAACTGGTATGGCAGGATACTCCAAAAAAGCAAGCCTTGGTCAACTGGTTCAACAGACAACTACAAAATATGAAAAATTCTGTAATGTTGGCATACAGTCTGTTCAAACAAAAAGGGACACCACAGTCGAAACGTGTATATGATGTGTTGAAGAAGCAATACAGGTCTGAACTTAAAAAAGCTAAATATGAAGCCAATGCCATATTTATAGAATCGGCAAAGAACAAATGCTTTGCCGCCTGGCGCGTGATACGCGCAGAAACTACGCCCCCACAGCCTAGCAGTTGTCCTCTTAGTCCTGACGAATTCAACAATTTTTTCTTGGACTCAGTTCACCAAGTTCGTCAAGACATCGTGGCCCCCTCCATCTCCGCACATGATTTGTTAGCAAGACTACCTCGACCTGAGTGTAGCTTTGAGTGGACTCCGGTGACATGTGAAGAGGTGTATATGGTAGTGCACAGAATGAAAAACTCTAACAGCATGGACATTTATAACATGTCAACAAATTTCATCAAGAAAATAATAAGCAATATCCTGGAGCCCTTAACCTATTGTATCAATGAGTGTCTTGCGAGTGGAATTTTCCCTCCAAAGATGAAAGTGGCTAGGACAATACCAATTTATAAAAAAGGTAACAAAGAACTTGTTAAGAACTATAGGCCAATCTCTATTCTGCCGATATTTTCAAAAATATTTGAATCTCTATTGAAAGCACAGCTCTATGGATATTTAGAGGCAAATTCCCTCATCGCTCCTATTCAATACGGTTTTAGGTCAGGACTATCGACAGTAGATGCTGTTGATGAATTGCTCCGTGTGGTGCTGTCTGGATTTGAAAATAGAGGCTTTACTGGGGTCACCTTGTGTGATCTCAGCAAGGCGTTCGACACCATTGACCATAAGTTGCTTCTAGACAAACTGAAATTCTATGGAATTTCGGACAGATCTTTGAACCTATTAAGATCATACTTAAGTGATCGAACCCAATTGGTTTGTGTTGATGGACACCTCTCTCAAATAAGGTCTGTTGTCCATGGTGTACCCCAGGGGTCAGTACTGGGCCCCATACTATTCTTGGTCATGATAAATGATATTGAAGTTAGTGGCAGATTAATTTGTTATGCTGACGACACTTCTCTAGTGCATGTAGCCGACAATGAATTAAAACTCCAGGAAGCTATGGCGACTATATTTGAAGAAGCTTCTATATGGTTCCGGGCAAACTATTTCTTAATGAACGAGGAAAAGACTCAGTCTATGACCTTTTCTTTAAGACAAGTATGCAATGATTCTGACAATGTAAAACTACTAGGTTTTACCCTGGACCGTAAGCTCACATGGAGTGCCCATATCGCCTCAGTGTGTTCTAGGCTATCTAGAGTTACATATCTACTCAGACATCTCATAACCTGTGTACCTAAAAATTATGTGAGGGCTTGTTATTTGTCCATGTTTCAGAGTATTATAATGTATGGACTTATTCTGTGGGGAGGTGCTGCTGAAGTTATACATATACTCTTATTGCAAAAGAGGGCAGTGAGGATTCTTGCAAAAGCTGTGTATGATGCCCATTGTCGCCCAATATTTAAGACCGAAAAATTAATGACAGTATTTGGTCTGTATATATATGTATGTGTTGTAAGGGCAAAGAAAGAAATTGACTCCCTGCCCAGTAGATCGACCATTCACAATCACAATACTAGGAGTCAGTACAAGTTGGACGTGCCTTATACTAGGCTGCACAAAGTTAGTAGTAATAGCTGTCAAGTCCTTGCCATTCTCAGCTCGTAATTTACCACTTGAATGTTTTAAAAGGCGTGTGTGGGATTTCTTACTACAAACACCGATGTACTCAGTGAAGGAATACTTCGAAGTGTCAACCACTAGAATGTGTGGCTATTTCTAGAGACTCTTTTCTTATATTATATGTTTGTTTTAGCTTTGTTTTAGCTTTGACGATACCAATTGCATATCCATGCCTAAAGGTAAATAAATTATTATTATTATTATTATAGATAGCATCATAAGTACAGTTAAATCATTTCTGTCATTGAGAATTGTCTTAACCCTTTAAAGCACAGAGAAGCAGCGTTCTGATCCACTTGTTGTTAGAGGCAATGCTGTGGCTATTTTCTAGAATTATGGCACTTGAGAGATAGTGGAAAGAATTTTGTTGATTCTGATAGCGTATATTGACAGCACCTCCTCGTTTCTGTTCAGTATGCAACTTGTCCTTGCCAGTAGAGGTGGCAGAGAAGTGCAGCTGCTCTTGTCTTTCTCTTATTTGGATTTTCTGTTTCAATGTCAAATGCTATTGTCTTATTAATTTCACACGTGAAGGTAGATAAATATATCTGAACTTTTGTGGTGTCAATTTGCCGGTTCTCAAGTTGATCCACAGTCCTCAGTTTAAAGTAAGCCTACCCTAATATTAGATACCTTTCATAAAATAATTATACTGCCACAACAATTTTTTTTACCTAAAAATTTCCTTTCTTGATATTATAGTCCATGTGCCAGACCCATCGGTCATTATAATTTGGGGGGACTGAATGAAACTTATACCACACGTTCCTGGGGTCATGTGGAGCAAAAACGTCGGGGGGGGGGGGGCATCATGAGGAGGTAGCTTTCAAACATGGCGGACGACTGTGAATCTTTAAATTCAAATATCTCGGGACTGGGTTCATCAATCTTGAATTTTGTTTTTTCAAAATGTAGGTTATTCTTCTGGCTACATGTTAGTTCCACATGTATGTGGTCAAAAAACCAGTATTTATTGGTCAAAACTCTAAAAATAGGAAAAATAGATTTTTTGACATTTACGTTTTGCGGTTTATTACTCTAACCGTTGGGTATATCGAAAAAGTGTCTGAAACAAAAGTTGTAGAGACACATCTCACCTTTAAAACGAAAAAATGAAATCGAAGATCGGACCAATAGAATCCGAGATATCTAGATTCAAAGCGGGCGGAGCGGGGTTGAGCGTGTTGACCGAGCGCTCGGTGCAGCCTAGCGAGAGTCGAGACTTGCCGTAAAATCCTGCGCTTTATTTATTTTTAACCTCAGTAATTGCTTTATTACCAGATAAATTTACATTATCTACTAATGTGCACTATTTTTAACATGATTATAAAACACTTACTCATAAATACAATTAACAATTATATCATTTATCCGGGAAATGGACATCAATAGTTACCAACTCATATAATATACTGTCCTGTAATAACTGGTGTCATATTATGGGTCAAGGTCAGTTTCGTCTTCAGTCTAGCATTAACTGTAGGAAAGAATGTTCTGGTTTGTGCTTCTTTGGTTGTATTTCGCCACTCGTTTTCCCATAGACGTAAGCTTTCTTCTCTCAGGTCTCTCTTTACTGCACTGGTCGGTATGTGGTTGTATGCTTGTTCCAGATCGGTGCTGGTGGCTGCTTCTTTTGCCAGGCGGTCTGCAATCTCATTTCCTTGAATTCCGACATGGGCTTTATTTAACCCATGTGAAATGTATCTGCCAGTTATCAGTTTTAAGTGCTTGCAAAGTCTCTTTTATTTGATATATTATGTTGTTGTGGCTATTGTTGTTTCTGAGGAGGTCCATGGTAATATTACTATCGGTATGTATGGCTGCAGTTTTGTCTGGTCCTATTTTCTCGTCAATCTCCTTAACTTTTTCCAGGGCTTTCAGGATTGCCAGCTGCTCGGCTTGATTGTTGAACATTTGGTGTGCAGTTTGTATTTGAGGTGATGGGCTGGATGGTTGTCGATATATATTACTACTCCTGAACCCACTCCTGTTTCACATTTGCTGCCGTCTGTATAGATTTGTAATTTATACGTCACGTCTTCCTTCTTGTTTTCTATTATAGTGAAGTCGGCCGGATGTTTCCATTCCCTGTAATCTGATATGGTTTCAATGGTCTCTTCCTTGTGTGACATTCTTCTTTTGACAATGTTTTGGTATTTTGCTATCTCTCTTAGCTCGATGTCTATTGGCAAAGTTCCAGCCACTATGTTCTAAGCTTCATATGATGTTGTCCTGTAGGCCCTTGTCATTTTGATGTTTATTAAGTGCCAGTATGGTACTTTATGAGATTGTGTGGGGGACGAAAAATGTCTGTCCGTCTGTCCGTCCGTCCGTCCGTCCGTGTGTGTGTCTGTACGCGCTCTAACTCAAATACGCTTTATCGAATTGTAATAAAACTTGGTATACGCGTTTATAATGTCCATGGGAAGAACCCTATTGAAATTGGACCAAATCGGTTCACCGGTACCGGAGTAAAACCCAATTTAGTGTATATTTTAAAGGCGCCATAACTCACATACGCTTTATCGGATTTTCATGAAACTTGGAATACCTATTTATAATGTCCACGGGAAGATGTCTGTTGATATTGGACCAAATCGGTTGGCCGGTACCGGAATAATACCCAATTTAGTGCCCTTTTATGGTATCATATAAGAAAAGGCGCGGTAACTCAAATACGCTTTATCGGATTTTCATGAAACTTCGTATACTTATTTATAACAATCATGGCAATAAGCCTATTGAATTTGGACCTAATCGGTTGTTCAGTACCGAAATAAAGATTAATTATCAGTCAAATTTATTATAATATTTTGGTTCAATTCGAAGCATTTTAATTGGCTCGCGGTCAACCAATCAGCGGGCGAGTCCCGTAACTAAGGTAAATAACGGGGAATTCTTGAACAAGCCTTCAATTCCTGTCGAAACCTTCTTTAGTAAAGGAGGGTAAAAAGAAGGCACCTTCTTCAAATGCAAAATCAAATTCTCGGTTCTTTCTTATAGCGTCATCAATTAATGACAGCTTATAAAGCTTCCTTCAGTTGCCATGGACAGTTGACATTACATGAAAAACAAATGTTCCCATATGTACGATTATAGATGAAATGCTGTTGTATAATGACTAATTATTTTGCTAAAATTGATTACAATTAGATTAAAGCATTGAATTTTACTTCAGCCTTTGTCAGATTTATAACCTCTGACCTCTTAATAAATAAAAACATTAACTTCTGAGAATTTGCATAAGGTTGGTACGCTGCTTTAGTGAGGGCCAAATCCTCATTTATGACTCGAATATCGCGAATATTATGTTACCAATGAATGAAATTATTCTATATTGTAACATAAGAAAACTAGAAGGCTCGAAATATAGCCTAATTTCGAAATACGGTGATTTTTCTTTTCTGTGAGCTACGACGAGATAGTATTCTTTGGTATTGGACACTCAAAAGTCGCAGTGTGGTTTGGTCTTGGGGTAAGATACTTGTCTAGTAATCAAGAGATATCACGTTCGAGTCCACCCTGAAGCAAAGTTTTTTTTTATTATTATTATCAATTGTGTTAAATTGAGCCTATTCCATTCTTGTGTCCTATTTTGTCAATGTGCTTAAATAAATATTACATTTTTCTTTAAAAAAACTGGGAATTCATTGTCTTTCATTGACCTACATCATTCCTAAAGAATAACATAAGCCTATAAATGTTATTTCACGAACAGAAACTAGCTTTAAAGTTATTGCGTTGCGTTAAAATTGCATAAGCCTATACTCAGAACAAAACTGCATACCGCTAGGTGGAACTATCCTCTTCTTATTGGCTTACTGTACTATTTCATTGTCAATGCATTTTGTAAAATGTTTACATATTTTAAGAATTAGTATATCAGTGTATACCAATATGAATTAAGGTTAAGAATCAAACTTTAGACCTTTGTTCTTCCGTAAGCCCTGCTTAATGAATCGATCTGGAGTTTAACTCGGAGATCTATTAAAAAAAAAAAAAAACTTATTTTCTGTATATCATAACTGCAATTATTACTGATTGTTGTGTTACTATAGTTGTGTTATGCTGGGTATTAACGGCATCAACCCAAACTGTGATCCCATATGATAGTAGAGGCAATATTGCACCTTTGTAGATTATGTTCAATGCTTTTGGACCTAGCCCTCAATTTATTTTAGCGGATCTGGATAGTGCGTGTATGAGTTTTGTAGCTTTGTCAGTTATCTGCTCGATATGTTTGTTGAATTTGAGCCTTTTGTCAAATGTGATTCCTAGATACTTCATAGTGTTCGTCTCCTGTATAATCTTATTATTCAAGTATATATGCAGGGCAGGCTGAGTTTTAGGCTTTTTTCTTGATATCATTATTGCTTGTGTCTTCTTTTCGTTGAATGTAATCTTTCTCTCATGGGCCCAGTTTGTTATTTTTTCCATTTCAATATTAGCATTATTTTCTATCTCCAGGCTTGTTTTCCCTTTAATTAACACTAGGACGTCGTCAGCAAAGGCGATTATCTGTGTACACTGTTTATATGGCAGTTTCAGTAATGAGTCATACTGCACATTCCAAAGTCCAGGGCCACAGCAAGATCCCTGAGGGCAACCTTTACTTACATTTCGCTCTATTTTTATGCTATTTGCCGTCAGTGTTCCTCGTCTCTCGCTATGGTAGCTTTTAGTTATGTTATACAGGTTCCTTGGGCATCGAAATTCTTTTAGTGCACTGAGAATGCCTGGCCACCAGGCACTATTAAATTCCCCTTCTACATCCAGGCTGATCATCACGACACTTTGTCCACATCCCAGGCTCTCTTCTACGAAGTTCTTAGCTACCATGATAGCGTCAACCGTGCTTGTTTGTGGTTTGAAACCAAACTGATTCCCATGAAGCATGTCATTGGAGTAGAGATGGTGTGTTATCCTGTTTATAAACAGTTTTTCCAACACTTTTCCGGCCACGTTTAGTAAGCTTATCGGGCGGTATTTTGACACGTCTTCAGTTCCTTCTTTCCCTGGCTTCACTATCGGTACGATTTTTGCCTGTTTCCATATCTTGGGGAAAGTTCCTGTCTTTAAGCACCCATTATATATTGCGGTTACGTACAGAGGTACCTGGCTGAACACTTGCTGTAGTATGTCGCTTGTGATCCCATCTTCTCCAGGGGCTTTGTTGGGTTTCATGTTTTTTATAATAGTTTCGATTTCTTGTACTGTAAATGGTTTGTCATCATGTGTGTTGGGAGGCTGCAGTATTTGGGTTCTGACTGCCTTGTGGTATTCGCTGTCGTTTTCTGTGTTGTCTGTTGGGGTGAATCTGTCCATTAGATGATTCAGGGTGTCCACTAATCCTGTCGTATAGGAGCCGTCTGATTTTGTCAGCGATTGTAGGGTGCTCGTTTTCTTCATCTTCCCGGAGGCAAGCTTGTATACAGCATTCCACAGGTTGCTACTTGTAGATATGGTACAGTACTCCTTCCCAGACTTTGCTTTCTGTTGTCTGATCGCAGCCTGATATTCCCTTTTGACAGCACCAAATTGTAATTTTCTTTGCGTACGCAATTCTTCATCTCTGAATGTCCTCTGGTATCGTCTTCTAAATGCGTTGACCTTTTTCCTCATTATTGTTAGCTCTTGTGTCCACCAGGGGACCGATTTGTGGCTGACTGTCCTTGGGCGATGCTTCAGAGTTCTGAATGATTTCTTACACACTGTTGTAACTATATCTTGGAATGTGTTGACCATATATTCGATGTTAGAGGTGCTGGAAACGATTTTTTGTAATTTCCGGTCTAGGTGGTTGATATTTTCTGTTTCTGTGTGTGTGTGTTTGTGTGTGTGTAAGTGTGTGTGTGTGTGTGTGTGTGTGTGTGTGTGTGTGTGTGTGAAGCAGTGGTGATATTCAAACGGTTTAACAAGCGGTTCTCATCAGGGTATTTGATGTTGATTCAAAATTGCCCAATGTGCTATTTTGTCCAGTGGCGTCAACTTATATGGGCCCGTGGGGCTCAAGCCCACCCAATAATTTGCTGTGAATTATATTAAATATTTATTAGGCCTGTTATTACTAAAAGAAAGTCATGTTTAGTCGGTGCAAAACCAAAATCAGGCTAGCCTATAGACAGATATATAAGCATTCAGATATATAAGCATTTTGTTAGCCTATAGGTTTATACAAGCGTTGACACAAGTAACATGATCTCCCTTGTTTCAATTAACTTACGGTACGATCGCGATCGTTTGTAATTGTTTCTGAATCCTTCAAATTTATAGCCTAAGACAAATTTACTCTGTTAATGCCAGTTTTCCCAGCATTTTCCGAAATACTTTTTTCCGCTTTGAAAAGACTGAAGACATTATTACGTTCGACAATATTATAGAGAAGAGTTAATTTCACACATTGCTGATCTAAGTGTAACCCTACATACGGATAACGGGGAAAAGTTGGCTTTCGATTTTGTTTGTTGAAGAATTTACAGGGAGAAGTACTGTAGCCTACATGTAGGCCTACAACATGCAGTGCTACTCAATAGTTATTGCATGTTTTTCTTTATTTTATTTTATTTTATTTGTTACATATCTTTCCTCCAAAGGTCCCCATAATTATAAACTTTGAAGAATTAAATTAGAGTCCCACCTGGGAGGTGTTGGTAGCGGGGAAATGTCTGTCCTTCTATCTGTACGCACGATAGCTCAAATACCCTTTATCAGATTTTCATGAAACTTGGTATACGCATTTATAACGTTGATTGGAAGAAGCCAATTCATTTTGTACCAAATCGGTTGACCGGTACCGGAGTAATGCCCAATTTAGTGCCTATTTTATGGTAATATATTAGAAAGAATTTATGAAAAGCAAATCAGTTATCATGACAGCATATTGCTTTACAGTGTTCATATACGGCTTTGGAAGTTGCAGTACAGTTAGCTATGACACTTAACACTATTCCTTCACAAATGCTTATCAAACTAGTCCGTCAAACTAAGCGAGGTGCCCGAGACGGTAAAGTCTAGAACCCGTATTCTGTAAATCCCTGGTTCAAATCCCGAAGCCGGCAATTTGACCTTTACAAAAAAAGATTATGTGAATGTGCGATTGTCAAGATAACACAAATCTGTATAGTTCTGCTGATGCTGGACGTTTTTAATCTGATTTAAAAAAAAGAACTAGATCTTTGTTCTTCCGTAAGCCCTACTTAATTAATTAATCTGGACATAACTTGGAAATGATTTTTAAAAACATATTTTCTGTATATCATTGCAATTATAACTGATTCTCTTTAAAGCCTTTTTCTTTCATTTTCCCGCTCTTTCTCTTTGTGTCTTTCTTTCCTTCAAAGGGGTGTGTAGGGTCCCAGTAATACCAATACCAATGTTAGACGAATTTTTCTCCTATAATGTTATCATTAATTTCAGTGTCAAAGTTCTTAAATGGACATATATACGGAGGCTGAGAAGAATATTTTCAAGGACATACATTTCCTGTCACAGGACAAACAACTCTTCGTTAATAATAATTCTGCATAGTGTTTAGCAGTTAATAGTTTTAATATTCCTACATAATATAATACTATCTAACCGTGAAAAAAAAAATTGGACACCCTGATCTCGAATTCTGGCTACGAACGCTCCCATTGGATATCCCTGTACACAGAAGTGCCCATCCCCCCCAAACTTAATGACTCACCCCCCCCCCCAACTTCATTGCTCACCCGCCTAACCTGATTGGCTGTCGACAAGGGCGCCCATATAATATTTTCTAGGGACCAATTTTTTTAATGTATTTATTTTTTGTCGCTTTAACTTCTTGGGCCACTTTGAAACTTATAATAATAATAATAATAATAATAATAATAATAATAATAATATAATAAGTGCAACAATGACGTAGCCAGAAAATAATTGCGGGGAGGGTCAAAAGCGCTGGAGGGTCGGGGGTACATCCTCCGAAAATTTTTAAATATTTAAGTAATGAAAATCACATTTTACTCTATTTTAGCATACTCTAAGACATGTCAATGTAAATAAGAAGTCATTAGGCCTACCTAAGTGGGGGTCCACCCCGGAAAATCAAATTTTACTCTATTTTAGCACTCAAAAACTAGTTAGGAAATTTGTTTACCATACTCTAAGACATGCCAGTGTAAATATGAAACCATTACCTAAGTGGGGGTCCACCCCCGGAAAATGTATAAAAATTGAACTAATGAAAATCACATTTTACGCTATTTTAACACTGAAAAACTAGTTAGCAAATTTGTTTACTAAACTCTAAGACATGGCAACTTAAACAAGAAATTGTTACTTAAGTTATAATACTTATTACTATTCATAAGAAAAGTTCAATAACACATGGAACAGTGGACATAGTAGGCCTACTCATTATGTTATGAAAACAAAATAACTGCTATATCATATTTGACACATCAACAAAACTTGTTGAAATAATAAATATTTTGTAAGAAATACAAATATAGAATTTTTGGTAATACCGGAGCTGACGGGTCCCTGTACGCAGCATGCCATGTTGCCTTCATTCTGGCAGCGTTCCGTAAGGACAACTCCAACCGCCGCCGCCGCCAAATTCGAATGTGCTATATTCAGAATCCACAACGCCGATTTTCAGTGGTTAAAGATTTAATATTAAGAATAGCGCAAAAGCCCGTTCTTCTCACACGTGTTCCCGGGTGATAGTTTAAATTGGCGTAGGGACTAGTACTTAAAGGTATAATATTACGAGCAACGACCGCAAGAGTCCGTTCTATTCACAGGTAACAGTTAAATAACCCCATTCTGCTCGCGGGTGATAGATTAAGTTGGCATAGAAACTAGTAGTTAAAGGTTTAATATTAAAACGACCGCAAGAGCCCGTTCTATTCACAGGTGACAGTTAAATAACCCCGTTCTGCTCGCGGGTGATAAATTAAGTTGGCATAGAAACTAGTAGTTAAAGGTTTAATGTTAAAACGACCGCAAGAGCCCGTTCTATTCTCAGGTGACAGTTAAATAACCCCGTTCTGCTCGCGGGTGATAGATTAAGTTGGCATAGGGACTAGTACTTAAAGGTTTAATATTAAAACGACCGCAAGAGCCCGTTCTATTCACAGGTGATAGTTAAATAACCCCGTTCTGCTCGCGGGTGATAAATTAAGTTGGCATAGAAACTAGTAGTTAAAGGTTTAATATTAAAACGACCGCAAGAGCCCGTTCTATTCTCAGGTGACAGTTAAATAACCCCGTTCTGCTCGCGGGTGATAGATTAAGTTGGCATAGGGACTAGTACTTAAAGGTTTAATATTAAAACGACCGCAAGAGCCCGTTCTATTCACAGGTGACAGTTAAATAACCCCGTTCTGCTCGCGGGTGATAGATTAAGTTGGCATAGAAACTAGTAGTTAAAGGTTTAATATTAAAACGACCGCAAGAGCCCGTTCTATTCTCAGGTGACCGTTAAATAACCCCGTTCTGTTCGCGGGTGCTAGATTAAGTTGGCATAGGGACTAGTAGTTAAAGTTTAATATTAAAACGAGCGAAACAGCCCGTTCTACTCACAGGTGACACTTAAATAACCCCGTTCCGATCGCGGGTGATAGTTTAAATTGGCGTAGGGACTAGTACTTAAAGGTTTAATATTAAAACGACCGCAAGAGCCCGTTCTATTCACAGGTGACAGTTAAATAACCCCATTCTGCTCGCGGGTGATAGATTAAGATGGCATAGGGACTAGTACTTAAAGGTTTAATATTAAAACGACCGTAAGAGCCCGTTCTATTCACAGGTGACAGTTAAATAACCCCGTTCTGCTCACGGGTCACTCTGTATATATTATTATAATTTCCTAGCCGGTGGTCCTGGTGTTATAAAATCTTCACACGGCTTTTTCTACTCGGTATATTTTTAACCATTTTTAACTAATATGTCTTTCTGCAGAGCAAAGAATGAATGAACGTATTATGTATTTTTTCTTTGAGAACATCTCGTTTGTTGCCATAACTTGTACAAAGCCTGCAGCATATTATACCGACTTCTTGCATGTACCTAATAAGCCTATTCAGATTTTTCGGATATTTTGTTTGTATAAAATTATCATACGTAATAATAAAGGTTATTACCCTGACTTTACGACATGAAAATCACACCGATTAAAGAAAAATTCATTATATGGAGGAACTTTTTTATCCGACATGAGTTACATGTTTTATATATAATTCGACCCTCCTGAACACGAATATAACAATAATAATAACCAGTTCCTTCAGTACTTCGAGAAAATTCCGATTTTCCATTAGTGTGACCCAGTCATCGCAGAAAGAGTATGGACGATTAAAAAGAAAAATTAATTCCATCGAGGAAAAACTTTTTCCCGAGACGAGTTACATGTTTCATCTATAATCCGACCCATCTGATCTCGAATATATTAATAATAATAACCAGTTAATTCCGCGCTTCGAGAAAATTGAGATTTTCCATTAATGTTACACATTTCTCGCAGAAGAAGGAGGAACAATTCAAAGAAAAAATTCATTATATGGAGGGAAATATTTTCTCCGACTTAATTATATCTGTTCCTTATAATTCGACCCTTCTGAATACGAATTTAACAGTAATATTAACCAGTTCCTTCAGTACTTCGAGAAAATTCCGATTTTCCATTAGTGTTACATTCAATTATTAATATTTACTTAAATCATCCACTATTTTATTAATTAATTAACTGATTAATCCATCCATACGTCCATTATTTCATTCATTCAATCATCCACTCATCCAAATATCTACCATTCCTTCCTTGTGTAAACTGTGTGACGGTAATGGAAAATCAGTTTTTTCTCGAAGGGTGGAAGGAACTGGTTATTATTATTGTTATATTCATGTTCAGGAGGGTCGAATTATAGATAACACATGTAATTTAGGTCGGAAAAAAATTTCCCCTCCATGTAATGAATTTTTGTTTTGAAACGGTCCTACTTTTCTTGTGTAAACTGTGTGACGGTAATGGAAAATCAGTTTTTTCTCGAAGGGCGGAAGGAACTGGTTATTATTATTGTTATATTCGTGTTCAGGAGGGTCGAATTATATATAAAACATGTAACTCATGTCGGATAAAAAAGTTCCTCCATATAATGAATTTTTCTTTAATCGGTGTGATTTTCATGTCGTAAAGTCAGGGTAATAACCTTTATTATTACGTATGATAATTTTAAACAAACAAAATATCCGAAATATCTGAATAGGCTTATTAGGTACATGCAAGAAGTCGGTATAATATGCTGCAGGCTTTGTACAAGTTATGGCAACAAACGAGATGTTCTCAAAGAAAAAATACATAATACGTTCATTCATTCTTTGCTCTGCAGAAAGACATATTAGTTAAAAATGGTTAAAAATATACCGAGTAGAAAAAGCCGTGTGAAGATTTTATAACACCAGGACCACCGGCTAGGAAATTATAATAATATATACAGAGTGACCCGTGAGCAGAACGGGGTTATTTAACTGTCACCTGTGAATAGAACGGGCTCTTACGGTCGTTTTAATATTAAACCTTTAAGTACTAGTCCCTATGCCATCTTAATCTATCACCCGCGAGCAGAATGGGGTTATTTAACTGTCACCTGTGAATAGAACGGGCTCTTGCGGTCGTTTTAATATTAAACCTTTAAGTACTAGTCCCTACGCCAATTTAAACTATCACCCGCGATCGGAACGGGGCTATTTAAGTGTCACCTGTGAGTAGAACGGGCTGTTTCGCTCGTTTTAATATTAAACTTTAACTACTAGTCCCTATGCCAACTTAATCTATCACCCGCGAACAGAACGGGGTTATTTAACGGTCACCTGTGAATAGAACGGGCTCTTGCGGTCGTTTTAATATTAAACTTTTAACTACTAGTTTCTATGCCAACTTAATCTATCACCCGCGAGCAGAACGGGGTTATTTAACTGTCACCTGTGAATAGAACGGGCTCTTGCGGTCGTTTTAATATTAAACCTTTAAGTACTAGTCCCTATGCCAACTTAATCTATCACCCGCGAGCAGAACGGGGTTATTTAACTGTCACCTGAGAATAGAACGGGCTCTTGCGGTCGTTTTAATATTAAACCTTTAACTACTAGTTTCAATGCCAACTTAATCTATCACCCGCGAGCAGAACGGGGTTATTTAACTGTCACCTGTGAATAGAACGGGCTCTTGCGGTCGTTTTAATATTAAACCTTTAAGTACTAGTCCCTATGCCAACTTAATCTATCACCCGCGAGCAGAATGGGGTTATTTAACTGTTACCTGTGAATAGAACGGGCTCTTGCGGTCGTTGCTCGTAATATTAAACCTTTAAATACTAGTCCCTACGCCAATTTAAACTATCACCCGGGAGCACCTGTGAGAAGAACGGGCTTTTGCGCTATTTTTAATATTAAATCTTTAACCACTGAAAATCGGCGTTGTGGATTCTGAATATAACACATTCGAATTTGGCGGCGGCGTGGGTTGGAGTTGTCCTTACGGAACGCTGCCAGAATGAAGGCAACATGGCTTGCTGCGTACAGGGACCCGTCAACTCCGGTATTACCGAATTTTTTGTTTTGACTTTTGGGGGTCTAAACCCACTGGCCCCCCTTTTCTAATCCCCCATATGCATCTGATCTGCCTATTTCAAGATTTAAAAGACGTTTGCACCAATGGTTAGCAAGAAATCCATTTTATAATCAGGGCCGTGGAGAGAAAGCAAGGACCCCAGGTACAAACCTCCCGGGCCCTCGTCAAATATTAAATTCTCTACCCAACTTGCCCTATATAATGTATGCAAAAAAGACTATGCATTATTACATAATTATTAAGTGTTGGGATGGTACCGGTACTTTATGAGCTTGCCTGGTAGACAGGACTGTCTGTCTGTCCGTGTGTCCGTGTGTGGTTCATTACGCTATATCGGATTTTCATAAAATTTGGTATACCATTTATAACGCCCATGGGACGAAGCCTATTGATTTTGGACCAAATCTGTTAACTGATGCCGGGCACGAAACGAAAAATTACACTAAAATGTTCTAATTACGAACAATTTTATCTGTATGTATCAGTGTAATCTTTTGTAAGTTATGATTTTAAATGCCGAACGTTAGTGAGGCCTAATGTTGAGTCCAAATGGATTTCTGCTTCTACTTTTAAAAAATAGCAGTTTTTCTTCAAGAATAATCCGTTTCAGATTGAATGATTAATTCCATGTCATCGTTTTATGATAGGACAATTTTATTTTAGAGTAAATTTAGAAAGTAAAAAATAAGACCCGGTCGGTCGGGCCCCCTTTTGGGACCTTCGCCCCGGGGCTGGAGCCCCGGCTGCCCCTACCTCTCGTCGGTCCTGTTTATGATACAAATGAATGTTTAGATGCATCTTCAAATATGTAGGCCTATATGTAATTTTTAATTTTATTGACTATGTCCATACACCATTCATGATGTTTGCGACATTAAACTATTATTATTTTGTTATTATTATTATTATTATTATTATTATTATTATTATTATTATTAGCATTATTATTATCATTATCATTATCATTATCATTATCATTATCATCCACTGTGGATTCTGCTTCCATGTTGTCGAATTGGTAAAACTTCTGCAAACTTTCAATGTCTCAACTGACTTTCAAATAATTATCAATTTTCAACCCCCCCCCCCCCAGAAAATTCATAAATCGCTAATATTTCGCTTCCCCCTCAGAGATTTCAATGACGCAGTCTGTGGGCACCGCTGTTGTACAGAACTTGATGTGAGTAACATTTTGGCCTCCCAGGCATGCTTGAAAGTCCGTTGTGGAGAGACTTTGTTGTCTGTGCAGAAACGGAAGAAACTGGAGTATTTCCGAAAGTCACTGCCTGCCCGATAATGCACTGTACAGCATACTAGGTGTGGCCTACGTGTGAAGGAAGTAAGTTGTATGTGATACAGAATGGAGCCCGTACTTAAATCAGAGTTTACAGAGACTGAAATTAAGGAAGAAATTCAGCCTGAAACTCAACCGTTTACTAAGATTGAGATTAAGGAAGAAATTTTTGAAACACAACCGAAGATCGAACGTATCCCAATTACAATACAGACACAAGAAGTGAAATGTGAGGATACAGGCACATCCTCCGCTGGAAACAAACAGCGAACTTGTACTCCAGACAAACATTTCTCCTGTAATGTATGTGCCAAGAAATTTTCCCGAAGAGAGAATCTCAAAAGACATGTGCTAATTCACGATGGTCACAAGCCATTCTCGTGTGATATATGTACTAAGAAATTTTCCGAAAGAAGGAGTCTCAAAAGGCATCAGCTAACTCACACTGGACATATGCCATTTACATGTCATATATGTGCCAGTAAATTTTCCGTCAGAGAGATTCTCAAAAGACATATGTTAACTCACACAGGAGATAAGCCATTTACCTGTGATACATGTACAAAGAAATTCTCCCGAAAAGGGAATTTAAAAGAACATATTATTCTCACTCACATTGGACAAAAACCATTTTCGTGTGATATATGTACCAATAAATTTTCCGTAAGAGGGCATCTCAAAGAACATAAGCTAACTCACACTGGAGATAAACCATTTACGTGTGATATATGCAGCAAGAAATTTTCCCTAAGATCGACTCTCAAAACTCACATGGTCACACACACTGGACATAAGCCATTTACTTGTGATACATGTAGCATGCAATTTTCCCGAAGAGGGTGTCTCAAAAGCCACATGCTCACTCACACAGGACATAAGCCATTTACGTGTGACATATGTACCAATAAATTTTCCCAAAGAGGGAGTCTCAAAAGACATCTTCTAATTCATGAGAGGAACAACCTTTCCTGATGTGATGTGTGCACTGAGTGTTTTGTCTTGTGTGAGGCAGTTACAACCGAATGCACACACAGGCAAAGTGGTCTCATAGTGTGACAATCAAAAGAAGAAGAAGATTTGTTAGAGTAGAAATAGTCATGCAAATGTTCCTTTTAGTTGTACTACAAGAAGTGGCACCCGCATTGAATGAGGCCAAAAGAAACCTCAAACATAGCTTGTGTCCAGCTGAGAAGAAGAGAATATATGCTTGCAAACCCCATCTGTCACCTCAAGAAAGAAGTTCCAGTCATGAAAAATAAAGCAAGTTATGTCGCCCTTTCTACATTGTACCAGTCTTTCCATTTTCTACTACTTTGTCCTACATGCTCCCCACTACATGTTCTACATTTTATCGAATAAATACCACTGTTATTAAAGCTGTCATGTTCTTCTTTTAATTTGAATGAAAGGAACAGCGCACCAACGTGCATAGTATGTTTCATTTACGATGTACTGTATTCTTTTAGCGAGACAGTTCGGTTTTTGCACTTTATTGTGTGGTATCTATCACAATACAATTCACATAGGGAGCACACGCAATCACTGTCGGGGGTATGATAATATTTTGTTCTGCATATTTTGTGGTGGTAGCCATGTACAGCTAAGCTTGTTAGCATGTGTCGCAAGTCCTGGTTGGTCTTTGTCCATCCTCTGTCAACCATGGCATCGGTACAATAAAAATCTAGCCATATATCCTCCTTCTTCTGATTTCTTTCTTGCAGGTGTAGCGATGAGTTCGTAGTAGATGGTAGTAATAGTCTCATTCTGAGGTCATCAATCAGGAAGGATTCCTTAGCCAACTCGTAAGCTAGACGGGATGGCGCAAATTTTGAGATACCAAGGGCACGTTTAAGGAATCTTGCTTTTACTTTTTCTATAGTGGCTAGGTCATTGCGGCTGGGCTTGTCCCATATTAACTCCATACCGTAGCTGATTATTGGGACTATCTTACAGTAGAAAAGAGTCATAGCAGTGTCCAAAGAGAGCCTGGTGATGTTCTGTATTTCAAAGATCGCTTTTGTTGCAGCTGCAGCTCTGTCCTGTACATGAATGCGAAATGATGTCAATGTTGGCTGTAACGTAATTCCCAGGTATTTGAAAGACTTTACAATTTCCAGTGGTTGTTGTACATGTTTGATAGGGTCATTTTGTGTTAGTTTGCCTCCTTTTCTAAAAACCATTTGAACTGTTTTTCTTTGGTTTAGATCGAACTTGTTTGATTCTGCCCATTGTATCAGCGCATCGAAGGCTCTCTGTATGTCTTCTTTATTAGGGGAAACCAGCGCCATATCATCCGCATACATGATCAGGGTTGTTTCCTTTGAAGTTTGTTGGATGGCTTTGGTGATGTCCGATGTTATGACATTGAACAGGAGTGGGCTGAGCGGGTCACCCTGTAGGACACCATTTGTCTGTTGTATTTGTCCTGTCATGGCAACTGTGTCATCTATGATTACTGAGTTCCTTGATAATATATCCCTTATTAGTCTGGTTAGACAGTTTGATGCAGTAGTGATCTGTTCTAGTTTGTTGAGGAGTATGCGCCTGTCTAGGAGGTCAAATGCTTTTGTGTAGTCTATGAAAATACAATAGACTTTTCCTTTTGGCAGCCTTATGGTGTTTTCTATTGCATCTACAAGTACTTGAACAGCTTGAAGAGTGCTCTTTCCTTTGCGAAATCCAAACTGTTCATCAGGGATGTGGTGGTCTATTTCTTCTGTTAACTTTGTATTTATTATCTTTGTGAGTAGTTTGAAACAGTTGCTCTCTAAGGCTATCCCTCTATATGAGTTTGTGTCCTTTGTACTTCCTTTGCCTTTATAGAGCGTTTTGATTAGGCTGATTCTCCAGCTTTCAGGGATGGTTCCTTTTTCGATACATTTGTTTACTAGTGTTGTCCAGGTTTTGGATAGTAATTCAGCAGATTGTTTGAGGTGCTCATTGTATATTTCATCTATTCCAGCGGCTTTGTTGTTTTTTAGAGATGCCAAGGTTTCTTTGATGTCTTCTTCTGTGACGAGATGTACGTTCTCTGTGTCTTCTTCTTTCTGGGTTAATAGATTGTGGGTTGGCATGTTGTAAGCTGTGTCGACTTGTTGTTTGTTCAGTAGCATTGAGAAATGTTCTTCCCAGGTCTGTATGTGAATTCCTTTAGTGACTGATGTGTTGGTTCTTTTCTGCATCAGGAAAGGGTTTTTTATTGCTTCCTCAGCTGCTTTGCTGGCTTCAGCTTCTACGTATTCCATTTTTCTTTGTTTTATTAACTTTTTATAATTCTTCCGTTCTTCAGCATACGCAAGGAGGTCTTTTCTTTCATTAGATTTCTTGGCTTGGTGAAGCGCTTTCAGTGTATTCTTCCTAGCGACATAGCATTCTCTACTGAACCACTGTTTAGCTCTCCTTGGTCTACATCGAATCGTGGCTGCATCAAGAGTATCTGAGATGATCTTCCAGGACTCGTCTAGTTGTCCTCCATTTATTAGATTATTAATGTCTTCTATTTTTCGTCTGTCAATTAGGTTCATATCTAATTTCCTAGTTTTCTTATTGCTCTGCTTGTCAGGGTATAGCTTCACTGGGGCTTGTGTTATCTGTATGTTTGCTCCGACTGGGATGTGTTTTCGGATAGTTGCGCCTTGTGTCGGCCAGAGGCATTTCTGGTTTATTACTGAAATATTTTGGCTATTCCCTTTGAAGAAAATAAGATCGATAGTACTTGATCCATTTGGGGCTACGTAAGTCTTTTCCTTGTGGTCGTTAGTTAGCGTGAAGCCTTCTTCTTCTAGATGTTGGAGGATCAAGTTGCTTTTCAAGTCTGGCTTGTCAATTCGGCAATTTAAGTCTCCTCCAAGGATTACGTTGTCTTCTGGTTCTATGACAGATAGTGCTTCTGATATGATTTCTATGGCATCGCTTGCAGATGTTGTCGGGTTGATATATATGCCTATGATTGTGAGGATCCTAGTTTTTATAACAACAATATTTTCTGCAGTATGAGTGTACACTGGTTTTCCAATTTTGTGATTATAAAAGCAGGAGACTCCTCCAGATGGCCTACCTCTTTGGTTTTCTTTTAATTTGTTCAGTCTAATTATTCACGTTTCATTTGACCAATCAGACCTCTCCTTTAATTGTTCCACTTTCTGATGTTCTTATTGGTCCCCACCCCACTAAGTAATTTCTGTTTTGGGGAAAAAAATAGTTTTATGCTGCACACTAGGCTCTTCCCACTAACTCTCTAATGGGACCCGCCTGGGAAAGTGAGGTTTATGGTTTCATCACAGAAGAGATTCAATGTGAGACATTCTAAACCTCGAGCTATTCAGTGTATTGCTTCTAACCTATCAAAACGGCGGAGCTTAGCTGGCGCGCAGGGTAAATCTTTCTTTTACCTCTGTCTCTCCTATATAATACATATATTTTCTCAAAACCACTTGTTTGCTGCTTTAAGTCAACCTGATTTATCTACTTCATCAGATTTCAAGTAGTTTTTCTCCTTATACCCTCTTAATAAATGTAACACACACTCCTTAAGGAGCTGGACCAATTTAATGTGAAGGCTTTTTCATTTGTTAACATTAAATAAAGCGTTAAGTTTACATAAAGAAAAACTTGCATGTCCAAAATTATTATAAGCACATACTATAAAGCTTTAAGATGATGTAGTCCTACGTTGTCAAAAGATAAAAAAGATTAAATTACAATAAAAGCTTTTTACAATAAAATAATTATGCCTGTAGGCTTACCAACTTGGTGGAGCGTTTATGCAATGTGTAAAATCCTTAATAGTTTGACACTATAAATACTCTTTTTAAGTTAAAAAATATCCAATTAGAACTCCTGTGATAGTTATGTTGAAGCACTGGTAAAGATGATGTACTGATCATTAATGGTGTGTAAAATCTTATTCACATTTATAAAAACACAGAAAATAATTATTTAATAAATAGTGAGTCTTAAGAACTGTCTGTTCTCATAGAACACACCATGCTAAAATAAGAACTTGGAATTCGATGGAAAAAGACCGAATCTAACAGACGGATTCTAAAAAAAAGGAAGACATTCACAATGCTTGCATTGCATATTTAAGAGCAATTGCCAGATTCTGGCAGGAAGGTAGGCCGATTGTTTATAGTGATGAGACCTACATCCACAGCTCTCACACGACTCCAAAGGCCTGGTGTGATGAAAGTGCAGAAGGGCTGAAATCAACAGTATCATCATTGTGCATGCTGGCAGTGGAAAGGGTTTCATCTCTAATGCCCTTTTAATATTTGAATCTAACCAGACCACCGGCGACTATATGATTTCCTCCAATTACATGCGTTGGGTGAAGCAAATGCTGCTGCCAAATTTGCCACCTCAGTCTGTGTTTGTGATGGACAATGCGGGGTATCATAACATTCAGTACGATAAGTGTCCTACATCAAATACAAAGAAACAGGATATGAAGGACTGGATGACGCAGAACAACATCGCATTTTCAGAAGATATGTTTAAGATGGAGTTGTATGAACTCTTAAAGCTACATAAGCCTAAAGCAAAGAATAATCTGACAAAAATGTTCTTTCCACCACAGTACTAGTATTTTTTGTAGGACTAGGCAGAGTGTAATGCTGAATACGAAAAATTATTTACATTATGTCAGTTATTACATTTATTAATAAAGATGAAATGTGGTTTATTTATACATATGTGAAATCTGAGTACTGTAATATATGAAAATAATTTGTTTGGAAGACAAAGATGTCCTGCGTTCACCAGAAGTTAAAAATAACCACTGAGTCACTGTTAAAAGTATTAATAGTGCCTTATACGATGAAAGAGACTTGTTCATTGCTATTTGGAGAGGCACCAATATGTGTAAAATATAATACATTAATCTAGAATTGTGGTTGAGAGATATATTAAAATTAATTTAGATTTAAAATAATGTCCATATTGTAATATGCTGTCCCTTCTTGGTAAAGTTCTTCCAAATGTTGTTAAAAAATCACTTATTTAAAAAAGTTGTTCGTGACGGTTCTGGAGTTTTCTCCATATTCAGCTTTAAAATCAAACCTGGTCACGTCAAAATGAGATGCTTTTCGATACTAAAAATGTATCATCTTCAGTCGTCTTATGTAATTAACAAATGACAATTAATAACTCGCTTATAAATAAAAATAATTTTGGGCATTGTAAAAATCTAAAATACATACTTTTTCCGGAGATGGAATGTAGAGCAGAACTGCTTGCTGTGGAGCGAGTCTACTACTGATTCTTAGTATGTGGTTTTTTTCCTTGTTTTGAAGTTTGCGTATAGGTCCAAGAGGGCGTTCTTATCGATTGTGTTTTCGTTTATAATGTTGTGTTTATGTGTGTGAATTTGTAATGCTTCAATGGTATTTAGTTTTATACTTTTATAAAAGTAAAAAAAAAAATATGGGGTTAACACAACGCAATGTCACATTTAAACTCAGTAATGCATGGGAGCTATGGAAACAGAGATTTACAGAGGTTGGAGAGAATGAGAGTCCTGTTTGTTGCCACTTTCAGCAAATTGAGAACGAGTACATAAAAACCGAAGGTTTATTAGAACCCGAAATAGAACGTCTCACAGTCAACTTGGACAGTAGCAGCAGCAGTAGTGAAGAAGACAGCCAATCCGAAACAGAGGGCTTTGTGAGGAGAATAGAAGAACTTGAAGAAATCATTGCTTCCACCATATAGTAAGTTTCTCTCATCTGAGTATTCTTTTTGAGTATTTTTTTTAAGTACCATTCTTAATGGGGTGGAAAGTCAGTGCTGTGTTCGAGGGTATACGCAGCGTATCCTTAATCGTTAGAGTATAACTTCTATATCACTGTGTAGGACTATAGGCCTATATTTTGCTTTGGCTGTGTTTTACTCATTCATATTTTATGTGTTTGCATATTTGGCAATTCTGTCGTTGATTCAGTTGAGAGAGTAGCCTTTGTGGAGAAAGATTCTGGTGACCCATTAGAGGAACTTCTGTAGAGTTCTTGGCTAACTTATTTATTTACTAGCATGTGCACCAGTGCACGCAGCTTCGCCAGCAATAATTACCGGCATTTAAAAAATTAAAAATTATGGGCATAATAGTTAAATCATTATATTTATTAACTCCTAAATTACGTGAACTACATACCACGATTAGATAGCGTCGCCTGGTAAAAGCGACCTCAGATTTGAGGAAGTAAAAAATGAAATGCAATTCTTTTCACATGACAACAGTGTATTGTTTACAGTGTGCACATAGGGCTTTGGCAACTTTATAATCCTGGACTTTAACAAATTATGATGCATTGGTGAAAATAATTAAGAATGAAATCCACGAAAATAAAGCTCAATGTGGTGCAGTCACATAACTTTCTCTGCCTTCGACATAAAAAATAAAATTCAATGTAAAAGTGTTGTCAACGAATATAAAGCTTTAATATTTTACCATAATTTTGAGAATGAAACTTTAAGATCTGCCAATGCTGTTTCCCCTTAAAATGTTGCAGAAATGGCGCCTAAATAGCCGTATCGTCTCTGTAGCTCTAATAAGTGCGCATTCAACTTCAAGAAACCCTTAGGCTTATAACAAATGTTGCAAAGAGAAAGGTATTATTAAGTGCCAAAATAGTACTTTATGAGATTGTGTGGGGGACGGGAAAATGTCTGTCCTTCTATCAGTATGCACGATAGCTCAAATACCCTTTATCAGATTTTGATGAAACTTGGTGTACGCATTTATAGCGTTGATTGGAAGAAGCCTATTCATTTTGTACCAAATCGTTTGACCGGTACCGGAGTAATGCCCAATTTAGTGCCTATTTTTTGGTAATATATTAGAAAGAATTTATGAAATGCAAATCAGTTATCATGTCAACATATTGCTTTACAGTGTTCATATACGGCTTTGGGAGTTGCAGTACTGTTATCTATGACAATTAACCCTATTCCTTCACAAATGCTTATCAAACTAGTCCGTCAAACTAAGCGAGGTGCCCGAGACGGTAACGTCTAGAACCCGTATTCTGTAAATCCCTGGTTCAAATCCCGAAGCCGGCAATTTGACCTTTAAAAAAAAAGATTATGTGAATGTGCGATTTTCAAGATATCACAAATCTGTATAGTTCTGCTGATGCTGGACGTTTTTAATCTGATTTTAAAAAGAACTAGATCTTTGTTCTTCCGTAAGCTCTACTTAATGAATTAATCTGGACCTAACTTGATAATCAATTTTTAAAAACATATTTTCTGTATATCATTGCAATTATAACTGATTCTGTTTATAGCCTTTTTCTTTCATTTTCCCGCTCTTTCTCCTTGTGTCTTTCTTTCCTTCAAAGGGGTGTGTAGGGTCCCAGTAATACCAATACCAATGTTAGACGAATTTTTCTCCTATAATGTTATCATTAAAATCAGTGTCAAAGTTCTTAAATATTCTATATATATAAAAGGCTTTGTCCTGACTGACTGACTGAATGAATGACTGACTGACTGACAGGAATCAATGTCCAGCCTAAACTATAACAGGTAGAGACTTGGAATTTTGACAGTACCTTCGTTTCACAATGTAGGTGCTCACTAAGAAAGGATTTTGAAAAATTCTGATTTTAACTGCCAAAAATTAATTGTTTTTGAAAATACTTAACCCCTTTTTACACAGAATTATCCAAAGAAATTCACAGAACATATTGTTGCCAGTTGTATCAGGTGGGTTTGGATTAAATGAAATGGATGTTTGACAAATTAGAGAAGGTATCATTATAATTCATATTATCTGTATTAATAAAATGAATTGTCCTCGATGTCCAGCGAAATCTACTGAACGCAGAGACCTGAAATTTTAAACATAGGTGGGCTGAAGGGTCGGAAAATGCACCTCCAAGCCAGAATTTTAATTTTAGTTTTCGTTCGTGAGTTATGAGTGAAAAACGGGCAAAAAACGTGCATTTTGTGCGTTTTCAAAACATAAGTTTTCAGTTATACATTTCAATGTCAAATCAATTACAGTTGGATTTGGCTATTTTTGTCATACCTTGAAAATAAAACTTTCGCGATCGCTTGAATGTTGTAAGCCCTAAATATTGTAACAAGGGCTCGTCGGGGTTCAAAATGAGAACACCGAGTTTATAATTGAAGGATGGAGGATTCTTTATTTCCTACAACAATTGTCAATACAGCCAGAAAACTCCAGACTATTCGCCAGTTCACTGTCCTATTCAGTGCTCACTCTCACTGTGCCCAGTCCTAATTACAGCACTGTTCCGTTCGTCGCACCCCCTGTGCGGATTCCCAGTCGAGATAATCCCACGTCGCGCCGGTCAACTCCACAGTCCTCGCTGCCGCTGTGCGATTCACCCGTCGCGCAGAGCTCCCCGGGACGACACTGCCTCAGCCCAGATCAGCTCACCAGCTCTTCCGTTCACCCCTTCTCTCCGGTCACTAGTTCCCCGTTGACTAGGTCTTCCGCTCTCGGGTCCCTCCGGTCACACTAGCCTCTACGGTCACCGGCTCTTCAGCTCCCCAAGTCACACTCACTTGAGGCCGCGCTGATCAGTCCTCTCCGTCCAGCTCACCCTCTGACGCTGACGCTCGCCGCTACTCACGGACTGCCTCTCTGACTGTTCCCTCGTTGACTCTCTGACTCTTCACGGACTGTCTCTCCTCTGATGTACTGACTGAACTGCTCTCTCCGCTTGTTCACGGCCCTATATATAGGGCCGACGAATATTCCAGAGCCGGTCTCTCGAAGGTCCCGCCCTCGTGGAATCTGGAATGCGCGCTGCGCCGCGCCGCGCGGCACACCCCTAGCGCGAGCTCCTCCCCCCGAAGCGTGGTCCAATAGCCGTGCTGCTGTCACGCCCACTGGCGCTCGTCTGCCGCCCATCCACTAGGGGGGCGCGATCTTTCTAGACTCCGTCGTTCTAGTTCTTTCTAGCTGACTCCTCCTATCAGTTTCTGGATGGTTCTTTTCTGGGCTTTGTTACAATATGTTCAAACGTTGTTTTATTTGGACGAATCTCACTATACAGAGGTTTTCTGGGCCAAGAAACTTGAATCTGAGGTCGCTTTTACCGGACGATGCTATCTAATCGTGGTATGTAGTCCACGTGATTTAGGTGTGGTAATGATTTTACTATTATGCTCTTAATTTTTAATTTTTGAAATAATTATCGCGGGCGAAGCCGAGGGCACATGCTAGTGGAAATATATACGGAGGCTGAGAAGAATATTTTCAAGGACATACGTTTCCTGTCACAGGACAAACACCTCTTCGTTAACAATAATTCTGCATAGTGTTTAGCAGTTAATAATTTTAATATTCTTACATAATATAATACTATCTTATCGTGAAAAAAAATTGGACACCCTGATCTCGAATTCTGGCTACGGACGCTCCCATTGGACATCCCTGTACACAGAAGTGCCCATCCCCCCCAAACTTAATGACTCACCCCCCCCCCCCAACTTCATTGCTCACCCGCCTAACCTGATTGGCTGTCGGCAAGGGCGCCCATATAATATTTTCTAGGGAGCAATTTTTTAAATGTATTTATTTTTTGTCGCTTTAACTTCTTGGGCCACTTTGAAACTTATATTAATAATATAATAAGTGCAACAATGACGTAGCCAGAAAATAATTGCGGGGAGGGTCGAAAGCGCTGGGGGGTCGGGGGTCCATCCTCAGAAAATTTTTAAATATTTAAGTAATGAAAATCACATTTTACTCTATTTTAGCATACTCTAAGACATGTCAATGTAAATAACAAATCATTAGGCCTACCAAAGTGGGGGTCCACCCCGGAAAATCAAATTTTACTCTATTTTAGCACTCAAAAACTAGTTAGGAAATTTGTTTACCATACTCTAAGACTTGCCAGTGTAAATAAGAAACCATTACCTAAGTGGGGGCTCCACCCCCGGAAAATTTGTAAAAATTGAACTAATGAAAATCACATTTTACGCTATTTTAACACTGAAAAACTAGTTAGCAAATTTGTTTACTAAACTCTAAGACATGGCAACTTAAACAAGAAACTGTTACTTAAGTTATAATACTTATTACTATTTATAAGAAAAGTTTAATAACACATGGAACAGTGGACATAGTAGGCCTACTCATTATGTTATGAAAACAAAATAACTGCTATATCATATTTGACACATCAACAAAACTTGTTTAAATAATAAATATTTTGTAAGAAATACAATTATAGAATTTTAGGTTTTGACTTTTGGGGGTCTAAACCCCCTGGCCCCCCTTTTCTAATCCCCCATATGCATCTGATCTGCCTATTTCAAGATTTAAAAGACGTTTGCACCAATGGTTAGCAAGAAATCCATTTTATAATACAAATGAATTTTTAGATGCATCTTCAAATATGTATATGTAATTTTTAATGTTATTGACTCTGGCCATACATCATTCATGATGTTTGCGACATTAAACTATTATTATTATTATTATTATTATTATTATTATTATTATTATTATTATTATTATTAATCCACTGTGGATTCTGCTTCCATGTTATCGATTTGGTAAAACTTCTGCAAACTTTTAATGTCTCAACTGACTTTCAAATAATTGTCAATTTTCAACCCCCTCCCCCCCCCCCCCCCCGAAAATTCATAAATCGCTAATATTTCACTGCCCCCTCAGAGATTTCAATGACGCAGTCTGCGTCGAACCCCCCCCCCCCGTGGACACCAATGCTGTACAGAACTTGATGTGAGTACCATTTAGGCACACCAAGACCCCTCCTCCCAGGCCCAGGCATGCATGAAAGACCGGTCTGTGCAGAAACGGAAGAAACTGGAGTATTTCCGAAAGTCATTGCCTGCCCGATAATGCACTGTACAGCATAGGTGTGGCCTACGTGTGAAGGAAGTAAGTTGTGTGTGATACAGAATGGAGCCCGTACTTAAATCAGAGTTTACAGAGACTGAAATTAAGGAAGAAATTCAGCCTGAAACACAACCAAAGAACTCAGAGTGTTCTACGATTGAGATTAAGGAAGAGTTCCTTGAAACAAAACCAAAGAATTCAGAGTATACTAAGATTGAGATTAAGGAAGAAATTCCTGAAGTACAACCGAAGAGCGAACCTATCCCATTTACAGTCGAGACAATACAGACACAAGAAGTGAAACGTGAGGATACAGGCAACACTAAACAGCGAACTCGTACTCCAGACAAACATTTCTCCTGCAATGTATGTGCCAAGAAATTTTCCCGAAGAGAGAATCTCAAAAGACATGCGCTCATTCACAATGGTCACAAGCCATTCTCGTGTGATATATGTACTAAGAAATTTTCTGAAAAAGGGAATCTAAAAAAACATATGCTTACTCACACTGGACGTAAGCCATTTACATGTGATATATGTACTAAGAAATTTTCTGTAAGAGGGAGTCTCAATAGGCATCAGCTAAGTCACACTGGACGTAAGCCATTTACATGTGAGATATGTACCAAGAAATTTTACGAAAGAAGGTGTCTCAATAGGCATCAGCTAACTCACACTGCACATAAGCCATTTACCTGCGATACATGTACAAAGAAATTCTCCCGAAGAGGGAATCTAAAAGAACATATGCTCACCCACACTGGCCAAAAACCATTTTCGTGTGATATTTGTAGCAGGAAATTTTCCGAAAGACAACATTTGAAAACACATGTGGACACTCACACTGGACATAAGCCATTTACATGTGATATATGTACCATGAAATTTTCCCAAAGAGGGAGTCTCAAAAGGCATCAGCCAACTCACACTGGAAATAAGCCATTTACCTGTGATATATGTGCCAGTAAATTTTCCTACAGAGAGGTTCTCAAAAGACATTTGTTAACGCACACTGGAGATAAGCCATTTACCTGTGATATATGTACAAGGAAATTCTCCCGAAGAGGGAATTTAAAAGAACATATGCTCACTCACACTGGACAAAAACCATTTTCGTGTGATATATGTAGCAGGAAATTTTCCCGAAGACAATCTTTGAAAACACATGTGGATACTCACACTGGACATAAGCCATTTACGTGTGATACATGTAGCAAGAAATTTTCCCTAAGAGGGAATCTCAAAATACATCTTCTGACTCATGAGAGGAACAACCTTTCCTAATGTAATGTGTGCACTGAGTGTTTTGTCTCGTGTGAGGCCGTTAAAACCGAATGCACACACAGAGAAAGTGGTCTCATAGTGTGACAATCAAAAGAAGAGGAAGATTTGTTAGGGTAGAAATAGTCATGCTAGGGTTCCTTTTATTCATACTATAAGAACTGGCATTCACACCGAATGAGGCTTGGTGTCACGTGATTATCCAGACCCAAAAGAAACCTCAAACAAAGCTTGTGTCTAGCTGAGAAGAAGGGAATATATGCTTGCAAGCCCCATCTGTCACCTCAAGAAAGAAGTTCCAGTCATGAAAAATAAAGCAAGTTATGTCGCCCTTTCTACATTGTACCAGTCTTTCCATTTTCTACATACTCCCCACTACATGTTCTACATTTTATCGAATAAATACCACTGTTATTAAAGCTGTCATGTTCTTCTTTGAATTTGTTCAGTCTAATTATTCATGTTTCATGCCTCTTACTAACATTTGATTGACCAATCAGAGCTCTCCTTTAATTGTTCCACTTTCCGATGTTCTTATTGGTCCCCACCCCACTAAGTATTTTCTGTCTTGGGGAAGAAAATAGTTTTATGCTGAGCACTAGGCTCCTCCGATCAACTCTCTAATGGGACTCGCCTGGGAAAGTGAGGTTTAGGGTTTCGTCGCAGAAGATATTCAATGTGACAATGTGAGACATAATAAACCTCGCGCTATTCAGTGTGTTGCTCCTAACATAACAAAACGGCGGAGCTTAGCTGGTGCGTGGCATAAATCTATCTTTTACCTTTGTCTATGCTATAATAATACAGATATTTTCTCAAAACCACTTGCTTGCTGCTTCAAGTCAACCTGATTTATCTACTTCATCGCCAAGGCTTTAAAAGAGCCCAAGCTTGTATTCTAATTGTTTTATTTTAATAGCAATTTATATTTATATGGTGATAGTAGAAAACATTCATGAAATATAATCAGAGCGGCTGTTTTCTGTTAACAAAACACAACCAGTAATAAACAACCAATTATTCAACTAGAATATTATTATTAGTAGTTATAAAAGCAATGTTTATATTATGTTTCTTAAAAATGTTAATGATTTTATGTATGTTTTTATCCATGTATTCAATTGTTTTGTATCTTTTTTTTTCCTTCTTCTTTGCGTTGTTGGAAGTGGGTGTTAATGTTGTTTGAGTTAGTTTGTGTTTGTATACCAAGTTTATTGGAAACCCATTGTTTGTAGCTAGTTCCTTCTTGGGGTTTAGTTTCCTTTGTACTAAATTTGCACACATGATGTTCGGGGTTGTTATGCGGGTTCTGGCTTGCATACCAACACTCCAATTGGCTGCCAGCAACCTTGCATGTCTTTGGACTGTTCCATACGGTGCTGCCAACAATTTTAAGCGTGTGCTTTTAAATTTCCGTGCAGACTGGATTCCGAGGATTTCTTATTGTCCTATATCGAAGAAGGGAGTTTAAATAAAAAATGTTAGGTTATGTATTTAAGGTTACGTTAGATTAGGTTAGGCATGCTAGCTCAAGTTTAAAGAGGTTTGGGGGCCAGTTGTGTTCTAGACAGTGATAACGACCGAAGATTGATCTGGAGGACCTTTAGTACCATTCTTGGTTTTAAGAACAATTCTCCCAAGGTCTACAAAAGGCTTTACTACCCAGATCTTGGTGGCTTATACTCCATATCCCTGTCTGAGGCTTGCTGTAATACAGCTTCCTTTTCGAGGGAAATGGTTGTATATATTCTGAGGGTTCATATATGTGGTCCTCAGAAGTTCCTTAGTTGTTTTCACCTTGAGCTTGTCTATCTTCTCTGTGGCTTCGTCTAGGCCCGGAGTAGGCCTCTTAGGTTCTTTTTCCCCAGCCAAGGTTGACATGACCACCTCTGATGAGTTTACATCGATGCCCATCTCCATATCAGAGGCTTGCTCTAGAAGAGCTTCCTCATCAAATGAAGTGGGTACCTGTGCAGAGGGCTCACTTACGTGGTCCTCACAGGTTGTTTTGGAAATTTCCTTCCGTGTATCCATTTTGGTACCATGAGAAGCTAGGGAATTATACAGTCCGCCCAGGTAGAGCCCCGCATGCCTGGGTAATGCTTATACTCTGGAGGTCGCCTGGTTTCCAGAGGCCCCGTTAAAGACACATTAGCCCTGTGCCATTCACCCCTACAGCACAGAATGCACTACACCTTAGGGTTGGGCTTGATTAGCCGCTTCTTTGTCTGGTATCTCCCCTGTGGCCACCCTGGCATGAGTAACTCTGCCAGTACAGCCCACAGGTTCGCAGATACACGCAAACCCCCCCACCTACTTCAAGGTCTTGCGGCTACTAGGGGGGGTTCATTAACAATAATTCTGCATAGTGTTTAGCAGGTAATAATTTTATTCGGGTCAGCCCTATCTCCTTAGCATTACAGTTTTAATTTTTACTAAACGAAACATTGTTAAAAATCCGTCCCTACATCCAAGGATTATAATTAGGCCAGAAATTAATCTTATTTAAAAATACATCCTCTAATTCTCTTACCATAAAAGACGTAATTCATGATAAAACATATAACTGATGGCCATCTTCTGGGTAAACAGGTTGACCAACACGACAAACGTCACTGGAGATATAACTCAGTACATTTTTGAAACGCGTGAATTCGGTATGCCCTACAAAACTAATATCACTGTTCATAACCTAACCTAACCGGCACTAAAATAGAATCTACCTGCCACTACTTACCTTAATCAAATACACTCAATAAGTAAATACCGCTCACTCTACTCTATTCCCTTTGTTCGAAATGTCCACTACCACAGAGGTGCCATCTGTTGAGTAGGAGTGGGCAGCAGTCTCAGAAGCTATTTAAGGAACCTATAAAGCTGCATAAATAAATTCATTTTTCAAAGTCCTGATGACACACTCAGGGCCGTAGCTAGGCGGTGGCAAGGTGGGCCCCCGCCAAGGGCACAGGCACAAAGAGGGCACAAAATTAACCATGAAAATTCCTGCATTTTTTAGACTGGTGCAATTTATCAAGCAATAAAAATTCCACGTTAATGGAAGAATCTTTTAGGTTATAAAAAATACTGCTCGTGAACTATCTGTAGTATTATGCCGATTGTCTAGAAATAAAAAGCAGTCATGCAACATTCTTTACTTCACACGATTCATATTGACAAAGTAAAACATAAATCATGAACTGTATGGAAAGATATAACGACAATAAAAATTAAAAAAGTACGTTATTATGGAGATGAAAATTGTTCAACTATTCGAAAAAATACTTTACCTATGTTATGTATTATGTAATTTACTTTTGATACTAGATTCTGTGATTTAATTATTTTTTAAATAGTTTAATCATCTAAAAATAAGGTTTTAGTACCTTGAAAGTCCAACACTTAGTTCATTTTCAAAATGAGGTTTAGGTTATCTTTGATAATAACAGTGTTTTTATAATAAAATAATAAACAATTTTACAGAAATTAAAAAAAAGAAAAATATTCTAATCACCCCAGTATTGGACGGCGCAGATTTGTCAAACTCGCCAAGGGCGCAGAAGGAGCTTGCTACGGCCCTGGACACACTAACCTATTTTTGTGCTTGATAATGCAGGAATTACGTTGAGAAATAACATAATTTACATTACAGGTAGACTAACTTAATTAAATGACGATAATGCTAATTTTTTGAAGTGAAACTTCTTTAGCCGCGGTAGGAGTAAATCGAGAGCTTGCGTTACGCTCAAAATCATCACGAAATTAGTATGGTGTGACGGAACGGACTGCACAGAAAAATACAATCAACTCAATGATTAGGCTTATCCAAAATTTTAAAAACCAAAATTCCAAAATAAAAAATTAAAAAATCCAAAAAATAAAAATATTCCAAGTTCCAAAATTTAAAAAATCAAAAACTCCAAAATTAAAAAATTCAAAGATCCAAAATTAAAAAATCCAAATTTTAAAAATAAGTAATCCAAAATTAATAAATCCAAATATCCAAAATTAAAAAATTAAAAAATTCAAAATTAAAAAATCCAAAATTTAAAAATAAAAAATTCAAAATTTAAAAAATAAAAAATCAGAGATCCAAAATCTTGAAAATTTTAAATAAAAAATTCTAAGGTCCAAAATTTAAAAAAATAAAATCCGAAATTTAAAAAATCTAAAATTTAACATATAATAAATAAAATAAATAAATAAAAAAATTTAAAAATCCAAAAAATTCGGAGCCAAAATTTTAAAAAATTCAAAGATCCATAATTTAGAAATCCTACGATCCAAAATGAAAAAATAAAAATCTAAAATTAACAATCCAAAGTTTAAAAAATAAAAAAAAATCCAAAATAAAAAAATAAAAAATCCAAAGATCTGAAATTTAAAAAATTCAAAATTTATAAATCCAAAATCCCATATTTAAAAAGATAAAAATTAACGAAAGCCAAAAACCAAAATTTAAAAAGTCCAAAACCCAATATTAAAAAGTACAACAATCCAAAATTAAAAATTGCAATAATCCAAAATTCAGTAAATCCAAATTTATTAAATAATTTAAAAGCTAGTTCCTATCGAAAGTAATTGTTTCACTTTAATACATATTCGTGAAAATTAGCTTTAAAATTTAATTCATAGGATTTGCAAAATATTTTGTACAATAGGCTATATACTTTTGGGGGGGGGGAGTTTGAAATGTTTACATATAAAACAATTAGGATGGTAACTGGTTAGCCAATTACGAACATCTGAATGAATTAGTGTTGACGGTCTCTGAAATTAATGCAATTAATCGTGGGTTTTAATAGTGTAGAACAATTATTACTGTTCATTTTTGTATTTCGGGTAAAGTAAGGTATATTTTTATTCAATTGGTCCAAGCTTCGATTCGCTGACATTGAACTCAAGTTCTGTACATTATGAATTGATTACATAAGTCATCCTGCAGGACACCATTCCGAGATGTCACTGCCACGGTGATGACATACTCATTAGATTTCTTTAGCAAATTTATGACGTATTTTACGTAATGTTACGGATGTCAGTAGTAAGAAGCTTGGTCCGAGTTGCGATAGGATTTTTTTGACTGGTGTGCAAAATGGAGGCCGAATACACCGAAGACTTTGCGTTTCATTACACTGTTCCAAAACTGGAGAGTGAGTATACTAATATAAATTCATCAGAATATACTATTGAACCAAAAACTGAACATAACGTAGATTCGTTAGATTATACTGTGTCTGATGACATAGCCATAGTTTCATCAGAATGTACTGAACGACCAAAAAGTGAGCCTGATGATATTAAATCAGAATGTACTCTTGAAGCGATATGTGAACCTGAATTTGCTGTATGTCAAGTTGAGGGAATAAAAAGCGAATATGTTGAGAAATGTGAAGAATCTGAAGACTCGAATGTTCCAGAAATTCCTGAGGAAGTAGAGGAGCTAGGCAATGAACAAAGTGAAAGGCAGTCCTTTTCCGATCTACAGACTCAGGCTAGGGAGAAATTCAAGTGTGATATCTGTGGTAAATCGTTTTCTCGCAAAAGCAGTCTGAAGATCCATCATCTTATTCATGCAGGGGAAAAGTTCCCATGTCATATCTGTAGTAAATCATTTTCTCGCAAAACCAAACTAAAGACTCACATTCAAACCCATGTCATAGGGAAATTCCAGTGTGATGTTTGCAGTAAATCATATTCCGATAGAAGTTATCTGAAGACTCATCTTCTTATCCACGCTGGGGAGAAATTTCAATGCAATATCTGTAATAAATCATTTTCTAATAAAAGCCATCTGAAGACTCATCTTCTAATTCATGCCGGTGAAAAAATACAATGTTTTATCTGTAATAAATCATTTTCAAATAAAAGCAACCTGAAGACTCATCTGCTTATTCATGCTGGGGAGAAATTCTCATGTTACATCTGTAGCAAAGTGTTTTCTTGCAAAAATAATCTGAAAACTCATTATCTTATTCATGTTGGAGACCAATTCCCATGTGATATGTGTAGTATGTCATTTTGTAAAGAAAGCTATCTGAAGAGTCATCTTCAGATTCACGCTTTGGGGGATAATCCAATGTTATATCTGTAGTAAAGGAAGTCATACAGGAGAGTATATATATATATCCATTCAGTATACTATAATGGAAGGGCATTTTCTCAGTATAAACGTCTGGGGAAGAGTTATGAAGCAATGGAGATGGCTGGCGTGTATTCTGTGACTTGTGGAGAATGTGAAAAGGGGAAACAGGGAGAGACTTTGGAACCAGAATTAAAGAGCACGAAAGGGACATCAAGAATGGAAAATTCACAACAAGTTTGAGCCAACACATCGTTCAGGAGAAACACCGAGTTGGAGAGGTTAGTGTAGTGAAAGTGGTCTTTGACAAGGTTAAAAGAAAAGTGACTGAGGCGTGGAAGATTATAGAAAACCAGCAAGTATCAATGAACAGATATGAAGGAGATATAAGTGAAGAGTGGATGGGAGTAATTAAGAGACTTAGTGGGGATAAAACGAACATTATTTTTCCTCCACCTTCCAAGGAGGTTGAGAGGACTGTTGATTTTTGGGTCCCAAAATAAATAACTGTTTTGCTACAAAGTGCTTATATTTTGTGAACCATTTTCAAATGAGAATGCAAATTGTTTAGTAATAATCAATCTGTATCTTCAAAAAAGCATATATGAGCTTATATAAATTTGCAATATTTGATGGTAAATTATATATAAATAAGGAAGGGATACGATACAAATAAGGTTTTTTACCGACCGATGGGCCGTGGAGGTATTCCGATAAGGAAAGGTGGATCGCCAGCTGAAAAAGGTTGGGAACCACTGGCATACAGCATACATAAGGTTATATGATTTTAAGAACTTGAGTTGGACTCTGTTCGTACATGTCATTTCTACCCGTAAGCAGCAATTTAGTCTGTAATAGGTAAATAGGGTTTCTTTCATTTTTCACCTAATGCAAATAACTTAGGTTCGAGTTCCCTAGCCCTAAATAACCCTTCAAAGTGAGTTTTTGTCCAAATCATTCAGTGCTCTTCTTTATTTGGCTGCTATGGCAATTATTCTCGCAATTCAATACACAGAAAAATGAGTTCAAATATTATATTAGATAATATGTCTCGTATGGTCAATGTAAACGTCCATGTAACTGAAATGTAGACTGTAGTTTTGTGCAAATCAGCATTTTGCAAATCCATCCCATTTAGTTATGTTCCATATTAAACTTGTTGGTGTGTTGTTCAGTGGACAAAATGACAATTATTTTTGTAAATATATTTTGTTTATGTTAAAGTTGAGTTTCTTCAGATGTGTTGAATATTTTAACAACTATTATATACATTTATATTCAGTACTTTTTTTCTGGGGGTACGCATACCCCTTAACGATTTTTCCAGTATTATATAGGAAAAAATCAATAATTTCCACAATTTGAAATCTAGAGAAATCTCTCCAAATAAAATAACGAAAGTGATTATGGATTAAAACAGCTATTTTTAGTTTATTATCTATCCCATGATTCTCGAGAGGTGGGGCCTGACATTAACGCTGCAATCGGGAAATTAAGGGAGCGCTACAGCACTGTTGCAATGGGTAGCCATGACTATGTTGTTGATGTTACTGATTCAACATTAGCACTTGCGCAAGAGTTTGTTGTAGTCCTTTCCTCTTGTCTTCGAATTGCATTTAAAAAGTCATTCTGTCTCTGGCTATTCTGCAGTTTTTTAATGTGTTCAATCTCTATATATAAAAGGCTTTGTCCTGACTGACTGACTGACTGACAAGAATCAACGTAGAGCCTAAACTACAACAGGTAGCAGTACCGGCCCATGGCTCAAAACGAGAGTGTGCTGCAAATACCATTTCATAAGAGTAGATAGTTTTTTATGACTACTTTTTCCTTCAATTGCCTGGAAGAAAATGGCGTCCTTAGCAAGTTGTCCACCGAATTCATACTTCCACAAACATTCAAGCACGTGTGTAAACACAAGACACCGTAATGCTTCTAGTGGCTAAAACCAGAACTACAGTTTCATCTATATTCCAACAGATGTCGCGGCAAGTGTCATTTTGTGTCAGCGAGATCACAGCGCGCCAGTGAGACGTGAAAAAAATTAGTAGTAGACCCTCAAAATCTCGTGAATGCAATTCAACGACAGCCCGTTCTGCATGTTGAAACCAGCTTACACCCCATACAGTTAACCTTGAGCATGACGTCACACCCTACGAGAGATGCGCTGTTCGCAAAATGCATTCACGAGGCGGAAAAGATAATATTCACATTTCCGACTTTGATTCTCTAACGGAATTCTCACGTGGATGCGCCAAGTTCAAAATCTAAGTAAAAGAAAATATAGTATTGTGTTTGAATTTAACATTATACGACGAGCAGAAAACAAGCTGTGTGCTGTAGCACTGCAGCACATAGGAGAAACCGCCACTGACAGGTAGAGACTTGGAATTTTGACAGTACTTTCATTTCATAATGTAGGTGCTCACTAAGAAAGGATTTTGATAAATTTTGATTTTAAATGCCAAAAATCAAATGTTTCTGAGAGTACTTAATCCCTTTTTACACAGAATTATCAAATCCAAATTACAGTTCACTTTTCAACAGTATTGTTGGCAGTCTTCACATAAGGCTTTGGAAATAAATGAAACGAGACTTGACAAATTAGAGAACTATCAATATAATCCATGTTATAAATAAATATTAAAGAATGAAATCCACGATAATAATGCAGTCACATAACTTTCTCTATCCTGGACATAGAAAAAACAGTACGAGGTGTGGTAATATGTATATTATTATATCGCATGGTAACATGAGAGTGAGAAATAAAATATTCTGCAAAGACAATACAATTTTATGTTACCGGAATTTATGTTTCTTCTTATTTACCCCTCCCAGGCTTGCTGTGTACAAGTGAGGTACACCTGTATGAGCCATAAAAAACTATACCAAGCGCTTTGTGAGGGAATAGTTTGAGTGTGGTAAGTCATTCTTCCTATTCCAAATTCTAAATACCTATGTAATGACTAGGGACCGGATTTTTAGGTTTTTAAAAACACTGTTTTAGGTTTTCCATTAGGTGAAAGTTTTTTTTTATGTTTTTTGTCCAAAATATCGTTTTCGGGTAGAATAATTGGTTTAATGAATTTGAATGTGCTACATAGTATTCAATACATAATACTTGCAAATTTCAACTTAACAAAATAGACTTAATTTTGTGTAAACTTGCTTTAGGGCAATATTACACAATTGAAGAAAGAAAGCATAAACAATCAAAAGATGCAGTGAAAATAAGATTGCCTCACATTTCCTGGTTACAGTATATCACTAAATATCTTTCAAGATTCTCAACTGTGAGTTGTATTGAATGACAACGTCTGTCATATACAGAGCAGACGTAGAAACCCGCGGAGTGCAACGTCATAAAATGACCTCAGAAAAAGAAAAAGAAGATGAAATTCAGGTCATCGCCAATCTACTGCCGTAATAAACTCGATTTCATTTGTTTTGGCATAATTAACACGTCTTCTTAAGACTCACAGTGTGACCACTCAGTATGAATAATAGGGAAGTACTAAAGGCAAACAAGCGCTTTAAAACACAGAAATCTGTATCCTTGTTCATACACGGAAACAATAGTTGTTCGTACGAATATTTTAAAAGGAATACGCCGGTACTCTTACACTTCCTCCCTTGATGCTGTCCATCCTAGACGACAATGGGTTGAACGAAACGCTGGTGGCATTAATTTCAACCCAACAAAAATTTTCTCCGCAAAATATCGATTTCTCAACTGACAAACAAAAAAGAAAGAAAAAAAAGTAGCCTAAATTAGATATTTTAGGTTTTATATCTCGTTTAGGTATATTTAGGTTTTTATACCCTATTTAGGTACTTTTAGGTGCCACAGAATTAATGTGGGTGAATCCTATGGACATGAATCGAAAAAGAGTATGAGCGCTTTTTGTTTTGGTAGTAAGGGAAAAAATAGGTAAAAACCTAAGAATCCGGTCCCTAGTAATGACCCATAATTTAAAAATCGAAAGTTCTTCATAAGATGATTTCCAATTAAAAAAAAAAACTGGCGACGCCGGGCTTTTTAAGCTAATTATATTTATGTCATTTGATCAGCAATAATATCATGCACCTTTATGAGTGCACGAATGGACTCCAAATATAAATGACTATAAGTTGCATTCCCTTTTGTGTTTGTGAAAAGTACAAGAAACCCTGTGAGTGCATCATAGACGAAATTGCAGTTTACAGGTAGAATTGACTTGTACAAACTGACTCCACGCAGAGTTCTTAAAGTAATATAACGTTATCCATATTATGTGCAATTCCACTTTTGTGTAAGTTTGGGTAAGTTTGGCAAAGTTCCATCAGGTCAAACCCCTTAAATATTTTTAAGAAAGAAAAAAAAAAAAAATAGAAAAAAAAGAGCATTGTTTACTGTCAGTTTGTGAAGTGGATACATAACCTATAATGTATAACATGTATGTTTCTTCCTTATTTTAGATGCCAAGACAGTTCTTTGTGCTGAGTTGTCTCACAACGTAGCCTGCCACAGAAATCTTCTTCTGGATGAAATGGACAAATCAACAAGTGTAGTGCCGTCTGCTCTCCTCAGGGTATTGAAAAGTGAGTAAAAAATGTTTTAAATATTTTAAAATTCATTAAACATATTTTCAAATCAAGTTTTTTTAAAGTTTAAAAATTGTGATGGATTTAAAAATGGAGTGTGAAATGTTTTAAAATTAAAAGTTTAGAATCTAAAATATTTAAAGTATTGTGTCTAAAATTTAGTTTGTTTCAGCATTTATATATTAAAACTTGTTAAACATTATAAATTTTACCATTAAAAAAATTATTAACCCTTTCCGAGTTGAACACTATAGACTTAGCCTATATAAGCAATCTTCAAGTAACATTTCAGTGGAATAGCTCGTTTGCTCCAATCGTATATATCATATTTTACAATAATCAGGACCTGGATTTTGATGACATTCATCTTTTAACTGGAACATCAAGGACATTGCCCACTAATGCAAATATTCTGATCATGACTCCTAGATTATAAAAATTGTAACTTTTAGGGTCATTTCTCGCCAATTTTTCCCTTTTTGTTTTATTTTAGGTATTTCTTTTTAGAATCCAATGTCATGTGGTCATTTTTTGGCCATTTTAGTCTTTTTTTTCCATATTTCACTTGTTTAGAATTTTTTAAAACATAAAGCCACTATTTTTAGGTAGATTTCGAAGAAAAATCTACCTATTGCAATCGATACCATGTCATGACTTTCGAAAAATTCTTTCATATCTTTACGTTTCATGCCTCCCTAAGTACGAAACCACCGCCTGTTAAAAAAAAAAAAATTGTGACATTTATATATATATATAGCCTATATGCGAGAAATTAGAAAGGTAGTACTTCATATTACGTTATGCCAGATGTTCAACCGGGCATTCTAAAGTGTCCGTCCTGATTAGTGGATGCCTTGCTGACTATAATTTCTACCCATACTTCCTGCAAATAATGGAATATAAAGAAATATAAGCCGCCTTTTTTGCCAGAAGGAGGAGCGTGCTAACCTAGGTTGTAACTACAGAGAAGGGTCATTCCATTAAAGTCCCACGTAAAATACCTGAGTATTTGCTAGAACAATCCTTGTCTTTCCAATGTAACAAAGGTCTTCAAATTTGTTCTCGCTTAATTCCATTAATAAAATCAGACAACTTCAGTGTCAGAATTAATTTATACAGCACCCATCAGACCTAATTTAACATGTGCTTCCAGCTAGATCACACATTCACAAATTACTGGTAGTAGGCCTACAAAAAAAACAGCCCTGAGACTGTATCACTGCAGACGCACTACAGCCATTTCATAGCCTAATTACGGGTGGGACATTACATGTCATAAATAATGAATTAGAACTCGTTCTGCACATTCTGTAAAATCTACTTGCCTTCTTCTGCATAGTACATGCAAAGCATTATTTGAAATTTATTTTAAATATTTTAAACTTGTTTTTCAAAATCTATTATGGGTGGGTCATAATTTGGACACTGATTTTAATGATGCAAAACAAAAGTTCATTTGCTGTTCTGCTATTACTGTTAGGGTCTTAATGTTGTTAATAATGAAGGTATGAGGGATTAAATACAAATTATAAACTGTTTCCAGGTTGTCAGAACATTTATTTAACTCATTAATAATAATTTAACAAAACTATCACCGTTATGGGTGGGACAAAATAACTTGTTTGTTATTTTACATAGTAATTAACCGCACACATTTTCTTAAGTTAATCTTATACCAAATTGTACCCTAAGATGTATATTTTCTCAATTGAAAATGGACATAGCTGATTACTCTTGACTACTTGCTAAAAATGGCAAAAAAAAATTAGCTCAACACAATAAATCAGTAAATCGACAGATTTTACACATGAAACCACTTCATATACACCCAAGTCCTTAATATTCAGAGAATTTGAGGTTTTAAACTTATTTTTGACAAACCAATTACAATAATTTTATAACTTCTCTCTTTGAGGGAAAAATTCCCATATTTTATGATATGGCTGACTAGGATTAAAACACATGGTATATAAAAAGACACTAAGACAATTAACCCTTCTAAAAATCATAAGCACATGACAACGATAATACTTCCCATGTTTCGAACGGTCTAAGTTTTATATTTTCCTTCGATAAGAATATTGATGGAAGTTAACACAGATAAAGAGCTTGACGACACTGTTATCCGAAACCTTTCTTTTTTCAGAATCACAGGTTTAAATCTTTGTTTCGAAGTCTTTTTCATGTATCGTATTAAGCTGGTTAAGGATTCCTCAAGAGGCTAAAAGACTCGAAAAAGGAAATGAACATGAAAATACACTTTAATTTAGGAAGTAAGACAAGCTAATAAATGAGTATTCATCTCACAGATTGCTAATATCATACTACCGTACCAAATGTTGTAATTTTTAATGAAGTCAAAGGTTCGTTTAGCATTCAACTCTACTGAAACTTTATCAAGTATCCCACAAAGACACCTTTTTTAAAACGAAGGTACTCATATGACAGCCAGAAGGAAATGTATTGGCAATAACGAGCTCAACTGGACTGGTCTCTCTTTATGTGAGTTATGAAATCCACAGTAGTTTGAGGTCTATTACTTGTATTTTATTTTTCACTATTGCTTAAATTTAATTTTCTGTAGATATTCACTGCATACAGCAGTAGAATGTAACGACACCATTGCTAAATTGGGCCAAATATTTCTTTTATCAGAGATCCACGACCCCATAAGTCGCAGGAATGCTTTTAGATATTAATATTTGCTAATCTCATATTTCATTTCTAAATTACTTCTTGGTAGTTGAATCATTATGTGAGATACTTCTTTAGCCGCGGTTAGGGGTAAATCGAGAGGTTGTGTAACGCTCAAAATCGTCACGAAATTAGTGAGGTGTGACGGAACGGACTGCACAGAACTCAATTTTTTTCATAAATACCAATATTTCTGAGTGATTCTTCTTTACATTTTTTTGTAAATATTATATGAACAACATAATCTAGAATCTTTGGATTATCTGCAGTATGAATATTAAAAAAAAAAAAAAAATCTTCACTTATTATTATTATTACAATTTTTACAAATTTTTACATCAGTAATATTTAAAAAAACTATTTAAGTTACATCAATGATTCTAGATAATGTAGTTCACTAATATCAGATATAGTTGCATGCAAAATTTCACTGCTGTATGTTAATAAATGTTGGAGTTATGAGTGCACAAAATTTGGCTGCCATTTTCTAATTACCCATAACTGTAATAGTTAAATTAATTCTGAAAATAATAAGCCATTGTAGATGTAGCCAATATAGAGCATGCCAGATTGCAAGGCTACAGAACAATTCATTGTTCAGTTAATAAATTATTAACTTCACCTATTTTTCAGCATTGGAAGCTGTATGTCCCTCCTAAAGCTCTATTCTGTCAAATATTTAAATGTTTTATTTCATAAACTAAAATTGTTTGAAAAATGACCTATAAAATGACCCTAAATTTTAAAGAAAATGACTTAATAATTATAAACAATGACCTACAAACTGATATTTTATTTATCAAAATTATTATTGTACACATACATAATTTAAAAAGGATGTTGTAGGTCTAAAAGTTTTGTTTTTTGTTTTTAATTGGAGCATCTGAGAAGAAAAGTAAGAAAATTGTTTTTAAAGTAGATCCTACAAAAATATTGCATGTTTTTAAAGTAGATCCTACAAAAATATTGCATTATTTTAACCTAGTAATTTATTTAAATATATAAGAATATAGGCCTACTCAATGTAAAAGCATGAAAATGACAAAATAATGACGTAAAATTGAAATAAATGCCCTAAAAGTATAAAATTGCATAAAATGACAAAAAAGACTTAAAGATATGAGAAATATTCCTGTACAATACTTTTAAATCTTCCAATGATACTGGTATTTGTTTTGCCTTGTTTAGTTAAGGTTTTCAAATCCTCCGGATCATGTTCATGCAATTCTTGTATCAAGCATTCTCTGAGGAGAGGAGTGTACAGCTCTTTTGCTTCAAACTAAATTGCTGAAGGATACTTTCCTTGCTTTTACTTTAAGTATTCTCCCGTGTCTACAAACAACTCTCAGTTAACAATAATTATTATTCATAGCATTCCACATCAAGCCTGAATTCAACATTCTTTAATAATTTATAATAAAACAATTTGGACACTCCGATCTCGAATTGTGGCAACGGACTTTTCCATTGGATATCCCTGTACTGGACTTGATATAAAGCTGCTGTAAATAATACTTGGGCACCCCCGAGCCCCCCCCCCCCTTTCCTGTAGGTTTACGCGAATTATGACATTCCCAGAATGACCCCGACAGGCTTTGTTGACTGTGAAGGAGTTGACGTATTTCCGTAACTCACTGCCTGGTCGATAATACACCGTACAGAGCAGCGGTAGAATCTTTATGTACGTAGTGGTCAATGTAAGATGTCTATGGTACAGAATGGAGTCCGCACTTAAATCAGAGACTGAAATTAAGGAAGAACCTGAAACTCAACCGTATACTAAGATTGAGATTAAGGAAGAAATTCCTGAAATACAACCGAAGATCGAACGTATCCCAATTACAATACAGACACAAGAAGTGAAACGTGAGGATACAGGCACATCCTCTGCTCGAAACACTAAACAGCGAACTCGTACTCCAGACAAACATTTCTCCTGTAATGTATGTGCCAAGAAATTTTCCCGAAGAGAGAATCACAAAACACACAAGCTCACTCACACTGGACACAAGCCATTCTCCTGTGATAAATGTAGCAAGAAATTTTCCGCAAGAGGGAATCTAAAGAAACATCAGCTAACTCACATTGGAGATAAGCCATTTACCTGTGATATATGTAAAAAGAAATTCTCCCGAAGAGGGAATCTAAAACAACATATACTCATTCACTCTGGACACAAGCCATTCTCGTGTGATATATGTACCAAGAAATTTTCTTTAAAAGGGACTCTCAAAAATCACATGCTCACTCACACTGGACATAAACCATTCACTTGTGATATATGTAGGCCTACCAAGAAATTTTCTGAAAAACGGAATCTAAAGAAACACATGCTTACTCACACTGGACATAAGCCATTTACGTGTGATATATGTACCAAGAAATTTTCCGAAAGAAGGAGTCTCAAAAGGCATCAGCTAACTCACACTGGACATAAGCCATTTACATGTGATATATGTACCAAGAAATTTTCCGAAAGAAGGAGTCTCAAAAGGCATCAGCTAACTCACACTGGACATAAACCATTCACTTGTGATATATGTAGCAAGAAATTTTCCCGAAGAGAGGATCTCAAAGATCATATGCTCATTCACACTGGACGTAAGCCATTTACGTGTGATACACGTAGCATGAAATTTTCCCGAAGAGAGTGTCTCAAAAGACATCTTCTAACTCACACTGGACATAAGCCATTTGCGTGTGGCATATGTACCAAGAAATTTTCCGAAAGAATGAATCTCAAAAGACATCAGCTAACTCATACTGGAGAAAAGCCATTTACGTGTGATATATGTACCAAGGAATTTTCCCAAAGAGGGAGTCTGAAAAGACATGTTCTAACTCATGAGAGGAACAACCTTTCTTAATGTGATGTGTGCACCGAGTCTTTGTCTTGTGTGAGGCAGTTACAACCGAATGCACACACAGGCAAAGTGGTCTCATAGTGTGACAATCAAAAGAAGAGGAAGATTTGTTAGGGTAGAAATAGTCATGCGAGTTTTCCTTTAGTTCATGAACAAAGGTATACTGAATTTTTCAGAATTTTCACAATATATTTTTCTAAAAGCTTTCTATATGGACTAGAAAAATAAAACTCTCAGAAAATATTTATGTATGCTTCCTCAACTTCTCTTAAACTTTTTACTCTTCACGTCACAAATCACAAGATTTGTCAAAACATAAAAAGAGACCATAAAGAATTTGTAGCGTATTCAAAATCGTAATGATGTAAACGATTTTGAATAGACCTATAGTTCTTATCATTACCGTATAATTCATTGAACTGTTGCAGATAACATTTTAATCCTAATTTCTCTTATACTGTATATAGGAATGTTAATGCTATACAATTTATAACTTCTTGATCTTGAAATAATAAGTAATAAATTGACATTATATATGACCTAGAATATCTATTCTGCAAATTTGTAATGTCTCTTTATAAAGCTCTAAGCTGTTAACAATACAAAAATAAATAAGCATTTCATACATTTAATTGTACAGTTGCTCTTCTAACCTAACATTCTTAACAACAATTTATCTCATATATATTCCATAACTACTTTCCATTTTTCAGGCATCTTGGTCCTTCGCTCTTAAGTTGTGATTTTTGAGGGTCTAGGCTAAAAATATCTACATATATATATTCTAAATTACCCTCAAATAAAAAAGATGAAATTAATCAATAGATTCATAATAAAAAATAACCACTATCATAACTAAGTGTTTTTATCAAGTGTTCATCACTTTTATGAGATTCATAATGTTGGCATGGTAATTTTATTATTTAAAAAAATGGGTTTTCAGCGCGTTGTGCCAAAAAAATTGGAATTTAGGTAAGTAATTAGGTTCACATTATACAGGGTAATTCAAAATGCTCTCCGGGGTTTTAGAATGCCACTACATCCAAACTACCAAACATACATTGATGCAAGAAGTACCAAGGGAATCAGCAACTGTGAAAGATTTGTTTGCCTCCTACAGATGTTCAATGTGTCCACCTCGGGACACGCGGCACACATCAAGGTGATATTGCAGTTCTTCCCACACTCGACGTAACATGTCACGATAGATGGTGTTTACGCTGGCTCTGATACACGTCTTCAGATCGTTCAAAGCATTAGGCAAGGGTGGCACAAAGACATAAAGAAGTCGCAGGAGGGAGGTCTGGAGATCGCGGAGGCCACGGCATCAGCCCAATCCAGCGTCGTGGCAGATAGTTGTTTAGGTACCTCTCTGTTTAGTTCTCTGCCGGATTTTTGCGGGCTTCGTTGGTACAATTGTCGCACACGGTCCACGTCGTCTGGTGTTCTGGATGGACGTCCAGTTGATTTCTTCTTGCACAAGCAAACAGTTTCTTTAAATTTTGCATACCATGCATGAATTGTCTAGTCTGTTGGTGGATCCTTTCCATATTCCCTCCGAAAGAGACGGACGGAGATTACTGACTTCCTAGCGTGGAATTCCAGCACAGAAAATGCTTTCTCATCAGCCGTGAACGCCATTTTCATTTAATGCTATCTGGCGGCCAAAAATTGAAACTACCTTCCATTGTTGCGACTATAAATGAAATTTCCAGAGTTTCTTTATGTTACTATCCAAGGTTAGAAAAGATAACCTCAATAACCACTCTGCAATGGTTTTTTTAAACCCCGGATGTTTATGACCAGGTCCCTACTAGTCGACGAAGTAGATAAAGAACTCTACTTAGTCTGGAACAGACAAGTTCAACATGATTATTCCATGTTAGCTTAGTGTCAATTTCTATTCCTAGTAGCTTTACGGCTACATTTAAGGTTGAAGTCAATAAACTGTGTTTTTGATTCATTTAGGCAAAAACCATTGGCTTTGAACCAAATTTTGGCTTCTTCCAGAGTATTTGTACAAACCCAGTTTAATTCTTCAAGTTCACTATGAGTTGTTACCAATGTAGTGTCGTCTGCATATATTAACGACCTGCATGAAACATTCACACTAAGATCATTCATCATAATCAAGAACAGTATAGGCCCGAGCACAGAACCTTGGGGTACACCTACACTAACCCCACTCATTGCTGATTTAGTACCACCAACATCAACTATATATCCACGACCTGATAGATATGAGGTGAAGAGATCCAACTGTATATCCCGCACTCCATAATGCTCCAATTTCTCTAATAGAAGTTCATGTGAAACACAGTCAAAGGCCTTACTTAGGTCGCACAAGGCTGCTCTGGCCAGACTGCCTGATTCGAAAGTGTCGGTTACACAAGTTGCAAGTTCACTTACAGCATCAATTGTACCTCTCCCCGATACATACCCAAACTGAGATGCATTTATAACACGATTGCTATTCAGAAAATTGCAAAGTTGAAACTTTATTATCATTTCAAAGATTTTTGAAAGAATAGGTAGGCTACTACTGAGATGGGTCTATAGCTTCCTGGATTTGCTCTGTCACCTTTCTTGAATAAAGGAACTAACTTTGAGATTTTTAGTTCCTGGGGAAAAACACCAATCATTAAACAAATATTAATGCACATAGTGAGGGGGATGACAATAAGATCGATAACAGCTTTAATTATGTTATTAGACAATCCATAAATATCTTTGCTCTCAGAATTCTTCATCTTCCTGACCACTGCTATAACATTCAAGGGGGTCACTTCTCTCCAGTTGCAGCATGTCTGAATGCGTTGGACAAGAATTACCACAGTATACCCGCAAATATCCAAACAGCTACCACTTATAAAAATACACAAAGAAATACGTTAATTTATTTTTCATGTATATTTAATTGCATAAACTTCTATCAGCCTACAAAGAATACAATAGGCCTAATTTTGAAAGCAGTAAGCTGCTATGTTGCAACAGGGAATATGTATAGGGGAAAATTAAACATTTAAATAATTTGCTCGGTTATTTATTGATTGATTTTTGGCAATGAAAAGGATGAACAGTTCTAACATTTAAAAAAAAGTGTGCGTGGAACGCCACGCGACAGAAGTGAAACTTATTTTAATTTTGGGATTTTTTTCAATTTTGAATTATTGGATTTTTTAAATTTTGGATTGTTGGACTTTTTAATATTGGGATTTTGGACCTTTTTAATTTGGTATTTGGATTCTTTTAATTTTTTAACTTTTTAATATTAGATTATAAATTTTAGTTCTTTGAATTTTTTATTTTTTGGATTTTTTAATTTTTAATTTCGGTTTTTTAAATTTTGATTTTCAATTATTAAATTTTCAATTTTTAGATTTTTAAATTTTGGATTTTTGGATTTCTTAAATTTTGGATATTACAATCTTTAATTTTGATTTTTTTTAAATTTTGGATCTTTGATTTTTTTAAATTTTGGATGTTTGGATTTTTAAATTTTGGATTTATTGTTTTTTAAATTTTGAATTTTTTAAATTTTGGATCTTTGAATTTTTAAATTTTGGATTTTCACTTTTTTAATTTTTAATTTTTTTTATTCTTTAAATTTTAGACAAGCCTAATCATTGAGTTGATTGTTTTCTGTGCTGTCCCTTCCGTTACACCCTACTAATTTCGTGACAATTTTGAACGTAACGCAAGCTCTCGATTTACTCCTACCGCGGCTGAAAGAAGTTTTACTTCAAAAAAGCCAATGAAATCTTTAGCGTGCAGGCACTTGGTTTCTACCAAGCGAGACCAGACATGACTAGTCGCACAAGAAGCCTCACTTTCCTCTCATTCCAGTTCCAGTTAGTATTCATTTCAATGGTAGGAACTGACATATTTCCATAACTCACTGCCTGTCCGATAATACACCGTACAGCATAACTAGCAGCGGTAGAATCTTTATGTACGTTGTGGACAGAGATGGAAACCTGTTACTTTTTTGGAACAGTTACGTTATTGTTACAGTTACACGAAAGTAACTGTTATTTATAACCGTTACCTGTTACTTTATATATACTGTATATATATTACGTAGTTAATCGCCAGATCGCTTCCCACTTGTTGGGGAATGCCCTTTTATCTCCCTCCCCCCCCGGTTAGGGCCGTAGCCAAGGATGGGGCTCTAGGTAGGGACTCCCGAAATAAAATAACAGTTGTAAAATTAAGCTTTCAATTATGGATGAGCATCGATTGTTTAAATATCGCTGTTAAAATCGAAGATGACCATCGATATGATAACTTTAAAAAAATACTTTTTTGGAATTTTTCTATGGTTTACAGCCTAAAAGCTATAAGTGTACCAAATTTCAAGTTTCTAGCTTTTCTGGAAGTGGGCAAACATTAATGTCAATGAGCGAGCCCTTTTTCGGCAGTTTTAGAGCTAGAAATTCAAAAAAATACATTTTGGAATTGTCCTGTGGTTTTATAGCCTAAAAGCTATATGTGTACCAAATTTCAAGTTTCTAGCTCATCTGGAAGTGAGCAAACATCAATGTCAATGAGTGAGTGAGTCAGCCACGTGGCTTTATATTATAGGGATTTTATTAGTAGTAGTAAAATTATCAATATTATTATTTCGAATAATTTACTACAGTTATTGAATTCATATTTCATGCTATTATCCATATTCTAAGTTTAAATAATCCAGTAAAGGCAATATCGTATTTTAATACTTTTTTAAGTGGCATGAAAAGCTTATAATTACGATAATCACATTTTTTAAATTGCTTTTTTAATGTTTTTATTATTATGTTTTTATTTTATTTTTTTCAAATATTGGAAGTAAGTGTAACGGGTCAAAGTAACTGTAACTGTAACTGTAACGGGTGGGAGTAACTGTCACTGCCGCTGTCACTGTCACCATCACTGTCACTGTAACTGGCGAGAATAACTGTCACTGTCAGAGTAACTGTAACGGGTGAGAGTTACTGTGACGGGTGTAACTCTCGTCACGTTACGACCAGTTACATTCGCTCGACACTGACATATTTCTCAACACAACTAATAATAATAATAATAATAATAATAATAATAAAAATAAATAAGTAAATAAAATAAAAACCAAAACCAAGAATAAAAGTATTTAAATAAATCCTGAGTAAAAGGAAAGCTGCTGATAAACTTGGAAAAACCATACAGAATTCCTGGGATCGATACCATGTCATGACTTTCGAAAAATTCTTTCATATCTTTACGTTTCATGCCTCCCTATGTACGAAACCACCGCCCGTTCAATTTTTTTTGTATATATATACACGAGGGTTGATCCAGAAATAAGGTTCCCAAAGAGCTCCAGCCGCACGGGAAGGTGCGTGGCGAAATCCGGCAACACCGCTTTGCGCAGCTGTTCCGCCAATCTCGATTGTGCCTGGCCGCGCTTTGCTGCGCCGCTCAGCCTTGGCTCAGCAGCCGTCCGAAATGGAGGTGCTCGTTCTTGCTCCCGCCAAGTGCGAAATTCGTTCCGTAAGGATTGTTGGACTCCATTGTTACGGGAGACGAAACTTGGGTGCTTCATTTCACTCCCGAAATGAAAGAAAAATCCAAACAATGGCGTCACTAAGGGTCACCAGTCGCAAAGAAGTTCAAACAAACTCCTTCTGCTGGCAAAGTCATGACCAGTGTGTTTGGGATCGTAAGGGGATACTGCTGATCGATTTCATGGAACGTGGGACAATAATCAACTCAGACAGTTATTGTGCAACACTAAGGAAACTCAGACGAGCTATCCAGAACCGCCGGCGAGGACGACTGACAGCCGGTATAACGCTGCTTCACGACAACGCCCGACCTCACGTCTCCAGTCAAACCCAGGACCTTTTGACAAACTTTGGGTGGACTGTCATGCCAGCGATTATCACTTGATCCCGAAGTTAAAGGAACACTTGGGTGGCCAACGCTTCCGGAGCGACGATGAAGTCAAAGACGGGACGAAACGCTTCCTCAACGGGTTGGCGGCGGAGTTCTACGACATTGGGATACAAAAATTGGAGCACCATCTGCAAAAGTGCCAAAGAAAAAGATGGTGATTATGTCGAAAAATAGAATAAAGTGTCTTCTTTCCAATGATGTACATTACTATGAAAATAAACAATGCTGTCTATTTTTAAAATTGATGGGAACCTTATTTCTGGATCAACCCTCATATATATCTTTACACGCTAACGGCCGTAATTTTGAAGATATTTTAACCACATTTTATTATGTTATTTCTAGGCCTAATAGTTCGGACAAGTTCGTTAATGAGCAAAATTGGCCCTAAGGGAGGGGGTTGAAATTTTGAAATATTTGTATATCGGCCCCTATGAAGTATAGAGAGAAACTTTGTTTGAATAAATTAGAGTACTTTCTATGGAGTTCACAGTGACACCAACGATTCGGGGGTTTGGGGGGTAAGAGTGGGGACTGAAAATTCAAAATTTTTGAAACCACGTCTTGTGGAGTATCGTTGAAAAGCTTTTTATGAGTACTCTGCAAATCAATAACTAGTTTCTCATAGCTCTCATATAAAGCGAGATTTGAATGTTTGAAAAAGTGCTCTTTCCTCTTTTTTTGCAGTTATTATTGTAGGTATGTCGTGTTTCCCCCCTTTTTAACAAAAATCCCGAGGGAGGACTCCGGACCCCCATTTTTGGGATATTCCATACCCCCACAACCCCAATAATAGCAAACTTTCGTTTGTATCGGCCCCTGCTTTCAGTATTTTCTGATTCCGCCTTTGGTTCAGACGGAAATAAGATATCCTAGGAGGAGCTTTGATCACCGTTACTTTTTATTTTTTGTAACAGGTTGTTACCGTTACATACGTGTAACAGTTACAAAGTAACAGTTACAAGAAATATTCCCCATCTTTGTGGTCAATGTGAGTTGTCTGGTACAGAATGGAGTCCGTACTTAAATCAGAGTGTACTGACACTGGAATTAAGGAAGAAATTCAGCCTGAAACACAACCAAAGAAATCAGACTACACTAAGGTTAATATTAAAGAAGAAATTCCTGAAGCGCAACCAAAGAGTGAACCTGTGCCAATTACGTTTGATATAATACAGACACACATAGTGAAACGTGAGGTTAGTACAGGCAACACTAAGCAGGGAACTCGTACTCCAGACAAACATTTCTCCTGTAATGTATGTGCCAAGAAATTTTCCCGAAAAAGGAATCTCAAAAGACATGTGCTCATTCACTCTGGACACAAGCCATTCTCGTGTGATATATGTAGCAAGAAATTTTCTGAAAAAGGGAATCTCAAAAAACACAAGCTTACTCACACTGGACACAAGCCATTTACATGTGATATATGTAACAAGAAATTTTCCGAAAGCGGGAGTGTCAAAAGGCATCAGCTAACTCACACTGGACATCAGCAATTTACGTGTGATATATGCAGCAAGAAATTTTCCCTAAAAGTGAATCTCAAAGAACACATGCTCACTCACACTGGACATACACCATTCACTTGTGATACATGTAGCAAGAAATTTTCCCGAAGAGGGAATCTAAAAATACATATGCTCACTCACACTGGACATAAACAATTCACTTGTGATATATGTAGCAAGAAATTTTCAAGAAGAGAGGATCTAGAAAAACATATGCTCACTCACACTGGACATAAACAATTCACTTGTGACATATGTATCATGAAATTTTCCCGAAGAGAGAGTCTCAAAAGACATCATCTAACTCACACTAGACATAAGCCTTTCACGTGTGATATATGCAGCAAGAAATTTTCCGATAGAGGGAATCTCAAAAGACATCAGCGAACTCATTCTGGAGAAAAGCCATTTACGTGTGATATATGTACCAAGGAATTTTCCCAAAGAGGGAGTCTCAAAAGACATCTTTTTACTCATGAGAGGAACAACCTTTCCTAATGTAATGTGTGCACTGCGTGTTTTGTCTTGTGTGAGGCAGTTACAACCGAATGCACACACAGGCAAAGTGGTCTCTTAGTGTGACAATCAAAAGAAGAGGAAGATTTGTTAGGGTAGATATAGTCATAGAAGTGTTTGAAATTTTATACTATAAAAACTGGCATCCACACGGAATGAGGTTTGGGGTCACGTGATTATCCAGACCCAAAAGAAACCTCAAACAAAGCTTGTGTCTAGTTGAGAAGAAGGGAATATATGCTGTCACCTCAAGAAAGAAGTTCCAGTCATGAAAAATAATGCAAGTTATGTCGCCCTATCTACATTGTACCAGTCTTTCCATTTTCTACTAGATTGTCCTAGCTACTCCCCACTACATGTTCTACATTTTATCGAATAAATACCACTGTTATTAAAGCTGTCATGTTCTTCTTTGAATTTGTTCAGTCTAATTATTCACGTTTCACGTCTCATACTAACTTTAGAGTGACCAATCAGAGCTCTCCTTTAATTTTTCCAATTTTCGATGTTGTTATTGGTCCCCACCCCACTAAGTATTTTCTGTCTCGGGGAAAAAATAGTTTTATGCTGCACACTAGGCTCCTCCCACGAACTCTCTACTGGGACCCACCTGGGAAGGTGAGATTTAGAAATATTACCGTAATTTCTACTAAATACCATGAAATAGCTATTTGCAAACAGAAGTGCCAACCACACTACTGTGGATAAAAGAGAAAATCTGTTGAATACAAATAACAAACATTCTACACTCTTCTGCTGTAATCAATCATAGGCATCGCTAACTTGCCAAAGAGATAGTAGGAAAGGAGTGTACTCAACAGTGCAAACCAGGTCACAGACAATCTTTGACGTAAATTCTGAAATCTTTGTAATCGATCACAAATATCGATTTATCGGTAAATCTTCGACTGCCACAGAAACAGCAGAAAAAAAATGCATGTTGCTAACACAGATATATAGAGGTAGATCGGCAATGGTGTATGCTTTACTATTGGCGGCAGTGAAGCCACGTTGATGCACGGACCGCCATATTACTACACTGTAGCAGCTGATCGAGTACAAGCCACAAGAGCGTTACAGCGATGTGAATTTTAGCATTTTAGCTAATAATGTAATTGGACTGAGGAGTATAAATACTTTTTCTAAAATGGTGAATACATGTGTGGTATTCGGGTGTAATTTTTCTTACTACGGCAGAAAGAAACAAGGAAAGGAACACGTTTCAATACATTCGTAAGTAGGCCTTTCATTATTATTGTTAGCCCAGGGGTACCCACAGGGGGGGGGAAATATTATCATTTATGAATTTTCTGGGAGGGGGTTGAAAATTGTTGCAAAATTATAGTTTTATATGTTAAAAATAAACACAGTCAAGTTCTATAACTTCAAAAGGTCTCTTCTAATTCTTTATAAAGATAAAGATGAATAATTTCGACAGCCATGGGCGCCCATACCTGGGGGCGGGGGGGGGCGCAAGGAAAAATGTATATTAATAATTATTATAGTCAGGTGTTTTCTTTTAGGACAGTTATTTGAATTGCAGAAGTTTTACCAAATCGACAACATGGAAGCAGAATCCACAGTGGATTACAAAAGAGGGGTTCAGGGGGTTTGGACCCCCAAGAGTCAAAACCTAAAATTCTATATTTGTATTTAAATTTTTTTTTTATTTAATTAAACAAGATTTGTTGGTGTGTCAAATATGATATAGCAGTTATTTTCTTTTCATAACATAATGAGTAGGCCTATTATGTCCACTGTTCCATGTGTTATTCAACTTTTCTTATAAATAGTAATAAGTATTATAACTTAGGTAGCAATTTATTGTTTAAGTTACCATGTCTTAGAGTATAGTAAACAAATTTGCTAACTAGTTTTTCAGGGTTAAAATAGCGTAAAATGTGATTTTCATTAGTTCAACATTTAAAAATTTCCCGGGGGTGGACACCCGACTTAGGTAATATTTTCTTGTTTACATTGGCATGTCTTAGAGTATGGTAAACAAATTTCCTAACTAGTGTTTGAGTCCTAAAATAGCGTAAAATGTGATTTTCATTAGTTCAGTACTTAAAAATTTTCCGGGGGTAGACCCCCACTTAGGTAATGATTTCTTATTTACATTGGCATGTCTTCGAGTATGGTAAACAAATTTCCTAACTAGTTTTTCTGTGCTAAAATAGCGTAAAATGTGATTTTCATTAGTTCAATATTTAAAAATTTTCTGGGGATGGACACCCGACCCCCTTTTTGGGGGTATTACAAACCCCCGGCACATCCGACCCTCCCCGGAATTATTTTATGGCTACGTCATTGTTACACTTATTATATTATTATTATTTATTTATTTATTGCATATCCAAATTGAAATAAACCCTATTTCACCCGAAGGTATATTAGGGTTAGAGATATGATACACTTACAGGTTTACAATATACTATACAGTCTTAATCTGAGCACTGTCTTCAAAGAAATTCAATAATAATGATTAACATAAATTATTAGTCTATACATTAAAACAGAAGTGATGTGAAAGAAAATAGGGTGGGAGATAACAAGCATAACAATAATATAAAAGTGAAAGCAGTGAATGTAAGTCATATTTTTGAATATATACTATTAACAAAAGATGTATATAACGTTACAAAGTGGCCCAAGAAGTTAAAGCGACAAAAAATTAATTAATTTAAAAAATTGCCCCCCCCCCCTAGAAAATATCATATGGGCGCCCTTGTCGACATCCAATTGGGTTGAGGGTGAGCAATGAAGTTTGGGGTGTGAGCAGTGAAGTTTGGGGGTGAGTCATGACGTTTGGGGGTGGACACCCCTGGTTAGCCATTTCATGCATTATACATGTTTTAGTTTCTAGGAATGTATTATATGGTTGTAAATAACCATAACCTAATATTGTTAACTATTTCATACACTGTAAATAGTCATATATTACTTTAGCATTTAGAAATTGCAAATAAACTTAACCTCAATTTATGCGTATTTTTTGCATTGTAAATAATATTGTGCTTTAGTTACGAGGAATGTTTTATAAGAAATAGTTTTTTTTTAATTTTGGATTTTTTATTTTGTATCTATAATTTTTTTTTATTCTTTAAATTTTGGATTTTAGGATTTTTTTATTTTTTGAATTTTTTAAATTTTTTATTTTTTAAATTTTGGATATTTGGATTTTTTACTTTGGATTATTTTTTAAAATTTGGATATCCTAAATTTTGTATCTTTGAATTTTTTAATTTTGGAATTTTTGATTTTTTAATTTTATATTTTAAATTTATTTTTATTTTTTAATTATGGATTTTTATACTTAAAATTTTGGATTTTCGATTTTTTAATTTGAATTCTTTTATTTTTTAATTTTTTTTATTTTCGGTTTTATTAAATTTTGGATAAACCTAATTATTGAGTTGATTGTTTTCTGAGCAGTCCGTTCCGTCACACCAAACGAATTTCGTGACGATTTTGTCCTTAACGCAAGCTCTGGATTTAATCCTACCGCGGCTAAAGAAGTTTCACATCAAAAACCTAATTTTTAGCAAGTAATAGGAACCAATACTTGAGAAAAATAGCAAGAGGACGTGCTTTTTCAATGTGGTTTCAGTGTGTTCACTAGTGGATACAAAATTTTCAATAGAAAATTGTGAAAATATACTTTAATCTAAGGTCTCGTGATAGTTTCCCATTGAATTACGCGTAGTTCAATGAGTGTCTTCAGGTGAGGAAAGATGGCGGCATAGCGCAAGGCTAGGCTTCACCGTGACCCAGAATGCCGGGCTGTGGTTGCTGAGAAATAAAAAAATACAGTACACCAAAACACAATATTGTGATTTTAAGGCACTTTTTCGTGCTCATTTCTCACTTGCATACCAACACTCCAATTGGCTGCCAGGGACCTTGCATGCCTTTGGGCTGTTCCATACGGTGCTGCCAACAATTTTAAGCGTGTGCTTTTAAATTTCCGTGCAGACTGGATTCCGAGGATTTCTTATTGTCCTATAACGAAGGGAGTTTAAATAAAAAATGTTAGGTTAGGTATTTAAGGTTACATTAGATTAGGTTAGGCATGCTAGCTCAAGTTTAAAGAGGTTTGGGGGCCAGTGGTGTTCTAGACAGTGATAACGACCAACCAACACAGACCCTTATCATGTTGGCAGCCCTGATTCCAGCTCCACGTGACCCACTGGCTTCTTCCCAGCATGCACCTGTGCTGTCTCGAGCAGCCGATTCTGGTGTGTGCACTTTCTTTCCGAGTGCCATTTTAGGTTAGTTTTCTGTGAACTTCTTACCAATTTAAAGTATTCTTAGAAACAAAATATGCCAATATATGAATTCTAAAACCTTTGGAGAATAATATTACATGAAATTAGGCTGTTTTTCGTGTTTAAAATATAATAATAAACAATCCAGTAAAGTAGGAAATTATCCCCACCCATTTCATAGTTGCTAGTTCCTTCTTGTAATTTTTTTTTTTTTTTTTTGCAAATGAGCATATTTACTAATCTTGTGGTTTGAAATATTGTTTGTTATTGTGTCTTTCCTGTAGATACCAAGAAGTAGTGTGTGTCTATTTTTTTATGGATATATCTAAAAAATTTATTGAAGTGAAACTTCTTTAGCCGCGATAGGGGTAAGTTCAAAAGATTGTGTAACGCTCAAAATCTTCACGAAATTAATGAGGTGTGGTGGAATGGACTGCACAGAGAACAATCAACTCAAAGATTAGGCTTATCCAAAATTTTAAAAATAAAAAATTTAACAATCCAAAATTTAAAATTCGAAAATCCAAAATTAAAAAATCAAAGATCCAAAATTTAAAAAATTCAAAAATTAAAAGGTTCAAAATTCAAAATTTAAAAAATAAAAAACAAAATTAAAAAATTTAAATAATAAAATTTAAATAATAAATTTTTTTAACAAAAACATCCATAATTGAAAATCGAAAAACCAAATTTAAATGTCCAAAACATAAAAAATTCAAAGATCTAAAATTAGAAAATCCAACATTAAAAAATCCAAAATTCCATAATTAAAAAAATAAAAAGATCAATAATAAACAATCCAAAATTTTAAAAGGCCAAAAACCCAATATTAAAAAGTCCAATCTATAATTGAAAAGATCCAATAATACAAAATTGAAAAAATCCAAAAATTAAAAAAACAAAATTCGCTTCTGTCGCGTGGCGTTCCACCCGCACTTTTTTTTACTGTTGTTTTCTTATTCCTTGGTGAATTGTAAGTTTGTGCTGATTTCGTTGAATTCTACCCTAGAATTTTGCATGTTGTGGATCCTCAAAGCAGATAGACACATGCCAAAAATTAGCTGCTCTTATAAACTTCAATTGGGTGAAACTTATTTGTGAAATTACGGCTGTTGGCGTACTTTAAATGAAAGTGTACCATTAAGGGCGGGCAGGTTGGACTTAATCACTCGTGAAGACAACATTGCCTATCCTAAGAATATGTTAAAATATGGAGGGAGTTGATATAGGATTTTACCAAATCTTACTTTTTTATTTTACATAAGTCTGTCAATTTATCTTGCAGTGAATGCGACTGAACATAACTCCATGGCACTACATCCCTGGAGGGACTTGGCCTACCACCCGACCGCTGCATCATCTATCACAGGCAGATGGTAGGATTGGGGGGCATGTGGTCAGCATGGCGACGCCTACAGCCATTAATGGTGGTTTTCATGACCAGAGCCACTACTTCTCTATCAAGTAGCTCCACAATTTAAATCACGAGGCTGAGTGCACATCTGCCAGACCTCCCTACCTCAGAAAAATCCGAGGAGGTACCGGGAATCGAACCCGGGCTGATGGATCTGTAGTCAAGACTATGCGACTACTACATAAATATACTGCAGTGAAACATTACTTCCATTAAACTTTTAATTTATTTATTAATTATTTATTCTCAGTTTCTTTTTTTAAATATTCGTCAGTCAAATATGCCGATTACAGTAAGATCAGGTTTCAATTAATAGAATTTTATGTAAAAGTACAGTAGCCAACTGATGATGCACCACTATGAATGGATAGTTTGCTGTATAATATTTTTCAGTCGAGAGTTTCACATATGGGTTCACCACGACTGTAAGTAACAAAATTACAAAAAACCGATTTATTGTCTCTTTAGACACCCGCAAATAATGTGGCCTGCTCAACACAGGATCTACAGAACGAGATATCTACATCTACATAGTCTTTGTCAGTTGTTACCGCTGTCGGAGATTGCTACCTAGTAGTGGTTGCAAGCACGGGCGTACGGTGGGGGAGGGGTGAGGGGGTTGAAACCCCTCCTGAAATATCTGCAATGTTCAATAATTAAAAAAAGAACATTTTTGTTGTTTTAGCATGTTTTTTTACAAAACTTTTGTAAATTTGAAAAATAAAGTGTATAGGTCAATTTCCCATGCATAGAAGAACTTAAAGACAATATCACAAGAGAAATTAACTTTATCTTGGAAGCTAAACTTATGCGTGTGAAAGAAAATTTCCTAAAAAGGTTCCAGTATTGTGTGGATGCAAGAGGAGAACTTTTCCAACATCTCTTGTGATGAGGTACGTGGTTATTTTCATTGTAATTTTAACTGTAAATGTGAGAACCTGAATAATTACACCGATTGCAGTTTTACCATTGTAGATATTTCACATGATCGCTCGGAAGTTGGAGCTGTGCCCGCCATGCCGCAGTAACCTGCGTCGTTGGCCAACTCTTGTGTGGGACTCACTGCAAAATCTTGGTTCATAGAGATATGTTCAATAATATTATTAGTTCATTAGTCAGCTAATTTATTTGGAGGTTTTGTCTGGATTGTTTGTGTTTTTCCCTTCTTAGTCTTTTTGTCAATACTATTTCAAAGCAGCACGATCTACATATATCTTCATAATAACTAGCTCTAAGAAATGAATAAATAACTAGCTTTAAATAAAAAGCTAGTTTTAAGAATTGTTAGGAAGGGTTGGAAAAAACATGTTTTTTTTAAAAGAACAAAAAAAGTTTTTTTTTTGTTTAAAACGTTTTTTTTTTGTTTAAAACGTTTTTTATGTGAACAACAATGTTGGTTGTTTTAAACATGTCTTTTTAAACGTTTTTTATGTTTACAACAATGTTGTTTGTTTAAAAAAGTTTAAATTCTTCATTTTGTTTAAAACAACCATTTTATTGTACAGGGCCTATTATATAGGCCTCTACATACACAGTTGAAATGTTTAAAACATTTTAAACAATTTGTTTTAAACATTTTTTAGCGTATGTTTATAACACTTTTTAATTGGGTGTTAAATTTAATTATGCAGACAATTTACATTTTGTCAAGCCAATGACACCCTGTGCTAAAATGTTCAAGATTTACGAGTCGTAGACTTAATAGTATTTGAAAATACATTTTGTACCAATAGTATTTGTTTATGATTTAATAGTTCATGATTAATAAAAAATAATCCTCCAATTTTGATGCTTTCTCAGACCCAAGCCTATTTCTGATTTTGGAATGCACTAATCCAAATGACGAGAAAAGTCTCTGGTGTTATGGCCCTAGTTTTTTTTTCTGTTTACAACACTAACAGGGTGTCACTGACTTGACAAAATGTAAATTGTCTTCATAATTAAATGTAACATGCAATTAAACAAACTTAAAAAAAAACACAAGCACTTGTTTTAAACATGTTTTAAACACTTGTTTTAAACATTTTGTTTTAAACATTCCAACCCTGTTGTTAGGACATAAATCTGTTACGTAGCCTTTTAAAATAAGCCATATTGTATCATTGTAGTATGCTGGTAGCCTACAATTTACTGTTGCCTGACGAAGTCTATTGCATTTCTTGTGAAGTGCTTAGTGACGAATAAACTTGTCTATTGTCAAAGAAAAGGTACTATCCCTTATGATATTTATTAAGGATATCACTAGATGTCACTGTCGTTCTCTTCCCTATTTTTCGTACAAATTAATATAAATTTCTTTCAGTTTTATCCACCACAGATAATATTATTCCTACTGCTACTGTTGTCAACTATGTAATATCATTTACAATTCAAAATAACATAAATAACTACTTCAGCATTGGAAATATGGTCCATAAACTAGACAGAAAACACTGTTTATTTGTACAGCATGTAACGTTGTTTTATTACAGAAGTCTAATTGCTTGTGCCACTTCTGCTTGAGAAAAGTTGAGTCCACTCTGCATGGTGTGATGGGAATGACTCGTCCCGTCGCAAAGTGCATTCTTTCTTCCCCAATCGGAAAAGTGGACGACTTGCTGCTTAAAGGATTGACGTTTGTGGAGGAAACTGTTCCTGCTGTAACTCTTCCGTCAGAGGAGGTAAGTACAAGAATACTGATAACAAGCACTAGGCACTACTGTGGCTCAATTTACATGGAGGTAAACTTAAACATCGATGAAGTAATAATAATAATAATAATAATAATAATAATAATAATAATAATAAATACAATAATCCTAGTAATGACATTAATAACAAAGAAAATAGCTCATTTAATATTATATTAGGCTACTATATTTTCTTTTAACAATTTTAATTTAAAAAGTAATGAAAAGTATTCAGATACTGTGTTACATAAGTCCATAAAAATCCCCACTTAAGCTGTGTCTCTGTTGATATACATTTAAAGCTGCGTCTCCATTGATATACATTTAACACCAACATGTCAATATTAACAAGTTGATATTGACAAGTATATTGCAATTTCGCGTTCCAATTGACTTGACATGCAAACCCAGCCTGTTGCACTTAACATTTTCAGATGATAATTTGTTTTCCGGAGAAAATGGACAACATGTCAAGTCAATTGACTATTCGGTCAATATCGGCTTTGTTTCGGGAATTTCTGGGAAACGAAAAGCGATCGCCAGCTTAATCGACTTTGGTTCGGGAATTTCCGGGTAAACAACAAGCAGTCGACAGCTTCCTCAATATTCCCGGCATCCATTTTGTATTATGTGAGTATTTGGTATATCAGTGTTCTCAATAGTATTGCATCTACTTTTAAAATTATTTTTTATGGCATACTCCATTGTTGAAAAATGTGATAGTTATTTTGAAAAGATGAAGACATCTGTACAAAACTAGTATTTAAGAAAGTCATTTAACAAGAAGGTAATAATGAGTATATAAAACTACTCTCATTTTGTAATGTTGGCTGCCCTCTTCAGAGGCGTTTTCTTTTGAATGTTATTCATTTCTGTTCATAACTGGGCCAACACATGTTAACCTATAACATTGTAGTGGAGACAGTTGTTAATTGGCAAACCACTTGACTTGTATACATCAACACGTTGATGATAAACATTTAACATATGTTAACTGCAACATGTTGGTGTTAAATGTATATCAATGGAGACGCAGCTTAACACCAACATGTCAATATTAACAAGTTGATATTGACATGTATATTGCAATTTTGCATTCCAATTGACTTGACATGCAAACCCAGCAAGTTGCACTTATCATTTTTAACATTTTCAGTTGTTAATTTGTTTTCCGGAGAAAATGGACAACATGTCAAGTCAGTTGACTAGTCGGTCGATATCATCTTTGTTTCGGGAATTTCCGGGAAAGAAAAAGCGATCGCCAGCTTAATCGGCTTTGGTTCGGGAATTTCCATGCACACAAAAAGCAGTCGACAGCTTCCTCAATATTGCCGGCATCTATTTTGTATTATATGAGTATTTGGTATATCAGTGTTCTCAATAGTATTGCATCTACTTTTAAAATTATTTTTTATGGCTTACTCCATTGTTGAAAAATGTGATAAGTTAGTTATTTTGAAAAGATCAAGACATCTGTACAAAATTAGTATTAAAGAAAGTCATAAGACAGTTAACAAGAAGATAATAACGAGTATATAAAACTACTCTCATATTGTAATGTTGGCTGCCCTTTTCTTTTTGAATGACCGTGCCAACACATGTTAACCTATAACATTGTAGTGGAGACAGTTGTTAATTGGGAAACCACTTGACTTGTATACATCAACAAGTTGATGATAAACATTTAACATATGTTAACTGCAACATGTTGGTGCTAAATGTATATCAATGGAGACGCAGCTTTATAAAAACGATTTAAGTTTATTTGCTCATCCCATTAACCTCAGTTATACCAATCACAACACATATAATTATGTGGGAAGTTGTTCGATATATTTTTCACCATTTATCTTCCATCATGTTATTTGTTAGCCTATAACCTTTGACCCTTTAGTTGGTTTTTCTTACTACACTTATTACCTAGCACCTGATGGCCGGATTGCGATTAGTTGCCACATGGAACACAGTTTTGGGCTCTGTTTCATAAAACTTGCTAATAATATTATATATTACTTATCAAAACCTTGTTTCAAAGAGATCTGTTCACTAATATTATTAGTTCATTAGTCAGCTGATTGATTTGGAGGTTATGTCTGGATTGTTGTTTGTGTTTTTTCCCTTCATAGTATTTTTGGCAATACTGTTTCAAAGCAGTATGGCCTACTTATATCTTCATAAATGTAACAAATAATAACTAGCTCTAAGAAATTAATAAATCTGCCAGGCACTTACTCAAGATAGCAGTAGGCTTAACTTATGTACTAAACTCTAACCTCAAATCCTAAAAACTTATGACAAAAATTCCTTTGATAGCGTATGTAAGCTTATTCTAAATTAATAATTAAACTATAGTGATTCATTTTCCAGAAATTTAAGTTCATGAAATCTGAATTACATGGGTTTGAGAATAAGTTATTTGTCCAAAAACACTTAGGCCTACAGAAAAGCACCTAATGTTATTAGTAAATTTTATTAGTTCTGTATCTATGAAACAGTTTACTACTAATGTTAGCAATATTTACTAATAATTTAGAGCCCATGAACTCATAACTAATAATATTAGAACTTATCCTTATGAAAGAGAAGATCAATAATAATAACTAATATTATTATGCAATGATAATAATATGAGTGTAAACGTTCTGCAAAACAGGGCCCACCCTAATTCAAGTTTGCAGTAAGTTTATGTTCTGAAACCTAACCTCAAATTCTAAAATCTTGTTATAATTAAAATTCCTGTGAAGGCAAATTTAGACATTTTCTTAATAGATAATTGAATTAAATTGATTTATTTCACAATTTTAAGATCACGAAATCTGTATCACACAGAAGTTGCATCACTTATTAGATCAAGTACACTTATAGAAAAACACCGAATATTATATATTAAAAATAAAAACATTCATCTTCAATTCACATTTATATCAAGATGAATATTTTCATGTTTAATATGATGAAAGAATCCTTTTTTCATATTCTTCACCAGGGAAAGCTCAAATCGTATGCTTAATATGATGCTTCACAATGTTTTTTCCGATTCATTTATTCAAAAGTAATATGATTAAATTTTATTACTTTCACATTCTATGAAACATTTTACTATTAATTCCGTTTTCATGCAGAATTCAGATCGATCTGAATACTCTTATCTGATTGAAATTGTCATGAAAACAAGAACTCAGATTGGTCTGTCTCTAGGTCAATCCTCCTAAAAAGTAGGATCGGATCAAACTGAGATCATATGCAAACGCCATGAAAACACTGCCCATATTCAGTTCGATCTCAGTACGCTAATGAGACATTTTATTGGTCCTCAATGTCCTCGCGATGTTCTCGTGTTTGGCGAGAAGGGTTTCATTGATCACAGATTGTGGGTTTAGTGCATTCTGTGGATTCTCTTGGAAACATAGTTTTGCATGAAAACTGTATCATATTGGAACTCTGGTTGATCTGAATTCTGCATGAAAACATAGTAAATATTAGTAACATTTTTTCCATTGTATGCACGCTAAAAGTTCAAAACACAACACAGTTTAAAATTCACAATGGATGTCACATAACGTCTCCTTAGAATGAAAATCTCGTATCTCAAAAGTGAAGCAAGAGTATATTTAATTTATTATTAGATAGAAAAACACATATCTCAACTATTTGTCAGCCAATATTACAATAATAACATGCGTGCTGCCATCTAGTGAGGAAAAACAAAACCTAGTGTAGGCCTATTTCTAGGAAGCATTATTAAGCGACAAAGCCTGGTATGTGTTTTATGAGATACGAGGTTTTCATTCTAAGGGGATGATAATCTATAAAAAAATTGACATTTCAGCCCACCCACTCAGTGTTCCTGAAGAAGGCCTAGTGGGTGGGCCGAAACTTTGAGTTTTTAATAGGTAATGTGATATCCATTGTGAATTGTAAACTGTGTTGTGTTTTGAAGTTTTATTGTGCATACAATGGAAAAAGGACTATCTGCAATTTTGTGTACAAACCAGAAAAAATTGGTCCAACAGTTTTTAGAATCAGAAAGCTAAAATATTATGTATTTAATAATAATATGAGTTTAAAAGGGTTCAGATGAGCCGAATCTGTACATTGTTTTGTATAGGCTGTGGACTGTTTTAACTGTAACGCTGGGTTTCATATGCGTGACCTTTCATGTGTTGAGGCATTAGTCAGTCTCTCACAACCAGGCAAGTTTGAGAATTAATTTCAAGCTTTTGGCAGCTTGCTTGGCTGTCTTACCCCACCAATCATCTGTTTGTTCCACTTCCTCATTTTTCTATTGGCCCTTCCACTCCACTTGTAAGTCGCTTTCTTTCCTGTACATACCTAGTATAATACAGACTCACTTCTTCGAGAGGTTGGCAGTAAAACTAGCTGCCAAAAGCTCGGAATCAGTCCTACTCACCTGGTTGGAAGTCCGAGAAACCATTAAGTTATATGTGTGTCTTGGTTCTAAAAGGGCCAGTGTCAATTTCTTGCAAAACTGAGATCTATGCATTACTGAGCTCGGCTAATCTTTATCTTTCGTATCGGTATACTAAAAGTGCCAGTTGTACAGATGTCTTGATCTTTTCAAAATAACTATCACATTTTTCAACAATGGAGTAAGCCATAAAAAATAATTTCAAAAGTAGATGCAATACTATTGAGAACACTGATATACAAAATGGATGCCGGCAATATCGAGGAAGCTGTCGACTGCTTTTTGTGTACATGGAAATTCCCGAACCAAAGCCGATTAAGCTGGCTATCGTTTTTGGTTTCACGGAAATTCCCGAAGCAAAGCCGATATCGACTGACTAGTCAATTGACTTGACATGTTGTCCATTTTCTCCGGAAAACAAATTAATAACTGAAAATGTTAAGTGCAACACGCTGGGTTTGCATGCCAAGTCAATTGGAACGCGAAATAGCAATATACATGTGAATATCAACTTGTTAATATTGACCTGTTGGTGTTAAATGTATATCAGCTTTAGGGGCCAATGTTGGAAGTTCTCAGCAAAAAATGTTACTTCTACAGTGTAGACTTCAAATTCAGTTATGCCAAAAGCAAGTTTTATGACATTGGCCCTTTTAGAACCAAGTCACAGATGTGTTCTACTTTATTACTGAATTTAGTTCCATGTCTCTATTTGTTTATAAAGATGTTTGTTTATACTATAGCCTCAGCTGTCGCCACTGGATGTCTATCAAATAATTTCAGGAAATTCATGTTTTAATGCGATTTTTATTTGACATATATTGAGTTACATTAACTTAAAATTACTATATTTTCCAATTTTAAGGATGCTTAACAACTCATTAACAATAGTTTAAATTAAAGGGTTTTAAATAAAACATATATATATATATAACACATACTGATTTAATAGGAAAAAAATTTTGTTGCCTAACAACTTACATAAATGTCTTAATTTTGAAATTTAATAATGTGTCTTGAGGTTACTAAGCTTCGACAGTCTTCTTGCGTGGCTCCAATCGGATCATGAAGCCATCTGCTCGCTTAAGGATGATGTCCCCTTGCAGCCTGAAGTCGTCTTCTTTAATATCGGAGTAGACTTTGAAATTTCTTAGGATTGTAGATAGGATGATCTTGAGTTTAAGAAGAGCATATTTACGACCTGGAAAACATTAATATCTAGATTAATGAATCTTTTAATAACACGCTTCCAGAGAGTTTTGCTAGCAATGCCTTCTACAACATGTATGGTACTGTCACCAGATGAGATGAATGCAAGTGCGGGGTGAAGAGGAAGGGTGGTACAGAGGGGACTTATTCCCCCGCGTCATAGCAACAGTCCAAAGTGACATGCGGTTGGTCTGGCGTGCCATGATGGGGAGGAATCCAAACTTTCATGCCCGCTCACTGACTGAAAAACGGAAGATTAGGACGAGCCCGCTTGCAGGTGGACAAGTGGGGAGTACGCTGCATTCCTGTAGCTTGCATTCTTCTCATCTGGAGACAGTACATATAATTTCTGCACTCCAATGCAACATATCTCACACTTGTCAGCTATTTTATTGGTGTTGAGGGTACGGAGAGTAAGCTGATGCTAAGCTCTTGATGGTGTGACAGCTACATACATGAGTACTGTGCTTGCATTTTCCATTACAGTTGAAGTGTTTTAAAATTCTTCATTGGTGTGGAAGCGCTGTCCTCGCAGATCATTTTTCAGCTGCCGAAAAAGATAAAAGTTACTTGGTATGGGAACAAGTTTATGAAATCCATCATTCAGGGGATGAAACGTGGATTCGTTATGACAATCGATATTCAGAAGCAATAGATGTACACAAATTTCCCGAACAAATTCAAGATCTGGCTTCCAAACCAACAAAGAATTTCAAAACACTTCAAAATGCCGTGCAGACCATTTTCAATACGCTGGCGGCAAGGTTCTATGAAGAGGGTATCATAAAGTTGGTACCACGCTACGACAAATGACTCAATTGGAGCAAGATTACGTAGAAGAGTAGTTAGGTGTACATACATGTTGCAAATAAAACAGTTTTAATTTTCATTTTATACCCCATTGGAGGTTTAAAAAAAAACCCTCGTACAACATTGAAAAAAAAAAATGTAGCCTATTATTAATTTTCCTTAGGGGAAACTATATTTTAGCCATTTGTCAATAGAATAATTATAAAATAATTAAATGATAAACGTGGGAAATGATATAAACAGTGAAACTAATGAATCTTAAGAGCTGATGATCAACTCATATACACTTTAAGCTCCACTTACGTCACATTCTTTCATGGAAACAACCCATCCCCAACCAACAGCCGAGGATGGGGATTAGTTGTTTCCCTGAAAGAATGTGACGTAAGTGGAGCTTAAAGTGTATATAAGTTGACCATCTCCTCTTAAGAACATAATATAAAACTAACATAGAATGGTTAAAATGGTCGAGTAGTGATTTTCTGTGCAATAATCATAAGCTTAACTGCTTGTGGTATTGTGAGAGTTCATGTGTTTGGTAGCAGTTTCTTCGTTTCCAGCAGTACATTCCTGTGATTTCTACATCTCCAGCAGTAAGTTTTTAATACTTAAGGCTGAATAGAAAAAAAAAAATATATATATATATATTATGGGAGAACGCGGGGGAAAGGTATTGGGTATCAAAGGTATCAAAATTTCAAAAATAACAAAATCCAAAATTAAGAAATGAATAAACCAAAATTTAAAAAATCGAAAGACACAAAATTTAAAAACTGAAATATGACATTAAAAAACAACAAATAAAAAAATTCAAAGATCCAAAAATTCCAAAATTAAAATAAATTCAAAGATTAAAAATATAAAAAATCCAAAATTTAAAAAATCAAAATTAAAAATTCCTATCAAAAAAAATTTAAAGCGTGGAAAGCCACGTAACAGAAGAAACTATTTTTTTCAATTTCGGTATTTTTAAATTTTTGATCTTTTGATATTATTTATTTTGGATTATCAATTTTTTCATTTTGGATTTTTTTAAGTTTGGATATTGGATTTTTTTATTTGAAAATTTGAATTTTTAAAAATTTCAATTTTTGAATTTTTGAGTTTGTTACTTTTTGGATTTTTTTAGTTAGGGATTATAGATTAGTTTTAAATTTTATCTTTGAATTTGATTTTTTAATTTTGCATTTTTAGTTTAATTAAAAATTTGAATATTTTCGAATTTTTATTTTTTTTTTATTTTGGATTTTTTTATAATAGTGAAGGACTCACCACGCCACGAGATCGAAGCAGTAATTAGCCCCCACTCAATGCCTGATACCTTCCCCCGTGTGCTCCCGTATTTTTTTAATGTTTGCATTTTTTAATACGTCGTTCTTTAAATGTTTTTAATTTTTTAGTATTTCTAATTTTTAATTATTTTAATTTTCGGTCTTTGAATTTTGTTTTTTAATTTTGGATATTCCAATTTTTTCTGGATATTTTATTTTTTGGATTTTTTAAATGGTCTTATATACTTAGTATTATAGTCTTATATTAGGTCTTAACAAAACGACTAAAAAACCTAACGCCTAAAAAATCAGGTCTTAACCTAATGACTAAAAAAACCTTACGCCTAAAAAAATCAACCTAACGCCTATAAATAATTGCACATAAAAAACCTAAGCCCAGTAAAAAAATGCACCCAGAAATAACCTAAGCCCAGTATAAAAATGCAACCAGAAAAAACCTATGCACAGGTAAAAATTCACCCAGAAAAAACCTAAGCCCAGTAAAAAACTGCACTTGAAAAAAACCTTAGCCCAGTAAAAAAAATGCACCCAGAAAAAACAAACCATGTAAAAAAATAAACCCAGAAAAAACCTAAGCCCAGTAAAAAAAATGCACCCAGAAAAACCTAAGCCCAGTAAAAAAATGAAGCCAAACAAAACCTAAGCACAGTAAAAAAAAATGCACCCAGAAAAACCTAAGCCCAGTAAAAAAAATGCACCCAGAAAAAACAAACCCTGTAAAAAATAAACCCAGAAAAAACCTAAGCCCAGTAAAAAAAAATGCACCCAGAAAAACCTAAGCCCAGTAAAAAAATTAACCCAAATAAAACCTAAGCTCAGTAAAAAAAAATGCACCCAGAAAAACCTAAGCCCAGTAAAAAAAATGAACCCAAATAAAACCTAAGAGCAGTAAAAAAAATGTACCCAGAAAAACCTAAGCACAGCATTTTTTTTACAGGCATTGAGTGGGTTGGCACTCGCCTTATACCTTTCTGCCGTGTGCTCCCATAAATGTTTTTATTTTTTTTATTTTTAAATTTTTGATTTTCAGATTTTTTAATTTTGGTGTTTTATATTTTTTTAAATTTTGGAATTTCGATTTTTAATTTCCTTTTTTTATTTTTATTTGTTATTTTAAATTTTCTATTCATTATAATGGGTATGGGATCACCGCGCCACTAGCTCGAAGCAGTAATAGCCCCCACTAATTTCCTGATACCTTTCCCCAATGCGCTCCCGTAATTTTTTTTAATCCTGGATTTTTAGGTTTTTTTTAAATTTTGGATTTCTAAGTTTTTTAATTTTGGATTTTTGGATTTTTAAAATTTTGTATAAGCCTAAACATTGAGTTGATTGTTTTCTGTGCAGTCCATTCAGTCACAGCCCCACTAATTTCGTGAAGATTTTGAGCATAACAATTTCATGACGATTTTGACCAGAACGCAAGTTTGGTTTAGCTCTCGATTTACTCCTAGCGTGGCTGAAGAAGTTCCACTTCAAAAAGTCCAACAATCCAAAATTGAAAAAATCCAAAAATTAAAATAAAATCGAAGTTTCACTCCTGTTGTGTGGTGTTCCAAGCACCCGAATTTTTTAAATTTCTTTTATTTAACAGAAAACTTTAACAGGGTGTCCACCAAGTAATGCTGAAGAAATTCCCGGCTCATTCCCTGATTTTCATTGATAATTTCAGAAATTCCCGACCAAAATATGAAGCACTTTCTAATAACTGTGTAAGAAAAATTATAGGATTATACATACTTTAAATAAGAAAAACTTTTAGTAACAAAAGTAATTGCAAACAATAATTACTTAGGCTATAACAGATACAAAAATTAGGAACAACAAAATAAATTAAATATACTTTCATAGGCCTTTTATTGTCTAGAATCTTTATGATCCCACTTTGCAATTTTTCGAATTTTCCCGGATATTTTAACAAATTCATTGACTTTTCCCGGATTCCCGCGACCAGTGGACACCCTGTTTAACCATGGTAGATCGAGGAGAAAATTATTGATCTTTTTGCGGAAATTAAAACAAGTAGAATGGGTTTCATTTGTAAACGAATAGATCAAGCTAGAACTGAAACAATATAGATACAGTAAAACCTGTCTTAAAGACCACCCCTCTTTAGCGACTACCTCCTCTAAAGACCAATTTTTCTTGGAACCGACAGTAAAACCCATAATGTCAATGGTTATTTGCACCCCTCTCCCCGACCAACGACCAGAGGTTCATTTGCGTTCCTCTATAACGACCAAAATCGTAAAAAATATTTACTCAAATGGTAGGCATTAATCAGCATTTGAACAGAAATACTGATGATATTCTTCAATTTTCAATACAGTACTTTTATAAGAGTGTTGGGCAGAAATGAGAATATGGTTGAACAATGCTTTGGGCTGTTATCCCCTTTGCCTTCTGGGAAATACCTTACAGCAGACAGCGTACAAATACCGTACAGAACACATTCCAATCTCCTACATCTGACCTGCTTAAGACCCTTAAGAATTCATACCTTTATTATCTACATGATCGCAGTGATTCGGAGGGATAATTCTATTTCTTATGAAAAAGTTTATTCAGTGGACATGAAGGGGCTCCTGAAATTCTCGATTCTAAGAAGCGTGCCCCTTTCATTGTACTTCAAGTAAAATGTAATAGGGAAAATAGACGTGTCTTTCTTTTCCTGGAAAACATTACCCCGTTATACTGTAAAAGTAAGTAATAATCAACTGTGTGTTGCATAATACACCTACTATTTTTGTACCGTATTTATTCTATTTATTTTCAGTTACAAGACATATAAATGCATTCCCCCTATTAAGAGACCACCCCTCTTAAAGACCACTTTTTCGTGGAACCATCAATGGTCGTTATATAGAGGTTTTACTGTATTTATGTTTATGTTTACACAATTTATAACAAAGGCTAAACATTTTCTGGAACAGCACCCTACTAATTTTAGCTACAAGCCGCCACTAAGTACAAACATAAAAAAATAAGAAATAAGTAAATTTTGTCAGCAAGCTTTTCAAATTAAATTGGTTGATTTGATATGGATTGACCCTATTGCTAAAATCAATGCATGTTATTTTTTTTTTTTTTTTTTTTTGACAAGTGACAGGAGATAGTACCCTGGCCTGAAATCCTTTCCAAACTGACATCTACGACACCAACTCCAAGTATCACTCCAGTCACTGTCAAACTGGAGGTTGCTGTATCAGAATCCAGTGAGAGAGTGGGCTAAGCCAAAAATTTTCAAAATTGAGTTATTGTCATCTCTGTGTAGTACATATAGCACTAAACCTAATATTACAGGTTTGTGTGGGTTCCTTCCTGATCTATTCTTGAAAAACAATTTTCATAAACTAAGGGAATGATGTTTCTCCAGTGAGAGAGTGAGCTAAGCCAGCTCGGAAGCATTTAGTAACGTGATATAGTCCAGTACTTTTACCTGGCGAAGTTAATAATTTTTTAATATGCTGTATGTGGGTATTCTGTGGTGTATAATCCAAGTTTTCCCTGTGCAAACTTCAGGGCAGACGAAAACCTCGAAATTTTTGTATTTTTGTAGTTTTTTCCTTATAACTCCTAAACAACCCGTTATAGCGTGAAACATTCAATTACAAAAGTTAAAAAGCATTAAATTTCCTACCATTGCATTGTTTAAACGCTTTTAGAACCAAATACGTACAGAGATATGGCATTTCAAAGTTTAAAAAAATTTTAAAATATTGATAAACTGCAGGGAAAAAAACCTTAAGGTGAAAAGGGTTGGCACTGTGGTCTAAAGTAAATTTTTTTAAACACTTTGAAATGTGTAAATTCTGATTAGAAGAAATAAATCAAGTGTTAAATGACATTTTTTCTCATTAGAAAGTCAAACACATATCTCAAAATATCTCGATTCCGTTATTTCTGGCTTAGCCCACTCTCTCACTGGATTCTGCTAGGTTTTTGACTGACTTGGTAATTTGTATTTAACTAGGAAAATAGCCCGTGGCTTAAATACGAAATATGAAACTTACAGATCTAGAATCCTGAAGGCACTGACAATACATTTACAAAAGTCAGCGCTCACTGGCTTCATCAATTTTTATTTAAAATATCTCATCATATACTATCGCTTTTTCCTTCAGAATATAATTCTTTCCTACTAGTACGTAGATTTCAGAAATTAATTATATCGTAAGTTTTATGCAGTTCCAAACCTACCTGTGAACACTGATAATATGTATTGTTTCTCAACTGTTTGTTGACATGAATATGATGTGAATTTAATTTAATAAATATTTTCAAAAATTATATAATTTATCAAGGGAAGGAATGGTTTGTTTGGATTTTTATTATCAGCAGTATTTCAAGGGTTAAACCATCAATATTTTACAGCATGTGCCTGCGGTTTTGCCCACCATTATTGACTCCAGGATTTTTAAGAAATTTATACTGGCAGCTTATTAAAAATGTTTGTGGTTCAGAGCTATGAAAATTGTAAGTAAAAATAAAATTAGAATATTTGTTCATTGTGTTAATTTCACTGAGGCCTTATATAATGAAGAAACGGTTTTCCTAATTTTGTACTCTTCGTGAAAGTTTACACTGCGAGAGACGAACATCGCTGAGTATACCCGAAGAACTCACGAAGCGAGCGAGCGAGTGAGCACGCTATTTAGGGCCGTTGAATTGTATAAGAGTAGATTATAGCTATGTTTATGTATGCGTAGTGATGAATCCATAAATTGTGTAATTTCAAAATGGTGAATGTACTTTCTTATTTAATACGTTAATATTTATAAACTTAACATAAAATTAAATAAAAATTATAGATAAAATATAACCTGAATAAAGTGAAAATTATCAAGGAAAAATCCATTAACTCCTGTCCTCCTAGTGTTTTTAATCCTCAACCCTAGAAAACCTAATGTGAGTCTCTGAGGGCTAATTGTATAAACAGTTTAATTTGAGATCGGAGGCAAAACTGATCTCAGTTCATGCTCAACTCAGAAATTTTTGTTGTGTAAACATCAATCTGAGATCAATTCGCACTGAACTAGGATGAATTTTGACTGGAGAAATTTCTCCGATCAAACTCTTGATCTCAGTTCAAGGAGTTGTTTTTTTTTTTTAAGACGAACGATCAGCTCACTGTAAACATAATAATACATGTGTGGTTACGATAAATATAAATAAAATACACAAAAGACAACTTCATACATTTCTAGCTATACCTTAGTTGTGTGTAGCCTATATAGGCTTTGTTAGGCTCCTTATAATGCAGTGTAACATAACTCTACAACATAACCTCTACATTATCATCATCTCATTCCAATTTAACAGATATCTTGTGATAATAAAAATTATGAATTTTGACGGGCTCCCCATGTGTTTTAACCATGTCAGGAGAAAATGCTTGCTTTATTCTGTTTTTTATGTGACCGATTAACCCTTTCAGACCTGAGATTTTATGTAGGAATAAGGCAATCATCAGGTAAATACATCAATAAGAAAATTTCAGTGGAATGCCTGGTTTCCATGAATGACAAACATACTGTAACAGATAAACCAAAGTCCTCACTTTTTACATAAAGCATTACTCTATTAATCTTACATCCCCGTTTTTATACAATTAGAGACAAAGCATTTATACGCCAGTAGCAGTGAAAATGTTAAGCCAATTTATATTGGCAGAACCAAAATCAGAAGAAACATTTTTCCACGCATTTTGCTTGTGAATGGATGCTATTGTATTCCCTTTCTTTTGCACAATATACAGTCTGAATAAAAAGGAAAACATAGTAACAATGTTCTCGTCGCGCGATACTCAGCTGTTTCTTTGATGTTGCCAAGCACTCATGTACGAACTGGGATCAGAACTGAACTTCAATGAACTGATGTTAGATCAGTGTTATACAATCTCACTCTGTACTGAACTTAGATCATAATTGATCTCCAGTCAATGATTTTACACAATTTGCCCTTAGACTCTTCACTTATTTTGGATATTATTACTGTAATTTTGATTAATTTCATTCTACTTTATTGTTCTTATGTTAACACCCAAGGTGGGATATTAAGATTATCAAAATATTTCAGATTTTCTTGCGTACACTCTTCGCTCAAATAAAGTTCTTTTGTTATGGGCAGGTAATAAATTTTGTAAAATGCATGATTTACTTAGAAAAAGAAAATTTATTTACTAATGTGTACAGGTAGGGAAAAAAAAAGTGGACCGACTCTTGTAGCTGATTTCAGAGCCTTGTGATATGTAAATAAATGTAAGACTTGTAACGGAAACGTTTGTTTTCACAAGCAATGCAAATTACATGGAATTACTTCTCAGTTCAAGCAATTTATCGACACTGGAACAAATTTCAATACATTCCCTGCTACTCTGTAAATGCCGCTAGGCAACTTGGATATTTTACTCGGTCCGCTTTTTTCTTCCCTACCTGTACACCCATTCAAAATATCCACCCTCTGCCATAGATTATTATTATTGTTGTTACTATTATTTCATGGTAAAGGATTGAACATAAAGATCGGCCTGATGCTTTCCGTTCTAGATACTTGTTAATGTTAAATAAAATTTAATTAATTAAACTAAATTAAGTTAAATTAAATAAACAAAATTTAATTGTCTCTATAATTTACTTTTTTCTGTATATAATATGTATATGTGAGAAAGTTCGTGCAACATATTTTGCACCATTTATTTATTCTTGGTTACCAATAACTGGAATTTTAAGTTTCAAATCAGACTTATAGAACAATGCAGTCAAACGAAAATTTTAAAAAGGCAAAGTGTCTCGAAGACACACCTTGGGTGCTATCTAAAGCATTTTATGTATGTACAAAAAGCAAAATAAAAATGGGGAAAATAGTAGTGTGCGCCACAACCAAGTCCCCCACTCCAACTCTCTAACGGGACCCACCTGGAAAGTAGGAGTTTTGGGTGGGGAGGCATCTAGCAGCAGCATTTGTACTAGCAGCGAGGGTAGTGTTGGTGCAAGGGAATTTTCCTGCATCAATTAAGCCATATTTTATGTAATAATATGGTGTTTTTTATAATTGGGAAATATTATGTATGGTGCAAGGGTCTTTTTTTATATTTGAAATAGCCTATTTTGGTGAAACGGTAATTTTTTTTTGAATGTGAAATATTATGTTGGCTCTGAAAAGAGCCGGGGAGTTTTGGTGCAAGGGTATTTTTCTTTAATTATGAAATATTTTGTTTGGATCCTGAGTTATGCTCTATAGGCTCTGGTGATATGTTAATTGCAATTATTACAAGTATAGCACAGCATAACACAGCAAGCGCTGCGGGGAAGCGGGCAGGCATGCAGGGAAGTGATCACTAGACTTCGGACTTTTAGGTCGCTAAAAATGCTGTTTTAGGTACCTAAAATAGGCTCTAAAAATTGGAAAATAGGTTCTAAAAATCGTAAAATAGTCTCTTATAATATCGTTAAGTTGCCAATTTTCTGAAATATCTCAACTGCAATGAAGAATATTATATTTATTGAAGTCACCATTAATCAATAATCATGATAAAACACAGATATAGGCCTATGGTACACAGAATTATATAGACCTATATTACTACCATAACAGTGAAAACCCAATCCCTGCGCCCAGAAGCTACGCACGCTAGCATATTCAACCCCTTGTATCCCTCAGTGATTCAGAAAACTACTTTTTTTTTTTCTGGATGTGGGAGTCGGGAGAAAAACACAACATTTTCTTGGGAATTCCAAGAAATTTTTCTACTGAAGATGAAACATTCCTTATTACTTAACCACGTCACAAATGTGTCGTGTACTGCACATTTCGAGCTAAAAATTTAGAACGAACTGAAAATAAATGCTAGAATTTATAAAAAAAAAAACTTATTTTGACATTTAGAGGAAAAACAACCAAAAAGGCAATATTAGGCTCTAACGTAAAAATAGGCTGTTTTAGGTCCTATAAAAGTATCTGTTTTAGGCATAGTCACTTATGGAACATGCATATACAAGTTTTCGTCCATATATCACTTAAGGATTAAAATAGGTTTTTACCTAAAATCCAAAGTCTAGTGATCACGCCAAGTGGAAGGGGGACTCGGTTGTGGCGCATACTACTAACTTGCCTAAAAACGAATACTTTTTAACAAATCACTACAAAACAGGATGCTAGGAAAACATCTGATCATGATAGCTCAACAAAAATATTACTGACAATAAACGGGAAGAATCTGTCACAAAGAGTGTGTGAGTATAAGTAATTTGTAATAATCAATAGAATCTCTCTAAAAAGTCGCATGACAACATTTAGGGCCTAATTTAATACATAATGAATTAGTAATAACTAGAATGCAGACTTTTAAGTACCGTATTTTACAGACTATAAGACGCACCTTGATTTTAGGATGGAAATTTAAAGGAAGGTAAATTTAATGTGATTCCAACCGAAATATTTAAAAGGGAATAATATACTTCACTGCATAAACAATTATAACCTTGTACAATGGAATCAGTGTAAATCACTTCTAACTTAAAAACTGCATTGTACGAAAATCTCTTCTGTCAATTTTAACAACTGAACTGATTTCTGATGAGAGACTGAAAATACATTTTTCACCTTCTAACCCTCAATTCACCATATGGTAATTGTAACGGGACAAGGCTGTTTAGAGGTCATTGCCTTCATTTAAACCACCTGGCGGAGACAACTCCTTTTGTACAAAAGAACTCAACATTCCTTTCTTTTCGCATTGTATACCTGGCTTCCAGGTCATTTTACGATTGTGACAAGTGCATGATGTACAGTCTGTGCCAAAACTTGTAAATATCTTATCGTTTACTACAACACCTTGTTTATAGCTATGATATTTCGGCAATATTTACCATAATTTTAATTTTGTAGTTTGCTTCTGACCATTAGATGCACCAAACTTTCAAGGTTCTGTTTTAAAGGTAAAAAAAAGTGTGTCTTATAGTCTGTAAAATACGGTACCTAAAAAGAATGGAGACATAGAGTAGGCGAGCATATTAACCCTTGTCTGTAATCATCATGTGAAATGCAAGGCACTGGAAGTGTGAAGTTACCCTCAACAGGAGGCAGAGGCAACTAAACTGATTCCTTATGGGATTAGTAGCATGGCAGGTAGGAAAAGGGAGCACCTGTCCCTGTTTTATAAAAAAGAAATACTCCATCCATCTTATGTCCTTACTTGTACACAATTGAAGGGCCTAGTTCTGTAAGGGCGTAAGGCACAAGGACAGTTTCGAGAAATCTTGATGTTTTTAAACAGTGTTACCACTCACAAGTAGGTGACAGTTTAAAGTTTAATTTTATAACATATATTTATTTTTGAAGGACAGGCTAATTTAGTGTTCTGCAAATTCACAAGGTAGAGTGTATTGGGATTTTTTACAACTAGAGGTACCTAAACATGTTAAACAAAAACTGAAGCACTTTTACAGTAGCAAAATCTTTTTACTTTGTATCATATTAATTGTTTTTACTTTATTTTAGTAAAACCCTGTATTATACAGTGGGAACTGCATGTTTGCCAATGAATACCAGTATAATCATTAATACAATAGATGATAAGCAGGGCCCGGATTCTAATGACATGTCATCTTTCTATTGATGCTGCATAGACATTGCCAACTTGTAGATAAATCCTAATCATGGTCTCTAGTTTATAGAAATACATTTTTATTAGGTCATTTTTTGTCATTTTATGCAATTTTATATTTTTAGGGCATTTATTTCAATTTTAGGTCATTATTTTGTCATTTTTGTGTCATTTGCTACCTTATTTAGTCATTTGCGTGCATTTACATTGAGTGTATTATCATATCACTCAAAACGTTGACGGGCGGCTCGCTTTGTTCTCATATTACAATGCTTGTTGTTACTGTAAAAGGTTTTCTCAAAAGAAACCGCCAAGCGACAAGTTCGGGCGACTCCTTTGATGTTAACTGTCAACGAATTGAGCGAGGCGATAATATTAACTTTTTTTTTTTCGTCGCTGGCGGTGCTGTCTTTGAAGTGTTGTTTGTTTAATGCAAGAAGGAAAAATTCGGCGTAAAGTGTTGTCATGTTTCAGTCGGAAATAAGAATCAAAGAAACGAAAAAATGTTGTATTAGATTACTATTGTTATTAGATTGACTTCGCACCAGAGTATGCCACCTGCTTGGATCTGAGAGTGCAAACTACTGTTTACCCTCAATAAACAACAATATGATCCGGCAGACCACAAAAGGAAATGCCGAATTTTGACTCACCAGTGCCTCAGTGCCAGTAAGAAAAGAACATTCACAACATTACAGCTATTTACAGTTTTTACAATTATGTACAAACTAGTCTATAACTTTTTGTGTACAATAAATTTTTTTATAAATAAAATATCAAGTTTTTAGGTCATTTTTTTATAATTATTAAGTCATTTTCTTTAAAATTTAGGGTCATTTTATAGGTAATTTTTCAAACAATTTTAGGTCATCAGAATCCGGGCCCTGATGATAAGCAAAGCAATCTATTTTGAATAAAGTTACACTTCAGAAATGCAAGTTCAGTTTTTATAAACATTTGCTTGGATGGTAGCACTGCGGAAAATAAAAAAAGAGTTGGTAAACACACCTCAATAACAGATACGCCTGTATGGAACTGAATGTGCAGTCTCACAGGTCTTTTCTTATAACTGAGCAGAGGTTTATGGCACAAGTACAAATAGTTCACTTTGTATTTAAGATATTATGAGAAGGAATAAATAATGTCAAAAACTCAAAATTAAAGATTTGTGCCTTACGCCCTTATGGCGCCCTCAATTTTAAGGTGAAGAATGTATGTATCATTAGCAGGAATAACTGTGAATTTTAACCATATTTATCCGAATATAAACAGCTCTGAATTTAAGCCGCACCTGCATTTTTAGGAGTAAAGTAAAGGGGAGGGGCAATTAAAATAACCCCAAAGTGAAAAAAAAATTGCTTCGTTTTCATGATGTTAAAGTAATACATTTCTTAGCTGAAATAGGCCTGAAATAAGAAAATGAAAGTATCAGCTGACTTAAATTATGAAATTATAATTTTATTTAACATAATTAAATAAAACTGATGGAACATACAATTTTCAGTGTTGAATTTCGCAAGATTTTTCTATTTTTCATAACTGCACTTTTAATTACTATCAGTTTACTTCCTGTAATAATTAATATATACAGAGTGAAACTTAACGGACAGTTCTCAATAGTGGACATTTTAAAATTCCCCTGGGAAATACCGTAACATTGGCCTTTATGATAAAATTCTTCCAAATAACGGACAGCGTGAAAGTAAAAGACTGTTGTAAATTAAACTGAATTCTAAACGGAATTCTTTGCAACATTCATTATCGTGCATTTTTACTGTTACATTCAGTTCAGTCACAATCTCTTAGCAGCACAGTTGTTAGCTGTGATACAATGAGCAGTTCGTACGTTCTTAGTTTGTGAAGTTGAGTGTTCCAAAATTCACACTAAACAATCAACAATTCTAGATTTCTTCGGGTAATGTTGAAGTGGTTGTGACAGATGTCATAGAATTTTGGAATAAATTGAATTTGCCTTAAAATGCATGTACTGTATTGTTGTACAATCTCAGAATCTCACTGTCTACTGTACTGTACTGTAAACTACAGGGTTGAATAAGATTTTTTTTTGGTATGGATTTTCTAAATAGCGGACACTTTTTAATACAGACATTTAATTTTTCCCCGGTGGTGTCTGCTATTGGGAAGTTTCACTGCATCACCTGGTTATGTAGTTTTATGCATTTTCTACAATGCTTTGATTAAACTCAATGTATTTTCGATGTTGAATCGATTAATATATTGATACTCCTTGAGTTTTGAGATAATCAATAAGTGGCGGTGCTTGGAGGAGGGGAACCATCTACGATGGATTAACCGGCTACATTGTGCACATTTTTACCACTACAGTAGAGTCTCGAAAACTCGGCGTAATGTGGACCGAAGGGTGGCCGAGTGTGTGAAAATGCCGGGTTATCGGGAAAGGTTTTAACAAAGAATAAGTACGAGTGTTTCCTCAGAAAATACTGTGCTCGTATGTATTGGCTGCTTGAGAATACATAAGGCATAAAGCTGTCTATAATGAAAATTAACTAGCCGACTTTGCAAAAACTGGCTACATTTTTTCAAAGAAATACGTAATATCCTGTGTTTTTCGCACTGCACTCTGCGTTTTGCCCTGCCAGGGTGTGGTCGAGTTATCCTGACTGCCGGGTTATCGAGTGCCGAGTTTTCGGAACTCTAATGTATTGCCTAAAAACACTTATATGCGATATTATGCCCCAGGCATATTTCTCTGGGCTTAATCTAGGCAAAAAAGTGTGGCTTATATTCAGATAAATACGGTATACTGAAAGAAATAGGCTCTAGCGTGACTCACCAACACAACTCCTGGGTCCCGCACTGAATGGGATGAAAGAGTAGTAATGTCGCTCGGCTGCCTTCTCGGGTAAATGATTGTCAGGGTTGAACACGTCAGGGTTAGGCCAGTATTCTTCAAGGCGGTGGGTTCTGATCTGTGTCACCACAACTGTAGTTCCCTTTGGCACAATCACATCCTTGGAGACTGTAATTAAAAGAGTCATTAATTAGCATTAGTCAGATTTAATTTTTAGTTTATGAAATTTGTAACTTTTATTGTCTGTAACATGTTTAATTTTTAATTTATAAATATTTATCAAACCTTGTATTTTGTAAAAGTTCTTCACGGGCTAACAGCCGAGTTGAGGTTTTAAAAAACTCTGAGCTTTCGGACTCCATCTTTAAGTCCAGATTCCCATAAGATGAGAAGGCAGAAGGGTCTATACATGCAGGCCGGAGCAGTTGGTGAGTTCCATCCAATGGCAGCGTCAGAAAAGATGTCTAAAATTCGCCTAGTCAAAGGAGAAGGCGGACGTCACGGGGAACACAGGTTATATAATAAAACTTAAACACAAAACAATATAAAATTCACAAAGGAATGAAAGTTCCAACTGAAACCACTAGGCCTTCATTAGAAGGAATGAAAGTTCCAACAGTTGGAACTTTCATTCCTTCTAATTTAGATGTACAGTCGGTCAAATAAAAAACGTCGGGACTCGTATGCAGTTAAAATTAAAGTTTTAACGCATTAGTTCACAAGTTTCCTATAAAAAACATAAAATACAGGTCATTTTCGGAACATATGAGGCCATGCGACAGGAGGGAAAAAAATGAACAACGAGGGAAAAATGAAAAACGCGGAAAGCGCAATACACGATATTCAACTTAATGTATTGTCATAATTCATTTTGCTTTGTCATCGCACCACATATAAATGCTAGCTTGAGAGAAAGTGTAGTTAGGGCTGTAATTGACCTGCATTTTTCGGCCTCTGAAGCAGCGAGAAGGTTCCATATTTCTTAAAGAGGTGGGTACTTCACTATAATGCGACCGGAAGTTTTCATAGGAATCGTGGATCTGGCCGGCCATGTATTTCAATGCTATTAGATTGGTGGCAGAAGTTGAACGTAAGTAATTGATTTTGCACTAGAAGTACCGGTATTATAAAATAAAATCTTTAAAAAATGCTCCTTGAATAAACATATTCCTCGCGAATCTATTAATTATTAATATTATAAAAATTTGCAACCAAGAATATGGCGGATTTGAGGCATATAGCCACAGCCTTCTATACATGTTTGTTTTGGAACAAAACTGACTAAATAATCAAGAAAATACATGGATAGACAAGAGGCGTGTGTGAACCTAACCTTAAGTCTTCCTGTACATGCGCATATGCTCGTTCGTGATACTTAATCAAATACCGCCCGACGTTTTTTATTTGACCGACTGTACCTGATGAAGGCCTAGTGGTTTGGACCGAAACGTTATAATATTAATATTTTAGTGATATCCATTGTGAATTTTATATTGTTTTATATAGTTTTGTGTTTAAGTTTTATTGCACATACAATGGAAAAAGGACTACCTGCAATTTTGTGTTCAAAACAGGTTATGTAGGTCTCTTCTTTAAGATGTAGAGGGCCAGTTTCCAAGCCTCGCTGAAAGGAAGGCCTTTGTCTCTGTTTATAGTGTTGCTGCTGAGACTGATTTCAATAGCCTCTTTAACCAGCCGGTCCATATACCCGTTCATCTTGGTCTGGTCATAGAGAACTCTGTGATCTTGCTCAATGTCATGCTGTGCTACTGCAGACTTGTCTGGATAGAATAGTCTAAAACACCAATGATGTTTCTTGCATCTGTCTGCCACAGTGCGTCCAATCTGGCCAATATAGGCCTATAACATCCCGCACTCACATGGGATGCTGTAGACCGCAGAAGACTTGAGGCCTAGGTCGTCTTTCACTGATCTAAGGTGATTTTGGATTTTTGGAGGTGGAAGCAACACCATTTGGATCTTGTGTATGTGTAGAATCCTCCCGATCTGACACTGCCATGCCAACATACCAACTGCTCCAGCCTACATATACAGGCCCTTCCGCCTTCTATCTACCAGTTTCCCAGAAGATGGACTCAGAGATGGAGTCCAAAAGCTCGGAGATGTTTGAAACCTCGACTCGGCTGTTAGTCCATGAGGAACTTTTACATAGTATTCGCCGAGAAAAGTTCAAACCATTTAAACCTTGTATTATTTGTAATATGTATAAATATATTATTAAGTGGGTAGGTACAGCTTAAGACCTTCCAAAAAATCTATTTTTCAAAATATTTTTTAATAATACAATTATTTAAATTCATTTTGGTAAAAAAATTATTTAAATATCTGCAATGGTTTAAAAGTTAAGATTTAAAAAGCAAACCGCTGAGTTTAGTCAGTCACAAAGGATGGAAAGGTACAAAATTTGATGTATTTTTAAACCTCATTTCCCGTAAACTAAATTTTTCAAAACTTGATTTCAAATAATTTAGAAACTACTGACCAGATTCTAATGAAATTTGTTGTGCATGCTAACATTCCTAGGGATATGTTGTCTATCTGTTTGATGTATTCTCTGATAAAAAATAAATTGTAATCAAAATTCCTAGGGAAAGTCTTATGTCAAACCAAAAAATAAATTAAAAATATGATTTATTCAGCTAGAAATCTGATTATGGTTATTTCCCTACAATTAACTTTAACTTTCAAAGGAAAAGAAAGGAAAAAGAAAAAGAAAGGAGGAAAAAATGTAATATCTTGAAAATTACCAAAGTCTAGTTATTATTGATAATCTCAATTCTAGCGTAGCACCTAGCCACCATTTTGAATAATTAAATTAAGGATTTATTTTCATTTTAGGTAGTTGAAAGTTGACTCATTACATTTAAGGAACATAACATTTTTAATTGCTTAAATATTAATTTTATAACATTTATATATGCTGAGGGGAAAAAAAATAATTCAATATCACTAATTGTTTAGTCGCCAAAGCTGTACCTACCCCCTTAAAGTAAGATAAATTAAAATTTTAATGATTTAAGTATTCTTCAAACATTTTGCCACAATAAATCTAAAAAAGATTATTTTAAGCATAGAAAAAACCTAAAACTAATCACTAGATTTCCTAATAATAATGTACAATCAGAAAAAAAACTCAAAATATCAATCATTTCATCACTGCAAATAATAAAACACCCGATATCAACTCATTTGACTGTAGTTTAAAGTCGCATCTACAGGCTACATATTATGCTCACCCAGTCTGATGTCTTCTTGCAGCTTCCTTGCAATAATTGGCACTGGTGGGTACATTCGAAGTGTCTCCAATAAACAGCGCTCAAGGAACTTCATTTCAAGAGTATCGGCAAAAGTTGCTGGACGATCAGAATCACCAAAGATTTGTTTCAATTCTTGTACGCACATTTCCTGCAACAAACACATTTGTCGTCATTTTCAGCTGTTGATAGTTGTCACGAACAGAAAGTACATAGTTCAAATCCTTCGCAGCCAGCAATCCATGAAAGACATGATCCTATATAGGCTATCTATTAATACTCGAGATGGAGATTTTACATACATACTTCAGTAATTACAGAAAACTAACCTGAACATGTTGGGAATCTCTCTTAGGTCAGTGCAAAGGATTGTCCATTCAGATCTTTAAATGGAAATTGAAGACTTGTGTCAAAAAGTGGTGATGAATGTAAGGGTTCGTTTACAAGAGATTGTGAAGCAAAATGGCAGTCAAATTGAACACACTCTGCATTAAAGACAAAATTCCATGTCGCGTTGGTACTCACGAACCCATACGACACATCCGTCTCCCGCACACACTGGTCTCAAATTATACAACACATTACCCAGTAAATTAGGAGAGATACCTGTTGTAAATAAATTTACTTTTACAAAAGCATTGCTTCTACTCAATGGATGAATTTTTCTTTGAATTACAGGGAAGGAACCGAGTCTCACTGGATGTGTCTACTGGCCAGATGAGGAATATCTTAAATAGTGTGAAATGAATGAACCAATACAGCTTCATATAGAGCAGTGTGTCAACATGTGAGGACAAGTGTTAAGTGATTCTGTTTATGCTTATAGTGTGTTATAATTAGACCTGGGATTTTAAGGCAAATGCCTATTTTGTTCCTTATGAAATAACATGAAAATTTTTAAATATGTTGACGTTTCATGATAAATCACTTACATTTATAGAGTTTTATAGTGCCCTAAAATGCCTATTTTTACTCTTTTAGTGCCTAAAATGCCTATTTTGTGCATTTAAAATAAAATTCTACTTCTGTAACTTTTACAATCATTTAATGGACATCCCTGAATGAAGAGAAGAACAGCAGAGGGTGGGTTTTTCACAGAGACTTTATTTTCCCAAACAATTGTCGCTAAAGGAATGCTGACTAGCGGGAGAGGGGGAGAATTAATTCAAAAATTTTTCATATAATCCAAAACTGTTTTCGATAGATGTATTTTTAATTGTCTTAATTTTGCAGTTATTTCTGTTAAGAAAAGGTATACCACGTTTCTTACAATAAAAAAAGATAACGTTAGAGTTTAAGAGCATATTGTAGTATTTTAAAGTCTATTTTCTGTCTATTAACACATTTTTAAAGCATATTTTAAGTGTCTATTTTCTCTTTTAAAAGCCTAATTACTTGTTTTAAAAGCCTATTTTAGGTGCCTAAAACTAATTTTTTTAGAGCCTAAAATCCCAGGTCTAGTTATAATGTAATTATGTTATTATTCTAAGCTCTCAATCTATCAACACTAAATTAAATAAGAATATACAGGGTGGTGCACGAAATGTCATACCATTTAATTATCTCATGTGCCACCTTGTACATAGCATTTATATATGTGGGGAACAAAATTAATTTTAGGTTAAAAGGAAGGTCTGAAATCTAGAACTGTATTTTATGTACAAGATTGGTAGGTTATGTTTACTGTTAACAATTCAATTTTAATCCATTTGCTTTACTGTTTATGTGAAAATAAATTTTGCTCACCCCTGAATTGTCTTTAATTTTTGAGGATTTCCTTTTTCAACCAAAATTACATTTTAGACATTTAAAACCTCAAGTTTGTGTCCTAACTAACTCTTCGGCTCTACAGCCCGTTATGAGCCTTGGCCTCCTTCACAACCTTCTTCCATTCCTCCCTCTGCTGTGCCAATCCTCTCCGTCCTCTTATCTTTAATTCAACATCCCACAGCCATCTCTTTCTCGGTCTCCCCCTTCTTTTGATTCCTATTATGTTGTCATGTAACAGGCTTTTGTTCTCCATTCTCTCCACATGTCCCAACCATCCCAGCCGTAATGACTTCGCATATCTCACAATGTCTTCACCTCCTATTATTTGGTCAATCTCTGCATTGTCTTATTCTCCATACCCCATTTTCACAGACCGGGCCATATATCCTTCTTAGGATTTTTCTTTCAGATATTCTTAAGGGTCTGTATCTTCCTTATTCATTATCCATGTTTGGGCCGCATAAGTTACCACTGGCCATATTAAGGTCTTATACAGTTTTAATTTGGTTTCTTTCGTTAATAAGCTAGATTTTATTAATTTCATGTTAGCATAATATGCTCTATTTCCCATCATTATTCTATTGTTTATTTCTTCTGACGAAGATCCTTCACTGTTTATTTGGACCCCTAGGTATGTGAATTTATTTACAGTTTCAAATTCATAATTTCCTATTTTAATTTTCTGTACTCTATCATTTGCATTGTTTCCCTCTGTCATCAGATGTTTTGTTTTATTCACGTTAATTTCTAGTCCTGCTAGATTCCCCACCATTTCTTGCAATGCAGTTTTATTTCTGGCAATCAGTGCTATATCATCTGCATCAAGTTTGTGTCCTACTCATAGAAATTAGAAATAGACTACCTGCTTCTAAAAGATTTTCACAAAATATCTCCTGTAATGCTTGGAAGCGTAGAAACAGATATTTTGGTAAAAGAGTTGGAATGAAGGGTAATCTACATGCTGCACGATTGGTAAAGTTTTGAGAGGTAAGTTGGCAACAATCAAAGGTGAGACTGAATTCATTAATAACTAGGGTTCGGATGTTTATGACATGTCATATTTCTATCCTAACCAGACCGTTTTTGTTTTGCATATAAAGTTATATTTTGGCCATTTTCATGGTCTTCGTCATATTTTGGTCATACCTGTAATTTAATGTCATATTTCAGTCATAAATTCAGCAAAAGATCACAATAATGCAGTATGTGCACTGATTTTTTTTTTTTTTAACACTTTCCGCACCATGCCATCTTTCAGCATTTTCATCCTGTGAACCGGGCGTTTTCTTCCGATTTTGTGATTTTTTTAAAAACATACAATATGTATTACAAAATAATGAATTACTCACCCATGAAGATTGAAACTTCCTCTTTCTAGAAATAATATTCTTTATGTATTCACTCTCATATAAATATATCGCAGGCAAATAAATGGGAGGCTCTTTTGAAGATTTACTTTTTTCAAAAATAATTTTTTCTAGGTTTGGAGGGTTAAAAACCTATTTATTGCAAAAGTACTAACTAAAATTATTGAAACAATACATAATATAGAATTCTGACAATATTTTGATTGCATATTGTCTAGTAATTAACACGTTTGTGATATTCTTGGACATCTTCACGAATTCTAACCTAGCTACTTGTTGATGTTTTGGTAATCGCAGTAGGCAGATATAAATTCGATAAAAAAGTCGATATAAATTGATACAAGAATTGATAAGTGTATGAAGCACACTCTGTTGGGAAGTTCATAAACTAAGCTTTCTGTTTATCTGTTCAAATCCTGTATTACACCAGTATTTTCCCATTGCTAAGCACGGGATCGCGCGCAACGTAAGGGATACGGTCTTGGTTCACGCGGGAGTAAAATGCGGAACGTATCACGTACGGGCACGGTGCGAAAAGTGTTAAAAGAGTCACAAATATTTTGGTTTTACTGTAACTGAAATGTGAAGGGACAATAACAAGTAATAGCACAATTACCACTTCCTCCTTGATGTTAACAACTTCCAATAGACCTGTTTTAAAAATATTTTCAGTTCACATTTGCATTGGCATTTGTAAAAATTAACGGATTAGAAATTCTTTACAAATAAAGCTGTAAATCGCCTGTAGAATTTTTAAAAAATTATTATCTGATTGGATTAATGTGATGTAATATTTAAGTGTCATTAAACATTCTAAATTAGAACATTTATTGTTAGAAAATATGTCCTTTTATGAAGCCATACTTCTTTTTTTGGGTCATATTTAGTAATTTTTAAGGCTATATTTGCAGTCATATTTTTCACTTTTTTAGATCATAAACATCCGTACCCTATTAATGACCTTTTCAAATATGTCGCAATAACATCCAATGATGTTGAACGGATTATTTCCCAATACTATCAATGTCAACTGAAAACTACTGCAATTCTGTGTGACAGTCCATCATGTTTCATTGGGTGGTGTGCATTAAATTGTAGTCAATGCTTTTACTTTACCTATAGCCATAGGAAAAGGTAAAAGGTAAAAGCATAAACTGCATATCGTATGCATAAACACAATTCTTCTGCAATGAAGTGAATGCTAGCATATTGCAGGTTTTACTTTGCGATAACAATCCATTCTGCGCTCTTCGGGAATTTCCATTACTATTCATGACAACCCGAAAGCTGAGCATGATTGTTATTGTGACGGGAAAGCATTAAGCATAAATTGCATTATTTTTTCATCTAGTTTCTAAGTTCCCCATCACAAAGCCTGCCTCAGTACTACCCTCGCTAGCTAAGCAAAAGGTTTCTCGTAAGTATGAATCGTTGCAATTATGAATATCTGAAAAAAGGAAAGTCTACATGTAACCTTCATTCGTGAAAAGAAATTTTATCCGTAATTTTGTCAGTTACAAAAGTGACTGTCCTTGAAACAAGGCTCTGGTGAACCCCTATTTCTTCACCTATTTCATTCTGAAATCTTAAGTCTGCCACATATCTCAATGGAATCCTCATTTTTGTTTGGAGGTTAGGGCTGCATAAAATAATCACTCAACCATTAAATATTTTCTTTCTCAAATCTATATCAAGTTTCTTAAAAACAGTAACTGATGACTTCTTTATATTTCTTTTTATCTTTTATTTGTAAAAACGCAGCCATGCAAATTACCACCAACCATTCGTAAGCAATCTAACCCACGCATGATGCATGCTATGACTTTTCTTAGTAAAACCTACAAAGCAGAGTTCTGTACTTTATGCATACATTTCATAGTTTATTCTAAGGGTCGAAGGAAAATCTAATCACAGCCTATAAGGTCAATTTTATGCTAAGAGAAAAAGCTTTTTCCAAGGTTTTTATTCATACAAATCTTAGAAATGTATAGTAGAAATCTGGACCACCATTTTATGCATAAAACCCATTGTGTGCACTGATTAATGTTATCTTTAGATTGGAATTTAAAAATGCTACATTTTAATAATGAAAATTAATATTTGGGGATTTAAATTTCAAATGCAAGAAAATTTTGAACATGAAACTGTAGAGTGGAAGTTGAAACTGTGTGAATGAATGATGAAGTTTGTGAAAAATTCCATAAATTTTAAAATGGTTCCACATTTTCAAAAGTCAAAATTATTTACTATGACTTATAGAATAGATGACTATGAAGATTATACGGGCATAAATTCAGTGTACTATCATGTACCACACAGTGTCAGGAGGCATTAGTCCTTTGTGGGATAAAAACTGATTACTTAAAAATAGGTGAAACAGCGTGTTATCGTCCTTGCTTTCTCTTGAGTTATATCATATTGGTTCACAACTAGTGATGTGAGTCGGAAAATTTTCAACGGAAAAATTGGAAATTTTTCAGAACGTCGGAAAAATATGATTAAGTGCTTTTTTTAAGTGTGTGTATGTGTCCAAGCCCCAGGCAGCCAAATTGCTTATTTGAGAAAGTGAAATCCCTTTCTTATTTGAGACAGGGAAATCCAATTGCATATTTGAGAAAGGAAAATATATATATATATATATATATATATATATATATATATAAAAAAGGAGAAGAAAGTGCCAGAGCACTTATTATCGCCTCACTCATAACGTTGACGGGCGGCTCGCTTTGTTCTCATATTACAATGCTTGTTGTTACTGTAAAAGGTTTTCTCAAAAGAAACCGCTGACTGAATCCGTATTGCCAATTCTCTCATTGCTCAATGTCATTGCCACGTAAGTGTTTTGCTGCATCTACATCTTCCCGCTCTGTTTACTAACACTGTGCAGTATGGCAACTACTCCAAGCGGCGGCGACTTCTTTGATGTTAACTGTCAACGAATTGAGTGCGGCGATAATACCAATTGGCAGGCTGGTCTTCAATTGGTGCTGGCTCTGGTCTGATACAAACACACATAAATAAAACATTAAAGTTGAAAACAAGCTCTGCTTGTAGACGTGAACTAGTTAATTATATCAAACTTAACTTCTTTAGTAATATATTAATGTGTTTTTTCCATTTTAATTTACTGCCAACTGTTAGACCTAAATACTTTATTTCATGTACTCTTTCCAGTTCTAGGCATTTACATGATGTCAACTTATTGGAATTGTGTAAATGATATTTTAACTTACATTCCATCCTCAGTTTTGACTTTTGGGTAAATATCGTATGTTTTTATTCTGTTATCTTCTAGCCATCCTCTGAATGCCTCAGTATCGAATTTGCATATCTAAAGTTAGCTTGGTAGTAATTCACCGATAATAATTATTGCATTCAATCAGTGAAAATTTATATTCAGTGAAAATACACTTTTATATCTTTTTCTATTATTGGTGGTGTTTTATTTATTTATTTATTCCAATTTTTCCAATTTTTCCTTATTTTTCCAATTTTTCCAGAAATTTTCCCAGAAATTTTTCCAAAAAATATTTTTCCGGAAAAATAACAACACTATTCACAACTCACCTGATAATGCTGATGGACGCCCATCAAGCAGAGGAAGAAACTGCTGCCTGCAGCTGTCGTGTCGTGTCCCTGTAACGTAACAAATCCAGTCAATTAAAAGTTACTTTTGACATCATCAAATGTTAGTAAGCACTTTATTTATATAGTGAATGCCGCTTAATGTAATCGCAGACTATGTCACCAGTCGGGTAATGTTATCACTTGAAGTCCCGTACAGTTTAATACAGATACATTGAAAAAATGCTGTTTATTGTGATCAAAGATTTGGTTTACGTTATATTTTCCTTTTTTGTGCCTTTATTTCCAAGTATTGCACGTCACTCAAAATTACTTTTTTAAGTGTTTCGTTTCTAATTCAACTGTATTTTGTTGTACTGGAGATAGCAATTCCGTTCCTAGTTCCCAGGAAGACCAGTTTGAGGAGAAGGCATTACCTAACTTTCTCTTTTAAGGAATAAAACATGTTTCATACCACAGTTAAGCTGCAGTTAAGACCCTTGATTTATCAAGATCACAGTGTTGACATGCAGTGACAGCTGGTGTAAAATGAAAAAAATGAAAAGACAGGCTGCATTAGATGTTTGGCTACATGGTGTTCACCACACATCAGTATAGACTTCTAAAAATACTCATAACTCATAACTAGGGACCGGATTCTTAGGTTTTTAAAAACACTGTTTTAGGTTTTCCTTTAGGTGAAATAGTTTTTTTTAGGTTTTTTATCCAAAATATCGTTTTCGGGTAGAATAATTGGTTTAATGAATTTAAATGTGCTACATAGGATTCAATACATCATTAACACGTCTTCTTAAAGCACAGTGTGTCCACTCATTGTGAATAACAAGACAGTACTAAAGGGAAACAAACGCTTTAAAACACAGAATTCTATACCCTTGTACATACATGGCAACAATGGTTGTTCGTACGAATATTTTAAAAGGAATACGCCGGTACTCTACACTTCCTCTCTTGATACCGTCCATCCTAGACGACAATGGGTTCAACGAAACGCTGGTGGTATTAATTTCAACCCGACAAAAATTGTCTCTCCGCAAAATATCGATTCCTCAACTGACAACCAAAAAATACAAAAAAGTAGCCTAAATTAGATATTTTAGGTTTTATATCCCGTTTAGGTATATTTAGGTTTTTATACCCCATTTAGGTATTTTTAGGTGCCACAGAATTAATGTGGGTGAATCCTACGGACGTGATTCGAAAAAGTGTATGAGCGCTTTTTGTTTTGGAAGCAAGGAAAAAAATAGGTAAAAACCTAAGAATCCGGTCCCTACTCATAACTGAATATGGGGGTATTGGTTATAGTGGTTCAATGATTCACAGTTACGTATTAATTTACGAATAAATATTTGTAATGTATTATCTAATAAGTTATATGAATAAATAACCTTCATTTAATTCCTTCAGCTACTGTTATCAGTCGGTTAATATTATCAGATTAGCTGTGCCTCAAAGTGATCACTAGGGGCGGATTTCTATGACCTAAAAAATAGGATATATGTACGCATTTATGACTTAAAAAAACATTAAAATATGACCAATAAAATTTAAAATATGACTTTACCACTTAAACATTGTGTATATTATTTTTAAGTTTCATTACAATTAATTTTATTAAAATATAGTGTTAATTATTTAAAATATCTGTAAATTCTCAAAAAGTATCATTATAATGCAAAATTTACAAAATATAATATGAAACTTCAAAATTTTTTTAATATGCACACAAATATGCCAAAAATATGACCTAAATATGCATATCCATACTAATTATGCTACAATAGTTGAAAATCTCCTAAATATGGAGTTATATGCACAATAAAAGCTGTTCCATTTTCACCAGGATGCTTGGAATCGGGTTTAAACTGGTCAGAAACCTGAAATAATGCAAAGGGGAGAAATATGGCATGTCACAGAAATCTGCAGCATCCCAAATCCCAAGCATGGTGCCCACTGCAGTTTGCTCAAAGCCTCTCGCCAGCCAAACAATCGCTCTCGGTAAAGAACATTACAGTTTCTGTATTTTTAATTACGCCAAGTGCATTTACACAGTTGAAACTTATGATTTGGAAAAGTAATCGTATGAAAGACACATTTGGAAACTCCAAACGGTTATGCTAGAAGCAATGTGCCTTCACAAGTGACAACAAACTGGATTAGTTTTAAATAAGAAGAAGTAGTCTTTTGATTGAGCTCTGACTCAAGAAAATCTTAATGATATTTGTGCGAGAATTGTAGAAGTCCAATACCGGCTATCACTTAGCTCAGGAAGTTGGGCTTTCACAATCATCAGTGTTGGGGACTTAGTTTCGTTCATAGATTACAATCTCCTGGTTATGATGCATGATGTACACTCACAAAATTCAAGGCTTTGGGATACTGAAAACCCTACTGTGTGGATATATAAGCATTCATGAACCACAGATTATTGTCTCTGTTGGACACCACATGAGAATATTATAGGAGAAAAATTCCTCCGGCACTGGGACTTGAACCCAGGACCTTTGGCTATTCGCGCCAATGTTCTACCAACTGAGCTAAGCCGGAGCTCAATTCGCAGCGCCAGATGGAACCTCTCTCCTATGAGCCCGGTCACAAAAATCACTAATTAGTGTGCCTCACTGTACTGCATATGACATAAATTGTCTGTCTGTGAGGTAGACCATTAGGGCAATCAGTCATAGGAGAGAGGTTCCATCTGGCGCTGCGAATTGAGCTCCTGCTTAGCTCAGTTGGTAGAGCATTGGCGCGAATAGCCAAAGGTCCTGGGTTCAAGTCCCAGTGTCGGAGGAATTTTTCTCCTATAATATTCCCTACTGTGTGGTTTACGGTTAATGCTTGTCCAATACATCACTTTAAAGAGTGTTGCAGAACACTCCAGAGAACAGAGAGATCCAACATCTACTTTCTGAAAGGGGAGTGAAATACTGAATTTGCTTTTTCATTTGGATATTTGAGTCTTCAGAAAGAGATGGAAATAGCAGCAAGAGCTAACAAAAGTCTTGGCGATTGCTTGCAACAAGATCCAGAATCAAAGGTACCGTATATTATGCATTCTTAGTTTTAAGATTTCAAAATACATACTTCTCGAAGAGAACAAGGTAGCAATCTATACGGACAGTAAAATTACCCTGGATTTACTTCAGAACAACCGCAATCACAGCTACCTTATCGAGCAGATCAGGAACTTGGTAAGAAAACTCAAGGATCACAAAATACATTTTGGATGGATAAAGGCCCATGTGGGATTTGCTGGTAACGAGACGGCAGATAAGCTAGCTAAGGAAGCAGCAGGAGATGAAGATAGAGAACCGGTATACTCGAAAATTCCCAAAACTGCAATAGTTCGAGAAATTAAAGAAGAAGGTCTAACAAAATGGCAGGCGGATTGGACCAACACGACTAAGAGAGCTACCTGTAGGGCCTTCTTCCCATCAGTTCGTCAGAGAATAAGACAAAGGATCATAATGACAGCGTCCGCCGGCGTGGTCTTGTGGTTAGCGTCGCTGACTACAGATCCGTCGGCCCGGGTTCGATTCCCGGTACCTCCTCGGATTTTTCTGAGGTAGGGAGGTCTGGTAGGGGTGCACTCAGCCTCGTGATTCCAAATTGAGGAGCTACTTGATAGAGAAGTAGCGGCTCCGGTCATGAAAACCACCAATAACGGCTGTGGGTGTCGGCATGTTGACCACATGCCCCCCAATCCTGCCATCTGCCTACGGGAGATGACGCAGCGGTCGGGTGGTAGGCCAAGTCCCTCCAGGGATGTAGCACCATGGAGTTTAGTTTTATCATAATGACAGCACCAATCGCAGCAATAGTTACTGGACATGGAATAACCAAATCCTACCTGAAGAGATTCCACATAATGAATGATGACACGTGCTCCTGTCTTCAAGAGGCCCAAACTATTGACCACCTATTATACAGATGCAGTAAACTCCACCAACAGAGAGACAATTTAAAAAAGCATATTGCAATCAAACACGGGCAATGGCCGGTTCCTCCAGATCAACTCATTGTGAAACACTATACATCATTTAAACGCTTTATACACGCAATAGACTTCAGTTCATTATAGTTAATAATAATACAGGTTTAGATAACACAGCTGCTCAATGATAGAATTTTATAAGAAAGTTGTAATTTATTAGAATTTGCTCAGAAACTATTAACTTAATGATTTAATGTATCATTGCAGATACTTGTATATACTTAAATTTTTTTTCTAATGAGACATAGCATGTAGTATTGCAGCACTTAAGCAATGGAACATGCTGTATTAATTCAATAAATAAAAAATAAAAAAAAAGATACATACTTAATTTCTAGGTTATAAACTTATATTAAAAATTAATAAATCGTGTACCAACTATCAGTGCAAAATATACCAAAGGCTAGTCGGTGCAATACAATTCTCATGTGAACATTACCAGCAATATTTAAAAATAAGTGTTTGAATAACATCTGCACAACGTAGGCTAAACCGATAACTTACATCTGTCAACACTTAAATTAAGTTTTACTTCTTTAGGCCTCCACATGAATTATTCTTTACATCTCTCATGGATAAGGTATAATCCGTAATCTACCCAAAACAGAATCCATTACTGTTTCGGCAAAGTTGCAATGTAGGGGGGCTCACCTTGCGATGTGCGCAGGTTTCCACAGATGGGTGATGTTTTTTTGTTTCTCAACGAGGCAGGTTGACCAACATGATGCTTCTTGTACATTGCTTATCAGATATCATTAGTGAGAGGTTCTGTTAGGTTATGAAAGTGATTTAATTTAGTAGGGCATTCTGAATTCTCCCGTTTTGTAAATGTGCCATATTGTACCTCCTGTGAGGTTTGTTGTATTGGTAAACCTGTTTCCCAGAATTAAATGTGTTCAGCTGGTGTGACGTCACACTTCTAACTTCCAATCACGAGTTTCTTCATCATATGGCGGCATTCAAGCTACTTTATGCTAGATCGGGTTATAAAAGAAAGTGTAACGTTTAGGGCGAGTGGGTTGGACCAAATCATTCGTCGAGGCAACGTCTCCTCCCCAGAGAACTATCTATAACAAAATACATGTGATATTAAGTGTTTTATGAGGAGAAAGTTGGTTTTCAAAGTGGCCCCCCACCCCTACAATGCAATTTTACCCTATTTCAATATCTCACATAGGACGAGAACAGAATAGCTTAGGTAAGATGCTTGAAATCCCAAAGTCTGCAGTTTTACGTTGTCTGTTAGTAGTTTGAGGCTTATACTCCTTAGATGTCCGCGAAAAATGCACTTGGGGAAATGAATAATTTGAGTTTCTGTTTGTGCACTACTGTAAAAGACTGTAAAACCATCACCAGGCTACGGCCTATTTGTAGTTAAATAAACATACACACAAACTGGTTATCTGTAAAGAATGATGTTTGGGTGATGTTTTAAGTAACTAAAAGCTGAATATAACTATAACTTAGTCTATGAAAATCTGTTTAATAAAATTTGACGCTTCTCAAGAAGTATGGTTCCTGAAACACCTTGATATTTTCTAGATCAGCGGCTCCCAACCGGTGGAGTAGGTTGCGGAAGGGTTACAGGTGGGTCGTGACTTGATCCTAAAACTATCAGAAACCATCGAATAAACCATCAGAAAAGATAAGAAAAATCGAAACCAATCAAATTGTGTTTGGTTTTTCTAAAAAAACAAATATAGAAATTAACTCAAAGATGAAAGTGACTTAAGATTAAAAACATCTTCATTCAATCCTGACATTGACGTGTTAGTTCAATTGAAACAGTCCCAAAAATGTCATTAGTATAGTATTCTTACTTAAAAACAGCAATTTTGCCTAAAATTAAAATGGTCTTTGTGTACTTCTATAATTGTAGTTTTTATCTTCACCTAGGAACACTTGTTAGTGAGTATGAAACCACTCGTTGCATATATTGCAAACATATCTATATTATAGTGCTTATATTTTGTCAACCATTTTCAAATCAGAACACAATTTGTTTATCAATAATCAATCTGTATCTTCAAAAAAGCATATACCGGTATATAAGCTTATATTATATTTGCAATATTTGATGGTAAATTATATACACATAAGGAAGAGATGCGATACAAATAAGGTTTTATACTCCACCATGGACCGATGGACCGTGGAGGTATTCCAATAAGGAAAGGTGGGTCGCCAGCTGAAAAAGATTCTAGATTTAATATGTCTACATACCTCAAACATAATGGTGTCGACTTCCTCCTTGATTTCTTCGTCGGTGAGGACAACACCATTCTGTGCACTTTCAATCATCAAGTCCAAGAAAGCCAATCTCTTCTTCTGTCCTGTAAAGATTATCATAATTACTAACTTACAATCATCTTGGACTGGATGTGGTGAATAATGGAAATAATGTCTTTCTACCCAACAGGTGGCTATGTTTGTAAAAGTTTCTTCTTTAACTGATGATGTTTGTTTTTGATTAAGTCTTAATTGCTTTGAAAAATGAGTGAATTCCATACTAACTATTCTAACTGGAAAGATAAAGAATTAGAAAGCACAAGATTATTGTGAGGATTTAAACAGCAATGCAAGCAGCAAAATTTACTTTCTGATTAACCACGTACTGAAAAAGTTGCCATACTCATAGGGAAATCGTTAAGCAATACACTCTGCATTTTAATATTCTTAGTCAGATTTATCTGTAATTTCTATTTCCTTAGATAAAGAAATTCTCTTTTCTCGATCTAAAATATTAAGTAGCTACTTCTTTAATTCCTGAAAATTGTTGTTTCCGATAAACGATCGTGATTAGTCTATATCCGAGGAATTTCTAAACGTTATTGCTCAATATCAAACACGTGGGTTATTAATGGAATAGTCATTCAAAACTGCTATCTATGTATGCGTCCATTCTATTCAGTAGACGATTAGGGATATATTGTTGATTCCCAACGTTAGTAATATATTGTTTTAATAGGCTCAATCACTGATGATGTGGTTACATATAGCCTGTATTGTGCGCATTTTGAGTTTGATTTATTCTATATTCAAGTTGTCTGTAATGGGTGTTTTGCATCTTATCTGAAGAATGTTGATACATGTTTCAATAACGAAGTGAGTAATGACTTCTAAAGAACTCAGACACTTTCACATTTCTTGAGTTGTTTTCAAAAATCTAACTTGCATAATATATTCATGTGTTTTCTCTAACATATCTTGGTGCCACAGGTGGAGTAAAGTTACGACATTAACAGAATTATTCACACATTTCAAACCAGAAACTTAAAGGCAAATTTTAACTACGAAAGAAGTTCCTATCTTCCCCATGTCCTCTAGTATTTGATAATGTCAAACATTCACTCAATTTAATAAAAGAAACAAAAAATATAAATCTTGAAATCAAATGTAGGCCTAAGGAAGCAAATAGCGATAGAATACGCACTGAAAGCCTACCGATATGGTAAACAAATTGCATTAAAAATATTAGACTTAGATCTTTTGTGATGATGAGACATGAAGCAGATAATATATTTCGAGTTTTCTAGAAAACAGATAAAATTATTTGGTTTGTATTTTGTGCACAGGCTAAGAGCTAAATACTGTAAAATCAGCTAAAGAGCTGTATACTAAGAGCTAAATCTTTTATTGAAAACTAGCATATGCCCGCGGCTTCGCCCGCGATAATTATTTCAAGAATTAAAAATTAAGAGCATAATAGTAAAATCATTATATTTATTAACACCTAAATCACGTGGACAACATACCACGATTAGATAGCGTCGCCTGGTAAAAGCGACCTCAGATTCGATTTCTTGGCCAAGAAAACCTCTGTATAGTGAGTTTTGTCCAAATAAAACAATGTTTGACCATATTTAGGGCTTACAACATTCAAGCGATCGCGAAAGTTTTATTTTCAAGGTATGACAAAAATAGCCAAAGCCAACTGTAATTGATTTGACATTGAAATGTATAACTGAAAACTGATGTTTTGAAAACGCAAAATATGCACGTTTTTCACTCATAACTCACGAACGAAAGCTAAAATTAAAATTCCGGCTTCGAGGTGAATTTTCCGACCTTTCAGCTCACCTATGTTTAAAATTTCAGATCTCTGCGTTCAGTAGATTTCGCTGGGCATCGCGGACAGACAGACAATTCTTTTTATTAATATAGATAACATGAATTATATTGATCACGGCCTCCTAAAGGAGGCGTACAATAAAGGAGGCCGTGTATTGATACCTTCTCTAATTTGTCAAACTTCCATTTCATTTAATCCAAACCAATCTTATAAAACTGGCAACAATATGTTCTGTGATTTTGTTTCGATAATTCTGTGTAAAAAGGGATTAAGTATTCTCAAAAACATTTGATTTTTGGCATTTAAAATCAGAATTTTTCAAAAATCCTTTCTTAGTGAGCACCTACATTATGAAACGAAGGTACTGTCAAAATTCCAAGTCTCTACCTGTTATAGTTTAGGCTCTACGTTGATTCCTGTCAGTCATTAAGTCAGTCAGGACAAAGCCTTTTATATATATAGAGATATACTTTTAGATATTTCCTGAAGGATAGTTATAAGCTTTCATAAACATAGCCTTACATTTCAAGTTTTGCCTCATTAACGACAAGACTTTGTACGAAGCTGTGACAATGGACTACAATGACGTGCACTGCGATCTGGTGTGGTCTTGAAACCTTGAGAGGAGCAAATAAAACTGCGTAGAAAACAACCTGAATTTAAAATAAAATCAATTAGGCTTACATTCATGTTAATTTTGATCATCATCATCGTCTTCAAGGATTGGATCTATAAGCCTGTTCGGTCTCACAATTGTTCACGCCATTTTTCTCGTGGTCGGCCTACATTTCTTCTTCCTCTTGGTGTATAATACAAAGCAGCTTTTACTATTCTGGTATTTGGCATTCGAAGGATCTGTTCTCTCCAATTCATTCTGTATTTTTCTATTAATGTAATAAATTACAAATTTTGATATTAGACTAAATTGAGTTCATTTCGTGTTCAAAAATCAGCTCGTTATAAAAACGCCAAGAACACGCTTCGACTTGACCTCACGCCATCAGATGGCATCTATCACACAAGACGAGAACTTAGTAACAGCTGATTGCCGCAGTCAGCATTTTTTTTTTTAAATTCAAAATTCAAAACTTTGACATTTAATGATGGTCGTATGCTGCTGGAACTTACCAACATCATTTTCGTCCTGCTCCTCCAGATCATCCTTGAGTTTGTATCCATCAGTGCTGACGAGCTTCTCTTCGGGTGTGATGGCAGCCTCGATGTATTTCTTGCTTCCTGAATTGAATTCTTCCTTCTTCCTCTTGATAACCTAGAAATAAAAGGAAACATTGCGTCACACTGCCAACCAACAACAAGGTCACACATTTCCTCTATTCTAATAAACGAATTCCATTCTTTTTCTTATCCAGTGTAAATATTATGTTTCAACTGTTTCCCTGTGATCAAGTCCAGTTTATTATTTCACTGTATTTATTAAGTGCCAGAATGGTACTTTCTAAGATTGTATGGTGGAGGGAAAAATGTAAGTGCGATAACTCGAATACGCTTTATCAGATTTTCATGAAACTTGTTATACGCATTTATAACATCCCAGCCATTTCATAATTACGGGTGGACATTCTAGCAAATTATAAAAACTATTTTTGTTTATTACATATATCGTAAATAATAAACTAGAATTGGTTCTTCACATTCTGTAAAATTTACAATGCCTTCTCCTCCACACTACATGCAAAGCATTATTTAAAATTTATTTTAAATATTAAAAAAAAAAAAAATTCAAAATCTATTACGGGTGGGACATAATTTGGACAATAATTTTAATTATGCACAAAAACAGTTCATTTACTGCTCTGCTATTACTGTTAGGGTCTTGATGTTATTAATGAAGGTATGAGGGATTAAATACAAATTATAAACTGTTTCCAGATTGTCAGAACATTTACTTAACTCATCAATAATAATGAAGTCTATTAAAATTATCAACATTACAAAAAACGTGACTGTTTGTTATTTTACATAGTAATTAACCACAGATATTTTTTGAAGTTAATCTTATACCAGACTGTACCTTAAGATGTATATTTTCTCAAATGAAAATGGACATAGCTGATTACTCTTGACTACTTGGTATTAAAGAGTGTCAAAATCATGCTAAAAAAGGCAAAAAAATAGTAACTCAACTAGTGTTGTTATTTTTCCGGAAAAATATTTTTTGGAAAAATTTCCGGGAAAATTTCTGGAAAAATTGGAAAAATAAGGAAAAATTGGAATAAATAAATAAATAAATAAAACACCACCAATAATAGAAAAAGATATAAAAGTGTATTTTCACTGAACATAAATTTTCACTGATTAAATGCAATAATTATTATCGGTGAATTACTACCAAGCTAACTTTAGATATGCAAATTCGATACTGAGGCATTCAGAGGATGGCTAAGAAGATAACAGAATAAAAACATACGATATTTACCCAAAAGCCAAAACTGAGGATGGAATGTAAGTTAAAATATCATTTACACAATTCCAATAAGTTGACATCATGTAAATGCCTAGAACTGGAAAGAGTACATGAAATAAAGTATTTAGGTCTAACAGTTGGCAGTAAATTAAAATGGAAAAAACACATTAATATATTACTAAAGGCCTTTAGCTTGAAATATATAAATATATATAAAGGAGAGGAAAGTGCTAAAGAACTTACCAATTGGCAGGAGAAGCTCAGGTCACTTAGTAACACACCTAAATAAAACATTAAAGTTGAAAATTTCCGGACAAACTCTGTCCTTTGTCAATCACTTCATTCTCCAAGTGATTGACAAAGGACAAAGTTTGTCCAAAAATTTTCAACTTTAATGTTTTATTTATGTGTGTTTGTATCAGAGCAGAGCCAGCACCAATTGAAGACCAGCCTGCCAATTGGTAAGTGCTCTGGCACTTTCTTCTCGTTTTTTATGTGTATATATATATATTCCTTTCTCAAATATGCAATTGGATTTCCCTGTCTCAAATAAGAAAGGGATTTCACTTTCTCAAATAAGCAATTTGGCTGCCTGGGGCTTGGACACATACACACACTTAAAAAAAAGCACTTAATCATATTTTTCCGACGTTCTGAAAAATTTCCAATTTTTCCGTTGAAAATTTTCTGACTCACATCACTAAACTCAACGCAATAAATAAGTAAATCGAACAGATTTTACACATGAAACCACTTCAAATACATTTCAGTCCTTAATATTCAGAGAATTTGAGGTTTTAAACTTATTTTTGACCACCCAATTACAATAATTTTATAATTTCTCTCTTTGAGGGAAAAATTCTCATGTTTCATGAAATGGCTGTACTCTACCTTCTTGGTGAGACCGTGAATGATGTCGAGGAGGTCGGTTTGCTCTTTGCCGTACTTGCTGATGTTGAAGAGCCAGTCAGGTCTGAGCCAAGCCTTTGTGTGTCTGAGATTGAGAATGTTGCACATCCTGAAAACCAAATACATGCAATCAGTAGCCTACACTCTACTAGAGGCCTAATAGGAAATAATAAGGATCAACCACAACTTGCTAACAGATATTAGCCTACTCCTGAACAGTAGCATAGCCAGAAAATAATTTTGAGCGCAGGTCGAAAGTGTGGGGGTATAGAATACTAGTAGCACTGAAAAACTAGTTAGCAAATTCGTTCACTATACTCTAAGACATGACAACTTAAACTAGAATTCGTTACCTAAATTATAACACTTATTACTATTTATAATACAAGTCAAGGCGAAACGGTAATTTATGCCGTTCACAGGATTTCCTTCCACTGAATAATAAAAGACCCTTGCATCAAACTTAATATGTCACAACTATAAACAACAAAATAATATTTCATAATTAAAAAAATACCCTTGTACCAAAAATCAAATTCCACAATTATAGGAGCGGAGGGAAAACTCGTGCGTGGCATAAAATACCTTTTTCCCCAAGTCAAATAATAAAAGAAAGGGGATAAACCATATAGCCTATAAGGTGCAGCGTCGCATGAGACATATCCTGCCCCCAGCGAAGCACTTCCTTTTATACCACGATCTAGTGAATTCTTCAAGGATAAACAGGCTGACAAACTGTTGGGTACAAGGCAAACCTGTGGGTACTCTCGAATTTTTAATATTTGGTACAAGGGGCACTCTCGAATTTTTAATATTAGGTACAAGGGCCACTCTCGCATTTTTAATATTAGGTACAAGGGCCACTCTCGCATTTTTAATATTTGGTACAAGGGGCACTCTCACATTTTTAATATTTGGTACAAGGGGCACTCTCACATTTTTAATATTTGGTATGGTCGGGGCAAAAGATAGATTTATGCTGCACCCCAGCCAAGCTCCGCCGTTTTGTTAGGTTAGGAACGTTTATGTTAGTTTAGGAGCAATATACTGAATAGCACGAGGTTTATTATGTCTCACATTGAATTTCTTCTGTGACGAAACCCTAAACCCCTCCTTCCCAGGCGGGCCTCATTAGAGAGGAGCCTAGGGTGCAGCATAAAACTATTTTTTCCCCATCGCTGAGAAACAAAAAGGGAATATCGAGTGGACGGAGCTTAATCTGCACCTTATATTTGTCTTTCGCCAAAGAAAGTGCTTCGCTGGGGGCGGGTCCGGGAGGGATATGTCTCATGCGACGATGCACCTTATACTTTGTTTTTCCCAGTAGAATTATTAATACGTATACTGTGGTAGAATTTTGTTTGTTATGTGAATGGCAATTTTAGGTTAAGTTGGAGTTCAACATTTGTCATTGGGGAATTTTAGGTTAAAATTATATTGATACCTCTGATCTATTATTTTAAAATATAGATAAACACTTACAAAGTTCTGTAGTTCCCTCAAAATGTATCCAAGTTCGAATAATATTGAAAATTTACATTACAAAAACGAAATTCAACTTCCCGCAACACCACCACACAGCGGCCATCGCTTATAAACGGTTTCCTTGAAAATCTAGCGCTACCAACGTAACAACGACAACATTCCCAAGTTCAAAAGAGAAACAAAAAATCCCTACATCAAAAAGTAAAATATTACTGAAGCATTTAATACCTTTTTTCTTCATTATTATTATAATTATAATTATTATTATTATTATTATTATTATTATTATTATTATCATCACCATCATTATTATTATTATTATTACTACTACTATTATTACTTAATTACCCAATGGCAATAGACATTAAAAGCTAGCTAAAGCAATATTATCTACTTTATGGAACCCGGAGGTTCATTGCCGCCAGTCATTCAACCCTATTCTGTGCTAACTACATCCAGCCATCCCTCGCAAATCCTATTTCCCTTTAATTTATCCTAGTATTGTCCTACCGCCTACGTCTAAGGTCTTCCAAGTGGTCTTTTCCCTTCGGGTCTCCCAGTCAATATTTTTTATATATGTCTTTCCTCCCTAGTGGGCTAACCAGAAAATAATTTCGTGGAAAGTGCCGGGATTTTCAAGTATTAGACTAATGAAAATCACATTTTACGCTATTTTGTCATAGGTAATCCCACGAGAGTTGACGAGTTTATCGATAGATTCGCGACTGCGCGACTTGGGTTGGATTTATTAAGACTATTCCACGAATAAAAATGAAACGGATTATACAAATAATTATTATTTTCGTGCTTTGTTATATAAAAAGTAAAAACAAAACTAACATCTGCGAGTTTACGGCCTACTATGAATTAACCATCCATGAATCTATTCGACTTACCATGTCCATGTTTTGACCAATGGTGCATATAAGACATAGTCAATTCATTCAGGTAAGCTAACAGCAGGACAGAATAAAAGCACACGAACTGGCTACTTGGTTACTATAATGTGACATGAATATGAAGTTACTATACAACTATCTCTATATATACCAGTGGCGGATCCAGAGAGAGATTTTTGGGGGGGAACCAAAGTAGAGAGGGAAGTTTTTACTCATAAAAAATAATTATTCCCAGTACACAATTGAAAACAAAATGAACATTTCAACATTTTCTTACAAAGGTATTTCAAATTAATGAATGTCTTTGCTTTAATTTAAGTATTTGGGTTATGTTCTAATAAATTTTGAATAATTTGTGCTTAATGTTACAAATTTTGGAGGGGGGATTTCCCCCATTTCCCCCCCCCCGTGGATCCGCCCCTGATATATACAGTATATAAAAGACTTTGTCCTGACTGATAGAGAATCAACGTAGAGCCTAAACTATAATAGGTAGAGATTTGGAATTTTGACAGTGCCTTCGTTTCATAATGTAAGTGCTCACTAAGGAAGGATTTTGAAAAATTTTGATTTTAAATGCCAAATATCAAGTGTTTTTGAGAATACTTAATCCCTTTTTAGACAGAATTATCAAATCCAAATCACAGAACATATTGTTGCCAGTGATCTCAGGTAGGTTTGGGAATAAATGAAACGGGACTTTGACAAATTAGAGAAGCTATCAGTATAATTTATGTTATAAATAAATATTAAAGAATGAAATCCACGAAAATAATGCACAATGTGCTGCAGGCACATAACTTTCTCTACCCTGCACAAAGAGAAAAACAATACGAGGTACGTAATATGTGTATTTTTATATCCTGGGTTTTTGGGGAGGGAAGTTTGACCCAAAACGGTTGTTCGGTAATATGAGCGTGAGAAATAAAATATTCCGCAAAGAGAATACAATTTTATGTTCCGGACTTTCCGTTTCTTGTTATTTCAACTCCTACCAGGCTTGGTGGATAGAAGCGATGGGATGCAAAATCTACACTCTAGAGCCATAAAAAGCTATATCAACCGTTTTCTGAGCGAATAGTTTGAGTGTTATAAGTCGTTCTTCCTATTTCAAATTCTCAATACCTATAATAAGGGCCTATAATTTAAAAATTGAAAGTCTTTCATAAGTTAATTTCCAATTACAAAATAGAAAACCAAGGCGATGCTAGGCCTTTTAAGCTAGTGATTAAAGGTCTATAACATATAACGCAATTTGTGCAATCAATTACTGTATAGTGTATTCTATGGCTTCATTGGTTTTATGTAGGTGATACCTATATTTTACTGCTTAGTGGTTTTATTGTTAATATAAATTTGACTATGCCTATTGTTATAGTGGCTAAATTGCAATAAAATTGTTTATTTTTATTAAAATATGAGAACTCTGATATTATTTTAAGTAAAAACTCTTACTAAATCTGTAAATTTTATGACTATGATTCTGGACCAATGTTTTTATATTTTAATATAAGGTAAACATTATACTTGTATATATATTTTGACTGATATTTGTATATGATCTTGAATCCATGTTTTATAATTAACTTTAAGATAGTTAAATATCAAATTTGTGTATATTTGACCATGACGTTGTCTATTACCATGCGGTTTAACGACAATAAAATTATATTATTATTATTATTATTATTATTATTATTATTATTATTATTATTATTATTATTATTAGTAGTAGTAGTAGTAGTAAGACTATAATACATAAGTTGAATAACCTACAACACCAAGCCTCTCATCCAGTTAACTTGTTTATAATGAGCCCTAAGTTGAGATTGAGATTGCGTTGAGAAAAGGAATTCGCTATAATCATTGAGGGAGCAATGACTTGATTTGGAAATAGGAGTACCGTACTTACTTCATAACAGCCATGGCGTACTCGAATCCACCCTTGTCCTGAGTTTTCTTGCTCACTCCCATGGCGGTTTCTGCAAGCAATCACAAGTTTGTAAGTAGGCTAAGTTGGAAATAGCATAGACAAGCAACTTTTATTAGGAGAGTTTTGCTCTATGACGTAAAATGTGTACGCTACAGGGCATTAAAGACATTGCAATTTGGTGCTCATAAGTCAATAATTTATTAAGCGAATTGATTTGACAACTGAAATGAATAACTGATGCTTCGAAAGCGTAAAAAATGCACGTTTTCTTGCCGTTTTTCACTTATAACTCGCGAACGAAGGCTAAAATTAAAAATGTAGTATGACAGAAACCTTCCCGGGAATGTACCCAACAACTTCCCAAAGTTTCGTGGCGATCGGATGAATGGTGTAGCAATGCATAAAGGACAGACACACACACACATACATACATTCATTTTTATGTATATAGATCAGGGGAAGACAGAAGGTTGCTCTGTGACGTCACTGCTTTCTGCTCTCACTGCTCGCGTTGTACCTCTGCGAGGAGTATGTGAAATGTAGGCATCAGTGAACAGGGGGAAGAGAGGGGTATTAGTATTGCGGGCAGGGGGAATTTAGGGGGTTAGAACTTACGTAATACGTGTTTCCGAGTTAATGAAACATCAATCGATTTTCTTGATAGTTTATCGGTTAATTACAGCACAGTAGTTCAACATATTATAAATGATTCTATTTTTCTATTCTGTGAGAACAATTGCCTTTCCACAAAATCTATGTTCTTTGACAAAAATAGACAATACTATAATTTGAAATAACATAATTCACTACTATAAAAATAATTAAAAAAATGAACTGAATTAATTACCATACAAGCTCGTCTGCACCTTAGATGATACAAGATTACAGTAACAATTTTCTGACTTTCCTGTCTCTTTTTTCTTTAACAAGTTTATCAATGTTGGGACGTAATGTTTGAGCAATATTTAATCGAAGACTACATTTAGGTTGTGATTTGACAATGTACTTCTTGATTTGAGCTTTGCACATTTCATTAGTGAAAAAAATTGTTCGGCCACATATGTCGATCCAAAATTACATAATATTCGTGCGGCAAGTTTCGGGAATCTGGTTTCAGAGAAATTTCTGTAAAAGTTACCCAAGACCACTTTACGTTCGTATTTGTCCTTTAACAGATCGTCGCATTGTAAGTTTAGCAGTTCCAACTGATACGGGCAAGGAACGTCTTTGACATTAACTAAATATGGGGTAGCAAAAAGTTTAAATATTGGAGAAAGGTTTTCCACATCCTGAAACCTCGATTCGAACTGAAGAAGAATGTTTTGCAGAACTAACACATGTTCTGCAGAGAGAACACTATCAGGATCGCATCTTGCATTAACTTTGAAAAATGCTCCGTATTTCCAACCAGAAGTTGTTCTACCCACAGAGCTAAAGTGAATAGGTCCTCTAGTACCTAAATCTAGCGTACTCTAAACACCCCTACTACCGTGCGCTCTTGCTGACGTCACACACATGGGATCCGCATGCTCTTGCTCCACAAACGTCATCACAAGACGTAGTTGACTTCCCCTGATATAGATTATACGGTATTTTTATTTCATTTCATATAATTTACAGAGCTTTTCCTAAAAAAATGTTGTATGCACCATGTACGCAAAAACCTTTCACTCATCCATGCTATACTACATTCGTCCGCTAAACCGTTATTTTGCGTACTTGAGACATAAATAGCTGTTACTAGCTGGTGCCAACGATTATTTACTCAATGAATTTATTGAACTGAAAAATAATTAGAACAATACGTTACATAAATTGCATACATAATTTTATTTTTAATTATAGAGTTACTTACTTCCTTACTTGCTCAATGGCAATAGACAATTCCTCAGCAAGCTAAAGGAATATTAGCTATTTTATGGAACACGGAGGTTCATTGCCGCGCTTACCTGAGCCCACCATTCAACCCTATTCAACCCAATTGTCCTCCCACCTACGTCTAGGTCTTCCAGGTGGTCTATGACGTAAAATGTAACAGGGCATTAAAGACATTGCAATTTGGTGTTTATAAATCAATAATGAAGCGAAGTAGGGTTAAAATTTTCATTAAATTGACTTCATGTATTCTTAGTGATCGACAAAAATCTGATTCTTTATCATTCATAGACTAAAACTAAACTAAACTAAACTCCGTGGCGCTACATCCCTGAAGGGACTTGGCCTACCACCCGACCGCTGCGTCATCTACCGAAGGCAGATGGCAGGATTGGGGGCATGCGGTGAGCATGCCGACACCCACGGCCGTTATTGGTGGTTTTCATGACCGGGTAATTCATCAACAGCTATATTATAATTTAGAGTTTCCATAATCTGCAAAATTTACAGACTAATCACATGACGGCTGCCATTTGCATTCGTTTTTGTAAACTCCAGTGTTAATAACGAAGTTCCCTGTTTTGCGAAAAACCCAGGTAAAGTTTCTGATTTTCATAAAGAAACGTGTTGGCTTAAATTTGTTGTTTTATGAGCAAGTATATGCTTAAATCCATGTTAAAGTTGGTGTGACTGGTCAATGCCATCTCGATTTTGTTTATAGATTGCCATGACGACTTTAAAGTACTAGGCCGATAAAACTGCATTTTGAATGCAGTTTTATGCAATTTTTCGGCGTGTTACCAGTCCGACAAGCAACTGTTTTAGAGACAGTGCACTAAAAAATTATTTTTTGCTAAATTTTAAGGTGAGTAGCCTAATATTTCATTTTAAACACTCCTTACTTATTTATGTGCCTGTATTAATTATACGTTCAGTGAATCATACTACAAACATCATTAACTGATAGTAATGTGAACCTAATTACTTAGCTAAATTCCGGTTTTTCTGGCACTAAGCACTGGAAAATCTTCTTAAAAATAATTATACCAAAATTAAGAATGTAGCTAAATTTCTACTTACCCAACAGGATTTCTACTGTGCATTCGCTCATGTAGTCGTGGCAGTCGAAGGCTTTGCCGTTCTCTTGGGACATTTTGTCGCAAACTGCTCTGCTGTTGGCGTTGAACAGATCTACGAATGATTTCAATACGTTCAAGTGGAAAGTGGGAGCGATCAGCTTCCTGTGAGATTTCCATTTTTGACCTGTCAAAAGTAAATGTGCATACAGTAATTAAATGTGGGAAGTTTCAAAACACTTCTCCTAAAATATTATGCTAATCTGCTAATCCTTCTAAAACCTTACCAGAAATAACAAGGTCTACCCCAAAAAAACAATTCAGCAGCGTGTTTCGGATGCTACAGGAATTTTATTCACCAGCATTAAGAGAATATTGTAAAAGAAGGTGAGAAATGTGTTCAAAATGAAACGAGATTTAGTACTCCACACAAAAAAGACCAAGGGGAAAAAAAAAGTGAAAACAGACTTAGATGATTTTGATAAGTGTGTAATTAGTAGGACGGTGAATGAATTTCACAAAACAAATGAGGAAAGGCCATCTTTAAAAACACTATTACCTGTCCTAAAGAACAAAATTAATTTTTCTGGAGGTAAATGGGCTTTAAGGCAAGTGCTGAAAGATTTACATTTCATGTGGAGGGAAACAGTGAATAACCGGAAGATATTAATTGAGAAAATGGACATCCATAATTTACTTCTGAAGTATTTACGATGTCTTACGGGCTGTTATGAACCGCATAATTTGGAATGAACAGTACAGTATATGCATTCTCTTCTGCCCCAACTCCATTGATACCGGCGGACGATAAGCTATCTGCGCGTGTTTGGTTCAGCTCCTAGCGTCCCAGTTATAATCTGCTTTTATAATAATTATAAAAGCAGATTATAATTATTGTGAGTTCGGAATTTGTGGCATAAGCCTAAGCGGTCTTTAAAATTTCGATTTGTGAACAATTAGTTTTCACTTCTTTATACGTCTGTTCCTGAAAATTAGTCTCAATATATGACAGAAGGCACTATTCTTCGGTACCTAAGACTTATGGAACACAATTTATGAGACCATTTAAAATAAAATGTAGCCTATTTGGCCATTTAGAGAGAATATGTTAAAGAGACACGCAATAGAACTTATTTGGTTACCGGATCCAACAAATATCAATACATTTTGCAATGAATTATGACTAATTGCATAACCGAGACGAATTTCTTTTATATCTAATTGTCGTTTTGTGACGAATTTATTGTGACCAGTAATCTCCATTGATGAATTGTTTGTGAAGAGCTCGAAGATGATGAACGGCTAATAAAATACTTACCAGAGCTGATAAGAAGACCTTCTCCGAGCCAGGGCTTGAAGAATCTGTATTCCTCAGATTTGTCAAGATGTGTGCTGTTGCCCAGGATGAGCTAGAACAAAACACGACGTGTTTGAAATATGATGAGATCTTGGTTAGGTTAGAACAGCACAAAGGACGTTAAGATAGAAATAACAGTAAAGAGGAATTTAAATTCCTTTCTTACCTCAATGTCTCTTGGGTCTGCAATGAAGACTACCAGTTTGTGGACGATCCATACTTTCATAAGAGTGGTGTATTCGAAACTTAGTGTAATAAGTCTGTCGCACACCTCTGAAACACATAGAAACAACAGAAACATGTAAAAACAACAGAAAGAATTAGCTCTGAAACATGTAAAAACAACAGAATCTTGTAAAAACAAGAGAAACATGTAGAATTATTGCTTTATAAACACTAGTTACCTCTTAAATATGTAGAAACAGTATTTTATAATGACAACAGAAATAGTTGCCGCTTAAATATGCAAGGACACTATTGTATCTATGTTTTATTGTATTATACTTGATCCAAGATGTGTAGGGAGCAAAAGTGAACAACTGAATGTGAAACTACAAAGCACAGTTCACAAGAGTTCGTTTTTGAGACTATTCAGTCGATTATATGCAGTAAAAGCAATTAAGCTATCTTTTTTAGATCAAACGCCAATGGTCCTGGGTTCGATTCCCAATGTTTTGTATATATTTACAATCTGTATCTTCTCGCCGCTGGACATACCTTTTCCTCACACGTTTCTTTGTTGGTGACGTAAGTTCTGAAGGCCCTGGCTCGCAATTAATTTCTATAGGCCACGCCTATTAATTTTACTTACAATATGTAAATTATGTAAATGAAAAGTACAACGACTTGATTGTTGTAAAATACGTCTTGTATTTAGTAACTTATGTCACTTGTTTTTGTTCAGGATCAACAAATTTGCCAAGGCAACGATAAAAACAAATGAAATCTTGTTTGTTAGAAATATGTTCTAAAACATGTTAGCCTATGTTATAAATACGAAAGCAAGTAACTCACTTAACAGAAATTATGTTTTCACAGTTACATAAGATATAAATAATTGTACGATGTGTGCGGAATGGAAGTAAACATCTGACTGAGCTTGTCGCTGGTGCGATTAACCAATGAAACGACAGGACACAGTTAATCGAGGCAAGTCTGTTGTTTGCTTTTGCTCCGTAGTAACTTACACATCTTGGATGAATAGACCATGGGCTACCAATATGAAACCCTCCCCCCCCCCCCCGTGGGAATTTCCGACACATATATTTTTTTGTTGGTATTGTCATCTAGTTTAAGATTTTAGTTGTTTGCCCCTTATCAATTACAGCATTTAGCCGGAAACCCCGGAAAACCCCGGAAATTCGCAGAAAATGAATTTGTTTTAATTTTTCATTGTTCTTTGCTCCTAATATTCCCAGGAAATTTCTTACTTACACATTTTTGTTGGTATTGGCATCTATTTTAATGTTCCAGTTGTTTGCCCCTTACAAATTACAACATATCCCCGGAAAACCCGGAAAACCACGTATATACGGAGAAAATTACTATGTTTTATTTTTTAAATCTTTGTTCTTTGCACCTAATATTCAAAGGGAATTTCTGACTTACATGTTTTTTTGTTGGCATTACCATCTAGATTAAGGTTTCAGTTGTTTGCCCCTTATCAATTACAGTATATCCCCGGAAAACACCGAAAACCACGGAAATCCGGAGAAAGGGACTTCGTTTTATTTTTTAAAAATCTTAGTTCTTTGCTCCTAGTATTCAAAGGGAATTGGTGAACCATATGTTTTTGTGTTGGTATTCCCATATAGATTAAGGTTCCAGTTGTTTGCCCCTTACCAATTACAGCATATACCCGGAAACCCCGGAAAACCACGTATATACGGAGAAAATTACTATGTATTATTTTCTTAATCTTTGTTCTTTGCTCCTAATATTCAAAGGGAATTTCTGATTCGTATGTTTTTTTGTTGGTATTGCCATCTAGATTAAGGTTGCAGTTGTTTGCCCCTTATGAATTATAGCATATCTCCAAAAAACTCCGAAACCACGGAAATCCGGAGGAATTGACTTTTTAAATTTTTTTTTAAATCTTTGTTCTTTGCTCCTAATATTCCCAGGGAATTTCTGACTCATATGTTTTTTTGTTGGTATTGCCATCTAGTTTAAGGTTTAAGTTGTTTTCCCCTTATCAATTACAGCATATCCACGTAAACCCTGAAAACCACGAAAATCCGCAGAATTTCTAGAACTCGGAACTTGTGATCTACGGTCACTGAAACCGTTATTGCGAAGTAATTCTTCTGCTTCAAGTGTGTCCCTTGCAGGTTCAAAAGGGTGAGCATATGGACTACGAGATATCTGCCATAATTGTGATGGTCACAAAGGATCAAAGGATCAAAGAACGAAGGTTTTTAAAAAATTAAAACGAACTCATTTTCTTCGGATTTTTTAGGTTTCCGGAGTTTTCCGGGGATATGCTGTAATTGATAAGGGGCAAACAACTGAAACCTTAATCTATATGGCAATACCAACACAAAACCATACGAGTCACCAATTCCTTTTGAATACTAGGAGCAAAGAACTAAGATTTAAAAAATTAAAACAAAGTCATTTTCTCCGGGCTTCCGTGATTTTCGGAGTTTTCTGGGGATTTGCTGTAATTGATAAGGGGCAAACAACTGAAACCTTAATTTACATGGCAATTCCAACACAAAACCATATGAGTCACCAATTCCCTTTGAATACTAGGAGCAAAGAACTAACATTTAAAAAATTAAAACGAAGTCATTTTCTCCGAGCTTCCGTGGTTTTCGGAGTCTTCTGGGAATTTGCTGTAATTGATAAGGGGCAAACAACTGAAACCTTAATCTACATGGCAATACCAACACAAAACCATATTAGTCACTAATTCCCTTTGAATACTAAGAGCAAAGAACTAAGATTTAAAAAATTAAAACAAAGTCATTTTTTCCGAGCTTCCGTGGTTTTCAGAGTTTTCTGGGGATTTGCTGTAATTGATAAGGGGCAAACAACTGAAACCTTAATCTACATGGCAATACCAACACAAAACTATATGAGTCACCAATTCCCTTTGAATACTAGAAGTAAAAAACTAAGATTTAAAAAATTAAAACAAAGTCATTTTCTCCGGGCTTCCGTAGTTTTCGGAGTTTTCTGGGGATTTGCTGTAATTGATTAGGGGCAAACAACTGAAACCTTAATCTGGATGGCAATACCAACAAAAGAACATATGACTCAGAAATTCCCTTTGAATATTAGAAGCAAAGAACAAAGATTTAAAAAATAAAACATTGTCATTTTCTCCGTATAAAAGTGGTTTTTTGGGTTTTCCGGGGATATGTTGTAATTTGTAAGGGGCAAACAACTGAAAACTTAAACTAGATGACATTAACAACAAAACATATGTGAGTCAGAAATTCCCTGGGCATATTAGGAGCAAAGAACAAAGAAAAATTAAATGAAACTAATTTTCTCCAGATTTCCGTAGTTTTCCGGGGTTTCCGGGTAAATGCTGTAATTGATGAGGGGCAAACAACTGAAGACTTAAACTAGATGGTAATACCAACAAAAAATATGTGAGCCAGAAATTCCCTGGGCATATTAGGAGCAAAGAACAAAGAAAAATTATAACAAACTCATTTTCTCCGGATTTCCGGGGTTTCCGGGTAAATGCTGTAATTGATAAGGGGCAAACAACTGAAAACTGAAACTAGATGGGAATACCAACAAAAAAATATATGTGTCGGAAATTCCCACGGGGGGGGGGATGGGGGGTATACAGTAGCCTACGCTCTAGAAGTATAGCTCCAGAACGGAAAATCGTATGAAAACAAAATTTTCTATTTCGGTTTGGTACCTTCTGTGGATGTGACATGAAGATTGGTGACATTTTCTTATTTTTAAGGGGCCACGATTTTCTCGAAAACGGCTTTAACGATTTTCTTTAAATTTTTCACTTGAGGTGCTTATACCGAAGAGCTAAAACTTTTATTTGAAATTTTTTTCTAAACAATTATCTGAAGGGTAGTTATAAGCCACCCACTCTGAATAAATGTTCTTTGCAATATGGCCTCTTGTTCTATATCAGAGAGTGAAGTGAGAAAAATGTATTGGCCATGCTTAGGGTAAAGAAAGTTACGTGAGTGCATTAATCAGATATTATTTGGGTTATGTATCCTTCGGGGATGCGATGCGATGTAGTAACGAGATTATCTTTTTTTTACAACCAATTTAGGCCTACATGAAAAGAGTGGCATGCGTAATAATTATATTATACTAAAAGGCTGACTTTTATTTGGGCAGAGGAAGTTATGTGAGTTTCACGTCAGATTTTTATTGACTAATAATGATTCAGCTTGTATTTTTCTAATTATTATTAATATGTTTGTTTATAATGTATATTCTTTGTGAGTATTTTAATAATATAATTTAATTGTATTTATAGTACAATATTGTATGTGTGGTGTAAATAAATAAATAAATGAATAAATGAATGAATGAATGAATGAATAAATAAATAAATAAATAAATAGACATTAAAAAGTATTATTCTAATGAAATGTCAACATAATATCTGAGAAAACACGAATATAAATTATAATGAAACTGATGTAACAAAGTGCCAGAATGCTTTTGTTTAATCAGTGATAATTGGAATTATGATATGCAGAAAAATAAGTTGTTTTTTTAATAGATTTTCGAGTTAAACTCCAGATCGATTCATTAAGCGGGGCTTACGGAAGAACAATGGTCTAAAGTGTGATAAGCATATGTGAAGGAATATATTGGTAATGTTATTTGTCAATGCTAACTGTTAATGCAACTTCCAAAGCCGTATATGAACACTGTAAAACAATGTGTTGTCATTAGAATTGATTTGCATTTGATAAATTATTTCTAATATATTACCATAAAATAGGCACTAAATTGGGTTTTACTCCGGTGCCGGTCAATTTATTTGGTCCAAAATCAATAGGCTTCTGTCCATGGATGTTATAAATGCATATACCAAGTTTCATGAAAATCCTATAAAGCTTATTTGAGTTACCACGTCTTTAAAATATACACTAAATTGGGTTTTACTCCGGTACTGATCAACCGATTAGCTTCAAATTTAATAGGTTACTTCTCATGGACGTCATAAATGTGTAAGCCAAGTTTCATGAAAATCCGATACAGCATACGCTTTGAGTTATACGCTTGAGTTATCACGCCTTTAAAATGGACACTAAATTGGGCATTAATCAGATACCGGTCAACCGAATAGGTCCAATATCAATAGGCTTCTTTCCACGGACGTTATAAATGTGTATACCAAGTTTCATGAAAATCCATTAAAGCGTATTTGAGTTATCGCACGTACAGACAAATGGGCAGACACACAATCTCATAAAGTACCATTCTGGCACTTAATAATAAAGTTTTATATACTTGATATTGCATCAACACTCTAATGATCTAATTACGTATTATGTTGCAAGAAACGTCATTTGTGGTAATGACACGTAATTATAGTTAATGTCTCCTCATAATATTATTCTGTTTTGAATTACATCAATTAAACATCATTTTGTACATGTGAGATGTAAACATAATAGTAATTACATGTGATTGTAACTTGATTGTACTAGAAAGGCTAAGGTAGGTGTCCATATAATATTTACATAGAAACGGCACATATAAAATTGGGAAAACCCTGTGAAAAAGGGGACACAAAATTTAGTGGAGATTTAAAATTGTCCCAAATTACTTCTGCAGGCTGGTGTTGAAGTAAATGCCTCATTGTTACTGTACATCTAACTTTTAGGTAAATTATCAACAAGTGCATTTTCTTCTGAATATTTAACCCATAGACATTTCTTTAAATATGGACCAATAACGTGTAAGAATGAGTCTTAAATCAGCCAATCAAAGACCTGATTTACTCAATTTTTATCGAATTTGCTTTATCAGCTCCTACAAAACTGATAAAGACCCGTCCTCTTTTCTTCATATTCAGATGGGAGACTCTTTAAACCAGGCCTGCACAACTTGTTTCACTCTTAGGGCCAAACTCAACTATTGCCACCCGAACAAGGGCCACATCACTGTGGACCTTGTATCTTACATTAGGCCACTGCAGGTAAATTTATAAATGTTGTTATTAAGTCTACAGTAAAGGCAAATTAATGTGCATATTTAAATTTTAAGAGTTGCAACTATAATTATATTAACAATATTTACTTATAGATGATGTCACAAGATTTCACAATAAATACCATTTAAACACACACGAGGTTTACTAATAATTGCACTGGTATCTATCCTTAACAGTTCAATGTGACACATTACATTTAATAAGTTACAAAATACCTGGTAGGCAGTATCCAACAATTTTTTTAATTTATTCTGATCCAGAACAGAATAAAACTTTTGTAAACTACTCTCCCTATGCTTGACCCGATAGTTTTCAGAACACTGGATATCAATTACTTCCATCTGGAGATCGACAGGTAGATTTCCTGCATCGACAGAAAATGGATCCTGAATCACTTTAATCCGGACTTCATCTTCATTACTCAATGGCATTCTTTTCTGAAACTCTTCACTTAGAAGTGATATATGCTTCTTATATTTTCCACCCACCACCGAATGGTATTCAGAAGGAATATTCTGTCACAAGTTATAAAATGCGACATATCCCCTTTAGCAAGTTGATTTTCAAACAGGTTTAGTTTACTTTTGAAGGCCTTTATATGAGAAATTAATTGAAAAACAAATTTATTTTTTCCTTGAAGTTAAGGTCATTCAAGTGACCCAAAATGTCACACAGGAAAAACAGATCTTGATTCCATTCTTCATCCATTATATCTGGAAATTTTTCCTCATCTCCTTCAGATTCCAAAAATTTCAACTACTTCATTTTTTAGAAGGTCAAAGTGCACCAAAACTTTACCGCTGCTTAACCAACGTACATCAGTGAGGTATGGTAGTTCCCCATAGTCGGCATCATTTTCTTCTAGAAACGCCCGAAACATTCTGTGCTTCAAACCCCGAGCTCGAGTATAGTTGACCAGAGCAAATACTATTTTCATCACATGATCAAACTGCAAAACCTTTGAACATAATACCTGTTGATGAATTAGGCAGTGAAATTTTGCCAGTGGTTTACCTGCGTACTGTTCAATAATTGTTACAGCACCAACATTTTCCCGCGCATAGATGGGGCAAAATCAGTGCAAATTGCTACTAAATTTTCGAAATTTAAATATAGTTTTTCTGTTACACACTTCTTATTTTTTTTTAATTGGAGCTAGATGAAAAAATCTTATAGTATTATTAAACAAAATAATTTTAATCAGTCAGACGGGCCAGAATAAATAGCAATGCGGGCCGCATGCGGCCCGCGGGCCGTATGTTGTGCAGGTCTGCTTTAAACAATACCCTTGTATCGTTATGTTAAGATTTATTCTGGAAATAAAGTGAATTACGCTTACATCTCTTCAGGAATCAGCACTATAATAATTTACGAGACACATTCCATAGTTCACCATCGTTGTCATATTAATGTAATCACTTCCTGTAAATATTGTAAACACCTAACCTCAACAGCACGAATGTACGTTGAGAATGAAAGGAAATGCCTTTGAGTGGTGGGAGATTTATTCAGAGAGACAAGCTAATCATTCTTCCCCGTCCAGCCCCGCATCTACATCTATTGAAATGTGCCTGCATAGAACAATAATATAAATAATTATTTTTACAACAATGCTTGAATAAACGGATGTTTATTAACTGATCGTGTTTTGTTCACAGAAAACTGCCTCGTTGATTATGTGTCATGAATGAGTCAGCCTAAAATATTATTCAAATAATTCAATTTGAATACATTTTATTAATTATTTGTTCAATATTATTAATTATAAATATGCAACTCCTAGATAAATCCACTCCCAAGTCACTCATGGGAAGCACATTAAAGTATGTTCTAACAATGAGCAAGGCCTTCATATATACATTGCTACGTATCGTCTGGGGTCATGACATGACTGTACAGAAAATATTACTACTTTAACAAAAGCCTGTCAGAATGGATAGTAAACCTTTATTGAAGAGATTAAAAATACCTACGACAACTTTAAACATCATTGAATGTTTCAATTACCTGAAATGTGGAAATTAAATTTATGCCGAAACACCTTCACCAAAAATAGCTTTAAAGAGTTTGGTATTAAATTATATAATAAAGAGGTCTTCAACCCGCGGCCCGCAAACAAACACTGACTTTAACTACAATGCCAATATTGACAAAGAAACACATTAGTAATGAATTTCATCCTCAGACAGGGTTAAAATAGTTTTAAAATAGAGAGATTGTCCACCTTAGAACCCTTGTCGTTGCACTTATCTGGGGCCTTTTATAAAATATAAAACACTGTTGTCATATTATTAAAACTTCTTCTTGGTCCCAGATGCGTCTGATGCATCATCAGACATTGTGACTGTTGTATCTCAAAATTCTGAACTGAAGATGATGCAACTTGCATCGAAATGCATTTTCAAGTAATAGACGCATCTGGGACCAAGAAGAAGTTTTAATAATATGACAACAGTGTTTTTAACGTGTGCTTGTGCCTTCTATGTTGTTTTATATTTTATAAAAGGCCCCAGATAAGTGCAACGACAAGGGTTCTAAGGTGGACAATCTCTCTATTAAAAAAAAAAAAAAGAAACACATGTTACTGTGCTTTGTGTTATTCATTAACATTGCAAAGTATATTGTTAAGATATTGCAATATAATTTACATATTTGTGTTCGTTAAGTATCTAGTCTTTTCAGACAGTGGAATGTCTAATTTATCTTCCGCTCTAGAAAAGGCCTTAAAGTTTCACTCTTACATATGTACGAGTAATGAGCTAAAGTGGGACAGACATACCTATGTACTTTAGGGCCGGTTCTAGAGCCGGACAATATCTAGCCACCCACTGTTTCTAAAGCGTTTGGCCAAAGTATATATTACTTATTACTAGGGGGCGGATTTCTATGACATGTCATATTTATCCCCTTTGCATTATTTCAGGTTTCCGACTAATTTAAACCCGATCCCAAGCATCCTGGTGAAAATGGAACGGCTTTTATTGTGCATATAACTGCATATTTAGGAAATTTTCAATTATTGCAGCATATTTAGTATGAATATGCATATTTGTGTGCATATTAAATAAATTTTGAAGTTTCATACCATATTTTGTAAATTTTGCATTATAATGATACTTTTTGAGAATTTACAGATATTTTAAATAATTAACATTATATTTTAATGAAATGTTTGTAATGAAACTTAAAAAAAAATATACACAATGTGTAAGTCGTAAAGTCATATTTTAAATTTTATTGGTCATATTTTAACGTTTTTCAGTCATAAATGCATGCATATATCCTATTTTTTAGGTCATAGAAATCCGTCCCCTACTTATTACTAGGGCAAGGCATTTGATGATTTTGCATCTTATTTATATGTAGGTTAAAATATAGCTCGAATGAAATAACTGATTAAATAAGGGCAATTAGTTTTTTGCATTTTGGCTTTATTTTGCATTTTTCGTCATTTTCAAGATATATGTAATTTTTTGGCAATTTTAGGTAATGTTTCATTGGAGGTAGAGAGGAGCTTTTCCACGTACAAATCGTTACTTTCAGACAACAGACAATCGTTTTTATTTGAGAGTCTCCGCCAAGTCTTCATAGTTCATTTCAATTCAGGTTTATTGTAAACACCACAACAGTTTGTCTTGTAGCAATACATGTTTTTTCATTGTTTAAATCTTTTTGAAAACCAAATACGTACCGAGATATGGCGCTTCAAAGTTTTGAAAAAAATTTTAAATATAAAAAAACTGCTAAGAAAAACCTTAAGAAGATGATAAAGGGTTGGCACTGTGGTCTGAAGTTAATTTTTGTAAACACTTTGAAATGTGTAAATTCTGATTAGAAGAAATAAATTAAGTGTTAACATGAAATTTTTTCTCATTAGAAAGTCAAACACATATCTAAAAATATCTCGATTCCGTTATTTCTGGCTTAGTCCACTCTCTCACTGGATCCCACAATTATTTGTCAAAGCCCAGTAAAATGCAACTGCCAAAGCCCTATGTGAACACTGCAATCAATATTGTTGTCATGAGAACTGAATTGCATTTGAGTTGCCAAAATAAAACATTGTTTCTACTGGTCACATCGAGGATTACAATAGCTTTAAACCTTCTTCGCAGAAAACTGCGCTTAAATCGGTCCAGTAGTTTTTTAGTCTACGAAGGACACAGATACTAACATTGTGTGTCTATATATATATATATATATATATATATATATATATATATATATATATATAGACTAGCAGATGCCCGCGTTTGTTAATTTAATCGTTAGATGTTTTAAAATTATTTATTTAACAGCATTACATTTATTAACACTGACATCTGTTTTATAGAAATTGCATAAATTACATAATTTTGTTTTTAATTACACTGTTGGACGCAGTAAATAAATAATAAAATCGGCTAAAACAAATCTTGTGCTGTCATTTGGAAATACCGATTCGAAGTGAAACGGTTAAAATGAACCACCCATATCATGCATAAACAACTAACACGATCAATTATTAAGCAGATTCGAGGTGCATTTCACGATTAGAAAGCGCATCCCGGGGGGAAAAAAAACCTCAAATTATATTCCCCCAAACCTCGCACAGTCAGTTTCGTCCAAATTGTTCTGTGTTTTCCTATTTAGGCTAACGTACGTGATCCCCTTTCTGTTCACCTTTCTAAAACATTTTTTTTTTCATAGGTTTGCGAACCGTACCTTATAAACAAATTAAACAATCAGAGTGAGCTAACAAAACCGAAACATCGAAAAATTGATGTTCAAGAAATATATTTCAGCGTTGCTATGGCAGCAAAACAAGGCCAACTGCAATTAATTTTACAATTAGTGAAAAATTATGCTTTGATGGCGTAACAAAACACGTTTTATGCCATTTTTGCTCTGGCAAACTCGAAAATTATCATGACAACATAGTCAATTGTTTTACTGTGATCTTATAAGGCTTTGGCAATTAAAATACAGTTAGCTATGACAAAAAACACTATTGATTTACATGCGCTTATCCAACTAGACCGTTAAAATGACCCTGGTGGCCGAGATGGTAACGTCTTGACCTCACATTCGGGAGTCCATGGTTCAAAACCCGAAACCGGCCAATTTCACTTTTTTTTTATTCTTATGTGAGTGTGCGATTGTCAAGATATCACAAATCTGTACAATTCAGCTGATGCTGGAAGATTTTAATCTGATTAAAAAATCTAGACCTTTGTTCTTCCGTAAGCCCTGCTTAATGAATAAATCTGGAGCTTAACTTGGAAATCAATTTTAAAAAATATATATATTCTGCATATTATAATTGTAGTCATAACTGATTAAACAAAAACATACTGGCACTTTGTTACATCAGCTTACTGGATTTTATTCCAAATAAAAATGTGATATGAGGAAATAGTATTCTCCATGAGAAAGCTATTTGATGCATCACACCCGAAGTTTATTTACTCCAGTATTGATTACAGAAATTCATTATATCGATAGCCTCTCTGATTATAATTATTCGTCAAAGCCCAGTAAAATGCAACTGCCAAAGCCCTTTGTGAACACTTGCAAACAACATTGTTTTCATGAGAACTGAATTGCATTTGAGTTGCCAAAATAAAACATGTAGGCCCCTAACTTTCTTTTACTTTAAACCTTCTCTGGACAACACGAGTCATTTTTCAAAAAAATGAGCGTAAATCAGTTCAGTAGTTTTTTTTAAGTCTATGAAGGACACATACTGACATATATATATATATATATATATATATATATATATATACATGTGTATATATATATATAATTATATATATGTGTATATATATATATATAGTCTAGCGAATGCCCGCGTTTATTAATTTAATCGTTAGATGTTTTAAAAATTATTTATTTAACAGCATTATATTTATTAACACTGACATCGGTTTTATAGAAATTGCATAAATTACATAATTTTGTTTTTAATTATACTGTTGGACGCAGTAAATAAATAATAAAAACGGCTAAAACGAATCTTGTGCTGTCATTTGGAAATACCGATTAAAATGAACCACTGATTCAAGAACCTTATCCAAATCGTGCACAAACAACTAACACGATCATTAATTAAGCAGTTGGATGTTTATTTCACGATTAGAAAGCGGTGCCCGGGGGAAAAAGACCTCGAATTATATTCCCCCAAATCTCGCACAGTCAGTTTCGTCCAAATTGTTCTGTGTTTTCCTATTTAGGTCAACTTACGTGATCCCCTTTCTGTTCACCTTTCTAAAACATTTTTTTTTTTCATAGGTTTGCGAACCGTACCTTATAAACAAATTAATCAATCAGAGTGAGCTAACAAAATCGAAGCATAGAAAAACTAATGTTGAAGCAATTTACTTCAGCGTTGCTATGGCAGCAAAACAAGGCCAACTGCAATTAATTTTACAATTAGTGAAAAATGGTGCTTTGATGACGCAACAAAACTCGTTTTATGCCATTTTTGCTCTGGCAAACTCGAAAATTAAAAATCTGGCTTCAAAGTGCATTCGGATATCGTTCACTCTATCTATGTTAAAAATTTCAGATCTCGGGGTGTCCTAGATTTGGCTGGGCATCGCAAACAGACAGACAGACACTTGTTCACTGGATACTTCCTTATCACTTCCGCACTGTCGAATATTAAGCGAAGAAACTTACGGAGTGAAGATCCCAAGAAGTCCAAGCCATTTCCGATGATAGGGTATCCTTTAGGTCCTGGGATTTTCTCTGCCAACTCCAGGAATCGTCTTCTCTGCAGTCGCCAGTAGATGAAGTAAAGGGCGAGTGCTGGGAGCAGGAGGAAGTACAAGGTGTTTGTCGCCGAAAGAGAGGTGTCGGCCCCTACGTCTGCAGTTGCCGTCGTCATGTCGCTCCGCTCTCAGGTGTCGACTTGGAAGCCACAGTCGCCGGCCACTTCTTATATAGACAATGACGCGAGCGAATATTAAACGTGAGAAACAGCGGGGAGGGAGGGGAAGGAAAATCACTCGTTATTTTTGACGTCAAGTTGTTTGTAGCCAGTGAGTGTTTTAAATCTCCATGCACATGTATTACACAGATGTCGCCATGGCAACAGAATAAGGCCACCTGATATTAATTCCACAATTGAAAAATCACGTTTTCTACCAGTTTTTCACTCATAACTCGCAAACGAAAGCGAAAATTAAAAATCCGACTTCGAGGTGCATTCGGCCACCATTCAGTCCATCTATATTTAAAATTTCATATTTCTGCGTGTGCGGTAGATTTCGCTGAGCATCGTGCACAGACAGACGAACACTTTCTCTTATTATTATAGACTAGTAGGTGCCCGCAACTTTGCCCACGATAATTAATTAAAAATTAAGAGCAAAATAATTAAAACATTATATTTAAAATGAATAATAATTATAACGAAACAGCTAAAAATCTGATTTTAGAGTGCGTTCCACGATTAAATGGAAAAAACCTCAGATTCGAGTTACCTAGCCCAGAAGACCCCTTCATTCATAGCGAGTTCCGTCCAAATGGATCAATGTTTGCCCATTTAGGCCTATATTCATTATCCCTCTTCCGTCTATGTTGAAAATTTCAGATGTCTGCGGGCCTTGGCATTATAAACAAATGAATCGACCAGGGTGAGCTCACAAATTGAAGCGAATTTTTATTTCCAAATTAGGACAAAAAACGGCAAATCCGCGTGCAACTGATTTCACAAATAAATTGTATTACTGAAAACTGATGCTTGGATAGCGAAAATAGGGCGCCTAAAGAAGTTTCATTTAAAAAATCACGTTTTCTACCAGTTTTTCACTTATAACTCGTGAACTAAAGGTAAAATAAAAAAAATCCGCCTTCGAGATGCATTCACCCACCCTTCAGTCCACCTATGATTCAAATTTCAGATCTCTGCTTTCAGTAGATTTCGCTGGGCATCGCGCACAGACAGAAAGACAAACACTTCCTTTTATTATTATAGACTAGCACGATATACTGTACAACATAATGTAAAGGTTTTTATCCTAATTTGCCATGTAATGTGAAGGTAATAGTCCAGTGTTCGATGGTATAAAGTTTTGAGCCTATGTTAAAAACATGATTTTGTATAAATGTTACACAATACAATGATACCAAACTGACAGAGCTGAAAATATACATAAGCCTAAACTCGTCTCCATTTTTCACCTCATAGGCCTATCATAGTTTAATTAACATTCAATATGAGTTAAAATGAACACAAACCAGGACACATTGTAAACAGACAAAGAAGAATATTTCACGGTCTACTGGTAAATCGAAATAACCTTTCTTTATCTTTAGGTCATTTAGCAGTTACTTATTATAAGTGCACGTCGCTTATTGAGATCACATCGGGATGTAGCTAACCTGATAGGCCTAATATTAAAAGATTGATAACAGTGGCCGAAGGAATTAATCAAAGGATATTTATTCATACATCAGCTAATGCACTACAAAAGCAGAATTAGAAGCTGTTTATTCGTACATACAAGACTAGCTTAAAAGACCCGGCGTCGCCCGGGTTTTGTATTTTGTAATTGGAAATTAACTTATGAAGGATTTTCAATTTTAAATTCTAGGTCCTTATATAGGCATTTATAATTTGAAATAGGAAGAACGACTTATTACACTCAAACTATTCCCTCATAAAACGCTTGATATAGTTTTTTATGGCTCATAGAGGATCTAGAATGTTGCATCCCATCGCTTGTACAGTGCACAGCAAGCCTGGTAGAGGTTTAAATAAGAAGAAACAGAAATTCCTGTAACATAAAATTGTAATATCGAGGCGGGAAATTTCCCACTCTTATGTTACCATAAAGCATTATCACTTTCATACTTTTCTCTCCAAAAACCTGCGATATAATATAATAATATACACATTACCATACCTCGTTTTGTTTTCTCTATGTCCAGGGTAGAGAAAGTTATGTGATTCCATTATTTTAGTGGATTTCATTCTGTAATATTTATTTATAACATGAATTATTTTGATAACTTCTCTTATTTGTCAAAAGTGCATTTCAATTGTTTTTTCCAAGCCCACCTGATACCATTTGGCAACAATATATTCTGTGATTTGGAATTGATAATTCTATGTAAAAAGGGATTAAGTATTTTCAAAATCATTTAATTTTTGGCATTTAGAATAAGAATTTTTCAAAATCCTTTCTTAGTGAGCACCTACATTATGAAACGAAGGTACTGTCAAAATTCCAAGTCTCTACCTGTTATAGTTTAGGCTGTACGTTGATTCCTGTCATTCAGTCAATCAGTCAGTCAGTCATTCATTCAGTCAGTCAGGACAAAGCCTTTTATATATATATAAGAGATAATACGTAAGTGTGAATCATTCAACCACTCATAATAGCCTACAAACAACTATTTTCGCAAGCAATAAAAAGTTGTTAATTGTTTCTGTTTGCGCTTTGGAGTCCATTAACCAATATTTCAAACTCATAATTTTTTAAAAGTTTACTGATCTGTGGTGAACACCGCATAGCAAAACATCTAACGACTACGTTAAGTCTTTTCATTTTACACTAGCCATCACTGCATGTCAACACTGTTATTTTGATAAATCAAAAGCCTCAGCTTAACTGTGAGGCGAAACATGTTTTATTGCTTAAAAGAGAAAGGTAGGTAATGCCACCCCCTCGAATTGGTCATCCTGTGAGTTGGGAACATAATTGCTAACTCCAGTACAACACAATACAGTTGAATTAGAAACGAAAGCCTTACAAACGAAATTTAGAATGACGTACAGTACTTGGAAATAAAGTCGAAGAAAGAAAAATGTGATAACGTAAACCGAATCTTTGATCACAATAAACAGCATTTTTTCATATGTATCAGTATTCATCCGTACGGAAATTCATAAAAGTGATAACATTACCCGATTGATAACATTATCCGACTAACGTAAAGAGTTATACAGCCATCAGCTACTAATATTCAGGGCAAGGCATTTAATAATCATAAAATAGTGAAAAAAATGCAAAATAAAAAATACATTAATGATCTAAACATAATGAAAAAATGACACAACATTTTTAAAAAATGACCAATAAATTTACCATTGTTATTTATAATTAGTTCTATAAAGTGTCCACCGCAGTGGGCCCGGTTTCGATTCCTGGTCTGGACAAATTACCTAGGTGGGGTTTTTCCTCACCTTTGAGACAAATGTTGGGTAACTTTAGGGCCTTGTGGTGCCCAGATATCATCTGGCTGCCATTATCATCTTCATCCCATCCTCGCCTTGTTTGGAGTGTGTGTGTGTGAATGGTGTGTCTGGTCCTATGTGTTAGTGTTGTCTCGGAGGTGGCCCCGGCATTGGGCTGATCACTCATCCGGGGAGTCCCTTCTCTGGTAAAAAAGTATGTATGTGATCCAAAGATAATCCCTCTCCCGACAGGTCACAGCCCTGTAAGGCCCGGGCGGCTTGGGTCGCTTAAATCCTAAAAGGGAGAGGTAAAACTACGAAAAAGACAGACAGAAGACAGTTCTATAAAGTAATGAATTGCTAAAAGCAATTTATTGGATGACAGTGCGTTATATATGAATTTACAATACAAAAAACACTTATTTTATTACTAAAGATGTAAATTTATAACACTTGGATACCCCTAGCGAAAAAAAAAAATCTTTATGAACTGGCATGCCCCTCAAATTGCCCCTGGCAAATATGTGCCATTTAAAAAGAAAGAAAAAATCTTTATTGCAAGACAAACTGCTGTGATGTTTACAATAAACCTGAATTAAAATTAACTATGAACACTTGGAGGAGATTCTCAAATGAAAACGATTGTCTGAAAATAACGATTTGTACATGGAAAAGCTCCTTTCTGCCTCCACTGAAACATGACCTAAAATTCGGAAAAAGATCTAGAAATGCCTAAAAATGCACAAAATGACCTACCTCTTGAAAATGATGGAACATGCAAAATAAAGCAAAAAATGCAAAAAAAAATATTGCCCTTATTTAATCACTTATTTAATGATACACATTTATATAGGCCTATATTCGAGCTATCTTTTAACCTTCATAAGTAAAAAAGATGCAAAATCATCAAATGCTTTCCCCTAGTAATCAAGTTCTTCGAAACTATCGAAAATCGGACGTATGTTCAGGTTGACAAATTAATTCTCTAATGCCCTGTTTCTACAAACTAGTGAATTACCTATGGGTAAATTATCCATGGACAAATTAGTTCATTTAACCTACAATGATATAATGAGCAAGGCCTTGGAGTTGTACAGTTAATTTAATTCAGAAGGCTTTGATTCTCATTGTTACTGATCCTACAAAGAGGTTAAATTTTATCCAGCCATCCATGAAAGGATAAATAAACCCGACGATTTATCCTTGGAAAGATCTAGTCCGAGTTTGTAGGAACATTTTTTATGTCATTTTCATATTTACCGAGAGGACATTTATCTAGAAACTCGCCACAAGTGGATGTGATTGTTACGTTTAAATTATTTGAGTTTTTAAAAGTTATTCTTGTGTAAATTCTGTCCATGGGATAATTTACCCGTAGGTAATTCGCGAGTTTATAGAAATCGCCCTGTATGAATGACGCTAGTCTTCTGTTTCCCATAGTAACAATACGACAACAATTATTTTATTGCTGTAAACTGCAGAAATGCACACAATAAAAGCAATCTGAGCGAGGTGGCAGAGGTTCAAATATCAAAACTCGTAGCTGGCCAATTTGACCCGGATTATTCATGGTTTCCTCATTTGCAAAGCGAAACGCTGGACTTGTAGAAATTGTTTAGTTTCCATAACTCATGTCGGTGTGTCACCCAATATCACAATAATTTGAATTGAATATCAATCAAGCAGACGTCACCGAACAATAGGAACAGATGCACAAGTACACCCAAACCTGTGATAATATGATCTACTGTATATGCAGTTAGCATGTGAACTAAGCTATGCAATAATACTTACTTACTTACTTACTGAATGGCAATAGACAATTCCTAAGCAAGCTAAAGGGATATTATCTCTTTTATGGAACCCGAAGGTTCATTGCTGCGCTTACCTGAGCACGCCATTCAACCATATTCTGTGCTAACTCCATCCAATCATCCCTCGCAAATCCTACTTCCCTTAAATCTATCCTAATATTTTCCTCCCACCTATGTTTAGGTCTTCCAAGTAGTCTTTTCTCTTCGGGTCTCCCAGTCAATATTTTTTAGATGTCTTTCCTCCCCCATTTCATCCTCCGTGATTTAATTACCCTTACTAGGCTATATCCGGTGAAGAGTAGGCCCCTACAGGTCACGAAGCTCGTCGTTATGCAGTTTTCATCTCTCTTAGGCCCAAATATTTTCCTAAGCACCCTGCTTTCGAACACTCTCAGATTATGTTCTTCCCGAAGAGTAAGCGACCATGTCTCACATCCACATAATACAACAGGCAGGATAATCTCTATAGTATATATAAAAGGCTTTGTCCTGACTGACTGAATGACTGACTGATTGACTGAATGACAGGAATCAACGTACAGCCTAAACTATAACAGTTAGAGACTTGGAATTTTGACAATACCTTCGTTTCATAATGTAGGTGCTCACTAAGAAAGGATTTTGAAAAATTCTGATTCTAAATGCCAAGAATTAAATGTTTTTCAAAATACTTAATCCCTTTTTACATAGAATTATCAATTCCAAATCACAGAATATATTGTTGCCAAATTGTATCAGGTGGGCTTGGAAAAAACAGATGAAATGCACTTTTGACAAATAAGAGAAGTTATCAAAATAATTCATGTTATAAATAAATATTACAGAATGAAATCCACTAAAATAATGGAATCACATAACTTTCTCTACCCTGGACATAGAGAAAACAAAACGAGGTATGGTAATGTGTATATTATTATATTATATCGCAGGTTTTTGGAGAGAAAAGTATGAAAGTGATAATGCTTTATGGTAACATAAGAGTGGGAAATTTCCCGCCTCGATATTACAATTTTATGTTACAGGAATTTCTGTTTCTTCTTATTTAAACCTCTACCAGGCTTGCTGTGCACTGTACAAGCGATGGGATGCAAAATTCTAGATCCTCTATGAGCCATAAAAAACTATATCAAGCGTTTTCTGAGGGAATAGTTTGAGTGTAATAAGTCGTTCTTCCTATTTCAAATTATAAATGCCTATATAAGGACCAAGAATTTAAAATTGAAAATCCTTCATAAGCTAATTTCCAATTACAAAATACAAAACCCGGGCGACGCCGGGTCTTTTAAGCTAGTAGTCTTATAAATCTTAATTTATTTTGACGTTTCATGACCATATAGGGGAGCGGGGGCTGGTACCGGACAGAGCCTGGTATCGGACAAGCCCAATATCTCTTGCTAGCAGGTGCTTGGACGACCGGTTTTGTGATTGACAGCCTTGGCTAAATGTTTGAAGAGGGTGGACATCTTATTCAGTTGACAGCTAGTTTCGTTTGTGAGTGATAGTGCTTTTTGTTCTTTTCTGTGAAAATCGGCTTGCACGAAGATAACTTCACAAAGCAGTAACAGGAAGAAGGGTGAATTGTGTTACATTCTAACATCACTAACAGAAGCACTGTACTTAAGGCTATAAGCTGTAGGTTTAGAATTTAATTCTCTTCAAAGGTTCTTGGTTGAGATTTTTTTCTCTTAGGACCGTGAATCGGGTGGTATCGGACAGGAAGCTAGCGGGTGGTATCGGACAATATAGCTACTCATCCAACGTGGTTACTGATGGTTCTTTCCTTTGGTTTTAGGTAAATATGGGGAAGATAAGAGGAAAGTGGGAAGAAGGTGACATGATATTTTCCGTAACAATGTCAGGGACAAAAAATGACTATTCGAGAGGCAAGTGATTGTTTTTCAGTACCGAAAAGTACATTAGCTGAGTTTGCAACGGCTGGGCACACGAAAAATGTGCAAATTTGGAGGGGAACTCTTTATTTTATAAATGTGACATTTGTATAAAAAAGAAAAACATTAAAACTTTATACTTTGAACATGGAAATAAGTCTTTTGTGGAAAACAGTGACTGTCCGATACCACCCTCCATTTTTCAAAAGTACAAAAATGTAACTACTTTTTAATTTTCTTGTGCTAATTACATGTTTTAGTTTTAATTAAATATATTCATATAAACATTTAGTTATAAGAATAAAGTTATCTGTAAAGTAGATTAAACATTTGTTTCCAGTTTCAAAAAAGAGTTACGTCGCAAAAACCTAAGGTGTCCGATACCACCCCCCGTTCCCCTACTTAGTTTTTTCTGTTTTAATTTCCTATCCAAGATTCCTGCAGGCATCGAAAAAACTTTCTGCATTTCTCTCGATTGTGTTTATGTCCTCGCGCAACAGACAGCTAAATTCGGGTGACTGCCATTTAATTCTAGGCCTGCGTTGTTTTCCTGAACTTTCCTAATGGCGTATTCCAAAGCGAAATTAAAAAGTAAAGGTGATAGGCTATGCAATAATAATAATAACAGTAATAATATTTACAACAATAATAATGGTATTATAATGAACAAAACAGTAGGCTTAAATATCTATTAGGAAGTGGCGCGATGTCCAGCCAAATCTAGGGCAAGCAGAGATCTGACATGTTTAATATAGATGGACTGAAGGGTGTCTGAAAGCTCATCGAAGCCGGAATTTTAATTTTTGCTTTCGTTGGCGAGTTATGAGCGAAAAACTGGCAGAAAACATTTTTTGCGCTATGGAAGCACCAGTTTTCGCTGTTTTAAATTGTGAAAATATCGCAGGTGGCCTTGCACTGTGGCCAATAGCGACCGGAATAGAAGAAACGGAGGAATAGTTTTTCAATATAACGCAAGGAATTGTCGGTCGCTTCGATTTTGTTAGCTCTGCCTACTTGATTCATTTGTCCATAACGTCACAGCAAGCAGAGATCTGGGTGGACGGAAGGGGGATCATGAATGTATGCCTAAATGGGAACACAATGATAGATTTGGATGAAAATTACTCTGAAAGGACATGAAAATGTGTCTGTACGCGCGATAACTCAAATACGCCTTATCGGATTTTCATGAAACTTGGTATACGCCTTTATAACGTCCATGGGAAGAAACCTATCGATATTGGACCAAATCGGTTGACCGGTACCGGAGTAAAACCCAATTTAGTGTCTATTTTAAAGGCGCGATAACTCAAATACGCTTTATCGGATTTTAATGAAATTTGGCATACCCATTTATAATGTTCATGGGAAGAACCCTAATGATATTGGACCAAATCAAGCATCAAGCATGACCCCTCAGCATCCAAACATAAACAGCCTATCGCCGGTATAGTAAATAGGGCCTTGGCAACTAATTAGACCGTCTTTTATTAAATTTTTATGAAACCCTGATACGTAATACGCTGATAAGGAAGCAATCAGAGAAAGAATATAACATATCAAACTGAATCTAACAATTACTACGCAAGTCCCATGTACAGAAATTCCTTCTTGACAAAAACACTGTCTTCTATTAATCTTGTTAAAAATCATACAGGCTTCAGATCTCCTGACCTTTCCTCTGGCTCGGATCAGTGCCGATAGCTTGCTGGTGGTCTCATCCGTAACGTAGTGGTTGAGGCACTGCGCTACAAATCGGAAAGTCGCGGGTTCGATTCCCGATGAGGTCAGTGGAGTTTTTTCAATTGGCCTAATCCTTCTGGTGGCACTATGACCCTGGGGTCGACTCAGCCTCCTACAGAAATTAGTACCAGGAGCAATCCTGGGGGTAAAGGCGGCCGGAATTAGAAATTTCTTTATTTGTCATTTGTCAACAAAAGTTGAAATAGACAATAGTCATAAAAAACAAATACATTAAAAACATAATAAAATTAACAGAGATTAAAGTCATTAACGTTATGTACACGCATTTCAATTAAAATATTATGAAGGTATTTCTCAAAGACATGAATTAGTAAATTTCTCACGTAAGTGGTAGCATATTGTACAACTTCATACCTGTATATTTAAAACTATTTTGACTCATGTATAATCTGGTGTAGTCCATGTTTAAATCATTTCTATTTCAGTTTCATACCCGTGAATAGCTGTTCTGAGTGGTAAAGTGTTTGTCTGTTTTTTATTGAAAGGATGCATTCTTTAATATAGAGTGAGGGTACAGTTAAGATTTTTAGCTCTTTAAAAATGGGTCTACATGATTCATGGCGTACAATTCCCGGTGCGTAAGGCTGACAACTTGACCACCTTCACGTGCCGACTGCCTAAAAATCCGGGAGCCTCAACATCCTGGAACCCTCTGGGCCTCCATGGTCTGTAATAGGGAACACTTTAGGCCTACTTTTACTGGTCGATAACAGTCAGCACTATTTCTTCGTTGCTCAGCAACAGTTCGCTTGAAGTGAGGTAAGACACATTTTTTCCAGCTGTATAAATGATTTTAATATTCTTAAATTCCCTAAGTGTAGGCCACTTTATAGGATTAAGATACAACTAGGGCCTACTGTGGCAAGAGGCCCTGGAAATGCATTAGGGTTGGCGTTATACATTACTCCATTATAGAATACTGGCCGTGAAATTCAACACACTCAATACATTTTCCTTCCTGAGCTAATCAGAGCTTATCTTCTATATGTTCCATTCCAAGTAGCCTTTCTTCGTCTTTTCTACAGTACAATTTGTCCTTCTTGACCTTGCTTAGAAACACGGTCTACAGCTTGGACGAGTCTACTATGAAAATATTGTCATTCGTACGCCATCGTATCAGAAAGAAAAACAATTGAAGGGTACAGTACAGACCTTTCCCCAGTTAAAGGCTTCAGTGCACAGTTGCCATTATTTAGGCCACCACCAGAACTTTTCTATAGGTCACCATGTTCAGACGTTTGCAAGTTCCCTTCTGTCAAGTCAAATGAACACCACCATTGACAAGGAGGAATGTACTATTAATATAAGAGATTCCACACAGGACATAACTTTACTGTGGTAGTTACAAATGAGAATGAAAATGTCGTGGATATTTGGTCATGAACATGTAATTTATAAGAATATTCCTACAAAATAGTTTCCGTAACTTATAGGTAAACTTCAGATTTTAGATAAAATCCTATTTTAATCCTTAAGTGATATATGGACGGAAACTTGTGTATGCATGTTTCATAAGTGACTATGCATAAAACTGATACTTTTATAGGACCTAAAACAGCCTTTTTTTACGTTAGAGCCTAATATTGCCTTTTTGCTTGTTTTTCCTCTAAAATTGAAAATAAGTTATTTTTTGTTGTAAATTCTAGCATTTATTTTCAGTTCGTACTAAATTTTTAACTCGGATGTGCAGTACTTGACACATTTGTGACGTGGTTAAATAGTAAGGAATATTTCGTCTTCTGTAGAAAAATTCCTTAGAATTCCCAAGTTAATGTAGGGTTTTTCTCCCGACTCCCACATCCAGCAAAAAAAAAAAAAAAAAAAAAGTAGTTCTCTGAATTACTGAGGGATACAAGGGGTTGAATATGCTAGCGTGCGTAGCTTCTGCTCGCAGATATTAGGTTTTCACTGTTATGGTAGTAATACAGCCCCTAGTAATAGGTCCATATAATTCTGTGTACCATAGGCCTATATCTGTGTTTTATCATGATTATTGATGAATGATGACTTAAATATAATATTCTGCATTGCAATTGAGATATTTCAGAAAACTGGCAACTTAACGATTTTATAAGAGACTATTTTCCAATTTTTAGAGCCTATTTTAGGTAGCTAAAATAGCACTTTTAACGACCTAAAAGTCCGAAGTCTACTTATAGGCTATAGAGATGTAATTTAATTTTTCAACTTGTTTATTTTGGACCTTTGTATTCTAATTAACGATATTCCGTAACGAAGGAATCACCAATAGGCTTATATGTACTTATTCCTCGTACAGTTATTTGCTATTTGACATGTGTACATAATGCAAACTAAACAGTCATATACAGTGAGAGTAGTTATAGTCCCTTTTTGAATGGATGGAGGGGAAATGGGGTGGGGGTAATGAGGTCATCAGTGGTGGGGATAATGACGTCATCACTTCCCCTCCAAGATGGCGGCACTTCCTGTTCCGGAACAAAATGGCGGATCTTCCTGTTCCGGAACAATATGGCGGATCTTCCTGTTCCGGAACAATATGGCGGATCTTCCTGTTCCGGAACAATATGGCGGCTAGCGCGAAATTCAAAATTTTATAAATGCAAGAGTGTGCTAAGTCGAAATTAATGCAAAAGTGAGCTAAGTCGAAATTTTATGTCGGGATATTTGAAAATTCAAAACTGTTATCAAGATGGCGACTAGCGCCGGCGGCTAGCGCGAAATTAAAAATTTTAAAAATGCAAGAGTGTGCTAAGTCTTAATATTATTTTTACCAAATAGTTAAGCCCTTATGCCAAGGACGTCTGGATATGCACTCTTACGCTAGGTTTATTTTTACCAATTAGTTAAGCCCTTATGCCAAGGACGTCTGGATCCCCTCCCCTCTTATGCAAGCCTTTTACCAATTAGTTACGCCCTTATGCCATGGACGCAATCTTACGCGAGGTTTTTTCTCGGGACGTTTGCAGTTGGGTCCTTTGGCTATCCCATATGAAGTCCCTACACTTTGAACTTTTTTTTTATCCCGCAAAACGTTATGACCTTTTGACAGTTGTAGTCGCTATCCCAGGACCTCCATATGACGTCATCATTACGGTAGGCCAACTTATTTTTATGGATGCAACGCCAAATCTGTTAAACGACTCGGAAGGAAGATGGCGATAAAAACAGGAAACAGGACTAAGTGAAAGGTAAGGATACTACTACTACTATTGTATTATATAAATACTTTCTTTCTTTCCTTTCTTTATTTCTAGTAAAATGAAACTTGTAAGGATCTATGAGGAAGGGTTCAGGCTTATTGAAAACGGCACATTATTATTATATTAATATTAATGTCTCGTTTTTTGTAAATAATTACATTCGTATTACATTAAGAATAGATCATGAATATTTATTTACAAATATGTACATCAAACATATTAATAATAACACTGAAAAAAAAATTGTTCATGTTCGTCCTGTCCCCAAGTTTATATAAAAAAAAAACAAACACTGTAATGTTCTACAACATAACCAGACCTTGATTGTTTATTTCGTCTGTTACACAATCGTATAAACTTAAATTTTCCCAAGACGATGGAACACTCTGTTTATTTACAAGTTTCAATATGTCGTTCTGCATTATAGAGTACTTTGACATAATGTTTGTGATGATGTTACTGTGTATAGAGAGAAAATTAATGTCATCACACTTTAAAACAATACATGTCTTCTCGTACTGAATATAGCACTGTTTAAAATTCTTAGCCAGTCTTAGTTTAAACTTTTCTTCAATAAACTGGTATGGTTTACCATTACACATATGTTCAATTAGTTTTGGTAAGTGTAATAAGAATGAACTCAACAGGTAGGGTGAAAACACAACACACGCTCCTAAAGAGTTTCCTATTTCCGCACAAGCACTGTAGTTCAGAGATGTGTAGAAGCCGAAACTTAGATATCTGTCCTTTTTTCGGTTGAGGAAATAAACCCTACGAGCCAGTATAGAAGGAACCACTCCCGCTTGTTGTACAAACGTGTCGCCGGTTGTGTTTAGAGCTTCCTCTAGAAGTTTCTCCAAGTCTATCACATCCTCCGTAGATGGGATGGGTTTCTGGTACCTCTTTGTACGAGGGTCTCGCCTCGAAGGTTTATTCTGAAATCATACAAAAAACACAAACACATTAGAAAATCTATTCGCGATACGTGTATACATGTTATGACAACTTGTTTTTATCAATCTGTTCTATACTTACTTTTCTTGCAAGAGTTTTGCTCCCATCTCCATTAGTTGTAGACATCATGATTCCAGGATCTTGCTCTACAATAGTGTCAATGGAGGTGTTTTGCGCTTCCTCTAGAAGTTTCTCCAAGTCTATCACCTCCTCCGTAGATGGAGTGGTTTTCCGATACCTCTTTGTACGAGGTTCGCTCCTCGAAGGTTTATTCTAAAATCATACAAAAAACACAAACACATTAGACAAGCTGTTCACGAAACGTGTATACATGTTATGACATGTTCTTTGCATCCATCAGATCTATACTTACTTTTCTTGCAAGAGTTTTGCTCCCTTCTCCATTAGCTGTAGACATGATGATTCCCGGACGGCACGCTCAATACTGACGTTACACCACGACCTCGTCTCGTATCATTCTGAAAATAGAGAAAGTAACTGTATTACTATCACGTGATCTAAAGGTAATAGAATTAGTATCAAAACAAGATACCGTTAGCAATAATGACTCACGATGTGAATGTCCGGGAAGACATCTCTGACCTCCTTTCGTTCCACACAACGTTCCCCAGGATTTATGGAAGAGCCGTACAACTTCTCTGTCAGGAGATGTTGCTGTGTTGAAGAGATTCACAAACTCTTGCATGCTCAATCCTTTATCCATGTAGTATGTGAACAGACAGGTGTAGTGTCCACAGACAGACGTTGTCAGTCCTTGCAGTCTCAGAGTGTTGTAGGACCAGTTTATTGAATTTAGGCAAATAAATTTTGTTATCCCAGGAATGAGAGGTGGTAGTCCAAATGAATCAAAGTAATAGGCAAAATTTTGATTTTTAAAATACACGGCAACCCAATGTGAACCAGGTGAACGGTGTGGATCTAAATTAATGATGTAAGATTTAGGTCTGTTTGTTACTCTATAAGGCAGTAAATCGCTAGGATAAACTCCATCAAAAGTCTGAACATTACGAAGTGCATGATTTATTTGTGTTGTGTTCATCTTTTAATAGTCTGTAATTACTTTTCTATCTTTAGTAATTTCAATACTGTTATCGTATTCTGCATAGAGAATACAGGTAATGGCTTGTTTTAATTCTGTATCGAATTTTGCTTCTATTCTAATGTTTCCGTTATTTGGTAAGCTTTTATGACCATGCGAAGCAGAGGCGTCAGGAGTTAGATCATACATTAACATGAAGAACCCTTTTATATACATGTCGTGACTGATTTGCATTCCGCTATTGCTGTGATGGATCCCCGAACCTTTAAACAGAGTATCGTAAGCTAGTGTTGTAGTCTTTTCATGATCTGTAGAAATGTTTAACCCTTCTGAAGGAATCTGCTGACCATTTATATACATGGCATAAGAATTCAGGGCAAAATGATGAAACTCGTAGGGATTAGAATCCACAGAGCCTGAGAAAGCAGAATTTTTCACCATTGAAAAGAGGAGTCTTTTGGGCAGAGTACCAATGTAAGCATTATCGATAGAAATCGATCTAGATCCCGAACTAAACGTGAATGTTTTCAGTTCCACTCTCGTGATGGGATAGTGGGCATTATGACCTCTTTCCAATGTTTTAACATGTGCTAAGAGAATACTGGGTGATGGTTTGATTTTCCTAACATACAGACCTACATCGAGGAATTTAAAGAAAACTTTAGAGTCTTTGTCCGTACCTAAAAGATAAAACGCTCTCTTTGATTTCGTGAGACGTATCTGCATGTTTACGCCTGGCAACAAAAGTTTCGATAGATTGAAAATATCACCATGTAGTTTACCAATCATAACTATTGTTTTTTTTTCATATCTTTCTAACCAACCGGTGTTCTTATCGTTTGGCCCTAACGTTCCGTTTAGTACAACATCGTTAGGAGCAGTCAAACCTTCGATAGCTTTATCTAGATACCAAAACGAGTTAGTTAGATGAGTTTTTGAGGCATCCTCTCCATATGCAAAGAGTGTTTCGAAATACGATCTGTAATTATACAAGTCTTCAGAGGAGGTGATTGATGTTCCATTTAATGAAACGCTGCACTGCTCAAAGAGCGAATGAAGTAGATTGTTTACTCCTGTAACCTTATCGGTTTCGGTTAAGTCTTTCCCATCGTTTTTTTTTAATGAATTGTCCTTTCACCATGACCTGTACGTTTAAATCAATATAGTGTTCATTATCTGCAGGAACTACGATTTCGAGAACATTTTGATCGACAGGAGTAATGGGTTTACATAATGTAGTAACATTCCCCAACACGGCTGCCTGAATAGGAGCCTTATCGAAGACGTCGAACTCTGACTTTGTTAGGGCAAGCATCTCGACACGACTGACTACTTTCTTCTCTTTACACTACTAAATATATCTCTTATTTCAGTTTTCGTCTTCATTTTTGATGAACGTTTCCTCTTTCTACCCTTACCCTGCATTTTGTTCACGAGTTTCATAGTTGACTCGTTTACTCTGTTTGCGACAATGTCTTTTACTTTTTCACCTTTCTTCCTAGATACTATATCGGATAAGATATTTGCACCGGCCGAGAGACTTTCACGACCTAATGCTTTGGCGCCCGAAAAGAGAACAGGTTTTATCATTCTAAACAGTCCACCCAGGAAACTACCTAGACCTCTACCTTGCTGAACATAAGGGCTGCCGGTGTAGAAAGGGCCTAGATTGTTAAGACGCCCTCCTGACTGATTGACGTAGTAAACGGTGAGCGGATCCATCGCAACTGAGTCAGAAACTAGATTGTTTTCTCTTTTTAAAATGTAAAACAAGCGCAGTAGGTTTAGTGCTATCTACTAATTTAGCTAGAGCACCCAACTTTGTTGTCAACTCTATACCTATCACCTGAAATTCTGTACTTTCAACGGGATGGTAGTAAACTATCGGAAACCAATGATACATCTGAGGAAAATGAATAATTCTAAGAAGTTTCACATACGAATCTCCTACAAGTTGGGGTTTCATTATATTACAATATATAAATACAAGTTCTTTCTTTGTAGTACATGTTGTTAGATTGGTTTTTGCACCTTCCGTGTCTGATAAAATTCCTTGAGAATAACTAATTTCACATAATCCCACCTCCCACTGATCCCTCTCTAATTTTATGACTTGTGCTAGTTGCACTTGAAAACTAGCTAGAGAATTGGTAGGAAATGTTTTGTATGACGCATCACTAAGTAGAGTAATATAAAAATCTTCGTTCATCATACTAAGTCTTTATCTTTAACCCATGAATCAAAGTCCTGACCATAACCTCTCCACCGTACGAGATGTTCTTTACTGCCCCTTACCGTACGTGTGCGTAGAATTTTATCTATTTTGTAAACAGTGTCCTTGTTTATAGTTACAGGCGTGAGTTCATAACTATAAAACTGACCCAAGATAGGAGTGTTCCTAAGATCTTCGAGCTCGTATACAGGTTGAGGTGAATGTTTGATTACTTTAACGATTCTGAATATTTCCGTGGAATAGTTTTGTTCGAAACCCTTATCGAATTTCATCTTCTCTTTACCTATTCTAACAGTCTGCCCCACATTGAATCGTACAGGCCTAGGTTTCACACGAAGCTGTTTGTTTCTCATACGTTTCCATATTTTCAAGACATCCTTATCGGTTACCTTACTAGGAGCCATTCCTGTACTGGTATGTACAGAATCGTTGTATCCTGCCACAAATCTATCCAACACGTCTAAATATTTGTAACTGTTCTTGAAAGTAAAATATTTGTACATTTTAGTTTTTAAAGTGCGATTGAAGCGTTCAACTATCGAACATTTAACATCAGGGTTGTTGGAAACGCGATACTCTATGTTTTCTTTCTTTAAAAAGTCTTGAAACGTTTTGTTTAGAAACTCTTTACCCTTATCTGTTCTCACTACTAAAGGCTTTCTATTAGATTTCTTCAACACGGACTCGAATGCTTTTTTTTTCACTTCGGTACCTGTCTTAGATTTTAGAGGTACAACCCACGCGTATTTGGAAAACACGTCAATAGCTACAAGTAAATATCGTATGTTGTCATTATGTTTCGAAATGTTTTGCACATCAGCTAGATCAAGTTCAAACATGTCGTAAATGTTGTTTACCGAATAAGGATTTCTTGGAAACTTTCTCCTAATAGGTTTATGTAAACTGTAAACATCTTGTGCAATCAACCATTCCTCAATATTCTTATCTGTAACGGTACTTGCTTGTGAAAGTTTGCCTAGAGTGGAAAAACCCGTAGGTTCTCCCGGATTGTAATAGAGGTCACGTAATCTGTTCATCTTCTCTGATTATAAGAACTCCACCTTTTCGTTGGAAATAATTTAGAAATGACTAGTTTATACTTATTGGTCCTAGAGGTTTTAAGCTCGTTATTGTGAAGATGTCCGCCAGTTGATATTAAAATGTCTTTGTACATGTCAAGGTCTTCCTCACTTACTTGTTTCATGTCTACTTTCTTCCTGGTAAGAAGTTCCCATAAACCTACAGTTGTGTTGTACTTCTTATTGTTAATGATTAAGGTGTTGTGATCTATATGTATTTTAGAATTACCTATCATATACTCTCCCGATTCTTTATCCTTATAGATTCCAAATTCAGTATCTACAATCTTTGGAGAGTTTACATAAGCAGACAAGTATTTACCTGCAAGATCTCCTATAACATTAGGTTTTACATCTACGGGCTCAACTGTCGAAGGTATCTCGAGTGTCGAAGATTTCTCTGGTGAAACATCTCTTTTACTAGGTTCTTCTAATATTCTTTTCTGTCTCTTTGCTGAGATTGGATCTTGTTTTTCACGTATTTTAACCCACTCTTTGTAAGGATCTCTAGAAACTGACGAGTATGAATCATCAGCACCACGTTTTAAACGTTTGTACTCTTTTATGCTGAGTAACATCATTTTCTGTAACATTACGTTAATGAACCGATTCCTGACAGTACAGCAGACAAGAGAGGAATTAGAAATCCTCCTTTCTGAACTAAAGTTTTCTTTTTCGTAGACAGAGGAACTTTCCTATCGATAAGATGTCTCAAAGATTCTTTATGTTTCTTCAAGTTACGTTTAGAACACGAATGAAGTTTACAGTGACCGTTCAAAACGTTCAGAGCACACTCTATTATAGCAAGTATTAACTCTTGGCTACCGCTCTTTAGAATAAAACTTCTCAACTCGGGTGAAGCCTTTTTAAGAACTTGTAAGGTATGGTAATGGGATTTTATCCGTTTCATGCTTTACAGGCACGTAAACCTTTGTAACTTCGGACGGAAAGATACTAGTTCGGAATCTAATCAAATCGTTAGTTCTCTGACAAAAGTCTATTAACATATAGCCGTGAGCCTTCTTCGTAGCGTTTTGAAAAGCTTTGTAAAACGCTCTCCAATTTTCGGGGTACACTTGTCTAGCTAGAAACGTAATCTGATTTTTATCTCTCAAGTTTCTAAACAAGACCATGTACTTTGTATTGAGAGAAATATCTCTACTGTGCGAAGATTGATGAAAAAGGTTCTGAGTGATTAAAATTACAGATATATTACGATGATGACAACCTTTCGTGAATATTGAAGACACCTCGTTAGAGTAGGCTTTGTCTAGTAAATCGTCTAAAATTATTAAAACAGGTTTACTACAGTCTTGTTTCTCTTTAAAGTTTGGAAGACCTTTATGATACGTCACAGGGGTATTGAATTTACTAGACGGAGGAATGGCATTAGTTTCACCGAAACACCACAAAATTCTGTTGTATTTACTTACGTTAGATAGATGATTCAAGTTGTTGATCAGTTTTATAGTGAAAGTAGTTTTACCACAAAAACTAGGACCTGAGACAATTAAAGTGAATGGGTGTTCAAACTTTACGACAACCATAACAATCTCTTATCATAGGCATGGGTCCATCCCAACAATCGTGAACAGGGTAATGTTTATCACATCTAAGACACTCTTTAACTATTGCACTACGTTGCACACTTTGAGGGAGTTTATCGTACACTAGATAGATAGTTTGAGCAGCACAAGAAGCTAAAAATTCCGGGGATAACTCAGCCAATTCTTCTGTAGTATGATGAATAAGGGTTCTATTGATCAACAACTTCTTCACTGCAGAACACTCTAGAGACGAGGACGAGTCCATACTGACACGGTACTTTCTCCTCGTCTTTATTTATACCCATAAGGGTGGGAGTCGAACCCATCGCTAAGTCTGCGTCTTTTCCTGAAGCAGAGACGGTACATTTTATCCTCAGGCTCCGAAACTATGCTAGGACCGGCCTTTCTCTTTATTTTCTTTTCGGTTCTCACAGAGACAGTAGCATTGTGATCACCGTTCAAAACCATGTTCTTGATAGTTTCGAAATTCACAATCTGTAAAGCCTTATAATTTAAGGTAATACCTCTAACTTTACAGACAGATTTTGAGGTGTTTTTGGATGGAACAAATACCTTGTAACCATAGTTCTTTGGACCTCCGGTAGCAAATTCAGAAATGTATGCGTCTGGCCCATCGTCAGTAAGTTCGTCAGTCATGTCTCCTAAATAATCACCTGTAGGTACTGTGTATTCGTCATCAGGTGTCTGCGTGTAAATCACGCTGTCAGTGTCGCAGTACAGAGCTCTACGCTGCAACTGTTTAAGGTAGGAATAGATTTCCATTCTACCGCCTGTCGTCACATAGGCCCCATGAACCACACTGGTGTGAGGAAGAGTAACCTGTTCCTCTTCGATAGGGATCCACGAAATCCACACGACTTCATCGTTTGCAAATAGGAGTCTTCTAATTTCTATCCCCGGTGTCGTGAGGAACCTGTACAATTCTAAAGGGTCTTTAACAAGTTTTGTCTTGCATCTGTCAGGATTCTCAACGAGCTTCCCCCAAAAGGAATTCAGACATAACTTGCTAATAGTCCTCTTCCCAGCGTTCTTTTCGATTTGTGTGGGGTCTAAATGAATGCCTTCATGCTTAAAAAACAAATCGATATATTTCTTTTTTTCTGTCTCTGTTGTCACCCAAGTAGGGTATCCGCTGGACTCTGTTTTGATTTTTAGGAACAGGTTAATATAGTCCACGAACAAACCACCCTCGCGGGTTTCACGAGAGTACATTGTAGTTTTGTACTCTAGAAATTCGTGGACTTTCATCACGGAATAACCGTTCTGAACAGCTAATCTCACCTCGTCCACAATCCAGGTACCAGTGAGAGCCCTCTCTTCCTCATTAGCATGAGTGCAGGTCCCTTGCTCTAAAGTAATAGCGCAGGAACGGCAAAGGGGAAACAAGAGCTTACCACCCCACCTGAAAGGCAAAACGGGATGGTAGAGCTTTTGCGGAGGAAGGACCGTGCATTTGATAACACCTTATTTGCTTATCATGTGGTTGACATCCGCACACTGATCCCCCACGTAAACAGTGGGATGTCCTACAGGAAATTTATTGTATTTGCAGACATATGGGTATAACGACATAATGTCTGCGTACAGGATTTTTTCGGATTGTTTCTTGTCCACCTTGTGGAAAAGGCGCATAGCCTCCGTTCGCCCACCGTAGACCGAGTCTCTCATGACCAGAGGAGCGTCACTTATCATTGGGTCATATTTCAGCGCTGGAAATTCTTCAAGTATGAGATCAAATTTACACTCCCACATGGCGTGAACAGTATAACCACATGATCTGATCTTCTCCAATCTGGTCATGGTGTTCTCATATCTCTCGGCAAGGGATTCGGAAGAATCCATCATGGGTACGTCTCTGTTTGGTCTACAGAGACATCCGTGATAATAACATCCGAGAAATTCAAAAACCTCTCGTGTTTCTTCACAGAAACCGTCTACTTTCCATTGAGGGAATTCGGGTAGGCGAACTTCTCTTCCGTTACCCGCATGACGGATGATTACGTTCCTCTCCTTGGCTTCGTGGATAAGCCACATGAGGGATTTCTTAGAATGCCTGTCTGCTTTACGATAGCCGCAGGGAGGAACCAAACCTATGGTTTTGGGTTTGAGAAAAGTTTTACGAAAGATTTTGTTACAGGCCGACGCAATAGTAATGGCCTCTGCAAAAATGTCTATCTTGGCTATTTCCCAAAAGAGGGATTTGAAGAGAGTGCAGGCTTCTCTCAACACTGTAACGTCGGCCCGGCAATACTTTTCCAATTCTTTTTTGTTGTCAAACTCCTCGTTTTCGACAGACTTATGCCAATCTAGAAAAACTTCTCGGTCTTTCTCAGACATGGAGTCAAGTCCGTAAAACGATTTGTCAGGATGCGGACCAACGTAATTGATGTTTTGACTGGTATTGAAATAATGCGGGTAATAACCTTTGGCAATGTCGGTTAAGCCGAATGTCTTAGGGAAACTTCGCAGAGGGAGTGGAATGAAGTTTAAACTGTCTAAAAAGACGAAATGTTCAAACTTCATGCACAAGATTTTGCATCCTGACATGACCAAGTCGGGAATCCACTTTTCCTTAATAGCGAAGTCGAGAATAAACTGTAGATCGTAAGCTCTTGCGTTGTGTGCAATGACGATGAGCTTATTGAACTGGGGTCTGTGTATTCTCAGATATTCCATGAAACCACGGATAGGATCTTCCCAAAATGAATGAAATCGTGGTCCGCAATTTGTACAATAGGCGTCCTTGGACGACTCACAATGGGAACAAGATTGTTGTGCACACAGTAAATTAGGGACATGAAGAAAAGTATTGCCTTTCACTAGGGTGTTTTGAGTTGACTCTATATCGTAATAGATATATAAAGTCTTATCAGAACGATCAGTGTTTTTCAAAGGGGCCATGTAACATTCATGTCCTGTATCTGGCTCGAAAGTATTACAAATATTGCAGAAAGTTTTAAAACATTCATGTCTCTGCCTGTAAGCTTTAAACTTACCGCAATCTTTGCAATTCTGTAGAGCCATACATACAGTGCGTCCCTCGATGAGATTACGTTTGTGATTATCTAAGCATACTTTTCCACGGAAAAGTCTCCTACATACATCACAAAACATAGACTTAACGTTTTCGGGACATGGAGGTGTAGATCTACAGGAAAAACACACGTATTCACAGGAATGTTGCGCTCCATAATTGAAACCTTTATTACACCCTTCACAGATGTAGCGCTGGGCCATAGCTCCTTTTATATTGACAATTGTATGGTAATGACGTTCGTCTGGGTCGTATACAAGGTACAGTCTTTTTTTGTCTTGTCCATTGTTTCCGTCAAATATCACTCTATCGAGATTAAAACCTTCGTACACCACTAGTCTGTATGAATTACGAAAATGATTTTGAAATTCCTGAAGCTCTGGGATTCCTCCTCCCTTTGAGAGATCTACACCAGATTCTCTCAAAAGCGCTTCGACTTTTGTCTTGATTTTCTTATTGGTCATGTTACTCATCCTATAATTTGCATAGTCTGGGTCTCCATCTACTTTAGCAATTGCCATTACAATAGCGAAAGCAAGGCAGTTTAGCGTTGCTTTAATAAAAACAACACTCTTTTTCAAAAGGGCAAGTGCACTAGTTGTACGAGCCCTCGTAGGTACTCCTTTACCGTTACCGTTAGGCATGTGCACAATATCTACAACCAAACGTAATCGATCGATAGCATTGAAGCGCGCGTTCGACTGGCACACTTTATGAACTACACTTCTGATCACATCAATGCTGAACTGATCCTTACGCCGGAAACTGAAACCTATCGGTTTATCGACGGAATTGTCCTCGTTGAAGATCGTTAAACCGAACAGATCACTGTCTCTAGCATCTGCTAACGCATGGTCTACAGCTTCTTTAATACCTTTTTCGAAATGGTTAGATCCTTCACCGTCTACAGGTTCTTTGAGTTGGATGACCAACTGCACACCTACAGCGTCAAATCTCTTGTACTCTTTGCGAGTATTTTCGAGAATTGAAAACAAGGTAGGAGATGACCCTTCTTCTTCCAACTCGTTTTCACTTCCCTGATTTGATCCTTGGTCTGAAATTGGTTCATCATTGTGCTCCGAAAATGAAGGTGAGATGTCTCTCTCAGAATGAGAAGGAGTATCCCTAACTCTACATTCTGAAGCTTCGGTATCCTGAAACGTGTAAGATTCAGGCTCTTCACTATCAGTGTAGTTTGTAGGTTGTGAATCCACATCCCTTAATGAAGTTTGTGATTCCACATCCTCTACTGTATAGACCGAAGGTTCGGTATCCCGAATCGTATAAGTTTCAGGATCATCACTAACGTTGTACGTTGTAGATTGTGATTCCTCATCTCTAACTGTATAGAGGGAAGGTTCGGTATCCCGAATCGTATAAGTTTCAGGTTCATCACTAAAGATGTATGTTGTAGATTGTGATTCCTCATCGCTAACTGTATAGAGGGAAGGTTCGGTATCCCGAATCGTATAAGTTTCAGGTTCATCACTAATGATGTACGTTGTAGATTGTGATTCCTCATCGCTAACTGTATAGATGGAAGGTTCGGTATCATGAATCGTATATGTTTCAGATTCATCACTAACCGTGTAGGTTCCAGTTTGTGAATCCTGAAGCGTATATGTTGCAGGATCCGAATCCAAAACAGTGTAGGTTTGAGGTTCCGAATCGTGTACAGTATAGACTTCGGGTTCAGACTCATATAAAGTGAAATTATCACCATCATCATAGGATGAAACTAAATCTATTGTATTGTTAGAAGACATTTTTAAAGGGTCAAACTAATTTTACACCTGAGACTGCAGAAATAACTCTATTCTACTCGTTGAACACTGGGGAAAAAATAAATTATTAGAGACTTATACAATCGTAGATGAATATCTAGACCAATAAATAATTACCCAGGGAATGGAGATTGCTTTATATTCAAGACTCACCTTTTTTTTCACATACAGTTGACACCTTACAGTTTCACTCGTTGTGGATAGAGGTTCAGTGACAAACTGTGAAAGAAAGCAATCTATTCAGTCTATATATATATATACAGGGAAATGGTGTAAGTGTGTAAGTTAACAGATTTCTAAAATATGAATCATACGATTATATTACAACAGGATCTGAATAACTGTATTAAAAATAACCTCTACGTAGGTTGTTAAACAATGTCGTCCTCTCACGAAAATTCTGTTAGGGTCTTACATTTATGTCGCATCAAGTGTGAAAATAATTAACGTAATTAGGTCAGTAAACAAACTCTTACTCACACGAGATCCTGTTCCGGCATATAATTCTAAATATAATTAAAATGTAGGAACATGTCATAACAAGCTTTGTACGAAAACATGTTCAGACACGTAATTAGGTCAGTAAACAAACTTTCACTCGCACGAGATCCTGTTCTGGCATATAATTCTAAATATAATTAAAATGTAGGAACATGTCGTAACAAGCTTTGTATGAAATCATGTTCAGGCATCTAGTTCTATTTTCAAAGAAGAAAGTTGAATATGTTTATAGAGGGGGAAACCCTTTAGTTGATATCTGTATAAAAGGTTTGACTTTACTGTTCTGTCATTCTCATTTGTTCTAATCGACTACCATGACGTCCAAAACCTCTCTTTGGTCCAAATGGCTTAATTACACCCGTTAGGATGAATATGGATAGCTTATTGTTAAAAGGCATAACTCATTTGTTCGAATCGACTACTATGACGTCCAAAACCTCTCTCTGGTCCAAATGGCCTTATTACACCCTTTGGGATGAATATGGATAGCTTTTTGTTTAAAGGCATAACTCATTTGTTCGAATCGACTACTATGACGTCCTAAACCTCTCTTTGGTCCATATGGCCTAATTACACCCTTTGGGATGAATATGGATAGCTTATTGTTAAAAGGCATAACTCATTTGTTCGAATCGACTACCATGACGTCCAAAACCTCTCTTGGGTCCAAATGGCCTAATTACACCCTTTGGGATGAATATGGATAGCTTTTTGTTAAAAGGCATAACTCATTTGTTCGAATCGACTACCATGACGTCCAAAACCTCTCTTGGGTCCAAATGGCCTAATTACACCTTTTGGGATGAATATGGATAGCTTTTTGTTAAAAGGCATAACTCATTTGTTCGAATCGACTACCATGACGTCCAAAACCTCTCTCTGGTCCAAATGGCCTAATTACACCCTATGGGATGAATATGGATAGTTTATTGTTAAAAGGCGTAACTCAATTGTTCGAAACGAGTACCATGACGCTCATAACGTTTCGTCGGTCCAAATGGCCTAATTGAAACCTTTGGGATGAATTGGGGATAGCATAGTGCTAAAGGGCGTAACTCAACTGTTAGAAACGACTACCATCACGTCCATAACCTCTCCTTGGTCCAAATGGCTTAATTACAGCCATCTGTATGAATCGAGAATAGTATAGTGTTAAAAGGCGTAACTCAATTGTTCGAATCGACTACCATGACGACCATAACGTTTCGTTGGTCCAAATTGTTTTAAGTTTAAAATCATAGATCATTGATAATATACAATATGGATTTTTAAAGACACAATTGTAGTTAAACAACATAAATAAAAATCTTACCTTAGATACAGATGTTTTTTTTTTTTCTGGAAGAAGACGCCTTTGATACAGTAACAGTTTCAATCAGTTGTAGAGATACAGCCACTTACGATTATACACAGTATGTGAGAACGTTTGCCAAAAACGCATCTCCTTTATACCCTGTTGAGGAGTTACAATTAGCATCCAGGATGTTTGTGTGTGTGTGTGTGTGTGTGTGTGTGTTGCAATCACTTCCTTGTGTTAATTTGGTTATGTTCTAGAATAGTTTTAAGATCTGTGTCATCAATGCGGACTTAATCACAAGTTCAATACGGATGTTAACGGATGTGGTGAAAGTGAGATGTGGTGAAAGTGAGATGACCTACATATTCTTGTACTAGTTATATTGTGTCGGTTGCTAGAGGTGTTATGAAAATAAACTAGACCAGGATGTTTGCGTAGATGTTATCTATAATAGAATTCTTTCTGTATATAACTGCAAGGGAACCTTCCCATACAGGTACCACAATATTTCGTGTGAAAATAAATAATTATTTTTCTGAAAAATGTAAGTTTTATTTCAGCCTTTCATCATCACGTCCTATCCAAAAGGCTAAAATATGTAATTAGGTCTAATGGTGTCTAGTATTATTTAAAGCCATTTTATCCTGAAATCTAATTTAAAGACAATATTTTAAATTCTGAATTTAAAAAGTAGTCACTGTATTCGTAAGGGGAAGCTGTTTAATAGCTTTGGCACTACATACATAAAAATAAATTGGCTTAACGTACACAAAATTCAGAATGGGAGATGGTTAACAGTTTTGGCGCTGCATCCATAAAAAGAAGGTGGCCTACCATACACAAAATTCAGAAATTAAAAAGTAGTCACTGTATTCATAATGGGAGTTGTTTAACAGTTTTGGCGCTGCATCCATAAAAATAAGTTGGCCTACCGTAATGATGACGTCATATGGAGGTCCTGGGATAGCGACTACAACTGTCAAAAGGTCATAACGTTTTGCGGGATAAAAAAAAGTTCAAAGTGTAGGGACTTCATATGGGACAGCCAAAGGACCCAACTGCAAACGTCCCGAGAAAAAACCTCGCGTAAGATTGCGTCCATGGCATAAGGGCGTAACTAATTGGTAAAAGGCTTGCATAAGAGGGGAGGGGATCCAGACGTCCTTGGCATAAGGGCTTAACTAATTGGTAAAAATAAACCTAGCGTAAGAGTGCATATCCAGACGTCCTTGGCATAAGGGCTTAACTATTTGGTAAAAATAATATTAAGACTTAGCACACTCTTGCATTTTTAAAATTTTTAATTTCGCGCTAGCCGCCGGCGCTAGTCGCCATCTTGATAACAGTTTTGAATTTTCAAATATCCCGACATAAAATTTCGACTTAGCTCACTTTTGCATTAATTTCGACTTAGCACACTCTTGCATTTATAAAATTTTGAATTTCGCGCTAGCCGCCATATTGTTCCGGAACAGGAAGATCCGCCATATTGTTCCGGAACAGGAAGATCCGCCATATTGTTCCGGAACAGGAAGATCCGCCATTTTGTTCCGGAACAGGAAGTGCCGCCATCTTGGAGGGGAAGTGATGACGTCATTATCCCCACCACTGATGACCTCATTACCCCCACCCCATTTCCCCTCCATCCATTCAAAAAGGGACTATAACTACTAGTGAGTCCCACGCAAGAGTTGGCCAATGACGCGGGTTTCTGCGTCGCGGCGGGCACAGCTCCAACTCCGGAGCGATCGGGTGAAATATATACGCTAATAAAGCCGCGATCGGTGTAATGATTCAGGTTCTCACATTTACAGTTGGAATTACAGTGAAAATAACCAGATACCACATCACAGGAGATGTTGGAAATGTTCTTCTCTTGCATCCACACAATACTGGCACCTTTTTAGGAAATTTTCTTTCACGCGCATAAGTTCAGCTTCCGAGACAGAGTCCATTTCTCTTGTGATTTTGTCTTTAAGTTCTTCTAACAGTATGTGAATATTATTTATGGCGAAACTTTAAAAATAAAGTGTATAGGTCAATTTCCCATACATTAGAAGAACTTCAAATAACCCCATAAAAAAGAAATCTAATAGTTGTATCATTTTTACTAGCCCTAAACTCTCACTGAACACTTACACTCTCAGGTGTCAATTTTTTTCTCTGGGTTGCCAACAATTTATTGTACAAATGGCGTTAATTTTGGGACACCCATTACATGTATGTTGTTCAATTATACGCTTGTAATTAGTTAATTGGTAGAGTAAAGAATTCCCTATACAGGCCATGGAGGCCCAGAGGGTTCCAGGAACTTGAGGCTCCTAGATTTTAGACATTCGGCACGTGAAGGTGGTCAAGTTGTCAGCCTTACGCTCCGGCCGCCTTTACCCCCAGGATTGCTCCTGATACTCATTTCTGTTAGAGGCTGAGTCGACCCCAGGGCCATAGTGCCACCAGATGGATTAGGCCAATTGAAAAACTCCAACGACCTCATCGGGGATCGAACCCGCGACCATCTGGTTTGTAGATCAGCGGCTCAACCACTACGCTACGGCTGACCCCTAGTTAACTGATACATACGGTTAAATGCAAACAGCAAAAACCGTCTTTCCGTATCCAAATTAAAATCATAAAAAGGATATATTTATTTATTTATGCTTATTTAGAGATTCAATATAAGTAAATGCATTATAACTCTATATAGCCTAATGCAAGAAATGAACAAAATGAGAAAATAATGACTTTATGTTTTTAAAATTACAATGAAATATGAAATGTGGAAAAAAAAAGACCGTGAAATTACCAAACAAGACCAAATAATGACATTAAACTTTAAAAAGAGCCAAAAAATAAAAAATGGAGAAAAATGACCAAAACTGACCCATTATATATAGGCTACAATCCACCATTATATATACTAGGAATTATGATAAAAATATCTGCACTAGTGGGCAACGTTCAAGATGTTCCAGTTAAAAAGATGACATGTAGGAAGAAGAATTTATTAAGTGCCAGAGATTGTCTGTGGGGACGAAAAAATGTCTGTTCGTCCGTGTGTCTGTACGCGCCATAACTCAAATACGCTTTTTCGGATTTTCATGAAACTTGGAAAACACATTTAAAATGTCCATGGGAAGAACCCTACTAATATTGAACCAAATCGGTTCACCGGTACCGGAGTAATGCCCAATTTAGTGCCTATTTTAATAGATTATATTAGAAAGTCGCCATAACTCAAATACGAAGTATCGGATTTCCATGAAACTTGGTATACGCATTTATGGCGTCCATGAGAAGTACCCTATTGAATTTGAAAATAATCTGTTGACCGGTACCGGAGTAAAACGCAATTTAGTGTCTATTTTAAAGGCGCAATAACTCAAATACGCTTTATTGGATTTTCCTGGGGCCAGATGGAATAGTGAAATTGGTTTGATTGAGAATTAAAACTTATTTCCTAACTTTTTCCAATACTGAACATTTAGGTCGATAGTTTCTTTAGCAGAATGAATAGTGATTTTTCACAGCAAAAGCAAAAAAACCCCTAAGGCACATTTGAGCTCTGTCGAGATTCGTTTTGCATGTACCAATAAAGTCCATTTACATTGAAGGTCGCCTCATCACACCAAATAATGTTAAGAAAGTAACTGTGGTCAAATCGATACTAATCGAGAACAAACTGCATTATTTCTTCGGTGCTAAGCAACAGTTCACATGCAGTAAAAGTGTAAATTGAAGGAGGTAAGACATATTTTCTCACTTTTATAAACATTATGAAATCTTTATTAAGTGCCAAAATGGCATTTTATGAGATTGTGTGCGAGACGGGAAAATGTCTAGGCTGTCCGACCGTCCGTTCGCCCGTCCGTCCGTCAGTCTTTACGCACGATAACTCAAATACGCTTTATCGGATTTCGTAAAACATTTATAACGTCCACGGGAAGAAGCCTATTGATAATGGACCAAATCGGTTGGCCGGTACCGGAGTAATGACTAATCAAACGTCACATGTTTTTTAAATGGGAAATCATGATTATACTACAAAACCGCGTTGATAATCACTGAGGGCCTTGACTCCAATGCAGTATGATGTTTTTTTTTATTTCGTTGATCAAGTTGAAATGAGTACTACATGAACACAGTTATATACAAAAGGTATATTACTGTGAAATAATTAGGCCTACGTACATTAACGGAGTTCTTTGCTAGTGCATTTTGTGAAATGTTTACATATTTTAAGATCTTCATATATCAGTGTATACGAGTTTGAATTAAGGTTAAGTATCAAACTTTAGACCTTTGTTCTTCCTTAATCCCTGCTTAATGAATCAATCTGTAGCTTAACTCAGAAATCGATTACAAAATAATTTATTTTCTGCATATCATAATTGTAATTATCACTGCTTAAGAAAAAAATTCTGGTACTTTGTTACATCAGTTTACCTGATCTTATTGTTAATGCATTTATTATATTAATTACAAAATTTTCAATGAAGTTATCAATTATTTGCACTTAATGAAATAGGGAAAAATTGAAAAACGGAAAAATCGCATTAAACACAAAAAAATAGGTAAAGACAAAGAAAAATGGCACCTTTCTGCAAGTGTCGAAAACTAAACTATACTCCGTGGCGCTACATCCTTGGAGGGACTACACGTGCCATCAGACCAGTGCAAATAATTGTTTTGCCGTTTCAATATACATTTGTTAGTGTCAATAGAGCCAGATCTTATATTATACTACCATGTGCCCGCGGTTTCGCCCGCGATAATTATTAAAAAAATTAAGAGCATAATTGTTAAATCATTATATTCATTAACACCTAAATCACGTGGACTACATTTTACGATTAGAAAGCGTCGCCTCATAAAAGCGACCTCATATTCCAGTTCCTTGGCCAAGAAAACCCCTGTATAGTGAGTTTCGTCCAAATCGAACAATGTTTGACCAAATTTAGGCCTATATTGAATATCCCTCTTCCGTGTAGGTTGAAAATTTCAGATATCTGCGTGCCTTGGCATTATAAACAAATGAATCGTCCAGCGTGGCCTTACAACATTCAAGCGATCGCGATGCCTTTTATTTCCAAGGTATGACAAAAATAGCCAAAGCCAACTGTAATTGATTTGACATTGAAATGCATAACTGAAAACTGATGCTTCGAAAACGCAAAAAAATGCACGTTTTTTGCCCGTTTTTCACGAACGAAAGCTAAAATTAAAAAAATTCCGGTTTCGAAGGTGCATTTTCCGACCCTTCAGCCCACCTATGTTTAAAATTTCAGAGCTCTGCGTTCAGTAGATTTCGCTGGGCATCGCGGACAGACCGACAAACATACAGAAGGAACGACACACACTTCCTTTATTATTAATATTATAGACTAGCTTGTGCCCGCGGCTTCGCCCGCGATAATTAGGCCTATTTTTTAAATTAAAAATTAAGAGCATAATAGTTAAATCATTATATTTATTAACACCTAAACAACGTGGACTATATAACTTACCACGATTAGATAGCGTCACCTGGTAAAAGCGACCTCAGATTCGAGTTCCTTGGCCCAGAAAACCCCTGTATACTGAGTTTCGTCCAAATCGAACAACGTTTGACCATATTTAGGCTAATATTGATTATCCCTATAATAATAATAATAATAATAATAATAATAATAATAATAATAATAATAATAATAATTATAATAATAATAATAATAATAATAATAATAATAATAATAATAATAATAATAATAGAGCAGTGTGAAAATGAAAAAGTAACCAAATATTTACCCCTGGCTGAAGAGGTTCGACAACTCTGGAGGCAAGAAAAAGTCATTGTGCTGCCTTTAATCATCTCCTCAACAGGACTTGTACCGAAGACCCTAATGAAGAGACTGAAAGACTTGAAGATCACAGAGTAGAATACGTGAGGGATTGTATGCAAAAAGCGGTCATCTTGAGTACTACATCCATTGTCCGCAGTATACTAAACATTTCTGTTTAAATTTAACGGTGTCATCTTGCTAAAAGCCGATGACATCGTTTTAATACCTGTAAAAGCAGTGGAATGAATAAAGAATAATAATAATAATAATCCTCTTCGGTGTAGGTTGAAAATTTCACATTATGTTTGCGTGCCTTGACATTAAAAACAAATGAATCGACCAGCGTGAGCTACAACATTCAAGAGATCGCGATGCTTTTATGTAGAAGGCCCTATGACAAAAATAGCCAAAGGCTAGTGTAATTGATTTGTATTACTGAAACTGATGCTTCGAAAACGCAATAAATACACGTTTTCTGCCCGTTTTTCACTCATAACTCACGAACGAAAGCGAAAATTAAAATTCCGGCTTCGAGGTGCATTTTCCGACCCTTCAGTCCACCTATGTTTAAAAATTCAGATCTCTGCGTTTTGTAGATTTCGCTGGGCATCGCGGACAGACAGACACTTCCTTTTATTAATATAGATTGGATTAGTTTTGAACTGAATAGAGTTATATGCACTGTGTATTTCAAATTATCTTCATGATGTGGTTATTTTTACTCACTTTCATGTTTACTTCTTTCACAGAGATAACGTGATATAGTTGATTAGGATGAGAGTTGTGTATGCTGTGGTTTGGGGACTGTTAATCTCTGTAGCAGGTAAGGAATCATTATACTAGACTTTACTGCGCATGCTCGTCTCGTCATCGCCTGCATGCACAAGATAACACCTAACTACAGTGTGTTCCACGTAAGAGTTGGCCAATCATATGGGTTTCTGCCTCGCGGCGACCACAGCTCTAACTCCTGAGTGATCGATTGGAATATCTACGCAAATAAAGCCGCGATCGGTGTAATGATTCAGGTTCTTTCAGTTACAGTTAAAATTACAATGAAAATAACCATATAGCTCATCACAAGAGATGTTGGAAATGTTCTCCTCTTGCATCCACACAGTATTGGCACCTTTTTAGGAAATTTTCTTTCACGCGCATAAGTTCAGCTTCCGAGATAAAGTTAATTTCTCTTGTGATATTCTCTTTAAGTTCTTCTAAAAGTAGCCTGTGTGACTGTTATTTATGGGGGAACTTGAAAAATAAAGCGTATAGGTCAATTCCCCACACATTAGTTGAAACAAACAGTTTGATATAAATACCAAAGACTAGGGATGGGTCCTCGATACTTTCGATACCTCGATACTCTCGATACTTGCATGGTATCGGCATCGAACGATACTTCAGAAAACTCGCTCGATACTTTTTCGATTCTTTTGTAATTCTGCAATTAAGTGAGAATGCTAGTATTTTTTAACAATAACTTGTAATTGGACTGTTTAAAATCTAATTTTAGTTTTATTGTAGAGTTTAAAAATACTTATAGGCTACTGATGATCTTAAATTTTGTCTCATTAAATATGCAGACTTAATTAATTTAGTTGGTATTAACAGTTCTCTCAAATTTTAATTTTTAATGTACCTATTTATTGAAACTGGAAATGTTGAAGGTATCGAGTATCGAAGTATCGAGTATCGAGGAAAAAATCATGTATCGGTATCGAGTATCGAGTATCGAGAAAATCTGGTATCGACCCATCCCTACCAAAGACATATGTGTAAGTCTACGCCATACTCGGTCTCACATGCTTGGAAGATATTTTGGGCGCTATATTAAATCAAATACCAAATATGTAAACAATAGCTAAAGGAAGATGGTATATTTGGCGGCTTATGGCCAATTTCACAAATAACAAGAAAACATGACATCACATCTACAAAAAGAAATTCAAAACATTTTTTTTAAATATGCCGTTAAGTTCGTTTTGAATTAAATATCTGTAATACTTTAAGAGTTGTGAATTCAAGGTGCTGCATTTTCAGAACCGAATGAGTGAAGAGAACTTTGTTCAAGGTTCTAGACATGACACACTTTTAAATATTATGGAGGATAAAATACCTCGAAATCTGTTTTTATTGATTTATTTTAACACAAACTTTGATTACAGACTTGAGGGAGCTTATGTTTTCAAATTTATCTGTAAACTTTAAAAGGAAAAGAAGAAAAAAACTTGATGAAATATATGTTTGAGTTTAGAGGGAAACATCGCAAGTAACTCTGATTGTACAATGTTATGGAGCATTCACACCGAAGTAGCATGACACTTGCGACGTGCTACCTGGATGCACGTTACTCATTTAAAATGCCAAATAAACAAATTGAGGTCTTCGTGCAGCTCGCAGAGTGCGACATTCATTTCATCTGGTAGATCTGGACTTATTTCATGCGACGCTACTCGGGGTGATGCATGCGTACAGTTACCTTTTCACCTGATTTCTAATGTTTAAGAAAATTGAACACATATTCGCATGTGTAGCAGTAGATTATGGAAAAGATTAATGAAATATGTCTCAGTCAAGTTTGATCCTGTTCAAAACAAACAGGTGTGGCTGTCGAACTCCGAGCTGTTGTACAGCTCCGCATGTCATCACCGTGATAATGGTAGTTCGTTTATTCTCAGTACAACTCACGTCCACTCTATCTTGAACAATGAATCCTTTATTTTTTGTTTGATAATTGATATACTATAATGACGACGATGCCAGTGAGAGTTTGTTATTTCACGTGTAAATGTTGATATTATTCTTGCATGAACGCATGAACTCTCCTTCTCCACTAGCAAGCCACTCCCTGGTAATGACGCATGCTAATGATATTAACCTATCACGTTTTGTCGCATGATGCGAATTTTCCGCGAACTCTCTGTGAGTTCTCCTCCACTTTGTTTTGAAAAGGATCAAACTAGCCTGTGATATAGTATAGTATGTTTATAGAAGAGTGGTTTGCAGTTTTACATGAGACGTGTATTACGAAACAAAGACTAATATTTCATCTTTCCCAAAAGCAAAGGAATAATTCTCCAAAAGTAAACGCAACCCACTTGTGTTTTGTGTTCCAGTGAGTTACTATGATGCACTCAGTAGTATCAGAGGTTTGGCTCCATGCGTGGCGCTAGTTCTCATGAGCCTATTCTACGCTATCAGCTGTCACTTGCAGACACAGACAGACTTCATGCTGATGCATACAAAGTATGCGGATTGTAAGATCCGATGTGATGAGCTGTCTGAAGACCTCCTCCTGTTCAAGGAGACAGTCAATGAAATGCATCTCTGGTACATTGACAAAAACTGGAAGCTGAGAAATGAAATTAATAGAATCCACATGTCAGTATTTGAGATAAACGAAAGGTGCAATGGATCAATGGGAGTTTGCATCGATCCAGGGACCAAACGCTTCGATGAGGCTTCTCCCTCAAAGGAGATTTGCATCGATCCAGGGACCAAACGCTTCGATGAGGCTTCTCCCTCAAAGGAAGTTTGCATCAACCCAGGGACCAAACGCTTCGAAGAGGCTTCTCCCTCAAAGGAGGTTTGCATCAACCCAGGGACCAAACGCTTCGAAGAGGCTTCTCCCTCAAAGGAGGTTTGCATCGATCCAGGGACAAAACGCTTCGAAGAGGCTTCTCCCTCAAAGGAGGCTTGCATCGACCCAGGGACAAAACGCTTCGAAGAGGCTTCTCCCTCAAAGGAGGTTTGCATTGACCCAGGGACCAAACGCTTCGAAGAGGCTTCTCCCTCAAAGGAGGTTTGCATCGATCCAGGGACAAAACGCTTCGAAGAGGCTTCTCCCTCAAAGGAGGTTTGCATCGATCCAGGGACAAAACGCTTCGAAGAGGCTTCTCCCTCAAAGGAGGTTTGCATCGACCCAGGGACAAAAGGCTTCGAAGAGGCTTCTCCCTCAAAGGAGGTTTGCATCGATCCAGGGACAAAACGCTTCGAAGAGGCTTCTCCCTCAAAGGAGGTTTGCATCGACCCAGGGACAAAACGCTTCGAAGAGGCTTCTCCCTCAAAGGAGGTTTGCATCGATCCAGGGACAAAACGCTTCGAAGAGGCTTCTCCCTCAAAGGAGGTTTGCATTGACCCAGGGACCAAACGCTTCGAAGAGGCTTCTCCCTCAAAGGAAGTTTGCATCAACCCAGGGACCAAACGCTTCGAAGAGGCTTCTCCCTCAAAGGAGGTTTGCATTGACCCAGGGACCAAACGCTTCGAAGAGGCTTCTCCCTCAAAGGAGGTTTGCATCAACCCAGGGACAAAACGCTTCGAAGAGGCTTCTCCCTCAAAGGAGGTTTGCATCGATCCAGGGACAAAACGATTCGAAGAGGCTTCTCCCTCAAAGGAGGTTTGCATCGACCCAGGGACAAAACGCTTCGAAGAGGCTTCTCCCTCAAAGGAGGTTTGCATCGACCCAGGGACAAAACGCTTCGAAGAGGCTTCTCCCTCAAAGGAGGTTTGCATCGATCCAGGGACAAAACGCTTCGAAGAGGCTTCTCCCTCAAAGGAGGTTTGCATCGATCCAGGGACAAAACGCTTCGTAGAGGCTTCTCCCTCAAAGGAGGTTTGCATCGATCCAGGGACAAAACGCTTCGAAGAGGCTTCTCCCTCAAAGGAGGTTTGCATCGACCCAGGGACAAAAGGCTTCGAAGAGGCTTCTCCCTCAAAGGAGGTTTGCATCGATCCAGGGACAAAACGCTTCGAAGAGGCTTCTCCCTCAAAGGAGGTTTGCATCGACCCAGGGACAAAACGCTTCGAAGAGGCTTCTCCCTCAAAGGAGGTTTGCATCGATCCAGGGACAAAACGCTTCGAAGAGGCTTCTCCCTCAAAGGAGGTTTGCATTGACCCAGGGACCAAACGCTTCGAAGAGGCTTCTCCCTCAAAGGAAGTTTGCATCAACCCAGGGACCAAACGCTTCGAAGAGGCTTCTCCCTCAAAGGAGGTTTGCATTGACCCAGGGACCAAACGCTTCGAAGAGGCTTCTCCCTCAAAGGAGGTTTGCATCAACCCAGGGACAAAACGCTTCGAAGAGGCTTCTCCCTCAAAGGAGGTTTGCATCGATCCAGGGACAAAACGCTTCGAAGAGGCTTCTCCCTCAAAGGAGGTTTGCATCGACCCAGGGACAAAACGCTTCGAAGAGGCTTCTCCCTCAAAGGAGGTTTGCATCGACCCAGGGACAAAACGCTTCGAAGAGGCTTCTCCCTCAAAGGAGGTTTGCATCGATCCAGGGACAAAACGCTTCGAAGAGGCTTCTCCCTCAAAGGAGGTTTGCATCGACCCAGGGACAAAACGCTTCGAAGAGGCTTCTCCCTCAAAGGAGGTTTGCATCAACCCAGGGACAAAACGCTTCGAAGAGGCTTCTCCCTCAAAGGGTGTTCGCAGCATGTCAGTGCGGAAAAAGAAATTTAAGGTAGGACATAAGTATAGACTATGCATATAATATGCCACACTAATGCTCGTGATATTCTCGGATAAACAATTTCATAATGCTTATAAGAACTGTTGTCTGGCATTGCTACTTGTTCTGAATATCAGATAGCTCTATTACGGCAATTTTCAAAAGTGCACAATTCGCTCATTTTTAATTCTACAAAAAGTTGGCAATAAACTTCAGGCAATTTCCTTTTCAATTTTTTTTTATTTATTTATCTTCAATATTGTATATTCCAATAGTTATAAAAAAAGAATCGGCCGGGGTGGTCTAGAGGTAGCGTGCCCGCCTCTAGATCCGCAGGGCGCGGGATCAAACCCGGCCGCAGTCGATGGATTTTTCAGGACGTCAAAATCCTGGGCACGGAGTCCTCCGGGAGGGACTTTAAGCTGGGGGTCCCGTGTCGTAGATTTACGGCACGTAAAAGAGCTCCAAGCCTAAATTAGAGCCTCTGGACAAAATTTCTCGGCCCTTTCACGTCCAAGAAATACTTGGTTTCCAGAGGGGGGTTGCGAGGCGATGGGCTTACCACCTGTCCCTCTACCCTCTCTCGGAAAATAAGCATATCAAAATTAGTATATTTAATGAAACCTCCATTGGAGGCCCCTTCGCCCCACCTGGGGATCATAGGGTACCAGATACAGATACATAAAAAAGAGCCATACTGAATATTACTAATCAATGAAATGCATTAATTCCTTCTTTCAATATGAAGGCTTTGTATATTAAATTTCGACCACTTTGTGGTCATATTCAGTGTCGTTCAAAGCTCAATAATATAATATTATGAGGAAGTTATATGCATATGCATTCAAGAAGCACAGATTTTTGTGTCTGTCGGACACCACATGATAATGTTATAGGAGAAAAATTCCTCCGACAATGGTACTCAAACCCAGGACCTTTGGCTATCCGTGCCAATGTTCTTCCAACTGAGCTAAGCCAGAGTTCACTTCACAGCACCAGATGGAACCTCTCTCCTGTGACTGATTGCCCATAATGGTCTACCTCGCTGACAGACAAGTTTTGTCATATGCAGTACTGAGTAGAGCATTGGCACGGATAGCCAAAGATCCTGTGTTCAAGTTTCAGTGTCAGAGGAATTTTTCTGTTATAATAATACAGTATTATATATGAGGAAGTTTGTGGAACATACTTTGGACCGTTTATTTTTAAAGTGAGTTATGCTTAGTTGACAGGCCATGGACTTTTTCCTAAGTACTTTGTCAAGGTTTATTTCTGAGATTTGTGTTGTAGACAATTTAAATTATTATTATTATTATTATTATTATTATTATTATTATTATTATTATTATTATTATTATTATTATTATTATTTTCAGACTTCTAGTGCTATCACCACCGCCCGGAAAATGAGCGGCAGTCATCTCAAAAATCGACTCGGTAAGTAGAACATATTTCGACGACAACTGTCCTCATCTTCAGCTATTACTGAAACCGGAAACAAACTCTAGACAATGCATAACGATACCGGTGAATTTAACTCCTGTTTTGCCACATTCAAAATCTATCTTCTCCCACAAAAACAGAGATGTATGGTATTCTGAATATACTTTGCAATGTAGTGAAATGTCTTTTCGGATTTTCCATATAGGTCAAAAATATATTTAGTGTATTCAAAAGTCGTTTTTTTAAACTTTTCATTTTTCCGAGTGAAATATATTTTTAAAACAAGAAGTATAAAGAACAAAAAAAACGGCAAATTTGTAACGCATCGTACATAAAAGTCCCAGGTTCATATTTTAATATCTGTAAGAGGAGAAAGATATCAATTTTGATTAAAAAATCAAACAAATTAATTATTATCTCAAAACCTAACTGAGAAATTAAAATAAAGTTTTAAATTTGTTTAATTTAAGTGTGGAACATTTCAAGTTTCCAGATCAGCTAGTTTAGAAAATCTTGATCCCTTAAAACACACTCCCTAGTAACATTATCTCGAGAAGTTGATTCGGAGTATTCCCTGGCAATTGTAGCTATGTGGTATCTTCCATGTATCCCATAGAAAAAAAGTAACAGGGCATCAAAAGTCAGGTGACGTGGGAGGCCACTTCCACTGCTTTATGTTTCATCACACGCAAATAATACTCTGTATATTTTTTTAACGTTAGAAGGTAAAATAATTTAAACCTTCTTTTGTTATTTCCACAGAGTCTGTTCCAGAGGAGACAGAGTCAGTAGTGAAGATTCCTACTTTTCCTCGTGAAATATTTAGTGTGGCCTTTGGAAAACCAAAAATGAGTTTCGATATGCATAAACAATTCGAGTTTTGTCATAGAATGGTGATAGGTAGGGGCGATGCTGGACATTCGTATACAGTCCCTGTCAATGGCTCTCTAGAGAGTCTGTGGAAGTAAAGGTTTGGACTCCACATCATAAATTGTTTGTGTACCCGTCAGCAAACAATACTTCTAATTGTAAATTTTTTTGTACCTACTGATAAATATATTATTTAACAAGGAATGTGACCATATTTACTATGTAAAACTTATACAAACACATTATCTACAATAAGTATAACTCGATCGGTAAGACCTGAGCCAAACAGATGCGCAGAAGGCTACGATGACGTAATCTAGATCTGCCTGACCTTCATAGCACGTGATGTTCACTGCCAGTTCATACTGTACAGACCGTATAAAAACATCTTAGTTAGCCTCACGGCATTCGATAGTGAAGTGTGATACGTTAATAAGAGTAATGGAAGGTGAATGTAGTTATTCTAGCAAAAAGGTTCGTGGTAGTAAAGTGATTCACAGTCAGAGAAGGGAAATAGTGTGGAATGTATATAGGTATTTAAAACAGGTGCACCATGATGGCCCAAAATATGCAATTCAGCAGCGTGTTTCGGATGCTACAGGAATTTCATTCAGCAGCATTAAGAGATTTGTAAAAGAAGGTGAGAAATGTTTTCAAGATGGAACGAGATTTAGTACTCCATACAAAAAAGACCAAGAAAAAATTGAAAACAGACTTAAGTGATTTTGATAAGTGTGTAATTAGAAGGATGGTGAATGAAGTGAGGAAAGGCCAACTTTAAAAACACTATTATTTTTTCTAAAGAACAAAATTAATTTTTCTGGAGGTAAATGGGATTTTTAGGCAAGTATTGATAAATTTCATCTTCAGTTTCTTTGAGGGAGAATTTTTACAAAATATAAGAGTTAAGCTCTATCCACAATGTGCAGTCGGTAGTTGGCAGCTGCAGTCGGCCGCTTGGGAGCAGCAGTCTAGCCATCCACAATATGCAGTCGACATTGAGGTTAGGGAAACATTTTACAGTATAAAAAATGTGGAGGGATCGCTTTATAATTGCATAATATATGTTACTAACATGTGCCCGCGGCTTCGCCCGCGATAATTATTTAAAAAATTAAAAATTAAGAGCATAATAGTTAAATCATTATATTTATTAACACCTAAATCACGTGGACTACATACCACGATTAGATAGTATCGTCTGGTAAAAGCGTCATCAGATTCGAGTTTCTTGGCCCAGAAAACCTCTGTCTAGTGAGATTCGTCCAAATAAAACAACGTTTGACCATATTTAGGGTTTACAACATTCAAGCGATCGCGAAAGTTTTATTTTCAAGGTATGTTAAAAATAGCCAAAGCCAACTGTAATTGATTTGACATTGAAATGTATAACTGAAAACTTATGTTTTGAAAACGCACAAAATGCACGTTTTTTGCCCGTTTTTCACTCATAACTCACGAACGAAAATTAAAATTAAAATTCCGGCTTGGAGGTGCATTTTCCGACCCTTCAGCCCACCTATGTTTAAAATTTCAGATCTCTGCGTTCAGTAGATTTCGCTGGACATCGAGGCCAATTCCTTTTATTAATACAGATAATATGGATTATAATGATACCTTCTCTAATTTGTCAATCATCCATTTCATTTAATCCAAGCCCACCTGATACCACTGGTAACAATACGTTCTGTGAATTTGTTTTGATAATTCTATGTAAAAAGGGATTAAGTATTTTCAAAAACATTTAATTTTTGGCATTTAGAATCAGAATTTTTCAAAAGCCTTTCTTAGTGAGCATCTACATTAGGACACGAAGGTACTATCAAAATTCCAAGTCTCTACCTGTTATAGTTTAGGCTGTACGTTGATTCCTGTCATTCAGTCAGTCATTCATTCAGTCAGTCAGTCAGGACAAAGCTTTTATATATATAGAGAAGATAAACACGTAGTATGCTAATCTGCGTATTTGCACTAGTCAATCATTTTCATTCTCGTAATATGTTACTTGCAATCGTGCAGTCGGTAGTCGAAGATGAATTTCTCGACTGCCGATTGCCTGCTGTCGACTGCACATTGTGGATGGAGCTTTAATGTTAAGGCAAGTGTTGAAAGATTTACATTTCATGTGGAGGAAAACAGTGAATAACCGGAAGATGTTAATTGAGAAAATGGACATCCATAATTTACGTCTGAAGTATTTACGATGTCTTACGGGCTATTATGAACCGCATAGTTTGGAATTAATAGTACAATATATGCATTCTCTTCTGCTCCTACTCCATTGCTACCGGCGGACGATAGGCTAATCGTTAAAATTCAATGTAAGTCAAATTGAGACAGAATAAAAAATCAGGTAAACTGATGTAACAATGTGCCAGAATGCTTTTGTTTAATCACTGATAATTGCAAATGTAATATGCAGATAATAAGTTATTTTTGTTATCGATTTCCGAGTTTAACTCCAGATCGATTCATTAACCAGGGCTTACGGAAGAACAAAGGTCTAAAGTTTGGTAAGCATATGTGAAGGAATGCGTGGGTAGTGTTATTTGTCAAAGCTAACTGTAATGCAAATTCCAAAGCCGTATATAAACAATGTAAAACAATATGTTGTCATGAAAACTGATTTGCGTTCTATAAATTCTTTCTAATATATTGCCATAAAATAGGCACTAAATTGGGCATTATTCCGGTACCGGCTAACCGATTTGGTCTAATATGAATAGACGTCTTCCCATGGACATTATAAATGCGTGTACAGAGTTCCATGAAAATTCGATAAAGCGTATTTGAGTTATCGCGCGTACAGACACACGGACATACATTATCCCGTCCCCCACACATCTTGTAAAGTACCATTCGGGCAATTAACTAATCAAGTACCATTGAGAACAAAAAATCATATGAAAACAAAATGTTGTATTTGCGTTGGCTACCTTCTGGGGATTTATTTATTTATATTTTATTTATATTTATTTATCTACTCTTATACAATTCAACGGCCCTAAATAGCGTGCTTGCTCGCCCGCTTCGTGAGACATCGGTTATACTCGGCGATGTTCGTCTCTCGCAGTCTGAACTTTCATGACGACTACAAAATTAGGAAGGAAAACCGTTTCTTTATTATATAAGGCCTAAGTGAAATGAACACAATGAACAAATATTCTAATTTTATTTTTACTTACAATTTTCATAGCTCTGAACCACAAACATTTTTAATAACCAGTGTAATTTTCTTAAAAATCCTGGAGTCAATGAATAATGGCGGGCGAAGCCGGGGGCAACAGCTGTAAAATATTGATGGTTTTATCTCTTGAAATATCGCTGATAATAATAATCCAAACAAACCATTCCTTCCCTTGAAACATTATATAATTTCTGAAAATTACACTGAATTGATAAAATAAAATTCACATCATATTCATGTCAATAAACAGTTGAGAAACAATATGTATTATGTGTTCACCCATGGCCTCCTTTATAGGTTCTTTGGAACTGCATAATCGATTCTGATATAGTTTTCCCAGGGGGCGCTTTAAAGCCGGAGTTTTAGCTGTTTCATTAATTATTAATGGCTTAGTTTATGAATGGTTCGCGTGCAAGTGTTAATAAATATACTGCTTTAATAATTATTATTATGCTCTTAATTTTTAATTTTTAAAAGAATTATCATGGGCGAAGCCACGGGCACCTCCTAGTATTTATGCAAAACAAAACAAGACCACCCGAATGAGCAAGCGCTCGTGCTCGGGCACAGTTCAGCCATTTACATTACAAAATACAAATTACAAAATACATAAAGAAAATATAATTAAATCAAAACAAAAAAAATAATAATAATACAGAAAGAACAGAAAAGTAAAAAGAAAAAAGGAAAAGTAGTAAGAACAAAAATTGAAACCCTGAGTTATTACAAATAAAATCGTTCCTTAATTGTCTACTAAGTACAGAGTGAAGTAACTTTTGAACTATGAAATAAGATTTTTGATAAACTTATTGAATTTTTTGTTGTTCATATGTTGTTGGCAGCTACTTTCTCTTGCTTTCAATGAAGATGAAAATTTCGTTCTTCGCGATTTTCTAGAAAACGGCTGTAAAGATTTTGTTTCAATTTTGTACAGACAGTGTGACAAAAAAGCGGACCGACTCTTGTAGCTGATTTCAGAGCCTTGTGATACGTAAATAAATGTAAGAGATGTAACGGAAACTTTTGTTTTCGCAAGCAATGCAAACTTCGTGAAATTATTTCTCAATTCAAGCAATTCATCGGCTGTAGTCTCCTTGTCAATCACTTGTTTCATAAGGAACGTTGGTTCTTAAACTATTCCTTAGCACAATGACACGTTCTCGGTTCGAATCCTGCCAAGGATTGTTTCCTTAATGCACATGGTTTTCCCACTACTTTTCGATTGCCGCAATATTTAACTACTTAATTAACGGCTTATTCCCACAAAATGAATTTTACTAGCTTATTTTCTAATGGGTTTCGAAATGGGCTAAGTCAACAGTCGACACTAGAACAAATTTCAATACATTCCCTGTTATCCTGTGAATGCCGCTAGGCATGCGCAGTGGCTCATATCGGCAACTTAGATATTTTAGTCGATCCGCTTTTTTTCCACCTACCTGTACATGAGATGCTTATACTAAGTACTAAAATTGTTATTTGAAAAAATATTCCAAATGGGCTAAATACTCTGAGGGGTAGTTATAAGCCACCCACTCTCTGTAGAAACTCAATCTTGCCTAAGAACGATAAAGCTTTGCATCAGATTGAAACAACTGAATACGCGCTCTTTGCAATACGGCCTCTTATTAAATAAAATCAGGTAAACTGATGTAAAAAAGTGCCAGTATGTTTTTTTTAATCAGTTATGACTGCAATTATGATATGCAGAATATGTTTTTTTAATTGATTTACAAGTTAAGCTCCAGATTTATTCATTAAGCAGGGCTTAGGGAAGAACAAAGGTCTAGTTTTCTTTTTAATCAGATTAAAATCTTCCAGCATCAGCTGAACTGTACAGATTTTTGATATCTTGACAATCGCACACTCACATAAAAATACGAAAAAAGAAAGTGAAATTGGCTGGTTTCGGTATTTGAACCATGGAACTCCATAACGTGAGGCCAAAACGTTACCATCTCGGTCACCTGGGTCAGTTTAACGGTCTAGTTGTAAGTTATAAGCGCATGTAAAACAATAGTGTTTTTGGTCATAGCTATCTCTATTTTAATTTCCAAAGCCGTAAAATATCACAGTAAAACAATTGACTATGTTGTCATGATAAACGATTTGCTTTTTTTTTATATAAATTCTTTCGAATACGTATATTATCATAAAATAGGCACCAAATTGAGCATTACTCCGAAACAGGTGAACCGATTTCATCCAGTATCAGTAGACCTCTTCCCATGAACACTATAAATGTGTATACCAAATTCCATAAAAATCCGGTAAAGCGTATTTGAGTTACCGCGTTTTTAAAATAGACACTAAATTGGGTTTTACTCCGGTACCGGACAACCGATTTGGTCCAATATCGGTAGACGTCTTCCCATGTACATTATAAATGGGTATACAAAGTTTCAGGAAAATCCAATAAAGCATATTTGAGTTATCGCGACTTCTCATATATTAACATAAAAGGCAATAAATTGGGCATTATTCCGGTACTGGCCAACCGATTTGGTCGAATATCAATAGACGTCTTCCCATGGACATTATAAATGCGTATACCAAGTTTCATGGAAATCCAATACAGCGTATTTGAACTATGGCGCCTTTCTAATATAATCTATTAAAATAGGCACTAAATTGGGCATTACTCCGGTACCGGTGAACCGATTTGGTTCAATATCAATAGGGTTCTTCCCATTGACATTATAAATGTGTTTTCCAAGTTTCATGAAAATCCGAAAAAGCGTATTTGAGTTAGAGCGCGTACAGACACACGGACGGACAGACAGACAGACGGACAGACATTTTTCGTCCCCCACACAATCTCATAAAGTACCATACTGGCACTTAAAAAAGTGAAGTGAGAAAGATGTATTGCACATGCTTAGAGTAAAGTAAATTACGTGAGTACATTAATAAGATTTTATTTGGGTTGTGTATCCTTCGGGGAAGCGTGGCAACGACTTCCTTTTGATTTGTGCAACCACTTAACGTTAAGAAAATGTAATTTTTCTTGATTTTCTGAAAAAAAAAGTTAACGACTGTGTTTAAATATTCTACAAGAATTGAATAATAGGCATTATATGTATGTATATAAGTAAGGTATCATAAGAGCTAAAACTTTTATTTTGAAAAAACATTCGAAATAGGCTAAATTCTCTGAAGGATAATTATGAATTTACTTGTTTCATTTTATTTCGTATAATTTATTGAATGAACTTTATTTAGCGTACTTGATACACAAATAGCCATTCACTGAACACCATGACGTCACTGGATCACATGCATTCACGCTGACACATTCTGACAAAGCACATGAAGACAAGTAGGCTGTACGTAAACATGTTTCACAATGCCTAGAAACCGAAATGGCATATGTCTGTCCGTTCGTCTCTCTGCGGACAAGCCTAGCGGGTAAAAGATGCATTATATTTACTTTTTTTGAAGTAAAACTTCTTTTCTCGCGGTTGGGGTAAATCTGGAAAATCAGTCACGAAATCAGTCACAAAATCAGTCACACTCAAAACTACGTGTTTCGGAGCGGACTGCACAGAAAACAATCAACTCAATGATTAGGAGTAATCAAAGGAAATGTTTCAGACCTTACTTCCTCAATGGCAATAGACAATTCCTAAGCAATCTAAAGGTATATTATCTATTTTATGGAACCCGGAGGTTCATTACCGCGCAAATCCAAAATTAAAAAATACAAAAAATTTCCAAAATTAAAAAAAAACAAAATTAAAAATTAAAAAACTCGAAAATCCAAAATTTAATAAATAATAAATTCAAAAATAAAAAATTAAAAACTAAAAATCGAAAATACCAAAATTGAAAAAATCTAAAAATCCAAAATTAAAAAACTAAAATGCAAAATTAAAAAATCCAACAAATAAAAAATGCATAGAATCAAAATTGAACAAATCCGAAATTAAAATACCGTATTTTCATTTAATTTTGATGAAAATCCCGGATTTCGTATTTTCAAAAATGTCCGTATTAACAGAATTTCCGCCATTTATTGATTTAAATTTGTTTTCGTATGATAGGATGGAAAAAGACAAAGGAATGGGAAGAATCTAATATTACCAAACCATAAAAAGGGAGATTGGGTCAAATGTAATAATTATCGAGGAATTTCTCTCTTTTCAACATCGTACAAAATGTTGCCTAATATACTTCTGTGAAGTACTATGCAGATGAAGCCATTGGAGATCACCAATGTGGATTTAGGAGAAATAGATCAACCATTGATCAAATATTTTGTATTCGCCAAATCTTGGAGAAAAGGTGGGAATATAATAAATCTGTTCACCAGCTATACATAGATTTTAAAATATCATACGATTCAGTTAGGCGAGGCAAATTTTACAATATCCTCACTGAGTTTGAGATACCAAAGGAGTTAGTTAGGCTGATCAAAAGTGTCTAAATTAAACCTATAGCAGAGTCAGGGTGGGGAAATTTATATCAGATAGGTTTGCCATTAGAAGCGGCTTGAAGCAAGGAGATGCACTATCGTCTTTATTTTTGAAGTAAAACTTCTTTAGTGGCGGTAGAGGGTAAATCGAGAAAATCAGTCACACTAAAACCGTCACGAAATCAGTCACAATCAGTCACGAAATCAGTCACAATCAGTCACGAAATCAGTCACAATCAGTCACGAAATCAGTCACACTCAAAATTACTTACTTGTTTCGGTGCGGAATGCACAGAAAACAATCAACTCAATTATTAGGAGTAATTAGTGATGAGCAAATGCAAGACCAAGACCAAGACCAAGGCGGTCTTGGTCTTGGTCTTGGTATTGCACTCTCAGTCTTGGTCTTGGTCTTGCATAGGTAACCCTGGTCTTGGTCTTGGTCTCGGTCTTGCATCAGTAGTCTTGGTCTTGGTCTCGGTCTTGCATACTCGGTCTTGGTCTTGTTGCAAGAGTCTTGCAGTTTTTTTACGCATCTTACTGTGATCAATGGCGTTTACATGATTTAACGTTACACCGATTACATGTGTGTTATTGCTTGGGAAAGTAACGAAAGCTAATTGCTTTTAGTTCCTTTGACCATGTAAACAGCAATGTGACGTCATGCTGTTTGCCGAAACGTCCATGGTGATATAGGCTAGAACAGTAAACTTTGAGTGTTCATTTAAATATTCTCTGTTATCCTATTGCAGAACTTTAAACTCAAAATCCAAGAGATGCTATACACTATTTGAGAGTGTAAAATTATGAATATTATATTGTAAAATTTCAAATTGAACGGCTGCGGAGACAAGAAGTAATATTAACAGGATGTGTATGAAATGCTTTAAAGATTTCCGCATAGGAGAGAGGTTCTATCTGACATGTTTAAAACTGTAAGATAGTAACAAAACATAACGGCATTGAAGCAGATGCTTTATAAATTGTGCAATCTATAGGAAATCACACAATGTCCATTCGAAACCCAAACCATAGGCTGCAATAAATAATATTTCTCTTTGCATATACCCTAGTTCTAATTTATAACACATTGTGAACAGATCATTTCTGCACTTTAAAGATTTCCGCTACCCCCCATAAATTACTTTCTACTTGCTTTCAAGTTTCGGGCCTTCTAGTAATTGGGTCATTATTAATCATAACTATTCTTCATGCAAGCAAATATTTCTAGACCAGCCATTTTCTACTTTTAGTATCTTTTCCCATTTGATATGCATCCTTAATATAAATCAGCAGCAATAACTAAAGCATCGCCACTGTTGTGTCAATAACAAAATTGTAGTAGTAAAAAAAAATTCAGTGGATGTCTACCTATCATCAGCAAAATGTAGGCCTGTATAGTTACAGTACAATCAGATACGTAACTGTACAGTAATAACTAGCAAATACCCGTGAAATAAGTTCCTGTTTTAATTAATCTACGGTTTAATTGTGTTTAATTGAATAATTATGAAGAATGCCGGGCGTATAACCTGATTTTTTTAGACTTCACTTTATTTGGAAATTTTCTGCAAGGAGAATGGAATGAGTTGAATAGCTGTGTCATATTTTGTTCAAGTAGACAGGAAAGATTCTAAAAGTGAGAGTAGGCTATGAATATTAATGTTAGGTGTAAAAAAGGATGTCATCGTTAATGAAATAGGCTACTGAACATGTTAATAGGCGTTTTAAGTTACGGGGATACTGTTTAAAGTTTCAAATCCTCAGTCATAGGCCGCCCCATGGCTGAGTGGTTAGACCGCTCGCCCTCCACCGCATACACAACGAAGCTTAAAAAAAAAAATTCAAGTAGCAAGACTGCAAGAGTCTTGCAGCTTGGTCTTGTTCTTGCCAGAGTCTTGCAGGGTTGGTCTTGGTCTTGGTCTCGGTCTTGCTTGGTCGGTCTTGGTCTTGGTCTTGCTAACGCTGATGCGGTCTTGGTCTTGGTCTCGGTCTTGCATTTTCTGCAAGACCAAGACCAAGACTGCAAGACCAAGACCAAGACTGCAAGACCAAGACTGGTCTCGCTCATCACTAGGAGTAATCAAAGGAAATTTTTCAGACCTTACTTCCTCAATGGCAATAGACAATTCCTAAGCAATCTAAAGGTATATTATCTATTTAATGGAACCCGGAGGTTCATTACCGCGCAAATCCAAAATTAAAAATCCAAAATTAAAAAATACAAATTTCCAAAATTTAAAAAACAAAATTAAATCTTAAAACATCCATAAATCCAAAATTTAATAAATAATAAATTCCAAAATTTAAAAATTAAAAAATAAAAAATAACAAAATTGAAAAAATCCAAAATTAAAAAAACTAAAATACAAAATTTAAAAATCCAAAAAATAAAAAATAAAAAATTCAAAGAATCAAAATATAAAAATCCAAAATTAAAAAATCCAAAATTAAAAAAATTAAAAATCCAAAATTAAAAAATACAAATTTCCAAAATTTAAAAAAACAAAATTAATAATTATAACATCCAAAAATCCAAAATTTTATAAATAATAAAGAAATTAAAAAATCAAAAAATAAACAATTTAAAGATCGAAAATTTAAAAAATCCTTAATTAAAAATTCAAAGATACAAAATTAAAAATTCCAAAATCCAAAATTAAAAAGTCCAAAAACCCAATATTAAAAAGTCCAGCAATGGAAAATTGAAAAATCCAATAATCAAAAATTGAAAATTAAACAAAATAAAATAAAGTTTTACTTCTGTCGCGTGGCGTTCCACGCTCTCTTTTTTAATTTCGCTTTGGAATATGCCATTAGGAAAGTTCAGGAAAACAAGGTAGGCCTAGAATTAAATGGCAGGCATCCGATTTTAGCTTATGCAGATGACGTTTGCTTGTTGGGCGATGGCATAAACACAATCGAGAGAAATGCAGAAAGTCTTTTCGATGCTTGCAGAATGCTGGATTGGAAATTAATAAAGAAAAAAAACTAAGTATATGGTCATGGAACGTCAAAATAATGCTCTACAAGAATAGCCTGTAAATTGTTCGAACAAATGGGAAAAAATTCAAATATCTTGGACCAATAATTACAGACACAAATAATATTAAGGCAGAAGTTAAGTGTAGACTGAAATCAGGAAATGCCTGCTTTTATTTAGTTCAGAAACTCTTATCTTCTCGTCTTTTGTCTAGAAATCTAAAAACAAACATTTATAAAACAATTATCCTGCCGGTTGTATTATATGGATGTGAGACATGGCCCCCTTACATAATTTGAGTGTGTTGGAAAATATTCGGACCTAAGAGAGATGAAAATGGGGACTGGAGAAAACTACATAACGACGAGCTTCATAACCTGTACGCTTCACCGGATATAGTAAGGGTAATTAAGGATGAAATGGGAGAGACATGTCTCAAAAATATTGACTGGGAGACCCGAAGGGAAAAGATCACTTGGAAGACCTAGACGTAGGTGGCAGGACAATATTAGGATAGATTTAAGGTAAGTAGGATTTGCGAGGGATGATAGCACATAATAGGGTTGAATGGCGGGCTCAGGTAAGCGCGGCAATGAACCTTCGAGTTCCATAAAATAGATAATATTCCTTTAGCTTGCTTAGGAATTGTCTATTGCCATTGAGTAAGTAAGTAGACATGTTTTACAGCTGAACTATTTGGCAATTCGTTTTTTTCGTATTTCGCATTAAAATTTTAAATAAAACTAAAACTAACATTTGTAATTTAGGATTATCTGATAATTGAGGTGTTTTAACATTTATTCGAGCTTCGTAGCTATCGTTGTCATGAACTGTTGATTGAATTAATTCCCTATGAGACTTGGGATCGAGGTGTGTTGGACTTTACAATATAAGCTTTTAATGAAATATTTTAGCCAAAATACTTGTTAAAGGTATCTTCTATCTATATTAATAAAAGGAAGTGTCTGTCTGTCTGTCTGTCTGTCCGCGATGCCCAGCGAAATCTACTCAACGCAGAGATCTGAAATTTTAAATATAGGTGGACTGAAGGGTCGGAAGATGCACCTCCAAGCCGGAATTTTAAATTTCGCTTTTATTCGTGAGTTATGAGTGAAAAACGGGCAGAAAACGTGTATTTTTTGCGTTTTCGAAGCATCAGTTTTCAGTAATACAAATCAATTACAGTAGGCTTTGGCTATTTTTGTCATACCTTGGACAAAAAACCATCGCGATCACTTGAATGTTGTAGCTCAGGCTGGTCGATTCATTTGTTTATAATGTCAAGGCACCCAGACATATGAAATTTTCAACCTACACCGAAGAGGGATAATCAATATAGGCCTAAATATGGTCAAACGTTGTTCGATTTGGACGAAACTCACTATACAGGGGTTTTCTGGGCCAAGGAACCCGAATCTGAGGTCGCCTTTACTAGGCGACGCTATCTAATCGTGGTATGTAGTCCACGTGATTTAGGTGTTAATAAATATAATGATTTAACTATTAGGCCTATGCTCTTAATTTGTAATTTTTAAAATAATTATCGCGGGCGAAGCTGCTAGTAGATAATATTGCAAATCAGTGAAACAATGCCTCGTATTGACCCAATAATCACCTTGACGCCTCCGCGTGGGAATCATGAACAGGAAATCCGTTCTCTACTGCTCTGTCATTGCAAGTTCAGAGGCCACTGATGTCATCATGACTGTATGGCACATAGGACCAGTTTTGTAGGGTACTCACACCAGCTAAGAAGCACGTTCTGATAACATGTATCATGATCTAATTGTGGCATCCAGTGAGAGAGTGAGCTAAGCAAGAAATAACGGAATCGAGATATTTTTAGATTTGAGTTTGGCTTTCTAATGAGGAAAAAATTTCATCTTAACACTTCATTAATTTCTTCTAATCAGAATTCACACATTTCAAAGTGTTTACAAAAATTAACTTCAGACCACAGTGCCAACCCTTTATCACCTTCTTAAGGTTTTTTTCGGTATTTTTAAATTTTTTCAAAACTTTGAAGCGGCATATCTCGGTACGTATTTGGTTTTCAAAAAGATTTAAACAATGCAAACGGTAGGAAATTTAATTCTCTTTAACTTTTGTAATGAAATATTTTAGGCTATAAGGCTTTGTTTAGGAGTTATAAGGAAAAAACTACAAAAACCCAACAATTTCGAGGTTTTCGGTTGACCTGAAGTTCGCACAGAGTTCTCGAATTGGAAAACTTGGATTCTACACCACAAAATACCCACATAAAACATATTAAAAATTTATTAACTTCGGGCCTTTTTCCAGGTAAAAGTACCTGATTGACTGGACTATATCACGTTACTAATGCCGGTTGTCGACCAAGAACTAAGCTAAGTTAGTTTAGCTTAGCTCACATACAGTGCGGGATTTCATACGTAGTTGTGCCGACAACACTACATATGAAATCCGGTAAAACTATATATGAAATCCCTCACTGTATGTGAGCTAAGCTAAGCTAAGTTAGCTTAGCTCTTGGTCGACAAACGACATAAAGCTTCCGAGCTGGCTTAGCCCACTCTCTCACTGGAGAAATGCCATTCCCTTAATTTATGAAAATTGTCTTTCAAGAATAGATAAGAAAGGAACCCACACAAACCTTAAATATTAGGTTTACAGTACTCGACTATGTCTACTACACAGAGATGACAACAACTCAAATTTGAATTTTTTTTGCTTAGCCCACTCTCTCACTGGATGCCACAATTTGTATAAGACTAGGAGGTGCCCGTCGCTTCGCCCACGATAATTCATTTAAAAATTAAAAATTAAGGGTATAGTAATTATTAAAGCATTATATTTATTAACAGTTGCATGCAAATCATTCATAAACTAAGCCATTAAAAATATTAATGAAACAGCTAAAATTCCGGCTTCAGAGTACATTCTACGATTAGAAAGCGCCCCCTCGGAAAACTATATCAGAATCGAGTATGCAGTTCCAAAGCTAACTGTGAACACATAATACGTATTGTTTCTCAGCTGTTTATTGACATGAATATGATGTGAATTTTATTTGATCAATTCAGTGTAATTTTCAGAAATTATATAATGTTTCAAGGGAAGGAATGGTTTGTTTGGATTATTATCAGCGATATTTCAAGAGTTAAACCATCAATATTTTACAGCTGTTGCCCCCGGCTTCGCCCGCCATTATTCATTGACTCCAGGATTTTTAAGAAAATTACACTGTTATATTATTAAAAATGTTTGTGGTTCAGAGGTATGAAAATTGTAAGTAAAAATAAAATTAGAATATTTGTTCATTGTGTTCATTTCACTTAGGCCTTATATAATAAAGAAACGGTTTTCCTAATTTTGTAGTCGTCATGAAAGTTTAGACTGCGAGAGACGAACATCGCCGAGTATACCCGATGTCTCACGAAGCGGGCGAGCAAGCATGCTATTTAGGGCCGTTGAATTGTATAAGAGTAGATTCACTAAGGACCTATAGTTTATCTTCAAGTTAAGGTATAACTTGGGGGGGGGGGTAGCGGACCGATTTCAGAGCCTTGTGATACGTAAATAAATGTAAGAGATGTAACGGAAACGTTTGTTTTCACAAGAATTGCAAATTACGTGAAATTATTTCTCTATCAAGCAATTTATCGACGCTAGAACGAAATTTCAATACATTAAATGCGCAGTGGCTCATATCGGCAACATATATGAACTGCTAACTGCAGAAAGGCAGCAAGTGCACATATCCTGCTTTTACAGGAATGACGAAAAAACTGTTTTGACATGTTATTTTTAAACTCAGGTTTTTCAAAGCAAAATTCAAACTGTTGCCATAACCATAAATATGACGACAGACGTTCCTTTTCAGCAGTAAACTGTGTGTCTACCCATTTAGAACTGATTTGTTCTGAAAAGTGAATTTGTGAATTTTAAGGACTTGTTGCCTTTCTGCAGTTAGCAGTTCATATATTTTAGTGGTCCGCTTTTTTTCCCTACCTGTACACCCTAGAAACGAAGAAAAATCTGAATTCCCTTATGTGCATTTTTTGAAAACGACATATTTAGATAGACAGTTATTTTCTCTTTAATTTCATTTATTAATTTTTAAATTCTGGCTGATAGTTCTTTAGATAGAGCCCTTTTGCTAAGAAGCTTCATTTTGCCATGCCCCTTAGCCATCTATCAAATTTCGGTATTTTTATTCTTCCCTCTCTTCTCATATTGACTGTTAGTTGTCCCTAATACACTAGTAAGTGGAGCCATGCTGGGGTTAAGAACTTGAACTTCGTATTTTCATGTTTATTCTAGCATGTGTTTTTCATGTGCTTTTATACAAGTTTTGCTTTCTTCTCTATTTCTCGTAAGTAATAAATCGTTTGGTATTCAATTGTTTCAAACCCAACTCTTCTATAAATTAACATATCAAGGTGATTTTGGTGTCATTTTGAAGCTTGAAATGTTGTCTAGTCCTTGATGTTGAGAAATTTTTGATATATGAATATTCTATTGTGTTCTCGATTTTTGTTTATAATGATGTGAACAAAAAATATTTTCAGCTTACAACAATTTAAAATCTTTAAGTATCCCCCCAAAGAATTAAATGCCAGGCACGGAATATCAATCAATGTCTGCCTGTGCGCGATGTCCAGTGAAATCTACTGCACGCAGACATCTACGGGAGAGGGAGAATGAATGTAAGCCTAAATGGGCAAACATGATCGATTCGGACGGAACTGCCTATGCAGGGGTTTTCTCTGCAATGGAACTCGAATCTGAGGTCGCTTTTCCCAGCCGGCGATTTTTAATTGTGGAATTCACTTCTGAGCCGGATTTTTAGCCGTTTCATAATTACTAATCGTTTAGTTGATGAATAATTCGCGTGTAAGTGTTATTAAATATATTGTTTAATTATTTTGCTCTTAATTTTTAATCTTCGAATTATTAATCTTGAGCGAAGCCACGGGCACCTGCCAGTACAAAATAAGCTGCAACAAACTAAGCCTGTCCCTTGCCCTCCACTCGCGCTCTTCAATTTGCAGCTTTACAGCGAACCTGTGCCGTCTGGCTTTCATTAAAAGTTTCCCACTTCTCACCTCTTTTTCCTCCAAAATAGCGTTTAATAAAATCAGGCAAACTGATGTAACAAAGTGCCAGAATGCATTTGTTTTAATCAGCGATAACTGCAATTATGATATGCAGAAAATAAGTTATTTTTGTAATCGATTTCAGAGTTAAGCTCCAGATCGATTAATTCAGCAGGGCTTACGGAAGAACAAAGTCTAATTTGATAAGCATATGTGAATAAATATGTGGGTAGTGTTATTTGTCAAAGCTAACTGTATTGCAACTTCCAAAGCCGTATATGAACACTGTAAAACAATATGTTGTCATGACAACTGATTTGCATTTGATAAATTCTTTCGAATAGGTATATTACCATAAAATAGGCACTAAATTAAGCATTACTCCGAAACAGGTCAACCGATCTTATCCAATATCAATAGACGTCTTCTCATGGACATTTAATGTGTATACCAAGTTTCATAAAAATCCGGTGAAACGTGTTTGAGTTACCGCGTCTTTAAAATAGACATCAAATTGGGTTTGACTCCGGTACCGGTCTACCGATTTGGTCCAATATCAGTAGACGTCTTCCCGTGTACATTATAAATGGGTATACAAAGATTCAGGAAAATCCAGTAAAGCAAATTTTAGTTATCGCGACTTCTTATATATTAACATAAAAGGCACTAAATTGGGTACTGGCAAACCCATTTGGTCGAATATCAATAAACGTCTTCCCATGGACATTATAAATGCGTATACCAAATTTCATAAAAATCCGATAAAGCGTGTTTGAGTTATTGGGCCTTTATATACTCTCTACCCCTCTCCACCGCTCTTCGTCCTATTCATCCTCATTCTCTGTATCAGTAGCTCGCCAATGGAATTCCATCCCCCGCACGGTCAGAGGCTGTCGAACTCTTGGTAAATTTCAGAGAGAAGTCAACATATTAATTCTATCTAAACAATGTAATTTAGTTTTGTTTTTCATTAACTAGAAATCTTAACTGGAGCTCTTTTTGATGCTTGTAACCCGTAGCCCAACTTCTTGTAGCTATACGTTTTTCTCTTTAGTATTCGTTAGTATAATTTTAAATATCTTATGCTATAATCCTATTTATTTTCTTTAGCATTTTATTTTTTGAAATTTAATGTTTTATAGCACTCTAAACATTGTAATAATTTATAAATTAATCTTAAATTTACATTAGGCATATAACAAACTTGTAGGTGTTTAAGCTTACATGTTTTTAATAGCTATGTTAGTGTTTTTTATTTAAGTATTAAGTATTAATTAATGATCTATAATATGTATATGTATTCTTTCTTTCTTTTTCATAGTTTTACCTCTCCCTTTTTTTAGGATTTAAGCGACCCAAGCCGCCCGGGCCTTACAGGGCCGCGACCTGTCGGGAGAGGGATTTCCTTTGGATCACATACATACTTTTTTGACCAGACAAGGACATGGAGGGCCTCCCCGGATGAGTGATCAGCCCAATGCCGGGGCCACCTCCGAGAAAGCACGAACACATAGGACGATACGCACCATTCACACACACACTCACTCAGAACAAAGCGAGGATGAGGATGAAGATGATAATGACGGCCAGATGATATCCGGGGACCACAAGGGCCTAAAGTTACCTGACATTTGTCTCATAGGTGAGGGAAACCCCCGGAAAAAACCTCACCTAGGTAACTTGTCCCGACCAGGAATCGAACCCGGGCCCGCTGCGTGAGAGGATTGGACGCATCCCCTGAGCCACAGCGGTGGACATGTATATGTATTACGTAATTATATTGTAGTTTTTAACTGGTAGAGCGGAAGAGAAGGCCAAATGGCCTTAGCTCTGCCAGAATAAATAAAAAGAATAAATAAATAAATAAAATACACTAAATTGGGTTTTACTCCGGTACCTGTTAAAAGATTAGGTTCAAATTCAACAGGGTACTTCTCATGGACGTCATAAATGTTTATACCAAGTTTCATGGAAATCCGATACAGCGTATTTGAGCTATGGCGCCTTTCTAATATAATCTATTAAAATAGGCACTAAATTGAACATTACTCCGGTGCCGGTGAACCGATTTGGTTCAATATCATTAGGGTTCTTCCGATGGACATTATAACTGTGTTTTCCAAGTTTCATAAAAATCCGAAAAAGCGTGCTTGAGTTATGGCGCATACAGCACACGGACAGACAGACAGACAGACATTTTTTCGTCCCCCACACAATCTCATAAAGTACCATACTGGCACTTAATAAATGCATAGGCTAAGCGTAGGTTACAGGTATTAATTCTGAACAATGTCGAAGCTAATATATACACAAAATATTCTCAAGAAACTATTGATCAGCTTACTTACACGCTGCATAATATGACTGGATGAATTGAATTCTTTGTTTACAATGCACAGCGCCGTCTGTATTTTTATATCATGACAGCGAAATACGTACCCAGACGGCTTTGCTTTACATGAAATTTGAAAAAATCTTAAACACGATTGGATAATTCAATTGTTACGGTAGTGAACGTACGATTTTTCATATTATCGTGTTCGACTTTAATATGTAGAATAAGTAGAGCTTTATGAAGTCAGACTTAATAAAGTACGACTTGAAAGAAGTCTATGAATACGAAAAACATATGAGTCGACTTGTCAAATAAGTTCAGCTTTAGGCTATAAGTCGGTTCTTAAATTGCCGATTATGAATACCGGCCTAAGGAGGGCTGTGTTTGTACAGTCGGTCAAATAAAAAACGTCGGGCGGTATTTGATTAAGTATCACGAACGAGCATATGCGCATGTACAGGAAGACTTAAGGTTAGGTTCACACATGCCTCTTGTCTATCCATGTATTTTCTTGATTATTTAGTCAGTTTTGTTCCAAAACAAACATGTATAGAAGGCTGTGGCTATATGCCTCAAATCCGCCATATTCTTGGTTGCAAATTTTTATAATATTAATAATTAATAGATTCGCGAGAAATATGTTTATTCAAGGAGCATTTTTTTAAGATTCTATTTTATAATACCGGTACTTCTAGTGCAAAATCAATAACTTACGCTCAACTTCTGCAACCAATCTTAGCATCGAAATACGCGTCCGGCCAGATCAACGTTTGCTATGAAAACTTCCGTTTGCATTATAGTAAAGTTTCCACCTCTGTGCTGCTCTTTCATAAATATGGAACCTTCTCGCTGCTTCAGAGACCGAAAAATGCAGGTCAATTACAGCCCTAACTACACTTTCTCTCACGTTAGCATTTATATGTGGCGATGGCACAAAGCAAAATGAATTATGACAATGCATTAAGTTGAATATCGTGTGTTGCGCTTTCCGCGATGTTCATTTTTTCCCTCGTTCATATTTTCCCTCCTGCCGCATGGCCTCATATGTTCCGAAAATGACCTGTATTTTGTGTTTTTTATAGGAAACTTGTGAACTAATGCGTCAAAACTTTAATTTTAACAGCATACGAGTCCCGACGTTTTTTATTTGACCGACTGTACGTCACTCAAGGAAATTGCTGCCGATTAATCAGTTTAATTCAGTCTGAAGTCCCCAAATAAGGTAAAGTGATCCCTATAGAGGCCATGGAGGCCCAGAGGGTTCCAGGAGGGTGAGGCTCCCAGATTTTAGACATTCGGAATGTGAAAGTGGCAAAGTTATTAGCCTTACGCACCAGCCGCCTTTACCACCAAGATTGCTCCTGGTACTCATTTCAGTTAGAGGCTGAGTCGACCCCAGGGCCATAGTGCCACCAGAAGGATTAGACCAATAATAAAACTCCAACGACCTCATCGTGAATCGAACCACGACCTTCCCGTTTGTAGCGTTTCAACCACTACGCTACGGCGTACCCCGAAGCCCCCAAAAATAAAAAAAATTAACAGACCCTTTTTGCTCAGTGTTCTCACACAAACTATTGTTCCAGTGCTACGTTGGTATTAGGGATGGGTCCTCGATACTTTCGATACCTCGATACTCTCGATAGTTGCATGGTATCGGCATCGAACGATACTTCAGAAAACTCGCTCGGTATTTTTTCGATACTTTGGTAATTCTGCAATTTAAGGAAATGCGGTATCTCTTTCTGCTTTTAGTAGTCTACTAAATATAGTAAATACTTCTATTTTTCCTTGAAATGGAGAAAACCACTCTGTGACTTTTGTCTAGTCATAAATAAAGACTTTCAAAACAGAAGAGATTCTTAATTGTTTCGTTTCCTGTCAAACGTTTCAATAACAACCAGCAAGCAAGATTACTGTCCAAACCCCGTTGTAATTTTTGAACAAAAGCTTGTAAGTGGACTGTTTCAAAAACTAATATTAGTTTTAATGTAGAGTTTAAAAATAATTATAGGCTACTGATGATTTTAAATTTTGTCTCATTAAATATGCACACTTAATTTATTTATTTGGTATTACACAGTTCTCTCAACTTTTAATTTTGAAACTGGAAATGTTGATGGTATCGAATATCGAAGTATCGAATATGGAGAAAATCTGGTATCGACCCATCCCTAGTTGGTTCATGGTTATTTAATGACGGGGATATACTACAATTTGAGCCTGTGACCGTCGCCGGTGAGGCGGAATTTTGTCCCGCAGGAGTTCTTTTACATGCCAGTAAATCTTCAGATATAAGTGACATCGACCGGGGCTGGGATCAAACCCGCAACCTTGGGCACAAAAAGCCAGAAGAGGGGGGAAGTTGTTCTAATTACAACATATTTTTTCATTATATTGATATGTCTAAAGCCTGGCCGCTCTAAGTAAGAAGTAAACATGAAGTAAACAAGAACTAGTACATCTGTCTCACTCTAGCACATTATTCGTATGACTTAACAGTGAGACAGGTTTTTGTTTACTTCAGATTTACTTCTTAGCTTGTCTCAGGTACAGGAAAGCCATTGTTCAAAAAGCTAAATCTATAGTTAGATATACAAGCTTTCATGAACCACAGATTATTGTCTCTGTTGGACATTACATGAGAATATTATAGGGTTCAAGTCCCAGTGTCGGAGGAATTTTTCTCCTATAATATTCTCATAAATCTATAGTACTGACACTTGAATTGACATTATGTTTGATTGTTGCAGTTAATATTGTCAAATTATTAAGTGCCAGTATGGTACTTTATGAGATTGTGTGGGGGACGAAAAATGTCTGTCCGTCTGTCCGTCCGTCCGTCCGTGTGTCTGTACGCGCTCTAACTCAAATACGCTTTATCGAATTTTAATGAAACTTGGTATACGCGTTTATAATGTCCATGGGAAGAACCCTATTGAAATTGGACCAAATCGGTTCACCGGTACCAGAGTAAAACCCAATTTAGTGTATATTTTAAAGGCGCCATAACTCACTTACGCTTTATCGGATTTTCATGAAACTTGGAATACCTATTTATAATGTCCATGGGAAGATGTCTATTGATATTGGACCAGATCGGTTGGGCGGTACCGGAATAATGCCCAATTTAGTGCCTTTTTATGGTAATATATCACAAAGGCGTGGATAACTCAAATACGCTTTATCGGATTTTCTTGAAACTTGGTATACGAATTTATGACGTTTTTGGGTACAAGCCTATTGAATTAGGGCCAAATCGGTTGATCGGTACCGAAGTAACGCGTATATCAATATTAATTTTGTAATCAATATTCTTTCAAGGCCCACAATGTAAGCTTATTAAAAAAACTTAACAAATTGCCAATCGTTTATTCATATTGTTAGCAGCCTTCATTGATTTGTTTCTTCATAACGATGTCAGTGTGGCTAAATAATAACTTAAATAAACGATATATAACAACTAGCCGTTGAATATTGATATTATAATGTGTATTCTATGGTTATGTAGACTACCGATATTTACATTAGGCTATATTTTACTGTGAGTATTTTTCTTATCGTTCCTGTGCAGCAATATACCTAATGTAATTCCTGACAGATAGATTTCATATGCTTATTATTCATTCATAACATTTAAGGCTGCTTTAAATTGAAACAGAGATATCAGCGAATCGTAGGTCTATTGCATCATAATTATTATTATTGCCGGCACATTTTGTTTTTGGAGTTAACTCGGACATCTATTACAAAAATAACTTTTATGCATGGGCCTATCATAATTGCGTGTATCACTGATTAAAAAAAAAAAACATACTGGCACTTGGTTATATCAGTTTACCTGTTTTTATTACAATACATAATTGAAGTAACTTAGCTGTACTGTTTCACTTATGTTAGGTTAGTGTGTATGTTTGGCAAACTATAAAATAAATCAATCACATTACCATAGGTTATCTCACATTTTCTCTTCACATTTTGCCATTTCTAGGTTAGGAAAATTACTTCTCACTGTTTCGCATATTTGACATGGAGATCAAAACAAGCTAAAAACCACAGATTTCTTACGTAAATAAAAGAATCCATCTCTAGGCTAGTATAATGAACATGCAATGGAGGTTAGGGTACTCACGTCACTCCGTGCCCGTATAGCCTGGAAACTCTCATCACTTCATGCCGGTATAGCCTCGTTCGCACCTTCACTGTAACTTCAAGGTAAAATGTATTAACCTCTGCCAGCTATTTATAAACGTCTCCCGTGTTTACAACCCCCAAGCAGAAACAGCTGGTTTCCACTTGAACACGTGGTGTTTCTTTGCCGAAGATGATCTTTGGTTCCTGCTCTCTGGCAGAAGAACTGCACAACACGTCAGTTCTGCCAACTTACACATCGTACAATAACTTATAATGCTCTTCTGCTTATACTATTTTCACTTTAAGTTCAAAGTAGATGTAAACAAACTCTAACGTACCACTCCGCCGAGCATGTGACAATACCACGTGGAGATTTACCCGCCACGGAAAGAAACGGAACGAGGATTTGTGTATATTCCAGTGTTCTCAATAGTACATTTAAAATATTTTTTAAGACATGCACCATTGTTGAAAAATGTTAAATTTATTTTGAAAAATTTGATACATCTGTACAAAATTAGTATTTAAGAAAGTCATAGACAATTAACAAGAAGATATTAACGAGTATATAAAACTACTCTCATTTTCCAATGTTGGCTGCCCACTTCAGAGGCGTTTTCTTTTTGAATTCATTCATTTCTGTTTGTAACCGCCCCAATCCTATCAGAGCTGTAAGTTACATGTAACTTTTGACGAAATTTTTGTCTTGTTCTAGCACACGACTTTCTTGTCCTCACGTACGTGCTGTATAACCGATATAAATAAATAAATGAACACACATTCAGCAGGTCTTAACAAGTTATTGGGAGGGAGCTGTGGCAAGTTCATTCCAAGATGGCGTGTTTGAGCATTCACACAGCCGTCGTAAACGCCTACAATTTACATCTGTTGTAACGGTTTAATTAGTTCACTTAGTTATTATGCGTCAGGAAAATCTGATCAAATTAATTTTGTTTCATATACAGATCTGCTTCAGAAACGTGTTTTTAAATTTCTCTGCACGAAAATAGCTACAAAAAGGTACGGTTTGAACCGAACTATTTTATTAAGAGCAAGAGTATGCATACAAAGCAGCAAAAGTTACAGTTCGTCAACTAGCCAATGAGACGCTACCTTGTCACGTGGCTTTGTTTACATCTACTTTGAGCTTAAAGTGAAATTAGTATAGAGGAAGTCAGGTTTTCTAGCCCAATCAAATTAGACCAAAAAGAAATCTGCGATCGAGTGAAAAATAATCCCTGAGTTTTGAAATTTGGCACGATTTTTCGTAAGTACCTACGGTACATCATACTAGTAGTCCTGGAAGGTGGGCCGTGAGCGGGGGAGGGGAGCTGTTTAAAAGTGGGTTTCTGAGCCTTATGCATGTATGTACGTGACTATAAATTCTAACGAAAATTATTATTTTCTTTTTCTTTCTTTCTTTCTTTCTTTCTTTCTTTCTTTCTTTCTTTCTTTCTTTCTTTCTTTACCTTAGTTTTACTTTTCCCTTTTAGGGAAATTTAAGCGACCCAAGCCGCCCGGGCCTTACAGGGCCGCGATCTGTCGGGAGAGGGATTATCAATGGATCACATACATACTTTTTTGACCAGACAAGGACATGGAGGGCTTCCCCGGATGAGTGATCTGCCCAATCCCGGGGCCACCTCCGAGACAACACGAACACACAGGACGAGACTCACCATTCACACACACTCACTCCGAACAAGGCGAGGATGGGATGAAGATGATAATGACGGCCAGATGATATCTGGGGACCACAAGGGCCTAAAGTTACCCGACATTTGTCTCACAAGTGAGGAAAACCACCGGAATAAACCCCACTAGGTAACTTGTCCCGACCAGGATTCGAACCTGGTCCCGCTGCGTGAGAGGAGCGAAAATTATTCCATACACAAAATTACAGTAGACTATTCCACTGATATGCCGAGTGTTTGATGTTGACTAATAACGTTTAGCAATTCCGCGGAACCAGACCAAACACGGCCGTTTATCTTATAAAATGCTTACTATTCATATGAGGATGCGATTTTATCTGGTAAAAGTCAGCTCGTTACTGGACAAGTAAGGCATCAACGTGCCGTGATTAATACGTCTCAAGTTGCGATTAAGCAGCACGAAGACAAATTATTTTATACAACATAACTTGTTTCGAAATTGAAATAGTCTAATATAAATGTACATCGACTAAAAACACAATTTCGATTCGGTGCAAGCCAGTTCGTGTGCTTTTATTCTGTTCTGCTGTTAGCTTACCTTAATGAAGTTAACTGTGTCTTATATGCACCATTGGTAGATGTAATATGGTTAGGAATGGAGATACTAGAAGAGTTCCCTGTGGCGTAGCTATCAACATTATAGGCTAAAAATAAAATTAGTGTTTAATCTGCAACATAGGGTTAAATGCAGGACAATAAAAGCATACTTTTCGCAATAGAGACGATGTGAGATGCTGCAACCTTGCAAGTATTCCCAGGCTGCACGAATGCATTGTGGGTGCCACTTCTTAAACTGCCTCTACCTGCTGCCACCCTAATCCTCTTCGATCTGTCATTCAGTGAATAGAAAGGTAATTAGGCGTATTCACACTTGTCTGCAGTCCAAATACTTACCACAGCACGTTTACTTCACTCGAGAAGAGGTGAATGACAGCGGCAACACTGGGGAAATCCACGCGACTACAAGAGCACCTGTCCTTTGTCGATGTCGGTGCATATTTTCGGATTAGGGAACATTGTTGTTATATTATTTTATAGATAAACGATGGTCTGGGACGAGGTCTTCTTAAAATGGCACGAACTGTAAGCTTTTGCGAGTTTCCCAGCTACAAGAACACTGCCTCAGTGCTAAAATCGGTTAAATGCCGTGCGTTCTTTAAAGGGTCTCGCTTCGCTGTAGCATACTAGAGTTGAAAAAAAGAACGGTCATGACCATGGCCCGGATTCTGATGACCTAAAATAGTTTGAAAAATGATCTATAAAATGACCCTAAATTTTAAAGAAAATGATTTAATAATTATAAAAAATGACCTAAAAACTGATAGTTTATCTATAAAAAATATTATTGTACACACAAAGTTATAGACGCTCTCTGGATGCCAGAAGAAAAGAACATATAAGACACCAGAAACATAACAACACTGACTTCTCCGCCATAGCATCTCATTCGGACGAAACGGGTCACAATAGTATATTGCGACACAAGGGCGGAAAGGCACGTTTACGGGTCGAGGAAACAGATTGAAAACCCGAGGCGCAGCCGAGGGTTTTTAAGTTTTCGAGACCCGTAAATGCCTTTACGGTCCGTGTGTTGCATGCTATTTTTTGCACGACGGCTACTTATATCAATTTAATTATATTAATTGAGATATTACCTGAAAATATTATGTAAATACAGACTTGAAGAATGGTGCTTATTTCAGAAAGGGATTCGCATTTGTTATTGTTTATGGCAACCGAATATTTATAAAGCGGGGAGGCCTTGGTCATTTCTGCTCGCAAATACTTTTTGCACTCCTTAGCTAGTAAGTGTTTCTTACGACAGTTGTTTACATGGCTCGTAACTTGACATTACCACACGCAATCTTGTTGCTAGGGGCGACGGGCGGAAAGTGAATTGTTGCTAGGGGCGACGGGCGGAAAGTTACTTTACCGCCCGCAAATGCTTATTTGCGAGCAGAAATGACCAAGGCCTCCCCGCTTTATAAATATTCGGTTGCCATAAACAATAACAAATGCGAATCCCTTTCTGAAATAAGCACCATTCTTCAAGTCTGTATTTACATAATATTTTCAGGTAATATCACAATTAATATAATTAAATTGATATAAGTAACCGTCGTGCAAAAAATAGCATGCAACACACTGACCGTAAAGGCATTTACGGGTCTCGAAAACTTAAAAACCCTCGGCTGCGCCTCGGGTTTTCAATCTGTTTCCTCGACCCGTAAACGTGCCTTTCCGCCCTTGTGTCGCAATATACTATTTCGATAACATAGCTCTTCTTAAAAATGAAAACAGAAAATTCCCTAGACTTGTCACAGAAGCAATAGAAATCATTAAACATCCCCATAACATAAACAGGGAAGATGGGTATAAGATTAGTGACATCTGGCGTGAAACAATTAAAACTTTAACACTGACGTCATGACAACTGCGACTGTTTACTCTTCACAGGCACTTATTTTTATTGCGATTCTCAGAAGAAGGACACGATATGATGTCCAAAACGTCAGAAGACACCAAAAACACGACGCGGCCTAACCCGGATATCAATTACTATCATTTTGATTAAGTTATAGACTAGTTTGTACATAATTCTAAAAACTGTAGATAACTGTAATGTTGTGAATGTTCTTTTCTCACGGAAATTTATACTGGCACTGAGGCACTGGCGAGTCAAAATTCGGCACATCCTTTTGTGGTCTGCCGGATTATATTGTTGTTTATTGAGGGTAAACAGTAGTTTGCACTCTCAAATCCAAGCAGGTGGCAGACTCTTGGTGCCAAGTCAATCTGATAACAATAGTAATATAATACAAAATTTTGGCGTTTCTTTGATTCTCATTTCCGACTGAGACATGTCAACACTTTAACGCCGAATTTTTCCTTCTTGCATTAAACAAACTACACTTCAAAGGCAGCACCGATAGCGACGAAAAAAAGTTAATACACTCAATGTAAATACATGAAAATGACTAAATAAGGAAGCTAATGACACGAAAATGACAAAATAATGACCTAAAATTGAAATAAATGCCCTAAAAATATAAAATTGCATAAAATGACAAAAATGATCTGATAAAAATGCATTTCTATAATCTAGATGTCATGATTAGGATTTATCTACAAGTTGGCAATGTCTATGCAGAATCAAAAAAAAAGATGACATGTCATTAGAATCCGGGCACTGGTCATGACCAGGGCTCGCTCTAAGCGGCCTGTCACACTGAGCTTCGATCGATCAAGACCAGCCGACTGCCATCTTGCGCTCTCGACTAAATTTCTGTTCCTTGTCACATTGCATCGAGCGTCATCGATCAACGAAAATATTATAGGTTATGTACCTATATGATTTTACTAGGTCTACTCATCACTGTATATTAGAGGTAAAGTATATTACCTTATTAGGAATACGAATGCCTATTTCCTGCACATTATCATACTACATGTGTTGGGATGTAATGTTTAATATTATGCCTACTATATCAGGCTACAGCTGTTTACTTCAAGCTTCCATCAGTCGGCCGAGCGAAGAGGTTTGTTGTTTGTTGTAGTTCGATCGCCCACCGCTAGGTGCTTACAACTCGATCTATTTTTTGTGTTTTTAAAATTAAATTACATAAGAAGATATCGTTTTAAATGCCTTAAATGATTCGTGCAATTATATTTCATTCAAATATAAGTTTAAAACGACATATTGTGTAAGTTAAATCTTCCAGCATCAATTCTGAAATTCAGGTGGGTACGAAGTTTGCCATCGACTGGCGATTGAAAAATGGACAGGTTTGATTTCACAGACCAGATGATCTCTCACCCTCGTTGTTGATCGATTGATTTTAAATGCCAAATGTTTTAGAGGATACTTAATCCCTTTTTAGACAGAATTATCAAATCCAAATCACAACAGTGTATTGTTGCCAGTGGTCTCAGATGGGTTTGGAAATAAATGAAACTAGAATTTGACAAATTAGAGAACTATCAATATAATCCATGTTATAAATTAATACCAAAAATTAAATGTTTCTGAGAATATTTAATCCGTTCTTACACAGAATTAAAAAAATCCAAATCACAGTACAATACACTGTTGTCATTGGTCTCAGGTAGGTTTAGAAATAAACGGAACGCGATTTTGACAAATTAGAGAAGCTATCGATGTAATTCATTGGTGTAAATAAGTATTGAATAAAGAAATCCACGAAAATAACGCACAATGTGATGCAGGCGCATAACTTTGTCTACCCTGGACATAGAGAATACCGTACGAGGTATGGTAATATGTATATTATTATATCCCAGGTTTTTGGGGAGGGAAGTATGAAAGTGATATTGAATTTCTGTTTAATTTCATCCCCAAAACGGTTTTATGGTAACATGAGAGTGAGAAATAAATATTCCTCAAAGGCAATACAATTTATGTTACCGGAATTTATGTTTCTTCTTATTTCAACTCCTACCAGGCTTGCTGTGTAGAAGCGATGGGATGCAAAATTTTACATCCTCTAGAGCAGTGATTCCCAAAGTGGGGTCCGCGATGGTGTTTCAGGGGGTTCGCAGGCGGTTCAAGAAGAAATAGGATATCCCGTAATTTTCTCAAATTACATATCTTCTAAAGCAACTTCACTGTGTACATTAAGGAGTAAACTCTGTTTGTTATCATTGATAGTGTTATTTTGTCTATTGAATTAAATACATTTGAATCAAAGTATTTATTTTTTTTTTTCAAAACCCAGAGGGGGTCCGCGAAATTTTAATTATTTTCAAGAGGTCCGCGGACTGAAAAGTTTGGGAACCACTGCTCTAGAGCCATAAAAAGCTATATCAAGCGTTTTCTGCGGGAATAGTTTCAGTGTGATAAGTCGTTCTTCTTCATTTCAAATTTTCAATACGTAGGCCTATATAAGGACCTAGAATTTGAAAATCGAAAGTCCTTATATAAGTTAATTTTGAATTACAAAATACAAAACACGGGCGAAGCCGGGTCTTTTAAGCATATATATATATATATATATATATATATACACATATACGACCCATACTTCCTCGTCTTGCGCCACTTTTCTAATCTGATTCAGTGATTGTCATAACAAGATATTTAGGAATTCTGAGAAATCTTTATAGCCATAATACAGAGTGATTCGTTTGGGTGTGGATAAAATAAAAACACTGTAAAGCATTTACTATTGATCTTTATTTGTTGAAATTTTGTGTATACAACTCTGAAAGATGGGAAATTCCTCAGTGTTCAATTTGACCGCCATAGCGGTCCATTGTAACATAAGAGGGGTGATTTGTTGAAAACCTTGAGTAATTTTTACTCTCGGATCATCAATGTTTCTGGATTTCTGTGCCTTTAAACAAAACCCCACACATGAAGTCATGATGGGTTAGATCTGAAATTGGCATTTAGAAAATTTGGTGGAATACGTACAGTCGGTCAAATAAAAACGTCGGGACTCGTATGCAGTTAAAATTAAAGTTTTAACGCATTAGTTCACAAGTTTCCTATAAAAAACATAAAATACAGGACATTCTCGGAACATATGAGGCCATGCGACAGAAGGGAAAAAAATGAACAACGGGGGAAAATGAACTACGCGGAAAGCGCAACACACGATATTCAACTTAATGTATTGTCATAATTCATTTTGCTTTGTGTCATCGCCACATATAAATGCTAAAGTGAGAGAAAGTGTAGTTAGGGCTGTAATTGACCTGCATTTTTCGGCCTCTGAAGCATCGAGAAGGTTCCATATTTCTTAAAGACCATATTTCTTAATGCGACCGGAAGTTTTCATAGGAATCGTGGATCTGGGAGGCCGCGTATTTCGATGCTAGATTGGTTGCAGAAGTTGAACGTAAGTTATTGGTTTTGCAGTACAAGTACCGGTATTATAAAATAAAATCTTTAAAAATGCTCCTTGAATAATCATATTCCTTGTGAATTTATTAATTATTAATATTATAAGAATTTGCAACCAAGAATATGGCGGATGTGAGACATATAGCCACAGCCTTCTATACATGTTTGTTTTGGAACAAAACTGACTAAATAATTAAGAAAATACATGGAGAGACAAGAGGCAGGTGTGAACCTAACCTTAAGTCTTCCTGTACATGCGCATATGCACGTTCGTGATACTTAATCAAATACCGCCCGACGTTTTTTATTTGACCGACTGTACACCATACTCACGTCGAAATTCACTTTGAACTCTTTTCACACTCTCAGATTTAGCATACCAAAGAACATATTGTGCCTGCTGTTGATTTGCATTATCCATTTTAATCATCTATGATTTTCATTTGTCCTTTTAGTTTATGCATTGTTGATTGTCATATATGGAATGTATAATACGAGCAAGAAATTTTTCCTACAATCATTCTGGCGTTTATAATAACATTTAATGGTAACCATACCCAAACGGATCACCCGGTATTTATTCAAGAAACTCTTTACAATATTTATTTTCAACCTTGTTGAATATTATGTTGGTATGTACCAATACTAGCAGATGCCCGCGGCTTCGCCAACGATAATTAATTTAAAAATTTAAAATTAAGAGTATATTAATTATTAAAGCATTATATTTATTAACACTTACACGCGAATCATTCATAAACTAAACCATTAATAATTAATGATACAGCTAAAATTCCTGCTTTAGAGTACATTCCACCGCCTGGGAAAACGATCTCAGATTCGATTATGCAGTTCCAAAGTGACCTGTTAACACTGATAATACGTATTGTTTCTCAACTGTTTGTTGACAGATGAATATCATGTGAATTTTATTTGATTAATTCAGTGTAATTTTCAGAAATTATATAATTTTTCAAGGGAAGGAGTTATTTTGTTTGGATTTTTATTGTCCGCGATACTGCCATTATTAATTGACTCCAGGTTTTTTAAGAAATTTACACTGGTAATTTATTAAAAATGTTTGTGGTTCAGAGCTATGAAAATTGTAAGTAAAAATAAAATTAGAATATTTGTTCATTGTGTTCATTTCACTTAGGCCTTATATAATAAACAAACGGGTTTCCTAATTTTGTACTTTTCGTGAAAGTTTAGACTGCGAGAGACGAACATCGTCGAGTATACCCGATGTTTCACGAAGTGGGCGAGCGAGTGAGCACGCTATTTAGGGCCGTTGAATTGTATAAGAGTAGATTATGTCGATAACGTTCGGTTTGATCTTCAAAGTCTGATTTTGATACTGAATGTGTGATAATATTTCCCATCTGTCTTTTGCTTCCACAGTGTTTTTCAAACAGTTCGATTCTACCTGTCTGTGTATATTTTGTAAAATGCAGTGTTGTTTCCTTTCACATCCGAATCTGTCTCTGTTCCTTCTGAAGAGTACGCTTCGTGCTCTCAATTTTCGGCATGTTCCTCTGTACAGTGAATTTCAAAATAGCGGATTTAACACTAATATGAATCCTGAAATAAGTAAAACAAATAGGATACAATGGATTCTTTGCTTACAGGATCGCAAGTATAGTATGTATTCACCCAAGCCAAGCAGCAACCAAGAAGTAATGAACTTCGTCTTGAAACATACTGCACGCTCTCACCCCAGGAGCCATAACGTAATTTATGCTCCGTGCATTCCAAACCTAATTCTAATAACTTTGTGACCCTAGGCCGAGCCCTGGTCGTGACAGTCCATGCAGCGCTCCAGCGTCTGTAAAGCGTTTTAGGTTCGCTTTAAAAAGAAGGCATAGAGTGTGTTTTGATCACCGCCGTCTCGAGAATTACACTGCCTGTCCTATGCTTTATTTTAACATGGAGTTCAGATTATTGCTCAATTGCCTAATTTCTCCAGTAGAGGCGACACAGTTCGCACCCAGATTGCAGCAATCACCGCCACCTATACAACCGCCGTCTCGAGAATACACGAGTAATAGAGTCTAGAAGGCAGTGCCCTATACATTACCGTACATTCCTTCTATGCGTTTGCTGCGTCAAAATAAGCATTAAACAGACACAGATATTTGTGTTATTTGTTTAGAACATAATATTATTCCAGTATATGACACTTACCTTGAAATGGAATTTTGGAGCAATAATTAAAATAAATATAAATTAATTATACGCATTGATAGTAAATTTTATAATTATTATTTTACAACATTTTATTCATAGCAATTAAGTACCGGTACCTAGAATAATACACTACATAATCAACAATGTCGTAGCAAAAACCAAGAAGCAATCTGGGTGTGATAGGTGCTGCCATCTGTAATGTCGCCGAGTACGCAAAATTAGCCGTATAGGACAGGCAGTGTATACATGAGTAATACAGTTTAGAAGACAGTGGTTTTGATACACGTGGTTTGGTTTTCCTAGTATGTTAGTCGTGGGGTTGAAAAACAGGTGTCTCTCCTTACCTTGAATAGTGTAACTCTTACCAAAAGAATTATGAACCGGCTGCGCGGTGTTATTTCGATTCGCGATGGCGTCTTCGCTTATCATAGAATGGCGCTGAAGCATGCACACAACAATTTTCTGACTTTCTTAACTTACTAGCTTAATGAAACTGCCCGCCGTCGTTGTCCATACATTTTTGCCACTTCTTTAAGAAACCATCCACCACTCGCCGTAGTTCATGTTGAGAAATACTGGCAATTTCCTGGCGAATATTTTGTTCTAATTCTTCCAGGGTGTATGGGTTTGTCCGCAGATGGCTATACTCCAACCGAACGGACTTCTATGAACAGAGTATTTTGAAACTGGTATCACGATGGGACAAATGTGTTGAGAAACTTGGGGACTATACAGAAAAATAGACAAAAGATGTCCCTTCATGTGTGCATTTGTTTGTAATTGTACCTATTAACCTTTTTGTAAAAAAAATATATATATATTTTGCGTTACTTTTCGATCCACCCTCGTATATTAGTAAATATGGTGCTTTGATAGCACAAAAAATTCCAGTTTTTCGCTCATAACTCGCGAACGAAAGGAAAAATAAAAAAAACCGGCTTCGAAGTGCATAGGCCACTCTTTAGGCCACTTGTCTATCTGACTTATATAAAACTAGCATGTGCCCGCGGCTTCGCCCGCGATAATTATTTCAAAAATAAAAAAATAAGAGCAATATAGTTAAATCATTATATTTATTAACACCTAAATCACGTGGACTACATACCACGATTAGATAGCGTCACCTGGTAAAAGCGTCCTGAGATTCGAGTTCCTTGGTTCAGAAAACCCCTGTAGAGTGAGTTTCGTCCAAATAAAACAATGTTTGACCATATTAGGGCTTACAACATTCAAGCGATCGCGAAAGTTTTATTTCAAGGTATGACAAAAATAGACAAAGCCAACTGTAATTGTCAAACTTCCATTTAGTTTAATTCCAAACCCATCTGAAACCCACTGGCAACATTATGTTTTAATGTCAAATGTGATTCGGTTTCGATAATTCTGTGTAAGAAGGGATTAAGTATTCTCAAAAACATTTGATTTTTGGCATTTAAAATAATAATTTTTTCAAAATCCTTTCTTAGTGAGCACCTCCATTATGAAACGAAGGTACTGTCAAAATTCCAAGTCTCTACCTGTTATAGTTTAGGCTCTACGTTGATTCCTGTCAGTCAGGACAAAGCCTTTAATATATATATATATATATATATATATATATATATATATATATATATATACATGCATTCCCTTATTGGAAAGAATATTTACTCTGGAACCACGGATGGTTTTCTAAAAGCTATTTTCAGTGTTCTTAGTATTAATAGCAGTGTTTCATATCTTTCTTAATCTTTTCTCATCTTCACTCAGTGTTTTTGCCAAAGAATCCCGCGTACAAAATTCCAAAGAATCACGATCAGATAAACAAAGGAAATGTACAGTAGATTTATGTAAGTAGTATTGCTGTAGAATTCCGCTTGTAAGTTTTTATTACACTACGGAAAAGATGCTTTTTCCTGGAAAATACCGATTTCGGCTGATATGACGTTTTGAAAGAACATGTTAGTTGTTTAAGCAAAACTCACGAAAACGTGCAATACCTTAATTATTTTTATTATTATTAAAATAATAAAACACTTTAGGTCTATATGGTAATGTTATAGGAGAAAAAATCCTCTGACACGGCGGTTTGAACCCAGGATCTTTGGTCAATGCTCTACCAACTGAGCCAACTGAGCTAAGCCAGAGTTCACTTCACAGCGCCAGATGGAACCTCTGTCCTACGAATGATTGCCCTTTATATGGTATTTCAATTTACAATGATCTTTACATGGTATTTGAATTTAGAATGTTTATGAAAAAAACTAAAATCCCTAGAAGTTGTTTTAAGACGCCGTGGCGTAGAGGTTGAGGCGCTACGCTACAAACCGGAAGGTCGCGGGTTCGATTCCCGATGAGGCTGGTGAGATTTTTCAATTGGCCCAATCCTTCTGGTAGTACTATGTCCCTGGGGTCGACTCAGCCTCAAACAAAAATGAGTACCAGGAGCAATCCTGGGGGTAAAGGCGGCCGGTGCGTAAGGCTGAGAACCTTACCACCTTCATGTGCCGAATGTCCAAAATCTGGGAGCCTCAACCTCCTGGAGCCTCTGGGCCTCCATGGCCTGTATAGCGATCACTTTAGCATTTATCTGTGGTTGTAATACACTAGAAAATATACAAAAGATAATTTTTTACCTTTTCAAATGATTGTTATTCTGTACAGAATTCTAATTGTTCAGACAAAATTCCATTTAATAGTTGTAGGCCTATTATGTAATATTTTTCTAAAGCTGTGAATGTGCGTGATATAACTTTACACTCATTTATTCTTTAGTTTCAATTTTCATTACAAAAACGTAATATCTCAGGAACCATTCGTCTGATTTCATTCAACATAGATGTTCTTTGTATTAATCTACAAAGAATGGGACTCAATGGTTAGGCTGTGATTAAAAATTATTAACCTGAAAATAAAAACATACTTTAAAATAGAGTGAAAATTGTAATGCAAATGTAAAATAAACATATACAGGGTGTTAATGAATAACACCGAAATATTTTACCTGTGTATAGAGGGGACATAGACAAGCAACTTTAACAGGAGATTTTTGTTCTATGGATTCAATTTTTCCTGTTACAGCATAAAATCTCCCATGGCATGGCCGCCACTGACGTCTAACATTTGAAAAACAAAACAAAACAAAGGAACTTAGTTGTTAACACTGGAGTTATGAATAAAAGAAACTATTGCAGTGGCGGCCATTCATGTGATTTGTCTATAAATTTTGCTGATTATGAAAACTCTAACTTATATTATAGCTGTTGTTGATTGATTAAGAATAAAGTATTAACGATCACTAAGAAGGCAAGAAGTCAATTTAATGAAAATTTTGTCCCTACTTCGTTTCATTATTGAGTTATGAGCACCAAATTGTAATGACTTTAATGCCCTGTTACATTTTACGTCATAGACCACCTGGAAGACCTAGACGTAGGTGGGAGGACAATAGGGTTGAATAGGGTTGACTGGTGGGCTCAGGTAAGCGCGGCAATGAACCTCCGTGTTCCATAAAATAGCTAATATTCCTTTAGCTTGCTGAGGAATTGTCTATTGTCATTGCGTAAGTAAGGAAGTAAGTAACTCTATAATTAAAAATAAAATTATATATGCAATTTATGTAACGTATTGAATTTTAAGTAGTTCAATCGTCTGAAAATAAGGTCCAACACTTAGTTCATTTTCAAATTGAGGTTTAGGTTTTCTTTGATAATAACAGTGTTTTTATATTAAAATAATCAATTTTACATAAATTTAAAAAAAAATGTTCAGAACCCCCAGTATTGGAGGGCGCAGATTTGTCAAACTCGCCAAGGGCGCAGAAGGACCTTGCTATGACCCTGGATGGGAAGAAAGTCTGTTGTAATTGTTTTGCCAGAGGAATAGTAGTCGGAGGACCTGAATCAGTATACCTGAAGGTCTTTTTAACATTAAAATTTTGCTTAAATACGAGGTGTGTTTTTAAAGTAGCTACCAATAATTTTAAAAATATAACAGTACGTTATTTTCCAAATTTTTTAACATCATTCATTACCTTACACCTTACACTACTTCTCTACATAGTCACCACCATTATTCAGGCACTTGTCGTAATGAGAAACCAGTTTTTGTATGCCTTCGTCAGAGAATGATGCCGCCTGTGATGAAAGCCATGTCTGCACTTCTTGAAACTGATTGAGTAAATAATCGCTGTCTCAAGTACGCAAAATAACGGTTTAGCGGATGAATGTAGTAGGCTATAGCATGGATGAGTCTGAAAAGTTTTTGCGTACATGGTGCATACAATATTTTTTTTTAGGAAAAGCTCTGTAAATTATATGAAATAAAATAAAAATACCGTATAATTTATTATAAAAGGCATTCTCAGCCATTTGTGTCCCCATATTCTCACAGTCACCTGAATCCTATGCAATGAACCTATGCACATGAAATGCGAATGTAGACGGCAGTGTGGGTTTCTGATGAATAATATAGCTATGTTGCCTTAGGCCTATATTTGTCGTTATACGAGTATTGTTGTTTTGTAAAATGAAAACCTGGTAAAGTTTCTGAGTAACGTAAAGAAAGAATGTTGCCTTATATTTGTTTTATGGCCAAGTATTTTGTTTCAAACCCTGTTACGGTTGGTATGACTGGTCACTGCCGTCTGGATTTTTCAGTTGCCATGACAGCTTTACCGGCCTAGAGCGTGTACAAAAAATATGTTATTGAAATATTTTATCCAGTTCATATGAAAGTGCTATGCAATGTTTTTGTGTCGGAGCTTTCATTACGTCATGATTTGTCAGAACCAGAAAGGGATTTTCCCAGCTCTATGAGTCAACAACATACCTAATGCTTTAAGTCGTAATATACAGGGTGTTAGTGAATAACACCGAAATATTTTACCTGTGTATAGAGGGAAAATAGACAAGCATATTTTATTATGAGATTTTTGCACTATGGATTCTATTTTTCGTGTTAAAGCATAAAATATTTCAGGGCATGGCCGCCACTAACTTCTAACTTTTGAGAAATTTCTAAACAAAGGAACTTCTTTGTCAACACTACACCTTTTCAACCTCAATTTCGGAAAAAGTAATTCCAATTTCGGAAAAAATAATTTCAATTTCGGAAAAGGTAATTTCTATTTCGGAAAAGGTAATTTCAATTTCGGAAAAAGTAACTTCAATTTCGGAAATACGAGGGCTATGAAGAGGGTATAGTAAAGTTGGTACCACGCTAGGACAAATGACTCAATCGGAGCGAGATTATGTAGAGAAGTAGCTAGAAGGTGTACCTAAATGTTCCCAATAAAACAGTTTTGATTTTCACTGTGATTTTCATTTTATGCCCCATCGGAGGTTTAAAAAAAATAGCCCTCGTATTTCCGAAATTGAAGTTACTTTTTCCGAAATTGAAATTACTTTTTCCGAAATTGAAATTACTTTTTCCGAAATTAAAATTACTTTTTCCGAAATTGAGGTTGAAAAGGTGTAGAGTTATGAATAAAATAACTAATGCAGTGGCGGCCAATCATGTGATTAGTCTGTAAATTTTGCAGTTTATGAAAACTCTAAATTATGATATAGCTGATGATGAATGATTAAGAATCAGGTTTTTGTGGATCACTAAGATGGCATGAAGTCTATTTAATGAAAATTTTAACCCAATTTCGCTTAATTATTGACTTATGAGCACCAAATTCTAATGGCTTTAATGCCCTGTAGTGTACACATTTCACATCTTAGACCATTACGTCTAGGTAAACAGCTTTAGGTAAAATGGAATGTGAGAACAGTCGTTCGACTAAGATAACAGTAAATACTCACGCTGTGCAGAGGAATGACCAGTGTGAAATGGCGTTATTTGATGTCTAAAGGAGCTTTTCAGAATACATACATGAGTTTAATATTCTGTATTATGCTTGTCTTACTATTTTACATTCCATATCTTTGGCGATTTCTGTTGCATCCACCTGTTACATGGAAAGTACATTAAAAACATGATAATAATATGATTGATAAACTTCATAAACACTTATTCAAGTCAACAGCGACCTACAATTAATTCAAGATATAAAAAAGATGTTAAAGTGATGCATATATGGTTATTTCAACAACATATCTTCAAGATATAAACAGATGTTCGGTGATATATATATATATGGTTATTGTATAAATAACATACTGGTTAATAAGAATATATGAACATAGACTACCAGATAAAAAGAAAATGACTACTGGTTATACGAGAACATTATATGAGAAAAATTCCTCCGACACTGGGACTTGAACCCAGGACCTTTGGCTATTCGCGCCAATGCTCTACCAACTGAGCTAAGCCGGAGTTCAATTCACAGCGCCGGATGGAACCTCTCTCCTATGACTGATTGCCCTAATGGTCTACCTCACAGACAGATAAGTTATGTCATATGCAGTACTGTGAGGCACACTAAGTAGTGATTTTTGTGACCGGGCTCCCACTGTTATTGTACAGTTGACATTCAAGATAGATATATAAGCTTTCATGAACCACAGATTATTGTCTCTGTTGGACACTACATGAGAACATTATAGGAGAAAAATTCCTCCGACATGTTGAACAATTTTTAAATATTTTAGCTTATAGAATCTTGACAAATATAATTAACGCTTTTAAACTGTGGCTAAGCATATCGCCTTTTAAAGTTTTAATATAGGCTATACATATGAATAAACGCGACAATTAGTTGGTAACCTTTTAACGATTGTCAGTATGACATGTATGTACTTGTATATAAGTTTTTAAGAATTTGTAAAATATAACTAATAATAAATAAAACAACAATATTAGATACCGTATATCCAGTTAGTACTAGCTGGAAGTTTATATGTTTTGTGGTTTAAGGTGGAACATTTAAAATTACGTTAAAATTACTTTATGATAATGATAATAATAATAATTATTAATACTAATTAGTAGGGATGGGTCGATACCAGATTTTCTCGATACTCGATATCGATACATGCTTTTTTCCTCGATACTCGATACTTCGATACTCGATACCTTCAACATTTCCAGTTTCAATAAATAGGTACATTAAAAATTAAAATTTGAGAGAACTGTGTAATACCAACTAAATACCAAGTCTGCATATTTAATGAGACAAACTTAATATCATCAGTAGCCTATAATTATTTTTAAACTCTACATTAAAACCAAAATTAGTGTTTTAAATAGTCCACTTACAAGTTTTTGTTAAAAAATACTAGCATTCTCACTTAATTGCAGAATTACAAAAGTATCGAAAAAGTATCGAGCGAGTTTTCTGATGTATCGTTCGATGCCGATACCATGCAAGTATCGAGAGTATCGAGGTATCGAAAGTATCGAGGACCCATCCCTACTAATTAGTAAATGTACTTGCTAGGAAATAAAGTCAGTCCACAGATAATAGTTCTGACTAAGGGACTACCTCCTAACAAGCTTCCCACTCACCCAGTTCAAGTCACACAAAATCCATCCAGTTCGTCCAGGTGTAACCCCAGAACTTAGGGTTACTCTTGGGATCAGCTTCCTTATTGTTGGGTTGGACAAGCGTTGAGTTGTAGCGTTGAATTAACGCCTGAAGCTCCGCCACCCGCTGAGGAAGCGTGTCAGACAAGTTGTCTAACTCGCAGGGGTCTCGCTGGATGTTGAACAGGTAGAGGTCGCTCACAGCCGGCTTAGTTGTGCCGCACGAGATCTCGCTCAGCTTCCTCAGAGCCAAGATGTCCTGGTAAGCGGGCAGGGGAGGCAAAGCTTGAGCAGCCGGGCTTCCATAGACTGCACTCAGGTTGTAGTGGTACGCGGGGTTTCTTCCTGATGGGCCGTACCATCCGTTCCATTCCCCATCCCATGTGTTACCTGCGAGACAAAGTCATTATAATAACAATAATAATAATAATTTTTATTATCTGTTTGCCGTAGCCTACACACAGTACAAATAGAATCGTCAAATAAAAAAATACAAAATAAAAAAAAATAACAAATACAATACAATTAAAAACTAAAAAATTCATTTAAATCATAAAACGAATTCTTACATAAAAATGTCTTTAGTCTTAACTTGTACAGATGAAAATGATTAATACTAGAAATGCTGTTTGGACGGTTGTTTACTATCCTACTAATGAGGCAAACAGGAGATTTTGTATACTTTGTAATTGAGTAATGAGATATGTTCACATGGTTTCTCCATCTTATTTCATAAGTATGTATATCCATATTAAGTTTAAAATTATCATAAATCAACCAAAATTCCCTGATGAATATTAATATTCCCTAACATTAGTATGGCAAATTCACCCACGGTGACAAACCAACTGAAGCTAAATTTCTGTACTTGAGAATATTATAGGAGAAAAATTCCTCTGACACTGGGATTCGAACCCAGGACCTCTTGGCTATCCGTGCCAATGTTCTACCAACTGAGCTAAGCCAGAGTTCACTTCTCAGAGCCAGATGGAACAGATAAACAGACGGACGGACAGACAGACGGAGAGACATTTTTCCGTCCCCCACACAATCTTATAAGATTGGCACTTAATAAATTATGGTCGACCTAAAACAGTCGTATGCAATTTGTCTTATCCTAATAAAATGTCATAATGTACTGTTTCACTACGATAATGTAAATCCAATTTTTTGTCCACGTGCGCAAGTAAAACTTTTTTTTCTTTCATTGTAATTTTTTGTTAATTATATTATAGTTACGTAGTAGTTCATATATTTCAGTATTGTTTAACGTTATATGGTGAAATTTAATATACTACATATTGGTAATTCATTAATTTTTCATACTTTTAACTGATAAATTAACTGAAGAACTTAACACACCTAAAACTCGGCAATGGAATTCTCCGAAATGACATACATGTTACATCAATGCAAGATTATTGCCAATAGAAATTTAATAGTTCATTCTTTTTCCCTGGCATTTTCGTGGGAATGGTCCTACTTTAATCACACATACACATTATAAGGAAATAGCTTAATAGGCCCGGCAGAACCCGGGCTTTGTATTTTCTAATTCGAAATTAACTTATTAAGGACTTTCCGCTTTGAAAGTCTAGGTCTTTATATATGTAGGCCTATGCAGAATTTGAAATGAGAAAGAATGACTTATGAAAAAATATTCCCTCAGAAAACGCTTCATAGCTTTTTATGGCCAATAGAGAACTTAAAATTCTTCACCCCATTGCATTGCTTCTATAAACTAGGGATGAGCATCGGGGGTTAAAACATCGATGTTAAAATCGGCGGTGACCATCGATGGGACGATAATATCGACCTGAAAACGTCGATGTATTTTGACGGAAAATATCGATGTATATTAGGCAAAATTCGTAAATAAACTGAAATATTTCCATGAAAACTATGGATGTAAAAATATTAGGCTGCTGAAAATAAAATTATATCTTAGAATCAATAATCTCTCTATATATAAAAGGCTTTGACCTGACTGACTGATTGGCTGACTTAATGACAGAGAATCAACGTAGAGTCAAAACTATAATAAGTAGAGACTTGGAATTTTGACAGTACCTTCATTTCATAATGTAAGTGCTCACTAAGAAAGGATTTTGCAAAATTTTGATTTTAAATGCCAAAAATCAAATGTTTTTGAAAATACCTTTTTACACAGAATTATCAAACTCAAATCACAGTTCACATGTTGGCATTGGTATCAGGAAGGTTTGAAAATAAATGAAGTGGGACATTGACGAAACATTTGATATAATGCATTGCTGTAATTAAATATTGAAGATTAAATGTATATTATTATATCGCAGGTTGATGAGGAGGGAAGTATAATAGTGAAATTGATTTACTTTTTAATTTCATCCCCAAAACGGTTGTATGGTAACATGAGAGTGAGAAATAAAATATTCCGCAAAGACAATACAATTTTATGTTACCGGAATTTCTGTTTCTTCTTATTTTAACCCCTACCAGGCTTCGCGTGTAGAAGCGATGGGATACAAAATTCTACATCCTCTATGAGTCATAAAAAGCTATATCAAGCATTTTCAGCGGGAATAGTTTGAGTGAGATAAGTCGTTCTTCTTCATTTCAAATTTTCAATACGTATATAAGGACCTAGAATTTGAAAGTCGAAAGTCCTTTAAGTTAATTTTGAATTACAAAATACAAAACCCAGGCGACTCCGGGCCTTTTAAGCTAGTCTTATTATAAGTTAGTTAAAAATCGATGTATATTAAAAAGTCACGGTTCTAGAAAATTGAACAAAATTCATAAATAAAATGAAATATTTCCATGGAAATGTTTTGTTGAAAGCAATATTCTGTCAATACCCTGCTACACGCCATGCCTGGGAGGGGTTGAAATAAGAAGAAACATAAATTCCGATTACATAAGATTGTATTGTCTTTATGGAATATTTTATTCCTCATTCTCATGTTACCATACAACCATATCTGGTCTGAATTAAAAAATAAATTCAGTATCATTTTCATACTTTCCTCCCCCAAACCAGGGACATAATAAATTGCGGGCAATGGATCGACAATGTTCCATCCTATTTTGTCTTCTTTTAGATGCTTAGGGCCTATGATATACATTCCTATTTCTCAACTAATACAAAGCCTACAGCTATGAATAATGTATCAGTCGATAAGATTTTTTTACCGACTTCTGATATAGCCTACTCATTGGCACACACTTAAGCTGTCCCCGCAATACGACCTCTTATCTTACATCAAAATGTGAAGTGAGAAAATGATATTTTCCACGTCTAGGGTAGAGAAAGTTATGTGACTGCATTTATTATTTTCATCAATGTATTACATCGATGACGTCAAAATTTGTTAAAGCCCAATATTACGTAGCTCCAAAAGCCCTATGTCAACACTGTAAACAATACACTGTTGTCATGAGAACTGAATTGCATTTTCATTAATTCAGTATAATATTCGCAGATATTATATAAATGTTCAAGAAAAGGAGTGGTTTGTTTGAATTTTAATGTTGACCGCGTTACTCCCCGGGCTGAACTGGGTATGTGTTAAAAATTTCGTGAAAATTGGTCAAGAAATGTAGATTTGTATAGGGAACATACATACCCACATATTCACACACACACACGCTTTCGATTTTATATATTAGACTCGCTTCGCTCATTGGGGTCTCTGCCCCCAAACCCTTGCTGAGGTTCTCGGGAAAGGTTTTTTAAAAGATCTATGGGAGATAGAGTGCGTGTATTTAGTCTGCTGTATTGGCTATTACCTTTTTTTGCCACAAAACCTGAATAAATAAATGTGGAAAGACTTTGGGTTTTTTCGGAATTTTCCCATCGGTTGCAAGCTAATAGGTATCAGTTTACCAAGCCTAAGTTTTCTAGATCAACTGGCAGTGCACATGCATTTATGGTGTATTTTATGGAGTAAATTTCAACTGATATTAATTTAAGTGGACATGTTACAAGATGAAATAGCGACTAAGATTCATGGTATGTAAATATTCAATTTGGGATTTGCCTTTACGACCAGGGAAATCATAGAAAAACACAAGTAAAATTGATTGTAATATGTTGTGAAAAAATACGAGACTTCATCTACGAGTTATGATTAAAGAATATAAATTATGAAATTTCTTTAACAGATAGAAGATAATTTTGTTAGTTTTGGACAAAAATATGTTAATTGGATTTAATTATTACGAACCTGAGACTTCAGAATACGAGTCCAAGACGTTACTATCTCGACCATCCCGTTAGCTTTACGGAAATATTATTTCTAAACTTTCAGAGTCATACGTGAACACTGTTTGATAATACACCTTACCATGGAAACCGAGCCCTTTTTGGGCGGATTTTAGGGGCCAAAAAACCTTTTTTGGAATTTACCTGTGGTTTACAGCTTATAAGATATATGTGTACCAAATTTCAAGTTTCTAGCTCATCTGGAAGTGGACAAACATTAATGTCAGTGAGTGAGCCCTTTTTCGGGGATTTTTAGGGTTAAAACTTAAAGTAATAAACTTTTTTGAATTTCCTGTGGTTTACAGCCTAAAAGCTATACGTGTACCAAATTTCAAGTTTCTAGCTCATCTGGAAGTGGGCAAACATTAATGTCAGTGAGTGAGTCAGCCATGTGGCTTTATATTATAGTGATTATTTACATAAAATATCAATAAGAAACATAAAAATTAAACCCTAATTACGTAGGTAGATGTAAGATTAAAAAATAACATGATTCATACTCATATAAAGTGAAGTACTGTACCATTTATCAGCTTCCATTCTCCTTTCCTGATGGCTGATATATTCCTCTGGTTGTCTATGTTCAACAGCAATTCGTCATATGTTTCAGATGATTTATCTGAAGAAGAAGAAAGAAAACTTGTATCACGAATGGGATGACAGAGTTCATTTAATTAATTTCAAACATCTTTCGTTACATATATATATATAAAACTAGCATGTGCACGCGGCTCCGCCCGCGATAATTATTTTAAAAATTAAAAATTAAGGGCATAATAGTTAAATCATTATATTTATTAGCACCAAAATCACATGAATTACATACCACGATTAGATAGCGTCGCCTGGTAAAAGCGACCTCAGATTCGAGGTCCTTGGACCAGAAAACCCCTGTATAGTGAGTTTCGTCCAAATCGAACAGTGTTTGACCATATTTAGGCCAATATTGATAATCCCTCTTATAATAATAATAATAATAATAATAATAATAATAATAATAATAATAATAATAATAATAACCCTCTTACTACCCATATGTGATGTGGAGAAATGTAATAAATAATAATAATAATAATAATAATAATAATCCTCTTCGGTGTAGGTTGAAAATTTGATATGTCTGCGTGCCTTGACATTAAAAACAAATGAATCGACCAGCGTGAGCTACAACATTCAAGCGATCGCGATGGTTTTATGTCCAAGGTATGACAAAAATACAATAAAAAGAAGTGTTTAAAAATATATTTCAAGTCAGTGGATAAAAGTTAAAATCACTACACAACGTTTCAACTCTCCCCTGGAGTCTTCCTCAGGTGTCTTGAAGATTGAGTTTCGTCATGGTAACCATCAATAAAAACACTGTTTCTCAAATGTCTTTCTTTCCAGTTCTTTGGAATGTCAAACATTCCTTCCTCTATGCATTCTGCTGGTGGCTGGGGAATTTTTACCACTGGAATTTCCCTTTTCAGTCTCCTCATTACATCCAGCCATTCATCCCCTATATCACCATCATACCTATTTAAACACATCCCCTGGCTGCCGAATATGCACCATGCCTCATATACCTTTCTTTTTATGTAATCATTCTCAACTCTTACAATGTTTACTTCACCAATGCCATGCTTGTTTTCTGTCATATGCTGACTGAGTCCAGTAGAGCATTTCCCACTATTTACATCCCTTTCATGCTCGCGTATTCTGGTTTTAAAGTCTCTCCTGGTTTCCCCGACATATACTCCCTCACAATCACTACATTTTATTGAGTAAACTCCAGGAAAATCCATTTTGTCCTTGTTCGTACCAAGTTGTTTATACTGAGTTCTAAAAAACTGGTCCAACATTTTCTGATTGTGAATGAGAGAAAGAGAATTTCGTCATTGTTAATCAGAATTGGATTTTTACGTTCATGCTATCAGAGAGGCGTTATTCCAAATTTTTTAAAATGGAATTTTACTCCTTTGACTAACAAAACCCACGATTTTAAGTACAAGTTACAATTGAATCGGTCATTTAAGAAAGGGCTCAATGACACTTTTTTACAAAATGGATGTTATGAGGTAAATGGATTCACCAGGGGTAGATGCATGATTCTTTTAAAGAAAGACTCAATTCCACCTACTAAAGTTAGTTCTACAGCAGCTTGAATATACCATTCAGTTTAGAAATGCCTCAACTCCAGGAATGGAGTCCTTTCAATACTGAACCTTTCTGATACCTAGCAGTGAATGTAAGACTTATGGTCATTGTTCCTTGATTTTGGTTTAATCAATAGATGTATCTATAAGCTAGATAGAATTCTTCCTATCAGGGAATATGTACAAATCATTGTCAACTCAGCAAAACAAGGAAAATTTACAGTTTTATTGGTATTGGCTGATGACTTTCTACAAGTCTCAACATAGTGGCAAAATTATTGCAAAAAGACTGAAACCTAAGTTTTTTAATGAATGTCAGTATGATTCAATGAACTCAGTACAAATTTGTGCTTCAACATACATTAGGGATATATATCAGCCACACCTCAGATGTGAAATATCTGCAATATCAATTGTGAAACTTCCTGAAAAGTGTGCTTATGAAAATAATGTTCCCATTTACACCAAGCAACATTTGTCAAAACTAATGTGTTATAACGTATACCAGAAGAACATAAGCATTTCTATGTAGATATGTAGATTTTACACTTACAGAATGTTTTCATTGATGTAGGACTGTATTTAGTATTCAATATATTCAGTTTTTCATACATCATATTTTAATGCTACATAAATCAATCATAATAGTTGATTTTATTTTAAAAGTGTGTTTTTGCACAATTTCAATGTTAAGTTTGAGAGATATACTTTGGAAAGGGCTCAATTCCATTACTTTCAATTACTATAATGCATCATGTAAGCACACTGTATTTCCATTTCACATGTAGAGATCTTAAAAGCACCTATTATAAGACATTGCATATGCAAGAATTTACTAACTGTCAATGTTTCTGTAAATAAACAGTTTTTTCTTTCTCCTGAAAAATGATCTTTTCTGTCATTAAGCCCTTTCTTAAATGACCGATTCAATTAAATATGCTACGAGAGTGTATAAATGAGGCCTACTGCGACTTGAATAGAGCGAATGAAGAGGCGTATAGGGCGCATTTTCAGGTTATAAAAGTGACCAGTCATGAACAGCTATATCAAGTCATACAAAGACATCATCACCTGGTTTATGAAAATTACAACATCTTAAGGGAAAACATAAGCACGAAGTATAACAAGTACGGGATTTGTTCCCAGAGGAATCCGGTTGATATGGCTTCAAACGATAGGATGGATGGATTTGTCAATCTCTCTAAAAAGGAAATCCCAACGAAAGTAGCGAGTATATTCCAGTATGGATTTAAATTTGCTCCAAAGAACAGTGAATGTAAGATGGAGGATTTGTTAGCTTCTGCGATCAAAGGTTCTGGAATGATCGTGGATGGTGATGAAAAAAAGAGGTTTTTACAAGAGGTGTCTTTAGCTATGGACGAGGTCAAAGAAAAAGAAAAAGGAATAAGTGGTGAAGGAATGAAGATGAGAAAAAACATCGCGTATGCTAAGAAGTGGTTGAGTGAAAACGAAATACTGGTTGTAAAAAGTGATAAAGAAAATCGACCTGTCTTCATTGACTCTGTCACATACATCCAAAAAAATGAAAGAATGTTTTGGACCCCCAGATTTCTCAATTCTTGATAAGAACCCTATCATAAGTATAAGAAGGGAAGTGAACAAAGTGATCAACAGTAGTATAACAATTAGTGAGGATGTTAAAAAAAAGTCTGATCACCAACAAATCTGATCTACCACATTGTTTTGGCTTGCCTAAAACACATAAAGAGGATGTGCCTTTGCGGCCTATAATCCCTATGTATAACCATCCAGCATTTGGGTTGGCAAAACTTTTGGTGAAAAGATTGAGTGATATACAAAAGAGAACAAGATGGTCTATTGGCAACTCTTTTGAAGCAAGAAACCTTCTAGAGAATATGGAGTACGGCAATGATTTATGTATGTTTAGTTTGGATGTGGTTTCGCTATATCCCAGCATACCTAGAGAACAAGCTAGTGAGTGTTTATTTAGGTGGCTTATCGAACAGGGAGTGGACTGTGTAGTGGCCAACGAATATGATAGATGGTTCAGGGTGTGTTCTGAATATAATGTGTTTCAATTTAATGGCATTATTTACAAACAGAAAGAGGGCTTGGCTATGGGAAACCCGGTGTCGGGGTTCGTATCGGATGTATTCCTGTACTTCATGGAAAAACAGGTGATTGGGAAGAACTTTGACAACATATTGCTGTATATGCGTTACGTGGATGACATATTGGTAATAGCTAGGCAAGACATCTCTGACTCACTGCTAGAAGAATTCAACAGTTACCACAACAGGGTGAGGTTCACGATTGAGAAATCGGCGAACAACAGTATCAACTTTTTGGACCTAAGAATTACCCTACAGCAACAGGAAATTTGTTTAGGCGTGTATAGAAAAACATGTAAAGGAGAAATGTATATACACAGAAGATCAACACACCATCACAGAATCAAAAACAATTTATGGCGTAATTTTGCACACAGAGCCATTGGTCTATGCAATAATAACGAAGATCTAGAAAAGGAAAAGAAAGTAGTATTTAGATTAGCAGAAATAAATGGATATTGTGGTAGAAAAATTAACCATATATGGAAAAGTGTTGAAAAACGAAATGACAAAAAAGATGAAAAAAGGAAAGAAAATAATAGTATAGGTTACATAGGCGTACCATATGATCCCCACGTCAGCGAATGCATAGGGAAAATTTTCCTGAAATACGGCATAGTACCAGCATATAAAACTGAAAAGACAATTGAAAAAATATTTTCCCAGTATAAACATCTTGGTACGAACAAGGACAAAATGGATTTTCCTGGAGTTTACTCAATAAAATGTGGTGATTGTGAGGGAGTATATGTCGGGGAAACCGGGAGAGACTTTTAAACCAGAATACGCGAACATGAAAGGGATGTAAGTAGTGGGAAATGCTCTACTGGACTCAGTCAGCATATGACAGAAAACAAGCATGGCATTGGTGAAGTAAACATTGTAGGAATTGAGAATGATTACATAAAAAGAAAGGTATATGAGGCATGGTCCATAATCGGCAACCAGGGGATGTGTTTAAATAGGTATGATGGTGATATAGGGGACGAATGGCTGGATGTAATGAGGAGACTGAAAAGGAAAGTTCCAGTGTTAAAAATTCCCCAGCCACCAGCAGAATGCATAGAGGAAGGAATGTTTGACATTCCAAAGAACTGGAAAGAAAGACATTTGAGAAACAGTGGTTTTATTGATGGTTACCATGACGAAACTCAATCTTCAAGTCACCTGAGGAAGACTCCAGGGGAGAGTTGAAACGTTGTGTAGTGATTTGTACTTTTATCCACTGACTTGAAATATATTTTTAAACACTTCTTTTTATTGGATTTGTATCAGTGGAAATTTGGGACCGATATGGATGTTTCTATGACAAAAATAGCCAAGGCCTACTGTAATTGATTTGACATTGAAATATACTGAAAACTGATGTTTCGAAAACGCAAAAAATACACGTTTTCTGCCCGTTTTTCACTCATAACTCAGGAACGAAACGAAAAATTAAAATTCCGGCTTCCAGGTGCATTTCCCGAAACTTCAGTCCACTTATGTTTAAAATTTCAGTTTTCTTCGTTCAGTAGAAACTCTATCTTCGAGGCTGAACTTAAGGGCGCGAAAGAAAATTTCCTAAAAAGGTGCCAGTATTGTGTGGATGCAAGAGGAGAACATTTACAACATCTCTTGTGATGAGGTACTTGGTTATTTTCGTTGTAATTTTAACTGTAAATGTGATAACCTGAATCATTACACTAATCGCGGCTTTATTTGCGTAGATATTTCACCCGATCGCTCGGGAGTTGTAGCTGTGCCCGCCGCGCCACAGGAACCTGCGTCATTGGCCAACTCTTGTATGAAATGCACTGAAGTAGCAGTGTATTGCGGTCACACAGACGTCATGTCCTTGGTTAAAGGTTATTACCTGAAGCGATATTTGGCCAAACATTGTGTCCATCGACATGTGAAGGGAAGGTTCCGTTGACTGCGTACAAAATGGTGGGCAGCCAGTCTTGAATGTGCATGAGATGATTGGCGATGCGGCTGGTGTTGGATATGAGCGGGCTCCACACTATGCCGACCCCACGCACTCCACCTTCCCACAGAGTATCCTTCACCTGGACATAAAAAGAATACTTTCGTTATTCCTCTACGAAAATATTTTCACTTAGCTTGTCCTTAATCGTAAAACTTATTGATAATTTCGTAATGTAGCGGAATTGAGTCTCTTTTGGTTGGCAACAATTTGTTTGAAACAAGTCACTATTTGAAACAGTAGAACATCGAAGAAGCATTTACGTAAACAAAAGCATATCTCTTTTGAAGTTATAGAGAAGGTAAAAGCAAATAAAGCATAGCGCAAATACAACATAGTGGGCTATCGCTTGACATCTCTCTACGTATAAAATGCTTTGTCCTGACTGACTGACTGACAGAGAATCAACGTAGAGCCTAAATTATAATACGTAGAGACTTGGCAGTACCTTCGTTTCATAATGTAAGTGCTCATTAAGATAGGACTTTGAAAAATTTTGATTTTAAATGCCAAAAATCAAATGTTTTAGAGGAGACATAATACCTTTTTGCACAGAATTATCAAATCCAAATCTCATTCCATGATAACAGTGTATTATTGTTGGCAGTGGTCTCATGTAGGTTTGAAAATAAATTATACTGGACTTTGACAAATTAAAGAAGCTTTCAATATAATTCATTGCTGTAAATAAACATTGAGGATGAAATCCATGAAAATAATGCCCAATGTGATGCAGTCACATAACTTTCTCTACCCTGGACATAGAAAATACTACACGAGGTATTTAATACGCATATTACTATATCGCAGGTTTTTGGGGAGAGAATATGAAAGTGATATTGAAAATCTTTTTAATTTCATCCCCAAAACGGTTGTATGGTAACACGAGAGTGAGAAATAAAATTTTCCGCATAGACAATACAATCTTATGTAAACGGAATTTCTGTTTCTTCTTATTTGAACCCCTACCAGGCTTGCTGTGTACAAGCGATGGCATGCAGAATTCTACATCCTCTATGAGCCATAAAAAACTATATCAAGCGTTTTCTGAGCCAATAGTTTGAATGCGATAGGTCGTTCTTCATTTCATATTCTAAATACCTATATAAGGGCCTATATATGACCTTCATAAGTTAATTTCCAATTAAAAAATACAAAATACAAAACCCGGGCGACGCCGGGCCTTTTAAGCTAGTATTTAATAACGCTACTGTACAAATGACTGATGTTTATATACATTTTTAGTCATGAGTCATTATTAATAATAATAATAATAATAATAATAATAATAATAATAATAATAATAATAATAATAATAATAATATTTACTCCTCTGAGTGGCCAGTTGGAGGCTGCATTGGAGTTGAATCCCGCTGCAGGTCCGCCATTGTCGGTTGAAAATACGATGATGGAATTGTTTAGCATATTTCTCTTGCCGAGTTCAGAAACCACTTGTCCAACACTGTCATCCAGTTTAGATAACATTCCTATAACAAACAATATCTACTCTTATACAATTGCACGGCCCTAAATAGCGTGCTTGCTCGCTCGCCCGCTTCGTGAGACATCGGGTATACTCGGCGATGTTCGTCTCTCGCAGTGTAAACTTTCATGACGACTACAAAATTAGGAAGGAAACCCGTTTCTTTATTATATAAGGCCTAAGTGAAATGAACACAATGAACAAATATTCTAATTTTATTTTTACTTACAATTTTCATAGCTCTGAACCACAAACATTTTTCATAATCTACCAGTGTAATTTTCTTAAAAATCCTGGAGTCAATGAATAATGGCGGGCGAAGCCGGGGGCAACAGCTGTAACATATTGATGGCTTTATCTCTTGAAATATCGCTGATAATAATAATCCAAACAAACCATTCCTTCCCTTGAAACATTATATAATTTCTGAAAATTACACTGAATTGATCAAATAAAATTCTCATCATATTCATGTCAATAAACAGTTGAGAAACAATACGTATTATGTGTTCACAGGTTCCTTTGGAAATGCATAATCGATTCTGTTATAGTTTTCCCAGGGGGCGCTTTCTAATCGTGGAATGTACTATGAAGCCGGAATTTTAGCTATTTCTATACGTGCAAGTGTTAATAAATAGGCTATAATGCTTTAATAGTTATTATACTCTTAATTTTTAAATTAATTATCGTGGGCGAAGCCACGGGCACCTACTAGTCACATACAAACACACACAGGCCAACCATGTGAAGGAATGAATCCTGATTGTGTGACAATCATCTCCCCTTCTGTTATTTTCTTTCATTTATTGAGGCGTAGAAAAAGATGTAAATCACTGGGGGCGAGGTCCGAACTGTAGGGTGGATGTTCAAACACCTCCCAGCCGAACTTTTGCAGGAGACTTGCAGGGAGGTGTTGAAGTCTCCACCCTACAGCTCGGACCGCGCACCCAGAGATTTTTATCTTTTCCAATCCCTCAAGAAATAACAGTGAATGACGGAGAATGGTAGAGATTTACAGAGACACGAAGAAGGTTATCACACAATGGTTTAAATCCCAGGCGGCAGATTTCTACGACACAAATATAGAAAAGTTGGTCCCACGGTATGACAAATGTCTTTAATTCCTGTGGCGAATATGTTGAAAAACAGCTGAACACTTGCTGTATCTGTTGCAATAAATACACTGACCGGCAAAAAAAACTGATCACTGTAAAATTTGTTGTACTTTTAAGATGAAACATAATTTTGATGGGATGTTTATACATTGTTGTTGGTGAGGATGAATTATTATTTTTATTGGACCATTAGCTATGGATGCAGCATATCTGCTTTCTTAATTCTTCACTTTATCACCAAACAAAACAAACAAACAAACAAACAAAAATCGCAATACGGCGATTCCAATACGATTATAAGCACTAGCTTGTCGTACATATTGCAAGGTGTTTCATTGTTGTATTGCGTCATTTCCTTCCAAAACAAAGGAAACTGCCTCTCTTCCCATCGCAGTGATTCTGTCAGTAAATTTAGTTGAAATTATGCCTCTCAGTCCTGAAGACGTTTCCAAAGCTGTTGCTGTAATTGATGATGGATGCAGCCTCCATTATGCCGCTGAAACCTTAGGCTCACCATTCACCACGGTGCAAGAGGAATTAAGTGTGAAATGTGTCATTAAATTTGTATCTTAAAAACTTATACAATTGCAGTAATTATAGTTCAAGCACTAGGCCTACTACATAATTTTTATTCAAACTTCATTTTTTTAAATTTCCTTAAGTGATCGGTTTTTTTTTTTGCCGGTCAGTGTATTTCCAACGCCCTTGAAAATGGAGGCAACGTGGGCCTTCGAAACGTCGGGAGAAATTCACTTTCACACCTGGATGACCACCCGGGAAACTTTCACTCAAATTTTGTTTTGTTTGTGTAATTAAACGGCCCTAGGGAAGCTTACTTTGTGGACGGCCCTTGTATTATGTAACTGTATTTAGTAAATACTACAGGGAACAAGTTATGAAAGATACCGGAATTTGAAATAATATCTCCTACAAACATTGTTGGTGAACTGACCTGCAAACGTCCTTCGCTGCTTGTCGGCGATGTAACTGAACTTGCTGACGGTGTCTGCCGGCGCCTGCAGGGGGCGATAAGGGTTGCCAGAGTGCGTGGCGAGATGAGCCAGGTACAGGAACAAGGGGCGACTTCTGTCGTGCTGCTGGATGATTCTCCTGGCCTCTTCTGTCAGCAGTTCCGTTGTGTAGCGCCCATAAGCTCCCCAGTCCACGTTCATATCCCTCCTCATGTCATATCCCCAGTAGAACAACTAAAACACAAAAAACTGCTTAACAGAATTCTCTCCGTTTCATTTTACGGGCCGGTTAACGTAAAAATAAAACGTTATAGAGATTATTGCCTCCGCTGTGGCTTGATTCTAAAAGGGCCAATGTCATAAAACTTGCTTTTGAGATAACTGACTTTGAAGCCTTTGTAGAAGTAACCTTTTTTGCTGAGAACTTCCGACACTGGCATCTATAGTTTCTGTATTGTGTCTATTAATAGCAACATAAATTGGCACTTTATTATACGAAAGATAAAGGCTAGCCGATCTCAATAATGCATAGATATCATTTTTGCAAGAAATTGACATTGGCCCTTTTAGAACCAAGCCACAGTTGACATAATTTATGTCAAGGGTTTTAGGAAACATGTTAAGATTATTTTACGTGATATCTGCCCATAACATAGTTATGAGCAGGCTTTAAAACTTAGTGCCCGATCGAATATGTTAACAGCAACCGTGCCGTACAGACTTTGCTCGGCGTATGCCCTGGCTACCATATGCTAGTTCACGTGATAGTAAACAAACCGAAATACAGATATAGGAAGACCACAAAATAACTGCTCATTATCTAAACTCACATTACAAGCATGCAATACGATACTTTCTCCTGTTTGTGTATAATAGTCCCTCCCAAATGTTTCAATACATGTTTGCGTTTTAGAACACTTTACTTTCGGCATGCCGAACACGTATAAACACGCACAATGACAAGGTACACTGTTGACCAATTTGAGAGGCACCGTACCACAAGCGCATTCACTTCTCAGTATACTACTGTCTTCTTTCTAATTGAATAAATAAATAAATAAATAATAAATATAGAGGATATCACCAGATGTCACTGTCGTACAAATTAATTATTATCCATTTCCTTCATTTAACCACTACAAATATAATTATTCCTACTACTACTGTTCTCGTGTATCTATTAGGGGAGAGTGTTGTACCTTGGGCCATTTTTTATTGTGTTGCCTTTAACTCGAATTCTAGTAGCATTTTCTTAGTTTTTTTAGTCTCTTACCAATGTGCTGTACTTTCTTAACATATTTGCGTTTGGTTTAAGTATGTACTCCAGTAAATAATAAGTGTAAGAAAAAAATTAAAATATACTGCACAGTGGCTCAAGGTACAACACCCTCATGTACCATGGACCATACTGCATAAGGGCATAAACAGAAATTTCCAGAGGCTGAAGCCTATGCGAAGTGTATGGGGGGAATGTTACCATCACTACACCAGCAGCTGATGCCTTTTCCAGAGCATCAATAGACAGATGTGTCTCGTGATTGTCCAAGATCAAAAGAACCCTACTTTTTTCAGTTAAGAAAATGGTCAAGAAACTTTAAAAAATGTTGCTTCATTTGACCACCCAGATAAATTAGCAGCTCCCATACACCCTGGAAGGCCACCAAACAACATTCTGTCCTTGAAATGAACACGAGGGAATATGAACAAAGGAGGTAGTTAGTTTCCAACAGCATTCACAGCTCCAGTCATATTGACTAGTTGCCCTCTTTCGGTTGATGTTGCACTTCCAATCTGTTTTAGACTTTTAGGATCAACGATGTTTGACTGTCCCTGCACAGTGCTTAGGCCAGTCTCGTCCAAGTTCCTTATGTTTTCGAGAGGAATGGGGCCAAATCTGTTGTGAACATTTTTGATGTTATCGAAGAAATATTTTCTTCTCTGGATCATTCGAATTAATTTTCTTAAGAGCCGTTTTCAAAACTCTTGCGTCAACAGGCTCCCGGGCCTTACTACGAGTCATTGTTCTCCTGACAACAATACTGAAACACATAAAAATAAAATATAATGTAACCTCTTGTACCATGGTCCGCCGGCTCAAGGTACAAGACGCAGTTGTGGCTCAAGGTACACGATTGTCTGTTTCCACACAAATATGGCTATCGATATGATCTTCTGGTATCTAAATAACAAAATGTATGGTCATTTTACTCACCAAATAATAGTGAATCCAATGGATATTCGCAAAAACATCTTTATGCACAAGATAAACTTCAATTATCAAGCAACTGGCGAGGAAAAATTTTAGTTTTCACCAGAAAAAAACAACTTTTTGGTCTTGCACACGCAGATCTGAAGCAAACACGCCGAAAATTGCACAGAAAATGCATGAGGTCACGAGAAGCATGTAGTTATACGGTTAGCGCGCTAGATGTCAACAGTTCTCAGATATTAGAAATGGTCCAAGGTACACTATGGTCTTGGTACAACACTCTCCCCTAATCATTTACAATTCAAAACAACATAAATAACTATTTCGGCAATAAACATTTAGACCATAAACAAGATAGCCGCAGTTTGACACAATATTTAGCTTCCCCATTCATTCAAAGTCTGCAATTCCTAAGCAAACTAATTATATTTTATGAAACCCGGAGGTTCATTGCCGCGCTTGCCTGATCCCGCCATTCAACCCTATTCTGTGCTAACTCCATCCAACCATTCCTCGCAAATCCTACTTCGCTTAAATCTATCCTAATATTGTCCTCCCACCTACACCTAGGTCTTCCAAGTAGTCTTTTCCCTTCGGGTCTCCCAGTCAATATTTTTGAGATACGTCTTTCCTCTCCCATGCGTGCAACGTGTCCAGCCCATTTCATCCTTCGCGATTGAATTACCCTTAGTTACTGTATTCGGTGAAGAGTACAGGTTATGAAGCTCGTTGTTATGCAGTTTTCTCCAGTCCCCATTTTCATCTCTCTTAGGCCCAAATATTTTTCTAAGCACCCTGTTTTCGAACACTGTCAGATTATGTTCTTCCTGACCAGTAAGCAGCCATGTCTCACATCCATATAATACAACTGGCAGGATAATAGCCTTATAAATCTTTATTTTTAGATTTCTGGATGGAAGATGAGAAGATAAAGAGTTTCTGAACTGCATAAAAATAAGCGTTTCCTGATTTGAGTCATAGCTAATTATTACAAAAAATAAAGCTCCTGACCTGAAGTACATTTTCTTAAGTGGAGGGAAAGGAAATAGACATTAAATCCATGTCTAGGATATTAATACAAGTGAGAATCAGCTTGAAAAATTTTATGTCATAACCGGGATTTGAACACGGATCTTCGGCTTAACGCGCCGTCGGCGCGTTAAGCCGAAGATCCGTGTTCAAATCCCGGTTATGACATAAAATTTTTCAAGCTGATTGTTTGGGACTGGACCGAAAACCCGGTCCGTGAGGAGCAATGTTAGGTATCAGGACCGTTAGGACCAATATTGGGGATTGGACGATAATATCCGTGAGAGGATAAATGCAGGATAGATTAATAGGGTAGCTTCATGTAAGGATGAAACAATGTACATGTGAGAAGTATAAAATTTCGGAGGACCATTTAGAGCAAGAAGGGACTATATCACGAAGACACTGGGTACAGAGATCAAAGGAAACATATTGGTTAAACAATCTAGAATGTAATGAAATACTTGCACTTTATTAATACTTGTAAACACTCGAAGAAATAATATGTGAACACTGAATAATAATTGAATAAACACGTTGAAACAATGAATTGGAATTTGGCGCGAACAGGATTGCACCACTAGAAGTAATTTAGTAAATTTTGTAATTTACCAATGAATTATATCTCAAATTAACGGTAATAAAATTTGTTGTAGAATGAATGTATTTTAAGTTATTAGCACTTGATTGTTCACGTTTTATAGCTTCTTGGTGAGTGATGACGTCACACGCTATGTACTTACTTGGAACTAATAAGTGAATCTAATGAACTTGTAATACGGAGAATAAGTAAATTCTGTATAAGTAATTTACTTGAAATTAATAAAACTTATAAGGAAGTTTTATTCCAATGATTTCTAGTGAAAATACAAAGAGCGCGAACTGGCTTTTGTTCCTAGAGAATCAGAGCAGTGTCAGACCGTGACTTGATCGTGTAACTGCAGGCTTAATACTGATGAGGCTTCCTGACGCTCTTCGAGGCGTCTTTAAAGAGGGAATACCCGACACAAAGAACTCGTGATCAGGATATGATGAAATATACGCCTACTCAACTTAATACTTGGCGCAAGAACACCTGGCGGATGATTTGAATTAAAACTATTCACTGCACATAATAAATATGCTGGAAAAAACACTTAGCTTGCGTGAACATACTCCGCGCCATTGACTACTAACGTCAATAAAAAACATAACAGGAATGCAAGCTATAATGGAGAGACACTTGTATGTACACAAAACAAGCACTGATTCTAATTGGATGTATACATGTGATATGTATTGGAAAATTACTTCTTACATATATTGCAAGAATATGATATTGAATAGAAAGCACTGATTTCACTATTTACATTGAAGCACACGACACTCTTAAACTGAAAGACAGAGAGAGATCTTTCAAATAGCAAGATTGATAGAAAGAAAAATACATGTAACACATCTCGCAAGAGTACGATTTGTTACAGAGATAGATGAGAAATGGACTTCAAGTGGAGAATCTTGAATATAAGATCATAGAAAGTGTCATATGCTACTCGTCTTGGGGTAGAGGACACACTTTGACTATGGGCCGCTTATATTCACCACTGGAAGTGCGCACAGTAATCACTCGAACCAAGCCGAAAGCTGTTCATATGTGAGAATTTGAGCTCCCATAACTCTCCTGAGATGAAACTTCATAGATTTCACTGCTGCTTCATGTAAACCACCGAAATGGGAAGAATTTGGAGGAATGAACGACCAGCTATAATCGTGGTTTGCAGTGAAATTTTGAATTGTAGTTTGAAAGTCTCTTGACTGCAATAGCAATCTGAGCTCCCTTAACTTGTTGTTTGCTCCCACAAAGTTAGTGCCATTGTCACTGAAGATTTCTTTACAGAGTCCCCGACGTGCTGTAAATCTTCGTAGGGCTGCTATGAAGGCATCTGATGTTAGATCAGAAACTAATTCAATGTGAATGGCCTTTGTTACCAAGCAGACAAAAATAGCGATGTAAGCTTTTACAGTAGTTTTACTGCGTGGAGCCCCATATCTTATATTGAAGGGTCCAGCGTAATCGACTGCTGTGCGGAGAAAAGGTCTAGCAGGAGTTATTCTATAGCTAGGAAGATTTCCCATTAGCTGTTGAGAACTTTCTGCTTTTAGCTTGAAACACGTGAGACATTTATGCAAAATAGATTTTACTACTCTGCGAATACTAGGTATCCAGTAGGCTTGTCGTAATGAAGCTATAAGCAGCTGATGCGAAGCATGTAATAGCTTGCGATGCTCATATTCTACAATCAGAACTGTTAAGTGATGTCTGGATGGCAATATAACCTGATGTCTTGCATCATGTGTAAGATCTGATTTCTCCAACCGTCCACCCACTCTTATAACGTTGTTCTGATCTAGGAATGGAACTAATGCATGGATAGAGCTTTTCACTGAAGTTTGCTTGCTGTTGCTAAGATCTTTCAGCTCTTGAGAGAAAGCTTCTTTCTGAGCAATTTTAATACAAACTTGTAGAGCCTTTTGTAATTCTTCTGCTGCGAGAGGTCCATGATATTTGTTTTCATGGCGGCAGGCAGAAATAAATCTATACATATAACAAGTAACTCTCTGCAGGCGCTTGAGATTAGAGAATCTTGTAATAAAACTATCTTCTACTACAGTAGCTGCCATGCAGATGGAAGTAAGTTGCTCTGAGGAATCTGGAGGGCTTAATTGTTTTGGCTGTTCAGGCCATGATGATGTGTTCTGAGCCAACCACTTAGGACCGTGCCACCACAACTCAATATCAGACAGTTGTTCAGAAGATACACCTCTTGAAACGAGATCAGCTGGGTTGTTTTCTGTAGAAACATGTCGCCAGGCTGCTGTTTCAGAAAGTTCTTGTATTTGTGACACACGGTTGGACACAAATGTTTTCCACTTTCGTGAATCTGATTTTATCCACGACAGAACAATAACTGAGTCTGACCATAGATAATTTTGTGATGTTTGAATGTTAAGGTCATTCAACACCTTGTTGTACAGTTTAGATAACAGCAATGCTCCACAAAGTTCAAGACGTGGAATGGTTTGCCTTTTAAGAGGGGCAACCTTAGACTTGGAACATAGCAAGTTAATTGTAACTTCACCTTCACTGTTCACAGAACGGAGATATATGCATGCACCGTAGGCCTTTTCTGAAGAGTCACAGAAGCCATGGATCTGTATATCTTGAAGGGTACCATGTGTGAGAACAAATCGTGGAATACGCATCGTGTGTATTGTACCTAAAATGTCGCAGATCTCAATCCATTTCTCTGCTATGTGTGAAGGTACCTCCTCGTCCCAGCCAAGCTTTTCAATCCATAATGATTGCATGAAGATTTTGGCATTGATAACCATAGGACTGACAAGGCCTAAAGGATCAAAAATGGATGATATGACTGATAGGATAGTACGCTTGGTAAGTTGAACTCGAGTATGAGTTTGGAGAGAAGGATGGGATTGAATCTGGAAGTTATCAGTTGCAGGATGCCATAGTAAACCGAGGGCATGTGCATTTTCACTGTTGTCAAGAGATAGAGGCAACTGGGTCTCTCGATAAGATGACGGTACAGATTCCAGCAATGCTTCATGGTTGGAACACCACTTTCGCAGGGGAAATCCGCCACTGTCAAGCATGAGGATTAATTCTTCTTGAAGGCGTAGCGCTTCTTGAAGATTATCATGTCCTGCCAGGCAGTCATCTACATAGAAGGAAGTCCTGACTGCTTGTGAAGCGAGAGGGTATTTAGCTTCTTCTTCTATTGACAGCTGGTGCAGGGATCTTATGGCTAAAAATGAAGCTGATTTGGTACCATAAGTGACTGTAGTTAAGGCATAATCTTGTATGGGTTCATCTGTGCTGGAACGCCACACAATCCTTTGAAGATTTTGATCACTCTCGTTCATTTTAATGCGTCTGTACATTTTAGAGATGTCAGCTGAGAACGCATACTTATATGTTCGAAAACGAATTATAATTGATGATAGGTCATCTTGCACTGTAGGCCCTAATTTCAGAATGTCATTTAGGGACTTGCCTGAAGATGTTTTTGCAGAAGCGTCGAATACGACTCTGGTTTTGGTTGTGGTGGATGATGGTTTTATCACAGCATGATGTGGTAAATAAAAGCATTTTTCACCTGGCTGAGGGAGTGAAACCCTTTTCATGTGTCCCAATTCTTCATATTCTTGCATGAACTTCCTGTAGTCTTCTTGCAAGACAGAATTGGTTTGGAATTTTCGCTCCAGATGCTCTAAGCGTTTTACGGCTTGTTGCCTGGACTCTCCCAAGGAGTCTTCAGATCGATTCTTGGGTAATTGCACTATAAAAACACCGTCATCTGCACGAATAGTGTTTTGTACGAAGTGCTCTTCACATTCCCTTTCTTCTTTAGTAAACACTGGTTTAGGAAAGTCTTCTAGTTCCCAGAATCGTCTTAACTGTGTATCAACATTATCAACAGTCACAAATAAATTGTGTTGAGCGAATGTGACCTTCTTGGATTTGATTGCCTTCTTGGGAATAGTTCCACTAAGTATCCAGCCAAGTTCAGTGTTACTAAGAATTGGGTTATTAGGAGTGACTATTCGCTCATTAGTAAATAGCTGGTAAAACAAGCTAGCACCAATGAGGAGTTGGACATCACCAGGGATGTAGAATTTAGGATCCGCTAATGTTATTTCACTAGGAATATTGAAATGTTTGGGATCTATACGGACTGAAGGAAGGTTGTTTGCAATGTGAGGGATTACTAGACAACTCATTTCAGCCTGGAAATTCTGGATTCTGGATCGCAGATTAACCTTAACACTGTGATTGCAAGAAGAGGTGCCATTAATACCTCGTATCTGAGTGTCGACATCTGTGGTTGGCAGCTGCAACTTCTTGGCTAAACCTTCAGTTATGAAGTTCAATTGGCTTCCTGAGTCCAGTAACGCTCTGCATAACACTAAATTTCCTTGTTTATCTTCAAGATGCACTGCTGCTGTTGCTAATAAAATCTCCCTTTGGTTGGAATTTTCTTTTATCGAACAATAACTAGCAGGTACATTATCTGTAGATTCAGACGGCTGATGTGGTTGTCGAGGAGCCGTTTTACTATCTCGTGTGTTGTTATGTAACAGTTTGCTGTGTGAAGCCTTTCCACAATTACAGAAGGACTTGATTTTGCAATGGTCTCTTTTGTGACTGTTGGAGAAACAGTTTGCACATAAACCTTTACTTTTCACAAAATCCCAACGTTGATCTACACTCAACTGTGAAAACTTGTCGCACTTATATAAATTGTGACTTTCCTTGCAACAAGGACATGTATCACCTTTGATGGCAACATAAGATTGACGAGTCGTTTTTACAGATTTCTTTTGTGTATGTCTTTCACTTTTTTCTTTGGATGGGCTTGGCACATTGTTAGAATTGGATAGCACTTCTAACGAATGAGCCTTGGCTTCTAAGAAGTTCATCAACTCTTGGAGCGGTGTGAACCTTTGTGAGTCAATTTTGCTTTCCCATTCTTTACGTGTAGTCTCACCAAGATGATCCAATATTAATTGAATGAACATGACTTCGTGTAATGGGATTTCAATATTGAGAGCTTCGATGGCGTTAAGATTGCTTTGAAACTGATTTAGTAAGTTTCGCAAGTCTGTAACATTTTCATCTTTCATTATTGGTAATGAAAGTAGATTTTTTATATGAGCTGTGGCAATAACTCGAGTATTATCATATCTTGCACACAATAAATTCCATGCTATTGGAAAATTCTCATTCGTGACTGGAAGATTCTGAAGGAGCGCGTGGGCTTGTCCCTTCACAGAACTCAGCAAATAATGGTATTTCTGGATGGGATCCAATGAATCATTGTTCACCACTAAACTACTGAAAGTGTCGTGATAGTGCTTAAAGTTAGTCACATCCCCACTGAATACAGGAATTTGAATCCTTGGAAGTTGTATATTTCTATTGTTGCACTGTGAAGCAGAAGATTGACATGTGTGATGAGAGTTAACACTGTGATTAGATCGTTGACTGTTCACAGAGTTCGCACTATGCACTTGCTGCTCGTGTAGAAACAGAAGACCACTGAGTTTAGCTTTCAACACTCGATAGCTGTTTCTTATTTCTTCATAGTATTGCATATGACAATCTATTTCCTCTTCGGCTTCGATGAGGGATTCAATTTGAGCTTGTAAACATTCAAATTTCTCCCACAGCTCCTGAAGGTTGTCAAATTCAACTTTCAGTTGAAACACATCAACTTCTTCTGAAAGGCTGTCACAATATTTCTGTATCAATGTGAATTTTCTTTTAAGAAAACCCCTTTTCTTCTTTAAATCTCTCAAGTCACTTTCCATGATAGATGAGTTGTTACTTGAAGTTTAAAGATGAGATGCTACCACCGCTGCACGATGATACATGTGAGTCAGCTGTTCACTGCTTTCTTGAAGTTCGCTGGTGACCGGAATCCCACGATGAGTCGAATCACTGTTGCTTGATGCTATCCTCGATGCGAAATTCAGGGTTGCTGGAACTCACGAACTGACCGACGCGGAAGCACAGATGAATGAGACGAACTCGAGAAACGGTGTTTGCGAATACAAGTATGCAATAAATATGATTGTACCAATATGATCCTGCCCGTAAGGACCAATGTTTGGGACTGGACCGAAAACCCGGTCCGTGAGGAGCAATGTTAGGTATCAGGACCGTTAGGACCAATATTGGGGATTGGACGATAATATCCGTGAGAGGATAAATGCAGGATAGATTAATAGGGTAGCTTCATGTAAGGATGAAACAATGTACATGTGAGAAGTATAAAATTTCGGAGGACCATTTAGAGCAAGAAGGGACTATATCACGAGGACACTGGGTACAGAGATCAAAGGAAACATATTGGTTAAACAATCTAGAATGTAATGAAATACTTGCACTTTATTAATACTTGTAAACACTCGAAGAAATAATATGTGAACACTGAATAATAATTGAATAAACACGTTGAAACAATGAATTGGAATTTGGCGCGAACAGGATTGCACCACTAGAAGTAATTTAGTAAATTTTGTAATTTACCAATGAATTATATCTCAAATTAACGGTAATAAAATTTGTTGTAGAATGAATGTATTTTAAGTTATTAGCACTTGATTGTTCACGTTTTATAGCTTCTTGGTGAGTGATGACGTCACACGCTATGTACTTACTTGGAACTAATAAGTGAATCTAATGAACTTGTAATACGGAGAATAAGTAAATTCTGTATAAGTAATTTACTTGAAATTAATAAAACTTATAAGGAAGTTTTATTCCAATGATTTCTAGTGAAAATACAAAGAGCGCGAACTGGCTTTTGTTCCTAGAGAATCAGAGCAGTGTCAGACCGTGACTTGATCGTGTAACTGCAGGCTTAATACTGATGAGGCTTCCTGACGCTCTTCGAGGCGTCTTTAAAGAGGGAATACCCGACACAAAGAACTCGTGATCAGGATATGATGAAATATACGCCTACTCAACTTAATACTTGGCGCAAGAACACCTGGCGGATGATTTGAATTAAAACTATTCACTGCACATAATAAATATGCTGGAAAAAACACTTAGCTTGCGTGAACACTGATTCTCACTTGTATTAATATCCTAGACATGGATTTAATGTCTATTTCCTTTCCCTCCACTTAATTAATAGTATATAAACTTATAACTTACTTATAACTTACTTATAACTTATAACTTACTTATAACTTACTTACTTATAACTTCTTAAGTAACTGAAAAATTGACTAATTTGAATGATTTTTGGCTGTGCTGGAACCTCTAGTTATATTACTTACACTGTCTTGAGCCGTGTGATCGTAGTAATCCTGATGGCCACTCCAGTACCCGTAGTGGGATTCAAATCCGCGATGAAGTGGTGTATAATTTGCATAGAAATGTCCCAGGTGCCATTTCCCCACCATTCTGTTCACATAGCCCAGTTCTCTCAGATACTCTGGCAGCAACTTCTCCCTCAGCGGCAATCCCCAGGGCTCGTTGGCAAACAGCACCCGGTGCTGCATCCCTGCAACATAACAATCCATGTAAGAAAGTCCCAAGCACAAACCTGTAAATTAATTACATTTGTGAAAGCGAATACTGGATCATTAATTACCGTATTTCACGGACCATGAGACGTACTTTTCTTGCCTTGAAACAATTTTGGATTGTTGAACTTTTTAATATCGAGTTTTTGGACTATTTCATTTTTGGGTTTTGAATTTTTAAATTTTTTATCTTTAATTTTTTTATTATGGAGTTTTGGATTTTTTAAATATTAGATATTTAAATTTTTTATTTTATGGATTTTCGATTTTTTAATTTTTTATTTTTTAAATTTTGCATTTTCGATTTTTTAAATCTTGCATTTTCGATTTTTTTATTTTTATGTTTTTTTATTTTTTAAACTTGGATAAGCTTAATCATTGAGTTGATTGTTTTCTGTGCAGTCCGTTCCGTCACACCTCACTATTTTCGTGACGATTTTGAGCGTTACACAAGGTCTCGATGTACCCCTACCGCGGCTAAAGAAGTTTCACTTCAAAAAATTAACTTACATATATTTAGTTTACAAAACTGGCCACTTACATTGCATACATAGTCTTTTTTTTTCAAATTTCGGGAGGATATATCCCCCAATCCCCCTGCGTCCGCCACTGATCCGAAGTACACAAATAAAATAATGGTAAGTATTGCCGGAAACCATGATTATAAACAAGGCGTTGTAAATGATACGTCAGTTACAAATTTTAGCACAGACTGTACATCAGAGTACTTGTCACAATCGTAAAATGAGGGCAGCTGGAAACCAGGTATACAATGCGAAAAGAAACGAATGTTGAGTTCTTTTATACGAAAAGAGTTGTCTCCGCCGGGTGGATGAAAGCAATGACCTCTAAACAGCCTTGTCCCGTTACACTTACCGTATGCTCAACTGAGAATTAGAGGATGTAAAAGTATTTTCAGTCTTTCATGAGAAATCAGTTCAGTTGTTAAAATTTACACGATGCCTCCTGTACAGAAGATATGTTTTTACAACGCAGGTTTTAAGTTAGAAGTGATTTACATTGATTTCATTGTACAAGGCTTTAATTTTTTTATGCAATGAAGTATATTATTCCCTTTAAAAAATTTCGTTTAGAATCACATTAAATTTCTTTTCTTTTAAATTTCCATCCTAAAATCAAGGTGCGCCTTATGGTGCGTAAAATACCGGTACATGTAAGGTATCAATCGAAAGATTTTGAAATCTTTTCATAGTGTGCATCTAGAGCATATGTACCAAATTCTTAGGTTGTATAGTTTTTTAGATACTTGATCAGTCAGTGAGTCAGTGGGTTTTGGCTTTTAATATATTGAGAGATAAATTAATTCGTTGTACTTTTCATTTACATAATGTGATTGACAGAGAATCAACGTAAACTATAACAGGTAGAGGCTTGGAATTTTGACAGTACCTTCGTTTTATAATGTAGGTGCTCACTAAGAAAAGATTTTGAAAAATTTTGATTTTAAATTACAGAAATCAAATGTTTTGAGGATATTTAATACCTTTTTACACAGCAAATCCAAATTATATTCGATGTACAGTTCCCATGACAACAGTGTATTGTTGGAAGTGTTCACAGGTAGGTTTGGAAATAAATTAAACGGGACTTTGACAAATTAGAGAAGTAATCTATACATAATTAATTAACTCAGGCAATAAACACTAATAACTAAAGCAAAACATAGACATAATAGGAATAAGCTAAAGCCACTAAAGGCTTGACGTGATTGGTATCCATGATTCTAAAGTGAAGTGATACCTATACAGGCCATGGGGGCCCAGAGGGTTCCAGGAGGTTGAGGCTCCCAGATTTTAGACATTCGGCACGTGAAGGAGGTAAGGTTGTCAGCCTTACGCACCGGCCGCCTTTACCCCCAGGTGTGCTCATTTTTGTTAGAGGCTGAGTTGATCCCAGGACCATGGTGCCACCAGAATGATTAGGCCTATTTAAAAATATCAAAGACCTCATCTGGAATGGAACCCGCAACCTTACGGTTTGTAGCGCAGCGCCTCAACCACTGCACTACGGCGTACCCCATCCACGATTCTAGTGGAATAATAAAACACACAAAATGCAGTATGAACTAACACCCGCATCACAGAATAGGAAATTCATCCAGTTCAAAATGTCTCGTTTCACAACAGCACCGTCATTGGAATTCTGTGTAAAATACAAACCTATTGATATACCGCTATATATTTAAAAGTATTGTGTTATGTGGTGGTAATTATTACATTATGTTTGGTAATCGTAGAACTTTCTTTGCTTAAACAATAAATTAGCTGCAGAAAATAATACCAAAAATCTCGCAAACGCAATTGTGCGAAATAATGTATAAATTAAGCAGCAGTCTTCATACTTCTGCCAAAACATTATTAAAATATTTCAGTTGGCTTTGTGTGATAAAGAGTTTCATTTCCTAAGAATGAACTGTTGAACACAAAAATGTATTTTGATTTCTCTGTTCCCATTAAGTGTTACTAGCTAAGGGAAGTGGTTTATACTGCAGTCGTCTTTTCCTTCTTTGTTTTTACTATATATTTGTATATTTTATTTAATAATAATAATAAACATTACAGGTAGAAAACCCTTTTACAATATCTGTGACAAAAGGCAATTTATACATACGAAATAGAAAAACAAAAAATACAAAGATAGATTACTGCAATTTAATAAAAAGACAAAGAAATTCCTAGCCACTTCTGGGTTCCATCAGTTGCCAGGTTTCTTCTCTAATCACAGTACATACTACCTTTGAGAAAGAGTGAGGAGAATGTTTGGCATCATAAATCAATACACTAACTAGGCCCTACAGTTTATTGAATTGCATTTCTTTCTTTCTTTTCCTTAGTTTCACCTCTCCCTTTTAGGATTTAAGCGACCCACGTTGCCCGGGCCTTAGAGGGCCGCGACCTGTCGGGAGAGGGATTATCTTTGGATCGCATACATACTTTTTGACCAGACAAGGACACAGAGGGCCTCTCCGGATGAGTGATCAGCCCAATGCCGGGGCCACCTTCGAGACAACACGAACACATAGGACGAGACACACCATTCACAAACTCACTCCAAACAAGGCGAGGATGGGATGAAGACGATAATGACGGCCAGATGATATCTGGGGACGACAAGGGCCTGACATTTGTCTCACAGGTGAGGAAAAACCCCACCTAGATAACTTGTCCCGACCAGGATTCGAACCCGGGCCCGCTGCGTGAGAGGAGCGAACACATTCCCTACGCCAGCGTGGGCTTACAACATTCAAGCGATCGCGATGCTTTTCTTTCCAAGGTATGACAAAAGTAGACAAAGCCACCTGTTCAATGTATTACTAAAAATGCACGTTTTATGCCTTTTTTCACTCATAACTCACGAACAAAAGCTAAAATAAAAAATCCGGCATTCGCCCACCCTTCAGTCCATCTGCGTTTAAAATTTCAGATCTCTGCTTGCAGTAGATTTCGCTGGGCATCGCGCACAGACGGACTGACAGACAGAAAGACAAACACTTGCTTTCATTATTACAGTAATTGTATCCTCAATATGTGGGCCAGGAGATTGTAGTACATTGCAGACTCTGTTAAGAACTGTGAAAATATACAAACAAAAGGCTTAAAATCCTCTTGATGAGTCTTTATCTATTTATTTTTAGAGAAATATGCAATATTTTGCTCCACAGCCGTAAGTTTATTTGGGTTTAAATGCGACACCCTAAAACAGGATCAGCGAGGGGCGTGTTATTAGACCTCTGAGGTCTCAATGACCACGGATCGCCCCACTTCCCTCGAGGTCAACTTCCCCCAAGGCCACAGCGACATTGCGGTTTTGTTTACAAATTTACTATTTAAGGAGTACAGTACTCTTAGCTTTTGACTTGACGGAACATTGCCAAACTTACCCTCATATTTAGAATGAAAGTGGAACCACACAATATGCGTAAGGTTATACAAATTTAAGTCCTCTGGATTAAGTTCCTACACATTTATTCTCCCCGTAAGCTGCAATTTAGTCTATGATTCGATCACAGGGTTTCTTACACCATTCACCAGAAGATGCTAATTAATACAGAACGAAAAGTAGCTACACCTCTATTTTCGAGAGTTGAGGCCTGACAGGTTTGCGACTAACCTCGAAATACTGATCGTCTGACATATTATATATAAGAGGAGTCATTTTCACAAGGGCACTTATAAATTATCACATGAAAAATAAGTGCAGAATGGCCAGAAATAGAATGACACGTGCAGCTACATTAATTCATTCAGTCATTAATTAGTGTTTAACATTTACAAGAGTTATTTTAATATTGCTGTGTTATGTAAGAAAATATACGTAATGATCAAACCATTCGTTTTTTTATTTATTTATTTCGTAACATTATGTTATAATCCTTAAAAAATCGCAGATATTTCGGGAGGGGTTTCAACCCCCTCAACTCTCCCATGTCCGGAACTTTAATGGAATGACTTTTCTCTGTAGTTGCAACCTAGGTTAGCAAGCTCCTCCTTCTGGCGAAAACAACAGCTTATATTTCTTTATATTCCATTATTTGCAGGAAGTGTGAGTAGAAATTATAGTCAGCAAGGCATCCACTAATCAGGATGCCTGGTTGAACATCTGGCATAACGCAATGTGAAATACTTACTACCATTTTTGGTTTAGTTGTCTGCTCGACCCCCCACCCCTCCGAATTAAAAAAATAAAAACTAAATTAAGATGTACTTCTCATTTAGGCCTACTACTCATAGATAAAGTCTTTTATTACCCTTACGGAATTTTATATTTGACTAATAGTATTCATTAAGCCTTCAAATTTCATTTTAATGATTTTTTCTCAATATTATTATTTTGGATCAGTGTGTTATGTATTAAAAAAGCTACTTTATTTGTAACTTAAAAAAAAACGTTAAATCGAAATTTGAAGGTTTAATTTTACAAATCAAAATCCGGGGAGTAGCCTACCCTAGACCCCGGTGGGCCCCTCCCGAACCAAAATTCTGATTGGCTGTTTTCTTCTTGTAAGCTCGTACAGCTTAGAGCCTATTTTTTATACTTTTATAGCAATTACTAGTAATGAAGTATTAATACAAATCACTAGATGGCACTGATGCCAATTACCAGTAGACAGAATTCTTGGCACTCTTGTACCTATTTATTTACATTTAGTAAAAGAAAATATTTACTACATTCTGTATTGTAATAATCTAGGGAATAATTCTGCATATTTATTCCTGTTACTATTAGCTATTATCATTAGATAATATAATTAATGTCAATTAGCAACAGAAAGCTGCATTGCCGACATCGAACTGATATCGATAAGTCGAGTGCCAGCTCATTATCATTTACTTGGCGCTACAGCCAGAATACACTAGCTTACTCATATGCGTCATATCGATTAGTGCAATCGATTATAGAAGCAGCTTTATGAATAGATCGATTATTCACCGCATTAAAAATATTAAATTTCTCTGTAATTATACATTACAATTATAATGCAAATGCTCACATACCAATTTTTTATGTTACAGAATAATTACAGCATGTCATTCTCTTTAAATGTACCCTAATTACGGATGGAAGCTACTGGATACTTCTAGAAGAGCCTTCCATAGGATTCTAGAACTTGACTCTTTGTAAGATGATTATGTGAACGCATTTTGGCCGTTAGACTTTCACTCACTCTCTCACCGATCGTCGCTTCGTAAGGGCACAGCCCAATTTAGCAACAGACCACAAGTCTGAATATATAATAGTACAGTTTCTACACGACTCAGCATGGAAACAGCGTTATCAGCCACGACTTAATCTACCAGGAGGTGGATATTTGGACATCACTAGAACTTCAGGGAGCGTAGCTTGCAGCCATGGAAGGACTCGCTACTGGCCACAGTTCAGGATGGTCCACAGCAACACAGAACTTCAGCTTCAATAACTGTACATCCCTTAACTTCAGTCCGGCTAAATGCAGTCACATTCTCATCAGATGTAATCACGAACAAAGTTAAGTAATTCAAATCCTAATACTGTATCATTACACAAAAGCCAAATAAGGCTTAGCATCTTTGTGTTATTTAAAGTAAAAGACTGTTTGTATAATGCTAGGGAGTTTTGGCATCCATGCAGCTCCTCTTTTCACTACGTGCAAGCCAAAGATGCTGCCGTATTAAATCTTGAACAATTTATTAAAGACTGAAGATATGGTCTAACATTCTTGCTTGTAATAAAGTAGTAATTCAGTGTTTATCACGTTAAGAAGTTTTGGCGAATATTTGCAGCTTCTCTTTTCCTACTTGCAGATAAAGTATACTGCAGTAGTATTCTGAGCCAATACAGCTCAATTATTATATTGTAACTATTTGAACAAAAAATAAAGTTACTTGAATTGTTGGTGTGGAAACAAACCATATTATATTATAATAATAAATCAACCTGGCAACTTTCCTGAAATCTACTTAGCAAAGATAGCAGATCATAATAAAACATTGGTTATTGCCAATTACAGCTAAGAATAAGAAGAATAAAGCAACAATTCTCTCTATCCATTATTCCTGCTTCCTTCAACATTCCTGCAATTCTAAACTTAAATATTTTCTGGATTATAATCCAGTGGTCCTCCGAAAATCCTATTGCAAATTCTGTTAGGGACACCAGCCTACTTTCTAGTCCTGGGCCTGGATCCCTACACTTCTAGCCAACGCAAGAAGTGGATTCTGGCCTATTTGTTTAAGGGCCAGTATGACGACATCTGATATCATATTTATCTATCAGACAGAGAACCTATCTGGAAGTTGGCCAAGAATTGCGTATTATGGTCTCCTGACAAAATCTGTCTGGCAAGACAACTTCACTTCCAGATAAGCTAGCAGGAGGATGGAGTGGCTGACAAAGTACCAACTGCTAGTTAGGGAATCTTGGTTGAAACAAGATGGCAGCACCCCGAAGCTTCCTGGCCACCTGATTTTCAGAATTGATGCTGGAAGGTTTAATTTACACAAAAATGTCATTTTAGGCTCACGTATGAATGAAATAGAATTGCACAAATCGATTAATGCACTTAAAACGATGTGTTATTATGTAATTTAATTATACAAATGCAAATCCGAGCTGCCGCACCTAGCGGAGGATTACCGAACTACAACAAACACACCTCTCTGCTCAACGAGGTAAGGATCATTTTACAAATGTTTACTGCGTTCTTGCCGGTAGCAGTTCAGTGGTGGTATTACAAGAGAGCTTCCAGTTAAGCTATCTGGAAGTCACGTATCGGGAGCAATTGTCGGTAGGTGGTAATACAGGCCCTAAGTGTAGCATGTGCAAATCACTTGGATAATCCTAAAAATTTAAACAGGTACTAATTACTTCACGACAACATGTGTATCAGATGAGGATATTATTTTGTAAATCAGTTAGAAAGGGTTCTTAATTCACTGTATAGTACTAATGCAAATATTATACTGTGTGGGGACTTTAATGTAGATTTCTCAATTGATAGTGAGAAGAAGATCAGACTGATATCTTTATTGGGTAGCTATAATCTAGATTTCATAGTAAACTTTCCAACGAGAATTCAGAACGACTCCCAAACAACAATAGATAATATATTCATAGATATAGAAAAACATTTTAATTTTAAAGTATTTCCAATATTAAATGGATTATCAGATCATGATGCACAAATGTTAGTGCTGAACAATATTAAAGTAAATTCGAACAGTAAACATGCTCATAGTAATATGACTAGAGTAATGAATGACGATTCAATTTTAAATTTCAAACAAGATCTTGCGAATGAAAACTGGGAATCTATGTTATCCTATGACAAAGTAGATAGTAAATTAAGTGAATTCCTAAACATAGTGTCACGACATTTTGAGGCAAATTTTCCAAAAAAGAAAACTGCTAATTTACCTAATTCAAGGAATAACACATGGTTAACTGCTGGTATTAAAATATCATGTGCAAACAAAAGAGAACTCTACTTAAATATAGAACCAGTAACAACCAAACTCATAAGGAATACTATAAAAAGTATTGCAACATACTGAAGAAAGTAATCAAAGAAGCAAAAAGTAGGCATTTTTCACAAGTAATTGATAAATCAAATAATAAAGTTAAGACTGTATGGAATATAATAAAAAACGAAACAGGGAGAACAAAGGGAAACAATGATTGTACATCATTAATATACCAAGACATAAAACTAGATAATTTATCAGACATTACAAATGCTTTTAATAGTCACTTTATAAATATTGCAGAGAAATATATTCCTATAAATAATATTAACATTAAGGCAGTAGACCTACTAACAAAATCTACAGTTTGGAACCATAGATTTCAATTGAACCTGACTTCTCACAAAGAAATTGAAAATATAATCAAGTCTCTCAAAAGTAAAAGCTCGTCTGGATGGGATGAGATAAGTGGTAGGTTATTAAAAAGTTGCTCATCGGAACTCAGTAAACCTCTTAGTCACATATGCAATTGTTCATTAGAAAATGGAATATTTCCAGAAAGACTGAAGCATGCTATTGTTAAGCCCCTCTTTAAAAAAGGTGACAAAAATCTACCATCAAATTACAGACCTATATCGCTCTTAACCTCATTTTCAAAAGTTTTTGAAAAAGTCATGTACAAACGCATAATACACTATCTTAATTTGAATGACATTCTTACTTCATCTCAGTTTGGATTTAGAAGTGGCATGTCCACTGAGAATGCTACATTTCAACTTACTACAGAAATACTGGAAGCGTTAGATAAAAAGAAATATGCTCTGGGAATTTTCTGCGACTTACCTAAAGCGTTTGACTGTATAAATCATGAAATATTACTTCAAAAATTGGATCATTATGGGTTCGATAATTTAACACTTAAGTGGTTCAAATCATATCTTTCTGATAGAACTCAAAAGGTAATAATAAATGGAAATGAATCTAACTTAGGGGTTGTTAAGAATGGGGTACCTCAGGGATCAATTCTAGGACCTTTGCTCTTTTTAATTTTCATTAATGACTTGCCCTATAACTTAAGTGACGAATCAAAGGTATTGCTCTTCGCAGATGATACTAGTGTACTTGTAACAGGAACGTCACAAGAACATTTATCAAGAATAGCTTTTCACGAGTTAAACACATGGTTTCTAGCTAATAAAATGACACTTAATATTGATAAGACCCATTTTATACAATTTAGAACAAAAAAAGATGTATCTCAAATCTTGAAATTAATTATGGAACACAAATCATACAAGAAATTAGCAATGTAAAATGTTTAGGACTGCAAATTGACCAAAATCTTGACTGGAAGACACACATAGAAATGATAGGTCCAAAACTGAGTTCAGCGTGCTTTGCTTTAAGAATTTTGAATAATATATTAAAACAGGATGCATTACTTATGGTATATTTTGCATATTTTCACTCGGTAATGAGGTACGGGATCATATTCTGGGGCAACTCTTCCCATAGGGAGAAAATATTTAGATTACAAAAGCGGGCAATAAGAATAACCCACGCAGCACGATATGTATAATATACGTATATTTTAGAGCTACATATTTATCGTACGTTTGGTCAAAGTCAAAACGTAAATTATACGTATATTTTATGTCCAATTTATACATGTATAAAAATTGTTGTAATTTAACCCTGCTTTATATTCATAATATATCAAAATTAAAGTTACTGTTACATAAGTAGGACTAAATATAAAACAAAATCGAATTAATTGTTCATTTGTTAATATCAAAATAACGTAAAAAAAAATGGCAACTATAGGTAAATTTTACGTCTAGAATTGGACATTGTAAACACCAGTTTATTGTGTTTTACTCTAGTAAATCGATTTGGTTAAATTAAGGGAACGCAATACAATTTACTCACGCTAATCAGAAATTAATAAAAAAAATGGTTTAAAATGATTACATCCGTACATTCAGTAGGACTATTTTCCTGATTTATTGGTAATCTTGCGCTGCGTCAGAAGAAAACTAGAAGTGACGCGTGTGACGCTGTTGAATGAATGTTTGTTCCCGTGTTCTGTGATGACCAGTGCAGATATTATACATTTCGTTTGATATTTCATGCCCAATGCAGAAGAATAAATATAATTTGGAAAGGAGGTAAGTGTTTTTTAATATTTGTGTAGATATTGCGACTTACATTTATCTTTTGCCTTAAAATGTTCTATCAATTTTGGTTCCTAACCTAAAACTATAACGTAGAATACTGAATAATTAACTTCAATTTTGGTTCCTAACCTAAAGTTTTAACCTAGAATTCTGAGTAGTTAACTTTGCCTTCATTCGGAAAAAAAAACATCGTTGGGAGCACATAATAAGTGGCAAAAACAGATTTAGCAATAGTTTTCATCGCAAAAACCGACGGTTGACCAGTTCCTTTTTTAAGGCTGCATAGGCCTAAAGTTCGGGTTTTGTTAATGGTATTTGTTTTTGTTTTATTTATTTATTTATTACTGCGGAAAATCACTTGAACTAACTTAGCCCTGACTTAACCTGTAAATATCAAAATTGCTCATTTATATAAGTTAATATACCAAATGATGTGTAATACCCTAGAATACATTTCCTAATTTAGGCCTACCTGAATGTTTGTGAAGACCTAGTCCTTCATGTAGAATATTAAATGAGGCAGAAGAAAACAGTACTGGCAAGTCCCTGTGCAAGATTTTGCAACGATGATGAAAGTAGGTAAAGTTATAAATTATAATGTTGCTAGAGTTAATTTAATTATAATAGAAATTAATAAATAAATAGAATAGTTTAATAAGGGGTCACTAGGTTAAATGAAGGGACTCCTACAAAGAGAATTAATCTGATATCCAATATATATATATATTATGTAATAACTGATACTTATTTGCAGGTACCAAAAACTTCTATATTAATAATATCTCACTTTAATATAACTTGGAAGAGCATGTGGACAATTTCCAGCAAGGCCGAAGATCTATCTCCAATACAGGTTAAGAAGGATGGGAGAGCAAGAGGGCCATCGCACATGATCATAAATTCGCAAAATTCCAACAATGAGATTTAATGTATAATATAACCAATGTACAATATAAGGTCTACCTTAAATATATGACAATAAATAGTAATGACTAGAAATTGATTATTAAATGCCCAAGATCACTAAACATTAAGCTATCTTTCATGTACCAAGAATAATTCAAAATTGCAAATCCAATAAACTCCAAAAGTTAAGTTGGTATACTATAAATAAATATGCATGGATCACTAATAAGGACTAGGCCTATCAAAGGTCAATGCCAGGCAAAGTAATTTAGAATAAAGGGATGCCAAAAGAAAATCAAAGTTCACAACTATATACCATATGTATTAAAGAAATTTCCAGAATAAATACTAATTAGGCCTACCTAATTGCCAAGTGTAGGGAATATTTCAAAGTCTTTTATAATCAGCAAATGACAAGAAATCACTTTAGAAAAATTTACTCATGAAGTATAAATTAGGCCTATCCAATAGGGAATAGTAGATAATCTATTTTAAAGTATTTTAGAATATACAGAAGGGAAGATAAACTGAGAATTTTTTTGAATTTGCTTAAGAAATACAACGGCAGAAGGGTAAACTGGTGGACCTAATTTGCAATAGAAATAAATAATTTGGAATGAAAAGAAAATAAATATGGTAATGAAAATCCAAAACCTGAGTGTAATTAAATATCAAAGTAGCACCAAAATATAATCAAGAATAACCTAACTAAGCAGAAATTTTGGTATGAAAAGGCAATATGATATTAGAAAATAAATATGTAAGGAAAGGCAAAAACTAAACAAGATAAGTTAAGCAAATCAGCCAGCAAACAGCCAAAAATATAAATCCAATTTCGAATTAGCAAATAACAGAATAAAGTCAAATACAAAAACAGAGAATATAAGCAAGTCAGCTACACGGAATATAGCCAGAAAGACCAGTCTGGAAAATTCTATGAAACAATGAGTGCAGAAAATATAGAAAATTTATTTATTAGAAAAAGGGCTGAACTACTTGTACCAAATTAATCATGTACTTTAATAGCAATTAGCTTGTAGATAAAAAAAAAGGAAAGAATTAATAATTACAAAATCTCAAAAGAAATATAAGCCAGATCTATCTGGTGTGTATCACTATACAGAAGGGAGGCTAATGTCCATAAATATACAAGAAATGCCTGGCGTGACCTAACATGGTGAACTTTGAACGCCCCAGAATGTTCCACATAATTATGCAAATTAGCTACACAATATATAACTTGCAACCAGAAAATATATTACGTGAAGTAACTATATGGACCAGAACAATATATTAACTAAGTCCACCTCATAAGTAGCTGAATAATAGTTTACATAAAAATTTATAACCCTTATATAAATTCAAACATCAGAGTACTAATATCTTTCTGACCATACTGACTAAAGAAGGGAACCAGCAGAATATATACGCAATATCATTTTTGCAGGCAAGATCACAAGTTAACAAATGCCATACAAATAACAGTTCAATTAAATTTATTAATATAGGGAAGTGAAATTTAACCTTAAATTTGAGACAATGAAAATTGAAGTTAAGGAATAATATATATCATCTGGGCCAGCAATTACATTACCAGATCTACCCAAGATGCAACGGGGTAGGCAAATGGCGACGATACACCCACTAGAAAAATTCTTTTAGCAAGCATAAATGAAATGGAAATACTAATATTTCTATCGGAGAAACTTCAAACAATGATATAGCAAAATATGGGTATTTAAAACATGTATGAAATAATTCTTAGTGGAAAACTAGCATTTCATGAACAAGGGGGATCTAACCCTACAGATTTACTGATCTCAAACGGACACGTTCTAACATGGGCATTTTCATGATGCCTTGAAATAATAAACTTGATACCGAAGTTGTTCCATATCCAGACGGCCCATGACTATAAGTACTTAAGGTTAACTAACTCTGAAAATACATCTTTCTCTGTCCTTTCCTACCTCAGTTATCTTAACACCAAAATATGAATATAGCCATAATGTGCTGAAGGCACTTGAAATCAATTTTAGCTAATAAATAGTGACGACATCGCTTACTCACACAGCCAACCGGAGGGTCCGACTCGTCCTCGCAGCTCCCACACTAACTAGGCAGTTGCCAAATACAGTCTGATTGACTGCAAGAACCAAGCCCACCATTACGGCTCGGTATGCAGCGGCGAAGTCGTGCACTACTTACGTCAGAGAGAGTGTAGACGGAGGGGATGGGATCGCGGCAATTTTAAACAGCGTTACAGCCCTCCCCTCTGACTACACAAAAAAAAATTGCAAGATTTTTTTTTTTACCAAAACAGTTAGAAAACCCAGAACACATATGACCCCCAAAATTCATACAAGTAATACAGTAGTAGAACAACTTAGACCCTGTTATCAGAACACCATAAATCTTAGCCTAGTACAGTTCATAATAACCCATAGTCTTTAAATGAACAAGAAATTTTGAAGTAAATATTTTTTTTGAAAAAGTTCATATCTTGATGTATAAGTTCTCTTGAATGTTTTTGACAGAATCAAACGAAGGGACAATACCATGATATAATATACCCAAAACTTACTCACATTTTATGTAGAATTAATCTGCATTTTTCTGAGGCTAAAGAACACTGTGGCCGGCAATAACACATACCTTAAGCCAAATATTTACCACTCACCGAGAAATACCATATATTTAGTGAGAATCTCATAAGCACTCACAACAGATCGTCGCCAATATCCAGATTAGGCGCACGAATCACCAAATCACACAAGGTCCATTCTTGAGTGAAGAAGAGGTGCGATGAGTAGATGAGAAGAGTGTTACATACTTCATAGCAGAAGATGGAGCGGGCTCGAAGAAAGAAGACTGTTGGTAGAAAAGGAGGCTCTTGACTCCGGCCACCCATGTCGGATGACAAAATGCAAGTTGGGGCTGCATACCCCATGAGTCAGGCAAACAACAAAGATCTGAGGTACAGGCCTTCATACCCCAGAGCAGACCAACAGGGGCTCCGCAGCATCACACTGCCCATGTCGGTGCAATCTTCATAGTGCAGTCTCAGACATGAAAGAAAATATTGAAAGTGGTGAGTAGAGTCCAACACACACAATACCACAGTGGGAGGGGGACCGGTGCAACCCACAAATATAAGTGTCTTAATATCTGTGTTGGTGGATAAATAGATTCACTATGCATGAAAACTTGTAAGGTTCACTGAAGAGTTTATCTCTCAAATGTCCAAATTAAGAGATAGATATCGCCGCACAAATGCTTTCTTCTATATCATGTCCCTTTTTTGTGAAAGTGTCCAATTTTGGAGATGATTTGCAGTATATCTTTTTCTTTTTTACTTTCTTGGTATATGCAATCTACATTGTTAATTACAATCTTAAAATATGGTCACATTCAACCATGATAATCCTTGGTTATTTTTCTTTTATCTTGGGCCTAGTTTTTGTTTCTTTTAAATAGACTGTATTTTGATTAGTTACATTGACATTTTCGAGTTTATAATCTAGATTATTTAGTTTCTCATTTCTTTTTTTTTGATAAGGGGGCCCCTTAAAATAATTGAGACTGGAGGGAAGAAGACATCTCCCCCGGCTAACGTGGGAGCAGCGAGATCGTCACAATAGATTCTTTTAAAGCAATTACATATGCAAAGAATACACATAAATATGTGAATATAAGAAAAGGACAAGAATAGATAACAAACATTGACAATTGAAATTTGCACCACAATTACAAGTGCATCAAAAACATTACACTAGCTAAATTTTAAACATTACACAAAACCCTGGATAAGGAACAAGACGAACTAACACTTTTTTACTTGAGAAATATGACACCTTTTAACAGACTTATCATTAAGATGTTCGACCAAGAAGGTGACTCCGCCATGCAAAATGTCAACTATATGGTACGGACCGACATAGCGAGGAGCCAGCTTCTTAGCGAACTTCGACAATGCTTTACTCTGAGGGTAATTCTTTACCATAACTTTATCACCTATGGAGTACGGATTAGGAATTCTACAATTTCTGTAACCTTTCGTTTAAGCAAACGTAATTCACTAACTGGGTCCTCAATCTTCAATAACTGAGCAGAAGGCAATAGCTGAGTAGCTAATTCCTTAAGAATACACAATAATGAGGCGACATCAGCACTGTCATCAGCTGATGCACCCCGAGACTTTATTTCAAAAAGAATTTCATCTTTGCGAAGAAAATCCCATGATATCTGAGCATTCACCGCCATAATGAATTTGGACAAATTGCAGAATGAAAAGTAACTAATAAACGTAATATATGTGGAACATATATACTCTCCTCCCTCACCTGAATTGGAGAAGTTGCTACCATGCAACGATGATGAAAGTAGGTAAAGTTATAAATTATAATGTTGCTAGAGTTAATTTAATTATAATAGAAATTAATAAATAAATAGAATAGTTTAATAAGGGGTCACTAGGTTAAATGAAGGGACTCCTACAAAGAGAATTAATCTGATATCCAATATATATATATATTATGTAATAACTGATACTTATTTGCAGGTACCAAAAACTTCTATATTAATAATATCTCACTTTAATATAACTTGGAAGAGCATGTGGACAATTTCCAGCAAGGCCGAAGATCTATCTCCAATACAGGTTAAGAAGGATGGGAGAGCAAGAGGGCCATCGCACATGATCATAAATTCGCAAAATTCCAACAATGAGATTTAATGTATAATATAACCAATGTACAATATAAGGTCTACCTTAAATATATGACAATAAATAGTAATGACTAGAAATTGATTATTAAATGCCCAAGATCACTAAACATTAAGCTATCTTTCATGTACCAAGAATAATTCAAAATTGCAAATCCAATAAACTCCAAAAGTTAAGTTGGTATACTATAAATAAATATGCATGGATCACTAATAAGGACTAGGCCTATCAAAGGTCAATGCCAGGCAAAGTAATTTAGAATAAAGGGATGCCAAAAGAAAATCAAAGTTCACAACTATATACCATATGTATTAAAGAAATTTCCAGAATAAATACTAATTAGGCCTACCTAATTGCCAAGTGTAGGGAATATTTCAAAGTCTTTTATAATCAGCAAATGACAAGAAATCACTTTAGAAAAATTTACTCATGAAGTATAAATTAGGCCTATCCAATAGGGAATAGTAGATAATCTATTTTAAAGTATTTTAGAATATACAGAAGGGAAGATAAACTGAGAATTTTTTTGAATTTGCTTAAGAAATACAACGGCAGAAGGGTAAACTGGTGGACCTAATTTGCAATAGAAATAAATAATTTGGAATGAAAAGAAAATAAATATGGTAATGAAAATCCAAAACCTGAGTGTAATTAAATATCAAAGTAGCACCAAAATATAATCAAGAATAACCTAACTAAGCAGAAATTTTGGTATGAAAAGGCAATATGATATTAGAAAATAAATATGTAAGGAAAGGCAAAAACTAAACAAGATAAGTTAAGCAAATCAGCCAGCAAACAGCCAAAAATATAAATCCAATTTCGAATTAGCAAATAACAGAATAAAGTCAAATACAAAAACAGAGAATATAAGCAAGTCAGCTACACGGAATATAGCCAGAAAGACCAGTCTGGAAAATTCTATGAAACAATGAGTGCAGAAAATATAGAAAATTTATTTATTAGAAAAAGGGCTGAACTACTTGTACCAAATTAATCATGTACTTTAATAGCAATTAGCTTGTAGATAAAAAAAAGGAAAGAATTAATAATTACAAAATCTCAAAAGAAATATAAGCCAGATCTATCTGGTGTGTATCACTATACAGAAGGGAGGCTAATGTCCATAAATATACAAGAAATGCCTGGCGTGACCTAACATGGTGAACTTTGAACGCCCCAGAATGTTCCACATAATTATGCAAATTAGCTACACAATATATAACTTGCAACCAGAAAATATATTACGTGAAGTAACTATATGGACCAGAACAATATATTAACTAAGTCCACCTCATAAGTAGCTGAATAATAGTTTACATAAAAATTTATAACCCTTATATAAATTCAAACATCAGAGTACTAATATCTTTCTGACCATACTGACTAAAGAAGGGAACCAGCAGAATATATACGCAATATCATTTTTGCAGGCAAGATCACAAGTTAACAAATGCCATACAAATAACAGTTCAATTAAATTTATTAATATAGGGAAGTGAAATTTAACCTTAAATTTGAGACAATGAAAATTGAAGTTAAGGAATAATATATATCATCTGGGCCAGCAATTACATTACCAGATCTACCCAAGATGCAACGGGGTAGGCAAATGGCGACGATACACCCACTAGAAAAATTCTTTTAGCAAGCATAAATGAAATGGAAATACTAATATTTCTATCGGAGAAACTTCAAACAATGATATAGCAAAATATGGGTATTTAAAACATGTATGAAATAATTCTTAGTGGAAAACTAGCATTTCATGAACAAGGGGGATCTAACCCTACAGATTTACTGATCTCAAACGGACACGTTCTAACATGGGCATTTTCATGATGCCTTGAAATAATAAACTTGATACCGAAGTTGTTCCATATCCAGACGGCCCATGACTATAAGTACTTAAGGTTAACTAACTCTGAAAATACATCTTTCTCTGTCCTTTCCTACCTCAGTTATCTTAACACCAAAATATGAATATAGCCATAATGTGCTGAAGGCACTTGAAATCAATTTTAGCTAATAAATAGTGACGACATCGCTTACTCACACAGCCAACCGGAGGGTCCGACTCGTCCTCGCAGCTCCCACACTAACTAGGCAGTTGCCAAATACAGTCTGATTGACTGCAAGAACCAAGCCCACCATTACGGCTCGGTATGCAGCGGCGAAGTCGTGCACTACTTACGTCAGAGAGAGTGTAGACGGAGGGGATGGGATCGCGGCAATTTTAAACAGCGTTACAATTTGTTTCACATACATAAATAGGCCTATCATAACCTCAACGACTTGCAAACTGATTTATAATACAGATGCTGTGGTAATTAGTTCTGATCATAATAATTTATGATAACGCTGCTAAAGTATTTCTTAATTGTTTCAGGAATTCACAATGCCTAGGTGATGTAGTGTTGCTGGCTGTAAAAGTAACTACAAGTCACAACATGAAAGTGTTAGTACATTTTCTTTGCCAAAAGACGAAGAACTTAAGAAGAAGTGGCTTAGAAACATTCCTACAGACTTTACAGGGGTAAGCAAGCAGGTGTGAAGCATTTTCCTGAAGAGAGTGTGATAACGGTGAAATAAAAACATTTCCTAGAACTTACCCTAAACTGAAACTTGGTGCAGTACCATCAATATTTCCTAATCTGCCTGAGTACTTGCCAAGACCAGGTCCATCATGCAGAAGATTAATTGATGCAGAAGAAAAAAATTTAAACCAAGCAGATGCAGAAATCTTAAAAGAACTCAAAAGTTATGCTGAACGACAAGCTCTGCATTGTTTGGAAGATGTGATGCAGTACTTCCTAAGTGTAAAAGAAGGACTTAAAGGGCAGTGGATTAGCATAATGGCAGTAGAAAGGCTAGTTCTGTGCTTAATGGATGTTAATGATGATGTTCCGAAGATTCTTGGTTCAGTGTGTGTTTGAGCGATCTCAGTGTTTTGCTTACAATAAATAATTGCAAAATACCTCAGCAAGAAGTCCCAAAAAACTGCAAGATAGTAAGCACAAAAAGTGTTCTTGATGACATTTTTAGTTATTGATATCTCATGTATTGATAGTATACGTAAAATGTATGTGAGCAGTGTACATTTATGAACCAAAGGCCCTATATAGGCTACATAAATTATATATAAAATATACGTTTGATAGATCATCTTTACATATTTTTTACGTATAGATTTTGTACATCAATAGTATGTATGCGATTGTTCGTATAATTGATATATATTATATGTCTGTATTGACATGAATAGACGTAAAATATACATAAAAAAGTGGGACATTTGAGCGTATATTATACGTAGATTTTATTTAACCAATATGTGTGATGTACATTACCTAGATCTAGGGATAGCGTAAATTTTACATATATTTTACGTATGTGTGCTGAGTGGGAATATGTGGAAAGAAAAAAAGGGAATCTTGTAAACCGCTATTTGAAAAATTAAAAGTCCTCACTCTGTTATGTGTTATGTAGTGAATAATATTGATAAATTTCAAACTAATTTTAGTGTACACGGACATACTACCAGAAACATGAATGATCTACACAGACCAAATAACTCGTTAAAACTCTTTCAGAAGGGTGCTTATTATTCTGCAGTACAGATATATAACAAGCTTCCAAACAACATTAAATTATTATGTATTCAAAGAAAGAGCAAACCTTTCAAAACAGCTGTCAAGGAATTTTTAATAACTCACACCTTCTACAATTTGGAGGAATATTTCCAGTTTGGATAAATTTGGCAGCTTACAGTTTCTGTAGGCCTATATTATTGTTATAACATGCATGTATTTTTTGATCTGACGTGTACTATATCCTTGAGCCCCGCTCAACACAGGATCTACAGGACGAGATATCTACATCTACATCCACATCATTAATAGGCCTCCCGGAAGGTCGCGGGTCCAATCCCCGATGAGCTCATTGGATTTTGTAAATCGGCCTGGCCCTGGGGTCGACTCAGCCTCTAACAGAAATGAGTACCAGGGGATAAAAGCGGCCGGTGCACAAGGCTGACAACCTTACCCCCTTCGTGTTCCGAATGTCTAAAATCTGGGAGCCTCAGCCTCCTGGCACCCTCTGGGCCTCCGTGGCCTCTATAGGGATCACTTTACCTAGGAGAATATAATATCATTCTGAAATGGGATTCGGGAACATTGTGACAGCCGATGCCTAGATAGGGAAGGCTGCTACCTCCTGCCAACACCAGTAATTTCGCAAATAAGTTTCACCCAATTGAAGTTTATATGAGCAGCTAAATTTTGGCATGTGTCTATCTGCAATGAAGACCCACTAACGACGATAAGAAAACCACGGAATCCAGTCTGCATGGGAATTTAAAATTGTTGGCAGCACCATATGGAACGGCCCAATGACATGCAAGGTTGCTGGCAGCCAATGGGAGTGTTGGTATGCAAGCCAGAGCCTGCATAACGACGTCGAACATCACATGTGGAAATTTAGTACAGTGGGAAACTAAACCCCAAGACGGAACTAGCTACAAACAATGGGTTTCCAATAAACTTGGTATACAAACACAAACTCACTCAACAACATTAACACCCACCTCCAACAACGCAAAGAAGAAGGAAAAAAAAAGGATACACAACAATTGAATACACGGATAAAAACATACATAAAATCATGAACATTTTTAAGAAACATAATATAAACATTGCTTTTGAAAGTACTAATAATAATACTCTAGTTGAATATTCGGTTGTTTTTAACTGGTTGTGTATTGTTAACAGAAAACAGCCGCTCTGATTATATTTCACGAATGCCTTCTACTATCACCGTGTAAATCTAAAATGCTATTAAAATAATTCAATTTCAATACAAGCTTGAGCTTTTTTATAGCCTTGGCGATCTCTGATGAAGTAGATAAATCAGGTTGACTTGAAGCAGCAAGCAAGTGGTTTTGAGAAAATATCTGTATTATATAGGAGAGACAGAGGTAAAAGATAGATTTATGCCGCGCACCAGCTAAGATCTGCCGTTTAGTTAGGTTAGGAGCAATACACTGAATAGCGCGAGGTTTATTATGTCTCACATTGAATCTCTTCTGTGATGAAACCATAAACCTCACCTTCCAAGGCGGGTCCCATTAGAGAGTTAGTGGGAGGAGCCTAGTGCGCAGCATAAAACTATTTTTTCCCCAAGACAGAAAATACTTAGTGGGGTGGGGACCAATAAGAACATCGGAAAGTGGAACAATTAAAGGAGAGCTCTGATTGGTAGCATGAGACGTGAAACATGAATAATTAGACTGAGCAAATTCAAAGAACATGACAGCTTTAATAACAGTGGTACTTATTCGTTGAAATGTAGAACATGTAGTGGGGAGTATGTAGAAAATGGAAAGACTGGTAGAATGTAGAAAGAGTGACATAACTTGTTTTATTTTTCATGACTGGAACTTCTTTCTTGAGGTGACAGATTTGGCTCACAAGCATATATTCCCTCTTCTCAGCTACACACAAGCTTTGTTTGAGGTTTCTTTTGGGTCTGGATAATCACGTGACCCCAAGCCTCATTCGATGCCAGTTCTTATAGTATGAATAAAAGGAACACTCACATGACTATTTCTACCCTAACAAATCTTCCTTTCTTTTGATTGTCACACTATGAGACCACTTTGCCTTTGTGTGCATTCGGTTGTAACTGCCTCACACAAGACAAAGACTTGGTGCACACATCACATTAGGAAAGGGTGTTCCTCTCATGAGTTAGAAGATGTCTTTTGAGACTCCCTCTTTGGGAAAATTTCATGCTGCATATATCACAAGTGAATGGCTTATGTCCAGTGTGAGTGAGCATGTGTGTTCTGAGACTCCCTCTTTGGGAAAATTTAATGCTACATATATCACACGTAAATGGCTTATGTCCAGTGTGAGTGATCATGTGGGTTTTGAGATTCCCTCTTTGGAAAAATTTCATGCTACATATATCGCACGTAAATGGCTTATGTCCAGTGTGAGTGAGCTTGTGTGTTTTGAGACTCACTCTTAGGGAAAATTTCTTGCTACATATATCACACGAAAATGCATTTTGTTCAGTGTGAGTGAGCATATGTTCTTTTAGAGTACCTCTTCGGGAGAATTTCTTTGTACATATATCACAGGTAAATGGCTTATCTCCAGTGTGAGTTAAGATATGTCTTTTGAGAATGTCTCTGTCGGAAAATTTACTGGCACATATATCACAGGTAAATGGCTTATGTCCAGTGTGAGTTAGCTGATGCCTTTTGAGACTCCTTCTTTCGGAAAATTTCTTGGTACATATATCACATGCAAATGGCTTATGTCCAGTGTGAGTTAGCTGATGCCTTTTGAGATTCCCTCTTTCGGAAAATTTCTTAGTACATATATCACACGAGAATGGCTTGTGTCCAGAGTGATTGAGCACATGTTTGTTGAGATTGTCTCTTCGGGAAAATTTCTTGGCACATACATTACAGGAGAAATGTTTGTCTGGAGTACGAGGTCGCTGTTTAGTGTTTCCTGTATCCTCACGTTTCACTTCTTGTGTCTGTATTGTCTGGAATGTAATTGGGATAGGTTCGCTCTTCGGTTGTACTTCAGGAATTTCTTCCTTAATCTCAATCTTAGTATACTCTGTTTTCTTCGGTTGTGTTTCAGGCTGAATTTCTTCCTTAATTTCAGTCTCTGCAAATTCTGATTTAAGTACGGGCTCCATTCTGTATCACACACAACTTACATCCACCGCACGTAGGCCACTGCTGGTATTCTGTACAGTGTATTATCGGACAGGCAGTGACTGTAACTACAGAACAATTGCTTTGATTCCGCATGCTAGCAAGGTATTGCTAAGGATAATAATAATAATAATAATAATAATAATAATAATAATAATAATAATAATAATAATAATAATAATAATAATAATAATAATAATAATAATAATAATAATAATAATAATAATAATAATAATAATAATAATAATAATAATAATAATAATAATAATAATAATAATAATAATAATAATAATAATAATAATAATAATAATAATAATAATAATAATAATAATAATAATAATAATAATAATAATAATAATAATAATAATAATAATAATAATAATAATAATAATAATAATAATAATAATAATAATAATAATAATAATAATAATAATAATAATAATAATAATAATAATAATAATAATAATAATAATAATAATAATAATAATAATAATAATAATAATAATAATAATAATAATAATAATAATAATAATAATAATAATAATAATAATAATAATAATAATAATAATAATAATAATAATAATAATAATAATAATAATAATAATAATAATAATAATAATAATAATAATAATAATAATAATAATAATAATAATAATAATAATAATAATAATAATAATAATAATAATAATAATAATAATAATAATAATAATAATAATAATAATAATAATAATAATAATAATAATAATAATAATAATAATAATAATAATAATAATAATAATAATAATAATAATAATAATAATAATAATAATAATAATAATAATAATAATAATAATAATTTCATTTCATTTCATTTGTTTATTTAGAGAAGCTACATACAATTTTTACAAATTTTGAACAGTAGGCTTCTTATTTAATAATTGGATGATATACAATAGTAATAGATTACATATACAAACAGGAATTACATAATGATTCTTTATAAGACATATGACTTGTGAATATGTCTAGTCAGCTTTGTAAGCCTCATTGATCAATTAGGTATTTTGTGTGGTCAGCATGTTTAGACTAGTCATCACATTCCAAGTGGTGAAATGTCTCTGTTCAGTTGTTGCAGATTTGCAGATTTGATATGAAATTATTCTGGTTTAAAGAAACCAGGTCAAACACTTATATTTAAAATATTTTAGCATTTTGGAATTTCTTGTTAGCCGAAATACAACAACGGAAAACTGGCAAAGTATATGGTTGTTTTACCAAAAATAATGAATGATTCCTTGTCAGTCTTGTGTGTGGAACTCTAAGTCCAGAGTTTTCAAGAAATGATTTACAATCTATATTACCTCGAAAAACATTTACTATGAAGTTTGCATCGGATGAGTTGCGTCTTTCGTATAGTGATTCCAGTTTTAGAAAAGCGAGAATTTGCTTGTACTGCAGGTCTTGATTTTGGAAAAACTTTCTTCGTATTAATGAAACAAATTTGATTTGTATACGTTCTAATTTGTTGCTGTCAGATATGGTTATACTGTTCCAAGATACACTTGCATAGTCTAAGACACTTAGGACAAGAGATTTATAGAGAGTGATTATTGATTCCAGGCTTTTTAGTTTAGTAGAAATAAAACGGATTAATCCCAGAGTTTTTAGTGCTTGGGTGAATATGTGTTCAATGTGGGCATGAAAATATAGTTTTGAATCTAAATAAACACCCAGGTATCTGATTTTGTCCGAACGTGTGATGGTATCTTGGCCAATAAAATAATTAAATATAATAGGATTAGTTTTTCTACTAAAAATTACATTGTAAGTTTTACTGGAATTAATAATCATTCTATTTGAAGAGGCCCATTGACTTATAAGATCAATATTGCTTTGCAATAATTTACAGTCAGAAACACTTGAAATCTTTTTCCAAATGCATAGATCGTCAGCATACGCTAGGCTATTACATTTTAATATGTTAAATAAATCATTAATGAATACAACGAACAAAAAAGGGCCGATTACTGACCCCTGGGGAACGCCTTGTGGTATATTGAAGGGCTTAGAAAGGCAGTTTGCTATTCTAACACAGGCAGTCCTGTTTTGCAAGTAGCTCGTAAACCAATTTATATAGTTTCCATGTAATCCTAAATTGGTCAGCTTCTGCAATAGTAAATCATGATTTACAACATCGAAAGCTCGACTTAGGTCAAAAAATATGGCGTCTGATTGGGACTGTGTGCAATTTTCTTTAACTATGTCATTAAGGAGGGTAACAATGTTGGTTGTGGTTGATTTATTTTTAGTGAAACCGTGTTGGAAATCATGTAGTTTACTTTTGCAGAAAAATGAAACATGATTATGGATAACTGACTCGAAAATTTTACTAAAAGTATTCAATAAAGATATTGGTCGAAAGTTCATTACTTCCTTACTTTTCCCTTTCTTGTGAACTGGCCTGATAGCACAGTTTTTCCACAGGGATGGAAAAGTTTCTGTTTTAATTGATAAATTAAAGATATATGTCAGGACTGGTGATAATATGGGAGCACATCCCTTCACAATGAAGCTTGGAATTTGATCTGGCCCACTAGTCTTGGATGCTTTGAGTTTTCTTATCGATGACAGGACATCCAGGTTTGAAATAGACGGGACATATAAACAATCTGAAGTGTAAATTTGGAGTTGAGGTACAGGCTCTGATAAAATCGGTTTATTCATAGACTCAAAATGCTCTGCAAAAATATTCACTAGAGTCGTAGGCTGAGTGATGATGGAATTGTTTACTTTTACTTGAAGGGAGGGGTCACTTTTATTTCTTAATTTTGAGACATACCCCCAAAATTTAGTTGGGTTTGTCTTTAACTCATTGTCAATTGACTTGTACCATTGTTGTCTATCAGAGTTAATAGTAATTTTAACTAATCTACGATAGTTCGAAAAAATTTGATAGTAATGATCAGAAGAGTGCTTTTTGTAAAGTCGATAAAAATGTTTCTTTTTCCTTATATATAGTTTAAGCTCCCTCGAAAACCAGGCAGGATATTTTGATTTGAAAACAGCGGTTTCAGGAATTGATTTTTTAATAGCATCCTTGACTAAATATGTTAAATTTTCCACCGCAGTGTCAGGTGATGTCTGATTATAGACTATCGACCAGTCTGATTGATCTAAGGTGTTATATAGTTTAAGATAATCTCCTTGATGGTAGCATAAAGTTTTTACTGAAGTTTGTGTGTCTGTGTTTACTTTCCGTTTTATATTTATGATGATGGGGGGATGAGGGATATCAATATTTACCAGGGCATAATCAGCTATTGATACCGTGGTTTCATCCATGTTGGTAAAAACTAAATCTAATAGGTTGTTACTACACACAGTGTCATTAATTTGGTACAGATTTAAGAAGGAACAAGCGTGGTGTACTGTTTCACCTTTAACTTTATGATAGTGGTATAAGTTAGTTGAGTCACCAGAATTCCATTTGAAACCTGGTATATTCAGATCGCCAAGCAATATGGTCTGGTAATTGTTGCAGTCTAGATTGTTTTCTAGAAAAAGGAAATATTGTTGGAATGCAGCAATACTGGTATTAGGTGAGAAATAGTGACAACCAATAAGAATTGGTTGGTCGTTTTTACATGAGATTTCAATCCAGACACATTCTTCAGTTTGTTCTAAATCTGGTCTTCGTTTATGTCTGACACTGTTGCTAATAGCGATTAGGGAGCCACCCCCGCGAGTTTGGTTGACGAGGGAGTAGTTTCTGTCTGATCTATGCACTTGGTACGTATTAGGAAAGTAATTGTGATTATAGTGATCTTCATTTAACCACGTTTCAGTAAGACAAATAATTCTAGGTTCATTTATATGAATGTTATCAAATATTTCTGTGGCTTTAGTTCGTAGACCACGAACGTTTTGGTAATAAAGTTCTAGGCCGAAATGATTGTCACTGAACATGGAGTGATTATTATAATCACAATTATTATTTGCCATATTTTAGGGTTAAAAAGTGGAGCCCCCTCCAAGGCTGCTTTTAGAAGATGTTCTGGCCAAAATAGTATCAAGAATTTTTTTCGGCGAGCTTCTATTATTACTGGGTTTTTCAGGAGTTACCTCCTTAGTGGAGTTGTCTCCCTCACTGTTGGCTTTAATTTGTTCCGGTAAATCAGAATGTATTTGATCTTCTCGTAAGCGGCCTTGGAATGGCAGCAGCAGTACCCCACTAGGCCATATGCCTGTATTATTTATGAGGGGGAAATCCTCCTCACAAACTGATACATGAAAACTAGCATAAGAGTTAAATCTAGTTTTTAACCTTGTCACTTTTACTGATCTTAACTTGACTTGGCTATTTAGTGATTCTGTTATGTCCTCAGGTTTAACTGAGTTCTCGAATCTTGATACGAAAAGTGCCTTGCGTTTCATTGCTTTGTGCACTACCGGTAGTGAGGAGGAATTTCTCACCCCTATTAGTGGGGTCTTCTTAGCCCTTTGCTTTCTCATGACTACAGTAAAATCATTTTCGTGGCTATTTTCTACATGATTGCTGGTTGAGGCAGCACTAGGAATATCTGCACTGTTACCACTAGTATTACTAACTGCACATACAATAGCACTGGCATTAATGCTGCCAGTAGCATTTCCACCACTATTAGCGATTTTGCCACTGGTCACTGTAACACCACTAGCACCACCACTTCCAGTAGCACTTCCAGGGGCCCTGTATTCTCTGATTGTCGAGCTTGTTGTACTTGTTGAAGTTGTAGTTTTCTCCCTGTTAACGGCTGCTACCACTTCAGAAAATTTGGCTGGCTGGATAATGTTGGCCCTTTTCATGTTATGTTGCTGGACTTGACTAGTGCTGGCTTCCTGAGGAGATCGAGGTGGAGATTTTTTAAGAAGTTCCCTGAGTTCATTCACTTCTCTCTTAAGGCTCTTGTTTTCTTCTTTTAAATCCGATACCTCAGTCAGAATCTTCGTCAGCATTTCAGTCATAGCTGACACTGCTACAGCTGATTCCTTGCTGTTCTGAAGGATTTTTTCTAATTTTTCATCAGTTGCCATATTATGCGATAGATCACTTCCTCCGTTATTTGTTGACCTTTTATGCTCTTCTGGCACCGAGTTGGACCTTGATCTTCCTGGTGTGTCATCGTCCCTCATTGTCTTTCTGCGTTGAGAGCACTTAGCACATACATAAGTGCTCTCTCCTTCCTTGAAGTATAAGGTAGCTTCAACATCTGTCATGTTTAAACATGTCAAATGAAAACGGGCATTACAGCCCCCACAGCAATAAAGGTGCTTTTGCCTTCCCTGGAACCCCTTGTTACATAAGGGGCACAGGTCAGCGCTAGGCGCCATTTATGTTTAACAATAGACTGCTGCACAAATTACTTATAGGTAACTAATAATAATAATAATAATAATAATAATAATAATAATAATAATAATAATAATAATAATAATAATAATAATAATAATAATAATAATAATAATAATAATAATAATAATAATAATAATAATAATAATAATAATAATAATAATAATAATAATAATAATAATAATAATAATAATAATAATAATAATAATAATAATAATAATAATAATAATAATAATAATAATAATAATAATAATAATAATAATAATAATAATAATAATAATAATAATAATAATAATAATAATAATAATAATAATAATAATAATAATAATAATAATAATAATAATAATAATAATAATAATAATAATAATAATAATAATAATAATAATAATAATAATAATAATAATAATAATAATAATAATAATAATAATAATAATAATAATAAATTATTTACCAGAAACTTTCTGTAAAATGTGGATTTGTTCAGACACCACCAACTGCATATTGGAAATACACACCCCTACCAGTTCTAGAAAACTCTTCTTACAAGCTACTATGGGACCGGGATGTTATAACCAATGTCATGTGCAGCAACAACAGGCCGGATATAATTTTCATCGATAAAGCAAAAAGATCTGCATTTCTCATAGAAATTGCTTGTCCAAACACTTCCAATCTGCAAACAACAATAGCTACAAAGATATCAAAATACACAGAACTAGCGATAGAAATACAACGCATGTGGAAGCTAGAATCAGTTACCACAGTCCCAATAGTGATATCATGCACAGGAGTCAATCCAAAAAGCTTACACAGCTCCCTGGCAGCACTGAACCTGCACCACCACATGTTCGTTGAATTGCAGAAAGCTACTCTTCTCAGCACATGCCACATTGTCAGAAAGTTTCTAGGAGCAACTTTCATACTACATGAAACTGTACAACATGAAGATCCAAGCCTTAGTTCTGGTGGTACTGAAGGACAGAACCCGAAAGAAGTAGATGAAGAAACAATTACATAATTTGTGTAAATGTAAATATTTATTGTATGTGTCCTGTAATTCATAATGTTGTAAATATTTGTAGATGTTGGCAATCTTATAGTTAAGCGGGGGACTCCTTGCTTAGGCCGAGTCTGCCCAATATGTTACCGGCGTAAGCCGAGCCTACCTAAGTGTCAATAAAAATAATAATAATAATAATAATAATAATAATAATAATAATAATAATAATAATAATAAAAAAATAATAATAATAATAATAATATTTATTCACCATTACGGATTACAAGAATCCAAAGGCTTCGTCATACTTAAGAACTAAAAAACAATATTAAACAAAACATACCTATACATACAGTACACACTCATACAAATGCAGACATTAGAACAAAATAATACAGAGTACAATAAGACACGGACATTTAGAATTTTACTTGTGATTCAATTTTGACTTATAGAAATGGAGAGGAAAAGAGAAAGAGGAGAGATCAGGAGGAATCACGTAGCTCCAATTACTCCATAAATTATTATCCAGTAAAAATAAATTTATAGAGTCAGTAAATTGGCGGAGATGAAATCTTGAGTACTATAGAAAACATGCTCCATAAGAAGATTTCTCACTTTGGTTTTGAAAAGTTTTGGACTGGTGTGCTTAAAAGAGTGGGGAAGTTTATTGTACAGAATTCGTAATAATACAGTAATAAATATAATATTTATTCGACATCTTAAGTAATAAATGGAATACATTGGCTGAGTCAAGTTTTAGATGCTACAATACACAAACACACAAATTAATAAACAATACACAAATTAATGAATACACAAATTAATAAATAATACACAAATTAATACAAAATAGACTGGCGATATACATAGAAAGAGAAGTAGCAGAAGAGCAAACTGGCTTCAAAAGGGGCAAGGGAACAAGAGATCAGATTGCAAAAGTAAAATGGATCTTAGAGAGGGCAGCAGAATATGGGAAAGCAATACTTTTATGCTTTATTGATTATAGTAAAGCGTTCGACTGCATTGAGCATAGTAGAATGTGGGACACCTTGAGAAGCATGGGAGTGCCAGAACATTTAATCAGACTGTTGAAGAAGCAATAGTATGAACATCATACGGAGATACACAATGGTTTGGAATTTCCAAAGGTTTAAGACAAGGTTGTATACTATCTCCATGCCTTTTCAATATGTATAGTGAGCAAATCATAAGAAGAGCCATATTTGAAGAAAGTCAAGGAGTCAGAATCGGTGGAAGGATGATAAAAAATTTAAGATACGCAGATGATACGACCATACTCACAGAGGATGAAGATGAAATTAAAGATCTGCTGAGGAAATTGAAAGAAGAAAGTGAAAAGGCAGGACTGATGCTCAATTTGAACAAGACCAAAATAATGACCACAGGAATGATAAGAAAATTTAAAATTGATGGGACTGAAATAGAAGTAAAAAACAAATACAATTTTCTGGGATCCTTGATAACAAAAGATGGTTACAGTCGGAAAGAGATTAATAGAAGAATATCAATAGGAAGAACAGCATGACTAAATTGGACAAAATCATAAAAGACAAGGATATTAGTGTGCCATTGAAAGTCAAACCAATTGAAACGTTGGTATTCCCCACCGTTACATATGGTTCGGAGAGTTGGACTGTTTTGGGAATAGACCGGAAAAAAATTGATGCATTCGAACTCTGGACTCCTGAGAATTTCTTGGACAGAGAAAAGAACGAACAAGTCGGTCCTGGAGGACATAAAACCCACAAGGTCGCTGGAAGCGATGGTAGTTAGAAGGAAGCTTCAGTACTTCGGGCATGTCATGAGAAATCAATGATCATTGGAACACGACATCATGATTGGACTGGTCGAAGGATCTAGGAAACAAGGAAAACCTTGAACACGCTGGATAGATGATGTGAAGAAAATCGTCAATTTAAGTTGGGAAGCCATTACCCACATTGTAAAGGACAGGAAAGAATGGCGGAAATTGACAGAAGTGAGAACCAGGAACAGGGAACACACAAACGTCCACTAAGCACGGGAGAAGGCAATGACAAACCACTCCTGTATTAAACATAATGCGTAGTAAATCTAAATAAGGATCACCAGGAGTCTAAACCCAGACTCGAAGGACTACTACTACTACTACTACTACTACTACTACTACTACTACTACTACTACTACTACTACTACTACTACTAGTGACTTTAAGCCAGTTTCTGCACAGACAACAAAGTCTCTCGACAACGGTTTTTCATGCATGCCTGGGAGGGGCCTTGGGGTGCCTAAATATTACTCACTTCAAGTTCTGTACACGGATATCCAATGGGAGCGTCCGTAGCCAGAATTCAAGATCAGGGTGTACAAATTGTTTTTTTCACGATAAGATGGTATTATATTATGTAAGAATATTGGATTCGTGACTGTAGAATAAAAATTATTAACTGCTAAACACTATGCAGAATTATAATTCTTTCACACTGGCCATGTGTAGGCTAAGATGGACACGTGAATTCAGAATGAAAAATTCAATGCCATAGCCGGGATTTGAACCAGGATCTTCGGCTCTCCGTGCCGATGCTCTAACCAACTGAGCTACCATGGCAACATGCCGGTACAACATTAAATTCTCCAACTGACTCACAATCCCAGAATACCACCAGGCGTTCTCAATATGAGATACGAACCCAGTGGCGACATACAACCTGTAAGTACTTAAAGACCCGGGCTTATAGTAGGTCACAGTGGAATGATAATTCGTTCACACTGGCCGTGCGTATCTCATATGTCCAACAGAGACAAGCTGTGGTTCATGAATGTATAGGCCTATATATCCATCTTGAATGTTATCTGTAAAATAACAGTGGAAGCCTGGTCAAAAAAATAACTAACTAGTACTGCATATGACAAATTGTCTGTCAGTGAGGTTCCATCTGGCGCTGTGAAGTGAACTCCGGCTTAGCTCAGTTGGTAGGGCAGTGGCACGGATAGCAAAAGATCCTGGGTTCAAATCCCAATGTCAGAAGAATTTTTCTCTCCTATAATATTCTAACGTAATGTCCAACAGAGACAATAATCTGTGGTTCATGAATGCTTATGCATTCAACAATAGGCTATATCGATAATATCAGCAGAACAATGTCCAGTATATATTATGTATCCCACAAATGAAAACGAGTTAAGTAACATTATCACGTCTCTTAGACCTAAACCTACAACAGGAATAGATAACATACCCATAACTGTTTATAAATTTTGCAATCCAGAATTAGTAAACCCACTGGTGTTTATAATTAACTCCTGTTTAAATCAAGGGATATTTCCTAATAAATTAAAGATTCCCAAAGTTATCCCTGTATTTAAAAAGGGAGAGAGAGAGAGGATATGAACAACTATAGGCCCATCTCTATTCTACCCTCCAACTCTAAAATCTTTGAAATGGTAATCTATAACAGGCTATTATGCTTTCTAGAAAAATATAAAATACTCCCTCACAAACAGCATGGCTTTACAAGAAATAAATCCACAATAACTGCATTAACTGAAATAATTGAAAAAGTTATAACGGACATTGATGACGGCAACTATGCAGCAGGAGTTCTATTGGACCTAACCAAGGCTTTTGACAATGTAGATATAAGCTTACTTATGAACCAATTATACCAGTTAGGAATAAGAGGAATCGGTTATGACTTAATCAAATCATATGTGTCAGACAGAAAACAATTGGTAGAAATAACGACAAATGAAGAAACCATTCAATCATGCCTGAAGAATATAATTAGGGGTGTACCACAAGGTTCAATCCTAGGTCCACTGTTATTTATACTCTATGTACATAACATCGTAAATATTTTACCTAATAAAGATGATGTCGTATTGTATGCAGATGATACAACGCTTACAGCTAAACATAAAGACTTACAAGCACTAGAACAAAACATACTGAAAATACAAACTTAACAATCAAATACTTTGCAAGTTTAAATCTGAACATCAATCCATCAAAATGCGAACTCATAACATTCGGAAATAGCATGAATAACCGGCTACAACTTGATATAAACAACGTCTCTATCCATAGCAGCGAAGTAGTAAAACTGCTAGGAATGAAAATAGACAGAAAATTTACATGGACTGAACACGTTGATAATCTAAGCACAAAAATCACCAAAGGTTTATATGTACTACGATATCTCAGCAGACTCATCCCCAAAGCAACTGCAAAGTTAATATATTTTTCACTAATAGAATCCCATATAACATACGGAATTGAACTATGGGGCTCAACATCTATAGCAAACTTTTCAAGAATATTTGTCCTACAAAAGAGAGCCATTAGATACGTAGCAAAACTGAACTATAGAGACTCATGCAGATCCAGCTTCAAAGAGTTACAAATAAATACACTAGCTGGCCTGTACATCTTCAGATCCATAATTCACATCTGGAAATATGATACCCCCATAAAAAACTCAGACGTACACGACCACAACACAAGAAATAAGGAAAATTTCACAGTAACTAGCCACAGATTAAGATTGTTTGAAAAATCACCTAAGTATCAAGGGGCCAAACTTTTCAATATGCTGCCCCAGGAACTAAAAAATTACTATGACCAAAAGTGTTTCAAGGCGAAGCTAGCAAAATTTTTAGTGGATAAAGCATATTATAGCATCCAAGAATTCATTGATGACAACAGAAACTAGAGGCAAGCATTCAAGCCATGCTCAACACTCTCCTGGCTCAATTTGTATATAAGTGTGCCACATTGATATGTGTGTGTATGTATGCTGTATGCATGAATAGTTGACAATGTTCTAAAAATGTACACATACATTATACGGAACAATAAAGTCTTATTATTATTATTATTTTTATTATTATTATTATTATTATTATTATTATTATTATTATTATTATTATTATTATTATTATTATTATTATTATATATATATAACTGAAATTAATGTTAAAATACCTCAACCAACAAATAAACTGAAAGGAATAAAACAGGTTCAATATTTCTTTCCTCGGCAACGAGTGGGTTGTGCAAACTTGTGCTATAGGTATACAATAAAATCAGGTAAACTGATGTAACAAAGTGCCAGAATGCTTTTGTTTAATCTGCAATGACATACAGAAAATAAGTCTTTTAAAATTGATTTCCAAGTTAGGTCTAGATTAATATTCATTAAGTAGGGCTTACGGAAGAACAAAGATCTAGTTCTTTTTTTTAATCAGATTAAAATCGTCCAGCATCAGCAGAAATATACAGATTTGTGATATCTTGACAATAGCACAATCACATTGTTGGGGATCGGGCCCGTGAGAGGACCAAATGATGGGGATTGGACGGAGATATCCGGTCCGAGGAGCAATGTGTTAGGTTTCAGGCTCGAGGGGAACCAAACCTTGGGTACAATGTGTCCAGTTGTGATAGGAGCACAAGGATGGATAGGAATAATAGAATAATCTAGTAGCTAGGAGGACCAGCCTGTTTATTGGTACAGACGAACCAGGGTAGAGCGAATGGAACTTATAGATCTCAGGTGCTGGTGTCAGGGATCTCTGGATGTAAATCTTGGAGCGAAACCTTTATCATGTAATATACTATGAAACATTTATTCTCAACACAAATAGGTAATAAACACTTGTAAAACGAATAATAACACTTGAATAACAAAATGGAGTGAATATAAGATAGTTGCACTTGCACTGAACAAAGGAATGTGCGTTGGCGGGAACTTTCATACACGTGGCGAGAATTTCTCTCTAATTGTGCCAGCTATGTAACTTATATCTCAATTTACTCGTAATGATCACTGAATTGCTCTGAATATGCTTTCACACTGAAAGATTGAATATTATGAACTTTATAGACGAGCTATTGCGAACGCTTGGTTGCGCAACGTTGCCGCACTGATACACGAACTTTTAGACTGATCTAAGAAGCCGATAACACTGAATCTACTGTAACTAGTGTAGATTAATTACTATCACGCGATAATACTTGTAAATGGAAGTATTATGTCTTTATTCGATACTTAATAGAAAACCTCTGTTCTATTGTATGAAATTGGCGGTAATTCTGGACTGCGCTCCAGCACGTCTATCACGAGTGGAGGCTCGACGCTAACTAACTCTTGGCATGACGCTATGATGTAACGTTGATGCGAAGCATGCACCTGTCGCTAAACTGGGATTCACAGAAATAAGCGGGTTTACACTCATATCAATGCGCTGCGAGGGAGAAATGCACTGAGCGGAACATTTGAATATGCACTGTTACTAGACATGTAAAATAATGCTAGTAGAACCCTTAGCTTTCTCCAACATAGACTCCCCCCGTTAAAATATTAATTTTAAGAAAAATAACTAAGGAGAAAGCTATAATAAAAACTTACATATACACAAAACCATCACTGATTCTAATTGGATGCATACATGTGATACGTGTTGAAAATATGCCTTCTTACACATATTGCAAGAATAGGATATTGAATAGAAAAGCACTAATTTAACTATTTACATTGAAGCACTGACTCTACACTATTTAGACTAGCAACACACGCAAGGTTGTGAAGGTCTAGTTGACTACTGGCTGGAATCCAAACTGTTGTTGTAGCATCCATAAGTGAAGACTTCGACTTGTGCTCAACAGCTGATTCAGGAACTTGTAGTGTAGATCAGGTGGCTTGTTGAAACACAATTTGTAGAAACTTGTTGAAGAAATGCTTGATGATTTCTTTATATCATTCAGGGCACAGCTGATGATCTTATATTACTAACATGGTATCTTGACATAATGTAGAAAGACAATTAGATAAACATTAAGTAAGATTTTAACACAAACAGTGCTGAAAAGTTGCTTTCTTACATATCTCACAGTGTAACGGTTTGGCTACATGTAGATTTCTTGCTAACATGGTAGCTCTCTAACTGGACATATGCAGATGATGCAAGTAAATAGCTTTTCACTATTTGGAAGATGAGATACACTGCTTTGTATTGTTTCTAGATGAGAACAGACACTGAGTGTTGTTTTTCGATGAATGCAGACACTGCGGAGTGTTGTTTCGCTCTGAAGACAGACACTGCGAAGTACTGTTTATCAATGAAGGCAGACACTGCGGAGTGTTGTTTCGCTCGGAAGACATACACTGCTGAGTGTTGATTTGCGAATGTAAAGATCGGTAGAACGGATCTGATTTACCTCTTATATTTACACTATCACTTGTTTTAAATCTCCCTTGACTGCTGAAAGATTTATTATGAATAGATGGGTGCAAATGTTCGTTCCTGGTTTTGAAGGAAGCGAAGCTATTGCGAACTGGTTTGACCGCTGCACTGGGTCGGTTTGTCTCTAAGCGTTTGCTCTGCAAATGATGAGAGGCTTTGCTTGAATTGTTTTGAATTCTAGCTTGGTTAGAATTGCTCTGTAGTGAAGTGCTCTGTTGACTTCGACTGATGTTAAAGCATGTGAGGGCGTATGCTGTTGATTTTTCTTGCTTCTTTGTAAAATGCAGTAACTTGCTATGTTTTAAGTCACATTTACAGTAAGAAGGTAATTCACACTCTTGTACCTTGTGTTGTGTGGAAAAGCAATTGAAGCACAATTGGTTTGATCGTGCACACTTCCATCTCTGTTGTACAGTGAAATTGCGAAATTTCTTGCACTTGTGTAACGAGTGGTTTCGTTTACACAGAGAACAAGTTTGCTGATGTTTAGGTTTGCTCGTGACAAAGAAAGAATGCATTTCTGTTTCTTCGTCTGTCGTTAAGTTTTCATCATCTTGAAGCGAAACCGTATTCATGTCACGATGCAGAAGTTGACTGTGGACTGATTGTTGACAACCACAGAAAGATTCTAAATTGCACTGTTGTACCGTATGATTCGTTGAGAAACAATTGACACACAGGTGCTGTGACTTGACGAAATTCCATCGCTCAGTGACTGGAATTTGCCGGAATTCATTGCAATGATACAGCTTGTGATTGCGTTGACAATAGGCACACGATAATCTGCTTGTACCTTCGTACGACTGTCGCTGTTCTCGGACAGTGTATTTTGGAGATCGCAGCTCAACCTTTCTTGCAGGTGATGGGCTGGACACGTTGTTGGAATTAGATAGAACTTCTAAAGAATGAGCCTTGGCTTCTAGGAAGTTCATCAACTCTTGAAGTGATGTGAACTTTTTTGAGTCAATTTTACTTTCCCATTCTTTACGTGTAGTCTCACCAAGATGATCCAATATTAATTGAATAAACATGACTTCGTGTAATGGGATTTCAAGATTGAGGGCTTCGATGGCGTTAAGATTGCTTTGAAACTGATTTAGTAAGTTTCGCAAGTCTGTAACATTTTCATCTTTCATTATTGGTAATGAAAGTAGATTTTTGATGTGAGCTGTGGCAATAACTCGAGTATTATCATATCTTGCACACAATAAATTCCATGCTATTGGAAAATTCTCATTCGTGACTGGAAGATTCTGAAGGAGCGCGTGGGCTTGTCCCTTAACAGAACTCAGCAAATAATGGTATTTCTGTATGTTATCTAAGGAATCATTGTTCACCACTAAACTACTGAAAGTGTCGTGATAGTGTTTAAAGTTAGTCACATCCCCACTGAACACTGGAATTTGAATTCTTGGCAATTGTATATTTCTATTGTTGCACTGTGAATTAGAAGACTGACAGGTGTGATGAGAGTTACCACTGTGATTAGATCGTTGGCTGTGATGAGATCCTACACTATGCACTGGTTGCTCTTGTGCACATATAAGCTCACCAAGTTTAGCTTTCAGCTCTTCGTAACAACTTCTCGTTGTCTCCTTATGTTCTGCGTGTTCATCTAAATCTTCTTCGGCTTCTATAAGCGATTCGATTTGAGTTTGAACTGTTTCGTACCGCTCCCAAATAATATTTAAACTGTCATATTTCACTTTTAATAGAAATACGTTTGTTTCTTCATTTATACTAGCAAGAGTTTTTTGCATGTGAGTTAGTTCACGCTTAATTATACCTCTTCTTTTAATCAAACCTCGTAATTCACTTTCCATGTTGAATGCGAAATGTGGAAATTACTTGTAGTTGACTACTATGATGTCTTCGCTCTGAAGAATCGTTCACCACTAGTACTCACTGCACGTTGGATGATGTATGAATCTCACTGCACTCTGCAGCTTCACTGCTCGTAGGACTGGCGACTTGTAGTTTCTGCTTCTGCTTGGAGTGACTTGGGCACTGCAACTTGAAGATACCAAGGCCAAGAATCAATGTTGCTGGACATCTCCGACCCGACGCGGAAGATACGAACACTGAATAGCTCGCGCTTGGAGTAATTCGAGAAGCGAAACCGTACATGTGTGAGATAGTTCTAGGTTTATCCAAATTACATCCGGCACCGGTAGGATCAAAATGTTTTGCAAAAACGGCATATATCCGGACCGAGAGGAGCAAATGAAAAGCGATTTTCACTTGTCGCGAAAAAAATACAATCTGATCTCACACGATATAGGTTAATAATCATTTGTGAGACGAATAATAACACTTGAATAACAAAATGGAGTGAATATAAGATAGTTGCACTTGCACTGAACAAAGGAATGTGCGTTGGCTGGAACTTTCATACACGTGGCGAGAATTTCTCTCTAATTGTGCCAGCTATGTAACTTATATCTCAATTTACTCGTAATGATCACTGAATTGCTCTGAATATGCTTTCACACTGAAAGATTGAATATTATGAACTTTATAGACGAGCTATTGCGAACGCTTGGTTGCGCAACGTTGCCGCACTGATACACGAACTTTTAGACTGATCTAAGAAGCCGATAACACTGAATCTACTGTAACTAGTGTAGATTAATTACTATCACGCGATAATACTTGTAAATGGAAGTATTATGTCTTTATTCGATACTTAATAGAAAACCTCTGTTCTATTGTATGAAATTGGCGGTAATTCTGGACTGCGCTCCAGCACGTCTATCACGAGAGGAGGCTCGACGCTAACTAACTCTTGGCATGACGCTATGATGTAACGCTGATGCAAGGCATGCACCTGTCGCTAGACGGGGATTCACAGAAATAAGCGGGTTTACACTCATATCAATGCGCTGCGAGGGAAAAATGCACTGAGCGGAACATTTGAATATGCACTGTTACTAGACATGTAAAATAATGCTAGTAGAACCCTTAGCTTTCTCCAACACACATAATTCTTTTTTTTTTAAAGGTCAAATTGTCGGCTTCGGGATTTGAACCAGGGATTTCCAGAATGCGGGTTCAAGACGTAACCGCCTCGGGCACCTCGCTTAGTTTGACAAGCATTTGTGAAGGAATAGTGTTAATTGTCATAGCTAACTGTACTGCAACTTCCAAAGCCGTAAATGAACACTGTAAAGCAGTATGTTGTCATGATAACTGCTTTGCATTTCATAAATTCTTTCTAATATATTACGTTAAAATAGGCACTAAATTGGGCATTATTCCGGTACCGGTCAACCTATTTGCTCCAAAATGAATAGGCTTATTCCCATCTACGTTATAAATGCGTATACCAAGTTTGATGAAAATCCGATAAAGGGCATTTGAGCTATCGTGCGTACTGATAGAAGGACAGACATTTTCCCGTCCCCCACACAATCTCATAAAGTACTATTCTGGAACTTAATAATACCTTTCTCTTTGCAACATTTGCTATAAGCCTAAGGGTTTCTTGAAGTTGAATGCACACTTATTAGAGCTACATGGACGATAAAACAGTTAACTGCATTAACCGTGGACAGTTAATTTTTCATAGTAATATAATTTTAATTTTCTTCAAGATACGGCATTTCTCGCTATTTAGGCGCCATTTCTGAAACTTTTTAAGGGGAATCAGCATTGGCTGATCTTAAAGTTTCATTTTCAAAATTATGGTAAAATATTAAAGCTTTATATTAGTTGACAACACTTTTACATTGAACTTTATTTTTTATGTCGAGGGCTATGTGACTGCATCACATTGTGCTTTATTTTCGTGGATTTCTTTCTTAATTATTTTCACCTATGCATCAGAATTTGTTAAAGTCCAGGATTATAAAGTTGCCAAAGCCCTATGTGAACACTGTAAACAATACACTGTTGTCATGTGAACAGAATTGCATTTCATTTTTAATTCTACTGTATTGTATTGTCTTCGACCCCAAAATAAGAAGATGGGTTTTTAACATAAATACACGTTTTAAGGCCCCCTGAATCCAAAAATAGTCTGTCTGTCTGTCTGTGTGGATGTCTGTGAACAGGCTAGCTCCAAAATGGAAAATCGTGTGAAAACAAAATTTCGTATTTGGGTCTAGTACCTTCTGAAGATTTGTGCTCAAGATTGACAACAAGTCTCGAAATTTTCGTTTTTCGCGATTTTCTCGAAAACTCCTCTAACGATGTCTTTTAAATTTTGTACATGGAGTGCTTATGCCAAGAGCTAAAACTTTTATTTGAAACTTTCTTTAAAAAAAAAAAAATTCTCTGAAGGGTGGTTGTCAGCTACCCACTGTTTGTAGATACTCTGTCTTGCCTGGTGAACAACTCAACTTGGGAACATTCACGGCCATGCTTACAGTAAAGAAATATCGGGTGCGACGGGCAGGACCGATTCATCCCAAGGTGCGACTTAGATTTGAACTTTCCAATTAGCGTAAAATTCTGTCTTGCGATTCTGTACATGGATAATATGTGAATACTGCTAACTTTTATTTGGGCAGAGGAAGTTATGTGACTTTCACATCAGATTTTTGAGAATATTATTCTAAAAAATCTGATGTGTAAGTATTCACATATCCTTGTACAGAATCGCAAGACACAATTTTACGCTGATTATCCTATAAATACCTCTTCTATCAATGACGCGGCTAAAAGCGCAGTCTATATAACAAACTTAAAAAAAAAAAAGAACAAATTACTGCAGACGTTTATTGAACTTTCTGCCGTAAAATATAATTTCCGAAATTTATCGAATATTTCCCTCAGATACATCTTTACTCTATGCATGGCCAACAACACATCTTTCTCACTTCACATTCTTATATATAGATCGTCCCAGCCTTAAAAGACAGTATTGAGTTAAATGTAGTATTTGCATCTCACTTGCACTCGTACGTTCTGCAATTAGCTTAGTCCTTTTCTATCCCGACAATGTTGCCATTTTCCAAAGTGATAAATGTAATAATGTGATTGCGTGGTCTGATAGGGAATTTTCCGCCCTTTCTAATGATGTCAATTGTAAAGCCATAAATAATTAATATGAGGCCTATTTTTCATAATTACGTTATTTTGGCGGAAGTCAATATTTTTGCACATTAATAACTTATCACGCGATAGACAGAAAACTAATAATCAAAACAAGTAAAGATTTTTTTCTTGGACTGCCTGATGGTGAAAGAAAGTACTCCCTTTCCGTCGGCAATAAATTTTACATAAGAAGAAAGCTATATATTTTTTTATTAAGTGCTACCTGAAAATTCTCGGACGGCAACACAGAAAAGTTAGGTAGTGAGTAACATACTTTGGTATTGACTTTACGTTGGTGACTAAGCGAGAAGAAATGTTTATAGATGTCTGAAAAAGTATTTAAAACAAACCAGAGCTCTCAATCATGTAGCATTAATAAATTATCACAGTTTTCCCGAGCTCAGCATTCTCGCGCTCATGACTTGGTTGCTTTGAGATTTTGTGTACTCACTACTCAGATGTTTCTAAGACTATCGTGTCTTCTTCAGAGCTTATTGTTATATAGTAGCTGTGTAGTGAAGTTTAACTTTGATGTGAAGTGGTTCTTGTGTTTTTTTAAATTAAATTTTATATTAATTAATATTTTATATTAATTATGAATAGAGGAACTAGAAATCTTAGTGTTGACAAATTGCGCAGTAAAGAGCGAATTGTAGTATTAAATATACTTAATTATTTCTTGAAGAAAATTAACGTTACCCAGGCAATTAAAGAGATAGCAGAAGCTACCGGGTGTCCAGAAAGTTTACTGTATAAAATAAGAAAAGAAAAAACGAAAGGCCCTCTGAGAAGGAATAATACTACTCCCTGAGGTTAGTGAACAGGCCTAAAGGCATGTAATGTATTTTAACTATTACTTCCCTTTATACTTATATTCTTGAAAATTATAACACAATAATAGTAATAATAATATCAATAATAATAATAATAATAATGATGAAAAATAATATTATCGAAATGAAATTTAATATTAAATTTAACATTTATAAATTATTATCTTAAAGGACCCGGCGTCACCTGGTTTTGTATTTTACTTGTACTTCGAAGTCAATTTTGGAGAAAGCCCCTTTAATTTTCAAAATTTAGGCCCTAGAGAAAGCACAACTTGTCACAATCAAGGACCCTATTACTTCTAAAGACCATGGAGGGTGGGGTTGAGGTAAGAAGAGACAGAAATTCCTATTAGTCTTTCTTTTCTGTGTGTCAAGTCGTAAAATGAGCCAAAAGAATGTAGATTTAAACGTCATTTAATAGGGATTAAAACATTTAAGGGACTTTTTTTTCCCCAAATTTAGTTTTACCTAAGTTTTTCTCCTGGTTCTGTTAGCTCTGTGTAAAGTATGGCAAATATTGATCAGAGAATTTAGATTTAAATAACATTTATATAATAGGGGTTGCAACATTTAAGGAGTGGTTTCATCCAAATAAACTTTGGTTAAAAATTTCTCTTGATTCAATAGGTTCTTGGTATAAAGTCTGATAAAATTGGTCAAAGGATGTAGATAAATATATATCACAAAATAGGGGTGAAGGATCTAAAATGTGGTTTGTTCCAAAATTAGTTTTCCTACCATTTTCTCCTGATTCTATACGTTCTGTGTACAAAGTCTGCTAAAAACACGTCAAGAATGTAGATCTAAATTTTGGTGGTGTAATAGGGGTAGAAACATTTAAAGGGTGGCTTCTTCCAAAATTAACTTCGCCTAATTTTTCTCTTGTTTTTATAGGGTCTGTGTGTAAAGTTTGGTAAAAATCGTTCAAACAATGTAGACTAGTAAAAAGATCACAAAGTAGGGATTGAAAATTTCGCAAGGGGTGTTTTTTTCGAGAATGATTGTCTCGTAGAATTTTTACTTGATTCCACAGGGTACATGTGTAACATTTTGTAGACATTGGTCAGAAAATGTAGATTTGTGGGCCTATAGAGAAAATATTACTCATGGGGGTTGAAAATAAGGGAAGAAGGGTGTGCCGTCGTTCTATCTGCAGGGCATGATTTACATTAATTATTATGTACAAGAAACAAATTTCGATGTTTTCACGAGGTTTAAGAGATTTTTCACATCATGTGCCGGGCCTTGTAATGTGAGTAGATCTGGCATCAGTGCGCTGCATAAGACCAACACTGTTTATAGAATAAGAGGCCGTGAAAGAGCGCGAATTCAGTTGTTCATCACGTAAGACAAACTTTCTACAAACAGTGGGTGAACAGTGGGTGGCTTGTAACTACCCTCAGAGAATTTTCTCGAAAAAATGTTTCAAATAAAAGTTTTAGCTCTTAGTATAAGCAACCCATGTGCAAACTTTAAAGAAAATCGTTAGTGCCGTTTTCGATAAAATCGCGAAAAACGAAAATTTCTTCATGTAAAGTACCCTTAAAAACCCAAATACGAAGTTACCTGACCCAAATACGAAAATTTGTTTTCATACGATTCTCCGTTTCGGAGCTAGCCTGTTCACAAACTTCCACACGGACGGACAGACAGACAGACAGACACACACACACACACACTGACACACAGACATGTTTCCAAAAATAGTATTTTTGGATTCAGGGGGCATTGAAACGTGTATATATGCTAAAAACTCAACTTCGAATTTTGGGGTCGAAAACAATACTTCCTCTACCTATAGTAGGCCTACCTATGGTACGGGCAGAGGAAGTAAAAATTATAGAATATTCAAGGGAAGGAGTGGTTTGTTTGAATTTTAATGTTGACCGCGTTACTTTCCGGGCTGAGCTGGGTATGTGTGCAAAATTCGTGCACATTTTAAAGTAATGTAGATTTGTATAGGGAACATACATACATACAAACATACATATATACATACACAAATACACACTTTCGATTTTATATATTATATATTATTATATATATTATATTATTATATATATATATATATATAATATATATATTATTATATATATATATTATTATTATATTATATTTTTATATTATTTTATATATTAGAGGATATTACTTTGAATGTTTAGCAACCGTGGTAAATTCTAGTAAAACAATATAATATTACAAGCATTCATGAACCACAGACTATTGTCTCTGTTGGACATTACATGAGAATATTTCTCTTTTCTAATATAATTGTAATTTATTATTGTCTTAATATTTACACCCATCGCGTTACAAAAGTTTTCGCCATAAGGTGTACCTCATACCATTACACACTGACAAAAGCCTTGAGAACCCACAAATTATGGTCTTGATGTCTGTGCCTTACTTATGTAAACATACAGGTGCTGACATACCTACAGAAATAATCAGGGAGATAAAAACAGTGTATAATAGTCTTACCGAAAGAGAAGATGCTGGAAAAATGTCTTCACGGCAAGTCTCACAATGTGAATTAGTCCTTCAATGACTCAACATTGAAATGGTGCCCTAAAGAGACTTATGTAGGAAAGAACACACTGAATTTATGTGTCACTGGAGAGGGAATTGGAATTGTACAGGAGAATGGGAATCAACCGAGGAATTAACACAATAGCTGGAGTCCAATCTAACAAACAAAAAAACAAAAATTCCGGTGCGTGGAATGCCACGCGACAGAAGTAAAACTTGTAGTTTTTAATTTTTGGAGTTTACAAATTTTGTATTGTCGGTCATTTTTAATTTTGGGTTTTAGGACCTTTTTAACTTTGCATTTTTTAAATTTTAGATCTTTGAATTTTTTAAATTTTGGAATTATGATTTTTTATTTTGGAATTATGGTTTTTTAGTTTAAATTTTCTATTTTTGGGGTTTTATAATATTGGATTTTTTAATTTTGTATTTTTAAATTTTAAATTTTGGATAGTAGATTTTTAATTTTGGATTTTTAAATTTATTTAATTTTGGATGTTAAAATTTTTTTATTTTTGGACTTTTAGATTTTTGGCTTTTTAAAATTTTGGATAAGTTTAATCTTTGAGTTGTTTTCTGTGCAGTCCGTCACTTGCAGTGATGGTTTTGTTCATAACGCTAGAGCATAACGCAACATTCGGTTAGCTGCCGATTTACTGCTAGCGCGGCTAAAGAAGTTATTTTCAACATGAAATTAAGGCCAAGAAACAAGAAAAACCCGAAGCCAAAAGAAGAAGGTATCTCAGAGGCAGGAAGAAGCTAAAGTTGGATCAGCAAACAGAATCTGAGGGAGGTACCTAGGATGCTGGAGGTTTTTGAAGAGTTCAAACTTCAAACGGCCATTTACCGTAAGTTTAGTTTTGCAATGTAATTTGTCAGCAAAAAAATCATATTTCAGCTTGGTATGAAGATATTGACATGATTTTGGTCACATCTTCCAGTGCCTGAATTAAACAAAAATTTGATATAGTTTAATAGTAAATTATGAAATGGCATACTATGAAAAGTTGCATGATAATATTTATATATTTTTAAAATTTGATAAACCGATGCTGTGAAGTAATAAATTTTATTAAAAACTAATTCAGGCACTAGAGAAATATTTTTGCTACAATCCAGTGAAAGAGTTTTGAAAATATTTGCATTCGTATAGCATTTCTTTAATTCTTTTAAACAAAATATTTATTTATTTAAATAATTAATTGCATTTTGCACTTTTTTAGTAAAATCCTTTAATAATGAGGCAATGAACTATGAACAAACTTTTAAAGACAGTAACTTAAAAATTATAGAATCTCACCCCTCAGGGTGTACTCATACCTTAATAAAATTAAAAGAAAACTGTATACATGTCTTGTAAAAAACCATTTTACTCATGAGAAGAATCTGTAAAACTAAATAGAAATAATATTATTGTAATAGGGATGTAGCTGACCAAACTTCTCCGACAGATAGCGTGGGTGTACCAGACTGTATGCGCTAGCCGTCCGTTACTTGCTTTTCCAGTTGTCGCCTGCTGGCACCATACTTTTAAATGGCGTTCCATCTTCCCAGTCCGAAAAATATGTTCGTAATTTTATATTTTTATAGAGGACACGAGGCTACTATACATACTTCCTTGTCTACTGGGCCCTTCTAGAATGTTTAAGTGTCAAAAAGACAAAAGAAAAATTACAGCAGATAAGCTCTAGATAACACTAAAAAGGAAGGATTAACTAACAAATATTGTGAGATATTTCCGATATAGACGACATTATTTTGTACTCGACTTGCAGTAATATGTTATCAATGTATGAATATTTATATGCAGTTTGGCGATTTTTTATTCTTTAATTTTTAAATTAATATTAAATTTACCGTGAGCATCGAGAAGATGTTATGGGCCATTTAAAAATAGAATAAATTACAAATACAATTAAATTAAAATTATGTAGTAACGCAATGATAATTACAGTACATTGTGTTAGTTTTATACCTTTGTTAAACTGTATCTTTAGTGCATCTTTATATTTAAATATCACTTCCCTATTCAATTTATTTAGTTATTTTAGGCCTATTTATTTTACTTTGCTGTATAAATACAAGGGTGGTTTGAAAAGTTCTCGGAATCACCACCAGAGGTCAGCGCTAGCGCAATCTGGGTTCCCGCATAATAATGAGTCATCATTTTTGAGTAATCGCGTGGCACGTCAGTGCTCTGGGTTGAGAAGTGATGTGTGGATGCCTTGCTATTGTTGTTCCCGTGTAGTGATTTGTGAGGATGGAAAAAACCGAGATTCGAGCAGTGATCAAGTACTTCGTAAAGATGGGTATGAAAGCAAATGAAATTCATGCAGAGTTTCAGAACACACTGGGAGACTCTGCTCCTTCATATTCAACTGTGGACAAGTGGACAAACGAGTTTTAATTTGGTCGGGAGAGCTTAGAAGATGATCCGCGTAGTGGTCGGCCAAGATGTGTCACTACCCCAGAAGTTATTGCAAAAGTGCACAAAATGGTCTTGGAGGATCGCCGACTGAAAGTGCGAGAAATTGACAATGCTGTAGAAATGTCATCTGAACGGGCATATCACATTTTAACTGAGGAATTGGGTATAAAAAAATTATCTGCGAGATGGGTGCCGCGACTGTTGACGCAGGATCAAAGACGCACCAGAGTGTATGTTTCTGAACAATGTTTGTCCCGATTTCAGAGAAACCAACAAGATTTCTTTCGCCGGTTTGTGAACACAGATGAAACATGGGTCCACTACTATACCCCAGAGACAAAACAACAGTCAAAGCAGTGGAAACATGTTGATTCTCCACCACCAAAGAAAGCAAAGTTAGTACGGTCGGCTGGAAAGGTCATGGCATCAGTTTTTTGGGATGCGAAAGGGATTCTGCTGATAGATTATCTTCCCACTGGTCAAACAATTAATGGACAATACTACGCTAACCTTCTGGACCAACTACAGCAAAAGATACGCGAAAAAAGACCAGGATTAGCAAAGAAGAAAGTCTTGTTTCATAAAGACAATGCACGCCCGCACACATGTGTCATTGCAATGGCAAAAATTCATGAACTGAGGTACGAATTGTTAAAAACCCGCCTTATTCGCCTGATATGGCTCCATCAGACTTCCATCTCTTCCCTAAGCTGAAAATTTTTCTCGGTGGACGGAGACTCTCTTCAAATGAAGAACTGATAGCTGGAGTTGAAGAGTATTTTGCAGGCCTGGAGGAATCTCATTTTCGGGAAGGGATCAAGGCATTGGAACATCGCTGGACCAAATGCATTAGTCTACAGGGAGACTACATTGAAAAATAAAAATAGTTTCAATGAGGTTTCGCTGACCTCTGGTGGTGATTCCGAGAACTTTTCAAACTACCCTCGTATGTGTATATTACTGTGAGCTTCTATTGCATCACAGATCAAAATATAAATCCTGTGATTTCTAAATAGCGAAGTTAGATTCACTGCCTCAAATAAAAATTGTGACAATAGCGTTGCCAATTTAATAGGCTACATAACTTAACGTATGATAATTCTTAAATTCTTCCTTTAATTCTGCTTTGTCATGCAATGAAATATTCTTAACAATATTTTATCTCATAACTAGAAATGAAAATCATGTAACGATGGTCTAGCATACCGATAATAAAAGGAATATGAAAGAATGAGGAATAAGAAGAAAAAAGAAAAAAAAGGTCTAATCGATTCTCAAGTTATCTTTTTTAACTATTAAGGACAGGAAAAGGTAAATTTTCGTGTTGTTAACATATTTTATATTTATATTTTGAATACGTTTTTAATATGACGGTATAGGCTAAATATGCATAAATACTATTAAAAATGTCTGCGAATACACACCACATATATCAGTGTTTATCACATATATCAATTAGTGTTTTACTGTCTGAAACCAAGAGGTATATTCTTTTAGTTACTTTGAGTCATACCCAAATGCCAAATTAGCAGCACTGTATATAATATTCATATCTGCATAACATTTTGTGCGTCGGGAACGTAGTGACATAGTTAATAGCGGCCATTTCTCACAGTATTTGTCAGCTTATTCTTCCTTCTTTTCAACATATATAGCGTCTATCTTCTGCAATCTTTATTTAAGCTTTTACATGTAAATATATTCTGGAACTGTCCAGTAAAAAAAGAAATGCGCCTAGTAGCGCTTTACCCGCTACAAAAATAGAAAAGTTCAAATGTATTTTTCAGTCTGCTAAAATGAAACGTCATTTAAAAGCATGGAGCCAGCAGACGTCAACTGGAAAAACAAGTGACGAATGGCTAGCGCATACCGGCTAGAGCAGTGGAGACATCTGTTGGTTCTAGTTCGCTACATCCCTATTGCATTACTGTATCTTACAATCCACAATCGTTCATAGTATTAATATGTATGTTAATGTTTAACAATGTCCCATTGCTCTGAGGATTAAACAAATTTAAATTGAAAATATCTCACATGTAATGTTCATCACAAATAAACAAGTAAGCATCACGTTACTGTTATATATATATATATATCAACTGTATGTAATCCTGGAGGAAGCGTTTCCCTGTTTCTGAATTCTCACTTTGTGAACTATATATATATATCTCACAAGGTAGCCATGTTAACACCTTCACTCACTCGCACGAGCAACGTAACTAAGCAAAGATATCTCATGTTCAACGTAGAAAGGGCGACGTAACTCGCTTAAGGATATTTGCTAACATGTTGCTTTATTTTTCATGACTGGAAGTTCTTTCTTGAGGTGACAGATGGGGCTTCCAAGCATATATTCCGTTCTTCTCAGATAGACACAAGCTTTGTTTGAGGTTTCTTTTGGGTCTGGATAAACATGTGACCCCAAGCCTCATTCGATGCGGGTGCCAGTTCTTGTAGTATGAATAAAAGGAACACTCCACTCACACTATGAGACCACTTTGCCTGTGTGTGCATTTGGTTGTAACTGCCTCACACAAGACAAAGACTCTGTGCACACATCACATTAGGAGAGGTTGTTCCTCTCATGAGTTAGAAGATGTCTATTGAGACTCCCTTTTCGGGAAAATTTCATGCTACATGTATCACACGTAAATGGCTTATGTCCAGTGTGAGTGAGCATGTGTGTTTTGAGACTCCCTCTTTGGGAAAATTCCTTGGTACATATATCACACGTAAATGGCTTATGTCCAGTATGAGTTAGCAGATGTCTTTTGAGATTCTCTCTATCGGAAAATTTACTGGTACATATGTCACACGTGAAAGGCTTATGTCCAGTGTGAGTCAGAAGATGTCTTTTGAGACTCCCTCTTTGGGAAAATTTCATGCTACATGTATCACACGTAAATGGCTTATGTCCAGTGTGAGTGAGCATGTGTGTTTTGAGTGTCACTCTTAGGGAAAATTTCATGCTACATATATCACAAGTGAATAGCTTATCTCCAGTGTGAGTTAGAAGATGTCTTTTGAGACTCCCTCTTTGGGAAAATTTCATGCTACATGTATCACACGTAAATGGCTTACGTCCAGTGTGAATGAGCATATGTTCTTTGAGAACCTTTCTTCGGGAAAATTTCTTGCTACATATATCACAAGTGAATGGTTTATGTCCAGTGTGAGTGACCATGTGATTTTTGAGGTACCCTTTTTCAGAAAATTTCTTGGTACATATATCACACGAGAATGGCTTGTGCCCAGAGTGATTGAGCACATGTCTTTTGAGATTCTGTCTTCGGGAAAATTTCTTGGCATATTCATTACAGGAGAAATGTTTGTCTGGAGTACGAGTACGCTGTTTAGTGTTTCGAGCAGAGGATGTGCCTGTATCCTCACGTTTCACTTCTTGTGTCTGTATTGTAATTGGGATAGGTTCGATCTTCGGTTGTATTTCAGGAATTTCTTCCTTAATCTCAATCTTAGTAAACGGTTGAGTTTCAGGCTGAATTTCTTCCTTAATTTCAGTCTCTGTAAACTCTGATTTAAGTACGGGCTCCATTCTGTACCATACACCACCTACATTGACCACAACGCACATAAAGATTCTACCGCTGCTCTGTACGGTGTATTATCGGACAGGCAGTGAGTTACGGAAATTCGTCCGCTCCTTCACACTCAACAAAGCCGTCGGCGTCTTTCATGCATCCCTGGGAAGGGGCTGTGATGTCATAATTCGCGTAAACCTACAGGAAAGGTGGGGGGGGGGGGCTCGGGGTGCCTAAGTATTATTTACAGCAGCTTTATATCAAGTCCAGTACAGGGGTATTCAATGGAAACGTCCGTTGCCAAAATTCGAGATCGGAGTGTCCAAATTGTTTTATTATAAATTATTAAAGAATGTTGAATTCAGGCCTGATGTGGAATGCTATGAATAATTATTGTCAACTGAGAGTTGTCAGTAGACACGGGAGAATACTTAAAGTAAAAGCAAGGAAAGTATTCTTAAGCAATTTAGTTTAAAGCAACACACATGAATACGCCTGTCCTTAGAGAATGCTTGATACAAGAATTGCATGAACATTATCCGGGGGATTTGAAAACCTTACCAAACAAGGCAAAACAAATACCAGTATCATTTAGGCCCATGTTGATTATCCCTCTTCCGTCTATGCTGAAAAATTCATATATCTGCGTGCCTTGTCATTATAAACAAATGAATCGAGCTACGAGGGCTTTTATTTCCAAGGCATGACAAAAATAGCTAAAGCCAACTGTAATTGATTTCATATTGAAATGTATTACTGAAAACTGATGCTTCGAAAACGCAAAAAAAAGAAATGCACGATTTCTGCCCGTTTGTCACTCATAACTCACGAACGAAAGCGAAAATTAAAATTCCGGCTTCGAGGTGCATTTTCCGACCCTTCAGTCCACCTATGTTTAAAATTTCAGATCTCTGCGTTCAGTAGATTTCGTTGGGCATCGCGGACAGACAGAAAGACCGACACTTCCTTTTATTAATATACATTTTTTTATAGCATTTGCGGACATTCACAGAGCTTTTCTCTATAGAAGGGAAGAAAAGACGATTTTCTATATTTATATTTTATATTTGTTTTAATTTTATTAAGTAAGCCAACCTAAGCTTAAACAATAAAATAAAAATAACACTGAAAGATCTCGCAAACGCATTTGTGCGAAATGATGTATAAATTAACCAGTCGCAGTACTATTTCCAAAACAATATTTATAAATTCATTTTTATTAGGTCATTTTTTGTAATGTTATGCAATTTTATATTTTTAGGGCATTTATTTCAATTTTACATCATTATTTTGTCATTTTCATGTTATTTTCTTCCTTATTAAGATATTTTTATGCATTTACATTGAGTATATTAACTTTTTTCTGCTAGCATCGTCTGCCACCTATGATGCAACATTTATGTAGGATCTACTTTAAGAAATAATTTTCTTACTTTTTATCTCAATCAAGAACAAAGAACAACGTTTTTGTACCTACAGCATTCTTTCTGCGTTTGCAGTTTTTACAATGAACTAATTAGTCTATAACTTTATGTGTACAAAAATATTTTTTTATAAATAAAATATCAGTTGTTTGGTCATTCTTTATAATTATTAAGTCATTTTCTTTCAAATGTAGGGTCTTTTGTAGGTAATTTTTTAAAATAATTTTAAGTCATCAGAATCCATGCCTGGTCATAAACTAATTACAAATAACATAATTAACTGCCATTTTGTGCCTTTTGTGAAATCTCCATTTATTTTAAGGATTAGTTATGTGATTATAAACGGCTATATAATGTGAACCTAATTACTTACCTAAATTCCAATTTTTTTGGCACGACGCGCTGAAAACCAATTTTTTTAAATAATAAAATTACCATGCCAACATTATGAATCTAGCTAAAGTTTAGCTATATAATACATTTAACGCATACCACATAAGGAAAAGAACGATTGATAACTGTGTGTCGGTTAAGGACTGAAAATCACATATCCACCAGTTTTCTGTTCATAGGTAGTGTAATTTGCCTAGTGTAATTTGTCTGTATCTCATAAACTTTCAGTGCTATCTGCTTTAAATTTTTAAGAGAAGTTAAGAAAGCATAGATTATAGTTTTCTGAGAGTTTTATTTTACTAGTCTATATAGAAAGCTTTTAATGAAATATAAAGAAAAATATATTGTGAAATAAAAATATATGAAAATTCTGAAAAATTCAGAGTACCTTTGTTCATGAACTAAAGGAAGGATTGTATTGAATTAAATCAAGTACTTTAGGCCTACTTAAGTACTTTAAGTTTGCCTCATCTTCTCATAGCAAGTTATATCCGAAATCGAATTTGTTGATACTGTCTTATCGTGTTTTGATAGCCATTTTCATTAAAACAATTATTACGTCTTAAACTGCAGGTTAAACGGTAGGAAAGGTCCAGTTAGGTTAAACTTAGATTAACTTGTAGTTATCGTTTATAATACGCAAAAATCTTAAAAACTAAAGTTTAAACTAAAACTGAAGGTTAAACCATTATCATAATACCGGCCCATAATAATTATACATATGCAAATCCGAGCTGCCGCACCTAGCGGAGGATTACCGAACTACAACAAACACATCTCTCTGCTCAGCGAGGGCAAGTACCATTTTACAACAATTTTTACTGCGTTCTAGCTGGTAGCAGTTCAACGGTGGTATTAACAAGGCATCTTCCAGTTAAGTCACTTATCGGGAGGAATTGTCGGCAGGTGGTAATACAGGCCCTAAGTGTAGCATGTGCAAATCACTAGGATAATCCTAAAAATAAAAACAGGTACTAATTACTTCACGACAACATGTGTATCAGATGATGAGGATATTATTATTAATAGGCCTCCCGTAGTGATAAGGCAGAGATAAGGCAAACTATACACAAGCGTGGGGTACACACCGTAGCGTAGTGGTTGAGGCGCTGCGCTACAAACCGGAAGGTCGCGGGTTCAATCCCCGATGAGGTCGTTGGAGTTTTTCAATTGGCCAGGCCCTGGGTTCGACTCAGCCTCTAACAGAAATGAGTACCAGGGGATAAAAGCGGCCGGTGCACAAGGCTGACAACCTTACCACTTTCGTGTGCGGAATGTCCAAAATCTGGACTTTACCTTTATTTGATACCTAGGCGAATATATCTGACATGGGATTCGGGAAAACTATGACAACCGATGGCTGGATAGGGAAGGCCGCTACCCCCTCCCGCCAACAGCCGTAATTTCGCAAATAAGCTTCACCCACTTGAAGTTTATGTGAGCAGCTAATTTTTGGCATGTGTCTATCTGCAATGAAGACCCACTAACGTGCAAAATTTTAGGGTAGAATTCAACGAAATCAGCACAAACTTAGAATGAACCAAGGAAGAAGAAAATAACAGTAAAAAAAAGCATGAGTGGAACGCCACGCGACAGAAGCTATTTTTTTTTTTTCAATTTTGGATTATTAAATCTTTTTATTTTTAGGTTGTTGTACTTTTTAATATTGGTTTTTGGACTTTTTTTATATTGGGTTTTTGGACTTTTTAAATTTTGAATTTTGGATCTTTTCCATTTTTGATCTTTTAACTTTTTTAATTATGGAATTTTGATTTGCTAATTTTAGATCTTTGAATTTTGGATTTTTTGGATTTTTTCATTTTCGATTTTCAATTTTCAATTTTTCAATTTTTTAATTTGGACTCTTGGACCTTTTAATTTTGGATCTTTGAATTTTTGGATTTTTTAATTTTGGTTTTTTAGATTTTTTAATTTTCAATTTTTCGATTTTTTAAATTTTGGATAAGCCTTATTATTGAGTTGTTCTCTGTGCAATCCATTCCATCACGCCTCATTAATTTCGTGACGATTTTGAGAGTTACACAAGCTCTCGACTTACCCCTACCAGTGGCGGACGCAGGGGGGGGATTGGGGGGTTACATCCCCCCCCGAAATTTGAAAAAGGCTATATATGTACTCTAAGTGGCCAGTTTTATAAACTAATTTTTTTGTTAGTTGAAAGTCAAATCCCCCCCCGAAAAAAAATTCTGCGTCCGCCACTGACCCCTACCACAGCTAAAGAAGTTTCACTTGAATAAATTTTTTAGATATATCCATAGAAAAAATATACACACACTACTTCTTGGTATCTACAGGAAAGACACAATAACAAACAATATTTCAAACCACAAGATAAGTAAATATGCTCATATCCAAAGAAAATTACAAGAAGGAACTAGCAACAATATTTTTGCATGGGGATATTTTCCCACTTTACTGGATTGTTTAATACTTTTTTTACACACGAAAAACAACCACATTTCATGTAATATTATTCTCCAAAAGTTTTAGAATCCATATATTGTCACATTTTGTTTCTAAGAACACTTTAAATTTAGGTAAGATTGGTAAAAAGTTCACAGAAAACTGACCTAAAATGGCGCTCGGATTGAAAGTGCACACACCAGAATCGGCTGCTCGAGACAGCACAGGTGCATGCTGGGAAGAAGCCAGTGGGTCACGTGGAGCTGGAATCAGGGCTGCCAACATGATAAGGGTCTTTGCTGGTCGGTTGTTTAAACTTGAGCTAACATGCCTTACCTAATCTAACATAACCTAAAATACCTAACCTAACTTTTTTTATTTAAACCCCCTTCTTCAATATAGGACAATGAGAAAACCCCGGAATCCAGTCTGCACGGGATTTAAAAGCACACACTTAAAATTGTTGACAGCACCGTATGGAACGGCCCAATGACATGCAAGGTCGCTGGCAGCCAATGGGAGTGTTGGTATGCAAGCCAGAGCCCGCATAACGACGTCGAATATCACGTGTGGAAATTTAGTACAGTGGGAAACTAAACCCCAAGAAGGAACTAGCTACAAACAATGGGTTTCCAATAAGCTTGGTATACAAACTCAAACTAACTCAAACTTCAACATTAACACCCACCTCCAACAACGCAAAGAAGAAGAAGAAGAAAAAAAAGACTCAAAACAATTGAATACACGGATAAAAACATACATAAGACCATGAACATTTTTAAGAAACATAACATAAACATTCCTTTCAAAACTACTAATAATAATATTCTAGTTGAATAATTGGTTGTTTTTAACTGGCTGTGTTTTGTTAATAGAAAACAGCCGCTCTGATTATATATTTTCATGAATGCCTTCTACTGTCACCGTGTAAATCTAAAATGCTATTAAAATAATTCAATATCAATACAAGCTTGAGTTCTTTTATAGCCTTGGCGACCTCTGATGAAGTAGATAAATCAGGTTGACCTGAAGCAGCGAACAAGTGGTTTTGAGAAAATATCTGAATTATATAGGAGAGACAGAGGTAAAAGATAGATTTATGCCGCGCACCAGCTAAGCTCTACAGTTTTGTTAGGTTAGGAGCAATACACTGAATAGCGCGAGGTTTATTATGTCTCACATTGAATCTCTTCTGTGTTGAAACCCTAAACCTCACCTTCCCAGGCGGGTCCCATTAGAGAGTTGGTGTTAGAAGTCTAGTGCACAGCATAAAACTATTTTTTCCACTATTTAGTGGGGTGGGGACCAATAAGAACATCGGAAAGCGCAACAATTAAAGGAGAGCTCTGATTGGTCAATCTAATGTTAGTATGAGATGCGAAACATGAATAATTAGACTGAACAAATTCAAAGAAGAACATGACAGCTTTATTAACAGTGGTATTTATTCGATAAAATGTAGAACATGTAGTGGGGAGTAGCTAGGACAATCTAGTAGAAAATGGAAAGACTGGTACAATGTAGAAAGGGCGACATAACTTGCTTTATTTTTCATGACTGGAACTTCTTTCTTGAGGTGACAGATGAGGCTTGCAAGCATATATTCCCTTCTTCTCAGCTAGACACAAGCTTTGTTTGAGGTTTCTTTTGGGTCTGGATAAACACATGACAGCAAGGCTCATTCGATGTGGGTGCCAGTTCTTATAGTATAAAATTTCAAACACTTCTATGACTATTTCTACCCCAACAAATCTTCATCTTCTTTTGATTGTCACACTACAAGACCACTTTGCCTGTGTGTGCATTCGGTTGTAACTGCCTCACACAAGACAAAGACTCGGTGCACACATCACATTAGGAAAGGTTGTTCCTCTCATGAGTTAGAACATGTCTTTTGAGATCCTCTCTTCGCGAAAATTTATTGGTACATATGCCACACGCAAATGGCTTATGTCCAGTGTGAGACAGCAGATGTCTTTGGAGACTCCCTCTTTGGGAAAATTTCATGCTACATGTATCACACGTAAATGGCTTATGTCCAGTGTGAGTGAGCATGTGTGATTGGAGTGTCACTCTTAGGGAAAATTTCATGCTACATATATCACAAATGAATGGCTTATCTCCAGTGTGAGTTAGAAGATGTCTTTTGAGACTCCCTCTTCGGGAAAATTTCATGCTACATGTATCACACGTAAATGGCTTACATCCAGTGTGAATGAGCATAATTATGTTCTTTTAGAGTACCTCTTCGGGAGAATTTATTTGTACATATATCACAGGTAAATGGCTTATCTCCAGTGTGAGTTAACATATGCCTTTTGAGAATGTCTCTGTCGGAAAATTTACTGGCACATATATCACAGGTAAATTTCAGGAATTTCTTCCTTAATCTCAATCTTAGTAAACGGTTGTGTTTCAGGCTGAATTTCTTCCTTAATTTCAGTCTCAGTACACTCTGATTTAAGTGCGGCCTCCATTCTGTACCATACACTAACTACATTGACCACAACGTACATACAGATTCTACCGCTGCTCTGTATGGCGTATTATCGACCAGGCAGTGAGTTACGGAAATACGTCAGCTCCTTCACAGTCAACTAAGGCTGTCGGGGTCTTTCATGCATGCCTGGGAAGGGGCTATGATGACATAATTCGCGTAAACCTACAGTAAAGGGGGGGGGGGGCTCGGGGGTGCCAAAGTATTATTTACAGCAGCTTTATATCAAGTCCAGTACAGGGATATCCAATGGAAACGTCCGTTGCCACAATTCGAGATCGGAGTGTCCAAATTGTTTTATTATAAATTACTAGCAAGTGCCCGCGGCTTCTCCCGCGATAATTATTTCAAAAATAAAAAATTACGAGCATAATAGTAAAATCATTATATTTATTAACTCCTAAATCACGTGGACTACATACCACGATTAGATAGCATCGTCTGGTAAAAGCGACCTCTGATTCGAGTTTCTTGGCCCAGAAAACCTCTGTATAGTGAGATTCGTCCAAATAAAACAACGTTTGACCATATTTAGGGCTTACAACATTCAAGCGATCGCGAAAGTTTTATTTTCAAGGTATGACAAAAATAGCCAAAGCCAACTGTAATTGATTTGACATTGAAATGTATAACTGAAAACTTATGTTTTGAAAACGCAAAAAATTCACGTTTTTTGCCCGTTTTTCACTCATAGCTCACGAACGAAAACTAAAATTAAAATTTCGGCTTCGAGGTGCATTTTCCGACCCTTCAGCCCACCTATAGCCTATTTAAAATTTCAGATCTCTGCGTTCAGTAGATTTCGCTGGACATCGAGGACAATTCCTTTTATTAATATAGATAATATGAATTATAATGATACTTTCTCTAATTTGTCAAGCATCCATTTCATTTAATCCAAACCCACCTATACCATTGCCAACAATATGTTCTGTGAATTTGTTTCGATAATTCTATGTAAAAAGGGATTAAGTATTTTCAAAAACATTTAATTTTTGGCATTTAGAATCAGAATTTTTCAAAATCCCTTCTTAGTGAGCATCTACATTATGAAACGAAGGTACTATCAAAATTCCAAGTCTCTACCTGTTATAGTTTAGGCTGTACGTTGATTCCTGTCAGTCAGGACAAAGCCTTTTATATATATAGAGATTAAAGAATGTTGAATTCAGGCCTGATGTGGAATGCTATGAATAATTATAAACTGATGCCCGAGTGCACCTTCTCCGGTTTTCTCAGCCGTTTCGTTACCGCGGTAAACGTAATACCGGGGTATTTTCAAAATCTCTGTGCACCGTTGCTAAAATATCGCGGTTTGCTAATGCTTGGAAATATCGCGGTTACTCTGCTATGAAGCAAATCCCATGGAGAAATTTTGTGTTTGTGTTTTGTGTTGATTTGTGTTGGTTTCTTCCATGGCCGCTAGGTTCGCTCTCTCTCTGAACGTCTTCCAGTCACGGTGGCTCGTCTATAGGCCAATATGATGTATAAATTAACCAGTCGCAGTACTATTTCCAAAACAATATTTAGAAATTCATTTTTATTAGGTCATTTTTTGTAATGTTATGCAATTTTATATTTTTAGGGCTTTTATTTCAATTTTACATCATTATTTTGTCATTTTCATGTTATTTTCTTCCTTATTAAGATATTTTTATGCATTTACATTGAGTATATTAACTTTTTTCTGCTAGCATCGTCTGCCACCTATAATGCATCATTTATGTAGGATCTACTTTAAGAAATAATTTTCTTACTTTTTATCTCAAATGTTCCAATCAAGAACAAAGAACAACGTTTTTGTACCTACAGCATTCTTTCTGCATTTGCAGTTATTACAATGAACTAATTAGTCTATAACTTTATGTGTACAAAAATAATTTTTTATAAATAAAATATCAGTTGTTAGGTCATTCTTTATAATTATTAAGTCATTTTCTTTCAAATGTAGGGTCTTTTGTAGGTAATTTTTTAAAATAATTTTAAGTCATCAGAATCCATGCCTGGTCATAAACTAATTACAAATAACATAATTAACTGCCATTTTGTGCCTTTTGTGAAATCTCCATTTATTTTAAGGATTAGTTATGTGATTATAAACGGCTATATAATGTGAACCTAATTACTTACCTAAATTCCAATTTTTTTGGCACGACGCGCTGAAAACCAATTTTTTTAAATAATAAAATTACCATGCCAACATTATGAATCTAGCTAAAGTTTAGCTATCTACTCTTATACAATTCAACGGCCCTAAATTGTGCTCACTCGCCCGCATCGTGAGTTCATCGTGTGTACTCGGCGATGTTCGTCTCTCGCAGTGTAAACTTTCATGACGACTACAAAATTAGGAAGGAAAACTGTTTCTTTATTTTATAAGGCCTAAGTAATGAACAAATATTCTAATTTTATTTTTACTTAGAATTTTCATAGCTCTGAACCACAAACATTTTTAATACGCTGTCAGTATAAATTTCTTAAAAATCCTGGAGTCAATTAATAATGGCGGGCGAAACCGCGGGTACATGCTGTAAAATATTGATGGTTTAACCCTTGAAATATCGCTGATAATAAAAATCCAAACGAACCATTCCTTCCCTTGAAACATTATATAATTTCTTAAAATTGCACAGAATTGATCAAATAAAATTCTCATCATATTCATCTGTCAACAAACGGTTGAGAAACAATACGTATTTTTAGTGTTTACAGGTGGCTTTGGGACTGCTTGAAACTTACGATATAATTAATTTGTGTAATCTACATACTGATAGGAACGTATTTTGAAGGAAAAAGCGTAAGATATCCAGATATCTGATGCAGTTTTCACAAAAAATGTAGTATACGATGAGATATTTTAAATAAAATTTGATGAAGCCAGCGCTGACTTTTGTAAATGTATGGTCAGTGCCTTCAGGATTGTAGACCTGTAAGTTTCATATTTAAGCATCATTTTGGGCTATTTTCTAGTATAATACATTTAACGCATACCACAATAGCAAAAGAAGAACGATTGATAATAAAGATGGTCAACTGTGTGTTGGTTAAGGACTGAAAATCTCATATCCACCAGTTTTCTGTTCATAGGTCGCGAATGAACGTGGAAATTAAAGTAACCAGGTAGTGTAATTTGCCTATAAAATGCATTGTATCTCATAAACTTTCAGTGCTATCTGCTTGAAATTTTTAAGAGAGGTTAAGAAAGCATAGATAAAAATATTCTGAGAGTTTTATTTTTCTAGTCCATATAGAAAGCTTTTAGAAAAATATTTCAGTATACCTTTGTTCATGAACTAAAGGAAGGATTGTATTGATTTTTTACCAGCATTATCTTCAGGCATGACTTATTTTTGGGAACTAGAATCATTATATTATCATAGTCAGAATAAGAAATATGATTTTTTTTTAAAATGTGAAAAAGTAAAGATAATTTTTCTTAATTTTCCAATGATTATTGACAGGCACTTTATGAAGTAATTAAGATATTGCAATGATTTTCGTAACCAGCAATCACACCTGTTAGGAATAAATGTGTGCACATTTTCATGCAGATCTGTCTATCAAATCTTGAGAAAAGTGCACCAATATATTTAAAATTTAAGATTTTTGGAAATTAAGAAAAATGTTAAGAGTTGTGGTCCTCGACTGATTGGTTTAAAGTCCTATTTCAAGGTCCGAAAAATACATTTATGCAGTAAATGATACATCAAATTGTTCGTAAAGAAATCAGCTTTCTTTTAGTACTAAAAACAAAAAATTACATTTTTTGCCATTTTTACACTTCCTGGTTACCTTAAAAATCCGGCTTGGAAGTGAATTTGGACCCATGAGATACATGTTGAACACTTACCCGTGTGGATTGGGTGTCGACCAGTCATCAAGGCACTGCGAGAAGGGGTGCACACTGGCAGCACGTAGTAATTGTTGAGAATCACGCCACTGTACGCCAGTGCGTCGATGTTCGGCGTCGGGATTTGATCGGAACCGTGGAAGCCGACATCATTCCAGCCCTGCAACAAGTAAATCTCAACATGTTAATGTCAAGAAGTCTCTCCGGAGCTCTGGTTATGTTAGTCGCTCATGCATTTCTCCCTACCTTTCTTTCAGACCCGTAGCATGCATACCAGAGTAGCCAGTACCTTATTTTACGGACCATAATCACCTTGAAAACAGAGGCTTGAAAGTTGGATGAGTCTAATGGTCCGGAGTAAACAAAATAGTGTGCGTGGAACTCAACGCGACAGAAGTGAAACTTGTTTAAATTTTTTATTTTTTCTATTTTGGATTATTGGATTTAAGAATTTTGGATTATGAACTTTTTAATTTGGGTTTTTGAATTTTTAAATATTTTTATATCTTTAAGTTTTTAAATTTTGGAATTTTGGGTTTTTTAAAATTCGATTTTTTAAAATGTTAGATCTTTAAATGCATTATTTTTTGGATTTTCACTTTTTTATTTTTGAATTTTAAATTTTGGAATTTGGATGTTTTAATTTTGGATTTTGAATGTTTTGATTTTGGATTTTTATTTTTTAAATTTTCGATTTTTGAATTTTTAATTGTTTTATGTTTTAAATTTTGCATATTTAGATTTTTTAATTGTGGGTTTTTTATTGATTTATTATTGTACAATTTTGGATCTTTGAATTTTTTATGTTTTAGATTTTTTTAATTTTGGATTTTTTAAATTTCTATTTTCGATTTTTTTAATTTTGGGTTTTGGATTTTTTAATTTTTGATTTTTGGGTTTTTTAAATTTTGGATAAGCCTAATCATTGAGTTGATTGTTTCCTGTGCAGTCCGTTCCGCCACACCTCACTAATTTCGTGACGATCTTGAGCGTTACACTAATATGGTGATGATTTTGAGCGTTATACAAGCTCTCGATTCATCCCCAACGCGGCTCAAGACCATAGTTATAAACAAGGTGTTATAAACGATGATAGTTACAAATTTTGGCACAGACTGTACATCAGTGCACATGACACAATCGTAAAATGAGGGTAGCTGGAAGCCAGGTATACAATCCGAAAAGGAAGGAATGCTGAGTTCTTTTATACGAAAGGAGTTTTTTCCGTCGGGTGATTTATATGAACAGCCTTGTCCCGTTATACTTACCGTATGGTGAACTGAGGGTTAGAGGGTGTAAAAGTATTTTCAGTCTTTCATGAGAAATCAGTTCGGTAGTTAAAATTTATGCGATGCTACCTGTACAGAAGAGATTTTCGTACAACGCAGGTTTACATTGATTCCATTGTACAATGTTATAATTTTTTTATGCAATGAAGTATATTATGCCCATCAAAATTTGTCGTCAAGAATCACATTAGATTTCTTTTCCTTTAAATTTCCATCCAAAAATCAAGGAGAGTCTTATAGTCGGTAAAATACGGTAACTACTGTTGTGCAGCGTTTTACTTCCTCTGCCATAGGCACTATAGGTAGAAGAAACGTTTGTAGAATTTCGTAGGTAGGTAGAATTTTGACCCCAAATTCCAAGTTGAGATTTTTACATAAATACAGGTTTTGACGTCCCCTGAATTCAAAATGCTATTTTCAGAAACATGTCTGTGTGTCTGTGAAAAGCCTAGCTCCAAAACGAAAAATCGTATGAAAACAACATTTTGTATTTGAGTTAGGTACCTTCTGCGGATGTGACACGAAGATTGGCGACTAATTTATCTTCTTTTTAAGGGGACATTACATGAAGAAAATTTCGTTTGTTGGGATTTTGTACATGAGGTGCTTATACAAAAAGCTAAAACTTTTATTCTAAACATTTTCCCCTCAAAGAATCTGAAGGGTAGTTATAAGCCACCCACTCTGAATACACGCTCTTTGCAATATGGCCTCTTGTTCTATATCAGAATGTGAAGTGAGAAAATGTACTGGCCATGCTTAAAGTAAACAAACTTACGAGAGTACATTAATCAGATTTTATTTGGGTTGTGTATCCTTCGGGGATGCAATGCGATGTGGTAACGACATTCTCTTCATTTTTACAACCTATTTACTTGAAGAGAATGTCACACATAATAATTATATTATACTAAGAGCTTAAGTTTCATTTGGGCAGAGGAAGTTATGTGATTTTCACATCAGATTTATATACAGCCTATATATCACCACCCTATAACAAAAACGAATTGAATCGTAAGTAAGGGGATATCCACTCCACCAGATAAAATGATAGGTTTGTTCGCAAAACAGTCAGAAACCAGGAACAAATCGTTCGCGCATGCGCTCTTTCTACACACGCGTGAATTGTTATCAGAGACATGCGCAGTAACCTATTTTCACGCGCCTGACTCCTCCCTCCAATGCGCCTGATTTAGGGGAGATAGACAACAACTTTTATCAGGAGATTTTTGCTCTACGGATTCAAATTTTTCTGTTATAGCATAAAATCTCCCAGGGCAAGGGCGCCAAAGCTTCTTAACATTTGAAAAAAATGCAAAACAAAGAAACTTCCTTGTTAACACTGTAGTTATGAATAAAAGAACTAATGCGGTGATGGCCAGTCATGTAGTTAGTCTGTAAATTTTGTACATTACGAAAACTCTAAATTATGATATAGCCAGGGCCGACGAGACGGGGCACGGTGACATGGAATTAGTCTGTTAATCTGAAACGGATTATTCTTGAAGAAAAATTATTGCTATTTATGAAATCCTTTTGGATTGAACAGTAGGCCTCAATAACGTTCGACATTTAAAATAATTTTCAAAAGATTAATTTTGGTGCATGCAGATTAAACTGGTACATATCTGAGCAAAGTTATCCTCGGGATTGTATTTGTTTTGCTATTTTATGGATCTATAATTTAAGTGTTTTTAGTTTAAGTTGAAAAGTCAAAGACACAAGTTGAACAGTAGTTAGTTTTTTAAGTAAAACTTCTTTTATCGCGGTTGGGGTAAATCGGGAAAATCAGTCACACTAAAACCGTCACGAAATCAGTCACGAAATCAGTCACAAAATCAGTCACGCTCAAAACTACGCGTTTCGGAGCGGACTGCACAGAAAACAATCAACTCAATGATTAGGAGTAATCAAAGGAAATTTTTCAGACATTACTTCCTCAATGGCAATAGACAATTCCTAAGCAATCTAAAGGTAAGTTATATTATCTATTTTATGGAACCCGGAGATTGATTATCGCGCAAATCCAAAATTAAAAAATACAATTTTCCAAAACTAAAAAAAAATTAAAACATCCAAAAATTAAAGTAATAAACCCAATGATTCTATTCAGTGATTAAGCTTATTCAAAATTTAAATAAATTATCCGACATTGGTAAAGTGTGTTAAAACCACCGCCTTCTCGAGAATTACACTGAATCTTTTTTTTCGTTTCACTGTGTACATTTTGAAAAAAGTTGAACAGCACTATAATCAACAAAGTCGTAGCGGAAAACGCATACGATTTTAAATGAAGTGCATGATAGAACTGATACGTATGAACCTATATATTAAAATCTATTTTGCCTTATGCAAACTATAAATCTCATAAAAAGGCACATACAGACTTTAAAAAACCGAAATCAATTGCAGAATGAGCAAGAGGATACCGTGAGAGGATGAAAGTGACAAAGAAAAGGAAAACTGAAGAAAATACATAGATAAATAAAGTTTTACTTCTGTCTTGTGGCGTTCCACGCACTCTTTTTTTTTTTATGATTATTGATAGCATTTTGCCAAAACACATATTACTATTACCTCTTATGAGCACAATTGAAAAGCTTTTAAACTTAAAAGGTCTTATTTTTTGTTCAATAGGCCTATCACTAACTTTGTAAATGACTAACAAAAATATGATGTCTTCAAGTAAGAGGTTACTTACATAGCATTACATTTATAATAATTATGTAATATATTTACGTTTATTTTGGACGAGGTTGGGTTCAGTTGTGAATTTAATTATTTGGCGGGGGCCCGGGAAAATTTGCCCCTGGGGCCCTTGCTTTCTCTCCACGGCCCTGGATATAGCTTTTGATGAATGATTAGAAATCAGATTTTTATCGGTCACTAAGAAGGCATGAAGTAAATTTAATGAACATTTTGCCCCCATTTGGTTTAATTATTGAGTTATGAGCACCAAATTGTAATGACTTTAATGCCCTGTAGCAAACACATTTTACGTCATAGAGCAAAAATCTTCTAATAAAAGTTGCTTGTCTATGTCCCCTCTATACACAGATAAATTATTTTGGTGTTATTCATTAATTGAACATAATTAAAAGATTCTCAAAATATAGTTTATATTGGCGATGCATATGTCATGTGTAACATGTTAAAGGGAAATACATATTTTATTCGTACATCATATCGATTAAACGCAGAAACTATCGATTCCAAATTCTTCTAACCGTTCCCAAAGTTCAAGATCACTTATAAGTAGACTTCGGACTTTTAGGTCGCTAAAAATGAGGTTTTAGGTACCTAAAATAGGCTCTAAAAATTGTGAAATAGGTTCTAAAAATCGTAAAATAGTCTCTTATAAAATCAATAAGTTGCCACTTTTCTCAAGTATCTCATTGCAATGCAGAATCTCTCTCTATATATAAAAGGCTTTGTCCTGACTGACTGACTGACTGACTGACAGGAATCAACGTAGAGCCTAAACTATACTAGGTAGAGATTTGGAATTTTGACAGTACCTTCGTTTCATAATGTAGGTGCTCACTAGGAAAGGAATTTACAAAATTTTGATTTTAAATGCCAAAAATTAAATGTTTTTGAGAATACTTACTCCTTTTTTACACAGAATTATCCAATCATAATCACAGAACATATTGTTGCTAATGGTATCAGATGGCTTTGGAAAAAAAAAGGCAAGTTTGACAAATAAGAGAAAGTATCAATTTATAATTCATGTTATAAATAATATTAAAGAATGTAATCCACTAAAATAATGCAGTCACATAACTTTTCTCTACCCTGGACATAGAGAAAACAATACGAGGTATGGTAATATGGTATATTATTATATCGCAGGTTTTTGGAGAGAGAAGTATTAAAGGGATATTCTTTCTGTTTAATTTCATCCTCAAAACAGTTTTATGGTAACATGAGAGTGAGAAATAAAATATTCCGCAAAGACAATACAATTTATGTAACCGGAATTTATGTTTCATCTTATTGGAACCCCTACCAGGCTTCCTGTGTACAAGCGATGGGATGCCAAATTCTACATCCTCTATGAGCCATAAAAAAAAACTATATGAAGCTTTTTCTGAGGGAATAGTTTTAGTGTAATAAGTCGTTCTTCCTATTTCAGATTATAAATACCTATATAAGGACCTAGAATTTAAAAATCGAAAGTCCTTCATAAGCTCATTTCCAATTACAAAATAAAAAACCCTGGCGACGCCGGGTCTTTTAAGCTCACAGAATTATGTAGACCTATTACTAGGGCCTGTATTACTACCATAACAGTGAAAACCTAATCCATGCGCCCAGAAGTTACGCATATCATACTAGCATATTCAACCCCTTGTATCCCTCAGTGATTCAGATAAATACTTTCTTTGTGCGTTGTTGTTTTTTTTCTATTTATTTATTTATTTATACTGGATGTGGGAGTCGGGAGAGAAAAACACTACATTTTCTTGGAAATTCCAAGAAAATTTTCTACTCAAGACGAAACATTCCTTACTACTTAACCACGTCACAAATGTGTCATGTACTGCACATTCCGAGCTAAAAATTTAGTACGAACTGAAAATAAATGCTAGAATTTATAATAACAAATTAATTATTTTGAACTTTAGAGGAAAAACAAGCAAAAAGCCGTTATTAGGCTCTAACGTAAAAATAGGCTGTTTTAGGTCCTATAATAGTATCAGTTTTAGGCATAGTCACTTATGAAACATGCATATACAAGTTTTCGTCCATATATCACTTAAGGATTAAAATAGGTTTTTACCTAAAATCCGAAGTCTGCTTATAAGTTATAGACTGGACATGCGCAGTACAGCAAATTCTCAAGCAGTCATGGGTTTGCTTTGGGAACAAACCTAATTTATTAACTAAGTTACAGACACTTTTAAAAGAAGTGTGGAAGGATTGAACTTACCAGTGAAAATTATGAATAGACCAATGAATGGATTTTTATTATTTTAAATTCTAAAAATCTGGGGGAGGCAGCGTCTTCTGTAGCCCCCCTCCCCCGGCCACGGACTTGGTCTAAAATAAAAGGGCACAGGCCATTTTCGTGATTTGCTTCCACAAATTTAATACGCGAACAAAATGTGGGTAGATTTACTGGCATGTAAAAGAACTCCTGCGGGACAAAATTCCGGCACACTGGCAACGGCCACAGGAATAAGTTGCAGTACATCTCCGTCGTTAAATAACCATATACCAACCACCCAATACGCGAACAAAATAACTGAATAGACGCCATTATATTTTATGCTCAGACTTTCGAATTGGGTATTTAATGCCGGCACAATTTGAGAACATGGAATTCCTAACATTGTTGACACTTTCTAAACAAAACAATTGCACGTCATTACTCACCAAGTCGTCAGCCAGAATAAATATAACATTGGGTTTATTGGAAATGTTTCCAGCAACATTACTGCCAACAAGAAGTATCACAAAATATAAACAGAAGAAGCTCGGCCGCATTGTAAACATCTTGTGACGCAGACTTCGACTCAACTGTTCCCCTCTCGACCTGTGACCTCACGTTATTACAGATCATCTGGGCCGTGAGTCAGATCTTGTTAATAACGTTACGACACATAATTATATTTATTAGTTAACAAAACCTTGTTTCATAGAGATATTTAAACTAGATATAAAATCTATTCACTATTATATTTTTTTTTATTTGATCTGTGTTTATACTCCTTTTACCAGGGGTGCCCACCCCCCCCAAACTTCATGACTCACCCCCCCCCCCAAACTTCATTGCTCACCCCCAACCTGATTGGCTGTCGACAAGGGCGCCCATATGATATTTTCTAGGGGGGCCATTTTTTTAATTAATTTATTTTTTGTTGTTTAACTTCTTGGGCCACTTTGTACCATTATTTTAATAATATAATAAGTGCAACAATGACGTAGCCATAAAATAATTGCGGGGAAGGTCGAAAGTACCGGGGGGTTCGGAATACCCTCAAAAAAGGGGGTCGGGGGTCCATCCCCAGAAAATTTTTAAAAACTGAACAATGAAAATCACATTTTACGCTATTTTAGCACAGAAAAACTAGTTAGGAAATTTGTTTACCATACTCTAAGACATGCCAATGTAAATAAGAAATCATTACCTAAGTGGGGGTCCACCCCCGGAAAATTTTTAAATATTGAACTAATGAAAATCACATTTTACGCTACTTTAGAACTCAAAAACTAGTTCGGAAATTTCTTTACCATTCTCTAAGACATGCCAATGTAAACAAGAAATTGTTACCTAAGTCGGGTGTCCACCCCCGGGAAATTTTTAAATATTAAACTAATGAAAATCACATTTTACGCTATTTTAGCACTGAAAAACTAGTTAGAAAATTTGTTTACTATACTCTAAGACATGGTAACTTAAACAAGAAATTGTTACCTAAGTTATAATACTTATTACTATTTATAAGAAAAGTTGAATAACACATGGAACAGTGGACATAATGCTAATCATTATGTTATGAGAAGAAAATAACTGCTATATCATATTTGACACACCAACAAATCTTGTTTAATTAAATAATTTTTTTTAAATACAAATATAGAATTTTAGGTTTTGACTTTTGGGGGTCCAAACCTCCTGAACCCCCTTTTCTAATTAACTGTGGATTCTGCTTCCATGTTGTCGATTTGGTAAAACTTCTGCAAACTTTTTATGTCTCAACTGACTTTCAAATAATTGTCTTAAAAGAAAAACACCTGACTATAATAATTATTAATATACTTTTTTCCCTTGCGCCCCCCCCACCCCCGGGTATGGGCGCTAATTTATTGACTATTCACTTCTAAAGAATTAGAAGAGACCTTTTAAAGTTAAAAAACCTGACCATTTTAATTTTTAACATATAAAACGCTAATTTTGCAACAATTTTCACCCCCCCCCCAGAAAATTCATAAAACAATAATATTTTGCCCCCCCCCCAGAAATTTCAATGACGCAGTCTGCGTCTTAACCCCCCCCCCCTGTGGGCACCCCTGCTTTTACCTTCGAGGCCATATCAGGAGTTCGGGATCTGTTTCTATACAGTAGGGTAGGCCAGGGAACTATTGCTTTTGTCAATTGTTTCTACTGTCGGTGTATTTTATGGAGTAAATTTCAACTGATATTAACTTAAATGGATATGATACAGGATGAAATGGTGAGGATTATTCATGGTATGTAAATATCCACTTCGACATTTGCCTTTACGACTGAGGAAAACCCTGAAAGAACTCATTTCAATTTGCCGGCCACAGGATTTGAACCTGGGACCTCCAGAATGCGAGTCCAAGACGTTACCATCTCGGCCATCTCGCTTGGTCAAAAATGTGCTTCTGTTGTCTTTCTGTCTTTTTTTTTTATTATGAGCTTTCTTCGGATTTTATCGGACGGTCTAGAAGTTGTTTTTATATCAAGCGGACCTTCATGAAGACTTTTTTTTTTCATTCTATCCGCTACAGTGAAGATACAAGCGAACTTAGCACAGTAAACTAGTAAAGGAAACTAAAATGAACATTTTTGTAAAAAAAAAAAAAAAAAATCTTTACGACAAATGTGACTTCATGCTCAATATCGGAACTATAAATACCGCTATTGTTCAATTTCTCATTGTAATAAGAAAACTAGAATAATTGATATTATTTATTGTTGTAGGCCTACCTGTGACAGTCAAGAACAACAGAAACACGAAAGAATTATTACAAGAGCCTACTGGTAAACCTAAACACGTGATATGAGCAGAATCCGGGCCCTGTTAATTATGCTAGGGCTGAAATTTTATAAGTGAAAAGTTTGCAGACATTGTACAGCTTAGCAATAACTGAAGTAGGCGTAATGCATATGGGGTTTAATTTGCAATCTCTTTCATGATTTTCAAGCCCTTTATGTACTTTAGCACTGGACATATACTGTGATAAATTGAGTTACTCTACAGTAGGCCTATTTAATGTTTTTCTAAAGTTCTCTATTTGCCTTTTACTTAATTTACTTTCATAATACAGTAGAGTAAATGAATACACAATTTTTAAAATTAATTTTTTGAAGTGAAACTTCTTTAGCGCGGTAGGGGTAAATCGAGAGCTTTTGTAACGCTCAAAAATCGTCACGAAATTAGTGAGGTGTGACGGAACGGACTGCACAGAAAACAATCAACTCAATAGGCTAATTAGGCTTATCCAAAGATTCAAAACTGAGAAATCGAAAAGCCAAAATTTAAAAAAATACAAAATTAAAAGATCAAAAATTCAAAAATTCAAAGATCCAAAATTAAATAATTCAAAGATTAAAAATTCAAACGCCCAAAAATTAAAAAATTAAAATATACAAAATTAAAAATAAAAAAATAAAAATTCAAAATTTTCAAAAATTAAAAAATCCAAATATACAAAATTTTCAATAGACCGAGGAATTCAATCTAACAAAAAAAAAAAAAAAAAATCCGGTGCGTGGAATGCCACGCGACATAAGTGAAACTTGAAGTTTTTATTTTTGGATTTTTAAAATTTTGGATTGTCGGTCTTTTTTAATTTAGGGTTTTTGGACCTTTTTACCTATGGATTTTTTAAATTTTAGATCTTTAAATTTTTTTAAATTTTGGAATTATGAATTATTTTATTTTGGAATTAAGGTTGTTTAATTTAAATTTTTTGGGTGTTGTAATATTGGATTTCTTAATTTTGGAATGTTTTATTTTTAATTTTGGATTTTTAGATTTTGAATTTTTAAGTTTTTTAATTTTGGATTATTAAATTTTGTAAATTTTGGATTTTTAACTTTTTTAACTTTGAATTTTTTACTTTTTATACTTTGGATAAGCTTAATCTTTGAGTTGATTGTTTTCTGTGCAGTCCGTCACTTGCAGTGACGATTAAGTTCCTAACGCTAGAGTATAACGCAACTTTGGGTTAGCTGTCGATTTACCGCTGGCGCGGCTAAAAAAGTTATTTTCAACATGAAATTAAGGTCAAGAAACAAGAAAAACCAGAAGCCAAAAGAAGAAGGTAGCTCAGAGGATGGAAGAAGCTAAAGTTGGATCAGCAAACAGAATCTGAGGGTGGTACCTAGGATGCTGGAGGTTTTTGAAGAGTTCAAACTTCAAACGGCCATTTACCGTAAGTTTAGTTTTGCAATGTAATTTGTCAGCAAAAACATCATATTTCAGCTTGGTATGAAGATATTGACATGATTTTGGTCTCATTTAAAAGCTACAAACATCTTCCAGTGCCTGAATTAAACTAAAATTTGATATAGTAAATTATGAAAAGGCATACTATGAAAAGTTGCATGATAATATTTATATTTTTTTAAAATTTGATAAACCGATGCTGTGAAGTAATAAATTTTATTAAAAACTAACTCAGGCACTAGAGAAATGTTCTTGCTACAATCTAGTGGAAGTGTTTCGAAAATATTTGCATTAGTATAGGAGATACAGCGTTCCCATTTCTTTAATTCTCTTAAACCAAATATTTATTTGTTAAAAAATTAATTGTATTTTGCACTTTTTTAGTAAAATCCTTTAATAATGAGTCAATGAACCAAGAACAAAATTTTAAAGACAGTAACTTAAAAATTATAGAATTTTACCCCTCAGGGTGTACTCATACTTTAATCAAATTAAAAGAAAACTGTATACATGTCTTGGAAAAAACCATTTTACTCATGAGAATAATCTGTAAAACTAAATAGAAATAATATTATTGTAATACGGATGTAGCTCACCAAACTTCTCCGACAGATAGCGTGGGTGTACTAGACGGTATGCGCTAGCCGTCCGTCACTTGTTTTTCCAGTTGTCGCCTGCTGGCACCATGCTTTTAAATGGTGTTCCATCTTCCCAGTCCGAAAAATATGTTCGTAATTTTATATTTTTATAAATGACACGAGGCTATTATACATACTTCCTTGTCTACTGGGCCCTTCTGGAATGTTTAAGTGTCCAAAAGTCGAAAGAAAAATTACAGCAGATAGGCTCTAAATAACACTAAAAAGGAAGAATTAACTAACAAATATTGTGAGATATTTCCGATATAGACGACATTATTTTGTACTCGACTTGCAGTAATATGTTATCAATGTATGAATATTTATATGCAGTGTGGCGATTGGATATTCTTGAATTTTTAAATTAATATTAAATTTACCGTGAGCATCAAGAAGATGTTATGGGCCATTTAAAAATCGAGTAAATTACAAATACAAATAAATTAAAATTACGTAGTAAAGCAATGATAATTACAGTACATTGTGTTAGTTTTATACCTTTGTTAAACTGTATCTTTAGTGCACCTTTATATTTAAAGACCACTTCCCTGTTTAATTTAATTAGTTATTTTAGGCCTATTTATTTTACTTTGCTGTATAAATATGTGTATATTAGGCTACTGTAGCCTTCTATTGCATCTGATATCAAAATATAAACCCTGTGATTTCTAAATAGCCAAGTTAGATTCACTGCCTCGAATAAAAATTGTGACAATAGCGTTGCCAATTTAATAGGCTACATAACTTAACGTATGATAATTTTTAAATTCTTCCTTTATATTCTGCTTTGTCATGCACTGTAATATTCTTAACAATATTTTGTCTCATAACTAGAAATGAAAATCATGTAACGATGGTCTAGCATATCGATAATAAAAGGAATATGAAAGAATGAGGAATAAGAAGAAAAAGGAAAAAAAGGTCTAATTGATTCTCAAGTTCTCATCTTTTTTAACTATTATGGACAGGAAAAGGTAAGTTTTTGTGTTGTTAACATATTTTATATTTTGTTTTGAATACTTTTTAATATGACGGTATAGGCTAAATATGCATAAATACTATTAAAAATGTCTGCGAATACACACCACATATAGGCCTATCAGTGTATATCACGTATATCAATTAGTGTTTTACTGTCTGAAACCTAGAGGTATATTCTTTTAGTTACTTTGAATCATACCCAAATGCCAAATTAGCAGCACTGTATATAATATTCATATCTGCATACATATTTTGTGCGTCGGGAACGTAGTAATGTAGTTAATAGCGGGCATTTCTCACAGTATTTGCCAGCTTATTCTTCCTTCTTTTCGACATATATAGCGTCAATCTTCTGCAATTTTTTTTAAGCTTTTACATGTAAATATATTCTGGAACTGTCCAGTAAAAAAAAAAATGCGCCTAGTAGCACTTTACCCGCTACAAAAATAGAAAAGTTAAATGTATTTTTCAGTCTGCTAAGATGAAACGTCATTTAAAAGCATGGTACCAGCAGACGTCAACTGGAAAAACAAGTGACGAATGGCTAGCGCATACTGGCTAGAGCAGTGGAGACATCTGTTGGTTCTAGTTCGCTACATCCCTATTGCATTACTATACTACTGTATCTTACAATCCATAATTTTCGTTCATAGTATTAATCAGCGTAAGGGTAGACTTTGAGACTAAGTCTACCTAAGAAAAATAGAAAAATAGAATCATAAAGAAATAAATAAAAGCATCGTCAACCAAGTTATTAATCATTATAAACCCATTTAGTACTATCATTAAAATATTTTTCGCCGCTGCATACCCCACTCCCACTGTTATTATGCGTCAATTGTGTTTCAGCGTGCTTAGGCAGCTTCGAAATCTCATGATGCGGCAGCGGAGGCGAGTTGAGACTGGATAGTGGTTAGCCAAGTTACAGTCTCATTCAAGTGCGAGTTATACGACTTTTCCCACTAAATGTTAACCTACATTGTTGAGAGAAGGCAGGCAAATTCCTTGCGCAAGAGCGACATATGGCCCCACCACAGAGACTAGAAAGATTTATCGGGGTCGTAGTCTCATCCCTCAAATACCTGATCGCTCGAAACCGGGGTAACATAAACATTACATTCTCAATGCTCACCTAAACTGTGTGTGTGGTTATTTCTTAGTTTTGCGTGGATAAATCCACCGATATACAGTTGATCACGTATTTAAAACCCCGTTTTCGGTTATGAAAAAACATGTAAACTATAGTAAATTACCAACTCCTGAGCTTGACATTGCCATGCATGAAAATAACCAAACATTTTTAATATCTAAGTACAGTATGTTTATGGTTAACTAGTAGTTACAACCATAAATATTGTATTTAATATTTGACGGGAAAACGGATGGAGTCATGAAGGAATATAAAATGTAAATAATAATTATAATAATAATAATAATACCGGTAATAATGCTTTATATAGGTATAGGCCTATATGAAATCGAATACATGTGCAAATAATCCCGGTATTTAAAACGCTATTAATTCTTCAGAATTCGCTTAAACAATCATTATAAAATTAATTTTTAAAACATAGTTTACCCAGAACAAAATGTCAAGCTACGCCACTGGTATTAATATGTATGTTAATGTTTAACAATGTTCCATTGCTCTGAGGATTAAACAAATTTAAATTGAAAATATCACACATGTAATGTTCATCACAAATAAACAAGTAAGCATCGACTCAACTTTGGAATAGGTCGCTTCAAAAAAAGTTGCCATTTCCTGCGTTTTTCTTGTTGTTCAGAATTTTTAAGGCCTATTTTTAAGGCCTACGCGTCATTGACATTTTTTTTTAATTATACAAACGTATTATATCATTTATTTATATTAACAGATTAATTGCACATTCGACGAATTCTTGACTTAACAGGCACGCGCCATTTTGGATTGGAGACGTCATGTACTGCTGCCAACATTGCTGGAATTGTGTACCCTAGGTCACGCTGCCAATTTCCAACGTGAAGACACTGACTCTAATGCGCAGTTTCGTAACGCTACAAGTGAAGCTGCAGCTAGCACTTCCAATTAAATTAAATGTACCGAAATGTTTTTTTGATCTATTTGTGATGGAAATGAATGTATGCAATTCTAAAATTAGTAGGCCTACAATACCTCAAACACTAGTACAATATTTACAATAATAATTTATTTACAAGTAAAGGCGCTAAACCTACTTAACTTTAAACTCTAGTCTACAGGATAAACAGTCCTGATATCTTCTTCATTTCCTGAAACGGATTTGCTAGTCTGTGCTTACAGTCCAGACGCCACAAGTATTCTACCAAATGGGTACCGGCACTGCCTTCTTTATTTCTTACAAGCCATGTTGTTAAATCTGGAAACATCGCATCGGTAGTCCTATCGGCTATCAACATGCCGTAAATAAAGCAACGAACTCCATCAGAATCATCGCAAATTAAGCATATTTCAGCTTAAAGTAATCCCAGTCATCATCGCCTATGGTTTAGAGAACATCTGGACACACCTGAAGAGCAACTGGAGAGCATAGAGAAGGTAAAAACCGTGTACAAAATGAGATATTTATATACACCGTCACCTCTAATTGAGTACACCAGAGAATAGTTTTTCATAGAATATTTTCATGTTCATCAGCTATTACCATCTACAAACGAATACAAGAAAGAGGTACGGTATGATATTAGTGTCCTTCAGGAAGAATTGGCTGGTATTAAAGAAGAATTGAAGAGAAATATAGTCACTTTTACTGGTATGAACTTTTATCAAAATATCAAGCTGCTCACAGTAGGCCTAATTCATCTCAATCTGGTAGACGCCAAATCGTAGTATATGGAACCTCCTATTCCCCCAATATTACTACTAGAAAATCGATTCAGCGTTTTCCTACAGTTTGGTGAAGCCAATGAAAGGGATTCAAACCTTAACCTGGCGAATCAACACAGTTCACCACTGGAGCCAAGGATGAACGAATGGATGATTTTTAGACAGCAAATAACGGAAAGCCGAGTGCTTCCAAGGAATCAGGCAAAGTTATTCTTTTCAGTGACAGTTATGGGCACAGTCTTCCACAAAGTGCATGTGACAAGAAGATAGATATCAGTGTTCTAGGTTATATTATAGCCTACCTGAGAAAACTAGTTCAGTGGTGGTACAAAATGACCCAGAGAAGTGTAGTAGCTTAACAAAATATGACTCTGTTGTGGGTCGTAGGCCTAACAGGATAAGTGAGGTTATTACCAATAAAATAAGAAAAAACACGACATCATAACGTATAATGAGGAGACACTGAAAACTACGAATTCCTTCAGATATGTGGAGTCACCGCACGTTACGTTATTATGCACATCACAAGTATAGGCTATGTAATATAGGCCTACTGATTTGGCCTAAATAAAGTCAGTATTTGTGATGAAGAAAATTATCTGCAATATAAACGTATTCAAATGCTTCCCACAGACAACCACAGACAGGACTACCTCCTGTGTTGCCAGATTTCAAGCAGCATGGCTTGTAATATTTAGAAGGCAGTGGTACCGGTATCTACCTGTTCGCGTCTGATACTGCCCCTGGCTAGGCGTGCACGGAGAGATCTCCAACTTGACTCGATATTGTTCGTATGAACACCAGTCACATTTACGATTTTCACAATTTGGGACTTGAACCCATCTGCAAGAACACGTCTGGGGTTTTGGTGTATATATTGGCAGCAGTGACTTCAGATGTTGCCTCCATTCCTAGTCTCGGCACTTCGGGAATCTTCGCAGTTCATAGCATATCAACGTGAACTTTCGGACTTAGAACATTTTCGAGGGACTTATACCAAAGTTTATCCGTAAGCATCACATTACTGCTATATATATATATATATCAACTGTATGAAATAATGCAGGCAACGTTTCCCTGTTTCTGAATTCTCGCTTTGTGAACTGTATATAATATTATCACAAGGTAGCCATGTTAACACCTTCACTCACTCGATAGAACAAAATAACTCAGCGAAGAGATCTCAAGTTCAACGTAGAAAGGGTGACGTAACTCGCTTAAGGATATTTGCTAACATTTTGCTTTATTTTTCATGACTGGAACTTCTTTCTTGAGGTGACAGCATATATTCCCTTCTTCTCAGCTAGACACAAGCTTTGTTTGAGGTTTCTTTTGGGTCTGGATAAACACATGACAGCAAGGCTCATTCGGTGTGGGTGCCAGTTCTTATAGTATAAAATTTCAAACACTTCTATGACTATTTCTACCCCAAGAAATCTTCCTCTTCTTTTGATTGTCACACTACAAGACCACCTTGCCTGTGTGTGCATTCGGTTGTAACTGCCTCACACAAGACAAAACACTCAGTGCACACATCACATTAGGAAATGTTGTTTCTCTCATGAGTTAGAACATGTCTATTGAGACTCCCTTTTCGGGAAAATTTCATGCTACATGTATCACACGTAAATGGCTTATGTCCAGTGTGAGTGAGCATGTGTGTTTTGAGATTCCTTCTTAGGGAAAATTTCTTGGTGCATATATCACACGTGAATGACTTATGTCCAGTGTGAGTGAGCATGTGGCTTTTGAGATGTTGCCTAAGTGAAAATTTCATGCTACATATATCACAAGTGAATGGCTTATGTCCAGTGTGAGTTAGAAGATGTCTTTTGAGATTCCCTTTTTCAGAAAATTTATTAGTACATATGTCACACGTGAATGGCTTATGTCCAGTGTGGGTCAGCATGTGTGTTTTGAGATGCCCTTTTTCAGAAAATTTCTTGATGCATATATCACACGTAAATGGCTTCTGTTTAGTGTGAGTATGTCCAGTGTGAGTGATCATGTGGCTTTTGAGACTCCATCTTCGGGAAAATTTCTTGGTGCATATATCACACGTGAATGGCTTATGTCCAGTGTGAGTGAGCATGTGGCCTTTGAGATGCTCTTTAAGTAAAAATTTCATGCTACATATGTCACACGTGAATGGTTTATGTCCAGTGTGAGTGAGCATGTGTGTTTTGAGAACCCATCTTCGGGAAAATTTCTTGGCACATTCATTACAGGAGAAATGTTTGTCTGGATTAAGAGTTCGTTGTTTAGTGTTTCGAGCAGAGGATGTGCCCGTATCCTCACGTTTGACTTCTTGTGTCTGTATTGTCTCGAAAGTAATTGGGATAGGTTCAATCTTCGGTTGTATTTGAGGAATTTGTTCCTTAATCTCAATCTTAGTATACGGTTGAGTTTCAGGCTGAATTTCTTCCTTAATTTCAATCTCAGTACACTCTGATTTAAGTGCGGCCTCCATTCTGTACCATACACTACCTACATTGACCACAGTCCAAAACGTACATAAAGATTCTACCGCTGCTAGTTATGCTGTACGGTGTATTATCGGACATGCAGTGAAGAAATACGTCAGCTCTTTCTCAGTCAACTAAGGCTGTCGGGGTCTTTCATGCATGCCTGGGAAGGGGCTATGATGTCATAATTCGCGTAAACCTACAGGAAACGGGGGGCTCGGGGGTGCCAAAGTATTATTTACAGCAGCTTTATATCAAGTCCAGTACAGGGATATCCAATGGAAACGTCCGTTGCCACAATTCGAGATCGGAGTGTCCAAATTGTGTTATTATAAATTATTAAAGAATGTTGAATTCAGGCCAGATGTGGAATGCTATGAATAATTACTGTTAACTGGGAGTTGTTTGTAGACACCGGTGAATACTTAAAGTAAAAGGAAGAAAAGTATCCTTAAGCAATTTAGTTTAAAGCAAAACAGCTGAATACGCCTGTCCACAGAGAATGCTTGATACAAGAATTGCATGAACATTATCCGGGGGATTGGAAAACCTTACTAAACAAGGCAAAACAAATAACAGTATCATTTAGGCCCATGTTGATTATCCCTCTTCCGTCTATGCTGAAAATTTCATATATCTGCGTGCCTTGTCATTATAAACAAATGAATCGACCTACGTGGGCTTTTATTTCCAAAGTATGACAAAAATAGCCAAAGCCAATTGTAATTGATTTGACATTGAAATGTATTACTGAAAACTGCTCCTTCGAAAACGCAAAAAAAAAAAATGCCCGTTTTCTGCCCGTTTTTCACTTATAACGCACGAACGAAAGCGAAAATTAAAATTCCGGCTTCGAGGTGCATTTTCCGCCCCTTCAGTCCACCTATGTTTAAAATTTCATATCTCTGCGTTCAGTAGATTTCGCTGGGCATCGAGGACAGACAGATAGACAGACAGACAGATACTTCCTTTTATTAATATATATAGATTTTTTTGTAGCATTTGAGGACATTCACAGAGCTTTTTTCTATAGAAGGGAAGAAAAGACGATTTTCTATATTTATATTTTATATTTGTTTTCATTTTATTAATTAAGCCAACTTAAGCTTAAACAATAAAATAAAAATAACACCGAGAGATCTCGCAAACTCAATTGTGCGAAATGATGTATAAATTAACCAGTCGTAATACTATTGCCAAAACAATATTTAGAAATGCATTTTTATTAGGTCATTTTTTGTAATGTTATGCAATTTTATATTTTTAGGGCATTTATTTCAATTTTACATCATTATTTTGTCATTTTCATGTTATTTTCTTCCATATTTAGTCATTTTTATGCATTTACATTGAGTATATTAACTTTTCTTTTTTTGTCTAGCTAGCATCGTCTGCCACTTATAATGAAACATTTATGTAGGATCTACTTTAAAAAATAATTTTCTTACATTTTATCTCAAATGTTCCAATCAAGAACAAAGAGCATTCTTTCTCCATTTGCAGTTTTTACAATTAACTAATTAGTCTATAACTTTATGTGTACAAACATATTTTTTTATAGACAAAATATCAGTTTTTGGTCATTCTTTATAATTATTAAGTCAATTTCTTTAAAATTTAGGGTCTTTTGTAGGTCATTTTTTCAAATAATTTTAGGTCATCAGAATCCGGGACCTGGTCATAAACATCCGGGGTTTTAAAAAACCATTGCAGAGTGGTTATTGAGGTTATCTTTTCTAACCTTGGACAGTAACATAAAGAAACTCTGGAAATTTCATTTATAGTCGCAACAATGGAAGGTAGTTTCAATTTTTGGCCGCCAGATAGCATTAAATGAAAATGGCGTTCACGGCTGATGAGAAAGCATTTTCTGTGCTGGAATTCCACGCTAGGAAGTCAGTAATCTCCATCCAACGTCTCTTTCGGAGGGAATATGGAAAGGATCCACCAACAGACTAGACAATTCATGCATGGTATGCAAAATTTAAAGAAACTGTTTGCTTGTGCAAGAAGAAATCAACTGGACGTGGACCGTGTGCGACAATTGTACCAACAAAGCCCGCAAAAATCCGGCAGAGAACTAAACAGAGAGGTACCTAAACAACTATCTGCCACGACGCTGGATTGGGCTGATGCCGTGGCCTCCGCGATCTCCAGACCTCCCTCCTGCGACTTCTTTATGTCTTTGTGCCACCCTTGCCTAGTGGTTTGAACGATCTGAAGACGCGTATCAGAGCCAGCGTAAACACCATCTATAGTGACATGTTACGTCGAGTGTGGGAAGAACTGCAATGTTGCCTTGATGTGTGCCGCGTGTCCCGAGGTGGACACATTGAACATCTGTAGGAGGCATCAATGTATGTTTGGTAGTTTGGATGTAGTGGCATTCTAAAACCCCGGAGAGCATTTTGAATTACCCTGCATAATGTGAACCTATTTACTTACCTAAATTCCATTTTTTTTGGCACGACGCGCTGAAACCCCATTTTTTTTAATAATAAAATTACCATGCCAACATTATGAATCTAGCTAAAGTTTAGCTATATAATACATTTAACGCATACCACATTAGGAAAAGAACGATTGATAACTGTGTGTCGGTTAAGGACTGAAAATCACATATCCACCAGTTTTCTGTTCATAGGTAGTGTAATTTGTCTGTATCTCATAAACTTTCAGTGCGATCTGCTTTAAATTTTTAAGAGAGGTTAAGAAAGCATAGATTATAGTTTTCTGAGAGTTTTATTTTACTAGTCCATATAGAAAGCTTTTAATGAAATATAAAGAAAAATATATTGTGAAATAAAAATATATGAAAATTCTTAAAAATTCAGTGTACCTTTGTTCATGAACTAAAGGAAGGATTGTATTGATTTAAAACAAGTAGGCCTACTTTAGGCCTAGCCTACTTAAGTACCGGACTTTAAGTTTGCCTCACTTCTCATAGCAAGTTATATCCGAAATCGAATTTGTTGATACTGTCTTATCGTGTTTTGATAGCCATTTTCATTAAAACAATTAGGCCTATTACGTCTTAAACTGCAGGTTAAACGGTAGGAAAGGTCCAGTTACCCTAGTAGCACACTTCGTTGGCCTAACGGAGGGATTTCGTTGGCATGGTTGGGATATGTTGGGAAAACGTTCGTTGTAATTTCCTCGGTTAGCCCAATGTACGTTTCCGTTGCGTCATGCGCCAAGTCCTACCGTTGGGTTTACGACGTTGACCCAACGAGGGCTCTCCCTACCGTTGGGTTTATGATTGCTGGCCCAACAATAAATCTCGTTGTAATGTGATCGCATTTATGTTAAAATTAAAAAGTGTTGAAATAACATTATAAGCGTTAAATTTTCATTTCCTATAAAATAAAACAGTTTTAATTAATTAATTATTCGAGCTCTTTGCGCGCGTTACATGATAAAAATTTACTTCGCTCCACCTCTTCCTGCCAATCTTCGGCAATTTCCGGCGTACTTCGGGTCATCACGAAGACGATGAAGAAACAAGTCATACAACAGTTATTCGCCATCTTGATATGTTCAAGAATCCGAATGGTGTTTTTACTTCTATTAATATTAGGGCTCTTTATTTGTTCTCTGAAAATAACGTTATCATATATTCACATCAAATATTCAAAATACGAGATGTATATCCTTCTTACTATTTATCATGTATTACACATCTCTGTAGTAAATAGGCTAGAAGAATTCTCGATTTTAATTTCAACGATCTAATAGCGTAGTGGTTAAAGCGATAGACTATAACGCAAGCGGTTCCGAGATCGAATCCCCATAGGTGCGAATTTTATACGATAGGAATAGGTAGGTAGGGTGAAGGAGAGGAGGGAGTTAATAGGGATAAGAGGAGAAAAGGGATGATTAAAGGGATGAAAGGGAAAATAAAAAATTAAGTTTTGTGTGCTTCTAGTATTTCCGCCAGATGTCTCTGCGCTGCGCTGCGTAGTAGTTCCACCATTACCTAATAGGTGTCTCTCAACTGTTGGGATTTTGTTGTATATTGGTTGGCTACAGTTGGCAGTTGGTTGGATAAAACGCTCCTTGGCAACGGAACCCCGACGGACATTCATAACCGTTGACCAACGAAACATGGCGATCATTCCCCAACATTGGCCCAACGATCTGTGCTACTAGGGTAGGTTAAACTTAGATTAACTTGTAGTTATCGTTTATAATACGCAAAAATCTGAAAAACTAAAGTTTAAACTAAAACTGAAGGTTAAACCATTATCATAATACCGGCCCATAATAATTGTACATATGCACATCCGAGCTGCCGCACCTAGCGGAGGATTACCGAACTACAACAAACACTCCTCTCTGCTCAACGAGGCAAGTACCATTTTACAAAATTTTTTACTGCGTTCTTGCAGGTGGCAGTTCAGCGGTGGTATTACAAGGCATCTTCCAGTTAAGTCACTTATCGGGAGGAATTGTCGGCAGGTGGTAATACAGGCCCTAAGTGTAGCATGTGCAAATCACTTGGATAATCCTAAAAATTTAAACAGGTACTAATTACTTCACGACAGCATGTGTTTCAGATGAGGATATTATTATTAATAGGCCTCCCGTAGTGATAAGGGAGAAATAAAGCATACTATAGACAAGCATAGCGTAATGGTTGAGGCGCTGCGCTACAAACCAGAAGGTCGCGGGTTCGATCCCCGATGAGGTCGTTGGAGTTTTTCAATTTATTGACCCTGGGGTCGACCCAGCCTCTAACAGAAATGAGTACCAGGGGATGAAAGCGGTCGGTGCACAAGGCTGACACCCTTACCACTTTCGTGTGCCGAATGTCCAAAATCTGGAATTTACCTTTACTTGATACCTTTTTTTTTTTTTTTTTTTTGTGTGCCCACCCTTTCCCCCGGAGTGCCTAGCAATGAAGCCAAAAACTCCGGTCAAACCAAATTTTGGTGACCATTTGTGCTGTGTGTTCCTATAGTGCCCTTGTGTGCATCCATGTGGGATGATTGAGGTTATGTCGTTTTGGGCTGTGTGCTTGTACAAGTGTCTTTATTTTGAGTTAGTGTTTGCCTTGCGCTGATCGGCTTTTAGTGCTGTGTTGGGTAGTGTGCTGCGTGTGTTTATGTTAGGATCTAAGTTGTTGTGCTGTGTTATTGTGTGAGGGGATTTTGGTCCAGCCCGGCATTTGCCTGTGAGCAGGAGAAACCTCTCTAAAACCCTGCTCGGGCTGGGTGGACTAGGCGAATATATCTGACATGGGATTCGGCAAAACTATGACAACCGATGCCTGGATAGGGAAGGCCGCTACCCCCTCCCGCCAACAGCCGTAATTTCGCAAATAAGCTTCACCCACTTGAAGTTTATGTGAGCAGCTAATTTTTGGCATGTGTTTATCTGCAATGAAGACCCACTAACGTGCAAAATTTTAGGGTAGAATTCAACGAAATCAGCACAAACTTAGAATTAACCAAGGAAGAAGAAAATAACAGTAAAAAAAAGCGTGAGTGGAACGCCACGCGACAGAAGCGATTTTTTTTGTCAATTTTGGATTATTTAATCTTATTATTTTTAGATTGTTGGACTTTTTAATATCGGGTTTTTGGACTTTTTTAATATTGGGTTTTTGGAGTTTTTAAATTTTGAATTTTGGATCTTTTTCATTTTTGATCTTTTAACTTTTTTAATTATGGAATTTTGATTTGCTAATTTTAGATCTTTGAATTTTGGATTTTTTGGATTTTTTCATTTTCGATTTTTAATTTTTAAATTTGGATTCTTGGACCTTTTAATTTTGGATCTTTGAATTTTTTTAATTTTGGAATTTCGGATTTTTTAATTTAAATTTTTTAAATTTTGGATCTTTGAATTTTTGGATTTTTTAATTTTGGTTTTTTAGATTTTTTAATCTTCAATTTTTCGATTTTTTTAATTTTGGATTACACACGAAAAACAACCACATTTCATGTAATATTATTCTCCAAAAGTTTTAGAATCCATATATTGTCACATTTTGTTTCTAAGAACACTTTAAATTTAGGTAAGATTGGTAAAAAGTTCACAGAAAACTAACCTAAAATGGCGCTCGGAAAGGAAATGCACACACCAGAATCGGCTGCTCGAGACAGCACAGGTGCATGCTGGGAAGAAGCCAGTGGGTCACGTGGAGCTGGAATCAGGGCTGCCAACATGATAAGGGTCTTTGCTGGTCGGTCGTTTAAATTTGAGCTAACATGCCTTACCTAATCTAACATAACCTAAAATACCTAACCTAACTTTTTTTATTTAAACCCCCATCTTCAATATAGGACAATGAGCAAACCTCGGAATCCAGTCTGCATGGGATTTAAAAACACACGCTTAAAATTGTTGACAGCAACGTATGGAACGGCCCAATGACATCAAGGTCGCTGGCAGCCAATGGGAGTGTTGGTATGCAAGCCAGAGCCCGCATAACATCGTCGAATATCACGTGTGGAAATTTAGTACAGTGGGAAACTAAACCCCAAGAAGGAACTAGCTACAAACAATGGGTTTCCAATAAGCTTGGTATACAAACTCAAACTAACTCAAACAATAACATTAACACCCACCTCCAACAACGCAAAGAAGAAGAAGAAAAAAAAAAGACTCAAAGCAATTGAATACACGGATAAAAACATACATAAGACCAAGAACATTTTTAAGAAACATAACATAAACATTGCTTTCAAAACTACTAATAATAATATTCTAGTTGAATAATTGGTTGTTTTTAACTGGCTGTGTTTTGTTAATAGAAAACAGCCGCTCTGATTATATATTTTCATGAACGCCTTCTACTGTCACCGTGTAAATCTAAAATGCTATTAAAATAATTTAATTTCAATACAAGCTTGAGTTCTTTTATAGCCTTGGTGACCTCTGATGAAGTAGATAAATCAGGTTGACCTGAAGCAGCGAACAAGTGGTTTTGAGAAAATATCTGAATTATATAGGAGAGACAGAGGTAAAAGATAGATTTATGCCGCGCACCAGCTAAGCTCTACAGTTTTGTTAGGTTAGGAGCAATACACTGAATAGCGCGAGGTTTATTATGTCTCACATTGAATCACTTCTGTGTTGAAACCCTAAACCTCACCTTCCTAGGCGGGTCCCATTAGAGAGTTGGTGTTAGAAGTCTGGTGCACAGCATAAAACTATTTTTTCCACTATTTAGTGGGGTGGGAACCAATAAGAACATCGGAAAGTGCAACAATTAAAGGAGAGCTCTGATTGGTCAATCTAATGTTAGTATGAGATGCGAAACATGAATAATTAGACTGAACAAATTCAAAGAAGAACATGACAGCTTTAATAACAGTGCTATTTATTCGTTCAAATGTAGAACATGTAGTGGGAATTATCCGGGACAAACTAGTGGGAAATTGAAGGACTGGTACAATGTAGAAAGGGCGACATAACTTGCTTTATTTTTCATGACTGGAACTTCTTTCTTGAGGTGACAGATGGGGCTTCCAAGCATACATTCCCTTCTTCTCAGCTAGACACAAGCTTTGTTTGAGGTTTCTTTTGGGTCTGGATAAACACATGACAGCAAGGCTCATTCGGTGTGGGTGCCAGTTCTTATAGTATAAAATTTCAAACACTTCTATGACTATTTCTACCCCAACAAATCTTCCTCTTCTTTTGATTGTCACACTACAAGACCACTTTGCCTGTGTGTGCATTCGGTTGTAACTGCCTCACACAAGACAAAGACTCGGTGCACACATCACATTAGGAAAGGTTGTTCCTCTCATGAGTTAGAACATGTCTTTTGAGATCCTCTCTTCGCGAAAATTTATTGGTACATATGCCACACGCAAATGGCTTATGTCCAATGCGAGTCAGCAGATGTCTTTTGAGACTCCCTCTTTGGGAAAATTTCATGCTACATGTATCACACGTAAATGGCTTATGTCCAGTGTGAGTGAGCATGTGTGATTGGAGTGTCACTCTTAGGGAAAATTTCATGCTACATATATCACAAATGAATGGCTTATCTCCAGTGTGAGTTAGAAGATGTCTTTTGAGACTCCCTCTTCGGGAAAATTTCATGCTACATGTATCACACGTAAATGGCTTACATCCAGTGTGAATGAGCATATGTTCTTTGAGATCCTCTCTTCGGGCAAATTTCTTGCTACATATATCACAAGTGAATGGTTTATGTCCAGTGTGAGTGAGCATGTGTGTTTTGAGATTCCGTTTTTCAGAAAATTTCTTGGTGCATATATCACACGGAAATGGCTTATGTCCAGTGTGAGTCAGCATGTGTGTTTTGAGATTCCATCTTCGGGAAAATTTCTTGGTACATAACTCACACATGAAATGTTTGTCTGGAGTACGAGTTAGCTGTTTACTGCTTCCAGCAGAGGCTGTGCTTGTACATACAGCAGATGAGTGTGATTGCATTAGCTGATCCTCTTCTTCATTATTTACTTCTGAAATCTGCTCTAAGTTGTGAACGGTGCTGCATGCTGTAGAATCAGTGTAGACTGTATCCTCACGTTTCACTTCTTGTGTCTGTATTGTAATCGGGATACGTTCGATCTTCGGTTGTATTTCAGGAATTTCTTCCTTAATCTCAATCTTAGTAAACGGTTGAGTTTCAGGCTGAATTTCTTCCTTAATTTCAGTCTCAGTACACTCTGATTTAAGTGCGGACTCCATTCTGTACCATACACATCTTACATTGACCACAACGTACATAAAGATTATACCGCTCCTAGTTATGCTGTATGGCGTATTATCTCTATATATCTGTGGTATTATCGGCCAGGCAGTGAGTTACGGAAAAACGTCTGCTCCTTCACAATCAACAAATCCGTCGGGGTGTTTCATGCATCCCTGGGAAGGGGCTGTGAGGTCATAATTTGCGTAAACCTACAGGAAAGGGGGGGGGGCACGGGGTTGCCTAAGTATTATTAACAGCAGCTTTATATCAAGTCCAGTACAGGGATTAGGGATATCCAATGGAAACGTCCGTTGCCACAATTCGAGATCGGAGTGTCCAAATTGTTTTATTATAAATTACTAGCATGTGCCCGCGGCTTCTCCCGCGATAATTATTTCAAAAATAAAAAATTACGAGCATAATAGTAAAATCATTATATTTATTAACTCCTAAATCACGTGGACTACATACCACGATTAGATAGCATCGTCTGGTAAAAGCGACCTCTGATTCGAGTTTCTTGGCCCAGAAAACCTCTGTATAGTGAGATTCGTCCAAATAAAACAACGTTTGACCATATTTAGGGCTTACAACATTCAAGCGATCGCGAAAGTTTTATTTTCAAGGTATGACAAAAATAGCCAAAGCCAACTGTAATTGATTTGACATTGAAATGTATAACTGAAAACTTATGTTTTGAAAACGCAAAAAATGCACGTTTTTTTGCCCGTTTTTCACTCATAGCTCACGAACGAAAACTAAAATTAAAATTTCGGCTTCGAGGTGCATTTTCCGATCCTTCAGCCCACCTATAGCCTATTTAAAATTTCAGATCTCTGCGTTCAGTAGATTTCGCTGGACATCGAGGACAATTCCTTTTATTAATATAGATAATATGAATTATAATGATACTTTCTCTAATTTGTCAAGCATCCATTTCATTTAATCCAAACCCACCTATACCATTGCCAACAATATGTTCTGTGAATTTGTTTCGATAATTCTATGTAAAAAGTTATTAAGTATTTTCAAAAACATTTAATTTTTGGCATTTAGAATCAGAATTTTTCAAAATCCCTTCTTAGTGAGCATCTACATTATGAAACGAAGGTACTATCAAAATTCCAAGTCTCTACCTGTTATAGTTTAGGCTGTACGTTGATTCCTGTCAGTCAGGACAAAGCCTTTTATATATATAGAGATTAAAGAATGTTGAATTCAGGCCTGATGTGGAATGCTATGAATAATTATAAACCGAGTGCACCATTCTCCGGTTTTCTCAGCCGTTTCGTTACCGCGGTAAACGTAATACCGGGGTATTTTCAAAATCTCTGTGCACCGTTGCTAAAATATCGCGGTTTGCTAATGCTTGGAAATATCGCGGTTACTCTGCTATGAAGCAAATCCCATGGAGAAATTTTGTGTTTGTGTTTTGTGTTGATTTGTGTTGGTTTCTTCCATGGCCGCTAGGTTCGCTCTCTCTCTGCACGTCTTCCAGTCACGGTGGCTCGTCTATAGGCCAATATGATGTATAAATTAACCAGTCGCAGTACTATTTCCAAAACAATATTTAGAAATTCATTTTTATTAGGTCATTTTTTGTAATGTTATGCAATTTTATATTTTTAGGGTTTTTATTTCAATTTTACATCATTATTTTGTCATTTTCATGTTATTTTCTTCCTTATTAAGATATTTTTATGCATTTACATTGAGTATATTAACTTTTTTCTGCTAGCATCGTCTGCCACCTATAATGCATCATTTATGTAGGATCTACTTTAAGAAATAATTTTCTTACATTTTATCTCAAATGCTCCAATCAAGAACAAAGAACAACGTTTTTGTACCTACAGCATTCTTTCTGCATTTGCAGTTTTTACAATGAACTAATTAGTCTATAACTTTATGTGTACAAAAATTATTTTTTATAAATAAAATATCAGTTGTTAGGTCATTCTTTATAATTATTAAGTCATTTTCTTTCAAATGTAGGGTCTTTTGTAGGTAATTTTTTAAAATAATTTTAGGTCATCAGAATCCGCACCCTGGTCATAAACTAATTACAAATAACATAATTAACTGCAATTTTGTGAAATCTCCATTTATTTTAAGGATTAGTTATGTGATTATAAACGGCTATATAATGTGAACCTAATTACTTACCTAAATTCCAATTTTTTTGGCACGACGCGCTGAAAACCAATTTTTTTAAATAATAAAATTACCATGCCAACATTATGAATCTAGCTAAAGTTTAGCTATCTACTCTTATACAATTCAACGGCCCTAAATTGTGCTCACTCGCCCGCATCGTGAGTTCATCGTGTGTACTCGGCGATGTTCGTCTCTCGCAGTCTAAACTTTCATGACGACTACAAAATTAGGAAGGAAAACCGTTTCTTTATTATAAAAGGCCTGAGTGAAATGAACACAATGAACAAATATTCTAATTTTATTTTTACTTACAATTTTCATAGCTCTGAACCACAAACATTTTTAATACTCTACCAGTGTAAATTTCTTAAAAATCCTGGAGTCAATTAATAATGCCGGGCGAAGCCGGGGGCACCAGCTATAAAATATTGATGGTTTAACCCTTGAAATATCGCTGATAATAAAAATCCAAACAAACCATTCCTTCCCTTGAATCATTATATAATTTCTTAAAACTGCACAGAATTGATCAAATAAAATTCTCATCATATTCATCTGTCAACAAACAGTTGAGAAACAATACGTATTTTTAGTGTTTACAGGTGGCTTTGGGAGTGCTTGAAACTTACGATATAATTAATTTGTGTAATCTACATACTGATAGGAACGTATTTTGAAGGAAAAAGCGTAAGATATCCAGATATCTGATGCAGTTTTCACAAAAAATGTAGTATACGATGAGATATTTTAAATAAAATTTGATGAAGCCAGCGCTGACTTTTGTAAATGTATTGTCAGTGCCTTCAGGATTGTAGACCTGTTAGTTTCATATTTAGGGTAAGGTGGTACATATTCGAACACTTAACAAATATTCTTATTTTATGAACACAGTAAACTTAAGACAAGTTCAACTGTATCGTAATAACAAAGTTGGCAATGTAGTTGACCCTTCAAAAAAATATGGAAGTCAAACAGCTGTAAAATTGGTCATGGCAATCAATCTTTCATTTTCAGAATATCGTTCGAAAATGTACCACAGTAGGTACAATTCTAAACACCAGTGGGTACTATTTCGAACAGTGGCATTTTCAACGAACGAATTGCTTTCTTCCACATATTATATTTTATTATTATTATTATTTATCAATAATATGAGCGTAATAATGAACTGTCACGTTTTGAATAGGCAGATGAAAGGTTTGGGGTATGTGGTCAGCATGCCGACTCCTACGTCAGTTATTGATGGCTTACTGAACCGGAGCCGCTACTTCTTTAGGAATTAGCTCTTCGGTTGGTGTCAGGAGGCTGAATGCACCCCGTTCCAAATCGCCCTACCTCAGAAAAATTCGAGGAGGTAACGGGGATCGAACCCAGACTTGCGGGTCCGTAGTCAGCAACCACTAGACCATGTAGGCGGGTCTGTCATAACATCAAGAGCAATAATAAAAAATATTTAACAACTCCAGAACGATTTCTGTTTGCTATTCTGTATTGCATAATTGCTGAGATGTAATAGCAATCCAGAGGAAGTGCAGTTCATAAATCTTCGTTGAAATAATACCACTGTTGAAAGCTGTGTGATGCCATCCTTTAGATATTTGACTGGCACAGTTGATAATAATAAACATGCAGAATGCTGTGATGGCAAAACAGCTTTTCCATGCAAGCGATCGCGGGTTAAAGTACTGTTCGAAATTGTACCTAAAATCCGTTCGTATTTGCACTTCGAGCTAGTTTTTGTAAATTATACATAGTTGCAAATTCCGCTCACGAATGACCATTGTTGTGCCAATGACTTACGTATTAAAGACTATGCTATTTGTTGGTATGAGTTAAAAATTGATCCTCAACAATGTATTCCAGTAACACAACGTGGGATTATAAGCAATTTTATAACGTGCCATTTTTCCAGCATGGAGTTCTTACCTTCGATTGGAAAATAATATTTTATGGCCGAATGAGTCAACTTAAAACATCATTCTCGCGGATACAGATCAACAAAACAATCAGTATGGACGCTATATTTTTAAAAAGAGGTTGGCTAACATTTGAAACCCAAAAATGGATAAAAATCTTAGTCCGTTCAGAATTGTACCATGTTCGAAAATGTACCACCTTACCCTAAGCATCATTTTGGGCTATTTTCTAGTATAATACATTTAACGCATACCACATAAGGAAAAGAACGATTGATAACTGTGTGTCGGTTAAGGACTGAAAATCACATATCCACCAGTTTTCTGTTCATAGGTAGTGTAATTTGCCTAGTGTAATTTGTCTGCATCTCATAAACTTTCAGTGCTATCTGCTTTAAATAATTTTTAAGAGAAGTTAAGAAAGCATAGATTATAGTTTTCTGAGAGTTTTATTTTACTAGTCCATATAGAAAGCTTTTAATGAAATATAAAGAAAAATATATTGTGAAAATTCTGAAAAATTCAGTTGTTCATGAACTAAAGGAAGGATTGTATTGATTTTTTACCAGCATTATCTACAGGCATTACTTATTTTTGGGAACTAGAATCATTATATTATCATAGTCAGAATAAGAAATATGATTTTTTTTTAAATGTGAAAAAGTAAAGATATTTTTCTTAATTTTCCAATGATTATTGACACGCACTTTATGAAGTAATTGAGATATTGCAATGATTTTCGCAATGATTTAAGTAAGCCAACTTAAGCTTAAACAATAAAATAAAAATAACACTGAAAGATCTCGCAAACGCATTTGTGCGAAATGATGTATAAATTAACCAGTCGCAGTACTATTGCCAAAACAATATTTATAAATTCATTTTTATTAGGCCATTTTTCATAATGTTATGCAATTTTATATTTTTAGGGCATTTATTATCATTTTACATCATTATTTTGTCACTTTCATGTTATTTTCTTCCGTATTTAGTCAGTTTTATGCATTTACATTGAGTATATTAACTTTTTTTTCTGCTAGCTTTTCTACTTTAAGAAATAATTTTCTTACTTTTTATCTCAAATGCTCCAATCAAGAACAAAGAACAACGTTTTTGTACCTACAGCATTCTTTCTGCATTTGCAGTTTTTACAATGAACTAATTAGTCTATAACTTTATGTGTACAAAAATAATTTTTTATAAATAAAATATCAGTTTTTAGGTCATTCTTTATAATTATTAAGTCATTTTCTTTAAAATTTAGGGTCATTTGTAGGTAATTTTTTTAAATAATTTTAGGTCATCAGAATCCGCGCCCTGGTCATAAACTAATTACAAATAACATAATTAACTGCCATTTTGTGAAATCTCCATTTATTTTAAGGATTAGTTATGTGATTATAAACGGCTATATAATGTGAACCTAATTACTGACCTAAATTCCAATTTTTTTGGCACGACGCGCTGAAAACCAATTTTTTTAAATAATAAAATTACTATGCCAACATTATGAATCTAGCTAAAGTTTAGCTATCTACTCTTATACAATTCAACGGCCCTAAATTGTGCTCACTCGCCCGCATCGTGAGTTCATCGTGTGTACTCGGCGATGTTCGTCTCTCGCAGTCTAAACTTTCATGACGACTACAAAATTAGGAAGGAAAACCGTTTCTTTATTATAAAAGGCCTGAGTGAAATGAACACAATGAACAAATATTCTAATTTTATTTTTACTTACAATTTTCATAGCTCTGAACCACAAACATTTTTAATACTCTACCAGTGTAAATTTCTTAAAAATCCTGGAGTCAATTAATAATGCCGGGCGAAGCCGGGGGCACCAGCTATAAAATATTGATGGTTTAACCCTTGAAATATCGCTGATAATAAAAATCCAAACAAACCATTCCTTCCCTTGAATCATTATATAATTTCTTAAAACTGCACAGAATTGATCAAATAAAATTCTCATCATATTCATCTGTCAACAAACAGTTGAGAAACAATACGTATTTTTAGTGTTTACAGGTGGCTTTGGGACTGTTTGATACTTACGATATAATTAATTTCTGTAATCTACATACTGATAGGAACGTATTTTGAAGGAAAAAGCGTAAGATAATGAGATATCTGATGCAGTTTTCACAAAAAATGTAGTATACGATGAGATATTTTAAATAAAATTTGATGAAGCCAGCGCTGACTTTTGTAAATGTATTGTCAGTGCCTTCAGGATTGTAGACCTGTTAGTTTCATATTTAAGCATCATTTTGGGCTATTTTCTAGTATAATACATTTAACGCATACCACATAAGGAAAAGAACGATTGATAACTGTGTGTCGGTTAAGGACTGAAAATCACATATCCACCAGTTTTCTGTTCATAGGTAGTGTAATTTGCCTAGTGTAATTTGTCTGTATCTCATAAACTTTCAGTGCTATCTGCTTTAAATTTTTAAGAGAAGTTAAGAAAGCATAGATTATAGTTTTCTGAGAGTTTTATTTTACTAGTCCATATAGAAAGCTTTTAATGAAATATAAAGAAAAATATATTGTGAAAATTGTGAAAAATTCAGTTGTTCATGAACTAAAGGAAGGATTGTATTGATTTTTTACCAGCATTATCTTCAGGCATTACTTATTTTTGGGAACTAGAATCATTATATTATCATAGTCAGAATAAGAAATATGACTTTTTTTTTTGAAATGTGAAAAAGTAAAGATAATTTTTCTTAATTTTCCAATGATTATTGACAGGCACTTTATGAAGTAATTAAGATATTGCAATGATTTTCGTAACCAGCAATCACACCTGTTAGGAATAAATGTGTGCACATTTTCATGCAGATCTGTCTATCAAATCTTGAGAAAAGTGCACCAATATATTTAAAATTTAAGATTTTTGGAAATTAAGAAAAATGTTAAGAGTTATGGTCCTCGACTGATTGGTTTAAAGTCCTATTTCAAGGTCCGAAAAATACATTTATGCAGTAAATGATACATCAAATTGTTCGTAAAGAAATCAGCTTTCTTTTAGTACTAAAAACAAAAAATTACATTTTTTGCCAATTTTACACTTCCTGGTTACCTTAAAAATCCGGCTTGGAAGTGGATTCGGAGATACATGTTTAACACTTACCCGTGTGGATTGGGTGTCGACCAGTCATCAAGGCACTGCGAGAAGGGGTGCACACTGGCAGCACGTAGTAATTGTTGAGAATCACGCCACTGTACGCCAGTGCGTCGATGTTCGGCGTCGGGATTTGATCGGAACCGTGGAAGCCGACATCATTCCAGCCCTGCAACAAGTAAATCTCAACATGTTAATGTCAAGAAGTCTCTCCGCAGCTCTGGTTATGTTAGTCGCTCATGCATTTTTCCCTACCTTTCTTTCAGACCCGTAGCATGCATACCAGAGTAGCCAGTACCTTATTTTACGGACCATAATCCCCTAATGGTCCGGAGTAAAGAAAATAGTGTGCGTGGAACGCAACGCGACAGAAGTGAAATTTGTTTTAATTTTTGGATTTTTTCAATTTTGGATTATTGGATATTAGAATTTTGGATTATGAACTTTTTAATATTGGGTTTTTGGATTTTTAAATATTTTTATATCTTTTAATTTTTTAATTTTGGAATTTTGGGTTTCCAATTTTCGATTTTTTTAAATTTTAGATCTTTAATGCATTATTTTTTGGATTTTAAATTTTTTATTTTTGAATTTTAAATTTTGGAATTTCGATGTTTTAATTTTAGATTTTGAATGTTTTAATTTTGGATTTTTATTTTTTAAATTTTCGATTTTTGAATTTTTTTTTATGTTTTAAATTTTGCATATTTAGATTTTTTAATTATGGGTTTTTATTGTTTTATTTTTGTACAATTTTGGATCTTTGAATTTTTTATGTTTTAGATTTTTTAATTTTGGATTTTTTAAATTTCGATTTTCGATTTTTTTTTAATTTTGGGGTTTGGATTTTTTAATTTTTTATTTTTGGGTTTTTTAAATTTTGGATAAGCCTAATCATTGAGTTGATTGTTTTCTGTGCAGTCCGTTCCGCCACACCTCACTAATTTCGTGACGATCTTGAGCAGGGGAAGACAGAAGCTTGCTCTGTGACGTCACTGCCTACTGCTCTACTGCTCGCGTTATATCTCTGCGAGGAGCATGTGAAATGTAGGCATCAGTGAACAGGGGGGAAGAGAGGGGCTTTAGTATTGCGGGCAGCGGGAATTTAGGGGGTTAGAACTTACGTAATACGTGTTTCCGAGTTAATGAAACATCAACCGATTTTTTTGATAGTTTATCGGTTAATTACAGCGCAGCAGTTTAACATATTATAAATAATTCTATTTTTATATTCTGTGAGAACAATTGCCTTTCCACAAAATCTATGCTCTTTGACAAAAATAGACAATAGGCTACTATCATTTGAATTAACATAATTCACTACAGTAAAAATGATAAAAAAAATGAACTGAATTAATTACCATACAAGCTCGTCTGCACCTTAGATGATACAAGATAACAGTAACAATATTCTGACTTTCCTGTCTCTTTTTCTTTAACAAGTGTATCAATGTTGGGACGTAATGTTTGAGCAATATTTAATCGAAGACTACATTTAGGTTGTGATTTAACAATGTACTTCTTGATTTGAGCTTTGCACATTTCATTAGTGAAAAAAATTGTTCGGCCACATATGTCGATCCAAAATTACATAATATTCGTGCGGCAAGTCTCGGGAATCTGGTTTCAGAGAAATTTCTGTAAAAGTTACCCAAGACCACTTTACGCTCGCATTTGTCCTTTAACAGATCGTCGCATTGTAAGTTTAGCAGTTCCAATTGATACCGGCAAGGAACGTCTTTGACATTAACTGAATATGGGGTAGCAAAAAGTTTAAACATTGGAGAAAGGTTTTCCACATCCTGAAACCTCGATTCGAACTGAAGAAGAATGTTTTGCAGAACTAACACATGTTCTTCAGAGGGAACACTATCAGGATCGCGTACTTGCAATAACTTTGAAAAATGCTCCGTATTTCCAACCAGAAGTTGTTCTACACACAGAGCTAAAGTGAATAGGTCCTCTAGTACCTAGCTCTAGCGTACTCTAAACACCCCTACTACCGTGCGCTCTTGCTGACGTCACACACAAGGGATCCGCATGCTCTTGCTCCACAAACGTCATCACAAGACGTAGTTGACTTCCCCTGATCTTGAGCGTTACACTAATTTGGTGATGATTTTGAGCGTTATACAAGCTCTCGATTCACCCCCAACGCGGCTAAAGACCATAGTTATAAACAAGGTGTTATAAACGATGATAGTTACAAATTTTGGCACAGACTGTACAATCGTAAAATGAGGGTAGCTGGAATCCAGGTATACAATGCGAAAAGAAAGGAATGTTGAGTTCTTTTATAAGAAAGGAGTTTATTCGTCGGGTGATTTAAATGAAGGCAATGACCTCTAAACAGCCTTGTCCCGTCATACTTACCGTATGGTGAACTGAGGGTTAGAGGGTGTAAAAGTATTTTCAGTCTTTCATGAGAAATCAGTTCGGTAGTTAAAATTTATGCGATGCAACCTGTACAGAAAAGATTTTCGTACAACGCAGGTTTACACTGATTCCACTGTACAATGTTATAATTTGTTTATGCAATGAAGTATATTATTCCCTTCAAAATTTGTCGTCAAGAATCACATTAGATTTCTTTTCCTTTAAATTTCCATCCAAAAATCAAGGAGAGTCTTATAGTCCGTAAAATACGGTAACTACTGTTGTGCAGCTTTTTACTTCCTCTGCCATAGGCACTATAGGTAGAAGAAACGTTGGTAGAATTTCGTAGGTAGGTAGAATTTTGACCCCAAATTCCAAGTTGAGTTTTTAACATAAATACACGTTTTGACGTCCCCTAATTTATCTTATTATCTTTTTAAGGGGACACTACATGAAATTTCGTTTGTCCCGATTTTCTCGAAAGTAGCTACAACGATTTTGTTTCAATTTTGTACATGGCGTGCTTATACAAAAAACATTTTTCCCCAAAAAATCTGAGGGGTAGTTATAAGCCACCCACTCTGAATACATGCTCTTTGCAATATGGCCTCTTGTTCTATATCAGAATGTGAAGTGAGAAAATGTACTGGCCATGCTTAAAGTAAAGAAACTTACGAGAGTACATTAATCAGATTTTATTTGGGTTGTGTATCCTTCGAGGATGCAATGCGATGTGGTAACGACATTCTCTTCATTTTTACAACCACTCTACTTGAAGAGAATGTCACACATAATAATTATATTATACTAAAAGCCAACTTTTATTTGGGCAGAGGAAGTTATGTGAGGCTCACATCAGATTTATATACAGCCTATATATCACCACCCTATAACAAAACGAATTGAATCGTAAGTAAGGAGATATCCACTCCACCAGATAAAATGATAGGTTTGTTCGCAAAGCAGTCAGAAACCAGGAACAAATCGTTCGCGCATGCGCTCTTTCTACACACGCGTTCGCAAAGCGAGAATCCGTGATTCTGATTTCAATCTTCTGTTCGCAGAGTTATCACATACAGTTTCAGTACTATAAGAAAAATGAATTGTTATCAGTAGAGACCGGACGTTAGGCACTTAAAAAGTTCAAAATAGGCAGGCAAAAAGGCACTTAAAAATTCCAAAATAGGCAGGTAAAATAGGCACTAAAAATTTGCAAAATAGGCAGGTAAAATAGGCACTAAAACTGTCAAAATAAATGCTAAAACATTTACAGTTGTATGAAAAATATGAACTCATTCTGGGTCTCTTGTTACTAATTGAAATAAAACATTTAAATCTTGCAGTACTTAATAAAAATAACATAGGCCTACCCGATACACATTATATAGATGTATCTAACCGAAACACTGTATAAACAATATTGCTCATTTCATTACCACATTCGACGCACAATATTACCTTTACAAACACCGTTTGCCAATCATTAACAAACATCATTGATTGCACATAATAAGATACTTTTTCAAATTTTCTACTCTTAGGTTATGCCTCCTATCAGACTACATTTTTAGTGCCGAAAACGACTTCTACAGACGTTATCGGATCGTACTTGTAGAATGGAAGAATTTGTGGATCAATATCAATTGAAACCCTGTTTTCACCACTTAGAATAATTCCTATGTCTCTTAATAATTTATTATAATTTATAATTATTAAGGCATCAGACAAGTGGGTGTAATGTCATTAACCCATGAGATGCAAATTGCTTGGATTTCACCAATTTTTATGTAAATTTTCAATAACATGCTTTTTTCCCTCGGAAAAGCGGAAATAGGCATTTATAGGCATTATAAGTTGAAATAGGCAAAAATAGGCAGAGTTAACTTTATGAAAAACAGCTCTAAGGTTAGTATCTTGAACTTCTATTAAAATATTTTTATGACATCTATAACGGTTAAGAATAGGCATTTTGCCTAACATCCGGTCTCTAGTTATCAGAGACATGCGCAGTAACCTATTTTCACGCGCCTGACTCCTCCCTCCAATGCGCCTGATTTAGGGGAGTAGACAAGCAACTTTTATCAGGAGATTTTTGCTCTATGGATTAAATTTGTTCTGTTATAGCATAAAATCTCCCAGGGCAAGGGCGCCAAAGCTTCTTAACATTTGAAAAAATGCAAAACAAAGGAACTTTCTTGTTAACACTCTAGTTATGAATAGACTTCGGACTTTTAGGTCGCTAAAAATGCTGTTCTAGGTACCTAAAATAGGCTCCATCAAATTGGAAAATAGGTTCTAAAAATCGTAAAATAGTCCCTTATAAAATCGTTAAGTTGCCAATTTTCTGAAATACCTCACATTGCAATGCAGAACATTATATTTATTGAAGTCACCATTAATCAATAATCATGATAAAACACAGATATAGGCCTATGGTACAGAATTATGTAGACCTATTACTAGGGCCTATAACAGTGAAAACCTAATCCCTGCGTCCAGAAGCTACGCACGCTAGCATATTCAACCCCTTGTATCCTTCAGTGATTCAGAGAACTACGGTTTTTTTGTTTTTGTTTTTGTTTTTACTGGATGTGGGAGTCGGGAGAAAAACACATTTTCTTGGGAATTCGAAGGATTTTTTCTACGGAAGACGAAACGAAACATTCCTTACTATTTAACCACGTCACAAATGTGTCATGTACCGTACTGCACATTTCGATCTAAAAATTTAGTAGGCCTACGAACTGAAAATAAATGCTAGAAGTAACTTTAGTACAAAAGTACAAAAAGTAACTTATTTTGAACTTTAGAGGAAAAACAAGCAAAAAGGCAATATTAGGCTCTAACTAGGCTGTTTTAGGTCCTATAAAAGTATCAGCTTTAGGCAGAATCACTTATGAAACATGCATATACAAGTTTCCGTCCATATATCACTTAAGGATTCAAATAGGTTTTTACCTAAAATCCGAAGTCTAGTTATGAATAAAAGAAATAATGCGGTGATGGCCAGTCATGTAGTTAGTCTGTAAATTTTGTACATTACGAAAACTCTAAATTATGATATAGCCAGGGCCGACGAGACGGGGCACGGTGACATGGAATTAGTCTGTTAATCTGAAACGGATATTCTTGAAGAAAAATTATTGCTATTTATGAAATCCTTTTGGATTGAACTGTAGGCCTCAATAACGTTCGACACTTAAAATAATTTTCAAAAGATTAATTTTGGTGCCTGCAGAATAAACTGGTACATATCTGAGCAAAGTTATCCTCGGGATTGTATTTGTTTTGCCATTTTATGGATCTATAATTTAAGTGTTTTTAGTTTAAGTTGAAAAGTCAAAGACACAAGTTGAACAGTAGTTAGTTTTTTAAGTAAAACTTCTTTTCTTGCGGTTGGGGTAAATCGGGAAAATCAGTCACACTAAAACCGTCACGAAATCAGTCACAAAATCAGTCACACTCAAAACTACGTGTTTCGGAGCGGACTGCACAGAAAACAATCAACTCAATGATTAGGAGTAATCAAAGGAAATTTTTCAGACATTACTTCCTCAATGGCATTAGACAATTCCTAAGCAATCTAAAGGTAAGTTATATTATCTATTTTATGGAACCCGGAGATTGATTATCGCGCAAATCCAAAATTAAAAATCCAAAATTAAAAAATAAAATTTTCCAAAACTAAAAAAAAGTTAAAACATCCAAAAATTAAAACAATAAACTCAATGATTCAATTCAGTGATTAAGCTTATCCAAAATTTAAATAAATTATCCGACATTGGTAAAGTGTGTTAAAACCACCGCCTTCTCGAGAATTACACTGAATCTTTTTTTTCGTTTGACTGTGTACATTTTGAAAAAAGTTGAACAGCACTATAATCAACAAAGTCGTAGCGGAAAACGCATACGATTTTAAATGAAGTGCATGATAGAACTGATACGTATGAACCTGTATATTAAAATCTATTTTGCCTTATGCATACTATAAATCTCATAAAAAGGCACATACAGACTTTAAAAAACCGAAATCAATTGCAGAAAGAGCAAGAGGATACCGTGAGAGGATGAAAGTGACAAAGAAAAGGAAAACTGAAGAAAATACATAAATAAATAAAGTTTTACTTCTGTCGCGTGGCGTTCCACGCACTCTTTTTTTTATGATTATTGATAGCATTTTGCCAAAACACATATTACTATTACCTCTTATGAGCACAATTGAAAAGCTTTTAAACTTAAAAGGTTTTATTTTTTGTACAATAGGCCTATCACTAACTTTTTAAATGACTAACAAAAATATGATGTCTTCAAGTAACAGGTTACTTACATAGCATTACATTTATAATAATTATGTAATATCTTTACGTTATATTTTGGACGAGGTTGGGTTCAGTTGTGAATTTAATTATTTGGCGGGGGCCCGGGAAAATTTGCCCCTGGGGCCCTTGCTTTCTCTCCACGGCCCTGGATATAGCTTTTGATGAATGATTAGAAATCAGGTTTTTATCGGTCACTAAGAAGGCATGAAGTAAATTTAATGAACATTTTACCCCCATTTGGTTTAATTATTGAGTAATGAGCACCAAATTGTAATGACTTTAATGCCCTGTAGCAAACACATTTTACGTCATAGAGCAAAAATCTTCTAATAAAAGTTGCTTGTCTATGTCCCCTCTATACACAGATAAATTATTTTGGTGTTATTCATTAACACTCTGTAATGATAATGGAACATAATTAAAAGATTCTCAAAATATAGTTTATATTGGCGATGTATATTGCATGTGTAACATGATAAAGGGAAATACATATTTTATTCGTGCATCATATCGATTAAACGCAGAAACTATCGATTCCAAATTCTTCTAACCGTTCCCAAGGTTCAAGATCACTTATAAGTAGACTTCGGACTTTTAGGTCGCTAAAAATGAGGTTTTAGGTACCTAAAATAGGCTCTAAAAATTGTGAAATAGGTTCTAAAAGTCGTAAAATAGTCTCTTATAAAATCAATAAGTTGCCACTTTTCTCAAGTATCTCAGTTGCAATGCAGAATCTCTCTCTATATATAAAAGGCTTTGTCCTGACTGACTGACTGACAGGAATCAACGTACAGCCTAAACTATACTAGGTAGAGATTTGGAATTTTGACAGTACCTTCGTTTCATAATGTAGGTGCTCACTAGGAAAGGAATTTACAAAATTTTGATTTTAAATGCCAAAAATAAAATGTTTTTGAGAATACTTACTCCCTTTTTACACAGAATTATCCAATCATAATCACAGAACATATTGTTGCTAATGGTATCAGATGGCTTTGGAAAAAAAAAAAAGGCAAGTTTGACAAATAAGAGAAGGTATCAATTTATAATTCATGTTATAAATAATATTAAAGAATGCAATCCACTAAAATAATGCAGTCACATAACTTTTCTCTATCCTGGACATAGAGAAAACAATACGAGGTATGGTAATATGGTATATTATTATATCGCAGGTTTTTGGAGAGAGAAGTATTAAAGGGATATTCTTTCTGTTTAATTTCATCCCCAAAACAGTTTTATGGTAACATGAGAGTGAGAAATAAAATATTCCGCAAAGACAATACAATTTATGTAACCGGAATTTATGTTTCTTCTTATTGGAACCCCTACCAGGCTTCCTGTGTACAAGCGATGGGATGCCAAATTCTACATCCTCTATGAGCCATAAAAAAAACTATATGAAGCTTTTTCTGAGGGAATAGTTTGAGTGTAATAAGTCGTTCTTCCTATTTCAGATTATAAATACCTATATAAGGACCTAGAATTTAAAAATCGAAAGTCCTTCATAAGCTCATTTCCAATTACAAAATAAAAAACCCTGGCGACGCCGGGTCTTTTAAGCTACACAGAATTATGTAGACCTATTACTAGGGCCTGTATTACTACCATAACAGTGAAAACCTAATCCCTGCGCCCAGAAGTTACGCATATCATACTAGCATATTCAACCCCTTGTATCCCTCAGTGATTCAGATAAATACTTTCTTTGTGCGTTGTTGTTTTTTTCTATTTATTTATTTCTTTATTTATACTGGATGTGGGAGTCGGGAGAGAAAAACACTACATTTTCTTGGAAATTCCAAGAAAATTTTCTACTCAAGACGAAACATTCCTTACTACTTAACCACGTCACAAATGTGTCATGTACTGCACATTCCGAGCTAAAAATTTAGTACGAACTGAAAATAAATGCTAGAATTTATAATAACAAATTAATTATTTTGAACTTTAGAGGAAAAACAAGCAAAAAGCCGTTATTAGGCTCTAACGTAAAAATAGGCTGTTTTAGGTCCTATAATAGTATCAGTTTTAGGCATAGTCACTTATGAAACATGCATATACAAGTTTTCGTCCATATATCACTTAAGGATTAAAATAGGTTTTTACCTAAAATCCGAAGTCTGCTTATAAGTTATAGACTGGACATGCGCAGTACAGCAAATTCTCAAGCAGTCATGGGTTTGCTTTGGGAACAAACCTAATTTATTAACTAAGTTACAGACACTTTTAAAAGAAGTGTGGAAGGATTGAACTTACCAGTGAAAATTATGAATAGACCAATGAATGGATTTTTATTATTTTAAATTCTAAAAATCTGGGGGAGGCAGCGTCTTCTGTAGCCCCCCTCCCCCGGCCACGGACTTGGTCTAAAATAAAAGGGCACAGGCCATTTTCGTGATTTGCTTCCACAAATTTAATACGCGAACAAAATGTGGGTAGATTTACTGGCATGTAAAAGAACTCCTGCGGGACAAAATTCCGGCACACTGGCAACGGCCACAGGAATAAGTTGCAGTACATCTCCGTCGTTAAATAACCATATACCAACCACCCAATACGCGAACAAAATAACTGAATAGACGCCATTATATTTTATGCTCAGACTTTCGAATTGGGTATTTAATGCCGGCACAATTTGAGAACATGGAATTCCTAACATTGTTGACACTTTCTAAACAAAACAATTGCACGTCATTACTCACCAAGTCGTCAGCCAGAATAAATATAACATTGGGTTTATTGGAAATGTTTCCAGCAACATTACTGCCAACAAGAAGTATCACAAAATATAAACAGAAGAAGCTCGGCCGCATTGTAAACATCTTGTGACGCAGACTTCGACTCAACTGTTCCCCTCTCGACCTGTGACCTCACGTTATTACAGATCATCTGGGCCGTGAGTCAGATCTTGTTAATAACGTTACGACACATAATTATATTTATTAGTTAACAAAACCTTGTTTCATAGAGATATTTAAACTAGATATAAAATCTATTCACTATTATATTTTTTTTTTATTTGATCTGTGTTTATACTCCTTTTACCAGGGGTGCCCACCCCCCCCCCAAACTTCATGACTCACCCCCCCCCCCCAAACTTCATTGCTCACCCCCAACCTGATTGGCTGTCGACAAGGGCGCCCATATGATATTTTCTAGGGGGGCCATTTTTTTAATTAATTTATTTTTTGTTGTTTAACTTCTTGGGCCACTTTGTACCATTATTTTAATAATATAATAAGTGCAACAATGACGTAGCCATAAAATAATTGCGGGGAAGGTCGAAAGTACCGGGGGGTTCGGAATACCCTCAAAAAAGGGGGTCGGGGGTCCATCCCCAGAAAATTTTTAAAAACTGAACAATGAAAATCACATTTTACGCTATTTTAGCACAGAAAAACTAGTTAGGAAATTTGTTTACCATACTCTAAGACATGCCAATGTAAATAAGAAATCATTACCTAAGTGGGGGTCCACCCCCGGAAAATTTTTAAATATTGAACTAATGAAAATCACATTTTACGCTACTTTAGAACTCAAAAACTAGTTCGGAAATTTCTTTACCATTCTCTAAGACATGCCAATGTAAACAAGAAATTGTTACCTAAGTCGGGTGTCCACCCCCGGGAAATTTTTAAATATTAAACTAATGAAAATCACATTTTACGCTATTTTAGCACTGAAAAACTAGTTAGAAAATTTGTTTACTATACTCTAAGACATGGTAACTTAAACAAGAAATTGTTACCTAAGTTATAATACTTATTACTATTTATAAGAAAAGTTGAATAACACATGGAACAGTGGACATAATGCTAATCATTATGTTATGAGAAGAAAATAACTGCTATATCATATTTGACACACCAACAAATCTTGTTTAATTAAATAATTTTTTTTAAATACAAATATAGAATTTTAGGTTTTGACTTTTGGGGGTCCAAACCTCCTGAACCCCCTTTTCTAATTAACTGTGGATTCTGCTTCCATGTTGTCGATTTGGTAAAACTTCTGCAAACTTTTTATGTCTCAACTGACTTTCAAATAATTGTCTTAAAAGAAAAACACCTGACTATAATAATTATTAATATACTTTTTTCCCTTGCGCCCCCCCACCCCCGGGTATGGGCGCTAATTTATTGACTATTCACTTCTAAAGAATTAGAAGAGACCTTTTAAAGTTAAAAAACCTGACCGTTTTAATTTTTAACATATAAAACGCTAATTTTGCAACAATTTTCACCCCCCCCCCCCAGAAAATTCATAAAACAATAATATTTTGCCCCCCCCCCCAGAAATTTCAATGACGCAGTCTGCGTCTTAACCCCCCCCCCTGTGGGCACCCCTGCTTTTACCTTCGAGGCCATATCAGGAGTTCGGGATCTGTTTCTATACAGTAGGGTAGGCCAGGGAACTATTGCTTTTGTCAATTGTTTCTACTGTCGGTGTATTTTATGGAGTAAATTTCAACTGATATTAACTTAAATGGATATGATACAGGATGAAATGGTGAGGATTATTCATGGTATGTAAATATCCACTTCGACATTTGCCTTTACGACTGAGGAAAACCCTGAAAGAACTCATTTCAATTTGCCGGCCACAGGATTTGAACCTGGGACCTCCAGAATGCGAGTCCAAGACGTTACCATCTCGGCCATCTCGCTTGGTCAAAAATGTGCTTCTGTTGTCTTTCTGTCTTTTTTTTTTATTATGAGCTTTCTTCGGATTTTATCGGACGGTCTAGAAGTTGTTTTTATATCAAGCGGACCTTCATGAAGACTTTTTTTTTTCATTCTATCCGCTACAGTGAAGATACAAGCGAACTTAGCACAGTAAACTAGTAAAGGAAACTAAAATGAACATTTTTGTAAAAAAAAAAAAAAAATCTTTACGACAAATGTGACTTCATGCTCAATATCGGAACTATAAATACCGCTATTGTTCAATTTCTCATTGTAATAAGAAAACTAGAATAATTTATATTATTTATTGTTGTAGGCCTACCTGTGACAGTCAAGAACAACAGAAACACGAAAGAATTATTACAAGAGCCTACTGGTAAACCTAAACACGTGATATGAGCAGAATCCGGGCCCTGTTAATTATGCTAGGGCTGAAATTTTATAAGTGAAAAGTTTGCAGACATTGTACAGCTTAGCAATAACTGAAGTAGGCGTAATGCATTTGGGGTTTAATTTGCAATCTCTTTCATGATTTTCAAGCCCTTTATGTACTTTAGCACTGGACATATACTGTGATAAATTGAGTTACTCTACAGTAGGCCTATTTAATGTTTTTCTAAAGTTCTCTATTTGCCTTTTACTTAATTTACTTTCATAATACAGTAGAGTAAATGAATACACAATTTTTAAAATTAATTTTTTGAAGTGAAACTTCTTTAGCGCGGTAGGGGTAAATTGAGAGCTTTTGTAACGCTCAAAAATTGTCACGAAATTAGTCAGGTGTGACGGAACGGACTGCACAGAAAACAATCAACTCAATAGGCTAATTAGGCTTATCCAAAGATTCAAAACTAAGAAATCGAAAAGCCAAAATTTAAAAAAATCCAAAATGAAAAGATCAAAAATTAAAAAATTCAAAGATCCAAAATTAAATAATTCAAAGATTAAAAATTCAAACGCCCAAAAATTAAAAAATTAAAATATACAAAATAAAAAATAAAAAAATAAAAATTCAAAATTTTCAAAAATTAAAAAATCCAAATATACAAAATTAAAAAAAAAATTAAATTCAAAATTTTTAATCGACCGAGGAATTAACACAATAGCTGGAGTTCAATCTAACAAAAAAAAAATCCGGTGCATGGAATGCCACGCGACATAAGTGAAACTTGAAGTTTATATTTTTGGATTTTCAAAATTTTGGAATGTCGGTCTTTTTTAATTTAGGGTTTTTGGACCTTTTTACCTATGGATTTTTTAAATTTTAGATCTTTGAATTTTTTTTAAATTTTGGAATTATGAATTATTTTATTTTGGAATTAAGGTTGTTTAATTTAAATTTTTTGGGTGTTGTAATATTGGATTTCTTAATTTTGGAATGTTTTATTTTTAATTTTGGATTTTTAGATTTTGAATTTTTAAGTTTTTCAATTTTGGATTATCAAATTTTGTAAATTTTGGATTTTTAACTTTTTTAACTTTGAATTTTTTACTTTTTATATTTTGGATAAGCTTAATCTTTGAGTTGATTGTTTTCTGTGCAGTCCGTCACTTGCAGTGACGATTAAGTTCCTAACGCTAGAGTATAACGCAACTTTGGGTTAGCTGTCGATTTACCGCTGGCGCGGCTAAAGAAGTTATTTTCAACATGAAATTAAGGTCAAGAAACAAGAAAAACCAGAAGCCAAAAGAAGAAGGTATCTCAGAGGCAGCAAGAAGCTAAAGTTGAATCAGCAAACAGAATCTGAGGGAGGTACCTAGGATGCTGGAGGTTTTTGAAGAGTTCAAACTTCAAACGGCCATTTACCGTAAGTTTAGTTTTGCAATGTAATTTGTCAGCAAAAACATCATATTTCAGCTTGGTATGAAGATATTGACATGATTTTGGTCTCATTTAAAAGCTACGAAAATCTTCCAGTGTCTGAATTAAACTAAAATTTGATATAGTTTAATAGTAAATTATGAATTGGCATATTATGAAAGGTGGCATGATAATATTTATATATTTTTCAATATTTGATAAACCGATTCTGTGAAGTAATTAGTTTTATTAAAAACTAATTCAGGCACTAGAGAAATGTTTTTGCTACAATCCAGTGAAAGAGTTTTGAAAATATTTGCATTAGTATAGGAGATACAGCGTTCCCATTTCTTTAATTCTTTTAAACAAAATGTTTATTTGTTTAAATAATTAATTGTATTTTGCACTTTTTTAGTAAAATCCCTTAATGATGAGTCAATGAACCATGAACAAAATTTTAAAGACAGTAACTTAAAAATTATACAATCTCACCCCTCAGGGTGTACTCATACCTTAATAAAATTAAAAGAAAACTGTATACATGTCTTGTAAAAAACCATTTTACTCATGAGAAGAATCTGTAAAATTAAATAGAAATAATATTATTGTAATAGGGATGTAGCTCACCAAACTTCTCCGACAGATAGCGTGGGTGTGTATGCGCTAGCCATCCGTTACTTGCTTTTCCAGTTGTCGCCTGCTGGCACCATACTTTTAAATGGCGTTCCATCTTCCCAGTCCGAAAAATATGTTCGTAATTTTATATTTTTATAGAGGACACGAGGCTATTATACATACTTCCTTGTCTACTGGGCCCATCTGGAATGTTTAAGTGTCAAAAAGATGAAAGAAAAATTACAGCAGATAGGCTCTAAATAACACTAAAAAGGAAGAATTAACTAACAAATATTGTGAGATATTTCCGATATAGACGACATTATTTTGTACTCGACTTGCAGTAATATGTTATCAATGTATGAATATTTATATGCAGTGTAGCGATTTTTTATTCTTTAATTTTTAAATTAATATTAAATTCACCGTGAGCATCGAGAAGATGTTATAGGCCATTTAAAAATAGAGTAAATTACAAATACAAATAAATTAAAATTACGTAGTAACGCAATGATAATTACAGTACATTGTGTTAGTTTTATACCTTCGTTAAACTGTATCTTTAGTGCACCTTTATATTTAAAGACCACTTCCCTGTTTAATTTATTTAGTTATTTTAGGCCTATTTATTTTACTTTGCTGTATAAATATGTGTACATTACTGTGGCCTTCTATTGCATCTGATATCAAAATATAAATCCTGTGATTTCTAAATAGCCAAGTTAGATTCACTGCCTCGAATAAAAATTGTGACAATAGCGTTGCCAATTTAGTAGGCTACATAACTTAACGTATGATAATTTTTAAATTCTTCCTTTATATTCTGCTTTGTCATGGAATGTAATATTCTTAACAATATTTTGTCTCATAACTAGAAATGAAAATCATGTAACGATGGTCTAGCATACCGATAATAAATGGAATATAAAAGAATGAGGAATAAGAAGAAAAAAGAGAAAAAGGTCTAATTGATTCTAAAGTTCTCATCTTTTTTAACTATTATGGACAGGAAAAGGTAAGTTTTCGTGTTGTTAACATATTTTATATTTTGTTTTGAATACTTTTTAATATGACGGTATAGGCTAAATATGCATAAATACTATTAAAAATGTCTGCGAATACACACCACATATAGGCCTATCAGTGTTTATCACGTATATCAATTAGTGTTTTACTGTCTGAAACCTAGAGGTATATTCTTTTAGTTACTTTGAATCATACCCAAATGCCAAATTAGCAGCACTGTATATAATATTCATATCTGCATAACATTTTGTGCGTCAGGAACGTAGTGACATAGTTAATAGCGGCCATTTCTCACAATATTTGTCAGCTTATTCTTCCTTCTTTTCGACATATATAGCGTCTATCTTCTGCAATTTTTATTTAAGCTTCTACATGTAAATATATTCTGGAACTGTCCAGTAAAAAAAGAAATGCGCCTAGTAGCACTTTACCCGCTACAAAAATAGAAAAGTTCAAATGTATTTTTCAGTCTACTAAGATGAAACGTCATTTAAAAGCATGGTACCAGCAGACGAAAACTGGAAAAACAAGTGACGAATGGCTAGCGCATACCGGCTAGAGCAGTGGAGACATCTGTTGGTTCTAGTTCGCTACATCCCTATTGCATTACTATACTACTGTATCTTACAATCCATAATTTTCATTCATAGTATTAATCAGTGGCGTAGCGTAAGGGTAGACTTTGAGACTAAGTCTACCTAAGAAAAATAGAATCATAAAGAAATAAATAAAAGCATCGTCAACCAAGTTATTAATCATTATAAACCAATTTAGTACTATCATTAAAATATTTTTCGCCGCTGCAGACCCCACTCCCACTGTTATTATGCGTCAATTGTGTTTCAGCTTGCTTAGGCAGCTTCGAAATCTCATGATGCGGCAGCGGAGGCGAGCTGAGACTGGATAGTGGTCAGCCAAGTTTCAGTCTGATTCAAGTGCAAGTTATATGACTTTTCCCACTAAATGTTAACCTACATTGTTGAGAGAAGGCAGGCAAATTCCTTGCGCAAGAGCGACATATGGCACCACCACAGAGACTAGAAAGATTTATCGGGGTCGTAGTCTCATCCCTCAAATACCTGATCGCTCGAAACCGGGGTAACATAAACATTACATTCTCAATGCTCACCTAAACTGTGTGTTTGGTTATTTCTTAGTTTTGCGTGGATAAATCCACCGATATACAGTTGATCACGTATTTAAAACCCTGTTTTCGGTTATGAAAAAACATGTAAACTATAGTAAATTACCAACTCCTGAGCTTGACATTGCCATGCATGAAAATAACCAAACATTTTTAATATCTTAGTACAGTATGTTTATGGTTAACTAGTAGTTACAACCATAAATATTGCATTTAATATTTGACGAGAAAACGGATGGAGTCATGAAGGAATATAAAATGTATATAATAATTATAATAATAATAATAATACCGGTAATAATGCTTTATATAGGTATAGGCCTATATGAAATCGAATACATGTGCAAATATTCCCGGTATTAATTCTTGAGAATTCGCTTAAACAATCATTATAAATTTAATTTTTAAAACATAGTTTACCCAGAACAAAATGTCAAGCTACGCCACTGGTATTAATATGTATGTTAATGTTTAACAATGTTCCATTGCTCTGAGGATTAAAAGACTTTTCACGAATTAAATACTTGGTTTCAAGCTAATAAAATGTCACTTAATATTGATAAGACCCACTTTATTCAATTTAGAACAAAAAATAGATATATCTCAAACATTGTAATCAATTATCAAACACAAATCATAGAGGAAATTAGCAACATAAAATTCTTAGGACTACAAATTGACCAAAATCTTGACTGGAAGAAACACATTGTAATGATAAGTTCTAAGCTAAGTTCAGCATGTTTTGCGCTACGAACTTTGAATGATATATTACAACAGGACGCATTACTCACGGTATATTTTGCATATTTTCACTCTGTTATGAGGTACGGAATCATTTTTTGGGGTAACTCGGCACATAGGGAAAAAATATTTAGATTACAGAAGCGAGCAATAAGAATAATATGTGGAAAGAAAAAACGAGAATCTTGTAAACCGCTGTTTGAAAAATTAAAAGTCCTCACTCTCACCGGAGAGTATATATACTCTGTTATGTGTTACATGGTAGATAATATTGATAAATTTCAAAGTAATCACAGTATACACGGGCGTACTACTAGAAACATGAATGATTTACATAGACCAGCTAACTCATTAAAACTTTTTCAGAAAGGTGCTTATTATTCCGCAATACAAATATACAATAACCTTCCAAAAGAGATTAAATCACTATGTATTAAAAGCAAATGCAAATCTTTCAAAAGAGCTCTGAAGCAATATTTAGTAACTCACACCTTCTACAATATGGATGATTTCTTTTCAGCTTGAGTAAGTGTGACATAACAATTCTTGTATCATGTTTTTTTTTTTTTATAACATGCATGTATGTTTTTATCTGACGTGTTCTATATCCTTGAGCCCTGCTCAACACAGGATCTACAGAACGAGACATCTACGTCTACATCTACATCTACATCTACATCAAACAAATTTAAATTGAAAATATCTCACATGTAATGTTCATCACAAATAAACAACTAAGCATCACATTACTGCTATATATATATATATATATATATATATATATATATATATATATATATATATATATATATATATGTATATATATATATCAACTGTATGAAATAATGCAGGCAACGTTTCCCTGTTTCTGAATTCTCGCTTTGTGAACTGTATATATATATTATCACAAGGTAGCCATGTTTACACCTTCACTCACTCGATAGAACAAAATAACTCAGCGAAGAGAACTCAAGTTCAATGTAGAAAGGGCGATGTAACTCGCTTAAGGATATTTGCTAACATGTTGCTATATTTTTCATGACTGGAACTTCTTTCTTGAGGTGACAGATGGGGCTTGCAAGCATATATTCCCTTCTTCTCAGCTAGACACAAGCTTTGTTTCAGGTTTCTTTTGGGTCTGGATAATCACGTGACCCCAAGCCTCATTCGATGCGGGTGCCAGTTCTTATAGTATGAATAAAAGGAACACTCGCATGACTATTTCTACCCTAACAAATCTTCCTCTTCTTTTGATTGTCACACTATGAGACCACTTTGCCTGTGTGTGCATTCGGTTGTAACTGCCTCACACAAGACAAAACACTCAGTGCACACATCACATTAGGAAAGGTTGTTCCTCTCATGAGTTAGAACATGTCTTTTGAGACTCCCTCTTTGGGAAAATTTCATGCTACATGTATCACACGTAAATGGCTTATGTCCAGTGTGAGTGAGCATGTGTTTTTTGAGACTCGCTCTTTGGGAAAATTCCTTGGTACATATATCACACGTAAATGGCTTTTCTCCAGTATGAGTTAGCTGGTGTCTTTTGAGTTTCCCTTTTTCAGAAAATTTATTAGTACATATGTCACACGTGAATGGCTTATGTCCAGTGTGGGTCAGAATGTGTGTTTTGAGATGCCCTTTTTCAGAAAATTTCTTGGTGCATATATCACACGTAAATGCCTTATGTCCAGTGTGAGTCAGCATGTGTTTTTTGAGATCCGATCTTCGGGAAAAGTTCTTGGTGCATATATCACACGTGAATGGCTTATGTCCAGTGTGAGTGAGCATGTGGCCTTTGAGATGCTCTTTAAGTAAAAATGTCATGCTACATATGTCACACGTGAAGGGTTTATGTCCAGTGTGAGTGAGCATGTGTGTTTTGAGAACCCATCTTCGGGAAAATTTCTTGGCACATTCATTACAGGAGAAATGTTTGTCTGGATTACGAGTTCGCTGTTTAGTGTTTCGAGCAGAGAATGTGCCTGTATCCTCACGTTTCACTTCTTGTGTCTGTATTGTAATTGGGATAGGTTCGGTCTTCGGTTGTATTTCAGGAATTTCTTCCTTAATCTCAATCTTAGTATACGGTTGAGTTTCAGGTTCTTCCTTAATTTCAGTCCCAGTATACTCTGAAATCTTTGGTTGTGTTTCAGGCTGAATTTCTTCTTTAATTTCAGTCTCAGTACACTCTGATTTCAGTGCGGACTCCATTCTGTACCATACACTACCTACATTGACCACAACGTACATAAAGATTCTACCGCTGCTAGTTATGCTGTACGGTGTATTATCGGACAGGCAGTGAGTTACGGAAATTCGTCAGCTCCTTCACAGTCAACTAAGGCTGCGTTCGGGGAGCTCGCTTTCAGCGCTAAAAGCGTGCTTTGGTCGTTCGGGGAGCTCGGACGTCACGGTTTGAAAGCGTTTGACGTCACTGCTCGTGCTAACAACGCTTTTTCTGGAGAGGTGAGGCACGAGATGCTGCGAACGCTATTAGCGATTTCATTGGTCCCTGAACGTCGTCTGCAGGTTTAGTTTAGTTTATTGTACAAAACATACATGAACATTGTTAATATAATGCATACATGTACGAAAACATGTAATACATACATGTACATTGAACATTGTTAATATTTATAAAATATATACCTTAGAATACATACATAAAATTAATAATGCATACCATACGAATTAATGTTAGGGCTACAAAGAAAAATAACAAATACAAAGATAGATAAAGGATAAGCTTTTTTTACGTTAGCTTTAGGTCCGGCAGGATTTATTATGAAGTTAAGAAGTCTAAAGGTTTAAAAGGTCCAGACTGAAAACAGAAACGGTAAAATCTGGTCATGTTGTTTAATGATTTTCAGTTGGGTGTTTTATGTCATCTAGTGAGTATGGGCAAAGTTTTATAAGCCAAGATTTTAAGGTCGTCTGCTGAAGGTATTATTCTCATCCCGTGTAAAGTTTGGACCGTGGCAGAAAAATGCAATGTTCGCGTTTCCTTAAGCTGCCCAGATGGAAGGGTTTGCGAGATAATATTCAATCTCTTCTTTTATAATTAGCGCAATAGCGGTCAAAAAACTTTCCTTCGACCGTCTGCTGCCATATTCACCGCCATGTTTTCGTTGCTGTTAGCGTTCGGGGAGCTTCGTAGCGCGAGGTGCTAATAGTCTCCCCGAACGGCACTCTGAGCGTTTCGTACTCACAGCGCGAAAGCGAGCTCCCCGAACGCTCACTTGCCCGAGCAGACCGAACAGAAATCAGTAGCCGTCCGTCTTCCGCGGCAGTTTCAACGCTCACTATGCGGAATTGTCTGGTCCGTCATCAATCACTCAAGCGCCAGTCGTTAAGTGGGGTGCAGCAATGGTTCAGTTTCTTCAATATTTCATATAAATTTGCAAATTACATAGTATTGAACCATTCCACATCTTTAATATTTTAATACATCCTCTCATATGATATTGTTCCTATCATTGAGGTGATTATTAATTATTTTCGTAAAGACTAATTTCTTCAAGCTTTCATCTATGCTGGGGTACGCCGTGGTGTAGTGGTTATGGCACTGCGTTACAAACCGCGGGTTCGATTCCCGATGAGGTCGTTGAGACTTTTCAATTGGCTTAATCCTTCTGGTGGCACTATGGCCCTGAGGTCGACTCAGCCTCTAACAAAAATGAGTACCAGGAGTATTCTTAGGGGTAAATAACGGCCGGTGCATAGGGCTGACAACCTTGCCACCTTCATGTGCGGTATGTCTCAATCCGGGAGCTTTAACTTCCTGGAAACCATATGGTTCTGATTGGGCCATACAGGGATCACTTGACTTACCTTTAGTTTTATCTATGCTATTTCACATTAGTTAATAATTCATTATTAATATTATTATGGCCATTGCAGGCCCACTCTGTTTATAATATTGATATAGCATGTTATATCTAATAAATGGTAAGCAACACTGATATTATAAAAATTGAAAAATTTAGCTTTATTTTATACCAACATTAACTGCAAAAGTAAACTCTGCATGAATTAGAGGTGATGAAGTATGATGGATACCCTATTCAATAATTAAATATGTAATAAGATAATATTGAATAGTATTGTACACGTGCATTACTTTAATGGTCCTATTTAAAACACATGCGAAAGTAACCAGGATTATTCTTAGTAGGTATACCATTACAAATAAATATTAATGTTTGGTTTTAAAGTTTTGAAATATCTTACTTCCGATTCGTTAACACATCTCTCGCAGTAATTGAATTTTTTAAAATTTATTGTTGTACGACTTGGCTTTGCGTATGCTTGTGCTATTCCATCCATTTACTTCCTCTACCCATACCATAAATACTGTAGATAGAGGAAGTATTATGCTCGACCATGAAATTGAATGTTGAGTTTTCAACAATAATACACATTTGTAGATCCCCTCAATTCAAAAATACAATTTTCAGAAATACGCCTTTGTAAGTCTGTGAGAACTCTTCAGCTGGAGAATGAATACTCATATAAAAACAAAATTCTATTTTTCAGTTTTATCTTCTGGGGATGTGATATGAAGATCGACGATGACTTTTTCTTACTTTTACTACCACTTTACATGATTGAGCAATTTATTTCTGTTCTCGAAACGGGTCTAACAATTTTGTTTAAATTTTGTAACACGAGACACTTCTTATACTAGAAACTACAACTTTATTTTGAACATTTTAAAAATTAAATTGATTGAAGTGTTGTTATAAGCCATTCATCACATACTCAAACTCTAGTTTTAAGTCTTGCCTCGCGAATAATACATTCATGAGGCTGAGACAACTGAAAGCGAACTGCTGCAATTAAGCCGTTTACTTTATGCTTTAATACGACGGGTAAAGGAAGTAATGTGAGTGTTTCACATAATATTTTTGTGTAAATAACCAATTTCTGAAGCAGGAATCACACAAATGCATGTTAGAGCAAGGAAGCTTTCTTGAGTCTGAGTGCCCAGTGTCACTGACAGGGTAGCGAGCAGCGACCAGCTCGAGTCTTGAAGGTTAAATGAGTAAAATGAATAGGGGTGGTCATCCGAACGCTAGCGAAAACATACGAATAGTATCGAACCCCATCCGAAGCATCGGAAGTTTCGGCTCGAATCGGACCCAAAGAATAGCTTCCCGTCTTCCGCGGAAGGACGGTGCTTCTGGCCGGGTAGGTGAGCGTTCACCCATCAAGAAACATGCAAACTATTATTTTCCGTGTCGGTCTGGTCGGTCTGCTCGGGCAAGTGAGCGTCAACCTTAGGCTGTCGGGGTCTTCCATGCATGCCTGGGAAGGGGCTATGATGTCATAATTCGCGTAAACCTACAGGAAACGAGGGGCTCGGGGGTGCCAAAGTGTTCTTTACAGCAGCTTTATATCGAGTCCAGTACAGCGATATCCAATGGAAACGTCCGTTGCCACAATTCGAGATCGGAGTGTCCAAATTGATTTATTATAAATTATTAAAGAATGTTGAATTCAGGCCTGATGTGGAATGCTATGAATAATAATTATTGTTAACTGAGAGTTGTTTGTAGACACGGGAGAATACTTAAAGTAAAAGCAAGGAAAGTATCCTTAAGCAATTTAGTTTAAAGCAAAACAGCTGAATACGCCTGTCCTCAGAGAATGCTTGATACAAGAATTGCATGAACATTATCCGGGGGATTTGAAAACCTTACTAAACAAGGCAAAACAAATACCAGTATCATTTGAAGATTTAAAAGTATTTTGCAGGAATATTTCTCATATCTTTGTGCCTACTTGTACTGATGTTCTTAGGAAAGCATGTATTAACAATTTAACAAATTAGTTAGAATCAATGCACAGTGGCGTAGGATGGGGGGTGCGGGCCGCCCCGGGTGCCATCACCCGGGGGGTGACAAAATAAAATTATATGTCTTTGTAAGTAAAAAATCACTAAAGGGAATTTAAAGAAAATAACAATATTATTTAAAACAATTAAATAAGCTTAACAACTTTCTACAAGTCAGTATGCGTATCGAAATTTCTACAGTCAAGAAAGGTAATAAAACGCGGCTGGATTGGCCGCTATGTTGATACGAACAATAATATTATGGTTAGAGGAAGGGGTGTTTATTTCTGTCGATGCTTGTCTCTGCAGTTTTATTAATTTAAATGAGACTTCAACAATCTGTGATATTTTATATCACTCAAGCCGCAACCAATTCTACCCGCTGCGGCAGTCATGACTTTGACGAAAAAAAAACCTTGAATATGAGTTGACTCCGAGGTCTCCGGCAATCTAGATTTTGAACTGGTATGTGCGCACATTTAAGAATAGATTATTAACAATACAGTTCCGTAAAATACTCACATTACTTGTTTATGAAATTTATTAGGATCAATCTATAAAAAAATGATGTATAATTCACAAAACTTCCTCTGCCCAAATAAAAGTTAAAAATAAGAGAAAGTCGTCGCTAATCTTCGTACCACATCCCCAAAAGGTACCTAACCCAAATACAAAATTTTGTTTTCGTACGATTTTCCGTTGCAAGAGGCCGTATTGCAAAGAGCGCGTATTCAGAGTGGGTGACTTATAACTACCTTCAGAGAATTATTTCGAAAAAGTGTTTCAAATAAAAGTTTTAGCTCTTAGTATAAGCAACCCACGTGCAAAATTAAAGCCGTTTTCGAGAAAACTTTCTTTATGTAAAAATAAGGAAAAGTTATCTCCAATTTTCGGTTCACATCTTGAAAGGTAGCCTACCTGACATAGATACAAAATATTGTCCTTTTATCAAAATTCTTTCTTTCTTTCTTTCTTTCTTTCTTTCTTTCTTTCTTTCTTTCTTTCTTTCTTTCTTTATCGTAGTTTTACCTCTCCCTTTTAGGATTTAAGCGACCCAAGCCTTACAGGGCCGCGACCTGTCGGGAGAGGGATTATCTTTGGATCACATACATAATTTTTTGACCAGACAAGGACATGGAGGGCCTCCCCGGATGAGTGATCAGCCCAATGCCGGGGCCACCTCCGAGACAATACGAACACATAGAACGAGACACACCATTCACACACACACTCATTCCAAACAAGGCGAGGATGGGATGAAGATGATAATGACGGCCAGATGATATCTGGGGACCACAAGGGCCTAAAGTTACCCGTCATTTGTCTCACAGGTGAGGAGAAACCCCAGAAAAAACCCACATAGGTAACTTGTCCCGACCAGGAATCGAACCCGGGCCCGCTGCGTGCGAGGAGCGAACGCATCCTCTGATCAACAGCGGTGGACATTATCAAAATTCATCTTTCCAAATTTCGAGATTTCGCTTGGAAAACAAAATATAGAAATATAAAAAAATCACTCCAAAAATAAAACTTTGCACAATTTCGGGAGTGTATTTTGGCCTAGAAATGTGTGAAACAAAAGATGTTCGCTTTATTAATGGTAACTCCCACATTTCGTGAATCAGTCGCTCACGAAAACATTGTCTGTCTATAACGTACTTTAAATTAATAATCATAATAATAATAATAATAAAAATAACATTTATTGTCGTTTAACAGTACAAAGTACAGCATAATGTGCTCCTTAATCCTAAAAAAAATTGGCTAACTTAGGTTAACTATGTCTTATATGCACCATTGGTAGTACTGGCTACAAAGCAACAACATGGTAACACAAATCGCTTTATGGATGGTTGATTCATAGCATGCCATGATTTCGGAGCTTAGTTTTTTTTTTATATAACAAAGTAATTATTATGAATTTTGTATAACCCATTGAGTTTACGAGTTAGGCCTACATCAGATAAATTCCTGCAGCTGCATCTATCGATACACTCTAAACTCTCGTGGAATTACCTTTGACTTTCCAAAAAATGACACTTCGAACTTTTCCATCTTTTGATAATTTAAATGGGGGGGGGGGTGACAAAAAATTTTCCGCACCGGGTACCACCGAAGCTTGCTACGCCACTGTCAATGCAATGTTAACTAATACGAGAGGCATACTGAAATCTCAATCTTCAGACCTCTCTTTCACTTTTCCACATTGGTTTTCTAGTTTTCTTTTGAAGTGAAACTTCTTTAGCCGCGGTAGGGGTAAATCGAGAGCGTGGGCTTACGACATTCAAGCAATCGCGATGCTTTTATTTCCAAGGTATGACAGAAATAGCCAAAGCCAACTGTAATTGATTTGACATTGAAATGTATTACTGAAAACTGCTCCTTCAAAATGCAAAAAAAATGCACGTTTTCTGCCCGTTTTTCACTTATAACGCACGAACGAAAGCGAAAATTAAAATTCCGGCTCCGAGGTGCATTTTCCGCCCCTTCAGTCCACCTATGTTCAAAATTTCATATCTCTGCGTTCAGTAGATTTCGCTGGGCATCGAGGACAGACAGATAGACAGACAGACAGATACTTCCTTTTATTAATATAGATAGATTTTTTTATAGCATTTGAGGACATTCACAGAGCTTTTTTCTATAGAAGGGAAGAAAAGACGATTTTCTATATTTATATTTTATATTTGTTTTCATTTTATTAAGTAAGCCAACCTAAGCTTAAACAATAAAATAAAAATAACACTGAAAGATCTCGCAAACGCATTTGTGCGAAATGATGTATAAATTAACCAGTCGCAGTACTATTTCCAAAACAATATTTATAAATTAATTTTATTAGGTAATTTTTTGTAATGTTATGCAATTTTATATTTTTAGGGCATTTATTTCAATTTTACATCATTATTTTGTCATTTTCATGTTATTTTCTTCCTTATTAAGATATTTTTATGCATTTACATTGAGTATATTAACTTTTTTCTGCTAGCATCGTCTGCCATGTAGGATCTACTTTAAGAAATAATTTTCTTACTTTTTATCTCAAATGCTCCAATCAAGAACAAAGAGCATTCTTTCTGCATTTGCAGTTTTTACAATTAACTAATTAGTATATAACTTTATGTGTACAAAAATAATTTTTTATAGATAAAATATCAGTTTTTAGGTCATTCTTTATAATTATTAAGTCAATTTCTTTAAAATTTAGGGTCTTTTGTAGGTCATTTTTTCAAATAATTTTAGGTCATCAGAATCCGGGACCTGGTCATAAACATCCGGGTTTTAAAAAACCATTGCAGAGTGGTTATTGAGGTTATATTTTCTAACCTTGGACAGTAACATAAAGGAACTCTGGAAATTTCATTTATAGTCGCAACAATGGAAGGTAGTTTCAATTTTTGGCCGCCAGATAGCATTAAATGAAAATGGCGTTCACGGCTGATGAGAAAGCATTTTCTGTGCTGGAATTCCACGCTAGGAAGTCAGTAATCTCCGTCCAACAGGTCTTTCGGAGGGAATATGGAAAGGATCCACCAACAGACTAGACAATTCATGCATGGTATCAAAATTTAAAGAAACTGTTTGCTTGTGCAAGAAGAAATCAACTGGACGTCCGTCCAGAACACCAGACGACGTGAACCGTGTGCGACAATTGTACCAACGAAGCCCGCAAAAATCCGGCAGAGAACTAAACAGAGAGGTACCTAAACAACTATCTGCCACGACGCTGGATTGGGCTGATGCCGTGGCCTCCGCGATCTCCAGACCTCCCTCCTGCGACTTCTTTATGTCTTTGTGCCACCCTTGCCTAGTGGTTTAAACGATCTGAAGACGCGTATCAGAGCCAGCGTAAACACCATCTATCGTGACATGTTACGTGGAATGTGCAATATCGCATTGATGTGTGCCGCGTGTCCCGAGGTGGACACAGTGAACATCTGTAGGAGGCAAACAAATCTTTCACAGTTGCTGTTTCTCTTGGTACTTGTTGCATCAATGTATGTTTGGTAGTTTGGATGTAGTGGCATTCTAAAACCCCGGAGAGCATTTTGAATTACCCTGCATAATGTGAACCTAATTACTTACCTAAATTCCATTTTTTTTGGCACGACGCGCTGAAAACCCATTTTTTTTAATAATAAAATTACCATGCCAACATTATGAATCTAGCTAAAGTTTAGCTATATACGGTAATACATTTAACGCATACCACATTAGGAAAAGAACGATTGATAACTGTGTGTCGGTTAAGGACTGAAAATCACATATCCACCAGTTTTCTGTTCATAGGTACTGTCTGACTGTGAGCTGAGGGCCGAACTGGTGACATAGTGGGGAAAAGACTTAGACAGTAAATGCAAGCGCACGGTAAGGTAGTGGGGGAACGCAAGCTCGGCCTTCAGCTCGCAGCCAGACAGTAGTGTAATTTGTCTGTATCTCATAAACTTTCAGTGCTATCTGCTTTAAATTTTTAAGAGAAGTTAAGAAAGCATAGATTATAGTTTTCTGAGAGTTTTATTTTACTAGTCCATATAGAAAGCTTTTAATGAAATATAAAGAAAAATATATTGTGAAATAAAAATATATGAAAATTCTGAAAAATTCAGAGTACCTTTGTTCATGAACTAAAGGAAGGATTGTATTGATTTAAAACAAGTAGGCCTACTTTAGGCCTAGCCTACTTAAGTACCGGACTTTAAGTTTGCCTCATCTTCTCATAGCAAGTTATATCCGAAATCGAATTTGTTGATACTGTCTTATCGTGTTTTGATAGCCATTTTCATTAAAACAATTATTACGTCTTAAACTGCAGGTTAAACGGTAGGAAAGGTCCAGTTAGGTTAAACTTAGATTAACTTGTAGTTATCGTTTATAATACGCAAAAATCTGAAAAACTAAAGTTTAAACTAAAACCGAAGGTTAAACCGTGATTATAATACCGGCCCATAATTGTTCCTATGCAAATCCGAGCTGCCGCACCTAGCGGAGGATTACCGAACTACAACAAACACACCTCTCTGCTCAACGAGACAAGTACCATTTTACAATAGTATATTGCGATACAAGTGCCATAAGGCACGTTTACGGGTCGAGGAAACAGATTGAAAACTCGAGGCGCAGCCGAGGGTTTTTAAGTTTTCGAGACCCGTAAATGCCTTTACGGCCCGTGTGTTGCATGCTATTTTTTGCACGGTGATTATTTATATCAATTTAATTATATTAATTGTGATATTACCTGAAAATATTATGTAAATACATTCTTGAAAATAGATGTTTATTTCAGAAAGTGATTCGCATGTGTTTGTTGTTATGGGAACCGAATATTTGTCCTGGGGGCCGTGTCCATAAAGGCTTGTATTATGAAGTGTATCGTAATGAATTATGACGTGGCGCTTGGACCGTAAGTAATTTAACCTCATCGTAAACGCCCTTAGCAACACGATTGTGTGGGAATGTCAACTTACGATCCATGTAAACAACTTTCGTAAGTAACACTTACTAGCTAAGGAGTGCAAAAAAATTTTTACTGCGTTCTTGCAGGTGGCAGTTCAGCGGTGGTATTACAAGGCATCTTCCAGTTAAGTCACTTATCGGGAGGAATTTTCGGCAGGTGGTAATACAGGCCCTAAGTGTAGCATGTGCAAATCACTTGGATAATCCTAAAAATAAAAACAGGTACTAATTAATTCGCGACAATATGTGTATCAGATGAGGATATTATTATTAATAGGCCTCCCGTAGTGAAAAGGGAGAAATAAGGCATACTATAGACAAGCGTAGCGTAGTGGTTGAGGCGCTGCGCTACAAACCAGAAGGTCGCGGGTTCGATCCCCGATGAGGTCATTGGAGTTTTTCAATTTATTGACCCTGGGGTCGACTCAGCCTCTAACAGAAATGAGTACCAGGGGATGAAAGCGGTCGGTGCACAAGGCTGACACCCTTACCACTTTCGTGTGCGGAATGTCCAAAATCTGGACTTTACCTTTATTTGATACCTAGGCGAATATATCTGACATGGGATTCGGGAAAACTATGACAACCGACGCCTAGATAGGGAAGGCCGCTACCCCCTCCCGCCAACAGCCGTAATTTCGCAAATAAGCTTCACCCACTTGAAGTTTATGTGAGCAGCTAATTTTTGGCATGTGTCTATCTGCAATAAAGACCCACTAACGTGCAAAATTTTAGGGTAGAATTCAACGAAATCAGCACAAACTTAGAATTAACCAAGGAAGAAGAAAATAACAGTAAAAAAAAGCGTGAGTGGAACGCCACGCGACAGAAGCGATCTTTTCTTTTCAATTTTGGATTATTTAATCTTATTATTTTTAGATTGTTGGACTTTTTAATATCGGGTTTTTGGACTTTTTTAATATTGGGTTTTTGGACTTTTTAAATTTTGAATTTTGGATCTTTTTCATTTTTGATCTTTTAACTTTTTTAATTATGGAATTTTGATTTGCTAATTTTAGATCTTTGAATTTTGGATTTTTTGGATTTTTTCATTTTCGATTTTCAATTTGTAATTTTTAAATTTGGATTCTTGGAACTTTTAATTTTGGATCTTTGAATTTTTTTAATTTTGGAATTTCGGATTTTTTAATTTAAATTTTTTAAATTTTGGATCTTTGAATTTTTGGATTTTTTAATTTTGGTTTTTTAGATTTTTTAATTTTCAATTTTTCGATTTTTTTAATTTTGGATTACACACGAAAAACAACCACATTTCATGTAATATTATTCTCCAAAAGTTTTATGCCCGAGTGCACCATTCTCCGGTTTTCTCAGCCGTTTCGTTACCGCGGTAAACGTAATACCGGGGTATTTTCAAAATCTCTGTGCACCATAGCTAAAATATCGCGGTTTGCTAATGCTTGGAAATATCGCGGTTACTCTGCTATGAAGCAAATCCCATGGAGAAATTTTGTGTTGGTTTGTGTTGGTTTCTTCTATGGCCGATAGGTTCGCTCTCTCTCTGCACGTCTTTCAGTCACGGTGGCTCGTCTATAGGCCAAATTTCATTTATTTTTTGCCTTATTGTTCAATAATAAATGTTCTTAAGGATAAAATGGAATATTATATTGGGTATATCTGACTTTGAATTCAAACACCATAGATACTGTAACGATCGTGAAAATCAGTTGATTACGCCTACTGGATGGACCTGGTTTGGATGAGGTCATTTCAATCTATGTTACGTACAACATTTGCAAATATATGTACCATCGTTCATTCTTCAAATAGATCCCACCTGTATGTACATTTCAATAAAATAACATTTATGTTTTAAAGAATAATTCTCACACCTGTGTAATCCAAGGCAAAGCAACACCATGAAATCTCTGTTCTGAGTTCGACATAGCCTCACTTTTATTCCCGTTCGACTAGTGGAAATTTTAGGTGCAAAATCATCTACATAGCCATGAAAGGGCTGTTACAATTATGTTCGTGTGTGTGTGTGCAAGTATGATAAATTGATTACATACACTATATACCGGTACATAGGCTATATCGTGATGCATGTAGCCATTCACTGCAAAGTTGGCCGAGGCCCACTGGTTTTCCATATTTCATTTATTTCTTGCCTTATTGTTCAGGAATAAATGTTCATAAGGATAAAATGGATTATTATATTGCGTATATATGTTGTCTGAATTCAAAGTTTGAATTCAAACACCATAAATACTGTAATAATCGTACTAATCGTGGTTACGCCCATTAGCCTACTCGATGGACCTGGTTTAGTTGAGGTAAGAAAGGAAGGTAATTTCAATCGATGTTACAGCACAGTATTTGCAAAGATATGCACCATCCTTCATTCTTCAAATAGATCCCACCTGTCTCTCATTATTCTTTATATTCAATTAGCTTTTGGCCTAGATATCATAAATATGATACATTACGCTTATCTCCATCTTGGAAAGAAAACAGCGGTTTTCTCACTTTACAGCTCCTTCACAGCCGGTTTGCATCTTACCGCGGTAAAAGTCGAAACCGAGCACGATGCAACGAAAATATGACTTTACCAGGGTAAACTAAGCAACTTTACCGCGGTATTCTGAATACCGAGATTGGTGCACTCGGCCATTAGAATCCATATATTGTCACATTTTGTTTCTAAGAACACTTTAAATTTAGGTAAAATTGGTAAAAAGTTCACAGAAAACTGACCCAAAATGGTGCTCGGAAAGAAAGTGCACACACCAGAATCGGCTGCTCGAGACAGCACAGGTGCATGCTGGGAAGAAGCCAGTGGGTCACGTGGAGCTGGAATCAGGGCTGCCAACATGATAAGGCTCTTTGCTGGTCGGTCGTTTAAACTTGAGCTAACATGCCTTACCTAATCTAACAGAACCTAAAATACCTAACCTAACTTTTTTTATTTAAACCCCCATCTTCAATATAGGACAATGAGAAAACCCCGGAATCCAGTCTGCATGGGATTTAAAAGCACACGCTTAAAATTGTTGACAGCACCGTATGGAACGGCCCAATGACATCAAGGTCGCTGGCAGCCAATGGGAGTGTTGGTATGCAAGCCAGAGCCCGCATAACATCGTCGAATATCACGTGTGGAAATTTAGTACAGTGGGAAACTAAACCCCAAGAAGGAACCAGCTACAAACAATGGGTTTTCAATAAGCTTGGTATACAAACTCAAACTAACTCAAACAACAACATTAACACCCACCTCCAACAACGCAAAGAAGAAGAAGAAAAAAAAAGACTCAAAGCAATTGAATACACGGATAAAAACATACATAAGACCATGAACATTTTTAAGAAACATAACATAAACATTGCTTTCAAAACTACTAATAATAATATTCTAGTTGAATAATTGGTTGTTTTTAACTGGCTGTGTTTTGTTAATAGAAAACAGCCGCTCTGATTATATATTTTCATGAATGCCTTCTACTGTCACCGTGTAAATCTAAAATGCTATTAAAATAATTCAATTTCAATACAAGCTTGAGTTCTTTTATAGCCTTGGCGACCTCTGATGAAGTAGATAAATCAGGTTGACCTGAAGCAGCGAACAAGTGGTTCTGAGAAAATATCTGTATTATATAGGAGAGACAGAGGTAAAAGATAGATTTATGCCGCGCACCAGCTAAGCTCTACAGTTTTGTTAGGTTAGGAGCAATACACTGAATAGCGCGAGGTTTATTATGTCTCACATTGAATCTCTTCTGTGTAGAAACCCTAAACCTCACCTTCCCAGGCGGGTCCCATTAGAGAGTTGGTGTTAGAAGTCTAGTGCACAGCATAAAACTATTTTTTCCACTATTTAGTGGGGTGGGGACCAATAAGAACATCGGAAAGTGCAACAATTAAAGGAGAGCTCTGATTGGTCAATCTAAAGTTAGTATGAGACGTGAAACGTGAATAATTAGACTGAACAAATTGAAAGAAGAACATGACAGCTTTAATAACAGTGGTATTTATTCGATAAAATGTAGAACATGTAGTGGGGAGTAGCTAGGACAATCTAGTAGAAAATGGAAAGACTGGTACAATGTAGAAAGGGCGACATAACTTGCTTTATTTTTCATGACTGGAACTTCTTTCTTGAGGTGACAGATGAGGCTTGCAAGCATATATTACCTTCTTCTCAGCTAGACACAAGCTTTGTTTGAGGTTTCTTTTGGGTCTGGATAAACACATGACAGCAAGGCTCATTCGATGTGGGTGCCAGTTCTTATAGTATAAAATTTCAAACACTTCTATGACTATTTCTACCCCAAGAAATCTTCCTCTTCTTTTGATTGTCACACTACAAGACCACCTTGCCTGTGTGTGCATTCGGTTGTAACTGCCTCACACAAGACAAAGACTCGGTGCACACATCACATTAGGAAAGGTTGTTCCTCTCATGAGTTAGAAGATGTCTTTTGAGACTCCCTCCTTGGGAAAATTTCATGCTACATATATCACACGTAAATGGCTTATGTCCAGTGTGAGTGAGCATGTGTGTTTTGAGATTCCTTCTTAGGGAAAATTTCTTGGTGCATATATCACACGTGAATGACTTATGTCCAGTGTGAGTGAGCATGTGGCTTTTGAGATGTTGCCTAAGTGAAAATTTCATGCTACATATATCACAAGTGAATGGCTTATGTCCAGTGTGAGTTAGAAGATGTCTTTTGAGATTCCCTTTTTCAGAAAATTTATTAGTACATATGTCACACGTGAATGGCTTATGTCCAGTGTGGGTCAGCATGTGTGTTTTGAGAGGCCCTTTTTCAGAAAATTTCTTGATGCATATATCACACGTAAATGGCTTATGTTTAGTGTGAGTATGTCCAGTGTGAGTGATCATGTGGCTTTTGAGACTCCATCTTCGGGAAAATTTCTTGGTGCATATATCACACGTGAATGGCTTATGTCCAGTGTGAGTGAGCATGTGGACTTTGAGATGCTCTTTAAGTAAAAATTTCATGCTACATATGTCACACGTGAATGGTTTATGTCCAGTGTGAGTGAGCATGTGTGTTTTGAGAACCCATCTTCGGGAAAATTTCTTGGCACATTCATTACAGGAGAAATGTTTGTCTGGATTAAGAGTTCGCTGTTTAGTGTTTCGAGCAGAGGATGTGCCCGTATCCTCACGTTTGACTTCTTGTGTCTGTATTGTCTCGAAAGTAATTGGGATAGGTTCGATCTTCGGTTGTATTTGAGGAATTTGTTCCTTAATCTCAATCTTAGTAAACGGTTGAGTTTCAGGCTGAATTTCTTCCTTAATTTCAATCTCAGTACACTCTGATTTAAGTGCGGCCTCCATTCTGTACCATACACTACCTACATTGACCACAACTAGAGATGGGGAATATTTCTTGTAACTGTTACTTTGTAACTGTTACATGTATGTAACGGTAACGACCTGTTACAAAAAAACAAAAGTAACGGTTACCAAAGCTCCTCCTAGGATATCTTATTTTCGTCTCAACCAATGGCAGAACCAGAAAATACTGAAAGGAGGGACCGACACAGACGAAAGTTTGCTATTATTTGGGGTGTGGGGTATGGAATATCCCAAAAATGGGGGTCGAGGTCCTCCCCGGGGATTTTGATTAAAAACGAGGGAAAAACAGGTCGTCCCTTTAGCTCCTCCCACTCGTGACATCTACATGTGAACATAGGCGCCGACTTAGGGGGGGCAAGGTACTTTCTGCCCCCCCAAGACTTAAGATTTTATCATGTAAGGCATATGTATAGCTACTGAAAATCCAGCTCTTGCCCCCCCCAGAAATATTTCCAAGTCGGCGCTTCTGCATGTGAATGGTGGAACTACTAGCAGTGTTAAAAATTCTGACCCCCCCCTTTTCTCCACTTCTTTTCCCCTTTCTTCTATTCAATCCGGGGTACGCCGTAGCGTATTGGTTGAGGCGCTGCGCTTCAAACCGGAAGGTCGCGGGTTCGATTCCCGATGAGGTCGTTGAGATTTTTCAATTGGCCTAATCATTCTGGTGGCACTATGGCCCTAGGGTCGACTCAGCCTCTAACAGAAATGAGCAATCGTAGGGGTAAAGGCGGCCGGTGCTGTCAGCCACCACCTTCATGTGCCGAGTGTCCAAAATCTGGGAGCCTCAAACTCCTCGAACCCTCTGGGCCTCCATGGCCTGTATAGGGATCACTTTACTTTACTATTCAATCCCTTTTCTCCTTTACCCTACCTATCTATTCCTATCCTTTAAATGTTGAACCTAAGGAGATTCGAACACGGGACCGCTAGCATATTACCCACTACGCCATCGAATAATCATTACAATAAAATGCGAAAATTCAACTACTTAAGTTTAGAGATCTGCATGAAATGCGGAGAATTGCATTTGTGTGAAGTGAAATAAAATCCCTTTAGGCAGGCCTACAGGCTGAGGTAGATTTCGAAGTGCTTTTGGTTTAATTTATTGTCACTGCGCAGTTCTCTTCTTCTTTAGCCTTGGCATGATAAACCCGCAATAATAACTGCAAAAAAGAGGAAAGACCACTTTTTCAAACATTCAAATCTCGCCTTATATGAGAGCTATCGAGAAACTAGCTGCTTCACACACTCGCTCACTACTGGTCACTTTGATTTTGCTCTTATATTCTAGAGTTATTTCCTTTGCTTATAGTTTCTTTAATTGTTGTTTTTTGTTTCATAGGAAAATTCTGCAATGACGGCCGAGGAGTTATGTGGAAATTGCTGCTTATCTGTCTCGGAAGGTATTCAATGTGACTCGTGTGACTTATGGTTTCACTTTACATGTTCTAGGTTATGTATCAACGAAGTTCCCGATGGCGATTGGTTCTGCAAGCTATGTATTAAGGATAAGGAGATTAAAGACTTGCATTATGTGATTGATGTGTTACAGGATGATGTTCGATCTCTGAAGGCGAAACTCGACGAAGTAACTAATGTAAATGTTTCTTTCCCTAGGTTGGACTCCTTTGCCGAAGTAGCGCAAAGTCACAAAGGAAGACCATCAAGTATCAACACGTCGTCCTTGCAGAAGACTTACAGCCCCATCGCTACTAATAATCGATTTTCTGTTTTAGATGGCCTAGAAGAAGTAGATGCCCCAGCTGAACCAACTGCTATTCCAGATGGCCTAGATAGGATAGATAATTTTACTTCTAGCTTTGTCTCTTTTGCAGATGTACTGAGGCATCCCAGAAGAAGAACATCGCAGAACAGTGTAAGTAGGCCTACTAATAATGTTTTCTCTGTTTCAGGTAGTAGTGGAGATGTAAATGAAGAACAGCCACTTAGAGCAACGACTGTATGCAGGCCCACTAACAAAAGAAAGATTTTAGATTTAGGAAGCAGCCACGCCAGATATATGGGAACTGCTGTAAAAGATGCTGTTGGAGAGAGTTTTCAAGTTGAGTGTATTTGTAAACCTAATGCTGAACTTAAGGATGTAATTTCAGGTATCAAGGATCTATCTAAAGGCTTCTCTAAGGATGACCATATTGTAATTGTTGGAGGTGGTGGTAATAGTCTAGACAGAGATCCTGACTTTGAAATCGACGAGGACCTACACACCATCTCTAGAAGCAGTGTACATACTAATGTTAGTTTTGTAGAGTTATTTTACAGGTACGACAAGCCCTCGCTTCGATCCAAGGTGAAAGCTGTGAACGACAAGTTAAGGGATTTCTCTAGTAATCATGTAAATTTTAACATTGTATCTGTTAATAGCCTAAGAAGAGAAGAATTCACTCGACATGGACTCCATCTGAACTCCAGAGGGAAGAAGACGCTAGCAAAACTTGTTGCTGAAGAAGTAAAGAGTAATGTATCAAATTGTAGCAGGCCTATTCCTGTTATAGTAGGTGGATCATGTCATTTTTTAGGGGGAATCTAAATCGAAGAAATAAACAACTTTTATGTGTACCTCAAGATAAGAATAATACTTCAGTTAAGCCAAAAACTAGAATTAATACATCATTTACATTAATACATCAAAATATAAGGGGACTTGAAAATAAAATTGAAGAATTCAACTTAGCAATTCAGGATTCAATGAATTCTAATCTACAGGAAATTCAAGTTATTTGTTTGACAGAACACCACTGTGCAGAAAAATAGCTGGAACAATTAAAAATTGATAATTTTTCTTTATGTTCAAATTTTTGTAGACGTTCCAAAAAATGTGGAGGTGTGAGTATTTTTATCAAAAGAAACTTAGATTTTAATGATATAGACACCAGTTCCTTTTGCAAGGAACAGGATTTCGAATGTTGCTCAGCAAGAGTGGAAACTGACAATGACACGTTTGTAATAATAACAATCTACAGAGCACCATCAGGTAATTACAACTATTTTATCAATCAGTTAGAAAAGGTTCTTAATTCACTATATAATAATAGTGTAAATATGATACTGTGCGGTGATTTTAATGTAGACATGTCAACTGATAGTGAAAATAAGGCAAGACTTTTGTCCCTAGTAGGTAGTTATAATCTAGACTTCATAGTGAACTTCCCAACTAGAATTCAAAACAACTCTCAAACAACAATGGATAATATATTCTTAAATAAAGAAAAAAACTTGAAGTTTGAAGTAATCCCAATAATAAATGGGTTATCAGACCATGATGCTCAGATGGTAATGTTAAACAATACTGAAGCATATCCGACTAGCAAACATACCCGTAGTAATATTATCAGAGTAATGAATGATGTTTCGATTTTAAGTTTCAAACAAGATCTTGCAAATGAAAATTGGGAAACTATATTTACCTATAACACTGTTGATAGTAAATTAAATGAATTTCTAAATATCGTGTTGAGACACTTTGAGGCCAACTTTCCAAAAAAGACAACTACTAAAATACCTAATTTAAATAATAAAGCATGTCTAACCCCTGGTATTAAAATATCATGTGCTAAAAAAAGAGAGCTCTATTTACAATACAGAACCAGTAACAATCAAACTCAGAAAGTGTATTATAAAAGATATTGCAATGTGCTTAAAAAGGTTATTAAAGAAGCAAAGAGCAGGTATTTTTCACAAATAATTAATAAATCAAACAACAAAGTTAAGACTATATGGAATATAGTAAAAAATGAAACAGGGAAAGCAAAGGAAAAAAGTGATTGTACGTCATTAATATACAAAAATAAGAAACTAGACAATCTATCAGATATTACAAATGCATTTAATAACCACTTCATAAATATTGCAGAGAATTGTGTTCCCACTAACAATACCAGTGTCAAGGCAATAGACCTTCTGACAAAATCTACAATTTGTAACCATAAATTTGAAATCACACTGACTTCCTCTGTAGAAATTGAAAAAATAATAAAATTGCTTAAAAGTAAAAGCTCATCTGGATGGGATGACATAAGTAATAAGCTATTAAAAAGTTGCTGTTCGAAACTTAGTAAACCCCTTAGCCATATATTTAACTGTTCACTAGAAACTGGAATATTTCCTGAAAGAATGAAACATGCAATTGTCAAGCCCCTGTTTAAAAAAGGAGACAAAAATTTACCATCAAATTACAGGCCTATATCGCTCTTAACTTCATTTTCAAAAGTATTCGAAAAAGTTGTATATAACCGCATAGTTTACTATCTTAATTTGAATAATATACTTACACCATCACAATTTGGTTTTAGAAGTGGAATGTCTACTGAAAATGCTACATTTAAACTCTCCACAGAAATACTGGAAGCGCTAGATAAAAAGAAATATACGTTGGGAATTTTCTGTGACTTAGCTAAAGCATTCGACTGTATAAATCATGAACTATTAATTGAAAAATTGGAACATTATGGAATAGATAATTTAACACTGAATTGGTTCAAATCATACCTGTCTGAAAGAACTCAAAATGTGGTAATAAATGGAAACAAATCTAATCTAGGAGTAGTTAGAAGTGGAGTACCACAGGGATCAATACTAGGACCTTTGCTATTTTTAATTTTCATCAATGACTTGCCACATAACTTAAGTGACGAAACAAAGGTATTGCTTTTCGCGGATGACACTAGTGTTTTTGTAACAGGAAAATCCCAGGAACAACTGGCAAGAGTAGCTACAAAGGCTTTTCACGAATTAAATATATGGTTCCAAGCCAATAAAATGACGCTTAATATGGAAAAAACCCACTTTATTCAATTCAGAACAAAACAAAGATGTACCCAAAACCTTGTAATTAATTACCAAACACAAAGCATAGAAGAAATTAGTAATATCAAATTTTTAGGATTACAAATTGATCAACATCTCGACTGGAAGTCACATATTGAAATGATAATTCCAAAACTAAGTTCAGCATGCCTTACCTTAAGAGTCCTGAATCAGGTTTTAAAACAGGATGCTTTACGCATGGTGTATTTTGCAAATTTCCACTCGATAATGAAGTATGGAATCATATTTACCCATAGGGATAAAATATTTAAGCTACAAAAGCAAGCAATTAGAATAATGTGTGGAAAGAAAAGGAGAGAATCATGCAAACCGCTCTTTGAAAAATTAAAAGTCCTCACTCTCACAGGGGAGTATATATACTCTGTTATGTGTTATATGGTAGATAATATTGAGAGATTCCAAACTAATAGCAGTGTTCATGAACATATTACTAGAAACAGGAACGATTTACATAGACCGGTTAATGCATTAAAACTTTTTCAGAATGGCGCTTATTACTCCGCAATACAGATATACAATAAGCTTCCAAACAACATTAAATTATTATGTATTCAAAGAAAAAGCAAATCCTTCAAAGGATCTCTCAAGAAATTTTTAATGACTCACACCTTCTACAATATGGATGAGTATTTCCAGTTTGAATAAGTTTATAGTGTAGTATATTATATATCATTATTTATTACTTGCTTGTATATTGTAATCTGACGTGTTCTATATCCTTGAGTACGACTCAACACAGGATCTACAGAACGAGATAACTACATCTACACATCTACATTGATTTGCAGAGTACTCATCAAGAGCTTTTCAACGATACCCCACAAGACGTGGTTTCGAATTTCCATCCCCCACCCCTACTCGTACCCCCAAATCCCCCGAATCGTTAGTGTCACTGAGAACTCCATAGGGAGTACTCTAATTTATTCCAACAAAGTTTCTCTATACTTCACAGGGGGCGAGATATATATATATATATATTTAAATTTCAACCCCCTCCCACGACCCCCCCACTTGGGCCAATATTGCTCATTATCTATTGGGCCTAGAAATAACATAATAAAATTTGGTTCAAATATCTTCAAAATTACGGCCGCTAGCGTGTAAAGATGTGGTTTCTCCAAATTTCTCAGCAGCTCTCCTTTTCTAAGGATTTTTTTAAATACTTTTATTTCTTTTATTGTTATTTTATTTTTTATATATTTTTTATTTTTGTATTATTTTTTAATTATTTTTATTTATTATTATTATTATTATTATTATTATTAATATTATTATTCTTATTAATATTATTATTGTTGTTGTTGTTGTTATTGTTATTATTATTATTAGTTGTGTTGAGAAATTTGTGGGTGTCGAGCGAATGTAGCTGGTCTTGAACAGAGTAACATATCCAGAATTACACCAGTTACATTATTTTCACCTGCTCCAGTAACTCTGACCTGTTACTATTACTCTCACTGCTCCAGTTACTCGTACTGTTACTGTTACTCTCACTGCTCCAGTTACGCGATCTGTTACTGGTACTCTCATCTGCTCCAGCTACCTGACCTGTTACTGTTATCTCTCCTGTTCCAGCTACCCTGACCTGTTACTAATACTTTCACCTGTTACTGTTACTTCCACCTGTTACAGTTAATTCTAATATTTCTGTTGCAAGTGTTTTGTCCGTGACTTTCGTCTCGTTCCGTTACATCTGTGATTTCCAATATTTGAAAAACAAATTAATTTAAAAAATAAAAAATAACAAAAAATATTTTTATTAAATAAAAATAACAAAATATAGATAATAAAAAATAATTTAAAAAATTTGATTTTAATGTTTGCCCACTTCCAGATGAGCTAGAAACTTTAAATTTGGTACACACATAGCTTTTAGGCTCTAAACCACAGGAAAATTCCAAAAAGTAATTTTTAAAATTTTTAGTCCTAAAACCTCCGAAAAGGGGCTCGCTCACTGAAATCAATGTTTGCCCACTTCCAGAAGAGCTAGAAACTATAAATTTGGTACACATATAGCTTTTAGGCTGTAAACCACAGGAAAATTCCAAAACAGTATTTTTTTTACTTTTAGCCCTAAAACCCCCCGAAAAAGGGCTCGCTCACTGACATTAATGTATTATTACTTAGAGATGAGCTAGAAACTTGAAATTTGGTACACCTATAGCTATTAGGCTGTAAACCACAGGAAAATTCCAAAATGTATTTTTTTATTTTATTTTTATCTCTAAGAACTCTCGAAAAAGGGCTCGCTCACTGACATTGTTTTTTCACTTAGAGATGAGCTAGAAACTAGAAATTTGGTACACACATAGCTTTTAGGCTCTAAACCACAGGAAAATTCCAAAAAGTAATTTTTAAAATTTTTAGTCCTAAAACTTCCGAAAAAGGGCTCGCTCACTGAAATCAATGTTTGCCCACTTCCAGAAGAGCTAGACACTAGAAATTTGGCACACATATAGCTTTTAGGCTGTAAACCACAGGAAGATTCTAAAAAGTATTTTTTTTTTTACTTTTAGCCCTAAAACCCTCCGAATAGGGCTCGCTCACTGACATTAATGTTTCCCCACTTCCACATGAGCTAGAAACTTTAAATTTGGTACACATATAGATTTTAGGCTGTAAACCACAGGAAAATTCCAAAAAAGATTTTTTTTATTATTATTAGCCCTAAACCCCCCGAAAAAGGGCTCGCTCACTGACATTAATGTTTGCCCACTTCCAGATGAGCTAGAAACTTTAAATTTGGTTCACACATAGCTTTTAGGCTCTAAACCACAGGAAATTTTCAAAAAGTAATTTTTAAAATTCATAGTCCTAAAAACGTCCGAAAAAGGGCTCGCTCACTGAAATTAATGTTTGCCCACTTCCAGAAGAGATAGACACTAGAAATTTGGTACACATATAGCTTTTAGGCTGTAAACCACAGGAAAATTCCAAAAAGTAATTTTTTTTACTTTTAGACCTAAAACCCGCCGAAAAAGGGCTCACTCACTGACATTAATGTTTTTTTCACTTCGAGATGAACTAGAAACTAGAAATTTGGTACACATATAGCTATTAGGCTGTAAACCACAGGAAAATGCCAATTTTTTTTATCTCTAAGAACTCCGGAAAAAGGGCTCACTCACTGAAATTAATGTTTGCCCACTTTCAGAAGAACTGGAAACTAGAAATTTGGTACACATATAGCTTTTAGGCTGTAAACCACAGGAAAATTCCCAAAAGTATTTTTTTTTTTACTTTTAGCCCTAAAACCCCTCGAATAGGGCTGGCTCACTGACATTATGTTTCCCCACTTCCAGATGAGCTAGAAACTTGAAATTTGGTACACATATAACTTTTAGGTTGTAAACCACAGGAAAATTCCAAAAAGTATTTTTTTTTTTACTTTTAGCCCTAAAACCCCCCGAAAAAGTGCTAGCTCACTGACATTAATGTTTTTTCACTTCGAGATGAGCTAGAAACTTGAAATTTGGTACACATATAGCTATTAGGCTGTAAACCACAGGAAAATTCCAAAATGTATTTTTTTAATTTTTATTTCTAAGTACTCCCGAAAAATGGGCTCGCTCACTGACATTAATGTTTGCCCACTTCCAGAAGAGCTAGACACTTGAAATATGGTACACATATAACTTTTAGGCTGTAAACCATAGGAAAATTCCAAAAAAGTATTTTTTAATTTTTTGCCCTATAACCCCCGAAAAAGGGCTCGATAACTGACATTAATGTTTGCCCACTTCCAGATGAGCTAGAAACTAGAAATTTGGTACACATATCTTTTAGGCTGTAATCTACAGGAAAATTCCAAAACGTTTATTTTCATGTCGATAATCGATGTTTTTTACATCGATGGAAAACAACTGATGTTTTTGCTACATTGATGTTTCTCCCCTACATCGATGTTTTTGTAACAAAAAGAAGATTAATAGGCTACCTTGGTTCTACAATATAATTTTATTTACAGGGGCTTATTTTCCCAAAACATTGATTTTTTACATCGGTTGTTTTCATAGAAATACTTCTGTTTATTTTTGAAATTTGCCTAATTTTCTGATATCATGGCATTTTTTAAATTATACATCGATTTTTTTTCTAAATACATCGATGATTTAAGATCGATATTATCATCATATCGATGGTTATCTCCGATTTTAACTATCGATTCTCTTTCCTAATTGAAAGGTTAATTTTACAACGGTTATTTGATTTCGGGGGTTCCTCCCTTGAGCCCCAGCCTTGGCTACGTCCCTAACGGGGGGGGGGGGAGATAAAAGGGTATTCCACTACAAGTGGGAAGTGATCTGGCCAATAACTACGTAATATAAAAAAAGTAACAGGTACGGTTATAAATAACAGTTACTTTCGTGTAACTGGAACAGTAGCGTAACTGTTCCAAAAAAAGTAACTGGTTCCCATCTCTAACCAAAACGTACATAAAGATTCTACCGCTGCTAGTTATGCTGTACGGTGTATTATCGGACATGCAGTGAAGAAATACGTCAGCTCTTTCTCAGTCAACTAAGGCTGTCGGGGTCTTTCATGCATGCCTGGGAAGGGGCTATGATGTCATAATTCGCGTAAACCTACAGGAAACGGGGGGCTCGGGGGTGCCAAAGTATTATTTACAGCAGCTTTATATCAAGTCCAGTACAGGGATATCCAATGGAAACGTCCGTTGCCACAATTCGAGATCGGAGTGTCCAAATTGTGTTATTATAAATTATTAAAGAATGTTGAATTCAGGCCAGATGTGGAATGCTATGAATAATTACTGTTAACTGGGAGTTGTTTGTAGACACCGGTGAATACTTAAAGTAAAAGGAAGAAAAGTATCCTTAAGCAATTTAGTTTAAAGCAAAACAGCTGAATACGCCTGTCCTCAGAGAATGCTTGATACAAGAATTGCATGAACATTATCCGGGGGATTGGAAAACCTTACTAAACAAGGCAAAACAAATAACAGTATCATTTAGGCCCATGTTGATTATCCCTCTTCCGTCTATGCTGAAAATTTCATATATCTGCGTGCCTTGTCACTATAAACAAACGAATCGACCTACGTGGGCTTTTATTTCCAAAGTATGACAAAAATAGCCAAAGCCAATTGTAATTGATTTGACATTGAAATGTATTACTGAAAACTGCTCCTTCGAAAACGCAAAAAAAAAATGCCCGTTTTCTGCCCGTTTTTCACTTATAACGCACGAACGAAAGCGAAAATTAAAATTCCGGCTTCGAGGTGCATTTTCCGCCCCTTCAGTCCACCTATGTTTAAAATTTCATATCTCTGCGTTCAGTAGATTTCGCTGGGCATCGAGGACAGACAGATAGACAGACAGACAGATACTTCCTTTTATTAATATAGATAGATTTTTTTATAGCATTTGAGGACATTCACAGAGCTTTTTTCTATAGAAGGGAAGAAAAGACGATTTTCTATATTTATATTTTATATTTGTTTTCATTTTATTAAGTAAGCCAACCTAAGCTTAAACAATAAAATAAAAATAACACTGAAAGATCTCGCAAACGCATTTGTGCGAAATGATGTATAAATTAACCAGTCGCAGTACTATTTCCAAAACAATATTTATAAATTCATTTTATTAGGTAATTTTTTGTAATGTTATGCAATTTTATATTTTTAGGGCATTTATTTCAATTTTACATCATTATTTTGTCATTTTCATGTTATTTTCTTCCATATTTAGTCATTTTTATGCATTTACATTGAGTATATTAACTTTTCTTTTTTTGTCTAGCTAGCATCGTCTGCCACTTATAATGAAACATTTATGTAGGATCAACTTTAAAAAATAATTTTCTTACTTTTTATCTCAAATGCTCCAATCAAGAACAAAGAGCATTCTTTCTCCATTTGCAGTTTTTACAATTAACTAATTAGTCTATAACTTTATGTGTACAAACATATTTTTTTATAGATAAAATATCAGTTTTTGGTCATTCTTTATAATTATTAAGTCAATTTCTTTAAAATTTAGGGTCTTTTGTAGGTCATTTTTTCAAATAATTTTAGGTCATCAGAATCCGGGACCTGGTCATAAACATCCGGGTTTTAAAAAACCATTGCAGAGTGGTTATTGAGGTTATATTTTCTAACTTTGTACAGTAACATAAAGAAACTCTGGAAATTTCATTTATAGTCGCAACAATGGAAGGTAGTTTCAATTTTTGGCCGCCAGATAGCATTAAATGAAAATGGCGTTCACGGCTGATGAGAAAGCATTTTCTGTGCTGGAATTCCACGCTAGGAAGTCAGTAATCTCCGTCCAACAGGTCTTTCGGAGGGAATATGGAAAGGATCCACCAACAGACTAGACAATTCATGCATGGCATGCAAAATTTAAAGAAACTGTTTGCTTGTGCAAGAAGAAATCAACTGGACGTCCGTGTGCGACAATTGTACCAACGAAGCCCGCAAAAATCCGGCAGAGAACTAAACAGAGAGGTACCTAAACAACTATCTGCCACGACGCTGGATTGGGCTGATGCCGTGGCCTCCGCGATCTCCTGACCTCCCTCCTGCGACTTCTTTATGTCTTTGTGCCACCCTTGCCTAGTGGTTTGAACGATCTGAAGACGCGTATCAGAGCCAGCGTAAACACCATCTATAGTGACATGTTACGTCGAGTGTGGGAAGAACTGCAATGTTGCCTTGATGTGTGCCGCGTGTCCCGAGGTGGACACATTGAACATCTGTAGGAGGCAAACAAATCTTTCACAGTTGCTGTTTCTCTTGGTACTTATTGCATCAATGTATGTTTGGTAGTTTGGATGTAGTGGCATTCTAAAACCCCGGAGAGCATTTTGAATTACCCTGTATAATGTGAACCTAATTACTTACCTAAATTCCATTTTTTTTGGCACGACGCGCTGAAAACCCATTTTTTTTAAATAATAAAATTACCATGCCAACATTATGAATCTAGCTAAAGTTTAGCTATATAATACATTTAACGCATACCACATTAGGAAAAGAACGATTTATGGTCAACTGTGTGTCGGTTAAGGACTGAAAATCACATATCCACCAGTTTTCTGTTCATAGGTAGAGTCTGTTCCATTTCAGTTGAAACATGACCTAAAAATCTCACGCAGAATAGGGAGGGATGATTTACTTGCTATCTGCTGCCCTTGTCACTCCTCAGCGCTCTACACCAATAGAAGCACTGGAAAAGCACCTGGTTTAGAAAAATCAATATTTCCTCGCCAACAGTGAAGCATTTTTCTCCACTGCGCATCCAAACCCGTGTTTCAAGAACGTTGGAACGGCTTCTAGTGTAATTTGTCTATAAAATGCATCGTTCAACATTGATGTCTGTGTCTCATAAACTTTCAGTGCTATCTGCTTTAAATTTTTAAGAGAAGTTAAGAAAGCATAGATTATAGTTTTCTGAGAGTTTTATTTTTCTAGTCCATATAGAAAGCTTTTAATGGAATATAAAGAAAAATATATTCTGAAATAAAAATATATGAAAATTCTGAAAAATTCAGTGTACCTTTGTTCATGAACTAAAGGAAGGATTGTATTGATTTAAATCAAGTACTTTTGTCTCATCTTCTCATAGCATGTTATATCCGAAATCGAATTTGTTGATACTGTCTTATCGTGTTTTGATAGCCATTTTCATTAAAACAATTATTACGTCTTAAACTGCAGGTTAAACGGTAGGAAAGGTCCAGTTAGGTTAAACTTAGATTAACTTGTAGTTATCGTTTATAATACGCAAAAATCTGAAAAACCAAAGTTTAAACTAAAACTGAAGGTTAAACCATGATCATAATACCGGCCCATAATAATTGTACAAATGCAAATCCGAGCTGCCGCACCTAGCGGAGGATTACCGAACTACATCAAACACATCTCTCTGCTCAACGAGGGCAAGTACCATTTTACAACAATTTTTACTGCGTTCTTGCCGGTAGCAGTTCAGCGGTGGTATTACAAGGCATCTCCCAGTTAAGTCACTTATCGGGAGGAATTTTCGGCAGGTGGTAATACAGGCCCTAAGTGTAGCATGTGCAAATCACTTGGATAATCCTAAAAATAAAAACAGGTAGTAATTACTTCACGACAACACGTGTATCAGATGAGGATATTATTATTAATAGGCCTCCCGTAGCAATAAGGGAGAAATAAGGCAAACTACACACAAGCGTGGGGTACACAACGTAGCATAGTGTTTGAGGCGCTGCGCGACAAACCGGAAGGTCGCGGGTTCAATCCCCGATGAGGTCGTTGGAGTTTTTCAATTTATTGACCCTGGGGTCGACCCAGCCTCTAACAGAAATGAGTACCAGGGGATGAAAGCGGTCGGTGCACAAGGCTGACACCCTTACCACTTTCGTGTGCGGAATGTCCAAAATCTGGACTTTACCTTTATTTGATACCTAGGCGAATATATCTGACATGGGATTCGGCAAAACTATGACAACCGATGCCTGGATAGGGAAGGCCGCTACCCCCTCCCGCCAACAGCCGTAATTTCGCAAATAAGCTTCACCCACTTGAAGTTTATGTGAGCAGCTAATTTTTGGCATGTGTCTATCTGCAATGAAGACCACTAACGTGCAAAATTTTAGGGTAGAATTCAACGAAATCAGCACAAACTTAGAATTAACCAAGGAAGAAGAAAATAACAGTAAAAAAAAGCGCGAGTGGAACGCCACGCGACAGAAGCGTTTTTTTTTTCAATTTTGGATTATTAAATCTTTTTATTTTTAGATTGTTGGACTTTTTAATATTGGGTTTTTGGACTTTTTTAATATTGGGTTTTTGGACTTTTTAAATTTTGAATTTTGGATCTTTTTCATTTTTATCTTTTAACTTTTTTAATTATGGAATTTTGATTTGCTAATTTTAGATCTTTGAATTCTGGATTTTTTTATTTTCGATTTCCAATTTTTAATTTTTTAATTTGGATTCTTGGACCTTTTAACTTGGATCTTTGAATTTTTTTAATTTTGGTATTTCGGATTTTTTAATTTAATTTTTTTTAAATTTTGGATCTTTGAATTTTTTGATTTTTTAATTTTGGTTTTTTAGATTTTTTAATTTTCAATTTTTCGATTTTTTAAATTTTGGATTACACACGAAAAACAACCACATTTCATGTAATATTATTCTCTAACAGTTTTAGAATCCATATATTGTCACATTTTGTTTCTAAGAACACTTTAAATTTAGGTACGATTGGTAAAAAGTTCACAGAAAACTAACCTAAAATGGCACTCGGAAAGAAAGTGCACACACCAGAATCGGCTGCTCGAGACAGCACAGGTGCATGCTGGGAAGAAGCCAGTGGGTCACGTGGTGCTCGAATCAGGGCTGCCAACATGATAAGGGTCTTTGAGGGTCGGACCTTTGAACTTGAGCTAACATGCCTTACCTAATCTAACATAACCTAAAATATCTAACCTAACCTCGGAATCCAGTCTGCACGGGATTTAAAAACACACGCTTAAAATTGTTGACAGCACCGTATGGAACGGCCCAATGACATGCAAGGTCGCTGGCAGCCAATGTGAGTGTTGGTATGCAAGCCAGAACCCGCATAACGACGTCGAACATCACATGTGGAAATTTAGTAAGTGGGAAACTAAACCCCAAGAAGGAACTAGCTACAAACAATGGGTTTCCAAAAAACTTGGTATACAAACTCAAACTAACTCAAACAACAACATTAACACCCACCTCCAACAACGCAAAGAAGAAGAAGAAAAAAAAAGACTCAAAGCAATTGAATACACGGATAAAAACATACATAAGACCATGAACATTTTTAAGAAACATAACATAAACATTGCTTTCAAAACTACTAATAATAATATTCTAGTTGAATAATTGGTTGTTTTTAACTGGCTGTGTTTTGTTAATAGAAAACAGCCGCTCTGATTATATATTTTCATGAATGCCTTCTACTGTCACCGTGTAAATCTAAAATGCTATTAAAATAATTTAATTTCAATACAAGCTTGAGTTCTTTTATAGCCTTGGCGACCTCTGATGAAGTAGATAAATCAGGTTGACCTGAAGCAGCGAACAAGTGGTTTTGAGAAAATATCTGAATTATATAGGAGAGACAGAGGTAAAAGATAGATTTATGCCGCGCACCAGCTAAGCTCTACAGTTTTGTTAGGTTAGGAGCAATACACTGAATAGCGCGAGGTTTATTATGTCTCACATTGAATCTCTTCTGTGTTGAAACCCTAAACCTCACCTTCCCAGGCGGGTCCCATTAGAGAGTTGGTGTTAGAAGTCTAGTGCACAGCATAAAACTATTTTTTCCACTATTTAGTGGGGTGGGGACCAATAAGAACATCGGAAAGCGCAACAATTAAAGGAGAGCTCTGATTGGTCAATCTAATGTTAGTATGAGATGCGAAACATGAATAATTAGACTGAACAAATTCAAAGAAGAACATGACAGCTTTATTAACAGTGGTATTTATTCGATAAAATGTAGAACATGTAGTGGGGAGTAGCTAGGACAATCTAGTAGAAAATGGAAAGACTGGTACAATGTAGAAAGGGCGACATAACTTGCTTTATTTTTCATGACTGGAACTTCTTTCTTGAGGTGACAGATGAGGCTTGCAAGCATATATTCCCTTCTTCTCAGCTAGACACAAGCTTTGTTTGAGGTTTCTTTTGGGTCTGGATAAACACATGACAGCAAGGCTCATTCGATGTGGGTGCCAGTTCTTATAGTATAAAATTTCAAACACTTCTATGACTATTTCTACCCCAACAAATCTTCCTCTTCTTTTGATTGTCACACTATGAGACCACTTTGCCTGTGTGTGCATTCGGTTGTAACTGCCTCACACAAGACAACGACTCGGTGCACACATCACATTAGGAAAGGTTGTTCCTCTCATGAGTTAGAAGATGTCTTTTGAGACTCCCTTTTCGGGAAAATTTCATGCTACATGTATCACACGTAAATGGCTTATGTCCAGTGTGAGTGAGCATGTGTTTTTTGAGTGTCACTCTTAGGGAAAATTTCATGCTACATATATCACAAGTGAATGGCTTATCTCCAGTGTGAGTTAACATATGTCTTTTGAGAATCCCTATATCGGAAAATTTATTGGTACATATGTCACACGTGAATGGCTTATGTCCAGTGTGAGTTAAAAGATGTCTTTTGAGACTCCCTCTTTCGAAAAATTTATTGGTACATATGCCACACGTGAATGGCTTATGTCCAGTGTGAGTGAGCATGTGTGTTTTGAGATTCCTTCTTAGGGAAAATTTCTTGGTGCATATATCACTCGTAAATGGCTTATCTCCAGTGTGAGTAAGCATGTGTGTTTTGAGATTCCCTTTTTCAGAAAATTTCTTGGTGCATATATCACACGAGAATGGCTTGTGCCCAGAGTGAATGAGCACATGCCTTTTGAGATTCTCTCTTCGGGAAAATTTCTTGGCACATACATTACAGGAGAAATGTTTGTCTGGAGTACGAGTTCGCTGTTTAGTGTTGCCTGTATTCTCACGTTTCACTTCTTGTGTCTGTATTGTCTCGAATGTAATTGGGATAGGTTCGATCTTCGGTTGTATTTCAGGAATTTGTTCCTTAATCTCAATCTTAGTATACGGTTGTGTTTCAGGCTGAATTTCTTCCTTAATTTCAGTCTCAGTACACTCTGATTTAAGTGCGGACTCCATTCTGTGCCATAGACAACTTACATTGACCACAACGTAGATAAAGATTATACCGCTTGGGTATAAGTCTAGTTTAGGTACATAAACGCATAAAATCCGAACCACTTTTTCGATTTTTTAAAGAAACACTAAAATCGTTCAGGAACTTCTACAGAATCTTTTGACACCTCACACAATTTTGCAATTGCCACGAAAGCTTAAAAAAACAGTAATTAAAGTCCCGATTTTCCCCATATAGGCTACACATAAAGACATAGTAATCTCTATCACGTCTATTCGATGATTAAACCCACATCTGTTTGGGGAACAGTACCAACCTGACAGCTAGTAACACACTGCAGTTACACAAATTAGAATGGAAGCTTTCTGTACATTTTTCGGTCGGGATAAGCGATGGGGTTACACAAATTCCAACGGAAACTTAATTTTATATTTTATATTTTGTAGATAAACCATTTCGATGTGTTGTATGTAATAACTAATATTTTATAAGTTTCTTATTGAAGTGGAATAGCTAAACTTTCCGAATATTAAATAGTGACCAGTTAACATTAAGCTGTCCGCTGCCTGGGGTAAGTCGGTAGAACGCCTGCCTTCCACTCCGGCGGTCCGGGTTCGATTCAGCAGTGAAAAACCCCTTTCCCGGTTTCGGAACTGGGTGTTTGTGTTAAGCAGTGTTTAATTACTGCTTTACTTCAATTTTGAATGAAGAGCTAACAGAGAAACGTTTCTCTTACTCAATAAATTCTTTCCTAACATTATTATTATTATTATTATTATTATTATTATTATTATTATTATTATTATTATTATTATTTTGTTATCATCATTATGATTATTATGATTATTATTATTATTAACTATATCCCGTGGCGCTAAATCCCTGATGGGAAAGGCCAACCACCCGACCGCTCTATCATCTACCTTAGGCAGATGGCAGGATATATGGAAGAAAATTTTTGAGATAAACCATTACCCACAAATCGACCCCTCTGAACACGAATATGGCAAAAATAATAACTAGTTCCTTCCGCACTTGAGAAAATTTCGATTTTCCATTAATATCACACATTTTTCGCAGAAAAAGTAGGACAATTTAAATAAAAATTCATTACATGGAGGAAATTTTTTTTCCGACTTAAGTTGCAAGTTTTATCAATAATTCGACCCTTCTGAACACGAATATAAGAATAATCATAACCAGTTCCTTCCGCACTTCGAGGAAATCCCGATTTTCCATTACTGTCACAGAGTTTACGCGTATGTCAGCACCTGTATGTTTACATAAGTAAGGCACAGACATCAAGGCCATAATTTGTGGGTTCTCAAGGCTTTTGTCAGTGTGTAATGATATGAGGTACACCTTATGGCGAAAACTTTTGTAACGCCAAGTGTGCAAATATTAAGGCAATGATAAATTACAAGTAAATTGTTTTACTATAATTTGCCACGGTTGCTAAGCATTCAAAGTAACAATATAGTTAATATTATCTTCTAATATATACAATCGAAAGTGTGTATTTGGGTATGTATGTATGTATGTTTGTATGTATGTATGTATGTATGTTCCCTATACAAATCTACATTTCTTTAAAATTTGCACGAATTTTGCACACGTACCCAGTTAAGCCCGGGAAGTAACGCGGCCAACATTAAAATTCAAACAAACCACTCCTTCTTTTGAAAATTATATAATTTTTGAGAATATTATTCTAAAAAATCTTATGTGAAAGTCACATAACTTCCTCTGCCCAAATAAAGGTTAGCAGTATTCACATATTATCCTTGTACAGAATCGCAAGACACAATTTTAAGTCGCACCTTGGGATGAATCTATCCCGCCCACCGCACCCGATATTTCTTCACTGTAATCATGGCCAACAATACAATATCTTTCTCACTCCACGTACTTATATAGAATAAGAGGCCGTGAATGTTCACATGTTGAGTTGTTCACCAGGGAAGACAGTTTCTACAAACAGTGGGTAGCTTACAACCACCATTCAGAGAATTTTTTTGAAAGATAGTTTCAAATAAAAGTTTTAGCTCTTGGCATAAGAACGCCATGTACAAAATTTAAAGGACATCGTTAGAGCCATTTTTGAGGAAATCGCTTAAAGAGAAAATTTTCTTCATATAAAGTCCATTTAGATATAACAAAACGTTTTCGCAAATTTGGTTCACAGATATCCAAAAAAGAAAGAAAGATAAGAAAGAAGTTTTTTTTGGAAGCTTATAGGCGTAGTAGGTAAACGGTAAGTCTTATCACAAAACCGATTGCACTTCCAGTAACGGGTTTTGAGAGATCTACAAGTTGCTCCTGTGTCATTTTGTTGTATCTCCATCGGTTATTAGACCATGGGCTACCAATACCAAACCCTCCCCCCCCCCCGTGGGATTTTCTGACACATATATATTTTTGTTGGTATTGTCGTCTAGTTTAATATTTTAGTTGTTTGCCCCTTATCAATTACAGCATATACCCGGAAAACCACGGTCAACCTATTTGCTCCAAAATGAATACGCTTCTTCCCATCTACGTTATAAATGCGTATACCAACTTTCATGAAAATCCGATAAAGGGCATTTGAGCTATCGCGCTTACAGACAGACGGACGAACACAATCTCATAAAGTACTATTCTGGCCCTTAATAATACCTTTTCTTTGCGACATTTGTTATAAGCCTAAGGCTAAGGGTTTCTTGAAGTTAAAAGCGCACTTATTAGAGCTACAGAGACGATAAAACAGTTAACTGCATTAACCGTGGACAGTTAATTTTTCATAGTCATATTTCCATTTTCTTCAAAATACGGCATTTGTCGCTATTTAGGCGCCATTTCTGCAATATTTTAAGGGGAATCAGCGTTGGCTGATCTTAAAGTTTCATTTTCAAAATTATGGTAAAATATTAAAGCTTTATATTCGTTGACAACACTTTTACATTGAATTTTATTTTTTATGTCGAGGGCAGAGAAAGTTATGTGACTGCATCACATTGGGCTCTTATTTTCGTGGATTTCATTCTTAATTATTTTCACCAATGCATCAGAATTTGTTAAAGTCCAGGATTATAAAGTTGCCAAAGCCCTATGTGCACACTGTAAACAATACACTGTTGTCATGTGAACAGAATTGCATTTCATTTTTTACTTCCTCTGACAGTACCATAGGCGTACCGAGGGGGGGTTTTGGGGGTTTGAACCCCCCCCCCCCCCATTGATTAAAAAAATGAAAATTGTATAATTTTTTTAAGTCTGTCCATAAATTACTTAATACAGGTATAAAGCGTGTGAAGCTTAAAACTCGTTATTTTGCGTCTTAATTTTTAAAAATTTCTGGGTAGCAAGTAGATTATATTTAATTTTTAATTAATCTAATTTTACTTAATTAAATTTCTTTCTCTTAATTGCTCTTCTCCCTTGTATTATATTCTATACCTTATATTTGAGTATTACTTGTATTCTTAAATTAATCGTTTTATTTTAGTCTATTAATAAGTACTGAACTCTGGTTCTATTCTATAAATTACTACTCTCCTTTGTCTTTCTATGTATTTTTGACAGATATTTTGTTTGTTTTGTATATATTTTTTTTCTTATAATCTGTGCAGTCTATATTCTATAACTTTGTAAAGTCTGCCTATGATGTACTTTTGACTGTCCCTTTATGCGAGCCATATGTGCTATTTGGGACCTTTAAGAAATAAATTTAAAAAAAAAAAAAACACAGAAAAAAATTAATTTTACAGGCAATTCAATTTTAACCGCCAACAGGTATCTAGAACGGAAGGCATCAGAGCCGATCTTTATGACAATGCTTTTACCGTGAAATAATAATAACAATAATAATCAATGGCAGAGGGTGGATATTTTCAGTGGGTGTACACATCAGCCAATGAATTGTCTTTATCTAAGAAAATCATGCATTTGACAAAATTTATTACGTGCCCATAACGGAAGAACTCTATTTGAGCAAAGAATGTACATAAGAAAAGCTTAAATATTTTGAGAATTTTAATATTCCACAATGAATATCTGAAACAGATAGGCTACTGTGAAATTATCTGACTTGACGAACTTTTCTTACAGTATAGAAACATGTACTTTTTTGCACTCCTTAACTAATTAGTGGTACTTACAGTGGCGGCTCGTGGCCGAAAAATTAGGTGAAGAGAAAAAATGCCACATGCTTATGTTAATAACTGAATTCTTGTATACAAAAACAATCCTTCGGTAGCCCCTTAAGGCTGCAAACTTGTCGGTGATATCATCATAGAATGACTGTTTTTCTTCTAGCTGCAGTAGAGGTTCTTTCTGAATTGAAATATTCGCTAAACAGGATACTTGTCTGGCAACATTTTTTATCCTTCATTTAGTAGGCCTACGTCGTGATCTGACAGCTGGCACAATATTATGATTTGATTTTAAACAATGCGGGTAAGAATGTAATTATTATTTATAAAATCTGATACATTTCATTCATGGAATACTCTCAATAAATCCCACTCGGGATTATGAGTTTCATGAGATAAATTCGATCCTGCTTCTCCGCCGCGAATCTATCGATGTTTATCGTAATTATTATTCTCCTGATCAGATTATTCTGAATATTCCATTCATGCGATGCGGACTTGATATTGACTAATAATCTTTACCAATCAATCAAAGTCTGTTTATCTTATAAGTTAATATGCTTGCGAAAGTCGGAAAGATGCAATTTTATCTGATAAACTTCAGCTCGTTTCTGGATACTTCAAGGCATTAATATGTCCCATGTCGTATGATTACCTTTGAAAAAATATGCATTGTAGGAATGAAACGTCATGAACGGAGTATAAATTGGCAAATGGAATGGGATTAGAAGAATAATTAGTAAATTACAGTGTAATTATATTTGTAGTGTTCAACGCATTAACATCAAGGCTGTGATGGATAATATATGTGCATTATGAACCCTGTATTCAAGTGCAAACGTGCCCACCTGTTTCTCCGAGCTGACAGTGTGAGGTGCTGGCGCGGCGAAGAAAATGCCCGAACAAGGGGGACTGCTTCGTGGGTAGTCTGTTCTCGTCACCTAGCGGACGTGGGATAAGCGAGAAAACTGGTGCTTGCCATCCTAATATTTTAGTGGAACAGACTACCCATGCAACGGAGGGAATAGTATCCAGTTCACCTTCACACGGCCGACTTGAAGCGAGCGCAGCGCTTGCAGGATCTCAGTGTCTCCTAGCTTTGACACCAGGTGGTGGTGTGGCGGGCAATTCAAAATTACAGAAATGCATTATAACTTAAAAACCAACATTCGTGACTTGGAAAATAAACTTTAAAAATACGTATTGCACAGGAAAAATACTGATGAAGTGCTACTTAACCTACTTCCCCTGAATAGCCGCCACTGGGTACTTACGAATGTTGTTGCCGTGGATCGTAAGTTGACATTCCCGCATAGCAATCTTGTTGCTGTTATGAATTTACTTACGCCACACCTCATAATACAAGCCGTTATGGACAAGGTCCCGCAGGACAAATATTCGGTTCGCATAACAACAAACACATGCGAATCACTTTCTGAAATAAACATCTATCTTCAAGAATGTATATACATAATATTTTCAGGTAATATCACAATTAATATAATTAAATTGATATAAATAATCATCGTACCTTTATTTTGAAATACTTATCGTAATACAACAATTTGTACAATTATTTAAAGAAATTCCTCCATACTTATTTACAAATATTCGGTTCCCATAACAACAAACACATGCGAATCACTTTCTGAAATATAACATCCATCTTAAATAGTGTACATACATAATATTCTCAGCTAATATCTCAATTAATATAAATAAATTAATATAAATAATCATCGTGCAAAAAATAGCATGCAATACTCGTGCCGTAAGTGCATAAGGGATCTCGGAAAATTGAAAAAACTCGGCGCGAGCGCCTCGTTTTTTTCAAACTCTTTCCTCGATCCGTAAACACCACTTACGGCACTTGTATCGCAATATACTATAGTAATATAGCAATGTAGCCTACCGCCTAGTTTGATGGGATGGTTCAACCGTACCAATGAGGAGGGTTAAAGTTATAAGCCTTCATGGTAATTGAATTAATTTGTATACAACTCATCGTTAATGTTAAATTTTGTATTTTTATCTTTTATTGAATTTATACATAAATATGTGTTATGTATATTAGAAATTAGAATTAGAAAAAGCCACTGAATCCTTTTCAGGCAAGGGCCTCCTACTATCGGTAGGGTTAGCTCAGTTTGTACACACGGGGTGAGCTATTTCCTGTGTGCATGCTCGGATTTGAGCTTTTACTTTAACTGTTAGTTAGGCCTACTGTGTGTAGCTTGTGTTCCATTTTGAGTCTAGAATGAGTGTCCTGTACTTTTTCCCTATTTCACTTCACTTCACTTTTAATTTCTAAATTATGTCAACATTTTATTCTAAACCTAAAATTGTGATTTTCCACTCCCTCCTATCCCTTGCTATTCGTGACCATTGAGGTCCTATCACTTCTATGAAGTCCTGAGCCCATCTCCTTCTCGGTCTCCCTCTTCTTCTTTTCCCTCTTCTTGGGTCCCAGATCGTGGTGGCATAGGCCCATCTGTCTGCAGGTAGTCTGGCCACATGTGCTCCCCACCTCCATTTGAGCTCTCTTGCCTGTTTATGTGCCTCTTCGATACCACTTCTTAGCCTCAGTTCTTCGTTTCTTACTTTGTCTACTAGTTTAATGTCTAAGATTTTTCTCTCCATTCTGCGCTGGCATCTTTGAATCTTCAGTTCTTGTTGTTTAGTCAGCGTCCAGGTTTGACTTCCATATGTTAGTGTCGGCATGATGCAGGTCTGTAGTGCTTCCAATCTTAGTTCTCTGTTAATGTCTTTGTCTAGGAGTAAGAATTTGAGTCCCAAGGATTTTTCTAATGCTTACCTTATTCTTCTTTCGATCTCATTGTCCCCATTTTCTGTCAGACTGACTGCTTGGCCTAGATATATGTACTCGCTACAGTATGTACAGTTATGTATAATGAATTGTAAATAATTGGATGCTTCCTATTACATACACATGTTTAGAAGGACTATATAAATTCTATTCTATTCTACTAACATTTGAGAAGACTATTTTGTGAAACTTCCACAAACAAAAATGCTATTGCATAATGAACCTTGGAATAGATAAATGGAATAGATAAAGCAACTTACATGTAAATAGCTGTGACGCTTTGTGCATCGGCAATGGACACGTGCAGCCTGAAACACATTTCATATCATTAATTAAAATATGCATTTATTGAGGTACTAAGCACACAAGTAAAGCAATCTACTATGCCAACAATCATTGCTGATTCCCTAACAGGGCAAGAAAGGATCCAATAAGTTAGTTAACTTATATTGTGAAAGAGATATAAAGTAAAATACCAGTCTAACAAAATTTTCTGTACGGAAAATTATGTATTGGCCTCTTTCCTTTTCTCTATTTAATATGTGTTAAAACATTTCATTATAACAAATTAGAACTTTCAGTATAACAAAATTAAATTCAGCCTGTTTGCCTATATATAATTTTAATTTCTACACTGGCATATGCTGTGTAATATTGCCTCAGGGAGAGATATTAATGCTGAATGGAAATAGCTTAAAGAAGAGACATGCAATAGTTAACTGCTTTAGAATAAGTGGAGTGGTTTATGAAGAAGACATCATAAAAAGTGAAGTGCTAGACGAGAGAACTGGAAGATGGACAGGAAGTGTGAATCTGATGGAATGTGATGTGATATTTGTTTTACGCATGTATGTGCAATAGGAATAGTCAGCATGTTAAAAAAAAGAAGTAGCTTAATTACATAAAATCAGTCGCTAGATATTCTCCAACAGTGTAAAAGTTTTTTTTTTTTTTTTTGCAAAAGCAAAGTCTTAACTATATGCTTGAAAGTTCTAAAATAGTTTCTGATATTTCTAATTTCTAGAGGCAATTTGTTATAAATAGAGACGAGACTTTCATGCACGATAAAATTGCGAAATATGCATGCATTCATGCATTATCAAACCGTGAAACATGCAGTATCAAGGGAGAAATACACTAAAATATGCACTAATATTTATGGCCCAATTTCTTTACTTTACTTCACTTTTTTGGCACAGTTGACAACCAACAATATTTCTAAATTGCTTTCTGTAAGGTTCCTGCGCTTGTCAGTCAATATGTTTTTGCAGACAGAGAATGATCTTTCTACATCAGATGATGTTATGGGTGCAAACTTCAGTGAACACATTTGTGAAAGTGTCAGGTCAAATTCTTCATCCACGTTTTCACCACGAATAACCTTCTTTACTGAGCAAAGGAATCCGTAGTCCGGGTTCGCATTTATGACCATGGTTTTTAGTATTGTTTTAAAAAAAACTGCCATAGAAAATATTCGGAAACAGATTAAAAGTGCTTACCTCTTTACTGCAACAGTCGCAGACTTCCATCTGACTTCCCCATCTGTTCTAATAAAAACTTTACCCCTAATCCACGGTGCAAGGAGTTTGCTTTTTGAACATTTAATTGGAGGCATAGTAAAATCACAGAACAGACAACCACATTAACCACTGCACACACTGTAAAGATACTGCAGGTTTCCCGAGCTCTGACAAAGTGCAATGCACCCCATGTGCGGGCTGGAAATAGCTGAGGGTGGACAAAGGCAAGGTCAAATTTCTTCCTCCTTTTCGCACATCTTCGCGCCACTTCACAAACGGCTTTAAAAATGGGTAGTAAAAATCGAAGATAGGGAAACTTTGCCACGATGTCACTTTCTTGAAAACTCATTAAAACATGCATTTAAACCGAATATAATGTATATTATATGCATGTTTTAGCCAAAAATACCCTAAATATGCATTATGCATGTTTTTTCCTCCAAAAAGGTCAAAACATGCAAACATGCACGGAAAAAGTATGCATATTTGGAACCGGAAAGTAATGACATGGGTAAGTACTCAGTTTGAGCTATGTCCTAAGTTCTCATAAAAACATGCATTTGCATGAAAGTCTCGTCTCTAGTTATAAAACTTAACACCTAAAACATTATGACTGTTAAGGGATTTTTGCAGTCTACACTGTGGAGCAACCAAATTATATCTCCCTCTAGTGTTATAGTCATGTACAGTCGGTCAAATAAAAAACGTTGGGACTCGTATGCAGTTAAAATTAAAGTTTTAACGCATTAGTTCACAAGTTTCCTATAAAAAACATAAAATACAGCCATTCTCGGAACATATGAGGCCATGCGACAGGAGGGAAAAAATTAACAACGAGGGAAAAAATGAACAACGCGGGCACAACACACGATATTCAACTTAATGTATTGTCATAATTAATTTTTCTTTGTGTCATCGCCACATACAAATGCTAAAGTGAGAGAAAGTGTAGTTAGGGCTGTAATTGACCTGCATTTTTCGGCCTCTGAAGCAGGTTCCATATTTATGAAAGAGCAGCTCAGAAGTAGGAACGTCACTATAATGCGACCGGAAGTTTTCATAGGAAACGTGGATCTGCGGAAGGCCGCGTATTTCGATGCTAGATTGGTTGCAGAAGTTGAGCGTAAGTTATTGATTTTGCACTACAAGTACCGGTATTATAAAATAAAATCTTTAAAAAATGCTCCTTGAATAATGATTAATATTATAAGAATTTGCAACCAAGAATATAGCGGATTTGAGGCATATAGCCACAGCCTTCTATACATGTTTGTTAATCGACTCTCAATACCCACATATTTCTTCTTGAACAAGCAATTAAGATTAATATATAAAAATGTTGAACATTCAGTCCAACAATTACAGAATTCTTCAGTAACTTTAAATTCAATTTTCTCAGTAACAAGAAATCTGGACTTAACTCTCTTTGCCCGCGCACCCGCGAATCATTATTTGTATAATCCAGTTACATTTTTATTTCCTCTGCCCGTACCATAGGTACTATAGGTAGAGGAAGTATTGTTTTCGTCCCCAAAATTCTAAGTTGAGTTATTAGCATATATGGGTGATTCTTCAAATACGGGAAAATTTCTGTTCCGGAGTGATATTTCCCTTCAAATTCAACTTAAAAAAAAAATTAAAATAAAAGTTTGTTTCTACTACTTCCATACTACAACTATCACTTTGAAATGTCACGAACTTTAAATTCTGATATTCCAAAATCAAATTTAATTCAATGAAATGTCATCCACATGCCCTGTCCCAAACCTCGGTTTTGTATATTCTAATGCATTTTTCCACAAAACAAAATGTTATTTCCTTTTCAACTTTTTTTTCCTGTCAATGAGTATGAATGTGTGAAGAATATTAACCCCTAAAAAATAAAATGAAATAAAATTGTCACCCCACCTAATGAACATAAAGAATGTCCCAAGGGTTTTTGGTCATCCACATGGCTGAAAAGAATGGAATTTTTTCTGCAGAAATGAGAAATTTGGCAACAGTATTAGAAAGCCAACAGGGCAGCTTATGGTTGAATTGTAAGGTTGAATTTTGCTTGCTTACAAACAGTTTGGGATTAACAAAGGACTTTGCATCATTTTCAAGGAAAGCGTTTTTATTCCCTGTCATTAACATTACTCTAGAAAGTAGGCAGAAAGTGAATATTAATTAATTTTGATTATGCACTACGATAAACCTACCAATTCAAAGTACCTGATTAAAGTTCAGCCTACAGAGGTTTAGGAATGGCTTTCTGAGACCACTTAAACTCCTTTTTTGTCATCCACATGCCTGATTTTTGTGTCATCCATATGCCTCATGAAGGGTTATGTGGATGACTCTCAAGTCATGTAGATGATAAATGTAGGGTACTATTGTGTTTGCGGTGTCTGTGACCTGTACTTAAAATCTTAAAACTGATTAAATGAATTTCTGCTTGATTCCCCCCTCCCCCAAAACCATAAAAACACAGTCTCGTTAAAATTACATTAATTCCGGAGTATGCACACAAATTTGCAAATTTGGTGCAAAATCAACTGAAGTATGCTGAGAAAAATATGAAATAACATAAAGAAAAGCAGATTGTTGCCAAAGTTAGTCATTAATGTGGCCTTCTGCCATCCACATGTACACGGATGTCATTCACATGGCTTTAAAAAAAATAAAGAAATTAAAATCAATAAGAATATAAACATTTAAGCTCTGCTCTGCTCTGCTCTGCTCTGCAGGGGTTATAATCAAGTAACCCCTGAAGTATTTTAGTAAATTTTTTGAGTATTTTAAACAAAGTAAAAAATTTGGAGTTTACACACTCCAAATTTTCTCGTATTTGAAGAATCATACACGTTTCAAGGCCCCCTGAATCCAAAAATACTATAAACATGTCTGTCTGTCTGTCTGTCTGTGAACAGGCTAGCTCCAAAACGGAAAATCGTATGAAAACAAAATTTCGTATTTTGGTCAGGTACCTTCTAAAGATGTGAGCGGAGGATTGGCGATAAGTTTATCTTATTTTAAAGGGGACTTTACATGACTTCGCGATTTTCTCCAAAACGGCTCTAACGATTTTCTTTAAATTTTGCACATGTGTAGCTCATAGTGGCAGCTAAAACTTTTGAATTAAACTTTTTTTTCAAAAAAATTCTCTGAAGGGTAGTTACAAGCCCCCACTGTTCCCCCATTGTTTGTAGAAAGTTTGTGTTGCGTGGTGAACAGTTGAATAAGCGCTCTTTCACGGCCTCTTATTCTATACAGGAATGAAGTGAGAAAGATGTATTGTTGGCCATGCATAGAGTAAATAAGTATCTGAGGGAAATATTCGATAGAGTTCGGAAATTATTCCTAACGTCGGAAATTTCAATAAACGTCTGGAGTCACTTGTTTTTGTTTAGTTTGTTATATGGTTTGAATTTTTATTAGTCGCATCATTTTCAAAGAAGAGGTTATCAGGTATTTATCGTATAATTAGCTTAAAATTGTGTCTTGCGTTTCTGTACAAGGAAAATATGTAAATGCTGGCAACTTTTATTTGGGCAGAGGAAGTTATGTGACTTTCACCTCAGATTATTATTCATGGAATAGTCTTAATAAATCCAACTCGAATGTACGAGTTACCTATACTAAGCTTACATTTGATCACTTTTGAATCTTCATAAAATTATATTCCAATTACTATCTGTACAGTGTAAAAAATATGTGCGTCTTCTGCGAATTATGCAATGTGCAATGATTTTAGATTTCATGCTGATTTTTGGCAAACAAAAAGGTTATCTATTTTCTGATAAATTCTCCAACAACACTCTTATTTACTGCATAGTTATACAGATGTTTCTTTTCTTTCGTTCAACTTTATAGAGCGATCGAAGGTATTCGCAACACGTGTGCTTCGAAACAAATCCATACAAATAACCTCGCCATTTATTAACTGAAACTCTTAACAACTGCCACAGTAGATCCGTTCTTTATGTGGTTCCATTTTGAAAACAGAAAACTATCTCCTGCTGCGCAGTCGCGAATCTTGGGATTACCTATGATAAAAGATTATTGTCTCTTGTAGTTTCCTCACTTAAAAATGAAATATAGTGCTCGGTCGGCCTGGGTGGGTTTTCCGGCCTTAAGTTGCAGTATATCCCCGTCGTTAAATAACCATGTACCAACCAAAGCCCAAAGAAATTATATTCCAAACTCCTCTTCAGTCATATACGTAATTATTATTCCCCTACCTGATTGGTTGCCGCGTAATTCTGATTGGTAGCCCAACAGGAACAGATATTATTGCGTCATAGAGCCGAGGAACCTTTGCAGATTGTGAACTGTCTCCAAAATAACCTTTTTATCAGTATTTAAGTTAACGGACTAAATTATACTTGAGAATGCAGATTGTACGAGTCAAGTGGAATTATTATTATCATTGTCCACTACTGCGCTTTTTGTCTTAAAATGGATTCCAGGAGAAATTAATAGATTGAAGATGGTGTTTTTACCTAAACACCGAAACATTTTTTTCATACCTTGGTAATAGATATGGTAAAAATAAATTACATTTTAAATAGAAAGTCTATCGTCCCTCCTCAAAAACATAACAAAATTGCTGCCAACCAAGAAGAGAGTTGTTAATGCTATCAGTAAGAGTTGTGTCCATATTCAAATGTGGTAAGACTAGCAAAAACTGCTTTGTTCAAGCTTGGAATATATAAAATTCATTTTACATGGTTTTGTATATTTCAGGTGAAACTGCATACATATAGATTATTGTACATGGTTTACTGCATATTTACTGGACTCTGTTCATTAGAATGGCAAATTTCTTTTCTGTTTTGTAATATTTTACAAATTTAATGAAAAATTGTGGATTTTATGGATTAAAAAAAAGGATTATTTTAAAATTTAAGGGAGGCGGGTGTAGCCTATATTATGTAATCATGAACTACAGATTATTTCTCCGTTGGACATTACATGAGAATATTATAGGAGAAAAAATCCTCTGATACTAGGATTTGAACCCAGGACCTTTGGCTATCCGTTGCCACTGCTCTACCAATTGAGCTAAGCCAGAGTTCAATTCACAGCGCCAGATGGAACCTCTCTCCGTTGAATGATTGCCCTAATAGTCTACCTCACTGACAGTGATTTTAGTGACCGGGCTTCCACTGTTATTGTACAGTTACACAGGTCCTGGGTTCAAATCCCAGTATCAGAGGAATTTTTCTCCTATAATATTCTCATATCATAAATAAATAAAAATATATTTGAGGAGTATATTTCAGTAATGGTGTATAATAAAAAGGCACCGGCACTTTTTCAAATATCGTGAATGAAGGAGAAAATTGATTCACAAACATTTGATCAGAATGGGTCCATTTAAACTGCACATCTACATGTAAAATCTAACTCATGTAAAATCAACATCTAAAATCTAATTCATGTAAAATATAAATAAATATAATAGGAATGTCAAGAAGAACGCCGATAACAAACTTCAGACTGAAAAGCTGAAATATTATTCATTTTATGTTTCCAATATTATCCAAGCTAATGCTTTTACCGATGATAAGCAGCATTTCTTCATGAAGATGGCGTGTAGGCGACTGGGACATTCGATCAACATGTGAGGTTACGACATGACAGCAATATTGAACGGAATATACCATAAAGTGACCTAGATTCATAAAGTAAAGTAAAGAAATCACGTGTAATATACCCAACATGAAAGGCATAGGCCTCCTTTTAACATAATGCACGTTTCCAGTTTTGTACTGTACCAACACAGGCAAATTGGTGTGTAACGCAAAAAGGTTGTTTTAATTTGAAACAGGAATACAAAACGGTTCTTGAAGACAAAATGAGGCGGAAACAGGAGGGACTAGCCTAGAGTTTCCTATTTTTCATGCTATTGGATATTCGTCATGGTGTATTCAACTGTTTCAAACAAATTGTTGCCAACCAAAAGAGCCTGAATTCCGCTGCAATACGAAAGTGTCAGAAAGTTTTTTTTATTACTATTCTAAGCAGAAGTAATCTGAAATAATTTTCGTTTAAAACTATTTTCGATCGAAATAACATAAAACGTCGTTACATGTTGGACCGTTATAAGATCTTAACAGGCATAAAAAAAACTCTCGTTTTAAACTTCGTGCTTGCCTGTTAACTTCTATATAACTTCTTACATCCTAAATCACTATCAGTTAATTGTAAAGAGTGGTTAGAATTTTTAAGGGCAGATTATGTGAGTAAACTTTACACCACACAACTTTTCAATTTAATAATAGGTAACATTTGTTTCTAACATTATAGTGCATAGGTATTATGTTGTTCGCAAAGAATGTTAATAGGGTTGAGGGCTGTGTTAAGATGGCAGACGCATTACAGAAAAGATAAGCTTTTTAAAACCTCCACTCTTGCGTGTCCGAGATAAGAATTCGGGCTCTGCTTCAGCTGATCTAAACGTCAGATCCATACCAATTACGACAAAACAGCTTAATGTACAATTCTTGAAACTTATTCATAACTTATTCATAAAATTGACTCCTCCTGGCTATGGAAAAACCGAATTGAATACTTTTATTTCTGAGTGTTTTGAATTAAAATATAAATTATCTTTTTTAAACATAAGAAATATCAGAAATGGACTACCTCTGGGACATTTTTCATTGCATTAAAGCAAATTTTAATAATACTGAAAGTGCACTCTTTTCAAAGAACGTTAAAATGGAACAAATTATATATAAATATAAGTAATATGGATAAAATATAAATATGAAAGTATTAGAATATTCTATATTAATAAAAGGAAGTATGTGTTTTTCCTCCTGTCTGTCTATCTGTCCGCGATGCCCAGCGAAATCTACTCAACGTAGAGATCTGAATTTTTAAACATAGGTGGACTCAAGGGTCGGAAAATGCACCTCGAAGCCGGAATTTTAATTTGAGGGGAAAACGGGCAAAAAACATGCATTTTTTGCGTTTTGAAGCATCAGTTTTCAGTTATACATTTCAATGTAAAGATGTAAAAAGAAACTAGGGCTTAATGCATTAAGACGTTCCCTCGCTGTATTCATTTGTACACCACGAATAGAGCACTTATTTTTCTACATACATAACTGATCTCATTCTTTATGACAATAACTTTTTTATGAGTGGGTTCTAGAGGTACAGTCCTCCCGAAATGTGAGATTAATTGATATGATATATTATTATTATTTTTTTCCCATGTTCTAAAGGTGTGTAACTATTGTTTTTAATATTTCACTCTCTATTACATTGGTAATTTTATCCTTAGTCAGTCCTCACACATTCCTTTCGGCAGGCCTTCAGGCTGAGGTCTATTTTTAAGTGTTATTATTTTCAAACATTCAAATCTCGCGTTATATGAGAGCTATCGAAAAACTAGTTATTGATTTGTAGAGTACTCATCAAGAGCTTTTCAACGATACCCCACAAGACGTGGTTTCAAAAATTTTGAATTTCCATCCCCCCACCCCCACCCTCACTCGTACCCTCGAATCGTTGGTGTCACTGTAAACTCCATAGGGAGTACTCTAATTTATTCAAACAAAGTTTCCCTCTATACTTCATAGGGGCCGAGGTATACATTTTTCAAAATTTCAACCCCCTCCCCCGACCGCCCCCTTGGCCAATTTTGCTCATTAACGAACTTGTCCGAACTATTATGCCTATAAATAACATAATAAAATTTGGTTCAAATATCTTCAAAATTACGGCCGCTAGCGTGTAAAGATATATTATATATAGGCTATATAATTATATAAATATCACAATTTTTTTTTTTTTTTTGAACAGGCGGTGGTTTCGTACTTAGGAAGGCATGAAACGTAAAGATATGAAAGAATTTTTCGAAAATCATGACATGGTATCCATTGCAATAGGTAGATTTTTCTTCGAAATCTACCTAAAAAGGAGATGCTAGATCTTCTATGTTACATTCCACTCATCAACCATGGTTACTTCCAAGGACTTACAACAGCTGAAGCATCAGATATGAACGATACAGGACCACTGGATGTTGTTGATATTGAACATGTCTGAGATTGTTCATTGCAAAGAAAGCATGACTTCATTCAAACATGAAGATTCTTCATTGTATTACTTTTAGCTATTTGAGTAAAATATAATTTAAGACATAAATTATGCCTTGTTTTTATTTCAGTTTACTATCAATACAATTTTGTTCAAAGGAAAAATGGTGTAAGTCACTTGAGCCCTTTAAAAATACAAAAAAAACTACTTTCATTATTTTGAGTGATAATCACAATGAAATAACGACACCTTCTTGAAATGTACAACACGAAAAAAGTGTCTACAATTTCTTCTGTAATTTATTATAATGAATCTAAAAAAACCTTCAGCTTCTCAGAATGTACAAAACATGACTTACACCACTTTGGCTTTAACCCCTTCATATATAGAGATAAATATTGGCTTTGTCGCGTGCCGCACAAAATGAGGTCGGGGGCCACCAGTTGGTCATCCCTGATCTAAACCATTGTTGAAGTACGTGTAATAACCACAAGCAGTGACATTTTGTCGCCACCATCGGAGTCAATATGACCTTTGAAATAAATACCTCCGTTGAATTTAAAACTATAATTTTCCAAATTTAAGACTTTATAGATCCAAGTAAATTGTATCTTTATTCATTTTTGTATTTCCAACACATTACAATTTATTTATTGCTATGCATTGAGTACTATTGTAGTCAATATAACCCCATACAAAGTTGGATTTTTTTTTCTTTGAATTAAATATTAAGAACAATGCTCATACACATACATAATCCTCTATCCAAGGTGAAATGTATGTTTTTACGATACTCCATTAAAAATTGTAATAGGGCACTATCAATATATTCTATGTAAATTCACCCCAATGGTACTCAGTGTAGCAAAGATAACACCGTGATAGGAATGTTAATACAGTGCTTTGACGTGTAGTTATGTAAGAAATTCCTTGACTATTCACTATTTCGATAGAATTTAAGACTTTTGTAGTTTGAAATTCCTTTCTAATGGATCGTATACGTTTGAATTCAAATCGTCTGACTGAAGAAGAAACTACTAAGTATATGTCTTGAACAGGGTTATGATTTATATTTAATAAAAATGACTAAATAGGCTATGTACATATATGTGTAGGCTAAAAGTTCTCAAAACGCGTAGTGAAAAATGTACTATTTTTTTAATGGTACAAAATAATATAATATAAATTAAATCTTCATACTATCATCGTTGCATATTTACGAAAGACGTATTGCGTAAATATGAACTTCACAGAAAAGAATAGTATAACATACATCCAACACAACAACTTAGAGAAGTGTCACAAAATAAATGTTTAATATTCTTATATATATAAATGTGGGGTGGGGGTACATCTTGACATTTTAAAGAATATCGCCTATTTTGAAGCTGTCGCTTAGACTTTCAAAACTTAAATAACGTACATTTTCCCTGAAAATCGCTTTATACTCAGTACCACAAGAAGTAACAGGGACGATTCTCAACCTTGCAACATCTTCAGGAGCTAAATCCAAATCCAGTTAAAGACCAAGTTTTCAATATTTCACAGAAATTCAAGAATCCATCTTGGCAACACTGATACTACTGAAATAAAATTTAAACAATTATCTGACTTTGATCACAACCCGTGGAAGACAGCTGTATCGTGCAATCACTAATAATAATTTAGAAATCTTATCTACTGGTGAACCCACTTACTGGCCTTCTGATACAAGTAAAATACCAGATCTATTGGACTTTTTCATAACAAAGGGTATTTCACAGAATTATCTGCACATAGAATCACTTTTTGATTTATCGTCTGATCATTCTCCAGTTATGATGTCATTGAACGCAGAAGTAATACTCAGGCTGAGACCTCTCACTCTTTGCAATAGACGAACAGATTGGGAGTATTTCCGAGATATCTTACAAGAAAGAATCACATTGAAAATCAGTCTCAAAACATCTGAAGAAATAGAAGACGCAGTAAGCAATTTAACAAAGTCGATTCAATCTGCTGCATGGGAGGCCACTCCAAATTTAAATCTAAAACTGCCTCCTGTAAATCAGTACCCATCATGTGTTAAAGAAAAAATAGAAGAACGTCGTAAATTAAGAAGAATATGGCAGAACCACAGATATCCTGAAGATAAAAGGCGATTCAACAGAGCTTCCCAAGAACTAAAAAGGCTCATACAAACAATGAAAAACCAATCCATCCAAGAATATCTGGAAAATCTAACGCCTCTGCAAGCTAGTGATTATTAAGTGCCAGTATGGTACTTTATGAGATTGTGTGGTGGACGAAAAAATGTCTGTCCGTCTGTCTGTCCGTCTGTCCGTCTGTCTGTCCGTGTGTCTGTACGCACCATAACTCAAATACGCTTTTTCGGATTTTCATGAAACTTGGAAAACACATTTATAATGTCCATGGGAAGAACCCTATTGATATTGAACCAAATCGGTTCACCGGTACCGGAGTAATGCCCAATTTAGTGCCTATTTTAATAGATTATGGCGCATTTCCATGAAACTTGGTATACCCATTTATGACCTCCATAAGAAGTGCCTTATTGAATTTGAACCTAATCTGTTGACCGGTACCGGAGTAAAACCCAATTTAGTGTATATTTTAAAGACGCGGTAACTCAAATACGCTTTACCGGATTTTTATGAAACTTGGTATACACATTTATAATGTCAATGGGAAGACGTCTATTCATAATGGATAAAATCGGTTGACCTGTTTCGGAGTAATGCTCAATTTAGTGTCTATTTTATGGTAATATACGTATTCGAAAGAATTTATAAAAAAAATGAAAATCAGTTATCTTGACAACATAGCCTATTGTTTTACTGTGATCGTATAAGGCCTTGGAAATTAAAATACAGGTAGCTATGACAAAAAACATATTGATTTACATGCGCTTATCCAACTAGACCGTTAAAATGACCCAGGTGGCCGAGATGGTAGACCTTTCTTCTTCCGTAAGCCCTGCTTAATGAATAAATCTGGAGCTTAACTTGGAAATCAATTTAAAAAAAAAACACATTCTGCATATCATAATTGCAGTCATAACTGATTAAAAAAAACATACTGGCACTTTATTACATCAGTTTACCTGGTTTTATTCTTTATGGAGAGCTACAAAGAAATTGAAAAGACCTACAGAACCCATACCACCAATTAAGAAAGAAGATGGCACTTGGGCTAGAAGCTGTGATGAAAAAGCTATGTTATTTGTCACCCATTTATTACAAGTATTCCAGCCATTTCCTTCAATGGCACAAGAAGATGACACTGAGATAGATCAGTACCTTCAAGCCCCTTTCCAAATGTCTCTACCGATTCAGTCAGTATCTCCAAGAGAGGTCAGAAAAACTATAGAAAATAATTTGAACACTAATAAGGCTCCTGGTTATGATCTAATAACTGGTCGTATCTTGAAAGAACTGCCATATAAAGCTATGATTTTTATTGCATTCATATTTAATGCAATAATAAGGTCGGGGTACTATCCAGGAGCTTGGAAAATATCACAAATTATCCTCATCCATAAAGCAGGAAAACCTCCAAATGAAGTTAAATCTTACAGACCTATAAGTTTAAATTGTTTGAGAAAATACTCCTGGTCAGACTTAAACCACTCCTTACTGACATAATTCCCGACCATCAATTTGGATTTCAAGCACAGCACTCAACCATAGAACAAGTGCATAGAGTAACAGATGTCATTCACAATGCATTTCAAAATAAAGAATACTGTTCAGCGGCATTTCTTGATGTTAGCCAAGCTTTTGATAAAGTATGGCATACTGGATTGCTATTCAAAATAAAAAAGTTCTTACCCCATTCTTTTTATAGTATTCTGCAATCATACCTAGAAAAAATATACTTTCAAGTTAAATTTGAAGACAGCCTATCGGATCTCTACCCTATCAACTCTGGAATTCCACAAGGAAGTGTCCTTGGTCCTATGTTGTATTTACTGTACACTGCAGATTTGCCCATAGATGTACCGACAACTATAGCCACTTTTGCTGATGATACAGCAGTCTTAGCAGTCCATGAATATTTAACCACAGCGTCACAACACATACAAGATTACCTAATTGAATTGGAGACTTGGTTTAAAAAATGGAGAATAAAAATTAATGAAGATAAGAGTCTACATGTAACTTTCACGCTAAGACGAGGCACTTGCCCTCCAGTAAGAATCAATGGTAAGACCTCTACCTCAGTCAGAAGAAGTTAAATATTTGGGTATCCATCTTGATCGTCGTTTGACCTGGAAAACGCATATAAGTACCAAACGCAAACAACTAAATCTAAAATTCAGCAAATTGTATTGGCTCCTAGGACCCAAGTCAGAGTTGTTAACTACGAACAAACTTCTAATTTACAAATGTATCCTTAAACCAATATGGACATATGGAATTCAACTTTGGGGTACATCAAGCAACTCCAACATAGAAATACTAGAACGTTTCCAATCTAAAACGATTTTTATTTATTTATTTATTTATTTAACAAAAGGTCCCAACGAGCCAATTGCTCACATTAAGGGACAGTATTACAAGGATGACAAAATTCAAAGTTATTATAATAAAATTGTTACAATAATTTACACAAATACAGTAAGTAAATAGAAATATTGTTCACTTAATCATTTAATAGAAAAATCTTCAACTTTTTTTTGAAACTATTTAAGTTTTTTACAGATCTTATTTCCAGTGGAATTTCATTAAAAAGATTTGCAAGATAATTTTTCACTCCCCTTAATCCATATGTAACCAATTCAGAATGCGTGACGAAAATATTTGATTTGTTTCTCGTGCCATAAGAATGCACATTTTCAAGAAACCGCAATGCAATGTTATTATGAACATGTCTGTTTACTACTTTATATATAAAGATTGCAGCACTATACTTTATGATTAATTCTAATGGAAGAATTCCTGATTGCTCATATAATACTTTGACTGGTGTTAAGTAATGACAGCCTAAAAGATTTCTTACAGCCCTATTTTGAAGAATTATTATCTTATGCAAATATTTCTTTTTTGAACGTCCCCATATAAATACCATACACAATATGTAAGAGTGTACAAGGGAATAACAAAAGAGATCTCATACTAGAATGTGATAATATTCCACCCAATCGTCGTAATACTCCAATTATCGGCGCAATTTTACTACAAAGTAAAACTATTGGTAAAATTCCCTGGTATATCAGTAACAAATATATTTATCAAGATCTTGAAATACCAACAGTAAAACAGGAAATAAGTAAATACAGTATGACCTACCAGAATCGTCTAAACAAACACCCCAATTCATATGCAGTAAATCTCCTGAACAATGGGACAAACACGTGTAGGCTCAATAGAAATAGAGTTTTGGACTTGATCTACAGATTTAAATAAATGTAAAACAGATTTGTTATGTTATGAAAATATTAGCCACTGGGCTATATTTGTAACATGTTCATTCTCGCATCATTATTACTTATTGTTCATTGTAGAACAGATTGTAATGTTGAAGAAAGATTATATATAAAAAATAAAAAAAAATAAAAAATTATCTGACAAGAATAATTTTCAAACCATAAGATGATATAACTTTTAAACTTGAATAACTTTGAAACCATAAAATGATATATAATGACATTTATTGTACTAATAATATTACAAAAGAGTCTACTGGATTCGACAATTATCCTTTTACCAGTAGACATCTTAAAAAACACAATAACACTTTTTGATTGGAGGTATACAGAGTGCTGCTAAATATATACAAGCTTATTTCATTCTCTACAAAGGGAGAGGAGAAAGAAAAAAGAAGTAAAATAAACGGAAACAAAAGAGACAATTTTGTAATAGATTCGTCAAAATATGTTTCTTGTTTGTGGTCCCTACAGTCTATGTTCCTAGTTCTCTTAACAGTTCACATCGTAGCACCGTTCTTAACATATCGCTGTTGCCGTTAAAAAAATTACTTAAAAAATGTGTAACTGAGCTTGCGTGGGATTCATTCGTTTCAAACAGGACTTACAAAGAAACCTTGCAATACAAATAATTAATCTTGCTTTTTGTCTTTTTTAACACCTACTCAAACTCGTTTAATTTTGCCGTTGTAAACCATAAAATATGGAATATATTTCAAATGAAATGTTCATTTATAAAAAGAAACGAGAATTGTTAAAAAAAAAATTTTAACAATATGTAATTTTCATTGAAACATAGAAAGAAGACTACGGAAAATCACACGTGCATTAAACCATTCCAAATGTCCCAAATCGTGAAAATATATCGAAATTTTAGCATTAATTAAGGTAAACATAGAAATCCTGTCCCCGATGAGGGGGGAACATGAAGAACAGGAAACATTTTTAAGCAAACATTTCATTGGTTAAAAGATTTTAAAAGATTTACATATACAAAAGAGTAACTTATGCTTCCTGTAAATGGTATTTATAGTAAATCAAAACCGTGTAAATCCACTGAGACTACGATTTTTGGGGGGCACACAGCACGCGGATACTTTTGCTACATAAATAGACGAGTGTAGAGGATTCTCAAAGTTCTTTTTTCCTAGAGAGGTATAGGCCCACAAAAACTATCATTATGGTCCAGGCCTGACTGTTGGACGCAAATGAGGTACTGGAGTCCTCAAATGAATTTCAAATTTCGAATAAAAGATTTCCCCAAGAAGTACTACTCCTCCCAGTATACACCCGATAAGCAGAAAATAGAAGCAGAATTTCATATGTGACAAACTAAAAACGAAATAGTCGCTATCAGAAGAAGCTTCTATTTCAAAATAAGATGAAGATCTCTTCGTAATTTTCTGCTTTCTCATAAAGAAAATGAAATCTGTTATATATTTCTTTAGTAGTCCGCTGTCCCGCAGCCGACGTAGCTGGTCATTCATAGGTTTGTAATACACAGTAAATGAATCAATACTGAATACCAATGTAGAAGGAAGTGTTAGATCCCTGACGGAACAGAGTTTATATCCCGGCAGTACCACGACTTGAAAGATTTCAGCTTGCATATCAGTAGCAAGTAGACTGATATTTCTATGCTTAACCAATATTCTAAACGTATATTGAACTAGATCTAAGCTTGATTTTCGAATCCATGGAACATGCACCGTCTTTGTGGAGTTACAAAACTCGACATACTCAGAATGCGTACACCATTGTCTTGTTAAAAGAAATTCTCCATAGTGAATGAGTCCACTTATTTTGAACTCTTCAAGCGTATTGATCTCATGAGTTTTTCCAGGGTCCACTAAGTAAGAGGTGAAAAACGCCTGGAAAATTGTGCTGACAGCAAGTGAATAGATTAACCAAGACAAGAAAAACACTCTAAGCCGTGTGCCATTCGGCATTGTACTGACCCCGACAGACAGAAAGGCTGCCCACAGATTGCAGAACCCTGATGACGTATCATGTGAGACGGATCCAGGTGCTAAGTGGATTTCTATCCAGTGTAAACACCAGTCAGTCAACGCAGCCATCAGAAATGTTAGACTCATGATGAACCAAACAGGTAAAGTGAAGACCTCATAAAACTTCCCCTGTCTTGGATTCGACTTAGGACAGGGAACATACCGACTTAACTTTGTTTGGATATATGGTATTTGGTGTGTCAAGGAAGCAGCCAATTGCATGGATCCATACGTAATATCCGCCTCTCTTATCTTTGGCTTCTTGACAGCAGTTACATTCAATAACCTGAAGAACTGGCCCAAAATTACTTCCTCAATTCTCGTTATCGATGAATTTAAAAAGGAGGGTTTTAGAACTATTATTGGGCATCCACCGAAGTCTTTAGGGACCTTGTTAGGGAATAATGTTGCATTGTTTTGAAATCTTCCCACAGAATCCTCTATCCAACTGTCTATAATCACTGGATATTTGAAGCTGCCACATTTCTCCGGAAATCTGTATGGGAACCAAGTGTAAACATCAATGTGTGCATCAAAGTTTCTTCTTCTTCGTTGAGGAATCAGAACTATGCTATTCATTACTTTCAAGGATCCCAGTGATTTTGCAAGGAAATGTAAAATATCTAGCTCATTGTAATAATCCTTGAGAAGGATAACAGTAACATAACGATTATTTATGAAAAATGATGGTTTTGAGTGTATTAGCCTAGCCATCAGTTTTAAGTGAGAAGAAAATAAGACCCAAGATATTTTTATGTTCCATACAAATGAAATACTTTGCACGGGTGCCGGATATGAGTCTGGCAATGTGAAATTAGAACGCACAATTGGAGCGCTGTAGTTAGTTTGCAATAAGATAAGCTGCCATTTCATGTCTTCGTTGAGAGTTTCTGCCAAGGTGTCAATGACGCGTTGATAGTTTCTGCTAGGCGGTTTGAATGCTACTTGACGCCTTCCTACCTTCGGCGCGTTTGCTTCATCGAACGGTGGGAATACAATGTAGACAGGTCTGTCCGGTGTGAAATTCCTGGTTATGATATTCTTCAAGCAAAGAACAATATGGTGTTGTTCTGTTAGCAGGACGTCAGAATTTACTGCAGCCAAGATGATAATTAGTGTGAACGCTGCCCACGTCACTTTCATGATGACGTGTACCTGTTTAAACGAGTAAAGGGTAATGATTCAGTAATACATGTAATGTCCAATGTATACAGGGTGGCCTTGTTTAGCCGTGCATGTAGCCTTTGTTAGCGGAGGCATAAGATTGCAAATCATGACTAGTGGGCTAAGCTATAGTGATTACCAGAAAACATCAACCATGAAAACGAACGTAGGGTTAATTAATATTTTCGTTATGGAAAGCGACTGAAAGCTGATAATTAATATAAACTATACGCCATATAATCTACATGGTATTGTCTCTTGTAGGGGCTAAAATACTGAGACGATTTAAAGAATTGAAGTACCGATATATATATATATATATCTAGACACCATACTCCTTTCCAGAAGATTGTAAGAAGAAAATAAATTCCTAAGATTCTGATATAAGGTTTGCAAGAGTGAAAGGCGAGGGATACCGCATGCATTTAAGACCTGTCGTTAAATATTTCAAACAAATATAATGTAGAAGACAATTTTAAAAAAAATCCAGACTTTAATCGAAGATAAAGGAGGAGTAGAATCCTTCAAATTTCCCTTCGAATATGATTGCAAAAGTAAATTATTTGTTAAAGAAGAAATTGAAATTTAATTATAACTTATTTAAAACGAAAGAAAGTTCTAATCGTAAAGAACCAATTCGTGAATCCTTTGTAAAAACCAAAGAAAAGTTAAGCACAATAAAATCACGCTGATACTATATAATAAATATTCTGGACCAACAGTGTATACTTTTTAAAATTCAACTTCAATGTGTACCGATATTTCCCAAGTCTAACCAAGTCCCTGCTCTTGAAAATCTAACACTTCTTTCCTCTGTCAACCGTTAGAAGGAGCAAAAAGTTTCAGGACAAAATTTACCAGTAAGGCTAAAAAAACTGGAGATCGCTGTGTGACCTATATAGGTTTTAATTGTCCTCACGGACCGAATTTTTATTCTTTCAAATACAGCAGTACTTAAGGGGAGACGGTGGGAGATTTACACTGACATATTTGTAATCCCATATCTCCTACATGTTGGGACATATCTTAATGAAATTTGAAAAGTTTCTCTGCTTTTGGTAATTTTTACAAAAATTTTAATGATTTATTATAGGTGTAGTGAAATTTTGAATTTTGTTTCGCATTTCTATCCTTCGGTACACATTTTTCCCACAGCCAATAAAAATTTTCAATTCTCTCCACATAAAAATGATCTACACTAATAGGGACACATTTAAATGCAGTAACTTTCTGTCACATTGTTTCAATCATACTCTGTACTTTTTTGAATTTGACAATTTTTTATTCACAAAATTTTCCACGATCTTTCAATAAAAATGCTGTTTATATTCTTTACACTAAAATTCTGTTCCACTTAAATGTGCAAGCTGTTTCCACCAACAGGTGTGCAAAATTTCATAAACATCATTCCAGTAGTTCCTGAGAAACAAGTACCTAAATCATGAAAATTTTAAATGTCAGAAAACGGCAAAAGACAAACATTTAATGGATACTTTTTTTTAAGTATAGTAAGAGCAAAATACCTTATTATTCGAGGATTCACATAATTAAATTCTTTAAAGAATACAAAATGGAGGGAAAGGGGATATAGGAAGATATATTTCAATTACCTGTGTTTTAACGCTAAATTCTAAACTGTAATCGCTGTAAATCTGTATTCCAGACAATTTCTCTGCTTCCACCCAATGCAGACAACAAACGAACTCTGAATATAGTCCTAACGTTGTGACGTGATTTCTTTGTTATTCATGTGTTAAGCAATTGATTTACCCCAAGCTTAATTTCTTTCTTTCCCTTCCTTGCTACAGAATTACGAAGTTATGTCTGCGTATTGACTTTTTGTAAATTACAATGTCATTATTTTCTCATCATCATCGAATGGAGTCCGCGAATATTCCGTAATAACATTAAGGAAGTACTAGATAAAAGTCCTGATTTCTTTGTAATTGATCTGTTATGGAAAAGACTTTGCCTTGCTTTAATTTGTTTTCGTCTTTGTGTTTCTGCAAATGGCGAAGTTCCCTCTGTCAATAGTCCTGGCTATTGGCTGCAAACCAACTGTTAAAACTTGTCCAAATTGGTAATTCATAGGAATCTGTGTGTGAACAGTAATGGCCTATATGATATTGTCAACTAACATATTTTCATTGTTTTATATTACTTGTTTTACTCTTATTTCGTTTTTATATTTCTTCTACATTATTCATGTTTGCTTTCTTCTTACCGCTCTTATTCTCTTTACTCTCTCCTATTCTCTTTACTTCTTACCTTACAATGGTAATTATCCTAACTTTCCTACTTTTTATTATACCTATTTCATATTTGTGTTATTTAAAGTGCATGATGTATTGCTGCATAGTCATGAACATTGTTCATTCTTGATTAAATAAATAAATAAATAAATAAATAATCTAGAAATATTATTTTCTCATCACCTGCGGAATTTTCCCTAATATTACTAAGCACTCTGTATTTAAAATGATAAATTTATAAGAAATCCATTTTTCCTATAACTCAATGCTACCCTAATGATCAAATTATATTTTGGAGAATGTTAAGAATTGCTATTAAATGCCAGAAAGGTATTTTGTAAGATCACACGGTGGACGGGAAAATATCTGTCCGTCCGTGTGTGTGTGTGTGTACGCGTGATATCTCCAGTGCGCTTTATAAGATTTTCATGAAACTTAGTATACACGATAGATAGGCTATATAAGCATACATGAACCACATATTATTGTCTCTGTTGGACATTAGGCCTACATGAGAATATTATAGGAGAAAAATTCCTCTGACACTGGGACTTGAACCCACGACCTTTGGCTAATCGCGCCAATGCTCTACCAACTGAGTTAAGCCGGAGTTCAATTCACAGCGCCAGACGGAACCTCTTTCCTATGACCAATTTCCCTAAAGGTCTACCTCACAGACAGACAAGTTATGTCATATGTATGTTCGAAACAACCAAAACTGGTTTAAAATTCGCAGTTCCAGGAGGAATGTGTTTGCTTACACGTAAGTTCTGTACTGTGCTATAGTATTTAGTTCAAGGAAATATAGATCTAAAAGCAATTATTTTGCACGAAGGAAAGTCAATGTATCATTGGAAAATCCATATTTGTTGAAGTTGTGCCATTCTCTTGTAACTTTCTGTCCTATCTAAGGCTTATTGTCTCTGACAAATGAGCAATTTAAACGGGGAGGAGGCAGAGGGCATTTTTTAGGTGAAAAAATCTATAAAATCGATCTTACGAGGGTTCCCAAGCATTTCAGGTTTGAATGCCTTCTTACGGGTTCTCATGTCAAAACCTACCCTAAAATTTAGCATATCGATAAACCTTCATTAATGAAAATGCTTATGATAGAAAAAGTCATCGGAGTGAAATTTCTTATTTTTATTAAGTGCCAGAATGGTACTTTATGAGATTGTAATTAAGACGCCTTTTTGAGACTCGGCATATTTAGAGAATGAACCTTCTCTTTTCTTTTGCATTTTGAAGAAATACATACATAATATTGTAGGAGAAAAATTCCACTGACACTGGGATTTGAACCTAATGCTCTACCAACTGAGCTAAGACAGAGTTCACTTCACAGCGCCAGATGGGACCTCTCTCCTATGATTCATTGCCCCTAATGGTCTACCTCACTGACAGACAAGTTATGTCATATGGAATATTGTGAGGCACACTAATTAGTGATTTGCTGACCGGGATTTCCACTGTTATTGTACAGTAACATTCAATGCATATGAACCACAGATTGCTGTCTCCGTTGGGCATTGCATGATGATGTTATCAGTTGGTAGAGCATTGTCACGGATAGCCAAAGGTCCTGGGTTCAAATCCCAGTGTCAGAGGATTTTTTTCTCCAATAATATCATCATGTAGTGTCTAACAGACAGATATGTGGTTCATGTATGCTTATATATCTATCGTGTATAGCCTACTAAGTAATACGTAATAACGTGAATGGTAATACATCGTAGCGAAGTACATTGGAATTCTTGTAACATGCAAAAGTTCGTCACAAGGGATTATGTAGTATATTATATTCTGCCTAATCTATGTTATATGAATAACGCTTTTAAGCTGAGTATTTCACAGATGAATCAGTGTGCAATCCATATTAAGAATACGTACAATTTCAATAAATCGGAAACATCTATACGAAACATCTTCATACCTGCAGGTTCGTTCAAACAACAATTATTAATAGGGACCGGATTCTTAGGTTTTCACCTATTTTTTTCCTTACTTCCAAAACAAAAAGCGCTCATACACTTTTTCGAATCATGTCCATAGGATTCACCCACATTAATTCTGTGGCACCTAAAAATACCTAAATGGGGTATAAAAACCTAAATATACCTAAACGGGATATAAAACCTAATATATCTAATTTAGGCTACTTTTTATGTCTTTTTTGTTTGTCGGTTGAGAAATCGGTATTTTGCGGAGAGACAATTTTTGTCGGGTTGAAATTAATACCATCAGCGTTTCGTTCAACCCATTGTCGTCTAGGATGCACAGTATCTAAAGAAGAAGTGTAAGAGTATCGGCGTATTCTTTTTAAAATATGCGTACAAACAACGATTGTTCTGCCCTGTTATTCATCTAATTTTTAAATAGACGTGTTAATTATGCCGAAACAAATGAAATCGAGTTTATTCCGGCAGTGGATAGGCGACGACCTGAATTCCTCTACCGATGGAAAAGTAATATTTTGTCAAGCCTGCCAGAAATACGTAAATATTATTTACCTTTCTAGAAAAGGAGGAAGTTTTCGTCCCTAGTTGATGTGTTGTGCGGTTAGCATGCGTAACAACCGAAGAAAGGAAAATAACCAGTTTCACATTATCCGCATCCAACCATAAAGTATTTTACTCACTAAATTAGGAGCATCGGATTCGAATCCTGAGAAGGGTAGTGTCTAGATACAGTATTAACTATTAACTAAGAGATAACAGGAAGAACTTCACAGTTGAGAATCTTGAAAGATATTTTATTACTGTAACCAGGAAATGTGAGGCAATCTTATTTTCACTGCTTCTTTTGATTGTTTATGCTTTCTTTCTTCAATTGTATAATATTGTACTAAAGCAAGTTTACACAAATTTAAGTCAACTTTGTTAAGTTAAACTTTACAAGTATTATGTATAGAATCCTATGTAGCACATTCAAATTCATTAAACCAATTATTCTACCCGAAAACGATATTTTGGACAAAAAACCTAAAAAAACTATTTCACCTAATGGAAAACCTAAAACAGTGTTTTTAGAAACCTAAAAATCCGGTCCCTAATTATTAACCACTTCGATTAGATAAATATAAGTTGCATATGAGCAAAACGTGGTAAAGCATTTTAAATCTCGTATACAGGGTGGCCTTTTTTAGCCGTGCATGTAGCCTTTGTTAGCGGAGGCATAAGATTGCAAATCATGACTAGTGGGCTATCCTATAGTGATTACCAGAATTCATCAACCATGAAAACGAACGTAGGGTTAATTAATATTTTCGTTATGGAAAGCGACTGAAAGCTGATAATTAATATAAACTATACGCCATATAATCTACATGGTATTGTCTCTTGTGGGGGCTAAAATACTGAGACGATTTAAAGAATTGAAATATATATATATATATATAAATAAGAAGATAAATTCCAAAGATTCTGATATAAGGTTTGCAAGAGTCAAAGGCGAGGGATACCGTATGCATTTAAGACCTGTCGTTAAATATTTCAATCAAATATAATGTAGAAGACAATTTAAAAAGTTTCCAGATTTTAATCGAAGATAAAGGAGGAGTAGAATTCCTCGAATTTCCCTTCGAATATGATTGCGAAAGTATATGTTAAAGAATAAATTGAAATTTAATTAGAATTTAAAACAAAAGAAAGTTCTAATCGTAAAGAACCAATTCGTGAATCCTTTGTGTAAGCTCGTAGAGCTTAGAGCCCATTTATTATACTTTTATAGCAAATACTAGTAATGAAGTATTAATACAAGTCACTAGATGACACTAATGCCAGTTACTAGCAAACAGAATTCTTGGCACACTTGTATCTATTTATTTACATTTAGATAAAGAAAATATCTATTATGTATCAACTTTTGTATTTTTCGTGTAATTTGGAAAAATAAATTGTAATTGTAATTGTAATTGTAATTGTAATGAGCTATAATGATATTAGCTAAGGAATAGTTTGCACATTTATTCCAGTTATTATTGACTGTTATCATTGAATTCAGTAATTAATGTTAACTAGCAACAGAATGCTGTTTTGCCGGCATCGATCAGATATCGATTGCCAGCCTGATAATCGATAATACTCTTACTTGCCCCTATGGACAGAACGGCGTAGAGCACTTCAAGCGGACTATCGATTAGCTATACTCGCCTTTAAGGACAGTGTACTGCACAGTTAGATTAAGTCTCATGAGAAATTTATTTATTTCTCCACAAAGGCATATTGTTTAATAAAATAGAGACTCTCATATATCTTTTTGTGTGTTACAGAAAGAGTACTGCATGTTACTTTGTTTAATAAAAGCCTGCTTTAGGATGGAAGCATCTAGAAAGCTCCAGACTAGCTTTCCATCGAATTTTTGATGGCTCTTCTGTAAGATGATTATGTGAACGCATTTTGTGGCCGTTAGACTTTATTCACTTCTTCAACGATCGTCGCTGCGTAAGGGCACAGCCCCAAATTTAGCAACAGACCACAAGTCTGAATATATTATTGTACAGTATCTACATATAACTACGCATCATGGAACCAGCATCAGCAGCCACAACTTAATCTACCAGGAGGTGGATTCGAGGACATCCCTAGAACTTCGTGGAGCGTAGCTCGTAGCCATGGAAGGACTCGCTACTGGCCACCGTTCAGGATGATCTACAGCAACATTAACTGTACTTCACCTAATTAGCCGTAGTCCGGCTAATGCATTCACATTCTCATCAGATGCAGTCACTATACAAGTTAAGTACTACATACAGTTAATATATGGTTAATTTCACAAGAGTCTAGAGGACTCAGCAAATTTGTTTGCATACAAGTAGAAACTGCATTTATAATTGTCCAGGAGTTTTGGCATCCTTGCAGCTCCTCCTTTTCCTCTACGTGCAAGCTAAATATGCTGCCGTAGTAGTTTTGAACAAAATATGGCATAACTCACAAAGACCAAGGAATGGTCTAGCAAATTACTAGCTAAACAAGTAATTCAGCATTTATCATTTTTTTGGAGTTTTGGCATACTTGCAGCTCCTCTTTTCCTACGAGCAATCTAAAGAAATTGCCGTAGTAATTTTTTGAGCAAGATATAGCTCAACCTGTACTCAAATAAGATAATAAAATTACTATAGGTTCTTGTTAAGAAAACAACCTTTTATAAACAAGATACATAACCTTTGACATTATCCTTAAAAATTTCCAAGTGAAATAAAATCAATATTAATTAAATATTAAGCACAGCTAGAAGAAAGAAGAGAAGCAGCAGTTTACTAGGAGCTGAAGAATAAATAATTCAATCTCTCCTGCTTCCTATATCATTCCTATTCTTTCCAATTTGCATTTTCTGGATTTTAATCCAGTGGTCCTCCGAAAAATCCTATAGCAAATTCTGTTAGGCACACCAGCCTACACTTTGTAAAAACCAAAGAAAACTTAAGCACAATAAAATCACGCTGATACTATATAGAACAAATATTCTGAACCAACAGTGTATACTTTTTAAAATTCAACTTCAATGTGTACCGATATTTCCCAAGTCTAACCAAGTCCCTGCTCTTGAAAATCTAACACTTCTTTTCTATGTCAACCGTTATAGGAAGCAAAATGTTTCAAGAGAAAATTTAAAACTACTAAATGGCTAATCAATCATTGGCTAATTATTAAGCTCTTGTGCCAAATGCTAAAAAACCTGCAGATCGCTGTGTGACCTATATAGGTTTTAATTGTCCTCACGGACCAAATTTTCATTCTTTCAAATACAGCAGTACTTAAGGGGAGACGATGGGAGATTTACACAGACATATTTGTAATCCCATATCTCCTACATTTTGGGACATATCTTAATCAAATTTTAAAAACGTATTTAGGAGGAGTTTCTCTGCTTTTGGTAATTTTTACAACAATTTTAATGATTTATTAAAGGTGTAGTGAAATTTTGAATTTTGTTTCGCATTTCTATCTTTCGGTACACACTTTTCCCACAGCCAATAAAAATTTTCAATTTTATCCTCTTAAAAATGATCTACACTAATAGGGACACATTTAAGTGCAGTAACATTCTATCACATTGTTTCAATTATTCTCTGTGATTTTTTTAATTTGACAATTTCTTATTCACAATATTTTCATCGATCTTTCAATAATAATTTTGTTTATATTCTTTACACTAAAATTCCGTTTCACTTAAATGTGCAAGCTATTTCTAGCAACAGGTGTGCAAAATTTCATAAAAATCCTTCCAGTAGTTCCTGAGAAACATGTACATAAATACAAAAATTCAATGGATACTTTTGTTTTTAAGTATAGTAAGAGCAAAATTCGAGGATTTACATAATTAAATTGGTTAAAGAATACAAAGTGGAGGGAAATACTTTCGATTGAAAAGGGGATATAGGAAGACATATTTCAATTACCTGTGTTTAAACGCTAAATTGTAAACTGTAATCGCTGTAAATCTGTATTCCAGACAATTTCTCTGCTTCCACCCAATGCAGACAACAAACGAACTCTGAATATAGTCCTAACGTTGTGACGTGATTTCTTTGTTATTCATGTGTTAAGCAATTGATTTACCCCAAGCTTAATTTGTTTCTTTCCCTTCCTTTCTACAGAATTGCGAAGTTATGTCTGCGTATTGACTTTTTGTAAATTACAATGTCATTATTTTCTCATCACCATTGAATGGATTCCGCGAATATTCCCTGATAACATTAAGGAAGTACTAGATAAAAGTCCTGATTTCTTTGTAATTGATCTGTTACGGAAAAGACTTTGCCTTGCTTTAATTTGTTTTCGTCTTTGTGTTTCTGCAAATGGCGAAGTTCCCTCAGTCAATAGTCCTGGCTATTGGCTGCAAGCCAACTGTTAAAACATGTCCAAAACGGCCATTCATAGGAATCTGTGTGTGAACAGTAATGGCCTATATGATATTGCCAACTAACATATTTTCATTGTTTTATATTATTTGTTTTACTCTTATTTCGTTTTTATTTCTTCTATACATTATTCACGCTTGCTTTCTTCTTACCGCTCTTATTCTCTTTACTCTCTCCTATTCTCTTTACTTCTTACCTTACAACGGTAATTATCCTAACTTTCCTAAATTTTATTATACCTATTTCATATTTGTGTTATTTAAAGTGCACGATGTATTGGTAGTATAGTCATGATAGGGCCCGGATTTGTATGTAAAAAAATGTTTTTTTTCCTGATGCGTACATTCCTAAAACAAAGTTTAGTATCCAAATCGAGGTCCGAAAAACGCAAATTCCAAATTTTATTTCACATAAAAACACATATTTTACAAAAAAATGTTATGTAAATAAATATTTTCGATATTTTCTCCATAAATACATATTTTAGTACTTTTCCGAATATTTTATGTAATTTTTTTTCCCCCTGATGCTCATATCAAGGTCCGACAACTGCAAATTCCAAATTTTATTTTACATAAAAACATTTTTTTTACAAAAAAGTTATGGGAATAAATATTTTCTATATATTCTCCATAAATAAATATTTTAGTACTTTTCCTCATTCTCTCTTAACATTTTAGGCTACAACAAAAATTTTTATCTCGAAAAAGTTCAACACAAATGCTTCACTTGCAATCGGACAAGAACACAACCCAATCTCAAGTGCAGATCAGTTTGAAGCATTTGCATCTGTAGTAAGTGAACTGGACAAAGACGATGTCTCTGCAATTGAGATTATTCAGAATTGAATGTGTGATACTACTTTAAAATGTGACTTGGCTTTCATATCGGCTAATTTTGATTCACTCAATAAAGAAACTAGAAACTTCTGTAGATTTACTGAGTAATTCAGTTAAAGAAATACAATATGTTGAAAGGCAACGTTCGAAAAGAGAAGTTCTAAGAACAAAATTTAAAGGTATGTTTGAGAAAAATGGTGGCTACCAAACCCTCTGCAAAGTAGCTCAAGTTTTGGAAGGTTAAAACATAAGTGAACTTGATCGTGTGTGTGTTAGTGATATATCCCTCTACAAATATGCAAGGTTAACACCGTGTGAAGTAGAACGTTCCTTTTCTCAATATAAGGCATTATTCTCGGATAATAGGCAAGGATTTGTGATCCATAATCTGGAGATGACATTTGTTGTGCACTGCAACTCCAGTCAACATTTTACATCTGATGTTGGCGACTTTTAATATAATTTGTTCTAGTAAGTTACGAACATTCTGGTGTTTTTTTCTTTTTTTCAGATCTTAAAAAAAAAATTTTTACTTTTAGCACATATTTTTTAAATTTTAGCACATATTTTTAACATTTTTAGCACATAAAAAATAAATATTTTTAAGTTTTTTAGCACATAAAAATCCGGGCCCTAGTCATGAACATTGTTCATTCTTGATTAAATAAATAAATAATCTAGAAACATCATTATTTCCTCATCACCTGCGGAATGTCCCCTAATATTACTAAGTACTCGGTATTTAAAATGATAAATTTGTAAGAAATCCATTTTTCCTATAACTCAATGCTACCCTAATGATCAAATTATATTTTGGAGAATGTTAAGAATTGCTATTAAATGCCAGAAAGGTATTTTGTAAGATCACACGGTGGACGGGAAAATATCTGTCCGTCCGTCCGTGTGTGTGTACGCGTGATAACTCCAGTACGCTTTATCAGATTTTCATGAAACTTAGAATACACGATAGATATATAAGCATACATGAACCACATATTATTGTCTCTGTTGCACATTAGGCCTACATGAGAATATTATAGGAGAAAAATTCCTCCGACACTGGGACTTGAACCCAGGACCTTTGGCTATTCGCGCCAATGCTCTACCAACTGAGCTAAGCCGGAGTTCAATTCACAGCGCCAGACGGAACCTCTTTCCTATGACCAATTTCCCTAAAGGTCTACCTCACAGACAGACAAGTTATGTCATATGTATGTTCGAAACAACCAAAACTGGTTTAAAATTCGCAGTTCCAGGAGGAATGTGTTTGCTTACACGTAAGTTCTGTACTGTGCTATCGTATTATAGGAGAAAAATTCCTCTGACACTGGGATTTGAACCTATTGCTCTACCAACTGAGCTAAGCCGGAGTTCACTTTACATCACCAGACGGAACCTCTCTCCTATGACTCATTGCCCTTAATGGTCTATCTCACTGTATCACTCCGACCGTAACGTTAATTGGTTGGTTGTGTGTTACGTCAGCCTCCTTCTATACATTGTTCACGTTTGTTAATGACATCTGATTCCAAATACATTTTTTTTTTTAAATCAGGTCAGCTGAAGTAACAAAGTGCCAGAACGCTTTTGTTTAATCAGTGATAATTGCAATTATGATATGCAGAAAATAAGTTATTTTTTAATAGATCAATTCATTAAGCAGGGCTTACGAAGAACAAAGAATATGTATAGTGTTACATGTCAAAGATAACTGTATTACAACTTCCAAAATCGCATATGAACACTGTAAAACAATATCTTGCCATGAGAAGTGATTTGCATTTGATAGATTCTTTCTAATATATGAGAGCCGTCCACAAAGTAAGTTTCCCTAGGGTCGTTTACACAAACAACAACAAAAGTCATGGAAATATTTATTGCAACAGATAAAGCAAGTGTTCAGCTATTTTTCAACATATTCACCACAGGAATTAAGACGTTTGTCATACCATGCGACCAACTTTTTAACACTTGTGCGGTAGAAGTCTGCCGAGTGGGATTTGAACCACTGTGTGACAATCACCTTCGCTTCTCTGTCATTTATTGAGGTGTTGGAAAAAATGGAAATCAATGGGAGCGAGGTCCGGGCTGTAGGGTGGATGTTGAAACATTTCCTATGCAGGAGACTTGCAGGGAGGTGTTCTCAGCTCTGTTAAAAAAGGAATTGCAGATGAGGAAGGTTCACGAAGCAGGAGAGAAAGTCAGTTGGTAAGAACTATTAGAAAGCAAACAGTGGGATTTTCTATTTCATAAGAATTTCGTTTTCCGCTCTGTCTTCGAAGAACAGGAAGAGAATATAGCAAGTTCAAACCACCTCGAAATTCTCTGGTCCCAATCCTGTTTCCAAGGAGAAGAGAAAAGATCTCCTTAAACTTCGGCCCTTCATTTCCAGATGATTCTGGAGCTTCTATGAACATTTTATGACTAGTGCCGATGTGCTACTGAATATATGTTTTTGCTTTTAAGTTATTCTGTTTCATTTCCGGGGTCAGAAATACGTATTAATAAAGAATGTACAAGGACTAATGTAATGTAAATAGGCCTACATTTATTTATAACGTTCAACTAACAGGTAAGTTTAAAACACAGTCGGGCATACTGAGGTAAGTCCACCTATCAACAAATTATAATTCTATTAAGTTTTATTAAGGTTAATCGACTCTCAATACCCACATATTTATTCTTGAACAAGCAATGAAGATTAATACATAAAAATGTTGAACATTCAGTCCAACAATTACAGAGTTCTTCAGAAACTTTAAATTCAATTTTCTCAGTAACAAGAAATCTGGACTTAGCTCTCTTTGCTCGAGCACCCGCGAATCATTATTTGTATAATCCGTTAAATTTTTACTTCCTCTGCCTGTACCATAGGTATTTTGTACTCACACTTTATCTTGAGCCGAAAAAATGAGGGGGTGAGGGGAGCTGATATTGCATGCAGTATAAAAGACTGACTATTGCAGAAGGCGGTGAGTTGAAATTGACGTTGTTTCTGAAGGGTTGCCAATTACCAGAAAATATAACGTGTGTAGTTTTATGCGGGTACACAATTTAACTAACTGTAATTTGTAGCACTTTCAACTTTCGCTGCCAAACTAAAGATTTTATATTGATTCAGATATTATAGTAGAAAATATCGCAGGAGAAATGAATGAAGGAATATATTTAGGCCTATTTAGACAGTTTCTCTCCCAGTCTTCAGAATATAGAAAATCGGTTTAAAAGTCGTAGCATTATACATGTAGGCCTACTTGAATACGCACTTTCACATGCCTGAATTGATGTAATTTAACTAAATACCTTTCACGAAAGTTTGTAGGTAATTAATACAACACATTTACGAGGGGTATTCCGAAAGTAAGTTTCGTCAATGTATGGCAGGAGCGGCGTGTTCACCAGGAGAACCAAACAAACGGCAGACGAATCCCCACCCGTGGCTGGTTCCACGACGGAAGTGGCGTCAGCGGAGGAGGCATGACGCAGGCGCACTGCGCCGTAGAAGAGCGAGTCGCAGCAGACTGGCGTGCCCGCGGGTATTAGTGTACCGCTCACGATGGCACGAGAGATTTGGCGCCACTGCCATGTACCGCTATCTCCCCTCTTTCAAACGAGCCATTGCTGCAGCCGCTGAACCTTTTATTGTCCGAGGTAGAGCTGTTTGAAATTGATCTCCCGATTTCCGTCCCCCCAAAGTGCGGCCTCCACGAACCCATCTCGCACAAACCTTATGGAACGTCAATTTGTCACTCAAAATGGTCTGTATGGAACCTTTAGTAATGTCAGGAAGCTGAGGTGGAGCAGGCTGTGCGCAAATTCCTTGCATCGCAGGGCACCGAGTTTTACCACAGTGGGTTCTTCAAACTGATCGCACGCTACGACAAATGTCTCAATGTCGCTGGCGACTATGTCGAAAAATAGTGCACGGTGTATAGGTCATGCTGCCATGCTGTATTGCTTTTGGGTCAATAAAGTGTCCGTGTGACAAACTGACGAAACTTACTTTCGGAATACCCCTCGTAATACAACGAAACAATAAAACTTGACTTGTTCTTTTCTCCAAGGACTGATTCAGCTTAAAATACATTAAATTTCTTTTCCTTCCATTTCATTTATTTGGTTTATTATTTCACTGATTTCCGATACTTCTTGGTTTAAATAATCTTTATTTTTAACTTCGTTGTCACTTAGGCTATATCGACCATTTCCACAACACAAGTACTGTTCTTTTTATATCCCTGGATTTATTGTCATTTTCAGAATAATATGATGTAAACAAATAAAAAAAATTGGCGGTAGCTCAAGAATGCCGCAACGGGAAGTTTTTGGGTATGGCAATACTGGAGACGGGTCGCGATCTTCATTTTTTCGAGCGAGGCCTTCTTTATATGGACGGTTTTCAGCATAATGGAGTGTTTAGCTCAAGATAAAGTGTGCGATCTATACTATAGGTTGAGGAAGTAGCTATTGTTTTCGACCCCAAAATTTGTTGAGTTATTAGCATATATACATGTTTCAGGGCCCCCTGAATCCAAAAATACTATTTTTGGAAACATGTCTGTGTGTCTGTCTGTCTGTGAACAGGCTAGCTCCAAAACGGAAAATCGTATGAAAACAAAATTTCGTATTTGGGTCAGGTACCTTCTAAAGATGTGAGCGGAGGATTGGCGATAAGTTTCTCTTATTTTTAAGGGGACTTTACATGATTAAATTTTCGTTTTTCGCGATTTTCTCGAAAACGGCTCTACCGATTTTCTTTAAATTTTGCACATGTGTAGCTTATAGTGGCAGCTAAAACGTTTAAATTAAACTTTTTTCAAAAAAATTCTTTCAAGGGTAGTTACAAGTCCCCTATTGTTCCCCCACTGTTTGTAGAAAGTTTGTGTTGCGTGGTGAACACTTGAATACGCGCTCTTTCACGGCCTCTTATTGTATACACGAATCAAGTGAGAAATATGTATTGTTGGCCATGCATAGAGTAAATAAGTATCTGAGGGAAATATTCGATAAAGTTCGGAAATTATTTTTAACGACGGAAGTTTGAATAAACGTCTGGAGTCACTTGTTTTTGTTTAGTTTGTTATATGGTTTGCATTTTTATTAGTCGCATCATTTTCAAAGAAGAGGTTATCAGGTATTTATCGTATAATTAGCGTAAAATTGTTTTGCGTTTCTGTACAAGGAAAATATGTAAATACTGGCAACTTTTATTTGGGCAGAGGAAGTTATGTGACTTTCACATCAGATTTTTATTCATGGAACAGTCTTAATAAATCCAACTCGAATGTACGAGTTACCTATAGGCCTACTAAGCTTACATTTGGCCACTTTTGAATCTTCATAAAATTATATTCCAATTACTATCTGTACAGTGTAAAAAATATGTGCGTCTTCTGCGAATTATGCAATGTGCAATGATTTTACATTTCATGCTCATTTTTGCCAAACAAAAAGTTATCTATTTTCTGATAAAGTCTCTAACAACAGGTGTTTATTTTCTTTCGTTCTACTTTATAGAGCGATCGAAGGTGCTAACACGTGTGCTTCGAAACAAATCCATACAAATAACCTCGCCATTTATTAACTGAAACTCTTAACAACTGCCACAGTAGATCCGTCCTTTATGTGGTTCCATTTTGAAAACAGAAAACTATCTCCTGCTGCGCAGTCGCGAATCTTGGGATTACCTATGATAAAAGATTATTGTCAGTTTTCTCACTTAAAAATGAAATATAGTGCTCGGTCGGCCTGGGTGGGTTTTCCGGCGACGCTGACAGGCCTTAAGTTGCAGTATATCCCCGTTGTTAAATAACCATGTACCAACCAAAACCCAAAGAAATTATATTCCAAACTCCTCTTCAGTCATATACGTAATTTTATTCCCCTACCTGATTGGTTGCCGCGTAATTCTGATTGGTAGCCCAACAAGAACAGATATTATTGCGTCATAGAGCCGAGGAACCTTTGCAGATTGTGAACTGTCTCCAAAATAACCTTTTTATCAGTATTTAAGTTAACGGACTAAATTATACTTGAGAATGCAGATTGCACAAGACAAGTGTAATTATTATTATTATCATTGTCCACTACTGCGCTTTTTGTCTCAAAGTGGATTCTAGAAGAAATTAATAGATTGAAGATGGTGTTTTGACCTAAACATATTTTTGTTCATACCTTCGTATGAAACAAGGGCTAATAGACACGGTTAAAGCAAATTACATAGGTAGGCCTATACAATGTGGAAAGAAAGGAATTGTTGAGTTCTTTTATGCGAAAGGCGTTGTCTCCGTCGGGTGGTTTAAATGAAGGCAATAACCTAATAATAATTAGGCCTACTTTCGTGCTTTGTTTTATAAAAACAAAACTAACAGTTGCGAGATCACGGCATACTGTGAATCAACCATCCATGAATCGATTCGAGTGCTACCAGTGGTGCATATAAGACATAGTTAACATAATTCACGTAAGCTAACAACAGAAAAGAATAAAAGCACACGAACTGAGAGGGTGTAATAGTATATTGCGATACAAGTGCCGTAAGCGGTGCATACAGATCGAGGAAAGAGTTTTTTTTTCAATTTCCGAGATCCGTTATGCGCCTACGGCACGAGTGTTGCATGCTATTTTTTGCACGATGATTATTTATATCAATGTAATTATATTAATTGTGATATTACCCTAAAATATTATGTATATACATTCTTGAATATAGATGTTTATTTCAGAAAGTGTTTCGCATGTGTTTGTTGATGTGGGAACCGAATATTTGTCCTGGGGGACCTTGTCCATAAAGGGTTGTATTATGATGGTTTTACTTACGGCACTTGTGTTTTTTGTAATTTTTACCGCACGGAGATTTCTTTTGTTTTCAAAGCAACCAGATTGCGTGTGGGAATGTCAACTTACGATCCACGGCAACAACATTCGTAAGTACCACTAGTGATGAGCAAATGCAAGACCAAGACCAAGACTAAGGCGGTCTTGGTCTTGGTCTTGGTCTCGCACACTCAGTCTTGGTCTTGGTCTCGCATCGGTAACCCTGGTCTTGGTCTTGGTCTTGGTCTTGCATACTCGGTCTTGGTCTTGGTCTCGGTCTTGCATACTCGGTCTTGGTCTTGTTGCAAGAGTCTTGCATTTTTCTTTTACGCATCTTACTGTGATTGATGGCGTTTACGTGATTTACAGTTACACCGATTACATGTGTGTTATTGCTTGCGAAAGTAACGAAAGCTAATTGCTTTTAGTTGCTTGAACCGTGAAAACAGTAACAAAACAACTGAAAGCTATTTCATCTTTAGCCATTAGTTATTAAGTGACAGAATGGTACTTTATGAAATTTGTGTGGGGGACGGGAAAATGTCTGTCCGTCTGTCTGTCTGTCCATGTGTCTGTACTCGCGATAACTCAAATGCGCTTTATTGGATTTTCATGAAACTTGGTATACGCACTTACAACATCCATAGGAAGAAGTCTATTTATTTTCGCTGTTGCGTTTCTACTGGCTGCAACCCCTGCAAGTGATTAGCAAAATACCTTCCTTTCAACTTGCAAGCAGTCGCACAGACGAGTTTCACGTTTTCATTCCTTAGAAAGTAGAAACAGCTATCGTTTCGTTGTGTTGTTGATTGTTGTAACGTAGTGTTTCAACATGAAACAAAAACGAGTAACCGTAACAAAACAAGGTCTGTGTGGCGTTACTTTACATGTAAGAGATCAATTTTATAAAATGACTGTAAATGGATATACCATTAAAATGGTTTGTGTCCCGTTCTTATTTTAAAATTTGAAGAGTTCAGGCTACAGTATAGTAGGATTAAGCCACCCACACAGCAAGGCCCATTTAATGTCCCGGTCAAGTACATATTTAGAAATCAGTTTCCCGGGGGTCCTAAACTGATGAACCAGAAATCACTGACATCTTCTCTTCCTAAGTAATACAAAAAATATTTTTTTAACTAATACTTTAAAAATCTCATATTTGGGTGGGGGGGTGCGGTCCGGACCCACGTCCTTGCCTCCTGTCTATTGCCTTGCCTCTTGTCTATTTTAAATTCATAAAAAATTGTTGGTCTATACCTATAAAATTTTGCTGTTTTATTGCCATTGATATGCATATTTTAGAATTTAAAAAATGTTTAATTGGGAATAGGTGGAGCAGTTGATTTTATACAAGCATTAAAACTATCCGTCGACCGGTGTCTGAAATTTCTTATATATAAATATTAACAATAACAAGTTATGTCCAAAAAATTAAGTACAATGTCATTTGAAACGTAATATATATTTTTTGGGTAAAACTTAAAAAGGTATTAACAGTACCGAATGCATTTAAAACGTGTTGGATTTTTACTTTGCAGTTTATTTTCTTATAGTGACTTGTTCTTTTTCTGTTACATGTAAACATTAATTTAGGTATTGGTTAAGAATTTCAATATATTTCACTTTTTTATTAAGTAATTTCATTTAAAGTACTAATCAAGAAGATTCATTATTATGCTTGTATCAATGTGAGAAAACATTTTAACAGTTTTTCCAAGTTAAGGTAATTAGAAAGACCGCAAAGGACTATGGGCTGTGTGGGTTATGTTGGCACTGAAGTCATAAAACTACCCTGCCACTATTCAGCAGGTAGCCAAAAGTTAGTTACTCACTCCACTATCCCACTGGGTGGAGTAGGGTGTATAGAAAAAATGGGGGAAAACCAGAATTTCGAGGTTTAAGTAATCGCCAGATGTGTTTAAGCAGTCATATTGTCGTTTAGGAAAGAGACGTAGCGGCTTCTTACTGTAAATGGTGTTTATGTTAAGTCCTGATTATACAAATTCTTGGAGTGAGTAACCTTTCACAATAGTATGTTTCTATCTCTTTCTGTTCAATTACTGACTTCTGCCAAACATCTTCTGTCTCAATTTTCTGATCCGTGCCAACTTACAACAAACAGACTTTAGTGTCGGCATTACACCATGTCATAAATTTCTCAAGGGTCGGCGTAGCGTATCTTTCAAATGAAGGTATGTGATTTACAATTGTCCTTGGAGACAATTTTCCTCTTTGCTATTTCTTACTATGAGGGAGGAATGTATTGTTCCTACCCCAAGAAGTAGTTTCAAAAAAGTTCTCTGCAGGGCCGTGGAGAGAAAGCAAAGGACCTCAGTAAAAAATTTCCCGGGCCCCGTCAAATATTAATTTCACCACTGAAACCCAAAGTACGGCAAAAAGATTGTATAAAAATATTACATAATTATTATATAATGTATGTAATGGTATGTAAGTATCCTATTACTTGAAGACATATGATATTTTTGTTAATCACTAAAAAGTTAGTCATATTTTACAAAAAATAAAACCATGTAAGTTTAAAAGCTTTTCAGTTGTGCACACAGAGGTAATAATACGTGTTTTGGCAAAATGCTATCAATAATCATAAAAACTAATCACTGTACAACTAGTGTCTTACTTTTAAACTATAAATAACAACATTTAAATTATATATCGGTACCCAACTATGTTTAATCACTATGAAAAATTTGCTTGTTTTGAACAACATACACTGAAGATAAGATAAACATATACGATTGACAATAAAACTTGACACAATGACGTAAGAACTCTTATTAAGTACCAGAATGGTACTTTCTGAGATCATGTGGGGGACGGGAAAATGGCTGTCCGTCCGTGTCTGTCCGTCAGTCTGTCCGTGTGCCTATATGCGCGATAACTCAAATACGCTTTATCGGATTTTCATGAAATTTGATATACATATTTATAACGTCCATAGAAAGAAGCCTATTAATTTTGTACCAAATCGCTTGACCGGTACCGGAGTAACGACTAATTAACGGTCACATGCTTATTAAATGGCAAATCATCACTATACTACAAAGCCGCTTAGCTAATCACTGAGGGCCTTCACCACAATGCAGTCAGATGTTTGTAAATTTATTATATCACATCTTGCTTTAGATGAGAGGCATTCGTTCTGTTGTTATCCCACTTATTCCTTCACATGTGTTTAACGAACTTTCTCAAGAGTTCGGTCTAAAACTATATAGTTTCTGGAAAAAAAAAGACCAATTAACTACATCTGGCACTTTTTTGTATCAGTTTACCTGATTTTTTATTATATTATGGCACAGTCTATCTTATGCCGATATCAGACAAAGGTTGAGCTAATAAAGTATTCAAAAGGAAAAATGTTATTGTTACTGAGACATGTAATAGGCTATACTACAAAGTAATTATTAAAAGAATGTCTTAAGAATCCACCGTCTTAAAAAATAGCTTTCCTAGTTTTTTACTTTGCAAAAGTATCAATAATACTATTATAATTCAGTTGTCTAGCAAAGATATCTCCAAAAACGTCAATGCTATAAGAGGTAATGAATTTCCTACGAATCCCGGGGATAATTTTGCAGAGATATGTACCAATTTTATATGTATTCTATGTATCAAAATTAATCATTTGAAAATTATTATTTTAAATGCCGAACGTTAGTGAGGCCTACTGTTGAGTCCAAAAGGATTTCTGCTTCTACTTTTAAAAAAATAATTTTTCTCCAAGAATAATCCGTTTCAGATTACCTGATTAATTCCGTGTCACCGTTATGCGACAGGACAATGCAGATAAAAAATAAACACATAAAACATAGCTTAATCTGTTTGTTGACTTATAAAACATTTAATTTTAGAGTAAATTAGAAAGTACAAAATAAAACCTGGTCGGCCGGGCCGGGGCCCCAAGTCTTTAGTCTCGGCTGCTCCCCCTCTCGTCCTTGCCAGCCTAGCCGAAACAGTTCCAACAAAAATGCAAGTGAAACCGGTCTTTTGCAACCGTTTCATAAAACTGTTATGTGCGCGTAACAGTTTCGGCTACAACCTTTATATAGAAACAGCTTATTTTCCTACCTCTACCGGTAACGGTAACAGCACCTTTCAGTAGTGGTTGCTGGCTTGCTGCGTACACAATCGAGCATTAAAAACATTTTCAATATAGCAAGACTGCAAGAGTCTTGCAGTTCGGTCTTGGTCTTGCCAGAGTCTTGCAGACTTGGTCTCGGTCTTGGTCTTGGTCTTGCACACTCGGTCTTGGTCTTGGTCTTGCTAACGCAGATGCGGTCTTGGTCTTGGTCTTGGTCTTGCATTTTCTGCAAGACCAAGACCAAGACTGCAAGACCAAGACTGGTCTCGCTCATCACTAAGTACCACTAACAAATTCAAAGTGGTAACAAAGAATCACGAGATTTAAGAGCAGAAGTAACTAAAGATTATCGTCTGCTAAATTCCTAATATTGTGGCAAAGGTTAAATATCATAACAGAGGTGTTTTGTAAAAAAAAGGACCTAAAACAAGATTTGAATAGGCGCCGAAGTTTTATAAACAAGATTAATCCACAGTAGGGCTACTGTAAAATGTTCTAAATTTTATGTTACATTTAAATCTCTGCGTGTACTGCTGTAAAAGGTATACAGAACTTTGTTTTAAATGTTAAAATGCAACATTTTATAAAATTAAGCGTATTATGTTATTTAGTCCAGGAGGCTAAAATGAAAACTGATTTGCATATTCAAGAATAGCACATGTAATTATGTTGTTAATTTGATTTCAAATTACGTTGTCGATTAGATGTTAAATTATTTGAGGGCCGATTGTAACTTATAAAAAATCCCTTTAGGCAGGCCTACAGGCGGAGGTAGATTTCGAAGTGCTTTTGGTTTAATTTATTGTCGCTGCATAGCACTCTTCTTCTTTAGCCTTGGCATGGTAAACCTGCAGTAATAAGAACTGAATTCGGTCAAGAGGAAGAGCCTACAATCATTTGTTTTGACAACAAGAATAGGATATAATATTCTGGGAGGCCGTGCGCAAGATCAGCAATGAATAAAATTAGCAAAGCCGCTAAACAAGACAAAATTATGATATTATAATAATTCTTTTAAGTGTTATTATTTTCAAACATTAAAATCTCGCGTAATATGAGAGCTATCAAGAAACTATTTATTGATTTGCAGAGTACTCATCAAGAGCTTTTCAACGATACCCCACAAGACGTGGTTTCAAAAGTTTCAAATTTTCATCCCCCACCTCCACCCCCCCTCACTCGAACCCCCGAATCGTTGGTGTCACTGTGAACTCCATAGGGAGTACTCTAATTTATTCAAACAAAGTTTCCCTCTATACTTCATAGGGGCCGAGATATACATTTTTAAAAATTTCAACCCCCTCCCCCGACCACCCCCTTGGGCCAATTTTGCCCATTAACGAACTTGTCCGAACTATTGGGCCTAGAAATAACATAATAAAATTTGGTTCAAATATCTTCAAAATTACGGCCGCTATCGTGTAAAGATATATATAAATATATATATATATAAATATATATATATAAATATATATATATAAATATATATATATAAATATATATATATATATAAATATCACAAAAAATCTTTTTGAACGGGCGGTGGTTTCGTACTTAGGGGAGCATGAAACGTAAAGATATGAAAGAATTTTTCGAAAATCATAAAGTGGTATCCATTGCAATAGGTAGATTTTTCTTCGAAAATCTACCTAACAGTTTGATCTCGGATCAGACACTAAACTGATCTCAGTTCACGCTGAACTCGGAAATTTCTGTTGTAGCCTATAATCGCTAAACTTAGATCAATTCGCGCTGAACTAGGATCAATTTTGACTGGAGAAATTTATCCGATCAAACTGGTTGATCTCAGTTCAAGGGGCTGTTTTCGTATTTGAAAAACAAGATTAGCTCATTATAAACACGATTTTAGGCCTACCTGTGTGGTTACGATAAATATCAAGAAAATACACAAAAGAAAACTTCATACATTTCTAGCTATAACGTAGTTGTGCGTATATAGGCTATGTTTTAGGCTCCTTATAATGCAGTGTAACATAACTCTAAAGCATAACCTGTACGTTATTATTATGTTGCACTAATTACTATAATATGAAAATAACCCTTGCTCCACAATTGCAACTAATACGAAATTATCAATCTTCGCCATTTCATGCAGATTCCTAACCTTAAATACAGGAATTCTCGCTTCTGACCCAATGTTCATTCGATGGCGTAGTGGTAAAACGACTGGCTATCATGCTAGCGGTCCCGTGTTCGAATCTTTTACATTGTAATAAGGCAGTCATGAGGTAAAAATTTCAGTGGGCTATTAAGTTCAAGTTTAAAATCGATAGAGAAAAGTTCAGTGGAATAGATAATGCACATTGTACGCGATTCCTTAATTAAAAGTTCAGTGGAATAGGCTACCTGGTTTCCATGAATGACAAACATAACCGATGCACAAAAAAAAATCCTCAAATTTTACTTCTCCGCTTTCATACAATTCATGAGACGAAGCATTACGTCCATTGCCGTGAAAATGTTAAGCCCATTTATATCGCCAGAAATGAAATTACCAGAACATTTTTCATCGCATTTTGCTCTTGCACGGATGTTATCGCTTCCGTCTTTTTAGATTTCCCAAGACAATTTCAATCAATACGTCCTTGTCCTCCTTGGAAAAATTAAGGAACGATCCTTTTTCTGCTTAATTTCGATCATATTTTCCCTTCCTTTCGCATACCGCACGGTCTGAGTACGAAAGAAAACAGAGTAACAATGGTCTCGCCTCGCGATACTCAGCTGTTTCTGCGATGTTGCCAAGCGTTCATCTATGAACTAGGATCAATATTGATCTTCAATTAGTTGATCTTAGATCAGTGTTAGGCAGCGTTCACACTGAGGCGATAAGCGATAAGCGATTTATCGGAAGGAATTTGTTGCGGCGATATATTGCTAGGAAGGTTCACACAGCGAGCGATAAATCGGCGCTACCTGGGCGATAAAAATTCCCTTTAGGCAGGCCTACAGGCTGAGGTAGATTTCGATGTGCTAAATATCGCCTTATATGAGAGCTATCGAGAAACCAGTTACTGAATTGTAGAGTACTCATCAAGCGCTTTTCAACGATACCCCATAAGACGTGGTTTCAAAAATTTCGAACTTCCATCCCCCAACCAACCACCCCAACTCGTACCCCCAAAACTACCGAATCGTTGGTGTCACTGTGAACTCCATAGGGAGTTCTCTAATTTATTCAAACAAAGTTTCCCTCTATACTTCATAGGGGCCGAGAAATAAATGTTTCAAAATTTCTACCCCTCCCCGACCGTCCACTGGGGCCAAATTTGGTCATTAACGAACTTGTCCGAACTATTGGGCCTAGAAATAACATAATAAAATTTGGTTCAAATATCTTCAAAATTATGGCTGCTAGCTTGTAAAGATATTATATTATATCACTTTTTTTTTTTTAACGGGCGGTGGTTTCGTACTTAGGGAGGCATGAAACGTAAAGATATGAAAGAATTTTTCGAAAGTCATGACATGGTATCGATTGCAATAGGTAGATTTTTCTTCGAAATCTACCTAAAATGTGGTGGGAACACAATCTTCACTACAAAAGTTACAATATCGTAAGCAACAAATCGCTCAGGCGACCAGCATGCTGCACTTCGAGCGATATATCACTTGCGATATGTTGCGCTATCGCGTGAGTGTGAACCTTTTTTATCGCCTCCCTTTAGATTTCAAGTATCTGTCCGTGCGTGTCGCGTATCGTATATCGCTTATCGCTTATCGCCTGAGTGTGAACCCTGCCTTATACAATACGACTCGAGCCTGAACTCAGATCATTTTCTGAACTTGGATCATAATTGATCTCCAGTCAGTGATGTTTATACAATCGGCCCTTAATCTTACAAAATTAGTTTTCTGAGCTAGATGGTAGCGTCCAATGTTTATCTCCCGTCACCGGTTTTTTATTTTTTTCATAAAAATTCCGTCAGTTCATACATGTATAAATTAAGCGTAAATAATATATTGTATAATTTTGGAACTATTTCAAAGTATTGAACTCTAGAAAGGCCTATACACTACCTTTTTAAAATCCTCTATCTTACAGGAACCTTGTTCACTTGAGAAAGTGAAATATTGCATGCTTCCATAAAATAGAGTCATTCAGTTTGGGGTGATTTTCAAGGTCAGGTTTGTTTGCAACTTAAGCAACCATCCGGTCTTCTCGGAATTTACAGGCTAATAAAAACATAACAGAGCAAAACGGTGTCTTCTTTCACTATACAGAAGAAATGAAAAGAAACTACCCTAAACGAAGAATTTATATTTTAGGGTTGCCATTACACTCCCGGCTGAGGGAATACAGTCCTTTATAAGAATATTTTTTTACCCACTCTTTGTGTAATTCCTGTTCTTTTGGAAAACTGAAACATGTTATGTAATCACTTTTAACACCCCTTATTGTATAATTCCTCGTGCACAACATTTTTTAGGCATTTTAACTAATACGATTAAAACACAATACTGCTGGAACCCACAGCCCATGCAGTTTTAAAGCACGTGGAGTAAGAAGGAAGGCCCCGTGACGTCACACCCCGTTCCACCAAACCTTCCCGCCTGAGTAGAGTGCGCCGTGGGTGAGACCGTGCGGATTCCAGACTCCACGCGGGCAGAACTTCCGAGACATCGGCTCCAGAATATTCATCGGGACTATATAAGCTCGTCAGCGGACAGCGAGAGTCAGTCCGCGAGGAGTGATGAGCCAGTCAATGAGAGTCAGTCAGAGTAACAGCAACAGTCAGTTAGTCCGTGAGTAGTCAGTCAGTAACAGACAGTAACAGCGAGAGAGAGTCAGCGTCAGAGTGTGTACTGGACGGAGACGACTGATCATATTATATTAATCTATGACCTGGCCAATTGTAATATACTTAACGGCTCAATAAATATGAATTATAAATTATCCTACAGATCTAAGAGCAGTGTAACATATAGTTTTACCTATGATACTGATGAGTCCAATACCAGAAATAGATTGTCACAACGAGCTAAAGCAACGGCACAACTGGACTCCAGCATAGCAACTACTACTTGCAAGGGCAAAAACAACAGTGATTTTTAAATCACTGCCTGCAAGGACAGTATATAGCATTGAGTTAAAACTCAATATGTTTTAGTGAATGTTTTTAATACAAGGAAGAAACCTATTTTTTCGGGTTAATACTGCAGCACATATAAATATAAACTATATATATATATATATATATATATATATATATATATATATATATATATATATATATATATATGCAAGTTAGAATAGCTAACACTATCACATCTAGCATATTTTAAATAGCTATGTACTCTAATGATAATAATTTTTAACCAGGGGTGCCCACCCCCCAAACTTTATGACTCACCCCCCCCTCCAACTTCATTGCTCATCCCCCCCAAACTTCATTGCTCATCCCCCAACCTAATTGGCTGTCGACAAGGGCACCCAGATGATATTTTCTAGGGGGGGTTTACGTTTTTAATTTATTAATTTTTTGTTGCTTTAACTTCTTGGGCCACTTTGTAACATTATATTAATAATATAATAAGTGTAACAATGACGTAGCCAGAAAATAATTGCGGGGAGGGTCGAAAGTGCCGGGGGGGGGTTTGGATACCCCCAAAAAAAGGGGGCTCGGGGGTCCATCCCCAGAAAATGTTTAAATATTTAACTAATGAAAATCACATTTTACGCTATTTTAGCACAGAAAAACTAGTTATACTTGGATTCAGGGTAGGAACATAGTGTAGGCGATGTACCTGCAACTCAACGTTGCAATACACAACCGCTGTCTCACTCACTCCCTTTCATTCTGTAGACAAGGAATGGGGAGAGCCGGCAACTGGTTCTCAGGTAGGTTGCCGGCTCTCCACATCCTTGTCTATAGAATGAAAGGGAGTGAGTGAGACAGCGGTTGTGTATTGCAACGTTGAGTTGCAGGTACATCTCCTACACTATGTTCCTACCCTGAATCCAAGTATAGGAAATTTGTTTACCATACTCTGAACTAATGAAAATCACATTTTACGCTATTTTAGCACTCAAAAAGTAGTTAGGAAATTTGTTTATTGTACTCTAAGACATGCCAATGTAAACAAGAAATATTTACCTTAGTCGGGTGTCCACCCCGGGAAATTTTTAAATATTGAACTAACGAAAATCACATTTTAGTCTATTTTAGCACTAAAAAACTAGTTAGGAAATTTCTTTACCATAATCTAAGACATGCCAATGTAAATAAGAAATCATTACCTAAGTGGGGGCTCCACCCCCGGAAAATTTTTAAATATTGAACTAATGAAAATCACATTTTATGCTATTTTAGCACTGAAAAAGTAGTTAGCAAATTTGTTTACTATACTCTAAGACATGGCGACTTAAACAAGAAATTGTTACTTAAGTTATAATACTTATTACTATTTATAAGAAAAGTTGAATAACACATGGAACAGTGGATATAATAGGCCTACTCATTATGTTATGAAAAGAAAATAACTGCTATATCATATTTGACACACCAACAAATCTTGTTTAATTAAATATTTTTTTTAAATACAAATATAGAATTTTAGGTTTTGACTTTTGGGGGTCCAAACCCCCTGGAGCCCCCTTTCCTAATCCACCGTTAGAAGAGACCTTTTGGAGTTATAAAACTTGACCGTTTTTATTTTTAACATATAAAACGCTAATTATGAAAACAATTTCAACCCCCCTTCCAGAAAATTCATAAAACGATAATATTTTGCCCCCCCCCCAGAAATTTCAATGACGCAGTCTGCGTCTTAACCCCCCCCCCCCTCGTGGGCACCCCTGTTTTAACTCTTTAGCTCACTGACAAAATTATACCAGAAGAATTATATGCATTAAATAAACCTAATCTTTCATTTTGTAATTATAATTAATAAACATACATGTAACTGATATTGGCAGAATATATATTTTTCCTGGAACATCTACTATTGGTAATCGAAATTGAGGGTATAAGATGGTACTAAAAATATCTATTACGCACCCTCATTGGAAATGATGAAGTTCTTGAATACTGGTTATAACTTACCTATTTTTACAATAATTTAAAATAAAAATAATATGCTATTTTCCTGAATATAAAGTACAGATGAACGATTAAGCCTTACTGTAAGAACTTTTTTTCAGTCTTAAACATTGTAAAACTCAGTGTTGATAAGTGTCCCAGTTTCACCTTCAGAAAATATGGTCTCTTTACCTCATGGAATGTGCTGACTAGACATTGTACTGCTTCACATATATACAAGTGAGATCTTCTCACAATTTGTAAGGAATCCTGTAATTTCTGTTTCTATAAAATGTTGACATTTATTTGTTTATCATAATCACAATCATCCAAATCATAAATCAACAGTGTTATTTTTATCATCAAGATCCCTGCTATTTAAAATTTGGGCAAAGTCGCAATGTGAGCAGGCTTCCACGGACGGGTGATGTTTTTTGTTTCTGAGCGGGGCAAGATGACCAACTGGGGTGCCCTGTACCCACCTCTGCATTGAGATACGTTGTCTAAAGATAGTCTAAATAATGCATAACACTAACCACATAGTTAAATGCGCGAAGCGGAGGCGGCAGCCGTAGCGAAGCTCCCTTGCATTTAGAATAATGTACGATATACTGTTTGTAGGTTTAGAAAATATGCCATACTATATCTTCCGCGAGGTTTTGTCAACCTATTTACAGACAATTATAGCTCGTCTAACGGTATGACGTCACATCTCCAACGTTCAATCACGAGTATCTTCATTATACGAGGACAGAAAAATGGCGGAGAACAAGTAAGCATTCGCGAGATTGTGTTATAAAAGAAAGTGTATCGTTTAGGACGGGTGGGTTGGACCAAATCATTCGTCAAGGCAACATCTCCTCTCCAGAGAACTATCTATAACAAAATACGTATGATATCTAGAGTTTTGGTTGTTTTAAAAGTGCACCCCCCTACAATTTGATTTTACCAAAATTTGTAAAAAATGTCTGTGGCATTTATAAATAAACTAGCATGTGCCCGCGGCTTCGCCCGCGATAATTATTTCAAAAATTAAAAATTAAGAGCATAATAGTAAAATCATTATATTTATTAACACCTCAATCACGTGGACTACATACCACGATTAGATAGCATCGTCTGGTAAAAGCGACCTCAGATTCGAGTTTCTTGGCCCAGAAAACCTCTGTATAGTGAGGTTCGTCCAAATAAAACAACGTTTGACCATATTTAGGGCTTACAACATTCAAGCGATCGCGAAAGTTTTATTTTCAAGGTATGACAAAAATAGCCAAAGCCAACTGTAACTGATTTGACATTGAAATGTATAACTGAAAACTTATGTTTTGAAAACGCACAAAATGCACGTTTTTTGTCCGTTTTTCACTCATAACTCACGAACGAAAACTAAAATTAAAATTCCGGCTTGGAGGTGCATTTTCCGACCCTTCAGCCCACCTATGTTTAAAATTTCAGATCTCTGCGTTCAGTAGATTTCGCTGGACATCGAGGACAATTCCTTTTATTAATACAGATAATATGAATTATAATGATACCTTCTCTAATTTGTCAAACATCCATTTCATTTAATCCAAACCCACCTGATACAACTGGCAACAATATGTTCTGTGAATTTGATTGGATAATTCTGTGTAAAAAGGGGTAAGTATTTTCAAAAACATTTAATTTTTGGCAGTTCAAATCAGAATTTTTCAAAATCCTTTCTTATTGAGCACCTACATTATGAAACGAAGGTACTGTCAAAATTCCAAGTCTCTACCTATTATAGTTTAGGCTGTACGTTGATTCCTGTCAGTCAGTCAGGACAAAGCCTTTTATATATATAGAGATGACATGAAATTATTATTATTATTATTATTATTATTATTAATATTATTATTTTTATTACTATTATGATCACAGGGGTGCCCACCCCCCCAAACTTCATGACTCACCCCCCCCCCCCCAACTTCATTGCTGACCCCCCCCAAACTTCATTGCGCAAACCCCCCCCCCGCCCCAACCTGATTGGCTGTCGACAAGGGCGCCCATATGATATTTTCTAGGGGGGGGGGTTATTTTTTTAATTCACTTATTTTTTGTTGCTTTAACTTCTTTGGGCATTTTGTAACATTATATTAATAATATAATAGCCTAAGTGCAACAATGACGTAGCCAGAAAATAATTGCGGGGAGGGTCGAAAGTGCGGGGGGGGGAGGTTTGGAATAAAAAAAAAATGGGGGTCGGGGGTCCATCCCCAGAAAAATTGTAAATATTGAAGTAATTAAAATCACATTTTACGCTATTTTAGCACAGAAAAACTAGTTAGGAAATTTGTTTACCATACTCTAAGACATGCCAATGTAAATAAGAAATCATTACCTAAGTGGGGGTCCACCCCCGGAAAATTTTTACATATTGAACTAATGAAAATCACATTTTACGCTACTTTAGCACTCAAAAACTAGTTCGGAAATTTCTTTACCAATCTCTAAGACATGCCAATGTAAACAAGAAATTGTTACCTAAGTCGGGTGTCCACCCCCGGGAAATTTTTAAATATCGAACTAATGAAAATCACATTTTACGCTATTTTAACACTGAAAAACTAGTTAGCAAATTTGTTTACTATACTCTAAGACATGGCAACTTAAACAAGAAATTGTTACCTAAGTTATAATACTTATTACTATAAATAAGAAAAGTTGAATAACACATGGAACAGTGGACATAATAGGTCTACTCATTATGTTATGAGAAGAAAACAACTGCTATATCATATTTGACACACCAACAAATCTTGTTTAATTAAATAAATATTTTTTTTAAATATAAATATAGAATTTTAGGTTTTGACTTTTGGGGGGTCCAAACCCCCTGGACCACCCTCTCCTAATCCACTGTTAGAAGAGACCTTTTGGAGTTATAAAACTTGATTGTTTTTATTTTTAAAATATAAAACGTTAATTTTGCAACAATTTTCAACCCCCCCCCCCAACAGAAAATTCATAGAACGATAATATTTTGCCCCCCCCCCAAGAAATTTCAATGACGCAGTCTGCGTCTTAACCCCCCCCCTGTGGGCACCCCTAATTATTATCATCATTATCATTGTTATTATGCAAGAAATTAGGAACCGTCATTTTCCTTAGCTGTAATTTCTGCCTGTTCAGAAACTGTTGTATTTGGAGGAGTCACTGCGTCTCAGATAACACTGGATATCAGCAGTAACAAACCCTGTGTGTTTTACGATACAGAATGGAACCTGTACTTAAATCTGAGTGTATTAAGATTGAAATTAAGGAAGAGATTTTTGAAATACAACCAAAAACTGAACCTGTGCCTGTTACACATGACACAATTCAGACACAACTAATCAAAAGTGAAAATACAGACGATTCTACAGCATGCAGCGCCATTCAGAAGTGTGAGCCTGTGGCGATTACATTTGACACAATACAGTTGCAGGAAACGAAATGTGAAAAACCAGACAACAAGGAAGTTGGAGTTTCTCGAGGAAATAATGAAGATCAGCTAAATCATTTCTCATGTGGAATATGTGCCAAGAATTTTTACCAAAAAGGACATCTCAAAACACATCTGCTTACTCACACTGGACAGAAGCCGTTCTCATGCGATACATGTGCCAAGAAATTTTCCCAAAGTGGGCACCTCACAAGACATCTGCTTAGTCACACTGGAGGTAAGCCATTCTCATGTGATATATGTGCCAAGAAATTTTCCCAAAGTGTGAACCTCAAAAGACATTTGCTTAGACACAGTGGAGATAAACCATTCTCATGTGATATATGTGCCAAGAAATTTTCAGAAAATACTGACCTCAAAAGACATTTGCTTACTCACACCGGAGAGAAGCCATTCTCATGTGATACATGTGCCAAGAAATTTTCCCAAAGTGTGAACCTCAAAAGACATCTGCTTAGTCACACTGGAGATAAGCCATTCTCATGTGATAGATGTGCCAAGAAGTTTTCACAAAAAGACACACTCAAAATACATCTGCTTAGTCACGATTATGATTGAAAACTGGGCCGCAAATACTGAAAGGTTGAGAAACACTGATGTACATGAATAAAAGGTGGATAAAGTATTAAAAAACGTTTTAGCATCTTAACACATTATTGTTATTGGTATTATTGATTTTTTTTTTATGTTTTCTCCAAAATGTTTGAAAATTTTTCCCATGCCGGACTAGTACCTTTGTTCATTGATAATTCAAACTCTCCACATTTTAGTTTCTCCTCGGCTTCCTTCGGGGTAAAATTCTTCATTCTTCTTTTGCTTGCACTCTAAACACATCTGAAGTTCCTCAACTACGTAACTGCACGACTTACCAGTGCACTGATATACCCAGTTTCATATTCTTTCCGCCAGGCCTTGCAGTTTCTTTAGGCCCCGTGAAACCCACCAGTTCAAGAGGAGCTTGTGATTCATAGCGACAGTATTTCTTTCCATCGTAGCAATCTGGCTTGCTCACTTGTGAAGCAAGTTAAAAGCTGTGGCTGGTTGCAGAGTTAGAAAGGGGCAAGCAAGCTAAAATCATAATTTGTACACCTCTGATCACTGGTCGGCGCTATACTATGAGAAGTGATAGAAATAATCATTTGAGAGTTTTAATATTTTTCTTTTCATTAAGAAGCAGACAAAAAAAGATCGTAAGTTGACATTCCCACACAATCTTCTTGCTATGGGCGTTGCGATGCGGTTAAATTACTTTCGGTGATTGCGCCACGTCATAATTCATTACGATACACTTCATAATACAAGCCTTTATGGACAAGGCCCCCAGGACAAATATACGGTTCCCATAACAACAAACACATGCGAATCACTTTCTGAAATATAACATCCATCTTCAATAGCGTATATACATAACATTTTCAGCTAATATCTCAATTAATATAAATAAATTTATACAAATAATCATCTGCAAAAAATTGCATGCAATACTCGTGTCGTAAGCGCATAACGAATCTCGGAAATTGAAAAAACAAGGCGCAAGCGCCTAATTTTTTTCACGCTCTTTCCTTGATCCGTACGCACCGCTTACGGCACTTGTATCGCAATATACTATATGTCAATGAACCTTTCCTTTGTGGGCGTTTATATTTGCCTTGGAGCATTTTCTACTACCGAGACGTAATGTTATACACCTAATGCATAATTTTATTATTTAAATATCGAATGTTATCATTTTTGGATGCTTTTATAAACTTGAAGCATCTAATCATATATTTGTATTTTCCTTCTGTTGTTTGGTTACTGCATCTTAACCAATTTGCAATGTATTCATGAATTTCATTCCACTAGTGCTGAAATATATGAAAGGTAGAGTAGATATTCAGACTTAAACACTAGAATATAAGCTTATTAGAATCTATCAGGAAATCTGAAGTTGGAGACGTAGAAAATTAAAATTTACATACAATTTATTTCTGGTATCACAGTGAGCATTAATTTTAAATTGACACAGTTCTTTGTAACATATAAATAAAGTGGGCCTATTTTATAATAGAGTTATCCTTTGTCTTATAATGAATAAACTGGATAATCACTAGTAATGTTATATCAATAAATTAATTAAAATAAGTTGAACATCAACTAGTCATGAGATAAAATAAATAGGTAGATTCTAATAAGCTTACATTCTAGTGCTTAAGGCTGAATATCTACTCTACGTTCCAATTTGCAGTGGATACAAAAATGTGCTATGGCATTGAGATATGGGAATCGAACACGCCTGGGTAACTGTATACACTATTCTGTATAGATTCTTAAAATAAAAAAAAAATTACTTCACGCCCCGCTAAATTCACTAAATGGATTGACAAATAAATTTTTAAACTCTGTCAATATTCTATACGAATTTTTTAACCATTTAAACGTAAATTATTTTCAGAACTATTATAATTGGTTAAATAAAATTAAGGTGAAATTCTTTCGACTAGGTCTCATGTGCTTATGGTTAAATCAACACGCACATCACTGTATACTATGTGAAGAGAAGATGCAATGATGTAGAGAGACAAAATAATATTCTTAAATGGATATCTGCAATTTTCAGTGAAAATACTATAATTTTAAGTAAAGACACGTTAATGATAAATATTTGTCAGTATTTTGTTAAACCCATTTGTAGGCCTACTAATAAATTGTGATTATAGTTTGTGAAGGGTATTTATTTGCATTACTGCTAAACAATTGCTTACTAAATGTATTAAAATAGAGTACTCTGTTAAAATAAACATATCTTAGGAAGGCCTATATAACAATATTAATAGTACAAAGTATATCAAAAGCATGTTAAATATCGCCTATTAACTCCATCTGGCACTTTGTTATATCAGTTTACCTGATTTTATTAATTTATGTCTAGTTAATAGACATAACGAAGAACTTCATAACCTGTACGCTTCACCGGAAAATTAAATCACGGAGGATGAAATGGGCTGGACATGCTGCGCGCATGGGAGAGGAAAGACATATCTCAAATGTATTGAATGGGAGATCCGAAGGGAAATGACCACGTGGAAGACCTAGACGTAGGTGGGAAAACACTATTAGGACAGATTTAAGGGAAGTAGGATTTGCAAGGGAAGGTTGGATGGAGTTAGCACAAATAGGGTTGAATGGCGGGCTCACGTAAGCTCGGCCATTAACCTTGAATAGATAATATTCCTTTCGCTTGCTGTGGAATTGTCTATTGCCTTTGAGCAAGTAAGTAAGTAAGCAAGTCAATATGTTAGATGAGGTACGAACTTTGCTACAATTGCTATTTGTGTTTCACTGTGTAGTTAAACATACGAGTAACATTGTTAGAAGCAAGTTGGTAATGTCCAGTATAAATGTATTTTCATCACACACTACATGTTTATTCACATAAGAATGCAGGACCGAAATTAATTACAATCTAAGTTCCTACCCTGAAATCTTCGGGTGAAATTTAATCTACAGCAAAATTTAAATGAGAAATACAAAGTTGTTAATTAGTGAGTAACTCTTGAAATATTCATGCTTTTGTGACGAGTTGTGTGACAGCTGACTTTATGCAAATTCCTTTAAACATAGTGAAAAATGTTAAAACTAGAGCTACCAACTTTCCACATCAACAAGTCTTGAAACTTGTAAATAAATTAATACCGTTAAGAATAAGTGATCCGCGGAAAATTGAGGATCTTCAAACGATGTTTGTAAATTGGTGCTAACACTTCCGATCAGGACCTATCATCATATCATCTGACCTTTAATGATAAAATATACAACAAATAATTATATTTATTACACACCGAGCAAAGTGGCCGAGATGGTAACGTCTTGGACTCGCATTCGGGAGGTCCCAGGTTCAAATCCCGTGGCCGGCCAATTTGATTTGTGCTTTTTCATGGTTTCCCTACTCGTAATGCAAATGCTGAATTGGATATTTACATACCATGAATCATCCTGTATCATATTCATTTAAAATAATATCAGTTAAATTTACTCCATAAAATACACCAACAATAGAAGATATTTGACAGTCAATAGTTCCGTATAAACATAGATCCTGAAGTCCTGGGCCTCGCAGCTAAAAGGAGTATAAATACAGTTCAATTTATATATATATATTATAATAGATCAATAAGCAATTACAGTTCTAGGTTTTATATCAGAGATCCAAGCGGCAATACTTTGTCCAGTAGTTGATTGGAAGGCAGGGCCGTGGAAAGAAAGCAAGGGCCCCCCGTCAAATATTAAATTCACTACCCAACTCGCTTTTTACAATGCATGCAACAACAAAATTATGTAATTATATTACATAATTATTAAGTGGTATCGGTACTTTATGAGATTGTCTGGTAGACAGGACTCTCTGTCTGCCCGTGTGTCTGTAAGCGCGATAACTCAAATAAGCTTTATCGGATTTTCATAAAACTTGGTATAGCCTACCATTTACAATGCCCGTGGGACGAAGCCTATTGATTCTGGACCAAATCGGTTAACTCATGCCGAGCAGGAAACGGAAAAATACATTACAATGTTCTAATTAGGAACAATTTTATCTGTATGTACAAGTTTAATCTTTTGAAAATTATGATTTTAAATACCGAACTTTAGTGAGGCCTACTGTTCAGTCCAAAAGGATTTCTGCTTCTACCTTTCAAAAATGGCTATTTTTCTTTAAGATTAAACTGTTTCAGATTAACTGATGATTCCGTGTCGCCGTTATACGACAGGACAATGCTGATAACATAAACACATAAAACATAACTTAAGCTGTTTATTAACTTATACCAATTTCATTTTAGAGCAAATTTAGAAAGTAAAAAATAATACCTGGTCGGTCGGGCCCTTTTGTGCTGCGGCCCCGGCTGCCCCTCCCTCTCATCGGGCCTGTTGGAAGGTACACAATTACAGGCGTTATAATAAGTGACTTGAAGTATCACGCCGTTCGTTATGTAGTCCTACAAACTTTTGTGCCCAGTAGAATAAGTTAACTGGTACATGATTTAGGTGAATTACATTATAGGTACGATGTCTCCTAATCCTGATAATTTGTTATTTTCTATTTTATTGTGTCTTGACAATGCACTAACAATGCACAATGGACTAATACTGTAATATTTTTATGGCGTAATTCTTAGCTCACTGTAACTTTGTATAATTTAAGTTTACTGTCACCCGACTTTGTCTATTGCTAATTTATATTGGTTTAAAGACAATAAAATTTATTATTATTATTATTATTATTATTATTATTATTATTATTATTATTATTATTATTATTATTATTATTATTATTATTATTATTAAAGACTGTGGTTGGTCGATATTCGAGACATTGCTAAGTGTCTTAAGAATGGAATATTGCGGTCATGTTTGCATGGATCTGAAAAGCCCATGTTGGTTAACTGATTACTGTGTAATCTTTTACATTTGTAGCAGTCAAATAGGACCCGGCGATGCTGGAATACAAATGAACTGAACAGTCATTATTTTGTGAATTTATCACTTCCAAACTTTGCATTAATATTGAAAGAATGCTCATAGCTTCAGTTAACTATAATTTTCTCTTCAGTTGGAAATGTTAGGGGTTAACACAGTATCTGAGTGGATTGTTTTAAACATGATTCCACTTTCTACCAGTACTGAATCCCGTATTCAATCGATTGTACTGCATGAAAACGTAATAAAGTTTTAGCTCGCATTTGCATTTGCATTTGATAAATTATTTCTAATATGTGAGAGACGTCTACAAAGTAAGTTTCCCTAGGGCCGGTTTACACAAACATAAACAAAACTTCAGGGAAATATTTATTGAAACAGATATAGCAAGTGTTCAGCTATTTTTCAACATATTCGTCACAGGATTTGATAAATTTGTCATACCGTGGGACCAATTTTTTAACACTTGTGTCGTAGAAGTCTGTCGGCTGGGATTTCAACCACTGTCTGACAACCATCTCCGCTTCTCTGTCATTCTCTGTCATTTATTGAGGTGTAGGAAAAGATGGAAATCAATGGGAGCGAGGTCCGGGCTGTAGGGTGGATGTTGAAACATTTCCTATGCAGGAGACTTGCAGGGAGGTGTTCTCAGCTCTGTTAAAAAAGGAATTGCAGATGAGGAAGGTTCACGAAGCAGGAGAGAAAGTCAGTTGGTGAGAACTATTTGAAAGCAAACAGTGGGATTTTCTATTTCATAAGAATTTCGTTTTCCGCTCTGTCTTCGAAGAACAGGAAGAGAATATAGCAAGTTCAAACCACGTCGAAATTCTCTGGTCCCAATCCTGATTCAAACGAGAAGAGAAAAGATCTCCTTAAACTTCGGCCCTTCATTTCCAGAATTTTCTGGTGCTTCTATGAAGATTTTATGACTAGTGGCGAGGTGCTACTGAATATATGTTTCTGCTTTTAAGTTATTCTGTTTCATTTCCGGGGTCAGAAATATGTATTAATAAAGAATGCACAAGGACTAATGTAATGTAAATAGGCCTACATTTATTTATAACGTACAACTATGAGGTAAGTTCAAAAAGCATACTGAGGTAAGTCCACGTATCAACAAATTATCATTCTATTAAGTTTCATTAAGGTTGATCGACTCTCAATACCCATATATTTGTTCTTGAACAAGCAATGAAGATTAATATATAAAAATGTTGAACATTCAGTCCAACAATTACAGAAACTTTAAATTCAATTTTCTCAGTAACAAGAAATCTGGACTTAACTCTCTTTGCCCGCGCACCCACGAATCATTATTTGTATAATCAGTTACATTCATATTCATGGATTAGTCTTAATAAATCCACCTCGAATGTACTAGTTACCTATACTAAGCCTTACATTTGGCCACTTCTGAACCTTCATAAAATTATATTCCAATTACTATCTGTACAGTGTAAAAAAAACCTTTAGGCAAGCCTATAGTCTGAGGTAAATTTCGAAGTGCGTTTGGTTTAATTTACTGTCGCTGCGAAGCACTCTTCTACTTTAGCCTTGGCATGACAAATCCGCAATAATAACTGCAAAAAAGAGGAAAGAGCACTTTTTTAAACTTTCAAATCTCGCCTTATATGAGAACTATCAAGAAACTAGTCATTGATTTGTATAGTACACATCAAGAGCTTTTCAACGATACCCCACAAGACGTAGTTTCAAAAAATTCTAATTTCCATCCCCCACCCCCACTCGTACCCCCAAAACCCCCGAATCGTTGGTGTCACTGTGAACTCCATAGGGAGTACTCTAATTTATTCAAACAAAGTTTCCCTCTATACTTCATAGGGGCCGAGATATAAATGTTTTAAAAATTCAACCCCCTCCCCCGACCACCCCCTTTGTTCCAATTTTTCTCATTAACGAAATTGTCCGAACTATTGGGCCTAGAAAAAACATAATAAAATTTGGTTCAAATATCTTCAAAATTACGGCCGCTAGCGTGTAAAAATATATATATCATTTTATTTTATTTTTTTGAACGGGCGGTGGTTTCGTACTTAGAGAAGCATGAAAGAATTTTTCGAAAGTCACGACATGGTATCGATTGCAACAGGTAGATTTTTCTTCGAAGTCTACCTAAAATATGTGCGTGATCTGCGAATTATGCAATGTGCAATGATTTTAGATTTCATGCTGATTTTTGCCAAACAAAAAGGTTATCTATTTTCTGATAAATTCTCCAACAACACTCTTATTTACTGCATAGTTATACAGGTGTTTCTTTTCTTTCGTTCTACTTTATAGAGCGACTAGCTTAAAAGACCCGTCGTCGCCCGGGTTTTGTATTTTGTAATTGGAAATTAGCTTATGAAGGATTTTGAATTTTAAATTCTAGGTCCTTATATAGGCATTTATAATTTGAAATAGGAAGAACGACTTATTACACTCAAACTATTCCCTCAGAAAACGCTTGATATAGTTTGTTATGGCTCATAGAGGATCTAGAATGTTGCATCCCATCGCTTGTACAGTGCACAGCAAGCCTGGTAGAGGTTTAAATAAGAAGAAACAGAAATTCCTGTAACATAAAATCGTAATATCGAGGCGGGAAATTCCCCACTCTTAGGTTACCATAAAGCCTTCATACTTTTCTCTCCAAAAACCTGCGATATAATATAATAATATACACATTACCATATCTCGTTTTGTTTTCTCTATGTCCAGGGTAGAGAAAGTTATGTGATTCCATTATTTTAGTGGATTTCATTCTGTAATATTTATTTATAACATGAATTATTTTGATAACTTCTCTTATTTGTCAAAAGTGCATTTCATTTGTTTCTTCCAAGCCCACCTGATACCATTTGGCAACAATATATTCTGTGATTTGGAATTGATAATTCTATGTAAAAAGGGATTAAGTATTTTCAAAAACATTTAATTTTTGGCATTTATAATCAGAATTTTTCAAAATCCTTTCTTAGTGAGCACCTACATTATAAAACGAAGGTACTGTCAAAATTCCAAGTCTCTACCTGTTATAGTTTAGGCTGTACGTTGATTCCTGTCATTCAGTCAATCAGTCAGTCAGTCATTCATTCAGTCAGGACAAAGCCTTTTATATATATAGAGATCGAAGGTGCTAACACGTGTACTTCGAAACAAATCCATACAAATAACCTCGCCATTTATTAAATGAAACTCCTTACAACTGCCACAGTAGATCCGTTCTTTGTGTGGTTCCATTTTGAAAACAGAAAACTATCTCCTGCTGCGCAGTCGCGAATCTTGGGATTACCTATGATAAAAGATTATTGTCTCTTGTAGTTTTCTCACTTAAAAATGAAATATAGTGCTCAGTCGGCCTGGATGGGTTTTCCGGCGACGCTGACCGGCCTAAGTTGCAGTATATCCCCGTCGACGATGAAAAAATGAATTAGCGCCTGATTGGTCGACTCCTCGCAACTCGCGATCTGTATATATACCACCTCGGCATGACAGACTCGACACTTCAGTATCCCTGAGGATGGAGGCAGCGTGGGCCTCTGAAACGTCGGAGACACTTGATCTTCAAACCTGGCTGTCTACCCGGGAAAAATTTATTCATACTTGGAGACTATATAGAGAAATAGAGAAAAGATGTCTCTTCGTGAGTGCATTTGTTTGTAATTGTAGGCCTACCTATTAAACTATTAATTGTAAAAAATATGATTGTCCGTTACTTCTCGATCCACCTTCGCACAAACCAAGAATCTCTTGGTCACCAGAATGCCTGACTTTCAAATAAAATTATTTAATTCAACTATCTTGAAGTACATGTTTAAAATGGTGCTCTTTCTTTTATCTATATTTATCTTACAACGATGAAAAAATATTTTGTATGAACAGAATTTCAAACTTGTAAGTCTCTTTGAGAAATCCCAACTTCCTGAGCTTCTTAGGCGTTAAGGAAGTCCACTGGAGTGTGGCTTAATAGCCTTTTGTAATGTTTCCCATGTCATTACTGAAATCGATAAATGTACCGTAGTTCTTATGGAATGGGCCTAGAGGAATTACTTGTATTATACTCAACTGCTAGACGTCTTGTTTAAATCATTTATTTAAAGAAAAATAACTAAAACACATTTATTAAGTGCCAGTATGGTACTTTATGAGATTGTGTGTGGGGACGAAAAATGTCTGTCCGTCTGTCTGTCCGTCCGTCCGTGTGTCTGTACGCGCCATAAGTCAAATACGCTTTTTCGGATTTTCATGAAACTTGGAAATCACATTTATAATGTCTATGGGAAGAACCCTATTGATATTGAACCAAATCCGGTACCGGAGTAATGCCCAATTTAGTGCCTATTTTAATAGATTATGGCGCCTTTCTAATAGAAAGGCGCCATAACTCAAATACGCTGTATCGTATTTCCATGAAACTTGGTATACTCATTTATGACGTTCATGAGAAGTGCCCTATTGAATTTGAACCTAATCTGTTGACCGGTACCGGAGTAAACCCCAATTTAGTGTCTACTTTAAAGGCGCAATAACTCAAATACGCTTTATCGTATATTTATGAAACTTCGTATACGCATTAATAATGTCCATGGGAAGACGCCTATTTATAATGGATAAAATCGGTTGACCTGTTTCGGAGTAATGCTCAATTTAGTGCCTATTTTATGGTAATATACGTATTCGAAAGAATTTATAAAAAAAAAATGAAAATCAGTTATCTTGACAACACTGCCTATTGTTTTATTGTGATCTTATAAGGCCTTGGAAATTAAAATACAGGTAGCTATGACAAAAAAACACTATTGATTTACATGCGCTTATCCAACTAGACCGTTAAAATGACCCCGGTGGCCGAGATGGTAATGCTTTGGCCTCACATTCTGGAGTCCATGGTTCAAAACCCGAAACCGGCTAATTTGTTTTATTTTTTTTTATTTTTATGTGAGTGTGCGATTTTCATGATATCACAAATCTGTACAGTTCAGCTGATTCTGGAAGATTTTAATCTCATTAAAAAAAAACTAGACCTTTGTTCTTCCGTAAGCCCTGCTTAGTGAATAAATCTGGAGCTTAACTTGGAAATCAATTTTAAAAAAACATATTCTGCATATCATAATTGCAGTCATAACTGATTAAACAAACACATACTGGCACTTTTTTACATCAGTTTACCTGATTTTATTAACGCTGACATCGTTTGTACATAACTTGCAGGAATTACATCATTTTATTCTTAATTATATTGTTTAAAGTGAAAAATATAAATAATTAAACGAACAAAACTAATCTTATGTTGCCATTTGGTTATACAAATTCCAAATGAAACGATTAAAATGAACCACAGATTCATGAACCTTACCCAAATCATGCATAAACAATTCTATTATAACGATTGATAATTAATACAAAAAAAGACTAAAAACCCGGCTTCGAGGTGCATTTCCTGAATAAAGTGCGCCACCCGTAGGAACAATATGTTGTCATGAGAACTGATTTCCATTTGTTAAATTCTTTCTAATATATTACCATAAAATAGGCACTAAATTGGGCATTACTCGGTACGAGTCAACCGATTTAGTCCAATATCAACAGGCTTCTTCCCATGGACGTTATAAATGCGCATACCAAGTTTCATGAAAATCCGATAAAGCGTATTTGAGTTATCACGCGTTCAGACATTTTCCCATCCACCACACAATCTCATAAAGTACCTTTCTGGCACTTAATGATGTACATTAATCAGTGATTAATGTGCTAGATAGTGAAGTTAATATCGCTGAAACATTCAGTAAAATACAAATATATTGAATATCGTGATTACATGTCAGCATTATCAGGCCATGTCTAGATAGCGTCACTTTCATCAGAATGGAGGAGTAAGTAAAAGTTCCATGTCAACATGGACAAGGTGGAGTAGTCATGTAGCTCATGGCACGTTACTTTATGTACAGTCGGTCAAATAAAAAACGTCGGGCGGTATTTGATTAAGTATCACGAACGAGCATATGCGCATGTACAGGAAGACTTAAGGTTAGGTTCACACACGCCTCTTGTCTATCCATGTATTTTCTTGATTATTTAGTCAGTTTTGTTCCAAAACAAACATGTATAGAAGGCTGTGGCTATATGCCTCAAATCCGCCATATTCTTGGTTGCAAATTGTTATAATATTAATAATTAATAGATTCGCGAGGAATGTGTTTATTCAAGGAGCATTTTTTAAAGATTTTATTTTATAATACCGGTACTTGTAGTGCAAAATCAATAACTTACGCTCAGCATCTGCAACCAATCTTAGCATCGAAATACGCGTCCGGCCAGATCAACGTTTGCTATGAAAACTTCCGGTCGCATTATAGTAACGTTCCCACCTCTGAGCTTCTTTTCATAAATATGGAACCTTCTCGCTGCTTCAGAGACCGAAAAATGCAGGTCAATTACAGCCCTAACCACACTTTCTCTCACGTTAGCATTTGTATGTGGCGATGACACAAAGCAAAATGAATTATGACAATGCATTAAGTTGAATATCGTGTGTTGCGATTTCCGCGATGTTCATTTTTTCCCTCCTTGTTCATATTTTCCCTCCTGCCGCATGGCCTCATATGTTCCGAAAATGACCTGTATTTTGTGTTTTTTATAGGAAACTTGTGAACTAATGCGTCAAAACTTTAATTTTAACAGCATACGAGTCCCGACGTTTTTTATTTGACCGACTGTACAACCATGATTTTGGTTAAGGAGGGGTCCAAGAGGGGTCTCGGGGTTACTTCCCCGATTTTTATTTAGCCTTCAAATTTTTATTTCAACATGTTTTTTTTTTTTTCAATTTTAAACAAAATAGTTTTCTTTAAACACACTTTTACTATTCCAAAATAACGTTTTGAAAAAGGAAATAAAATTACATTTGAAGTTTTAACTTTAGAACAGTTAATAAGTACCGTTAATGATTTTTTTAGCATTAACTAGGAATTTTATTTGTAATTCATGTGACTTAAACCAACAGTTAATATATTGTAGGTGTTTTAATTAAGAATAGAATATAGGCTATATTATGTTGAATACTTGCAATGTTATAACCATGACGACTGTCTATGCATGTATTTATATGTTTATGACAATAAAGATTCTTATTCTTATTCTTATTCTTATCTAATATAACTTGTCATTAGGGTCATAGGCGTACCGAGGGGGGGGGGGGGTTTTGGGGGTTTGAACCCCCCCCCCCCCCATTGATTAAAAAAGGAAAATTGTATAATTTTTTAAGTCTGCCCATAAATTACTTAATACAAGTATAAAGCGTGGGAAGCTTAAAACTCGTTATTTTGCGTCTTAATTTTTAAAATTTTCCGGGGGGGGACCCCCAGAAGCTTAAAACTCGTTATTTTGAATCTTAATTTTTTAAATTTTCCGGAGGAGGACCCCCGGAAGCTTAAAACTCGTTATTTTGCGTCCTAATTTTTAAAATTTTCCGGGGGAGGACCCCCGGACCCCCCAGACCCCGCGGATGTTATAACCCCCCCCCATATGGTCGGCCTGGTTACGCCTATGATTAGGGTAATAAAACATTTTAATTAAGAATATGAAATGAGAAATACTTTTCAATTTAGTGTAATGCCAAGTATTAGAAATTTCATTATTTCAACCAATGGTCACAGTATGATGAATGGAGCTCTAGTGGAATGATATTTTGCAGGGGAAACAGGAGCACCCCGAGAAAACTTGCCCCGAACCCTTTTGTTCACCACAACATGAATCCACCGAGATTCGATCCCGGGACCCAGCGGTGGAAGAAGAGCGGTACAATGTTATATATTTAGCTTAAAAGCGGGGTTGAAAATTTTTACAAAATTAGCATTTTATGTGTTAAAAATAAAAAGTCAAGTTTTGTAACTTCAATGGATAATAAAAACCTCTTCTAATTCTTCTCAATATCTCTCTCTATATCTATATTAATAAAAGGAAGTGTCTGTCCTCCGTCTGTCTGTCTTCCGTCTGTCTGTCCGCGATGCCCAGCGAAATCTACTCAACGCAGAGATCTGAAATTTTATAAGTAGGCGGACTAAAGGGTCGGAATGTGCACCTCGAAGCCGGAATTTTAATTTTCGCCTCCGTTCGTGAGTTATGAGTGAAAAACTGGCAGAAAACGTGCATTTTTTTGCGTTTTAGAAGCATCAGTTTCAGTAATAAATTTCAATATCAAATAACTTACAGATGGCTTTGGCTATTTTTGTCAACATACCTCATAGCCTACCTAGAAAATAAAAGCAACGCGATCGCTTGATTTTGTAAGTCCATCCTAGACGATTCATTTGTTTAGAGTGTCAAGGCCCACAGACATATGACATTTTCAACCTACACGGAAGAAGGATAATCAACCCTAAATATGGTCAAACATTGTTCGATTTGAACGAAACTCACTATACAGGGGTTTTCTGGGCCAAGGAACTCGAATCTGAGGTCGCTTTTACCAGGGGACGCTACCTAATCGTGGAATGCACTCCACGTGATTTAGGTGTTAATAATTATAATTTGAAATAATTATCGCGGGGGAAGCCGCGGGCACATGCGGGCACATGCTGTTTGTCTGTCTGTCCACGATGCCCATCGAAATCTACTGAACGCAAAGATCTGAAAATTTAAAGATAGATGGACTGAAAGGTGGGCGAATGCACCTCGAAGCCGAATTTTTAATTTTAGCTTTCGTTCGCGAGTTATGAGTAAAAAAACTGGCAGAAAACGTGATTTTAGCGCTGTCGAAGCATCAGATTTCAGTAATACATTTCAATGTCAAATCAATTGCAGTTGGCTTTGGCTATTTTTGTCATACCGTGGAAATAAAAGCATCGCGATCGCTTGAATGTTGTAAGCCCACGCTGGTCGATTCATTTGTTTAGAATGTCAAGGCCCGTAGACATATGAAATTTTCAACCTACACGGAAGAGGGATAATCAACATAGACCTAAATATGGTTAAACATCGTTCGATTTGGACGAAACTCACTATACAGGGATTTTCTGGGCCAAGGAACTCGAATCTGAGATAGCTTTTACCAGGCAACGATATCTAATCGTGGTATGTAATTCACGTGATTTAGGTGTTAATAAAATAATGATTTAACTATTATGCTCTTAATTTTTAATTCTTGAAATAATTATCGCGGGCGATCGCTTGATTTTGTAAGTCCATCCTGGAGGATTCATTTGTTTAGAATATCAAGGCCCGAAGACATATGAAATTTTCAACCTACACGGAAGAGGGATAATCAATATAGGCCTAAATATGGTCAAACATTGTTCGATTTGGACGAAACTCACTGTACAGGGGTTTTCTGGGCCAAGGAACTCGAATCTGAGGTCGCTTTTACCAGGCGACGCTATCTAATCGTGGTATGTAGTCCACGTGATTTAGGTGTTAATAAATATAATGATTTAACTATTATGCTCTTAATTTTTAATTTTTTAAATAATTATCGCGGGCGAAGCCGCGGGCACATGCTAGTATATATATATATATATATATATATATATATATATATATATATATAAAGGGCTTTGTCCTGACTGACTGAATGACTGACTGACTGACTGACTGACTGACTGACTGACTGACTGACTGACTGACTGACTGACTGACTGACTGACTGACTGACTGACAGGAATCAACGTAGAGCTTAAACTACAATAGGTAGAGACTTGGAATTTTGACAGTACCTTCGTTTCATAATGTAAGTGTTCACTAAGAAAGGATTTTGAAAAATTTTGATTTTAAATGCCAAAAATCAAAAGTTTTTTTAGAATACTTAATCCCTTTTTACACAGAATTATCCAGTCCAAATCACATTTGACATTAAAACATATTGTTGCCAGTTTGTCTCAGATGGGATTGGTAAAAAAAATGAAAGTAGAATAAATTTGACCAATGAGAGAACTATCAACATCCACGAAAATAATGCAGTCACATAACTTTCTTTACCCTGGACATAGAGAAAACAATACGAGGTATGGTAATATATATATATATATATTATATCACAGAATGAAATCCACGAAAATAATGCAGTCACATTACTTCCTCTAGCCTGGAAATAGAGAAAACAATACGAGGTAAGGTAATATGTTTTGGAAAGAGATGTATGAAAGTGATATTGTATTTCTGTTTAATTTCATTCCCAAAACGGTTTTATGGTAACATGAGAGTGAGAAACAATATTTTCAGCCACGATAATACAATTTTATTTTACCGGAATTTCTGTTTCTTCTTACTAGAACCCCTACCGGGCTTGCTTTGTACTGTACAAGCGATGGGATGCAAAATTCTACATATAGCCATAAAAGCTATATCAAGCATTTTCTTAGGGAATAGTTTGAGTGTGATAAGTCGTTCTTCCTACTTCAAATTATAAATACCTACATAAGGACCTAGAATTTAAAAATCTAAAGTCCTTCATAAGTTAATTTCCAATTACAAAATAAAAAACCCGGGCGACGCCGGGCATTTTAAGCAAGTATTATATAATCATTTGTTATCAGTGATGTATATATCATGGAAATCAGCTTCGTTAAACATACCGGTACTTTTTCAATTGGCACTTTTTATTACAAATGCACCAATATTTTTTTTCTTGAAAATAAGTTTTAGAGTAGGTCTATTGTTATTCCACTATTTGTAAAGGGGGAGATTGGGATGATAGAAAGTTGGGGAGAGTTACTTTTCACGAAACATGTGGGGTGGGCAGCCCTGTTTAAAGTAATATAGTGCATTCATAGTGACTAAATAACACTAACTCTTAACTCTTTATAACTCGTAATATTTTTCATGGGGGAAGGGAATTTTATATATTCCTGTCATTAACTCAAAAATATTAGAACGTTCACCTTTAATTCAAATATGTAAACAATCTAATTCTCTATCACTTCAAAATGCTCTTCTGGATTTGACCTATCATTAAATCAGTACATAGGATTTCTTCACAAACTGTTATACATTCCATATGATTTGGCTTAGTTTTTAGATTGTCTTGTTAAATTAATTGCAGTTATTACAAATCATTCATGTATTTTCTTCTTTATCCTCACACATTCAAGGTATTGTATTTTTATATTGTACAACACGTATTGGCGAAACTACGCCAACTGTAATTGGGATTTATTCTTGTAGTTGGCAGAATAAATAAATACGAGGGGTATTCCGAAAGTAAGTTTCGTCAATGTATGGCAGGAGCGGCGTATTCACCAGGGGAACCAAACAAACGCCAGACGAATCCCCACCCGTGGCTGGTTCCACGACGGAAGTGGCGTCAGCGGAGGAGGCATGACTCAGGCGCACTGCGCCGTAGAAGAGCGAGTCGCAGCAGACTGGCGTGCCCGCGGGTATTAGTGTACCGCTCACGATGGCACGAGAGATTTGGCGCCACTGCCATGTACCGCTATCTCCCCTCTTTCAAACGAGCCATTGCTGCAGCCGCTGAACCTTTTATTGTCCGAGATAGAGCTGTTTGAAATTGATCTCCCGATTTCCGTCCACGCAAAGTGCGGCCTCCACGAACCCATCTCGCACAAACCTTATGGAACATCAATTTGTCACTCAAAATGGTCTGTATGGAACCTTTAGTAATGTCAGGAAGCTGAGGTGGAGCAGGCTGTGCGCCAATTCCTTGCATCGCAGGGCACCGAGTTTTACCACAGTGGGTTCTTCAAACTGATCGCACGCTACGATAAATGTCTCAATGTCGCTGGCGACTATGTCGAAAAATAGTGCACGGTGTATAGTTCATGCTGCCATGCTGTATAAAATGTCCGTGTGACAAACTGACGAAACTTACTTTCGGAATACCCCTCGTACATAATATGAGTACATTACAGGGGTGTATGTAATCTGCGCCACGGTTCACGCCGAATGTGAAATAAAATAAAAATGAGATATGTAAACTGCGCCACGGAGATATGTAGGTTGCGGCAATAGTTATAGGCAAACAAAAGTTAGACCTAATATGTGAATGTTCGTTTCTAACTGAAAACGATAAAGTCACTAAATTCTGTGACTATGTGCTTGATAACTATATATCTCCAGTATGGGCGAATGAACATTCCAGAGAATGCAAAGAAACGACTAATGCAGTAGAATCATTTCACGCAAAATATAATTCGATATTTTACCACGCTTCTCCCAACATCTTCCTTATGTTAGATGCACTTAGCCAGTTCCAAACAAATGCCTACATAAAACTGAGAAGTTTTGAACAAGGGATACCTGTAAGAAGAGCAGCTAAAATGAATGACAAGTATTCTTGTCTACTCAATTGGAGAGAACAATATATAATCAATGAAATATCCCGTTTTGTTTTTATTAAGAAGGCGTCATATGAGAACAAAGTGCTCATTCAAAAAAATTATGGTAGGGTTTTAACAATTTTATAAGTGACGAAGCGTCCATGCAAAAGAAATTAGGGTAATGTTTTTAACATTTTTTAAAAATGACAAAGCCACTAAGCCTAACATTTTTAACCACACCTATGCAATTTCATAGCCAAAACTTATGAAATCCCCCTAACATAACTCTAATATACGAAAGCTTCCTTCATAGCTCGTAGCGTAGTGGTCAAGACTCCTAGTCCTGGGTTCGAACATTTACTATTAGGAATAGGTCTCAAATAGGTAGGTAGGGTGAAGAGGAGGTGAGAGGAAGAGAGGAAGGAGACGGGAAAGGAAGAGAAGAAGAGAAAACGCATTTAAATGTCGGTGGCGCAGTTTACATCGTGTAGGTTGGGGGAAAAGGTAGAAGTGGCGCGCAGATTACCTTTTTCCCGTTAGGGTCGGATTTGCTATTAATATAATATTAATAGATGTTGTTCACAATTCACCTCATTAATCAATAAAATAGGTTGAGAAACGCTGCATTATTTGAAGTCTGCCTGCTCACAAATGGTGTACGGCCCCTTGCAGGTTAGGCATTCGTCGACAACTCTCCGGATATGCGTGTAGTCTAAACGATGAGTTGCAGGCGTTTCCAGCGGGGAAAATGAAACTCTATTAAAAACTTAGTTTCTTTAATCTATTTCCCATTCATGTTGTGATGGTGGATAACCTACCTGCATATTTTCCTTCTTTGCAGCCCACGTGCGTCATTATATGAAGTCCTCTATCATTTTGATATATTTTATTACTGCAGACATTGGATTTTAATCATATTTTCTAAAAATCCAATCGTAGACATTAACCTAACATTTTTAACCCCACCTATGCAATTTCTTAAGTCTGGAGAAGTGGAAAGGAAAATGTTAGTGCGTTAGTATGACGGTGACGCCATTTAAATGTCGGTGGCGCAGTTTACATCGTGTAGGTTGGGCGAAAAGGTAGAAGTGGCGCAGATTCCATTTCCCCATTACAGTGTAAAGCATATTGTCACAAAAGGTTAAATTTTCAGTCTAGATTAGATTAGTTTAACGAGGGGTAATATAAACCCTTCGACTTCTCAACTCTGCGACCTTAATAGAACTATTGTGGATACATCCTATAATTTTTTGTGGCTGACGTTGAGGCAATTTGACCAGGAGTCGGAAAAGCAAACTCCAGTTGCCTTATTCTTTGTTGGGCAATTGCTTCGCATTCACAAAGTATGTGTCCTGCTGTTTATTTTTTCTCTAAGCAGAATATACATTTATTAAAGATGATCTTTGAGAGGGCAGTGTCCAGTAAGGAGGCCATCTCCTGTTTCCTGAGTGTGGGGATCTTTTTTTTTTCTGACAGTTCAATGAACTTTTTTGCATGATTCAGCGTGTTTCCAATAACTACTTGTTTTCCTTTGATATGCCATCTGGTACTCCACGGAATGGTTCTGAAAGGAGTATTGGCTTCTTCTTTGCCCTCAATCCCTTCACGCCCCATTTTCAGTCTAAATAAAGAAGTATTTCCTCAACTCCAAGCTCCTTGTTACTTAAGAAAACTTTGTTTCTGCCCCCAAGCCCCCAGTGAGGTTCTTAGGAAAAGCTTTTTTTTCTGAACTGACACCGTATCGGAAATAAAGAGTCGGTCGGCTTTGTGATTTGAACCTGGGACCTCCCAAATGCTAGTTCGGTTTACGGAAATTACTTCTATCGGTAGCATGTCTAAAGATTTGTCAAAGTGTATTGCAACTTCCAAAGCCATTGGTGAACTGCATGTAACTCACTTTTTGAAAACTTCAGAGTTAAGGCTTCTTAGCTTAGCACGGCATTGTGGTTCTATGGTATGGTATGGTTCAGGGGCTGAGCCCTGACGGGCTCGCCCAAGTAGGCCACATAGGCACCCCCTAGAAGACGGAATGATTTGCATGCCTAAGGACCCCCTGTCAACAGACTCCACCACCAGTGGGATTGAGCGTCTTTCCAAGATTTTACAACATGCACAGTCCTTGTTAAAATTTTCTTAACGTAAGTCTTCTTTTAATATTTTTAGGACAAAAGTGAAAAATCTGCTAACTTTCAATCCTTTGTATAATCTTCATGTGTTTTTTTTTAATTTAAGCTTTAGCACTATTTGAGTTTTATGTATTGTAAATTAATTATATTAATCAATGGCCTGGCCAATTGTAATATTCTTAACGGCTCAATAAATATGAATTATAAATTATCCTACAGATTTAAGAGCTCTGTAACGTATAGTTTTGCCTATGATACTGATGAGTCCAACACCAGAAATAGATTGTCACAACGAGCTAGAGCAACGGCACAACTGGACTCCAGCATAGCAACTAACTACTTGCAAGGGCAAAAACAACAGGACAGTATATAGCATTGGGTTAAAACTCAATATATTTTAGTGAATGTTTTTAATACAAGGAAGAAATCTATTTTTTCGGGTTAATACTGTGACTTAGCACATATAAATATAAACTATATATTCATGTTAGCTATTCTAACTTACATAAGCTAACACTATCACATCTAGCATATTTTAAATAGCTATGTACTCTAATGATAATAAATTATACCAGAATTATATGCATTAAATAAACCTAATCTTTCATTTTGTAATTATAATTAATAAACATACATGTAACTGATATTGGCAGAATATATATTTTTCCTGGAACATCTACTATTGGTAATCGAAATTGAGGGTATAAGATGGTACTAAAAAATAGTATATTGCGATACAAGTGCCGTAAGGCCTTTACGGCCTGTGTGTTGCATGCTATTTTTTGCACGATGATTATTTATATCAATTTAATTATATTAATTGTGATATTACCTGAAAATATTATGTAAATACATTCTTGAAAATAGATGTTTATTTCAGAAAGTGATTCGCATGTGTTTGTTGTTATGGGAACCGAATATTTGTCCTGGGGGCCGTGCCCATAAAGGCTTGTATTATGAAGTGTATCGTAATGAATTATGACGTAGCGCTTGGACCGTAAGTAATTTAACCTCATCGCAACCGTCCTTAGCAACAAGACTGTGTGGGAATGTCAACTTACGATCCATGTAAACAACGTTCGTAAGTACCACTTACTAGCTAAGGAGTGCAAAAAATATATTACGCAACCTCATTGCAAATTGTGAATAGGTTATACCTATTTTTCCAATAATTTAAAATAAAAATAATATGCTATTTTCCTGAATGTAAAGTACAGAAGAACGATTAAGCCTTACGGTAAGAACTTTTTTCAGTCTTAAACATTGTAAAACTCAGTGTTGATAAGTGTCCCAGTTTCACCTTCAGAAAATATGGTCACTTTACCTCATGGAATGTGCTGACTAGACATTGTACTGCTTCACATATATACAAGTGAGATCTTCTCACAATTTGTAAGGAATCCTGTAATTTCTGTTTCAATAAAATGTTGATATTTATTTGTTTATCATAATCACAATCATCCAAATCATAAATCAACAGTGTTATTTTTATCATCAAGATCCCTGCTATTTAAAATTTGGGCAAAGTCGCAATGTGAGCAGGCTTCCACGGACGGGTGATGTTTTTTGTTTCTGAGCGGGGCAAGATGACCAACTGGGGTGCCCTGTACCCACCTCTGCATTGAGATACGTTGTCTAAAGATAGTCTAAATAATGCATAACACTAACCACATAGTTAAATGCGCGAAGCGGAGGCGGCAGCCGTAGCGAAGCTCCCTTGCATTTAGAATAATGTACGATATACTGTTTGTAGGTTTAGAAAATATGCCATAGTATATCTTCCGCGAGGTTTTGTCAACCTATTTACCCACAATTATTGCTCGTCTAACGGTATGACGTCACATCTCCAACGTCCAATCACGAGTATCTTCATTATACGAGGACGGAAAAATGGCGGAGAACAAGTAAGCATTCGCTAGATTGTGTTATAAAAGAAAGTGTATCGTTTAGGACGGGTGGGTTGGACCAAATCATTCGTCAAGGCAACATCTCCTCTCCAGAGAACTATATATAACAAAATACGTATGATATCAAGAGTTTTGGTTGTTTTAAAAGTGCACCCCCCTACAATTTGATTTTACCAAAATTTGTAAAAAATGTCTGTGGCATTTATAAATAAACTAGCATGTGCCCGCGGCTTCGCCCGCGATAATTATTTCAAAAATTAAAAATTAAGAGCATAATAGTAAAATCATTATATTTATTAACACCTCAATCACGTGGACTACATACCACGATTAGATAGCATCGTCTGGTAAAAGCGACCTCTGATTCGAGTTTCTTGGCCCAGAAAACCTCTGTATAGTGAGATTCGTCCAAATAAAACAACGTTTGACCATATTTAGGGCTTACAACATTTAAGCGATCGCGAAAGTTTTATTTTCAAGGTATGAAAAAAATAGCCAAAGCCAACTGTAACTGATTTGACATTGAAATGTATAACTGAAAACTTATGTTTTGAAAACGCACAAAATGCACGTTTTTTGCCCGTTTTTCACTCATAACTCACGAACGAAAACTAAAATTAAAATTCCGGCTTGGAGGTGCATTTTCCGACCCTTCAGCCCGCCTATGTTTAAAATTTCAGATCTCTTCGTTCAGTAGGTTTCGCTGGACATCGAGGACAATTCCTTTTATTAATAGGCCTACAGATAATATGAATTATAATGATACCTTCTCTAATTTGACAAACATCCATTTCATTTAATCCAAACCCACCTGATACAACTGGCAACAATATGTCCTGTGAATTTGATTGGATAATTCTGTGTAAAAAGGGGTTAAGTATTTTCAAAAACATTTAATTTTTGGCAGTTAAAATCAGAATTTTTCAAAATCCTTTCTTAGTGAGCACCTACATTATGAAACGAAGGTACTGTCAAAATTCCAAGTCTACCTGTTATAGTTTAGGCTGTACGTTGATTCCTGTCAGTCAGTCAGTCAGTCAGTCAGGACGAAGCCTTTTATATATATAAAGATGACATGAAATTATTATTATTATTATTATTATTATTATTATTATTATTATTATTATTATTATTATTATTTTTATTACTATTATTATCATCATCATTATCATTGTTATTAAGCAAGAAATTAGGAACCGTCATTTTCCTTAGCTGTAATTTCTGCCTGTTCAGAAACTGTTGTATTTGCAGGAGTCACTGCCTCTCAGATAACACTGCATATCAGCAGTAACAAACCCTGTGTGTTTAACGATACAGAATGGAACCTGTACTTAAATCTGAGTGTATTAAGATTGAAATTAAGGAAGAGATTTTTGAAATACAACCAAAAACTGAACCTGTGCCTGTTACACATGACACAATTCAGACACAACTAATCAAAAGTGAAAATACAGACGATTCTACAGCATGCAGCGCCATTCAGAAGTGTGAGCCTGTGGCGATTACATTTGACACAATACAGTTGCAGGAAACGAAATGTGAAAAACCAGACAACAAGGAAGTTGGAGTTTCTCGAGGAAATAATGAAGATCAGCTAATGCAATCGCAATCACACTCAACGGCTGGATGTTCAAGCACTTCCTCTGCTAGAAGTAATACACAGCTCACCTCTACTAGACTTATACATCATCTCTCATGTGGAATATGTGCCAAGAAGTTTTACCACAAAGGGCATCTCAAAACACATCTGCTTATTCACACTGGACAAAAGCCGTTCTCATGTAATATATGTGCCAAGAAATTTTCCCAAAGTGTGCACCTCAAAAGACATTTGCTTAGACACAGTGGAGATAAGCCATTCTCATGTGATATATGTGCCAAGAAATTTTCCCAAAGTGTGAACCTCAAAAGACATTTGATTAGACACAGTGGAGATAAACCATTCTCATGTGATATATGTGCCAAGAAATTTTCAGAAAAAAGGGACCTCAAAAGACATTTGCTTACTCACACCGGAGAGAAGCCATTCTCATGTGATACATGTGCCAAGAAATTTTCCCAAAGTGTGAACCTCAAAAGGCATCTGCTTAGTCACACTGGAGATAAGCCATTCTCATGTGATAGATGTGCCAAGAAATTTTCACAAAAAGACACACTCAAAATACATCTGCTTAGTCACACTGGAGATAAGCCATTCTCATGTGATATATGTGCCAAGAAATTTTCAGAAAATAGGAACCTCAAAAGACATTTGCTTACTCACACTGGAGAGAAGCCATTCTCATGTGATACATGTGCCAAGAAATTTTCCCAAAGTGTGCACCTCACAAGACATCTGCTTAGTCACTTTGGAGATAAGCCATTCTCATGTGATAGATGTGCCAAGAAATTTTCACAAAAAGACACACTCAAAATACATCTGCTTAGTCACACTGGAGATAAGCCATTCTCATGTGATATATGTGCCAAGAAATTTTCAGAAAATAGGAACCTCAAAGGACATTTGCTTACTCACACTGGATACAAGCAATTCTCATGTGATATATGTGCCAGGAAATTTTCACTAAGTAGGCACCTCAAAAGACATCTGCTTAGTCACACTGGAGGTAAGCCATTCTCATGTGATATATGTGCCAAGAAATTTTCAGAAAATAGGAATCTCAAAAGACATTTGCTTACTCACACTGGAGAGACGCCATTCTCATGTGATACATGTGCCAAGAAATTTTCAGTTAATAGGAACCTCAAAAGACATTTGCTTACTCACACTGGAGAGAAGCCATTCTCATGCGATACATGTGCCAAGAAATTTTCCCAAAGTGGGCACCTCACAAGACATCTGCTTAGTCACACTGGAGATAAGCCATTCTCATGTGATAGATGTACAAAGAAATTTTCACAAAAAGACACACTCAAAATACATCTGCTTAGTCACACTGGAGATATGCCATAAGCCATGTGATAGATGTGCCAAAATATTTTCACAAAAAGACACACTCAATAGACATCTGTTTAGTCACACTGGAGAGAAGCCATTCTCAGGTGATATATATGCCAAGAAATTTTCGCAACGAGGGGGTCTCAAAACACATCTGGTTACTCATGAGGGGAACAATCTTTCCTAATGTAATGTGTGCACTGAGCCTTTTTCTGTGTGAGACTATTCAACTAATGCAGACTATCACAGGCAGAGGTGTACAAATCTCGATTTTAGCTTGCCCATACCCCCCTAAACGCCAGGCAAGCAAGTTGCGAGCGTCGCAGCTAGCAAGCAGGCAGGTTTTTTTAGACTTGCATGGGTCAGGTTAAACCCAAGTTATGGAAGTCTGAAAAAGCTTGCGACATTCCTATCAGCTGAACAACTGTAGATGCTAAGTATAGGTAATACTTTCTTGCTTTTCTACATGCTGGTAGAAGAAATTCATCATGTACATCAGCGATTCTCAACCTGTGGGGCGCGACCCCTAGGGGGGGCGCGAGCAGACTAGAGGGGGGGCGCGAGAATATCGAAGAGAAAATATTTAAAAAAATTATTAACTGACAGAAAAACATGCACATAGAAAACAAAATACATTTCGACATATTTAAAAAAAGTAAAACAACTTACTAAATAAAAACTCACTTTATCAAAACATACTAAATTAAAAACAAATTAAATAATTATTAGTGACTTCCTTGCAGAGCAAAATTTTTCGAAGGAAGGCTCAATATTAGAAATAGCCACTCTCAGTTCTGTTTCTATATTTAGCTGAGATCTATATTTTGTCTTTAACAAAGCCAAAGCAGAAAATCCAGTTTCGCAAAGGAAGGATGTTGAAAATGGAAATAGAATGCGAAATGCTCTGGTTTTTAGTGCAGAAAAATCATCTACTGCTGCCCAAAATTCAAATAGTGATTTATCACTAAATTGTTTTTTGGTTTCGCCACTTGTCGTGAAGTCTATGAATTTTTCTTCTTCAGCGTGGCTAAATGATTTTCAATGGTTACAAAAACAACTTTTACATGTTCTTCTTCAGCCTTGTAAATTTTAATACAATCATCTACATTTTCAAACATTTTTAGGTTTTTTGATTTAGATTTCTGCTCGACAAATCCAATTTTCTGCAAAAAGCATTAACTTTATCACTCGTATCCAACATGTGTATTTTCTCCTTGGAGTTGAAGGTTCAAGATATTTAAAATCTCGAATATGTCGACCAAGTAGCTTAATTTCATCACAAATAAACCATCGCGAAAATTCTCGGCTTTTGGTCTGTTTTCTCCTTCTAGAAAAATGGCGATTTCTTCTCTTAATTCATAAACACGTAAAAATTTCCCACGTGATAACCATCTTGCCTCGCAATAAAATAATAACTGTGAATGCACCGAACCCATGTCTTTACAAAGTGTGGAAAAGATTCTCGATTTCAGGGGCCTCCAAAATACTCAGAATGCATTTTATTTTATTGTATGTGGGGGGGGGGGGGGGGGGGGCGATGAAAATTATGATTGAAAACTGGGCCGCAAATACTGAAAGGTTGAGAAACACTGATGTAAATGAATAAAAGGTGGATAAAGTATTAAAAAACATTTAAGCATCTTAACACATTACTGTTATTGGTATTATTGATTTTTTTTTTTATGTTTTCTCGAAAATGTTTGAAAATTTTTCCCATGCCGGACTAGTACCTTTGTTCATTGATAATTCAAACTCTCCACATTTTAGTTTCTGCTCGGCTTCCTTCAGGGTAAAATTCTCCATTCTCCTTTTACTTGCACTCGAAACACATCTGAAGTTCCTCAACTACGTAACTGCACGACTTACCAGTGCACTGATATACCCAGTTTCATATTCTTTCCGCCAGGCCTTGCAGTTTCTTTAGGCCCCGTGAAACCCACCAGTTCAAGAGGAGCTTGTGACTCATAGCGACAGTATTTCTTTCCATCGTAGCAATCTGGCTTGCTCACTTGTCAAGCAAGTTAAAAGCTGTGGCTGTTTGCAGAGTTCGAAAGGGTCAAGCAAGCTAAAATCAGAATATGTACACCTCTGATCACTGGTCGGCGCTATACTATGAGAAGTGATAGAAATAATCATTTGAGAGTTTTAATATTTTTCTTTTCATTAAGAAGCAGACAAACAAAGATCGTAAGTTGACATTCCCACACAATCTTGTTGATATGGGCGTTGCGATGCGGTTAAATTACTTTCGGTGATTGCGCCACGTCATAATTCATTACGATACACTTCATAATACAAGCCTTTATGGACAAGGCCCCCAGGACAAATATACGGTTCCCATAACAACAAACACATGCGAATCACTTTCTTAAATATAACATCCATCTTCAATAGTGTATATATATAACATTTTCAGCTAATATCTCAATTAATATAAATAAATTTATACAAATAATCATCTGCAAAAAATAGCATGCAATACTCGTGCCGTAAGCGCATAACGAATCTCGGAAATTGAAAAAACTCGGCGCAAGCCCTTCGTTTTTTTCAAACTCTTTCCTCGATCCGTATGCACCGCTTACGGCACTTGTATCGCAATATACTATATGTCCATGAACCTTTCCTTTGAGCATTTTCTACTACCGAGACATGATGTTATACACCTAATGCATCATTTTATTATTTAAATATCGAATATTAACACTTTTGGATGCTTTTATAAACTTGAAGCATCTAATCCTATATTTGTATTTTCCTTCTGTTGTTTAGTTACAGCATCTCAACCAATTTGCAATGTATTAATGAATTTCATTTCACTAGTGCTGAAATATATGAAAGGTAGAGTAGATATTCAGCCTTAAGCACTAGAATATAAGCTTATTAGAATCTATCAGGGAATCTGAAGCTGGAGACGTAGAAAATTGAAATTTACATACAATTTATTTCTGGTATCACAGTGTGTATTAATTATAAATTGACACAGTTCTTTGTAACATATAAATAAAGTAGGCCTATTTTATAATAGAGTTATCCTTTGGCCTTTGTCTTATAATGAATAAACTGGATAATCACTAGTAATGTTATATCAATAAATTAATTAAAATAAGTTGAACATCAACTAATCATATAAAAATTAGCATATTAATAAAATTAATAAAAAAGTAGTTGAACATCAACTAGTCATGAGATAAAATAAATAGGTAGATTCTAATAAGCTTACATTCTAGTGCTTATGGCTGAATATCTACTCTACGTTCCAATTTGCAGTGGATACAAAAATGTGCTATGGCATTGAGATATGGGAATCGAACACGCCTGGGTAACTGTATACACTATTCTGTATAGATTCTTAAAATAAAAAAAAATTACTTGGCGCCCCGCTAAATTCATCAAATGGATTGACAAGATTAAGAATTGAAAGTAATAGGAATAGAATGATGTATAGAACAAATAAATTTTTAAACTCTGTCAGTATTCTATACGAATGTTTTAACCATTTAAACGTAAATTATTTTCAGAATTATTATAATTGGTTAAATAAAATTAAGGTGAAATTCTTTCGACTAGGTCTCATGTGCTTATGCTTAAATCAACACGCACATCACTGTATACTATGTGAAGAGAAGATGCAATGATGTAGAGAGACAAAATAATATTCTTAAATGGATATCTGCAATTTTCAGAGAAAATACTATAATTTTAAGTAAAGACACGTTAATGATGAATATTTGTCAGTATTTTGTTAAACCCATTTGTAGGCCTACTAATAAATTGTGATTATAGTTTGTGAAGGGTATTTATTTGCATTACTGCTAACCAATTGCTTACTAAATGTATTAAAATAGAGTACTCTGTTAAAATAAACATATCTTAGGAAGGCCTATATAACAATATTAATAGTACAAAGTATATCAAAAGCATGTTAAATATCGCCTATTAACTCCATCTGGCACTTTGTTATATCAGTTTACCTGATTTTATTAATTTATGTCTAGTTAATAGACATAACGAAGAGCTTCATAACCTGTACGCTTCACCGGAAAATTAAATCACGGAGGATGAAATGGGCTGGACATGCTGCGCGCATGGGAGAGGAAAGACATATCTCAAATATATTGGATGGGAGACCCGAAGGGAAATGACCACGTGGAAGACCTAGACGTAGGTGGGAAAACACTATTAGGACAGATTTAAGGGAAGTAGGATTTGCAAGGGAAGGTTGGATGGAGTTAGCACAAATAGGGTTGAATGGCGGGCTCACGTAAGCTCGGCCATTAACCTTGAATAGATAATATTCCTTTCGCTTGCTGTGGAATTGTAAGTAAGTAAGCAAGTCAATATGTTAGATGAGGTACGAACTTTGCTACAATTGCTATTTGTGTTTCACTGTGTAGTTAAACATACGAGTAACATTGTTAGAAGCAAGTTGCTAATGTCCAGTATAAATCTATTTTCATCACACACTACATGTTTATTCACATAAGAATGCAGGACCGAAATTAATTACAATCTAAGTTCCTACCCTGAAATCTTCGGGTGAAATTTAATCTACAGCAAAATTTAAATGAGAAATACAAAGTTGTTAATTAGTGAGTAACTCTTGAAATATTCATGCTTTTGTGACGAGTTGTGTGACAGCTGACTTTATGCAAATTCCTTTAAACATAGTCAAAAATGTTAAAACTAGAGCTACCAACTTTCCACATCAACAAGTATTGAAACTTGTAAATAAATTAATACCGTTAAGAATAAGTGATCCGCGGAAAATTGAGGATGTTTGTAAATTGGTGCTAACACTTCCGATCAGGACTTATCATCATATCATCTGATCTTTAACGATAAAATATACAACAAATAATTATATTTATTACACACCGAGCAAAGAGGCCGAGATGGTAACGTCTTGGACTCGCATTCGGGAGGTGCCAGGTTCAATTCCCGTAGCCGACGGGGTCTTTCATGGTTTCCCAAGTCATAAAGGCTTTTTCATGGTTTCCCTACTCGTAATGCAAATGCCGAATTGGATATTTACATACCATGAATCATCCTGTATCATATTCATTTAAAATAATATCAGTTGAAATTTACTCCATAAAATACACCAACAATAGAAGATATCTGACAGTCAATAGTTCCGTATAAATATAGATCCTGAACTCCTGGGCCTCGCAGCTAAAAGGAGTATAAATACAGTTCAATTTATATATATATTATAATAGATGAATAAGCAATTACAGTTCTAGGTTTTATATCAGAGATCCAAGAGGCAATACTTTGTCCAGTAGTTGATTGGAAGGCAGGGCCGTGGAAAGAAAGGAAGGGCCCCAGGGAAAAAATTTTCCCGGCCCCCCGTCAAATATTAAATTCACTACCCAACTCGCTTTTTACAATGCATGCAACAACAAAATTATGTAATTATATTACATAATTATTAAGTGGTACCGGTACTTTATGAGATTGTCTGGTAGACAGGACTCTCTGTCTGCCCGTGTGTCTGTAAGCGCGATAACTCAAATAAGCTTTATCGGATTTTCATAAAACTTGGTATAGCCTACCATTTACAACGCCCGTGGGACGAAGCCTATTGATTTTGGACCAAATCGGTTAACTCATGCCGAGCAGGAAACGGGAAAATACATTACAATGTTCTAATTAGGAACAATTTTATCTGTATGTACAAGTTTAATCTTTTGAAAATTATGATTTTAAATACCGAACTTTAGTGAGGCCTACTGGTCATTCCAAAAGGATTTGTGCTTCTACCTTTCAAAAATAGCAATTTTTCTTCAAGATTAAACTGTTTCAGATTAGGCCTAACTGATAATTCCGTGTCGCCGTTATACGACAGGACAATGCTGATAACATAAACACATAAAATATAACTTAAGCTGTTAATTGACTTATACCAATTTCATTTTAGAGTAAATTTAGAAAGTAAAAAATAAAACCTGGTCGGCCGGGCCCTTTTGGTGCTGCGGCCCCGGCTGCCCCTCCCTCTCATCGGGCCTGTTGGAAGGTACACAATTACAGGCGTTATAATAAGTGACTTGAAGTATCACGCCGTTCGTTATGTAGTCCTACAAACTTTTGTGCCCAGTAGAATAAGTTAACTGGTACATGATTTAGGTGAATTACATTATAGGTACGATGTCTCCTAATCCTGATAATTTGTTATTTTGTATTTTATTGTGTCTTGACAATGCACTAACAATGCACAATGGACTAATACTGTAATATTTTTATGGCGTAATTCTTAGCTCACTGTAACTTTGTATAATTTAAGTTTACTGTCACCCGACTTTGTCTATTGCTAATTTATATTGGTTTAAAGACAATAAAATTTATTATTATTATTATTATTATTATTATTATTATTATTAAAGACTGTGGTTGGTCGATATTCGAGACATTGCTAAGTGTCTTAAGAATGGAATATTGCGGTCATGTTTGCATGGATCTGAAAAGCCCATGTTGGTTAACTCATTACTGTGTAATCTTTTACATTTGTAGCAGTCAAATAGGACCCGGCGATGCTGGAATACAAATGAACTGAACAGTCATTATTTTGTGAATTTATCACTTCCAAACTTTGCATCAATATTGAAAGAATGCTCATAGCTTCAGTTAACTATAATTTTCTCTTCAGTTGGAAATGTTAGGGGTTAACACAGTATCTGAGTGGATTGTTTTAAACATGATTCCACTTTCTACCAGTACTGAATCCCGTATTCAATCGATTGTACTGCATGAAAACGTAATAAACTTTTAGCCCGCGGATTCGATCCCGACCGCATAAATGTGTGCATAACTACACAAGCAAGTTATAGTGTGGGCAAATAGCAAAAACACTGCTAATAACGCTATTTATTAGGAATCCAACGCATGTAAACATTGCATTTCTATCACTCCGCCCGAAACGCTAATTGATCGGTTTTGTGTTACGTCAGTCTTCTGCGTCCATACATTACAAAAATCAGGTAAGCTTTTGTTTAATCAGTGATAATTGTAATTATGATATGCAGAAAATAAGTTATTTTTGTAATAAATCTTGGAGTTAAGCTCCAGATCGATTCATTAAGCAGGGCTTACGGAAGAACAAAGGATATGTGAAGATTTATTTGTCAAAGCTAACTGTATTGCAGCTTATGTTAAATACCGTCTCAACAGTATTTAAGGTTTTGTTTTTTGTTTAGTGTTTCTTATATTCTTTGCTTTTGTTTCAAGTTCTGTGATCTTTTTCGTTCTCTGCTGCCGAGCATGCGCAGTTTCCGTGTTGCATGCTGGGAGGGGATGGACACGTCAGCCATTGCTACTTTGCCTCAAGTGGCACATGTACATTTTCTGTAAAATCATTCTACTCTGCATCGCCATCCAAGTCGGATGAAGTCATCACTTGAAGCTGACGGAAATTGCTAGATACGTTTCTGTCTATATAATACAACCTTAAAATATCACTACAGGACTTCATGCTGAGATGCAGTCATTGTTCAAGACTTCCAGGCCGATTGCATAGTCAACTCTTCTATTCTATTCGACGCCATTATGGTGGGCGTTTTCTGCGAAATTATGAAACACTAAAGGTAAAGAAACTTAGTTTCTTACATAGAACATGTTTCTTTTTTGACAAATGAAAGAAGCTTAAACTCATATTGAAATCTTGCAAATAGCAATATTGAAAGTCTATCACGTTTACTCCTGTAAATAGTCTTGTAAATACTTTTGTAAATATAATCAGTGTAATATCTTGTTCTGTATATAATTAACTCACCATTTATTTCAAAGGAAGACAGTGTAATATCTTGTTCTGTATATAATTAACTCACCATTTATTTCAAAGGAAGACAGTGTAATATCTTGTTCTGTATATAATTAACTCACCATTTATTTCAAAGGAAGAAAAGGTATAATTTTACACACTTGCAGAGCCTGCAGACTCAGGCCGTTGGTTGTGGTAAGCTGTAAAACTCATTTAATTGAAGATTTCATTTAGTCAAAGAGTAATACTTATGTTGAAAGATTCAAGTTCAAGAAATCATAACTAAGCTCATGTATTTATATTTAATTTGAGCTATTTGAATATTGTTCACAGATCATTTAAGAAATCAAGTGTAAAGATTATTTTATTTTTTCATGTACAGAAATTTTCATTTTTATTGTAATGTGAGTGAGAAATAAATGTTCAAATATTATACAAATTCATTTCCTCATTCAACATTTTTTGGAGGTCCCACCGAGATTTTTACTTCGTGTACTAATGCTGGTCTATATTTTTGTATTTCATGTAATACTGTACTGCTTTAAATGTGTATGGAGAGGAGAGGAACATGCAATCAGAGAATGGCCTGGGACAACAGTCAGTCAGCTGTCCATCCCAACATGCAACTCTGAAAAATATGGGTCATCTCAGCTTACATCAGCTCCTGTCAAGGTCGCAAGAAGACAACAAACGCAGCCCTACGTGCCACCACATAAATCATTCTTGGGACCATTGAACGCTGATAGTAAGGTTGGTCACATTAACACTGAGGTGAGTCATAATCAGAATTGTTTCCTCTTCGTCAACAAAGCAGTGTATCATTACAAGCTGAAAATGTCTGATGAAGATAAAGCTATTAATCCTGGTGGTAAGCAAGTTACAGATCCAGAAACAGTTACACAATCTCTTACATTACAAGCGATTGCGAACATAGCATCTCAAGTAAAGCAAATTAAACAAAAAAGGGCTCAATTAAAGGCAAAGTTAACAAGATTTAAACAGTTCATTGAGTCTAGTGATCTTTCCCAGGCTAGTATAGATGATGTAACACAAAGATTGGAACATGCACAACTATATTACAAGGAATTTGATGAATTGCAATCTAAATTAGAACATTTTAATGCAGACCCTGATTGTGAATCAGAGAGGCTGGAGTTCGAAACAAAATACTATGCAGCGGTCTCTTTCGCTAGAAGGTTAATAAGAAACTTTGAAGAGGTTAATGCCCCGGCTCGCGTGTCTCAAACCACAACTCCTGTTGCTAGAAGTGATCGTGCTAGTTTACCTAAATTAGAGTTACCAGTATTTTCGGGGAAGTACGAAGACTGGATCCCATTCAAAGAAATATTTTCTTCTTTAGTACATTTAGAAGAGACATTACCACTTGTTCAAAAATTTCACTATCTCAGGTTATCTGTCACTGGTTCAGCGGCAAAGCTTATCGACTCACTGTCATTAACAAATGAAAATTACAGCATAGCATGGCAAATGCTAAACGATAGATATGAGAACAAAAAATTACTTGTCTCACAGCTAGTCGCTTCACTTTTTGAATATGAGAAAATACGTAAAGAATCTGCAATCTCTATAAGACACTTAGTAGACCATTTTCAACGGCAAACTAGAACATTAAAAGGCCTTGGACAACCAGTTGATTCATGGGATGCGTTATTGGTCCACATGGTAATCTCAAAATTGGACGCAGTGACCTTTAGAGATTGGGAATTAACATCTTCATCTACTGTACCACCAACATTTAAACAGTTATGTTTATTCTTGGAACAAAGATGTCAAACACTAGATGCTATAGCTAAGGAGGGAGAAAATGTTTTAAAACAAAATAAGCTAGGCCTAGAACATAGTAAAAAGGTTACATATTCTAGTCGACCAGCTATATCTAAAATATGCCTTAGTCGTGGAGTGGTCAAGTGTTCGTTCTGCAACATGGATCATTTCTTACAATACTGTTCTAAATTTAAAGAAGCAGATATTGCAAAACGCCATGAACATGTAAAAGACAAAAAACTTTGTTTCAATTGTTTGCGTGCTAACCATTTTACAAGCAAGTGCACAAGATCTAAGTGTCGCATTTGTTCTAAATCACACAATACACTTTTGCACTCAGACAGTAATAATAATTCAGTGCGAAAAGTAGGGTTACAGTCTAAAAACTCTAAATCTTGCAACAAAAGTTTTGCAAAAGGTGACTCAGAGCGGGATCCACAAACTCAAAATTTAAAAAGTGACTCTAAAAACTCTTTAGTGTGTAATCCACAAACTCTCGCCAGTTCCACGGTGACGCCGTGTTCGCAGCAAGCTATTCTATCTACAGTTAGCTTGTTGGTAGCTGGGTCAGATGAGAAATATACTCAATGTAGAGGCATAATTGATTGCGGTTCTACGCACACGCTCATAACAGATAAGTTATGTGATAAGCTAAAACTGAAATGTAGAAATACAACTATAACGATATCTGGTATAAATTCACAAGTAAGCGATGCAATTAAGACTACTCAGATATCTATAAAAAGCAAATTCGACACTAACTTTCAAGTGAAACTAACATGCTTAGTGTTGAATAAAATAACCACTTCACCAGTGCCGTCTATGGAAATAGACTGTACTAATCTGCATATTCCTTCAAACATTCAATTATCAGACAACTGTTTTGATCAGCCTGGTGATATTGATATTTTGCTGGGAGCCGATGTTTGTTGGGACATTATACAGGGTCATAAAATTGACATGGGATGTAATAATTATGCATCTTTGAAATTGCAAGAAACAAAACTTGGTTGGATTGTCATTGGATCCACGTTTATAGAAGATGACATGACACATTTGAATTGTAATTTAAGCATATCACAACAAACATATAATCAATTAGAAAAATTTTGGAAGTTAGAGGAACTACAATTTAATGAAAGGACACAGGAGGAGAAACAATGTGAGCAATTGTTTTCAGAAACTACACGTCGTGACCAAAGAGGAAGATATATAGTTACTATGCCATTCCGAGAGGGCTCTACCCCCCTTGGTGCATCTCGCCTTCAAGCTCTTCGTAGATTTTATGCTATGGAAAATAAATTACATAAGGATGCTTCTCTATTGCAACAATACACTGAATTCATGGACACTTATCTGAAGATGGATCATATGGAAAAGGTAACATGTGACTTTGAGAAAGATGGTCCTGAAGCATTTTATCTGCCACACCACCCTGTATTAAAACCAGACAGTAAAACTACAAAATTAAGGGTAGTGTTTGATGGTTCAGCGAAAACCTCATCAGGTAATTCTCTAAATCAAAATCTCTTGACTGGTCCAGTTGTGCAGCAAGATTTATATTCTATATTGTTACGGTTCAGATGCCACCGTTATGTGTTAACAGCAGATATAGAAAAAATGTATCGAATGGTGCTTGTGGAATCAAATCAAAGAGATTTCATGAGGATATTTTGGCGTACTGAGAGGGATAAACCAGTGCAAATTTTTCGCTTAAAGACAGTTACTTATGGCTTAACTCCTTCTTCTTATTTAGCCACAAAAACATTGCAACAAGTAGCTGTAGATGAAGCACAAGATTTTTCTGAAGCAGCTAAAGCCATACAAGAAGATTTTTACATAGATGATTTGATTTCAGGAACATCCTGTATAAACGATGCTATATCTTTACGTATTAACATCACTAATATACTTTCTGCTGGAGGTTTTAACATAACACAGTGGTGCACTAATTCAGAAGAAGTACTGAATACGGTACCGGAACAGCAACGTTCAACTCAAACGCTTCTTAAACTACAAGAAGACGACACTGTAAAAACGCTGGGATTACATTGGAATCCTCGTACTGATAAACTATTATACGAGGTGAGGCAGTCACCTACCAGATTTACTAAGAGGCATATATTGTCAGATATTGCTAAAATATACGACCCTTTAGGTTTGTTATCGCCTGTAATAGTGAAAGCAAAACTTATAATGCAGGAGTTATGGAAGATTCATTCAGGATGGGATGAGCTAGTTCCTGTAGACTTACAACATGGTTGGAATAAACTGTACACTAGTCTTCATGTACTTGGTGATGTTCGTATTCCTCGTTATGTGTTAGCTGACTATTTACAACCGAATCTACAATTGCACATATTTTGTGACTCCAGTGAATTGGCGTACGGTGCGGTTGCTTATGTACGTACATCTATGGGTAACAATACAAAGGTTAAACTTCTAACAAGTAAATCTCGAGTAGCCCCTTTGAAGAAACAATCAACTCCTCGTCTAGAATTGTGTTCAGCACTCCTTGCTAGTGAACTCTATAGTAAGATAAAAATTTCTATGGACTTGACTAATTATCAAATATATTGTTGGAGTGATTCATTGATAGTTCTGCAATGGATAGCTCAACCATCACATCATTGGACTACATTTGTTGCAAACAGAGTTAGCAAAATACAGTCTAATACAGAAATTTCAGTATGGAATTATGTGCCATCAGATCTCAATCCAGCGGATTTGTTAAGTCGTGGTGTCTATCCCACTCAATTAATCAAATCCTCAATATGGTGGAACGGACCTGACTTTTTGTACCAATCACGTGAAGAGTGGCCAAAAATCCCAGCTGGCACTTCTATTAAATTGCCAGAATCTAAGCCGATTGCCAAAGCATTGGTAGCTACAACAAGTTCGTTTGATATTCTGCACAAGTACTCTACGTTTTTCAAACTGTTAAGAGTGATAGCTTGGTGTTTCAAATTTCTACGTAGCAACAAACGGACTGTAAAAAGTTCTACATTATTGCCAGAAGATATTGACTCTGCACACGTTTATATCGTAAGACAATTACAGCAACAATCTTTTCCCGATGAAATAAAACAAATTGATGCTAAATCTGAAGTTAATAAGCGTAGCTCTATCGCTTTGCTCCACCCTTTCTTGGACGAAAATAGGCTCCTACGAGTTGGGGGACGACTTCAGAAATCTGAGTTAAGTTTTGATGCCAAACACCCTATAATACTGCCTGCAAAACATCATGTAACTAATTTAATTATTAGACATTATCACTTCAAGTATCTTCATTTAGGCCCTCAAGCATTGCTGTATGCCTTAAGACAAAAATTTTGGCCTATAAATGGACTGAGAACAGTAAAAACTGCGATACGAAATTGTATTGTTTGTCATCGCTTCTCACCAAGAATGGGAACACAACTCATGGGATCTTTACCAGTGGCCCGAGTAACACACAACAGAGTATTTTCTTCAGTGGGTATAGACTATGCAGGACCAATTATGTTGAAAACTGGTCTGCCTAGGTCTAAAGTCAAGATAAAGGCTTATATAGCAGTTTTTATTTGTATGGTAACAAAGTGCATACATTTAGAACTAGTATCATCAGCATCAACTGATGCATTTCTTTCAACATTGAATCGATTTGTGGCTCGACGAGGGGTCCCTCAGCATATATATTCGGATAATGGATCGAACTTCGTTGGAGCAAACAGAGAAATACAGACTCTCTACAAGGTTCTTTGTGAGGAAAACACCAAGAAGAAAATATCAGATTATGCTTTATCTAACCAAATCAAGTGGCATTTTAATCCGCCATATGCTAGCCATTTTGGTGGACTCTGGGAAAGATCAATTAGGTCAATTAAAGCCCATTTATATAAAACTATGAAAAACACTGTCTATACATTTGAGCAATGCTACACACTGCTATCTCAAATAGAAGCTATATTAAACTCTAGACCAATTTCGCCTATGTCTGAAAATCCTGAAGACTTAATGCCTTTGACTCCAGGACATTTCTTAATTGGTCAACCATTAAATGCCTTACCTGAACATTCTCTTGAGCAACTTCCAGACTCAAGATTATCATGTTGGGAATTAATTCAAAAGCAACGTCAATGTTTTTGGAAGCGTTGGTCCCAAGAATACTTAAACACTTTACAAGCAAGATCAAAGTGGAAAATGGAAAAGCCTAATTTCAAAGAAGGACAATTAGTGGTAATAAAAGACATGCAATCACCACCTCTGAATTGGAAATTGGCACGTATTATTAAACTGCATTCTGGAGCTGATGGTTTAGTAAGAACAGTTTCAGTTCTCTCCTCGAATGGTGTTTTTGTACGGTCTATAAAACAACTTTGTATACTTCCTGTGAAGTAATGGCCTTCTTGTCCTCCCCCCCCCCCCAGTATGTTAAATACCGTCTCAACAGTATTTAAGGTTTTGTTTTTTGTTTAGTGTTTCTTATATTCTTTGCTTTTGTTTCAAGTTCTGTGATCTTTTTCGTTCTCTGCTGCCGAGCATGCGCAGTTTCCGTGTTGCATGCTGGGAGGGGATGGACACGTCAGCCATTGCTACTTTGCCTCAAGTGGCACATGTACATTTTCTGTAAAATCATTCTACTCTGCATCGCCATCCAAGTCGGATGAAGTCATCACTTGAAGCTGACGGAAATTGCTAGATACGTTTCTGTCTATATAATACAACCTTAAAATATCACTACAGGACTTCATGCTGAGATGCAGTCATTGTTCAAGACTTCCAGGCCGATTGCATAGTCAACTCTTCTATTCTATTCGACGCCATTATGGTGGGCGTTTTCTGCGAAATTATGAAACACTAAAGGTAAAGAAACTTAGTTTCTTACATAGAACATGTTTCTTTTTTGACAAATGAAAGAAGCTTAAACTCATATTGAAATCTTGCAAATAGCAATATTGAAAGTCTATCACGTTTACTCCTGTAAATAGTCTTGTAAATACTTTTGTAAATATAATCAGTGTAATATCTTGTTCTGTATATAATTAACTCACCATTTATTTCAAAGGAAGACAGTGTAATATCTTGTTCTGTATATAATTAACTCACCATTTATTTCAAAGGAAGACAGTGTAATATCTTGTTCTGTATATAATTAACTCACCATTTATTTCAAAGGAAGAAAAGGTATAATTTTACACACTTGCAGAGCCTGCAGACTCAGGCCGTTGGTTGTGGTAAGCTGTAAAACTCATTTAATTGAAGATTTCATTTAGTCAAAGAGTAATACTTATGTTGAAAGATTCAAGTTCAAGAAATCATAACTAAGCTCATGTATTTATATTTAATTTGAGCTATTTGAATATTGTTCACAGATCATTTAAGAAATCAAGTGTAAAGATTATTTTATTTTTTCATGTACAGAAATTTTCATTTTTATTGTAATGTGAGTGAGAAATAAATGTTCAAATATTATACAAATTCATTTCCTCATTCAACAGCTTACAAAGCCGTATATGAACACTGTAAAACAATATCTTGCCATGAGAAGTGATTTGCATTTGATAAATTCTTTCTAATATGTGAGAGCCGTCCACAAAGTAAGTTTCCCTAGGGCCGTTTACACGAACATAAACAAAAATTCAGGGAAATATTTATTGAAACAGATATAGCAAGTGTTCAGCTATTTTTCAACATATTCGTCACAGGATTTGATAAATTTCTCATACCGAGGGACCAATTTTTTTACACTTGTGTCGTAGAAGTCTGTCGCCTGGGATTTGAACCACTGTCTGACAACCATCTCCGCTTCTCTGTCATTCTCTGTCATTTATTGAGGTGTAGGAAAAGATGGAAATCAATGGGAGCGAGGTCCGGGCTGTAGGGTGGATGTTGAAACATTACCTATGCATGAGACTTGCAGGGAGGTGTTCTCAGCGCTGTTAAAAAAGGAATTGCAGATGAGGAAGGTTGACTTAGCAGGAGAGAAAGTCAGTTGGTAAGAACTATTAGAAAGCAAACAGTGGGATTTTCTATTTCATAAGAATTTCGTTTTCCGCTCTGTCTTCGAAGAACAGGAAGAGAATATAGCAAGTTCAAACCACGTCGAAATTCTCTGGTCCCAATCCTGATTCAAATGAGAAGAGAAAAGATCTCCTTAAACTTCGGCCCTTCATTTCCAGAATTTTCTGGTGCTTCTATGAAGATTTTATGACTAGTGCCGAGGTGCGACTGAATATATGTTTCTGCTTTTAAGTTATTCTGTTTCATTTCCGGGGTCAGAAATATGTATTAATATAGAATGCACAAGGACTAATGTAATGTAAATAGGCCTACATTTATTTATAACGTACAACTATGAGGTAAGTTCAAAACACAGTCGGGCATACTGAGGGAAGTCCACGTATCAACAAATTATCATTCTATTAAGTTTTATTAAGGTTGATCTTCTCTCAATACCCATATACTTATTCTTGAACAAGCAATGAAGATTAATATATAAAAATGTTGAACATTCAGTCCAACAATTACAGAAACGTTAAATTCAATTTTCTCAGTAACAAGAAATCTGGACTTAACTCTCTTTGCCCGCGCACCCACGAATCATTATTTGTATAATCAGTTACATTCATATTCATGGATTAGTCTTAATAAATCCACCTCGAATGTACTAGTTACCTATACTAAGCCTTACATTTGGCCACTTCTGAACCTTCATAAAATTATATTCCAATTACTATCTGTACAGTGTAAAAAAAAAACCTTTAGGCAAGCCTATAGTCTGAGGTAAATTTCGAAGTGCGTTTGGTTTAATTTACTGTTGCTGCGAAGCACTCTTCTACTTTAGCCTTGGCATGACAAACCCGCAATAATAACTGCAAAAAAGAGGAAAGAGCACTTTTTTAAACTTTCAAATCTCGCCTTATATGAGAACTATCAAGAAACTAGTCATTGATTTGTAGAGTACACATCAAGAGCTTTTCAACGATACCCCACAAGACGTAGTTTCAAAAATTTCTAATTTCCATCCCCCACCCCCACTCGTACCCCCAAAACCCCCGAATCGTTGGCGTCACTGTGAACTCCATAGGGAGTACTCTAATTTATTCAAACAAAGTTTCCCTCTATACTTCATAGGGGCCGAGATATAAATGTTTTAAAAATTCAACCCCCTCCCCCGACCACCCCCTTTGTTCCAATTTTGCTCATTAACGAAATTGTCCGAACTATTGGGCCTAGAAATAACATAATAAAATTTGGTTCAAATATCTTCAAAATTACGGCCGCTAGCGTGTAAAGATATATATATATATGAAATAAATATAAATTATATAGGCTATATATATCACAATTTTTTTTAACTAGCGGCGGTTTCGTGCTTAGGGAGGCATGAAACGTAAAGATATGAAAGAATTTTTCGAAAGTCACGACATGGTATCGATTGCAATAGGTAGATTTTTCTTCGAAATCTACCTAAAATATGTGCGTAATCTGCGAATTATGCAATGTGCAATGATTTTAGATTTCATGCTGATTTTTGCCAAACAAAAAGGTTATCTATTTTCTGCTAAAGTCTCCAACAACACTTTTATTTACTGCATAGTTATACAGGTGTTTCTTTTCTTTCGTTCTACTTTATAGAGCGATCGAAGGTGCTAACACGTGTGCTTCGAAACAAATCCATACAAATAACCTCGCCATTTATTAACTGAAACTCCTTACAACTGCCACAGTAGATCCGTTCTTTATGTGGTTCCATTTTGAAAACAGAAAACTATCTCCTGCTGCGCAGTCGCGAATCTTGGGATTACCTATGATAAAAGATTATTGTCTCTTGTAGTTTTCTCACTTAAAAATGAAATATAGTGCTCAGTCGGCCTGGATGGGTTTTTCCGGCGACGGTGACCGGCCTAAGTTCCAGTATATCCCCGTCGACAACGAAAAAATGAATTGGCGCCTGATTGGTCGACTCCTCGCAACTCGCGATCTGTATATATACCACCTCGGCATGACAGACTCGACACTTCAGTATCCCTGAGGATGGAGGTAGCGTGGGCCTCTGAAACGTCGGAGACACTTGATCTTCAAACCTGGCTGTCTACCCGGGAAAAATTTATTCATACTTGGAGACTATATAGAGAAATAGAGAAAAGATGTCTCTTCGTGTGTGCATTTGTTTGTAATTGTAGGCCTACCTATTAAACTATTAATTGTAAAAAATATGATTGTCCGTTACTTCTCGATCCACCTTCCCATAAACCAAGAATCTCTTGGTCACCAGAATGCCTGAATTTCTAATAAAATTATTTAATTTAACTATCTTGAAGTACATGTTAAAAATGGTGCTCTTTCTTTTATCTATATTTATCTTACAACGATGAATAAAATATTTTGTATGAACAGAATTTCAAACTTGTAAGTCTCTTTGAGAAATCCCAACTTCCTGAGCTTCTTAGGCGTTAAGGAAGTCCACTGGAGTGTGGCTTAATAGCCTTTTGTAATGTTTCCCATGTCATTACTGAAATCGATAAATGTACCGTAGTTCTTATGGAATGGGCCTAGAGGAATTACTTGTATTATACTCAACTGCTAGACGTCTTGTTTAAATCATTTATTTAAAGAAAAATAACTAAAACACATTTATTAAGTGCCAGTATGGTACTTTATGAGATTGTGTGTGGGGACGAAAAATGTCTGTCCGTCTGTCTGTCCGTCCGTCCGTGTGTCTGTACGCGCCATAAGTCAAATACGCTTTTTCGGATTTTCATGAAACTTGGAAATCACATTTATAATGTCTATGGGAAGAACCCTATTGATATTGAACCAAATCCGGTACCGGAGTAATGCCCAATTTAGTGCCTATTTTAATAGATTATGGCGCCTTTCTAATAGAAAGGCGCCATAACTCAAATACGCTGTATCGTATTTCCATGAAACTTGGTATACTCATTTATGACGTTCATGAGAAGTGCCCTATTGAATTTGAACCTAATCTGTTGACCGGTACCGGAGTAAACCCCAATTCAGTGTCTACTTTAAAGGCGCAATAGGCCTAACTCAAATACGCTTTATCGTATATTTATGAAACTTCGTATACGCATTTATAATGTCCATGGGAAGACGCCTATTTATAATGGATAAAATCGGTTGACCTGTTTCGGAGTAATGCTCAATTTAGTGCCTATTTTATGGTAATATACGTATTCGAAAGAATTTATAAAAAAAAATGAAAATCAGTTATCTTGACAACACTGCCTATTGTTTTATTGTGATCTTATAAGGCCTTGGAAATTAAAATACAGGTAGCTATGACAAAAAAAAAACACTATTGATTTACATGCGCTTATCCAACTAGACCGTTAAAATGACCCCGGTGGCCGAGATGGTAATGCTTTGGCCTCACATTCTGGAGTCCATGGTTCAAAACCCGAAACCGGCCAATTTGTTTGTTTTTTTATTTTTTTTATTTTTATGTGAGTGTGCGATTTTCATGATATCACAAATCTGTACAGTTCAGCTGATTCTGGAAGATTTTAATCTCATTAAAAAAAACTAGGCCTTTGTTCTTCCGTAAGCCCTGCTTAGTGAATAAATCTGGAGCTTAACTTGGAAATCAATTTAAAAAAAACATATTCTGCATTGTCACGAAGCAAATGACTACGTGCCTAATAGACGGTAGGAAACCATTCCTAAACAAAGGAAGGGTTGGGGGACCGCAACTAATCGATATTGAACATTTTCATGATTATCGATACTGCCCTGAATTTATTTGAATTACAGAAAAAGGAGAGGTGCGCATGCGTCGACGGTGAATCGACGAGAGAGGAGTTGAACCTGAAAGACGGTTACGGAGTACGTGCCTGACTACGAGAGAGAGAAGTTGAAAAGGCAGAAGGGAGAAGACGAGACTGGGATGTGTGACAGCGGTAGAGGCGTCCTGGCATGATGGTGTGTCAGACTTTCATCTAAGGAAATTCTGAATGGGAATTTCACTGATACGACTATATGGAGATAGTCGTTAGCTGGGAAAGCACATCACGTCCGCCGGTACGAGAGACCGCTTCAGCGAACACCAGCTGTGGAGAGAAGAGTGGGTCACGACTGCTCAGTCTGGACTAAGGGAAGATGTGGACACCAGAAAATAGATGGAAACAACACGGGATCAGAGGATAAGTTGGTCACCACCCGTTGAGTATAATCACATAAACATTTTCTTTTTTTGTATTGGGAAGTGGAAAATTTTGAGGCATTGTTGTTTAAAGGCCGTTTCTAAGAGATGTGTGGCGACTAGACGCCGTAAGGAAAGATAAGGAGTAGGGTTAGAGATACAAAGGTGATTAGTATAGGGTGAGGAATAGGTACAGTAATTCAATCAGTTTCCATTTCTGGTCTAAGCTAAATATAAAAAGAGCAGTAAAGAGAGTGACCGTGGGATAGTAAAGATAAATCTCTATACTTGGGTTTCTATGGGTGATTGTCTCACGAATGAATACATAGCTCGGGGCAATTGGTGATGCTCATTCAAACTTGTTTTTTTATAAGACAGGACGCGAGGGGAGTAAGAAAGAAGGGTAATAGGGGCTTACTTAGTATTTCTTGCGAGGGCCTCTCCCTCTTGGTTTTTGTTGGGTGACAGATGATTATCTATGAGTAGATTTCATGCTGGCCCGTAATGATTGAGTTGTTTTCTTTAAGAGATTTATCGAAGAGTGGGAACCGTATGAATCATGGTAAAGGGAGATAAGAAAGTGAACAGTGAGAGGCAGAAGAAGGCCTATGAGTAGTAGTATATTAGGCGCATACCATTGGAAAACTTACATGTTAGGATAGAAGTAGGAGTTACTCAAGGGTTATAAAGAGAGAGTTACTGATCTGGGGCGTGAGTTAGTTTCAGTTAGAATTCTAGGGAATTTAGAAACAAGGAAATTGGGTGCCCAGGGAGTAGAATAGTAACCTGAAAAGTATGGAAATCAGAGTAACAGGAAATAGGTAAATTAGAACAATGGTATAAACTGCTTAAAGAGAGAGGAGTTAAAAGATAATCAATAATAACTGGTTAGATTAGAAAGAGGAGAGTTGGTAAATTTTGTGTAGTGAGTTGATGACAAGTAGGTCATTAGCAGGTACTAGAGATTAACCCAGGAGAAAAAAAAAGGAAGGGTGAGGTGGGGGAACGCCGGAAGTGTCCCAAATAAAATAAATATAAATCTAGTAGTAGGCGAAGCCTATATTAGTAGAATATAAAGAGATTTATGAGAATTGTGAAAGTCGTCGGTGTTGGAGGCGAACAACGGCCCCACGTGCCTCTAGGAGAGAGTGTCAGGGACCTCTGACATCGATTGTTCAAAATTGTATTTTTGTTTGCGGCCCATTAATATTTTCCCGGTTGCAGGAGAGGAGTCAGATTGTTTGTAACTCAAGATCTAGACGCCGCCCCTGTATCGGTGGTCTATCGTCACAGTCACTCTGTGGGTATAGGCCTAAACTTCCATTTCTTTCTTCATGACACTGTCTTTCCTATCTATCTTTAAGTACAATTCTTCATGGACTAAGATGACTAGTGGACTGGTATAGGAGACATAGGTGGGATTATTGAGTGTAATATGTAGAGTTAAGGACTGGATTATGAATTGAAAACCTTTATTTATTCGGAAGAAAGTATAATACACATATTGAAATATCCTGAAGTTGCAAATGTAAATGACTACACAAGTTAGTAATAAATTAGAAGGATAATACGAGACGTTCTAGTAGATACCTGGAAATAAAGAAAGAAAGGAGATTAAAGTAATTAATTAGGGATTTGTTATTGTTGAACAGAGAACATACTTATACAGTTAAACTGGGTATACTAACCTTGAATAATTAAATACTATCCTACCAATAAAAGTGTTGAATGGTTAATGTAGTGTAAATGTAATTTATTGTATATAAGATTGTTATTGTTGAAAAGAAAAAAAAAATAATATATTAAATAAATTATGGTTATTGTTATGCAAAGTAAATTAACGTGAAGTTCAGATTTTTGACCCTTATCCTTGTAATGGTTTGAGAGTCGCTGATTTTTGGGCTAAGTTACATACTTTGGTAGTGAGCACTGAAAAAGGAGAAAAAGAAGAAATAGAGAGAAGCAGAATAATAAAAGAAAGATAAATCCGAACCCATTCCCGTCTCCACTGTTAAATTAAAAGCTAGTCGAGAGGCTTGTAGGTACATAGCTTGTGTATCTATAATTTAATTTGTGACTGGGCTGATATACAACAAAAAGAAGAGAGGAAGCGTATTGATGATGGCGCCCGTTAATATAAATTTTCATCAATATTATCAAACTGGGTAAATTGTTAAAAGAAAGAGAAAGTAGACTGGGAGTAGGAAATTTGCAACCACCCGGTAGCGGAGGTAACTGTACTGAACCTTGGAATGTGGATTATGCGTGTCGTGTCATGACGACACCATAGGGAGTGACCTTGTTTTGTAGGAGTTCAGTAAACTTATGTACTACGATTGAGAATAATCACATATTGGTCGTCACAGCATATAATTGCAGTCATAACTGATAAACAAAAACATACTGGCACTTTTTTACATCAGTTTACCTGATTTTATTAACACTGACATCGTTTGTACATAACTTGCAGGAATTACATCATTTTATTCTTAATTATATTGTTTAACGTTAAAAATTAATTAAACGAAGAAAACGAATCATATGCTACCATATGGGCATACAAATTCAAAATGAAACGATTAAAATTAACCATAGATTTATGAACCTTACCCAAATCATGCATAAACAATTTTATTATAACGATTGATAATTTAAAAAACTAAAAACCCGGCTTCGAGGTGCATTTCCTGAATAAAGTGCGCCACCCGGAGGAACAATATGTTGTCATGAGAACTGATTTCCATTTGTTAAATTCTTTCTAATATATTACCATAAAATAGGCACTAAATTGGGCATTACTCGGTACGAGTCAACCGATTTAGTCCAATATCAACAGGCTTCTTCCCATTGACGTTATAAATGCGCATACCAAGTTTCATGAAAATCCGATAAAGCGTATTTGAGTTATCACGCGTTCAGACATTTTCCCATCCACCACACAATCTCATAAAGTACCTTTCTGGCACTTAATGATGTACATTAATCAGTGATTAATGTGCTAGATAGTGAAGTTAATATCGCTGAAACATTCAGTAAAATACAAATATATTGAATATCGTGATTACATGTCAGCATTATCAGGCCATGTCTAGATAGCGTCACTTTCATCAGAATGGAGGAGTAAGTAAAAGTTCCATGTCAACATGGACAAGGTGGAGTAGTCATGTAGCTCATGGCACGTTACTTTATGTACAGTCGGTCAAATAAAAAACGTCGGGCGGTATTTGATTAAGTATCACGAACGAGCATATGCGCATGTACAGGAAGACTTAAGGTTAGGTTCACACACGCCTCTTGTCTATCCATGTATTTTCTTGATTATTTAGTCAGTTTTGTTCCAAAACAAACATGTATAGAAGGCTGTGGCTATATGCCTCAAATCCGCCATATTCTTGGTTGCAAATTGTTATAATATTAATAATTAATAGATTCGCGAGGAATGTGTTTATTCAAGGAGCATTTTTTAAAGATTTTATTTTATAATACCGGTACTTGTAGTGCAAAATCAATAACTTACGCTCAGCATCTGCAACCAATCTTAGCATCGAAATACGCGTCCGGCCAGATCAACGTTTGCTATGAAAACTTCCGGTCGCATTATAGTAACGTTCCCACCTCTGAGCTTCTTTTCATAAATATGGAACCTTCTCGCTGCTTCAGAGACCGAAAAATGCAGGTCAATTACAGCCCTAACCACACTTTCTCTCACGTTAGCATTTGTATGTGGCGATGACACAAAGCAAAATGAATTATGACAATGCATTAAGTTGAATATCGTGTGTTGCGATTTCCGCGATGTTCATTTTTTCCCTCCTTGTTCATATTTTCCCTCCTGCCGCATGGCCTCATATGTTCCGAAAATGACCTGTATTTTGTGTTTTTTATAGGAAACTTGTGAACTAATGCGTCAAAACTTTAATTTTAACAGCATACGAGTCCCGACGTTTTTTATTTGACCGACTGTACAACCATGATTTTGGTTAAGGAGGGGTCCAAGAGGGGTCTCGGGGTTACTTCCCCGATTTTTATTTAGCCTTCAAATTTTTATTTCAACATGTTTTTTTTTTTTTCAATTTTAAACAAAATAGTTTTCTTTAAACACACTTTTACTATTCCAAAATAACGTTTTGAAAAAGGAAATAAAATTACATTTGAAGTTTTAACTTTAGAACAGTTAATAAGTACCGTTAATGATTTTTTTAGCATTAACTAGGAATTTTATTTGTAATTCATGTGACTTAAACCAACAGTTAATATATTGTAGGTGTTTTAATTAAGAATAGAATATAGGCTATATTATGTTGAATACTTGCAATGTTATAACCATGACGACTGTCTATGCATGTATTTATATGTTTATGACAATAAAGATTCTTATTCTTATTCTTATTCTTATCTAATATAACTTGTCATTAGGGTCATAGGCGTACCGAGGGGGGGGGTTTTGGGGGTTTGAACCCCCCCCCCCATTGATTAAAAAAGGAAAATTGTATAATTTTTTAAGTCTGCCCATAAATTACTTAATACAAGTATAAAGCGTGGGAAGCTTAAAACTCGTTATTTTGCGTCTTAATTTTTAAAATTTTCCGGGGGGGGACCCCCAGAAGCTTAAAACTCGTTATTTTGAATCTTAATTTTTTAAATTTTCCGGAGGAGGACCCCCGGAAGCTTAAAACTCGTTATTTTGCGTCGTAATTTTTAAAATTTTCCGGGGGAGGACCCCCGGACCCCCCACACCCCGCGGATGTTATAACCCCCCCATATGGTCGGCCTGGTTACGCCTATGATTAGGGTAATAAAACATTTTAATTAAGAATATGAAATGAGAAATACTTTTCAATTTAGTGTAATGCCAAGTATTAGAAATTTCATTATTTCAACCAATGGTCACAGTATGATGAATGGAGCTCTAGTGGAATGATATTTTGCAGGGGAAACAGGAGCACCCCGAGAAAACTTGCCCCGAACCCTTTTGTTCACCACAACATGAATCCACCGAGATTCGATCCCGGGACCCAGCGGTGGAAGAAGAGCGGTACAATGATATATATTTAGCTTAAAAGCGGGGGTGAAAATTTTTACAAAATTAGCATTTTATGTGTTAAAAATAAAAAGTCCAGTTTTGTAACTTCAATGGATAATAAAAACCTCTTCTAATTCTTCTGAATCAGAATATCTATATATATAAAGGGCTTTGTCCTGACTGACTGACTGACTGACTGACTGACTGACTGACTGACTGACTGACTGACTGACTGACTGACAGGAATCAACGTAGAGCTTAAACTACAACAGGTAGAGACTTGGAATTTTGACAGTACCTTCGTTTCATAATGTAAGTGTTCACTAAGAAAGGATTTTGAAAAATTTTGATTTTAAATGCCAAAAATCAAATGTTTTTTTAGAATACTTAATCCCTTTTTACAGAGAATTATCCAGTCCAAATCACATTTGACATTAAAACATATTGTTGCCAGTTTGTCTCAGATGGGTTTGGAAAAAAAAATGAAAGTAGAATAAATTTGACCAATGAGAGAACTATCAACATCCACGAAAATAATGCAGTCACATAACTTTCTTTACCCTGGACATAGAGAAAACAATACGAGGTATGGTAAAATATATATATTATATCACAGAATGAAATCCACGAAAATAATGCAGTCACATAACTTCCTCTAGCCTGGAAATAGAGAAAACAATACGAGGTAAGGTAATATGTTTTGGGAAGAGATGTATGAAAGTGATATTGTATTTCTGTTTAATTTCATTCCCAAAACGGTTTTATGGTAACATGAGAGTGAGAAACAATATTTTCAGCCACGATAATAGGCTACAATTTTATTTTACCGGAATTTCTGTTTCTTCTTACTAGAACCCCTACCGGGCTTGCTTTGTACTGTACAAGCGATGGGATGCAAAATTCTACATATAGCCATAAAAGCTATATCAAGCATTTTCTTAGGGAATAGTTTGAGTGTGATAAGTCGTTCTTCCTACTTCAAATTATAAATACCTATATTAGGGCCTAGAATTTAAAAATCTAAAGTCCTTCATAAGTTAATTTCCAATTACAAAATAAAAAACCCGGGCGACGCCGGGCATTTGAAGCAAGTATTATATAATCATTTGTTATCAGTGATGTATATATCATGGAAATCAGCTTCGTTAAACATACCGGTACTTTTTCAATTGGCACTTTTTATTACAAATACACCAATATTTTTTTTCTTGAAAATAAGTTTTAGAGTAGGCCTATTGTTATTCCACTATTTGTAAAGGGGGAGATTGGGATGATAGAAAGTTGGGGAGAGTTACTTTTCACGAAACATGTGGGGTGGGCAGCCCTGTTTAAAGTAATATAGTGCATTCATAGTGACTAAATAACACTAACTCTTAACTCTTTATAACTCGTAATATTTTTCATGGGGGAAGGGAAATTTATATATTCCTGTCATTAACTCAAAAATATTAGAACGTTTACCTTTAATTCAAATATGTAAACAATCTAATTCTCTATCACTTCAAAATGCTCTTCTGGATTTGACCTATCATTAAATCAGTACATAGGATTTCTTCATAAACTGTTATACATTCCATATGATTTGGCTTAGTTTTTAGATTGTCTTGTTAAATTAATTGCAGTTATTACAAATCATTCATGTATTTTCTTCTTTATCCTCACACATTCAAGTATTGTATTTTTATATTGTACAACACGTATTGGCGAAACTACGCCAACTGTAATTGGGATTTATTCTTGTAGTTGGTAGAATAAATAAATACATAATATGAGTACATTACAGGGGTATATGTAAACTGCGCCACGGAGATATGTAGGTTGCGGCAATAGTTATAGGCAAACAAAAGTTAGACCTAATATGTGAATGTTCGTTTCTACCTGAAAACGATAAAGTCACTAAATTCTGTGACTATGTGCTTGATAACTATATATCTCCAGTATGGGCGAATGAACATTCCAGAGAATGCAAAGAAACGACTAATGCAGTAGAATCATTTCACGCAAAATATAATTCGATATTTTACCACGCTTCTCCCAACATCTTCCTTATGTTAGATGCACTTAGCCAGTTGCAAACAAGTGCCTACATAAAACTGAGAAGTTTTGAACAAGGGATACCTGTAAGAAGAGCAGCTAAAATAAATGACAAGTATTCTTGTCTACTCAATTGGAGAGAACAATATATAAACAATGAAATATCCCGTTTTGTTTTTATTAAGAAGGTGTCATATGAGAACAAAGTGCTCATTCAAAAAAATTATGGTAGGGTTTTAACAATTTTATAAGTGACGAAGCGTCCATGCAAAAGAAATTAGGGTAATGTTTTTAACATGTTTTTAAAAATGACAAAGCCACTAAGCCTAACATTTTTAACCACACCTATGCAATTCATAGCCAGTCCTAAGTCTGGAGAAGTGGGAAGGAAAATGTTAGTGCGTTAGTATGACGGTGACGCCATTTAAATGTCGGTGGCGCAGTTTACATCGTGTAGGTTGGGGGAAAAGGTAGAAGTGGCGCAGATTCCATTTCCCCATTACAGTGTAAAGCATATTGTCACAAAAGGTTAAATTTTCAGTCTAGATTAGATTAGTTTAACGAGGGGTAATATAAACCCTTCGACTTCTCAACTCTGCGACCTTAATAGAACTATTGTGGATACATCCTATAATTTTTTTGTGGCTGACGTTGAGGCAATTTGACCAGGAGTCGGAAAAGCAAACTCCAGTTGCCTTATTCTTTGTTGGGCAATTGCTTCGCATTCACAAAGTATGTGTCCTGCTGTTTATTTTTTCTCTAAGCAAAATCTACATTTATTAAAGATGATCTTTGAGAGGGCAGTGTCCAGTAAGGAGGCCATCTCCTGTTTCCTGAGTGTGGGGATCTTTTTTTTTCTGACAGTTCAATGAACTTTTTTGCATGATTCAACGTGTTTCCAATAACTACTTGTTTTCCTTTGATATGCCATCTGGTACTCCACGGAATGGTTCTGAAAGGAGGATTGGCTTCTTCTTTGCCCTCAATTCCTTCACGTCCCATTTTCAGTCTAAATAAAGAAGTCTTTCCTCAACTCCAAGCTCCTTGTTACTTAAGAAAACTTTGTTTCTGCCCCCAAGCCCCCAGTGAGGTTCTTAGGAAAAGCTTTTTTTTCTGAACTGACACTGTATCGGAAATAAAGAGTCGGTCGGCTTTGTGATTTGAACCTGGGACCTCCCAAATGCTAGTTCAAGACGTTACCATCTCGGCCACCTCGCTCGGTTTACGGAAATTACTTCTATCGGTAGTATGTCTAAAGATTTAGTCAAAGTGTATCGCAACTTCCAAAGCCATTGGTGAGCACTGTAGGTAATACTGTTGTCTACCATTGCCATGGAAACCGAGCCCTTTTTCGGGCGTTTTTAGGTCTAAAAATTAAAAAAAATTAACGTTTGTAATTTTCCTGTGGTTTACAGCCTAAAAGCAATATGTGTACCAAATTTCAAGTTTCTGGCTCATCTGGAAGTGGGCAAACATTAATGTCAGTGTGTGAGTCAATCAGCCTTATGGCTTTATATTATATGGATGTCTTGGTTATTGCCTGTAATAGTAGGTAAAATGATCTTAAATCTACTTTGAGAAAAGCATACGGTAATTCTCAAATGATAATGGATAAAAGGCTGCTTTTCTTCTTAGAAAGGTTAATTTTGTACATGACGTTCTTAAAATATGGTTTGTAATTTAATTAATTCAGCTGATACAGAACTTCACATAGCCTACATGGTGAACTGCATGTAACTCCCTTTTTGAAAACTTCGGAGTTAAGGCTTCTTAGCTAATCACGGCATTGTGGTTCTATGGTATGGTATGGTTCAGGGGCTGAGCCCTGACGGACTCGCCCAAGTAGGCCACATAGGCACCCCCTAGGAGACGGAATGATTTTCATGCCTAAGGACCCCCTGTCAACAGACTCCACCACCAGTGGGATTGAGCGTCTTTCCAAGATTTTACAACATGCACAGTCCTTGTTAAAATTTTCTTAACGTAACTCTTCTTTTAATATTTTTAGGACAAAAGTGAAAAATCTGCTTACTTTCAATCCTTTGTATAATCTTCAAGTGTTTTTTTTTTAATTTAGGCTTTAGCACTGTTTGAGTTTTATGTATTGTAAATTAGTTATATTAATCAATGGCCTGGCCAATTGTAATATACTTAACGGCTCAATAATTATAAATTATCCTACAGATCTAAGAGCAGTGTAACGTATAGTTTTGCCTATGATACTGATGAGTCCAATACCAGAAATAGATTGTCACAACGAGCTAGAGCAACGGCACAACTGGACTCCAGCATAGCAACTAACTACTTGCAAGGGCAAAAACAACAGTGATTTTTAAATCACTGCCTGCAAGGACAGTATATAGCATTGAGTTAAAACTCAATATGTTTTAGTGAATGTTTTTAATACAAGGAAGAAATCTATTTTTTCGGGTTAATACTGTGACTTAGCACATATAAATATAAACTATATATTGATGTTAGCTATTCTAACTTACATAAGCTAACAATATCACATCTAGCATATTTTAAATAGCTATGTACTCTAATGATAATAAATTATACCAGAAGAATTATATGCATTAAATAAACCTAATCTTTCATTTTGTAATTATAATTAATAAACATACATGTAACTGATATTGGCAGAATATATATTTTTCCTGGAACATCTACTATTGGTAATCGAAATTGAGGGTAGGCCTATAAGATGGTACTAAAAAAATATATTACGCACCCTCATTGGAAATTGTGAATAGGTTATACCTATTTTTCCAATAATTAAATATAAAAATAATATGCTATTTTCCTGAATGTAAAGTACAGAAGAACGCCTTACTGTAAGAAATTTTTTTCCGTCTTAAACATTGTAAAACTCAGTGTCGATAAGTGTCCCAGTTTCACCTTCAGAAAATATGGTCGCTTTACCTCATGGAATGTGCTGACTAGACATTGTACTGCTTCACATATATACAAGTGAGATCTTCTCACAATTTGTAAGGCCGGTATTCATAAACAAGACTTTGGATGAAAGTCGACTTTACAAAGAACAAAGTCGCCATTTTCGTATTCATAGTCGAGACTTTGACGAAAGTAAACTTCGATTGTGACTTTACTTCGAAGTCACCGGCAATCTCGACTTTGACTTTGACTTTCGCGTATTCACATCAATAAACATGGCTGACATTTTGGGAGTTGTTGAATTTGCTGAGAATATTGGTGGCATCCAGGAAATTATCGACGCTGCACCTGCACCTCAGCGTATTATTACAGATGCGCAAAACCCTATTGATATCGAATTCAAAGCTAGATATAGCCTAGGTTTGATAAGCAGACGGTGTTGGATATCCTCGCAACCATGTTTGAAGATGGACTGAATAATTTTAGTCGAAGAGGTTTACTTGTTTCGCCGGTAATGCAGCTGCTAGTATTGTTACGATATTATGCTACAGGTAAGAGTAAAAGGCCAGATTTATATTATAGAGTATTTCATTTTATAGAGGTTATGTTACATGGTCTTGCAAACATTTAAGGTTATGATATAAATGTACCCTAATAGTTATTGTTTTCATTCTTTACAGGTAATTTTCAGTTTGTTTCTGCAGACTTGCGTGGAGTAAGCCATGTGAGCAGGATTATAAGAAAGATATCTGAATTAATTGCTGGGAAAAGGCCACAATTTGTCAAGTTCCCGGATCAAGCTGTCAGCCACCGTGTGTATGAAAGGTTCAGGTTCCCTGGGGTTATGGGAGCCATCGATGGGACACATGTTCCTGATGGTGAACATGCTGAAGTATTCTGTAACCGGAAAAGAATCTTCAGTCTCAATTGCCAAGTGAGTAGTCAAATAATTTCTGGGAAAAAAATTTAGGTTGTGCACTAGGCTCCTCCCACCAACTCTAATGGGGACCGCCAGGGTAGGAGGGGTTTAGGTTTCAAATGTCACCTCCTAGATGTCTCACCATTTTAACTTACTAGCTACGCCATCTGTTGTGCAAAAAGGGAACTAGGAAAATAAACAATTTATCTTTCCTTTATTCTCTCCCTTTCCCTCGCTTCCTCTCACCTTCTTTTTGCCCTCCTGCCTATGTGGGACATATTCCTAACCGTAAATTCCACATCGACATTTGAAACCGTGACTACTAGCACCGTAACCACTTCACTATGAGCAATTGCACAGCGGTGAAGGGAAAATTCATCTGTTTAAGTTTAGAGAGCTTTAACACACGAGAAATAGTTGCTTTCGTGAACAAATTTTTTATCATTGTGAAATATTATGTTGGCTCTGGAGAGAGCTGTTTTGGTTATGTTCAAGGGCCATTTTCCATAACGCTGTGATTTTGTGTATTTTTATGCGTATATGATAAAGGGTACAATAGTGAGCTGCAGTGCCAGCATTGAGCAGGTTCATAGCCGGGATAGGAGAAGTAGGCAGTGGCTTGCGTATTGTCTCAGAAGCCTGGCACACGAACCTATGTGCTAGAGTGGGTGGAATTTCGCTGGTGCACAACCTAAATTTGTCTTTTGCCTAATTTTTATTCATCCAATAGCCTACTTTACATACATGTACAGTGTACAAGTTATTTGGACACATAAGAACTTAATTACCTATATTTTCACTTATTCTCACACATTCAGGACAACACCCACACACTAGCTTACGGTACGGTACATTTCCTTAACCTAGCATAGGCCTACAAGTTAAAAGTGTCAGTAACTCCTATGAACAAGATGATATTCATCATTCTTTATGTACTATCATATTATCCCATACAAATTAACACATCAGCCTATCATTTATAATCTGTAGTCTATTCGACCATTGCTGAGTTCAGTCTGCTTGTAATTAAATTTGTTATAGTGAAGATATTGTATATATCCCTATCGGTTCAAGGAATTCTTCACTTTGATGAAAAATGCAATACCAGTGTACAAGTCATTTAACAACATAGGCCTATTACTTCTTTGTAGGATTATTTTTCTGTTTCTCCTGAAACTAAAACATTTGTGTCAACTGCAAACAGAATAATATCTGGTAGCCTATTTATTAGGAGATCATTGATATAAAGTAAGAAGAGTAATTGTGGGACACGATGCTTTAAATCTTTTTTTCTTTGATTTGTATTACCCAAATCATATAGCCTATCATGCTCATGTTAATTGTATTTTGTTGTAGGCTGTCGTCAACCACGAGAGGAAGTTTATTGATTTCATTACTGGATGGCCTGGTTCCACCCATGATAACAGAATCTTCAACAACAGTAGAAACTGCATGAGATTTGAAAGGGGCCTAGTACGAGGAATCCTTGTTGGCGACAATGGCTTATGCTTGTAGGTCATTCTTGATGACACCCCTTCTCAACCCCACAACACCTGCAGAGGAAGCGTACATCGCCTCCCATATCTTGGCAAGAAATGTAGTAGAGAGAACATTTCGATGCCGGTCTTTTTTTTTATTATGAAATATTTTGTTATTTATAGTTGTGAAATATTATGTTTGGTCTTTTTTTATTGAGTGGAAGGGGAGCTTGTGGGCAACATATATTACCCTTATGCCCAAATACTTGCTGCACTCTGGCCCTCCTTCCATTCACCACTGCACATTGCTATGGTGATGGCTATTTCCTCGAGCCACACGCCTACCTGTAATCTTTCCTCTAGCAACCTGCTCAACGTAGGTAATGCAGTCCACTGTTGTGCTGCATGTTATACTGCCCTATTAAAAAGTGCAATTAAAAACAATCACCAGAGCCTCTTTAGTGCTACTTAAAAGAGCAGTTTCAGGGTGGCATAATCCAGAATTGAAAAGCTGTATATAATATTTTGATTTTATGTATGTATGGTATGTAATGTGTGTGGACATTGAAATAAAACTGAAAACTACAGGCAAAGGAAATCAATCTCTCTTTCTTTCTGGTGCAATTCCTTCATGTTCTGCAAAGTGAGATTGTCTATTTCTTGTTACTGCTTCATCATTGCAGCATGGAAGTCCTTTGAATGCTGCAGTTGTGGTTCATGGAGCTCTTTCAGCTGCTCTATTTCAATTTGTTTCCTCTCTTCTAAATACTGTGAAGCCACCTCACGTTGCTTCTGGACAGTATTCTTTTAAGAAAACAGGCCCACCTGCTCATTCCTCTGTGCACCTTGCCGGATGGAGCCACTTCGATCACTGTTCATAGTCAGTCATTGGTGGCATCTTCGAGACTTTCATGTTTCAGAATAATTCACAATATTTCATGACAAGAGAACTGAAACTCCAGTTTTGTCACAGCGATCTCCATTCACTTCAGCAAAAGGTAAATGAAACAAATAGTAGCTTAGAACTTTGGCTGAAAGAGAACAAACTCTTTCTAAATACCGATAAGACAATACATAGGCCTAAGCTCTTTCATTCACAAAATCTTATAGGCAACCTGCAAGTTAGACTTAATAACACAACACTAGGCCAAATAAATACTACAACATTTCTTGGGCTATGGATTGACCAGGATGTTACATGGGAACCACATATAGCACAAACTTAGCCAGTTATGTTAGGCTATTCATATACTCAGTCAGGTATCAACAATAGATGTAGGCTATTAAAAACATATTTCAGCTGTGTCCATTCAGTATTAAGTTAAGCATTTCTTTTGTATGGGACATTCAAATGTTGGGGGACATTCAACAAAAGCTAAGCAAATATTCAAACTGCAAAAAAGAATAGGTCTACTAAAAGTTATGCTCCAATTACCAGTCAGGACACCAAGTAAACCGATATACGAAACATTAAAAATCTTGCCCCTACCATCCCTCTATATATTAGAAACTGTGACATTTATTACACAAAATTAGGAACCTATTCATGAAGAATTCACAAATACATCACTACCAGACAAGAACAGCTAACAATATTAATTTATATTGTCTAGAACTACCAGGAGCTTGAACATAATTTCTCATATAGGTTTTATTATGTATGATAAACTACTGAACAATCTTAAAATTCCAAAGATTCAACATTTTAAAAAACAAGTTAAAACTCTACTTCTAAAATATTATTTATTTTACGATGTACAAGAATTCCTTAACTCTGTGGAAATTTAATCAGAACCCTACATGACATTCTTACAAAATACTGACAATGAACATATTAATACTTCATTTTAAGAAATTTATAAATGTGTATTTTAATTATTCAGTCGCTATTTGTATTGTAATAACCAAAAATATGCTTAAAGAATTAAGAAGATAATGGACATTGTATCCTGACAGCTAATAAAGAATTATTATTATTGTTATTATCATCATCACAATACAATTACGCTTTTGCAAAATGGCTGAGTGTAATGCGCACATCGATGTTATTTTGTTCGAGATTTGCCCACCGCCTCCTAGACGTACAGCAATTTCAACAGTTTGTACACATAATTCATTTAAAAGGCAGTGGATACGATTGCCAACGTTACAACAACATCGTCAAATCTCGACTTTCCAAAGTCACGGTCAAAGTCTCGCAACTAACGTCTATGAATTCGACTTTAACCAAAGTTGAACTTTGCTTTGAAAGTCTACTTTAGGAAGTCGTCTTCCAAAGTCGCGTTCTTGAATACGGGCCTAAGGAATCCTGTAATTTCTGTTTCTATAAAATGTTGATATTTATTTGTTTATCATAATCACAATCATCCAAATCATAAATCAACAGTGTTATTTTTATCATCAAGATGCCTGCTATTTAAAATTTGGGCAAAGTCGCAATGTGAGCAGGCTTCCACGGACGGGTGATGTGTTTTGTTTCTGAGCAAGGCAGGATGACTAACTGGGGTGCCCTGTACCCACCTCTGCATTGAGATACGTTGTCAAAAGATAGTCTAAATAATGCATAACACTAATCACATAGTTAAATGCGCGAAGCGGAGGTGGCAGCCGTAGCGAAGCTCCCTTGCATTTAGAATAATGTACGATATACTGTTTGTAGGTTTAGAAAATGTGCCATACTATATCTTCCGCGAGGTTTTGTCAACCTATTTACCCACAATTATAGCTCGTCTAACGGTATGACGTCACATCTCCAACGTCCAATCACGAGTATCTTCATTATACGAGGACGGAAAAATGGCGGAGAACAAGTAAGCATTCGCTAGATTGTGTTATAAAAGAAAGTGTATCGTTTAGGACGGGTGGGTTGGACCAAATCATTCGTCAAGGCAACATCTCCTCTCCAGAGAACTATCTATAACAAAATACGTATGATATCAAGAGTTTTGGTTGTTTTAAAAGTGAACCCCCCTACAATTTGATTTTACCAAAATTTGTAAAAAATGTCTGTGGCATTTATAAATAAACTAGCATGTGCCCGCGGCTTCGCCCGCGATAATTATTTCAAAAATTAAAAATTAAGAGCATAATAGTAAAATCATTATATTTATTAACACCTCAATCACGTGGACTACATACCACGATTAGATAGCATCGTCTGGTAAAAGCGACCTCAGATTCGAGTTTCTTGGCCCAGAAAACCTCTGTATAGTGAGATTCGTCCAAATAAAACAACGTTTGACCATATTTAGGGCTTACAACATTCAAGCGATCGCGAAAGTTTTATTTTCAAGGTATGAAAAAAATAGCCAAGGCCAACTGTAACTGATTTGACATTGAAATGTATAACTGAAAACTTATGTTTTGAAAACGCACAAAATGCACGTTTTTGGCCCGTTTTTCACTCATAACTCACGAACGAAAACTAAAATTAAAATTCCGGCTTGGAGGTGCATTTTCCGACCCTTCAGCCCACCTATGTTTAAAATTTCAGATCTCTGCGTTCAGTAGATTTCGCTGGACATCGAGGACAATTCCTTTTATTAATACAGATAATATGAATTATAATGATACCTTCTCTAATTTGTCAAACATCCATTTCATTTAATCCAAACCCACCTGATACAACTGGCAACAATATGTCCTGTGAACTTGATTGGATAATTCTGTGTAAAAAGGGGTTAACTATTTTCAAAAACATTTAATTTTTGGAAGTTAAAATCAGAATTTTTCAAAATCCTTTCTTAGTGAACACCTACATTATGAAACGAAGGTACTGTCAAAATTCCAAGTCTTTACCTGTTATAGTTTAGGCTGTACGTTGATTCCTGTCAGTCAGTCAGTCAGTCAGGACGAAGCCTTTTATATATATAAAGATGACATGAAATTATTATTATTATTATTATTATTAATATTATTATTTTCATTACTATTATTATCATCATCATTATCATTGTTATAAGCAAGAAATTAGGAACCGTCATTTTCCTGAGCTGTAATTCTGCCTCTTCAGAAACTGTTGTATTTGCAGGAGTCACTGCCTCTCAGATAACACTGCATATCAGCAGTAACAAACCCAGTGTTTAACGATACAGAATGGAACCTGTACTTAAATCTGAGTGTATTAAGATTGAAATTAAGGAAGAGATTTTTGAAATACAACCAAAAACTGAACCTGTGCCTGTTACACATGACACAATTCAGACACAACTAATCAAAAGTGAAAATACAGACGATTCCACAGCATGCAGCGCCATTCAGAAGTGTGAGCCTGTGGCGATTACATTTGACACAATACAGTTGCAGGAAACGAAATGCGAAAAACCAGACAACAAGGAAGGTGGAGTTTCTCGAGGAAATAATGAAGATCAGCTAATGCAATCACACTCAAAGGCTGTATTTACAAGCACTTCCTCTGCTAGACTTAGACATCATCTCTCATGTGGTATATGTGCCAAGAAGTTTTACCACAAAGGGCATCTCAAAACACATCTGCTTATTCACACTGGACAGAAGCCGTTCTCATGTAATATATGTGCCAAGAAATTTTCCCAAAGTGTGCACCTCAAAAGACATTTGCTTAGACTCAGTGGAGATAAGCCGGTATAAGTGCACTTCAACTAAGTTTACGATTTATATGAAAACCAAATTTTTTATGGATCTGAAAAACCACTCAAATCGTTCAGGATTTTTCACAGAATTTTTTCACATGCAACATGTCTTTATAAATGCTTCGTAAATGAAAATAAAGAGAAATAACTGCATGAATTTTGCCGTAAAATACATTTTGTCAGCCATGATCCATTCTGTAACGGCCCCGTTGATACGAGCGTTGCCAACATTCCAAATAAATCCCTGAAACTACTTGTGTTGAGTTGAATTTAGTGCATGTGCTAGTAAATGTCATGTTTGCTATAGGATTCTCTTCGTTACATACAGGATATTAAAATGATCACTCTTCAGTATGAGTGAAATTGTATTTCCAACATTTTTATAACTACGTATTTTATTTTTGGACACATATATTAATGCCGTATTACATTTACCTTACTTATGTGTATATTAACAGTCACTAGACCCAGTGGCGGACGCAAGGGGGGGATAGGAGGGTTACAAACCCCCCGAAATTTGAAAAAAAGGCTATATATATATACTCTAAGTGGCCAGTTTTATAAACTTTTTGTATATGTAAGGTGATTAATTTTTTGTAGTATTCCGTCTACCTATTCAAATCCCCACCCGAAAAAAAATTCTGCGTCCGCCACTGACTAGACCTGAATGCCGTGAAACTCATACGAGCGTAATGACAAATCAAAACAAAAGCAATAAATCCGGTAAAGGACCTCTTACACACACCACACCTGAATGCCTTTTCTCCATCTCCCGCATTAATATCAACGCTATGAATAATATCTCCGGACAAATAAGTATGTAGGCTGCAATTTAACATCGTATACACTAAGGCCTAATTATTTTGAGACCTTTAAGGAGAAAATTGCGATTTTACATCAAATTCGAATGTGTTAAATTCACAATCCACAACCGTATCATAACTTACGTTAAAGTTGAGATTACCAATGAGCAGATGCACACGGAAGTAAAATATATTTCCTGGGCAGTGGCGTAGGAAGGGGGGTGCGGGGGGTGCGGGCCGCCCCGGGTGCCATCACCCTGGGGGTGACAAAATAAAAATGTATTTGCAAGTAAAAAACCGCTCAAGAGAATTTAAATAAAATAATATTATTTAAAACAATTCAATAAGCTTAACAACTTTCTACAAGTCAACATGTGTATTGAAACTTTTAGTTTTAAATGCAGTCAACAAAAGTAATAAAACGCGGCTGAACTGGCCGCTGTGTTGATACGAACAATAATAGGTCTGTTCGCAAAGGTGAATCATGTACTGTCACGTACCGCGACGCATGCGCACATTTTGAATATGCTGATATATTACATTATGCGCATACGTTGCGCAGCGAGACCGACAATGAGCGCATGCGTCGTGGTCCGTGACAGTTAGGGATTTACTTTGCGAACAAACCTAATATTATGGTTAGAGGGAGGGGTGTTTATTTTTGCCGATACTTTGTCTCTGCAGTTTTATTAATTTAAATGAGACTTCAGCAATCGGTGATATTTTATATCACTCAAGCCGCAACCAATTCTACCCGCTGCGGCAGTCATAACTTTGGCGAAAATAAACTTTGAATGTGAGTTGACTCCGACGTCTCCGGCAATCTAGATTTTGAACTGGTATGTGCGCATATTTAAGAATATATTAATAATACAGTTCCGTAAAATAGTTACATTACTTGGTTATGAAATTTATTAGGATCAACCTATAAAAAAAATCTCATGTATAAGTCACATAATTTCCTCTGCCCAAATAAAAGTTAGGCTTCCCTTAAAAATAAGAGAAAGTCGTCGCCAATCTTCGTGTCTCATCCCCAAAAGGTACTTAACCCAAGTACAAAATTTTGTTTTCGTACGATTTTCCGTTGCAAGAAGCCGTATTGCAAAGAGCGCGTATTCATAGTGGGTGGCTTAAAACTACCCTTCACAGAATTATTTCGAAAAAGTGTTTCAAATAAAAGTTTTAGCTCTTAGTATAAGCAACCCACGTGCAAAATTTAAAGAAAATCGTTAGAGCCGTTTTCGAGAAAAGTTTCTTTAAGTAAAAATAAGGAAAACATGTCTCCAATCTTCGGTTCACATCTTCAAAGGTACCTGTCATAACTACAAAATTTTGTCCTTTTACCAAAATCCATTTTTCCAAAATTCGAGATTTCGCTTGGAAAACAAAATATAAAAATATAAAAAAAGTCACTCCAAAAATAAAACTTTGCACAATTTCGGGAGTGTATTTTGGCCTAGATGTTTGCTTTATTAATGGTAACACCCACAATTCGTGACGAAAACAATGTATACCCTGGGTATGTGTCTGTCTATAACGTACTTTAGATTAATAATAATAATAATAATAGTAATAATAATAATAACTGTCGTTTAACAGTACAATTTACAATGTACAGCATAATGTGCGACAACATGGTAACTCGAATTGCTTTATGGATGGTTGATTCATGGTATGCCATGATTTCGGAGCTTAGTTTTGTTTTTATATAACAAAGTAATTATTACTAATTTTGTATAATCCGTTGAGTTTACGAATTACATCACATAAATTCGTTGCAGCTGCATCTATCGATAAACTCTTAAACTCTCGTGGGATTACATTTGAGTATCCAAAAAATAATACTTGGAACTGTTCCATCTTATAATAATTTAAATGGGGGGGGGGGGGTGACACGAAATTTTCCGCACCGGGTACCACTTAAGCTTGTTACGCCACTGTTCCTGGGTGGAGCAGTCAGTACAGCAGAGTTTCAAAATTGTCAGGAACAGTTCAGAAGGTGTACACATAATAAATGAGCGACATTCCCATGGCTGTAGACGCACACGAAACGAAAATATATTTCCTGGGTGGTGCAGTCAGTAAGGCAGAGTTTCTACATTTGTAGGAACACTACAGAAGATGTTGTCATAAATGAGCGACTTTCCTATGGCTGTAGATGCACATTTTAATTGATATGATTTTATTCTGCTGGATTATTCAGAACTGTATTAAACACACATATTTTGTTACTAAAGAAGTAAGTACTACTTGGACACCCTTAGCGAAAAATAAATTCTTTCTGAACTGGCATGACCATAAAATTGCCCTTAGAAAATATGTGCTATTTAAAAAAGAAAGAAAAAAATAATTATCTATTACTACAAGCAAACTGCGATGTTTACAATAAACCTGTAATAAAAATAACTATGAACACTTGGTGGAGATTCTCAAATAAGAACGATTGTCTGTTGTCTGAAAATAACGGTTTGCACATGAAAAGCTCCTCTCTACCCAAGGGTGTAGCCAATTGTGGACAAGATATGGAAGAAATGAATATTGTTTATAGGCCTATAACTTGTTGAATTTTGCCTTTTTAAATAACTCCGTGGCGCTAACATCCCTAAGGGACAAGGTCTAGAACTCGTCCACTGCGTCATCTACCATAGGCAGATGGCAGGATTAGAGGCATGTGGTCTGCATGCCGACACCCACGGCCGTTAATGGTGGTATCCATGACCGGAGCCGCTACTCCTCTCTGCTCAATTTGAGTCACGAGGCTGAGTGCACCCCGTTCCAGAAAAATCCGAGGAGGTACCGTGGATCGAACCCGGGCCGACGGATCTGTAGACAGCGACGCTAACCACGAGACCACGCCGGTGGTCCTTCTTAAATATACTCGTATAATAATGTATTATAATTGGATGTTTAAGAAAAATACCAACTTCAATGGAATTCACGATTTTTAATAGATCATTTTTGCAATTTTTAAATCCTATTTCATAATTATATAGAACTTACTTTAGGCACCTAAAATTGCATTTTACCAACCTAAAATCCCGAAAGCTAATAATAATATTTGTGGTGCTGGCGAACAAAAAAAACCGTTACAGTCAGACGCTAGGGATGTGTGCAGTGTTCTACTCACAGAAAAAACGGGGACGATATCAATAAATATTTATTATATGGAGAAACTTTTTTTCCGATTTGAGTTACATGTGTTATTTATAATTCGACCCTTCTGAACACGAATATAACAATAATAATAAGCAGTTTCTTCCGCACTTCGAGAAAATGCCGATTTTCCAATAGTGTCACACATTTCTCGCAGGAAAAGAGGGAACTATTCAAAGAAAAATTCATTCTGTGTAGGATAAATTTTTTTCCAACTTGAAATACGTGTTTTATCTATAATTCGTCCCTTCTGAACACGAATATAACAATAATAATAAGCAGTTTCTTCCGCACTACGAGAAAATGCCGATTTTCCAATAGTGTCACACATTTCTCGCAGGAAAAGAGGGAACTATTCAAAGAAAAATTCTTTCTGTGTAGGATACATTTTTTTCTAACTTGAAATACGTGTGTTATCTATAATACGACCCTTCTGAACACGAATATAACAATAATAATAACCAGTTCCTTCCGCCCTTCCAGAAAATACCGATTATCCATTACCGTCACACATTTTACGCAAGAAACGTAGGAGTGATTCAAACAAAAATTAATTACATGCAGGAAAAATTTTTTCCCCACTTGATTTACATGTGTTATCTATAATTCAACCCTTCTGAACACGAATAGAACAAAAATAATAACAAGTTCCATACGCACTAGGAGAAAATTCCGAATTTCCATTCGTGACACACAGTTTATGCGTAAACTGTGTGACACGAACGGAAAATCGGAATTCTCTCGAAGTGCGGAAGAAACTGCTTATTATTATTGTTATATTCGTATCCAGAAGGGTCGTATTATAGATAACACACGTATTTCAAGTTGGAAAAAAATTATCCTACACAGAATTAATTTTTCTTTGAATAGTTCCCTCTTTTCCATCGAGAAATGTGTGACACTAATGGAAAATCGGTATTTTCTCGATGTGCGGAAGAAACTGCTTATTATTATTGTGATTTTCGTGGTCAGAAGGGTCTAATTATAAATAACTCATTTAATACATGTCTGAAAAAAAAAATTTCCTCCATGTAATGAATTTTTGTGTGAAACTTTCCTACTTTGTTTGCGTAAACTGTGTGACACTATTGGAAAATCGGTATTTTCAAGAAGTGCGGAAGGAACTGGTTATTATTATAATTATATTCGTGTTCATAACGGTCAAATTATAGATAAGACATATAACTTAGGTCGGGAAAAAATTTTCCTTCCATGTAATGAATTTTTGTTTTGAAACTGTGGGTAAACTGTGTGACACTAATGGAAAATCGGTTTTTTCTCGAAGTGCGGAAAGAACTGGTTTATATTATTGTTATATTCGTGTTTAGAAGGGTCGAATTATAGATAACGCATGTAACTTAGGTCGGAAAAAAAATTTCCCTCCATGTAATGAATTTTTGTTTTGAAACGGTCCTACTATTTCTGCGTTAACTGTGTGACACTAATGGAAAATCGGTATTTTCAAGAAGTGCGGAAGGAACTGGCTATTATTATAATATTATATTCGTGTTCATAATGGTCAAATTATAGATAAGACATATAACTTAGGTCGGGAAAAAAATTATTCTATGTAATGAATTTTTATTTAAATACTTCCTACTTTTTCTGCGAAAAATGTGTGATATTAATGGAAAATCAGAATTTTCTCGAAGTGCGGAAGGAACTTATTATTATTATTATTGTCATATACGCGTTCAGAAGTGGTGAAATACATGCAAAAACATGTATATCATCTACAATAACATTTTTATTGCCATGTAATTTATATTTCTCATATTGTTAATATTATTACTCAGAAAATTGCTTAACATTAATTTTAAATCGGAATGTATTTATTGGAAATTCGCGTTCAGGACGATCGACTAATATAGAAAACATGTATTACATGTCAAACCAGATTTTTACTGTTATATTATTTATACGTTTAATAGTTATTTATAACAATTATAATTATGAAATTAATGAAAACTATTATCTGCCCACCCAATAATTCATTCAGCCATGTATCAATCCATCCATTTATACATCCATTCATTTTTCATTCATCCTACCATCCATTCGTCCATCAATCAATCCAGTTATCTAACCAACCATCCATTAATTATTAATTGATCCATCCACTTATTACAGAAGTCATTCATCGATCCATTATTTAACTAATTCATTCACCAAGCAATCCACCCTTCATCTATCAATTAATGAATTAGGTACATAATTAATTAATTCATCCTCCCATCCATTGATGAATCAATTAATGCATACATTTATCCATCCAATTAGTTAATTAATTCAACCGTCCATCCATTTATTTATATATCCATAAAGCATTTGATGGATGGTGGGTTAGGTGGGTGAAATAAATAATTTCGGATGAATGAATGGATATATTTATGGATGAATGAATTAATAATGGATGGATGAATGGGTAGGTGGGCTAATTAATAAATAAATTAATGAATGAATGGATTGATTAATAGTTGGTTGGATCGATGAATGAATGAATTTATTGATGGATGCCTGAGTGGATAGATGGGTGGATGAATGAATGAATGAATGTATGGATAATTAAATTGAGGCGGAATATGCCTTTAGACATATTCCATAACGTTTTACAGTAATTAATTAAAACATTTCATTTTATTAATATTATACAGAAATTAATTAAACATTGGGAAATATAAGTATAAACCATAATTATTAAGAGTTTGAGAACTAGAATCAATTTTGTTATAAGAAATGGGAAAATTAATACTTTAGAATAAAAGCAAGTACAAGTAACTGTAGTCTGAGGAGACAAAGGCAGGCTGTCAATCACTTGAGCAAATTCTGTGTATTGGTATTGTGCTAGAATTTTAACGTAGACAAAAGAACATCAGATAAGAGGCGATTTTATTGTGTGATGGGGATAAACCAGCTCTGCTCCGACACTAGATGAACAATAGGGTGTTTAAGGTTCCAGGAATTGGAAACCTTCAGAGATCTGTGTTGGCTTGGTTCTAATTTCCGATATTCTTCCGCATTAGCGGAATAATACTAACAGATAATGACCAATAGGAAGGAGGGACTAATTTGTGTGTCTGACGTCAGTACGAAGCTTCTTGGGACGTGATGATTTTTGATACAGACAGAAGAGCGGATAGCTCCATAGGATTCGGTCGCGAAGTTTTTGGTAGGCCAGTAGGCCACATCCCGGTAGTAGTCTCGGGAATTTTATAAGTCCAGTCGAGGGTCGCTGGGTACTTAGTCAAAGTTAAAGTCCGGGAAGAGCAATCATTGTCATATACCAGTAGAGTCTGAGTAAACTAGCAATTAACAAGAAGCCGCGTATTGACGTAACACCTTGCTGAAGAGAGTAAATTAATATTCTGAATATTGTAATTATATTGTAATTGTGCATAAAGTTTTGCATTGGAATAAATTTCGCTCTTACCCAATTATAACGACTTTAAATCGAACGCTTTCCTTATAACGTGCTGTCCCTGAGATAAGAGAAAATTAAGTCGGGCAATAGAATAAGCAGGTACGAGCCGGGATTTGGAACATCACGGCATCTCATCACGACAACAGAGCTACAGCATCCTGAGGGTCCAGAGACTACAAGTAAGTTACCCGCAGGCATCTTCTATTCCAAAATGGTGGAATACATGAATTAATTAAGGGACGAATGACTGGATGGATGTATGGATGATTGAACAGATGGGTGGATGAATGGTTGGGTGGATGAATTAATAGACAATGGATGGATTAATAATTTTAGTTAAAAATGAAAATTAATTATCTCATTGTTAATAATTGGATGGTTGGAAAAATAATTTATGGATGAATGGATAATTCGATGGATGGATAGATTTATTGATGTCTGAATTGATGGATGGGTGGGTGGTAGGTTTGTTGGATTAATTAGGGGATGAATGGATGGACTGTTATTAATTTTTTAGTAAATATATTGATGGATGAACGAAAGGATGAATGGATGGGTGGATTCACGGATGAATTAATTGATCAATTAATGGATGGGTGGATTGGTTAATCAATTAACTAATCAATGGATGGATGAATAGATTAATGCAAAATTTAATTAACATACGGATTTGATGGATGGATGAATGAACCATCCAACCAGCCATTCATCTATCAATCAAGCCAACCACCCCTATAACCAAACATTCATCCGTCCATTAATTAATTTATTATATAAATAATTCATTTAACTATTTCATCCACCCATCGATACAAACATTCAGCTATCCATTAATAAATCCATGCATCCATTTATCCACCCACTCATCCTTTTCATTAAATAATTCAACAATACACCCATAGATTCATCCATCCATCAGTCTATGAATGGATGGTGGAAATAATTTATTAACTAGTAACTGGATGGATGGATGAATTTAAATATTTATTTGTGGTTGAATGGATGAATGAATGTACGGATGAATTAATGGATGAACGGATGGATAAATGAATGGATGGAAGAATGTTTCATACCAAATTACGATTATTATTTTTTTTATGAAAGGACAATGTTGAAGACAAGTATTTTAGAAAACAACAACAACAATAATAATAATAATAATAATAATAATAATAATAATAATAATAACAATGTGAAGAAAGAAATTGAGTAATATTTAAAATGTTTCTCTGTTAGCTCTTCATGAAACATGAAGCAAAACAGCAATTAAACAATGCTTTTTCTAATATCAAGCTTCAATTCGAATTTGTCTTAGTTTAATAGTGGTAGTAGTAGCCCTACCGGATCGCGCAAACGTCTCCTGGAGATCCTTTAAGGGGATATCTGCGGCGAATTTATTTCCGGGGTGCGCCAGTCCCCTACCTCACATTTAAACCTAAGTACAACACAAGCACCCAGTCACGAACCCGGGAAAGAGATTTTTCACTGCTGAATCGAACCCGGGCCGCCGGGTGGAAGGCAAGCGTGCTACCGACTAACACAAGGCGGGGGGACACTTTAATGTTAATTGATCACGAATTAATATTTGAAAAAGTTTCCTTATTCTACTTCATTAAAACACGAAGGAAATATGAGTTATTACATAAAATACTCGAACATGGTTTCTCTCCATGTATTACATAAAACTAAGCTTCCGTTCGAATTTGTGTAACCCCAGCGCTCTTATTTATTATAACTTGTCATTGAGGAAGTTCCTATTGTTTTCCCGACCGGAAATTATACGAAACGAAAGCTTCCATTCTAACTTGTGTAAATGCAGTGTGATACTAGCTGTCAGGTTGGTACTGCTCCAAAGTCAGATGTGGGTTTAATCATCAAATAGCCGTGGTAGAGAATACTATGATTTTATATGGGGAAAATCACGACTTTAATTACTGTTTTTTGAAGCCTTCGTGGCAAGTACAAAGGTGTGTGACGTGTCAAAAAATTCTGTGAAAATTCCTGAACGATTAGAGTGGTTTTTCACATCGATAAAAAAATTGGTTTTCATGAAAATCGAAAACTTAGTTCAAGTGCACTTATACCGATAAGCCATTCTCATGTGATATATGTGCCAAGAAATTTTCCCAAAGTGTGAACCTCAAAAGACATTTGCTTAGACACAGTGGAGATAAACCATTCTCATGTGATATATGTGCCAAGAAATTTTCAGAAAATAGGGACCTCAAAAGACATTTGCTTACTCACACCGGAGAGAAGCCATTCTCATGTGATACATGTGCCAAGAAATTTTCCCAAAGTGTGAACCTCAAAAGGCATCTGCTTAGTCACACTGGAGATAAGCCATTCTCATGTGATAGATGTGCCAAGAAATTTTCACAAAAAGACACACTCAAAATACATCTGCTTAGTCACACTGGAGATAAGCCATTCTCATGTGATATATGTGACAAGAAATTTTCAGATAATAGGAACCTCAAAAGACATTTGCTTACTCACACTGGAGAGAAGCCATTCTCATGCGATACATGTGCCAAGAAATTTTCCCAAAGTGGGCACCTCACAAGACATCTGCTTAGTCACACTGGAGATAAGCCATTCTCATGTGATAGATGTACAAAGAAATTTTCACAAAAAGACACACTCAAAATACATCTGCTTAGTCACACTGGAGATAAGCCATTCTCATGTGATATATGTGACAAGAAATTTTCAGATAATAGGAACCTCAAAAAACATTTGCTTACTCACACTGGAGAGAAGCCATTCTCATGCGATACACGTGCCAAGAAATTTTCCCAAAGTGGGCACCTCACAAGACATCTGCTTAGTCACACTGGAGATAAGCCATTCTCATGTGATAGATGTACAAAGAAATTTTCACGAAAAGACACACTCAAAATACATCTGCTTAGTCACACTGGAGATATGCCATAAGCCAATGTGATATATGTGCCAAAAAATTTTCACAAAAAGACACACTCAAAATACATCTGTTTAGTCACGCTGGAGAGAAGCCATTCTCAAGTGATATATAGGCTATGCCAAGAAATTTTCGCAAAGAGGGGGTCTCAAAACACATCTGGTTACTCATGAGGGGAACAATCTTTCCTAATGTAATGTGTGCACTGAGCCTTTTTCTGTGTGAGACTATTCACCTAATGCAGACTATCACAGGCAGAGGTGTACAAATCTCGATTTTAGCTTGCCCATACCCCCTTAAACGCCAGGCAAGCAAGTTGCGAGCGTCGCAGCTAGCAAGCAGGCAGGTTTCTTTAGACTTGGATGGGTCAGATTAAACCCAAGTTATGGAAGTCTGAAAAAGCTTGCGACATTCCTATCAGCTAAACAACTGTAGATGCTAAGTGTAGGTAATACTTTCTTGCTTTTCTACATGCTGGTAGAAGAAATTCATCATGTACATCAGCGATTCTCAACCTGTAGGGCGCGACCCCTAGGGGGGGGCGCGAGAATATCCAAGAGAAAATATTTTAAAAAATTATTAACTGACAGAAAAACATGCACATAGAAAACAAAATACATTTCGACATATTAAAAAAAAGTAAAACAACTTACTAAATAAAAACTCACTTTATCAAAACATACTAAATTAAAAACAAATTAAATAATTATATGTGACTTCCTTGCAGAGCAAAGTTTTTCGAAGGAAGGCTCAATATTAGAAATAGCCACTCTCTGTTCTGTTTCTATATTTAGCTGAGATCTATATTTTGTCGTTAACAAAGCCAAAGCAGAAAATCCAGTTTCGCAAAGGAAGGATGTTGAAAATGGCAATAGAATGCGAAATGCTCTGGTTTTTAGTGCAGAAAAATCATCTACTGCTGCCCAAAATTCAAATAGTGATTTATCACTGTTTCGCCACTTGTCGTGAAGTCTATGAATTTTTCTTCTTCAGCGTGGCTAAATGATTTTCAATGGTTACAAAAACAACTTTTACATGTTCTTCTTCAGCCTTGTAAGTTTGAATACAATCATCCACATTTGCAAACATTGTTAGGTTTTTGTTTTAAATTTCTGCTCCACAAATCCAATCTTCTGCAAAAAGCATTAACTTTATCACTCGTATCCAACATGTGTATTTTCTCCTTGGAGTTGAAGGTTCAAGATATTTAATTTCTCGAATATGTCGACCAAGTAGCTTAATTTCATCACAAATAAACCATCGTGAAAATTCTCGGCTTCCGGTCTGTTTTCTTCTTCTAGAAAAATGGCGATTTCTTCTCTTAATTCATAAACACGTAAAAATTTCCCACGATAACCATCTTGCCTCGCAATAAAATAATAACTGTGAACCCATGTCTTTACAAAGTGTGGAAAAGATTCTCGATTTCAGGGGCCTCCAAAATACTCAGAATGCATTATTGTTGTATACATTTTATTGTATTTTGGGGGGGGGGGGCGATGAAAATTATGATTGAAAACTGGGCCGCAAATACTGAAAGGTTGAGAAACACTGATGTACATGAATAAAAGGTGGATAAAGTATTAAAAATCGTTTTAGCATCTTAACACATTATTGTTATTGGTATTATTGATTTTTTTTTTATGTTTTCTCGAAAATGTTTGAAAATTTGTCCCATGCCGGACTAGTACCTTTGTTCATTGTTTATTCAAACTCTCCACATTTTAGTTTCTGCTCGGCTTCCTTCAGGGTAAAATTCTCCATTCTCCTTTTACTTGCACTCTAAACACATCTGAAGTTCCTGAACTATGTAACTGCACGACTTACCAGTGCACTGATATACCCAGTTTCATATTCTTTCTACCAGCTTGTGTTGCTCACTTGTCAAGCAAGTTAAAAGCTGTGGCTGGTTGCAGAGTTCGAAAGGGTCAAGCAAGCTAAAATCAGAATATGTACACCTCTGATCACTGGTCGGCGCTATACTATGAGAAGTGATAGAAATAATCATTTGAGAGTTTTAATATTTTTCTTTTCATTACGAAGCAGACAAACAAAGCCTGCAATCGGATTAGATATGAATGAATTTTGAAATAAGAAGTGCTTCATTTATTTATTAATCTCGGTCATTCCAGTTGTGACCGAATTACAAAGTGAATGTATTTTTTTTCACCCCTGTCCTTGTGGATATGTTGACTCTTGTGTGTTGGTAGGTAATGCTTGTATGCTTCTAGGTGTATATAAGTTTGCTGAATTTAAATGATTTTTAGAGGGGAAAAAATGTTTGTAATATTTCTGATGGAATTTCACGATGCTCTGCAGCTTGTAATTCTCGGCACTATTTATACTCTATCATGCATTACTTTTATTGAAGATTATTGGTTTGGTACTTACTCGTCAGCGATCTTTCCACCATTCTGTTTCTCATTTGTTTCTTGTTTATATATAGTATGCTCACTTTTCGCTTTGGTTTCTTTAATGTTGCTCTCTATAGCATCCGTTTTATTTTATTATTAATTTATTTTTCTGTGTTGCCATGGTGCATTTAGTGTGGGTGTTTCCCGTGGTAGTCATTGCCGGACGCTTGGAAGGTCAATGGCTGTTTGTGTTACTGGTTTGGGGAGTGGAACCAATGGGCCCATAGTCTAGCTTTGCAGGTATGTTTTGACATTGAAGATTTACTTGTGGAGGAATTTCAATTTTCAAACTCTAGGTTCTTAAATAGGTATGTAGAATTTTAAACGATGAAGAACGACTTATCACACTCAAACTATTCCCGCAGAAAACGCTTGATATAGCTTTTATTGCTCATAGAGGATGCAGAATTTTGCACCCCATTGCTTCTACACACCATACCTGGTAGGGGTTCAAAAAAGAAGAAACACAATTCCCAGTAACATAAAATTGTACTGTCTTTACAGAATATTTTATTTCTCAGTCTCATATTACCATACAACCGCTTCTCTAGTTTGTCAAAGTCCGGTATCACGTATTTCCTAAGATATCTGTGACCACTGCCAATAATACACTGTTGTCATGACAACTATACATGAAATGTGATTTTGATTTGATAATTCTGTGTAAAAAGGTATTAAGTATCCTCATAAACATTTGCTTTTCGGCATTTAAAATAAAATATTTTCAAAATCCTTTCTTAGTGAGCACTTACATTATGAAACGAAGGTACTATCAAAATTCAAAGTCTCTACCTATTATAGTTTAGGCTCTACGTTGATTCTCTGTCAGTCAGGAAAATGCCTCATATATAGGCCTATAGAGATTAAGGAATGCCTGTGATTGGAAAAAGAAGAAAAAGGCAAACCATACATCATGATCAGAATCATGCTATTTCTATGTCGAGATTACAAATAACATGACAGACATCCTCCCCATGTGTGTCTCCTACGCCAATACTGCCTTGAATACTGCTTGACGTCTTCCAGTTCTTCTACAATTTTACTCAGTTTCTTTTATAGTGAGGTTAAGTGAGTCCACATTCTTCCGAGATGAATGTCGCTTATTCATTTTCTATTCATGAGTTCTTATGGCTTCAGAGAATTTCATTTTAATTAACTCTGTCATCTGTTTCATGTTTAGTTGAGCTATCTGAAGCTACTCCTTGAAACTTTTCTGCAACACAATTACGCTTTGCCACAGCAGTTACATTAAAGGTCAATGTCATGAAGAAACAACAATGTATTGTCCTGTAGAAAGTTTTCAGTACAGAAATACACACACTAACTACACTTTTAGGTATATTTACCCAGAATGATATTTTCAGTGGGTATCCCCATCATCATCAGCTGATTCCGATTGTCCATCTGGTGGCAGGTGGATGAACTTGTTGATCAAAGTACCTTGGATGCCCACTGAGGTCTCGAAATTTAGGAGTTTATGGCGGTTCTTTTGAATAAATACTTTCTCAAGTTCATCCACCTGCCACCAGATGGACAATCGGAATCAGCTGATGATCACGGGGATACCCATTGATACCCGGGGATATACCTAATAGTGAAGTTAGTCTGCATATTTCCATACTCAAACTTTCTACGGTTGTTAACTCTTCACTGCGGTGTTTCTAATAATATTAATAGTGCTTGTTTCTGGTAATTGCATTTGAATTTCTTCTGAAGTTTATGAAATATAGAAAAACATATCCCTGAGTGAGGAACAACATTTGGGTCTCTCGCAACCATCGCCATCGGCTATGCTGTAGGAGCATAGATGCTTGCGACTACTGGTACTTTATTTACCCTAAGCATGGGCAATACATCCTTCTCATTCACATTCTGATCTACGAATAATATACATTCGTAGAATAAGAGGCCGCATTGCAAAGAGCGCGTATTCAGTTGTTTCAACCTCATGCAAAGCTTTATTGTTCACCAGGCAAGACTAAGGTTCTAGAAACAGTCGAGAAAATTGCCACAATCGAAATTTTCCAATAGTAGGCCTACCTATGGTACGGGCAGAGGAAGTAAAAATCCATTTCAACGATGCTCTTTCTCCCTCGGTTGCCTTGCAGCATCCAAACGCTTCCACAATACAGAACACAAGTTCAGAATCCAGCTTCTAAAGCGAATTAAGAGTACTTTAAGTGATTAATGTCCACACAACGGGCCAATGACAAGTTACTTATGTGGGACTTTCCCTCAACTGTGAGACAAATGTCAGGTAACTTTACGCCCATGTGGTGCCCGGATCATAATCATCCCTTGTGCAGTATGAGTGTGTGTTTTGACATATCAGGGGGGCCCTCCATGTCCTTGTCTCTTAAAAAAAAGTAGACCTATGCATGTGATATGACAGATAAACCCTCTCCTGAATGGCCTATTAGAGAGAAGTAAAACTAAGGAAAAGATGTGATTTATTAAGTGCCAGAATGCTACTTTATGATTGTGTCATGGACGGAAAAATGTCTGTCCAACTGCCTGTACGCTTAATTGGATTTGCATAAAACTTGGTATACACGTTTATAACATTCAATATGTTATAAACATATGTTCAATATGTTATAAACATTATGTTATAAACATTCAATATGGCGCCGAGTGTGGAAGCTACTAAGGACGCTGCAGTAAAAAACAACGTAAAATGTGCGTCTCAGTGTAAATGCTGTGGAAAAAGAGTGCTAAAAGGAATAATCTGTGACAGGTGCAATATGTGGCTGCATGAGAAATGTGCACAGGTAGATATAAATGGACTAAATGAAGAAGATGAATGGCTGTGTAATACGTGCCTGATAGACGCAAACAAGCAAGCAATGATAGACGAATTAAAGACAAAAGACACTATAATACAAATGCTAAAGGAAGAAGTGGAAGCCCTTACAAAAGAAAAGGAAGAACTAAAGACACAAAATACAGAACTCAGCAAGAAACTTGAACATGAAAGAGAATATACGGAAGTGCGCCATAACCTAAAACGGAGCCGTGCAGTGGAAACAACTAGACCTACATACAGCAACAGAAATTATGACGTGGTGAACAGAAACAGGTTTGAGATTTTCAATGACGAAGCTGCAATGTTCTGTGAAACCAAGGATACCAACGAAGCAAATAACAAGGCAGAAAAAAGAACAAAACGAAAGGTGATTGTAGTAGGAGATTCCCTATTGAAATTCTCAGGAGAAGTCTGTCGACAAAAGGGCTATCAAGTAAACTGTTTTCCAGGGATAAAAACAGAGGAACTGAGACACCAGGTAGAGAAAATTGATCTACAGACTATGAAACCTGATGTAATGGCTATACATGTAGGCACAAATGATATAAAGAAGGGTGTAATGGCAGAAGAAATTATGGGGGAAGCCCTTGACCTTATAGATCACATCAGATCACAGACACCACTAACACAAATAGTAGTGAGCGGCATCATCAAGCGAAAAGACACCAGTGACAAAAAAATTCACAGGATCAACTCTGAACTGGAATGGATGTGTGCAACCAGAAACTGCCTCCTAGTCGACGGAAATTGCTGGATCATGGAAGAAGACATGGCAAGAGATGGAATCCATCTTAATAGAAGAGGGTCTCACAAACTAGGTGAACTACTATGTAACGCTGTGGAATCCTGCAAGGCACCGGTAAACCAAGCACAGAGCCAGAAAAACTAAAAAGTGGAGTGGTGGATGAAAAAGGTAATATAAGAATAATACACCAAAACATTCAATACATCTCAAATAAATTAGAGTCCCTAGAAATTTTTTTAAATGACACAAGGGCAGACGTTGCCGTAGTTACTGAGCATGGGCTTAGCGAGGAAAATATAAAACTTTACCACCCAAAAAACTTTAAACTAATAGATTATTATGCAAGAAAAGAACACAAAGGAGGGGGTGTAGCCATATATGCTAGAGAAAATACTATGACAAAAAATGTAAAGATCCCGAAAGCAAATTGTATTGAAATGACCTGTGAAATAGCAGGCATAACTGTCGAAACACAAAGCGGTAATATAACCATTATAGGACTGTACAGATCACCTAACTCAAAGGTCACAGACTTTATTTATCATATAGACGAAATGCTTAGGAAAATAGGAAATACTGAAAAAAATCTAGTTCTGATGGGAGATCTTAATATAAATCTAGAGCCTAACAATAATGACTACAAGAAATTAGATGATGTAATGCATATATACAACCTAAGAGATACAGTGTCAACACCAACTAGAGTAACAGCCACAACTTCTAGAACAATAGACCATATAATAACAAATATTGATGAAAACCTTATAGAAACGTCTGTAATAAATGGCTACCTGTCAGATCATTTTGCCCAATATATAGATATAAGAAATGGAAATCTAATAGAAAGCACAAAACAGCAGAAGAAATACCGGATCATGACAGAAAGAAATTTAACAGAACTTAAATGTTGCTTGGAAAGAGAATCATGGCAAGACGTATATAACACAACAGATATAAATAGTAAATGGGAGACTTTTTATAAACTGTTTAATGTACATTTCAATAATAGCTGCCCAGTGGTCTGCAAACAATTACACACCAGCACAAAACAAATACAAAAAATAAAACTACCAACAGAAGTGATGAAACTTAGAGAACAAATCAAGGATATGTATTCTTGGTATCAGTACACAGGACATGAATACTATAAAACTAAACTGAAAAACTGTAAAAAGACTTATCAAGCTGCTCTAAAAAATCTGAAATCTCAAGAATACCTAAAAAAACTAACGAATTCCAAAAACATGGCAAGAACCGCATGGGGAATAGTAAATAATGTAAGGAATAGGCCTACCAAACAGAACATAGAAAATATAGAATTAAATATATCAGGTGAACAAAAACACAGACCCGAAGAAGTTAGTAACATGTTCAATGAATTTTTCTTAAACGTTGCTGAAAAAATACAGAAGGATAATATAACCAATCAAACAGGCGACATCAGGGAGGTAGGAAACTCTATTTACTTGTATGATACAACCCATGATGAACTAATAACAATTATGAATAAACTCAAAAATAAAACCTCAAGTGGATGGGACGACATAACCTCAACACTACTGAAGATTTGCAAAGAAGAACTAGTAAGACCACTGGTACATCTCATCAACTCATCAATTCAAAGTGGCATGTTTCCAAACTGCTTAAAAATATCAATAGTCAGACCTATTCATAAGTAGGGTAATAAAACAGATCCTAACAACTACAGACCCATAGTATTGACATCTGAAATAGGAAAACTATTCGAGAAAGTAATACTTGCTAGGTTAACAAAATTCTTTGCCATAAATAATGTTATAAACCCATGCCAGCATGGTTTCCAGCCCGGACTGTCAACAGTGACCGCAGCAACAAACCTGATCCATGAAATCATTAGTAAACTTGACAACAATGAAAAAGTAGCTGGAATATATCTCGACCTGACAAAAGCATTCGACCATGTAGATCACAGTGTGCTGCTAGATAAGTTAGAAAAATATGGAGTGAGAGGAATCCCAAAGGCGCTTGTGACAACATATCTGCATGATAGAGCACAATACACAGAAATATACCACAAGGAGGACAAGCAAGTGGCTAAGGTGAAATCCAAACAGGCACTGTACTTGGACCCTTATTCTTCATAGTTTATATAAATAACTTAAGTGCCCCAAATAAGTGTAAAATAATAACTTATGCTGATGACAGCACTGCAGTATGCTGGAGTGATACGAACAAGGAACTGCAGGAGGCAGCTGCAGCATCCACAAACTCTCTTCTAAACTATTTCCATTCAAATAATTTAACTACTAATGTAAACAAAACAGGAATTATCAAATTCGAACTGGCAAATAGTCTACAGGAAGAAAAATTCCACATAAAAATTAACGACTATGATATAGAAGAAAAAAACACTCATCCGTTTCTAGGGATATTGGTTGACAAGCATTTATCATGGAAATTTCATGTAGATGAAGTGTGTAAAAAGATAGGCAAAGCCATATATGTCATTAGGTACATATCGAATTATCTTGGTACTACAACACAAAAAATGCTTTACTATGGGCTGGTTCACCCTCATATCTTATATGGAATCGAAGTGTGGGGAGCATGCGCCTACACACATCTAAACAGAATACTTGTACTGCAAAAGAGATGCCTCAGGATCATATATAAGTTAGGAAGGATGGACAGTTGTAGAGAAGTGTTTAGGAATGAAAAAATTTTAACTGTAATATCCTTATATGTATTCAGGGTAGTTTTACTTGTAAAATCAAAATCAAAAATGACTGTCGCAATAGAAGAGATACATCAGTACGGCACAAGATCAAGAAAGAACTTATACACAATAGGGCACAACAAAAAAGCATCGGAAAGGGATCCATATGTAATCGGGGTAAAATTTTATAACAAACTACCAGACAGGTTAAAACAGTGTACCGGGACAAAATTTTCCAGTAAATTAAAAGAATACCTATGCCAAAAAGCACTCTACAGGATAGAAGAACTGTGAAAGGGATAGCCATAGCATGCATCTCTATTATATATCTAATGTATATCTATTGTATAATTTAGATTGTAAGTTTCTGACATGTCCAACATCAAATATGTATTTGATACCTGGATGAAAATAAATTATTATTATTATTATTATTATTATTATTATTATTATTATAATATCCATGGGAAGAAGCCTATTGATTTTAGACCAGATCAGTTCACCGGTACCGGAGTAACGACTAATTAACGGTCACATGATTTTTAAATAGCAAAAACTACAACAAAGCCGTGTTGCTAGCCGTAACCACGGCCTCCCAGCCAGGAAATAGAGAAAATGCCTGATAAGTGGCCAACTCTTGCGTGGGACTCACTGTATTATGTTGCCATTCAATACATTACAAGTATTACAGATACAAGAAATGAGAGTCGTCAAAAACTATGTGAGTAAATATGAATACTTATCATTTACATGTTTTTCCTTTTTACACACAAACACCCGTGCTCGAACCTGCAGCCTCCTTCCCCAAGGCAACGCCTTAGCTACCGCGGCTAAGGAAACCAGCAATTCAAATAGGCCGGCCACGGGCTTTGAACCCCAGACCTTCCGAATGCGAATACCATCTCGCTAGGTGGTACACCTTTCCACAGCGCAGTGGCTCATATCGGCAACTTAGATATTTTAGTCGGTTCGCTTTTCTTCCCCCTATGTGTACACGTTTCCACAGTGCCCGTGATAATTAATTAAAAAATTAAAAATTAAGATCAAAATAATTAAATTATTATATTTATTACCATAAATTAAACGATCAATAATTATACATAAAAATATCCGGCTTCGGGGTGCATTTCACAATCAGAAAGCGCCGCCCGGGAAAAAAAAACCACCTCAAATTCGATTCACCGCCCTCCGACCCCAAAAAAAGTTATTTCTGTCCGAATCGATCTATGTTTTTTCCCATTTAGGCGTGCATTCATTATCCCTAACGCTTTCAGTTAGATATCTGCGTACCCTGACGTTATAAACAGATGAATCAACCAGAATCGAAGCGATCGATAATTCATGCGATGCTCTTATTTTCAAGTTGTTATGACAAAAGACGAAAGCAAGGCCACCTGCAATTAATTTTACGAATGAAATCTACCCTAAAACTGATGATTCCAAAGCGCAAAACATTCACATTTTGTTTAAGTAAAAGAAAAGTACATACAATGACACAGACAGACGACGTCATTCCAACACACTTTTTTTCGGTTTCTAGACTTCGTTAAACATTTTTCCCATGTGTTATTACTTCCTCTGCCCGTACCATAGGTACTATAGGTAGAGGAAGTATTGTTTTCGACCCTAAAATTCGAAGTTGAGTTTTTAGCATATATACACGTTTCAAGGCCCCCTGAATCCAAAAATACTATTTTTGGAAACATGTCTGTGTGTCAGTGTGTGTGTGTGTGTGTGTGTGTGTGTGTGTGTGTGTGTGTGTGTGTGTGTGTGTGTGTGTGTGTGTGTGTGTGTGTGTGTGTGTGTGTGTGTGTGTGTGTGTGTGTGTGTGTGTGTGTGTGTCTGTCCGTGTGGAAGTTTGTGAACAGGCTAGCTCCGAAACAGAGAATCGTATGAAAACAAAATTTCGTATTTGGGTCAGGTACCTTCTGAAGATGTGATTCGTAGATTGGCGACAAATTTCCCTTCTTTTTAAGGGTACTTTACATGAAGAAATTTTCGTTTTTCGCGATTTTCTCGAAAACGGCTCTAACGATTTTCTTTAAATTATGCACATGTGTTGCTTATACTAAGAGCTAAAACTTTTATTTGAAACTTTTTCTCGAAAAAATTCTCTGAGGGTAGTTACAAGCCACCCACTGTTCACCCACTGTTTGTAGAAATTTTGTCATGCGTGATGAACAACTGGATACGCGCTCTTTCACGGCCTCTTATTCTATATAAGAATGTGAAGTGGCCATGCATAGAGTAAAGATGTATCTGAGGGAAATATTCGATAAATTTCGGAAATTATATTTTACGGCAGAAAGTTCAATAAACGTCTGCAGTCATTTGTTCTTTTTTTTTTTTAAGTTTGTTATATAGACTGCGCTTTTAGTCGCATCATTGAAAGAAGAGGTATTTATAGGATAATCAGCGTAAAATTGTGTCTTGCGATTCTGTACAAGGATATGTTAATACTGCTAACTTTTATTTGGGCAGAGGAAGTTATGTGACTTTCGCATCAGATTTTCTCGAATTTGATTTTTTCACACTAAATGATAGAAAGTAAAAATTACAAAACTAATAGCCTGTTATAAATACAGTGCACGCCGCTGTGGGATTCAGCTAATCTCATAATATTAACCGATTGATAATAGTAGCCGAAGGAATTAAATGAAGGTTATTTATTCATATATTAGATAATACACTACAAAACAAAATTAAAAGCTATTTATTCATAAAATTATACGTAACTGTGAATCATTGTACTACTCATAATAGACTGCAAGCAACTACTCGTATTTTTTCAACGAGTAAATTATTATTATTTTTTTAAACTTTCCTTTAGGAGTTCATTAACCAATACTTCATACTCTGTTACGAATTACGAGTGTTTTTGGACGTCTTTACTGATCTGTGGTGACCACTGCGAAGCAAATCTAACGCATGTCTGTTCAAGTCTTTTCATTTTACACTAGCCACCACTGTATGTCAACACTGCTATCTTCATCAATCAAAAGCTGCAGCTAAACTGTGGGATGAAACACGTTTTATTGCTTAAAAGAGAAAGTTAGGTTTGCCACCCCCTCGAAATGGTCATCCTGTGAGCTGGGAACAGTAGGCGTACAGCTACTTCCAGAATATAGGCTAAAACAATTCAGTTGAGTTAGAAACGAACCCTTTAAAAAAGAAATTCTGAATAACGTACAGTACTTGGAAATAAAGAAGCAAAAAGGAAAATGTGATAACATAAACCGAATCTTTGATCACAATAAACAGCATTTTTCCAGTGTATGAGTAGGCTAATAACTCGTACGGGACTTCATAAAAATGATAACATTACCCGATTGATAACATTATCCGCGATTACATTAAGCGGCGTTCACTGTAAATTTATTTCATACATGAAGGTGTTCTTATACCTAAGCAAAATATGTTCTACAAGGGGTCGTGGAACACGGATTGACAACTATTAATAAAACATACTTTTTCTCCTCGGTCCCCCTCCCATATCAATTTTGCTTTTCGTTTACAGTTTTTCAGTCAGTTCATATTCTCGTATGTCGTATTACAGTGTGGACAAATTCTTAGCTGGGTTTGCTGCATGGCAAGTTCCACACACACACAGCGGGCTTTGGGTTGTGTCTCTCCAAACGTCAATCAAAGTCTCTAGCTTCAGTGCAACAACAGTCTATCTCCTTACATTACGTCTCTAAGTTATTCTAGCATATTTGCGGTAGGGGCAGTAAATTGTGGAGTGGCATTTAATATATCTAACCATTTATGATCTTCAAATTATTCCACTACTAAACCCGTACCAACATCTCGAAACTTTACATAAGCCTGCCTACATTCACATCAAACTAATTGCATGTCCTGTAAAACTTCATTTACCACCATCATAATCATCATCATCATCATCATCATTATTAGTTTCTCGTTAATAAAGTCGTGGAATCGTCAATAGGACAACAGACTACAAAATAATATCGGCGAGGCTTCGAGTGGGGGTTGTGAACATTAGTGGAAGAACAGCATAAGTACAGGACCGCTAAACCTTACCATTACTCAGACCATGGCATCCCCACCACCTGAACCGTGATTCCAACACTGGCCAACAGATGCCGTATGAGACATGAGTTGCAGGTTATATTTCAAGATGTTTTTCTTATAAATGAAATCCTTGTATAGGTTAATCTAAGTAGGAAATACAATATTGTACATAACTATTAATAGCTAGCTACCTCAAACATATCATTCGCACCCTAAAACAACCTACAAACACAAGACTGCAATGGAACGCTGACTATTTTCAAAGATTACCCCTAGACAATCACTTTCACTAATTTCTATGGCAGTGTTTGCAATTCCTTGGGATAATTACTATAAGCAATAAAACACACAACATGCTACAGAATAGGTTTATGTTGAAAGCTGTAGTATGATTTATTTACCAGTCTTGAGATGCCCATGGGTAGCGTTCAATTCCATACACACAGAAATTCAAATATATTTGAAATCTCACACGGAACACGGCCTATACACGAAATAGAACACTCAACAGACGATATTTCACATTTAAAACAACACAAAATCACTGGATTCACACGATTAAAACTGATAATACAAGACAACATCCGACGCGATACGTAAGGAAGCCATTAGCCGCGATCGCCAGTGCCCTCTGTGAATAAAATTCGCATACCTCATGTCAATTGTCTTTATCATCCAACAGGCCTACCAATGGTTATAGGTTGTTCCTGAAGTCAGTTCTCATACGTCACGTATCACTGCGCCTGCGCACAGCGAACTCATAAAGTGCGTGGTATTTGACAGTTATTTAAAGGATTTTATTTTATAAGGTGTATAAATTACACAATAAATTATTTTTACTTCCTCTGCTCGTACCGCAGGTACTATAGGTACAGGACGTATTGTCTTCAACCCAATAGCGTCCCAGGTCAAATGGAGGCCAGAAGCGGTAAAAATTCTAATTAGAAATACAGTCACTCCCCGATATAATGCCACCATCCGTTCTCAAACATTTAGTGGCACAAAGCGAGGGTGGCACTAAAACGAAATTTAATTTTTAAAAGAAAAATGGCTTAATATAGTTCTGTAATAATATTTAATGTACTGTATTAAGAAAGAAAAATTAAATAAAAAGCAAATAGAGAACTTTAGCACAAAATAAAATACCGTATAGTAACTCAATTTATTACAGTACTAGCATGTGCCCGCGGCTTCGCCCGCGATAATTATTTCAAAAATTAAAAATTAAGAGCATAATAGTTAAATCATTATATTTATTAACACCTAAATCACGTGGACTACATACCACGATTAGATAGCGTCGCCTGGTAAAAGCGACCTCAGATTCGAATTCCTTGGCCCAGAATACCCCTGTACAGTGAGTTTCGTCCAAATCGAACGATGTTTGACCATATTTAGGCCTATATTGATTATCCCTCTTCCGTGTAGGTTGAAAATTTCATATGTCTTCGGGGCTTGATATTCTAAACAAATTGAATCGTCCAGGATGGACTTACAAAATCAAGCGATCGCCCGCGATAATTATTTCAAGAATTAAAAATTAAGAGCATAATAGTTAAATCATTATATTTATTAACACCTAAATCACGTGAATTACATACCACGGTTAGATAGCGTCGCCTGGTAAAAGCGATCTCAGATTCGAGTTCCTTGGCCCAGAAAATCCCTGTATAGTGAGTTTCGTCCAAATCGAACGATGTTTAACCATATTTAGGTCTATGTTGATTATCCCTCTTCCGTGTAGGTTGAAAATTTCATATGTCTACGGGCCTTGACATTCTAAACAATTGAATCGACCAGCGTGGGCTTACAACATTCAAGCGATCGCGATGCTTTTATTTCCACGGTATGACAAAAATAGCCAAAGCCAACTGCAATTGATTTGACATTGAAATGTATTACTGAAATCTGATGCTTCGACAGCGCTAAAATCACGTTTTCTGCCAGTTTTTCACTCATAACTCGCGAAGGAAAGCTAAAATTAAAAATCCTGCTTCGATGCGCATTCGCCCACCTTTCAGCCCATCTATGTTTAAAATTTCAGATCTCTGAGTTCGGTAGATTTCGCTGGACATCGTGGACAGACAGACAAACACGTCTTTTTATTATTTTAAGATAGCATGTGCCCGCGGCTTCGCCCGCGATAATTATTTCAAGAATTAAAAATTAAGAGCATAATAGTTAAATCATTATATTAACACCTAAATCATGTGGACTACATATCACGATTAGATAGCGTCACCTGGTAAAAGCGACCTCAGATTCGAGTTCCTTGGCCCAGAAAACCCATGTATAGTGAGTTTCGTCCAAATCGAACAACGTTTGACCATATTTAGGCTAATATTGATTATCCCTATAATAATAATAATAATAATAATAATAATAATAATAATAATAATATTAATAATAATAATAATAATAATAATAATAATAATAATAATAATAATAATAATAATAATAATAATCCTCTTCGGTGTAGGTTGAAAATTTCATATTATGTTTGCGTGCCTTGACATTAAAAACAAATGAATCGACCAGCGTGAGCTACAACATTCAAGAGATCGCGATGCTTTTATGTCGAAGGTATGACAAAAATAGCCAAAGCCTAGTGTAATTGATTTGTATTACTGAAAACTCATGCTTCGAAAACACAATAAATACACGTTTTCTGCCCGTTTTTCACTCATAACTCACGAACGAAAGCGAAAATTAAAATTCCGGCTTCGAGGTGCACATTCCGACCCTTTAGTCCGCCTATGTATAAAATTTCAGATCTCTGCGTTGAGTAGATTTCGCTGGGCATCGCGGACAGACGGAGGACAGACGGAGGACAGACACTTCCTTTTATTAATATAGATTTGTCCAGTGCTAGAGTATACAAAGGGGTTGAAAATCATGTAAGTGATTATGATTACAGTTCAGTAGGACCTTTAGTCCATGTTTAAAAAAAAACTGTAATTGTAGTGTAGTGTTTAACAGTTGAATGGACACTGGACTAAAAGAAGTGAAAGTTTGGAATGTCTCATTTTATGAAGCGTTCTTTCTACCTGCTCCTCCCTCACGCAGGCTGTTTGTCCGACTTCTTAACATAGCTTCCTCATTCCACCGCACTACATTTACACTCACTTCTTGAAAATACAGTACAGTATGTTTCTTAAATACTCTTTCTAACATTCACGCCAGTTTTAATAGAATTCTGCAACTGAAAACAAAATCACTGCAAGCTATACCTTGTAAAAGTCTTGTCTTATATTCACTGGCACAGTAACGAGGTTTCTTATGTATTTTATATGAGAGAAGATCCGTTCACTTGCATTTATTGGCGCGGCATTGTAAAGAAGGGCATTATATCGACGGTTCCTAGAAAACTGTCATAATCTGATTAACAAAAAAGAAGAGTATTGAAAAATTTCATACCGTTGCACATTAAATAAATTTATGTACCGGTAACAAAAAATTGTCCATGAATTGCCTTCTTGCTTTATTTCCAGTTATTTTGTCAGTGTCAATGCGGTTGAAAATTTCCTGCTGTATATAAAATATGGCCATTTTTTTTATTATTTCTTCTTCCATTATATTCTTTAAATAATTTTTCCTCTCTTTAAAACATAAAATGATATTTCTGCGGACGCCTTAGATAAGGGAATGGTTAGAAAAATTGAGAGCTGCGAAATTCGGGCCCTGTGGTATCCCGGGACCCCCCGCTTACCGTTAAACCCGCCCTCTGGTTCAACCCCAAAATTATTATTTTTTTTTTAACATAAATACGCGTTTTGAAGTCCACAAACATGTCTGTGTGATTGTATGTGTGTCTGTGAACAGCCTAGCTGCAGAACGAAAAATCGTGCAATAAAATTTTGTATTTCTGGCAATGTGACGTCAAGATTGGCGACTTTTTCATTTCAGGTAGATTTAGAAGAAAATCTACCATGTCATGACTTTTGAAAAATGCTTTCATATCTTTACGTTTCATGCCTCCCCATGCCTCCCCAAGTACATACCGTATATATATATATATATATATATATATATATATATATATATATATATATATCTTTACACGCTAGCGGTCGTAATTTTGAAGACATTTGAACTAAATTTTCTTATGTTATTTGTAGGCCCAATAGTTCGGACAAGTTCGGACAAGTTCGTTAATGAGCAAATTGGTCCAAGGGGGAGATCGGGGGAAGGGGTTTAAATGTTGAAAAAATTATATCTCGGCTCCTATGAAGTATAGAGGGAAAGTTTGTTTGAATAATTAGAGTACTCCCTATGGAGTTCACAGTGACACCAACGATTCGGGGGTTTTGGGGGTACGAGTGGGGGTGGGGGATGGAAATTCGAAATATTTGAAACCACGTCTTGTCGGGTATCGTTGAAAAGCTCTTGATGAGTACCGGTATTCTACAAATCAATAACTAGTTGCTCGATAGCTCTCATATAAGCCGAGATTTGAATGTTTGAAAAACAATAACACTTAAAAATATACCTCAGACTGAAGGCCTGCCGAAAGGAATGTGTGAGGACTGACTAAGAATAAAATTACCAATGTAATAGAGTTTGAAATAATAAAAATAATAGTAATACACCTTTAGAACAAAAGCACTTCGAAATCAACCGCATCCTGTAGGCCTGCCTAAAGGGATTTTTTTAATACCACATTACATTAAGAAAATTTCGTACTTCGGCTCCAAAGATTTTGTTTACATTTTTTGCATGATAAGCTTATACTAAGAGCTAAAACTTTTATTTGGAGCCCTTTTTCGTAAAAGGTCTCTGAGGGGTAGTTATAAGCCACCCGCTTTTTCAAATAACTGACTACATTCTCTCTTCAATATGGTCTCTTTTCTAAATCAAAAGGTCTATTGCCCATGCTTAGAGTAAAAAAGTTACTTGAGTATATTAATATGATTTCATTTGGGTTGTGTATCCTTCGGAGATGCGATGTGGTAACGACATTCTCTTCATTTTTAAACAATTTGCATGGAGAGAATGCCATATATAATTTAGATATTAATAGTCCTATGAATTTATGAACCACAGATTGCCTCTGTTGGACGTTTCATGAGAATATTATAGGAGAAAAATTCCTCCGACACTGGGACACGAACTCATGACCTTTGGCTATTCGTGCTGACCAACTAAAGAGTTCACTTCACAGCACCAGATGGAACCTATCACCTATGACCGATTCCCCTAATGGTCTTCCTCATGTCATATGCAGTACTGTGAGACACACTAAAGTCTATCTCAGCGAACCTGATAGGAAGAATAAACAATTTATATCTTGTAAAAGACTCGCGATATCGAAAACATGGCCCTATTAAAAGTTGTAGGGCATTAAATTCTGCATTGAATGATGCTAAACACATATTTTTTTGGACAGCCCATTCCCATACCACTGCTCATCAAAGTTGGACAAATTAGATCATTAAATCTGCTGAGCGCCTCCGCCGAAGCAAAAGACATACTACTCCTGAGGTCATCTTTACCGAGTTATTGGTGGTGACCATGACTCAGGAGCAATTCCTTTCCGACAGAAATAAAGCACGTCTTATTAGCTTGTTTACTGAAAGACTTGAAGGTGAATGCTTCTCAGTCAAGCAAGCTGATGAAGACGCAGACCACCTGATTGTTGCCACGGCTCTTGAGGTATCACAGGAGCATGAGAAGGTTGTGGTAGTTGGTGAAGATACAGACCGCAAAACTACCCCTTTTGGGGTCACATTTTTCCCCCCACCACTTAAGCACAACTCCGCGGGGGGGAACCTAGGATAGTCACATTGGGCAACAAATGAAACCATTAAAACAATAAAACCTTTTGTAGCAATTATTTCCGATTCGTCTAATTTTTTGGTTTTACACTACTGGACTAAATGTAGAACTTTAGGGAAACGGGTGGTCCAACAAATTCACTTTTAATCTCATCAAACGCAGAATTTATTCCTTTATTACTTTTGTATGGGCCACTTTATTGATAGATGGGTTAAGTTACATGATATTACCAAAAAGCAGAACTTAAAACGAAAATTTTTCATAGATATGTAAAATTTGTCCAACTTTAATGAGCAGTATTATGGGAACGGGTTGTCCAAAAAATATGCGTTTAGTCTCATTCAATGCAGAATGTAATGCCCTACAACTTTTAATACCACCATGTTTTCGATATCGTGAGTCCTTTACGAGATATAACCGTAAAACCGCAAAACTACCCCTTTGGGGCCACATTTCTACCCCCCCACCACTTATGCACAACTCCGCCGAGGGGGAAAACCTAGGATAGTCATATTGGGCAACAAATGAAGTCATTAAAACAATAAAACCTTTTGTAGCAATTATTTCCTATTTGGATTTTAATTCTACTGGACTAAATGTGAACTGAGGTTTAAGTCTCCAAATATTGTTGTATGTTCGCGTTGTTTGGATGAAAACAAGCTGTAACAATTGACTAGATATTAGCTTGTAGGAATAATTACTTTCCCTAAACTTGAAATCATTTATACCAAAACATTTCATTACAATAAAGATAAGGCATTTTATATTTTATATGAATAGTATAAATTGTAAGGAGTAAGAAAAGTCATGTGAGTGTGTAGGCCTACATCAGATGTTTTCTTTGTACTCATGGCCATAGTCCAGCTACAGTAAATGAAGGATGTAGATTATATAATAATACTAATAATAATAATAATAATAATAATAATAATAATAATAATAATAATAATAATAATAATAATAGCAATAATGTGAATAGTAATAATAATAGTAATAATAATAATATGAATAATAATAGAAATAATAGCAATAGTGTGAATAATAATGACAATAATACAACCACTTTATTATTATTTTTTTATTGTTATTATTATTATTATTATTAGCATAGTGATGGTGGTGGTGGTGGTGGTGGTGGTGGTGGTGGTGGTGGTGGCAGTAATTCGTTCATTGACCCCTCCTTGACAAAATTTCTGCGGACGCCCATGTACACAGGGCGAAATATGGAATTTGAAACGACACGTGCAGAAAACCATTTCGAGACCGTCGGCGACAATGTTTTCTTGGAGACTGTAGTTGCCAAAGATCTGAAACAGGTACGCCATTCCTGATTTGTCTCATGCCCACGCTTATTAACACCAAGAAAATAATGTTATTTAAAATTAAGCCTATTGTTGTACATATTTTACTTATGAGATTATTAAGTGCCAGTATGGTACTTTATGAGATTGTGTGTTGGACGAAAAAATGTCTGTCCGTCTGTCTGTCTGTCTGTCCGTCTGTCTGTCCGTCTGTCCGTCTGTCTGTCCGTGTGTCTGTACGCACCATAACTCAAATACGCTTTTTCGGATTTTCATGAAACTTGGAAAACACATTTATAATGTCCATGGGAAGAACCCTATTGATATTGAACCAAATCGCTTCACCGGTACCGGAGTAATGCCCAATTTAGTGCCTATTTTAATAGATTATGGCGCCTTTCTAAGAAAGGCGCCATCACTCAAATACGCTGTATCGGATTTCCATGAAACTTGGTATACCCATTTATGACGTCCATGAGAAGTGCCCTATTGAATTTGAACCTAATCTGTTGACCGGTACCGGAGTAAAACCCAATTTAGTGTCTACTTTAAAGGCGCAATAACTCAAATACGCTTTATCGGATATTTATGAAACTTCGTATACGCATTTATAATGTCCATAGGAAGACGTTTATTTATATTGGACCAAAACGGTTGGCCAGTACCGGAATAATGCCCAATTTAGTGTTTTTATGTTAATATATAAGAAGTCGCGATAACTCAAATATGCTTTATTGGATTTTCCTGAAATTTTGTATACCCATTTATAATTTACGTGGAAAGACGTCTACTGATATTGGACCAAATCGGTAGACCGGTACCGGAGTAAAACCCAATTTAGTGTATATTTTAAAGACGCGGTAACTCAAATACGCTTTACCGGATTTTTATGAAACTTGGTATACACATTTATAATGTCCATGGGAAGACGTCTATTCATAATGGATAAAATCGGTTGATCTGTTTCGGAGTAACGCTCAATTTAGTGCCTATTTTATGGCAATATACGTATTCGAAAGAATTTATAAATAAAATGAAAATCATTTATCTTGACAACATAGCCTATTGTTTTACTGTGATCTTATAAGGCCTTGGAAATTAAAATACAGGTAGCTATGACAAAAAACACTATTGTTTTACATGCGCTTATCCAACTAGACCGTTAAAATGACCCAGGTGGCCGAGATGGTAGACCTTTCTTCTTCCGTAAGCCCTGCTTAATGAATAAATCTGGAGCTTAACTTGGAAATCAATTTAAAATATATATATATTCTGCATATCATAATTGCAGTCATAACTGATTAAACAAAAACATACTGGCACTTTTTTACATCAGTTTACCTGATTTTATTATAATCACGTTTAGATGGTTATCGCATCGCATCTCAATTAATACTACGTTGTTTATACTCCAGTAGTAAAACATGCTGTCGATATTTAATCAGAGCTGTGAGTAGGGGGTTGAACGGCAATTCGTCACATTGGAACTCCAGTCCGGTTCCGTGGCGGGGACTGAGAATGTTACGATTTCCTATCAGGTTCCCTGAGATACAGTATAATTAGTTATTTTATGGCCGGTTTCTATAAACTCGCGAATTACCTATGGGTAAATTATCCCATGAACAGAATTTACACAAGGAAAACTCTTAGGAACAGAAATAATTTAAAGATAACGATCACACACAGTTTTGGCGAGTTTCTAGATAAAAGTCCACTGGGTAAATATGAAAATGAGAGAAAAAATGTTTCTATAAACTAGGGCTAGATCTTTCCAAGGGTAAATCTTTGGGTTAATTTATCCTTTCATGGATGGCTGGATAAAATTTAACCTCTCGTAGGATAAATATGGCGGAGTGCACGGATTGCAGTACCTGTAAAATACAGTTTTAGAAGTGCTGAGATGATCTGTAATGTTGACTTTGTTTCTCCGTAATAGGATGGGCTTATCAGAATTTATATACATATTTCTTATTGAAATTTTCATGTACCGTACATTGTCGCTAATGACTGTATTTGCCGGTATTTGGTAGCACTGAGTGTGCAAACATTGCAAACTAGAGTCGTACTTCTCATTTTTCCTTCCTCTTACGCATTAGATCTCGACAGTAGTAGTATTTATATGAAGATAATGTTCTTCCGAACTAATTAGTATGATATATATTGCAAAACCATGTCTTGACTTGCAGTAGTGGAATCATAGGCTGAAACAATTACATCTCCGTTATTCAAGATGTGTTCTCAGTGTTCACCGTAGCTTATTGCCAGCGTGCTGGATTACGGTTCAAGAGGTCCACGGTTCGATTCCCGGCGTGGTAGTATATATTATTTTTTATTTCCTCATTATACCATTAGGGCTCTGGTGGGTGATTCTGGAACTAAGTTGTCCATTGGATAATTTACCCATAGGTATTTCGCGAGTTTATAGAAACCGGGCATTAGTGACCTAGATTTGGCTGGGCATAACATACAATCACTTCTCCTATGACTGATTGCCCTTAGTGGTCTACCTCACTGACAGACAATTTATGTCATATGCAGTAGGCTACTGTGTGGAACAAGTTTCGATTGTACTTAATGAAATAGGGCAATATCGACCTGACCTAACGAGGTGGCCGAGACTCGCAATCGGGAGGTCTCAGGTTCAAATCCCGTGGCCGACCAATTTCACATGGGGTTTTTCATGGTTTCCCCAGTCGTAAAGGCAAATGCCAAATTGGATATTCACATACCAGGAATCATCTTCACCATTTCATCCTCTATCATATCCATTTAAATTAATATCAGTTGAAATTTACTCCATAAAAATACACTAACAATAGAAACAAGGATTAGCGAGGATTAGCGAAAACTACTCTTGAACCACTTTGCCTTTTACAAAAAAGAATAATAAAAATCGGTCTAAGAAAACCCATTGATTACCCAACTAGTCTAATATTTTCGGAATTTAATGTTTTTAAATTTGACCAACTCTACAAATTTTCCTTATTAAAATATTTTCACACACATCGTGCAAAATACACATCCGGTGATCACTCATACAGCACTAGAAGAAATAATAATCTACTTCTATCAGAACCCAAATGTCTCACATCAGCAGGATTAAACCATAGCATTAATTTTGGTCCCCGCTTCTATAACTCTATGATCAGTAGATACCCCGATCTCGCAGTTTACCCCAATTTTAAATTTAATAAGTATGTAAAACATTTTTTGTAATTTTATTAGCTTTAAGTCATTTATTTTTAATATTACTTATTGTATGTATTTGTGTTTAATATTTTTTGTCTCCTTTTTATAAATTTGTCTTTTCTTTTTCTAGCTCTGTTTTACATTTTTCACCTTTTTTATAAGTGTGTCATTCTTTCTCATTTTGTTTTTTGTTTCTCCTCTTTCTCCACTCTGATGTTCTGAAACTACACCCGAGCACAAGCAGTTTGCTCATTCGGGTGTATTTCTAAATAAATATTTGGTTCTTTTCTTTCTTTTTCTTTTCTTAAATAGTATTGTACTTTAATTTTGAAATTTGTAAATGTTTTTTGTTTATTTGTGTATCTTTGTATTTGTATTTGTATTTGTATTTCTTCATAAGTTTGTAAATGTAATTTAAATAAATAAAATAAAATAAAAACATTACCAAAAAAATTGACAATCAGTAGTTCCATGGCCTACCCTACTGTACAGACACAGATCCCGAACTCCCGATATGGCCTCGTAGGTAAAAGGAGTATTAAGACAGCTGAAATAAAATTTTAAAATATCAACCTAAATCCCATTGAACATAAAGCACCAATAAAAAGAAGTTATTTAAACAGTGGAGTATACTGATAGAAATTCTGAATGATAAAAACACTTTATTCTCCACTTACATTACTTTTAATAGCACAGGACTAGTAGTCCAGTCACCAGGTACTTTTGCCTGGAAAAAGGTCCGAAGTTAATGATTTTTTAGTATGTTGTATATGGGTATTCTGAGGTGTAGAATCCAAGTTTTCCAATTCGAGAACCTTGTGCTAACTTCAGGGCAGCCGAAAAACCCCGAAATTTTTGGGCTTTTTTCAATGTTTTCCTTATAACTTTTAAACAACGCGTTTTATCTGAAAATACTCTATTATGAAAATTAAAGGGCAATAAATTTGCTACAAATTTCACTGTTTAAACTTTTTTTAAGTCGAATACGTACCGAGATATGGAGCTTCGAAGTTTCGAGTTATTTTTCAAAATATTGAAAAACTGCAAAAAATGCAGGATTTTCCCTAGTAACTTACATCTTTCAATATTGCTATATGAATAACGTTCAATAACCTACACAATAGAAACCCCACCCTTAATGAGATGTTCTTTTCAGAATAAAGAACACAATTCTCGATGTATAAAAATGAATTTTATAAAAATGTATAATACATGTAATGGCATGTGGATATATTAAGTACAAAATATGTAAATTATTACAAATTAGTCATTCATATTAATTCATAAAAGCCTTGATCTCTTTGGTCCCAAAATCAAGTCGGCATCATCTCTCAGTGATTCCTCTTCCTCCTGAGGAATGATCTCATCGATGACGACATCCTCCTCGTCGCACTCAATGTCTGTGTCTTCCTCGTTGATGTCAGTTTCAGGAGAATTCTCACAAGCATTTCCTGCACAATTCTTGCAGATGGTTGAGCATCGGAGTCCTGCTTTGTTGCAGCTGCAAGCCCCGGTGCTACACCCTGTCATGCACTCGCAATGTATCATGTGCAGCATCTTTCCTGGAGCTGCATCCATGGTCGTTGTTATAGGGATCAGCCCTCGTTTCGTTAAAGTCCAGCCCCAAACTGACGGTAACTTTTTGTAGCCCAGCCACGTCTGCACTTGCAGATAGGTACGAAAAGAATGGTACCGGGCAGCGTCTCGTGTAGGGGGCAATCTGGTAAGGTTGAATTTGAATTTTGACACGGAGTTGGAAAATATTCGGTACCGAAGATCATCCAGAGTATCTGTGTCCATGTTACCACCGTACAGTATCACAAGAAACGTTTCCCCTGCTTCCGAAATTTGGCATGGTGTTGCTTCGTTATCTTTGAAAACACTAACGATGTCAGACAGAGAACGGTTTTTTTCATACATAGTGAAAAATTTCTTCTTTCCTTGTCCAAATGGGTTTGATGTAGTGTCACACCCGCTTGCTGCATGAAGGAAAAGAATATCCTGAGTATTGTATTTGCACGAAGCTGGCGAATACAAAACACTGGGGTATTACCTCTCCCACTCTTTTGGAAATAAACGTTCTTTTGAGAAGAGCCTAATGCAGTCAGCAATACTAAGAGATCCATGTCTTCACCTGTGATAGTAACACTATTGAAGTCAGAAGCCTTAGATATTGCAGTTTTCACTATCATGAAATCAGCATCTTCTTTTGCCTGCTTAACTTCGATGCCCTTTGCTGCCATTTACGTCATCAGCATTGAAATAAAGTTTCTCTTGTTCGTGTCATTGGACAAAAAATTTTCTTGCGACAATGTAACGGCCGTTGTTAACGAAAATACAAATTTTCTGGACGATTGCAGCAAAGCCCGGCGATATCGTTCAACTGCTTTGGTGCTCTGATAAGCGACGTCACTAAGATATCCATCGAATACTACTATGGCATTATACCCAAAGTGTTTCTGTACCTAATCCACATAGGTCTTGCACACTGTCTGGAACGTGCGTGATGTAGTCTTACCCCATACAACCTTATGCAGTCACTTACTACACATTTTCTGCTGCCAAGGTCTTCATCCTGTAAGGAGTGAATGCTGAAATGGCAACAAAGGAGGACATCATCGATAAGATCATTGCTCAGGAGGAATTACTGAGAGATGATGCCGATTTGCCAATCGGGAGCAAAGAGACCAATGCTTTTATCAATCAATATTAATGGAAATTTGTAATAATTTACATATTTTCTACTTAGTTAATATATCCACATATCATATGTAGTATAAATTTGTATAAAATACATTTTTATGTATCGATTATTGTGTACTTTATTCTTAAATGAACATCTCATTAAGAATGGGGTTTCTATTGTGTAGGTTATTGAACGTTATTCATACAGAAATGTTTAAAGATGAATGTTACTAGGAAAAATGCTCCATTTTCGCAGTTTTTCGATATTTGGAGAATTTTTCAAAACTTTGAAGCGCCATATATCGGTACATATTTGGTTTTAGAAAACATGTAAACAGTTCAAATAATAGAAAATTTCATGCCCTTTAACTTTTGTAATGGAGTGTTTTAAACTAATATGCATTGTTTAGGAGTTATAAGGAAAACACTGAAAAAACCCCAACATTTCGGGGTTTTTCGGCTGCCCTGAAGTTCGCACAGGGTTCTCGAATTGGAAAACTTGGATTCTACACCACAGAATATCCACATACAACATATTAAAAAATCATTAACTTCGGACCTTTTTCCAGGCAAAAGTACCTGGTGACTGGACTATAAACCGTTCCACGGCCTTCGAGGAAATCGCCCAACAGAACGTCCTGACGGGGGAGGGAGGGGGATGATGATGCTAAATTTATTAATTTAGATTCACCTACCATTACTACTATTATTATCCATATAGAAATATTGGAAGATGAAATTTATTAGGGAAAATCCTGCATTTTTTGCAGTTTTTCAATATTTTGAAAAATAACTCGAAACTTCGAAGCTCCATATCTCAGTACGTATTCGACTTAAAAAACGTTTAAACAGTGAGAATTGTAGCAAATTTATTGCCCTTTAATTTTTATAACAGAGTATTTTCAGATAAAACGCGTTGTTTAGGAGTTATAAGGAAAACATTGAAAAAAGCCCAAAAATTTCGGGGTTTTTCGGCTGCCCTGAAGTTAGCACAAGGTTCTCGAATTGGAAAACTTGGATTCTACACCTCAGATTACCCATATACAACATACTAAAAAATCATTAACTTCGGACCTTTTTCCAGGCAAACCCAATTTTCAGTACCTGGTGACTGGACTATAGTTTCAAGAGTCTTATTCGCTCCCATCATCGGCTGGTGGTCGATTGTTATTGGTTATTCTGGTTGCCATGTTGGTTTGTATATATGCATTGTTCTGTGCTGCCCTCTCGTTTCGTTTTTGTAAGTCGCACTACGTCGTCTATAGACGATATAAATATAGGCCTATATATAAAATTTATATCGTCTATAGACGACGTAGTGCGACTTACAAAAACGAAACGAGAGGGCAGCACAGAACAATGCATATATACAAACCAACATGGCAACCAGAATAACAATCGACCACCAGCCGATGATGGGAGCGAATAAGGCTCTTGAAACTAGTCCTGTGCTATTAAAAGTAATGTAAGTGGAGAATAAAGTGTTTTTATCATTCAGAATTTCTATCCCATTGAACATGTTTGGGACATTCTCCTGGGCGAGATTCAGCAAAGAAGAGCTCTTTCTGAAACCATAAATGAAGTTTGAGCATCTTTAGAAGAAGAATATCCTCTAAGAAAGGATTACGAGAACAATCCGAAGCATTCCATCAGATGTCATCAGAGCTAAGGGTGGTAAGACACACAACTTAAATCAGGTAACTCAAACATTAAAACAATTAGAGAACACTTGTTTGCTCTTAATAAAGAGAAATGACTTTTTCTGTATCGTTGTTGAGAATTTTTAATAAAGGCAACAGTTTTCCTCTTCATGTAATGCTTTCAGGTAGATTTCGATATTGCAATCGATACCATGTCATGACTTTAGAAAAATTATTTCATGTCATTACGTTTCATGCCTCCCTAAGTACGAAACCACCTCCCATTAAAAAAAAAATTATATTTATATATAGGCCTATATTTATATGTTTACATGCTAGCGGCCGTAATTTTGAAGATATTTGAACCAAATTTTATCATCCCAATAGTTCGGACAAGTTTGTTAATGAGCAAAACTGGCCCAAGGGGGGGGGGGTCGGGGGAGGAGGTTGAAATTTTGAAAAATTTATATCTCGGCCCCTATGAAGTATAGAGCGAAACTTTGTTTTAATAAATTACAGTACTCCCTATGGAGTTCACCCACGATTCGGGGGTTTTGGGGGTACGAGTGGGGGTGGGGGATGGAAATTCGAAATTTTTTGAACCACGTCTTGTGGGGTATCGTTGAAAAGCTCTTGATGAGTACTCTACAAAGCAATAACTAGTTTCTCGATAGCTCTCATATAAGAGGAGATTTGAATGTTTGAAAAAGTGCTCTTTCCTCTTTTTTGCAGTTATTATTGCGGGTTTGTCATGCCAAGGCTAAAGAAGAAGAGTGCTGCGCGTCGACAATAAATTAAACCAAAAGCACTTCGAAATCTACCTCAGCCTGTAGTCCTGCCTAAAGGGATTTTTTCAAAACGCAAGGTTATTAAGTGGCAGATTGGTACTTGATGAGAATGTGTGGGGCCGGGAAAGTGTCTGTACGAGCGATATCTCAAATACGTTTTATCAGATTTTCATGAAACTTGGTATACGCATTGATAAAACCCATGGGAAGAAGCTAATTGATATTGGACAAAATCAGTTGACCAGTATAGGAGTAACGACTAATTAAAGGTCATATGCTTTCATTGAATATTCCCAATATTACAACATGATATTGATGCTGTATATTTGATTATTATAAACCTGAAGAAAGCATATTAGCGTCGAAACGCATAGAAGACAACATCTGCATTAGTACAAGATTTTTATTTTATGGACTTGAAACACCTTTTTAACAGTTTTAAGAAATCTTAGTAATATTTATAACAACTTACTGTTTGTACATTTGTTTTATATTTTTAGACTAGTAGTAGTAGTATTCCTTCGAGTCGCGTGCGACTCCTGGAGATCCACACGGATTTTCTAGCAATATTGAGGGTTTGCTATCCCTAGAAAATATTCGTTCTTATTCTATTTTCCACTGCTCTATGTACTTCAGCTCTCCACCTCCTTCTGTCTTGTGTGGCTGTGACCAAGTCCTTCCAATTCCTGTCCATGATGACTTTTATTCCTTTCAGCCATCTTGTTCTTTTTCTGCCTCTTCCTCTTGTCCCTTCCATGTGTCCTAACATCAAGTCTTTTTCTAGCGTGTCGTTTCTTCTCATAATGTGTCCAAAATATGATAATTTTAACTTCATAGCCATTGCCTCGAGTGAGTATCTTTAATTACTGATGCATTTGTTCTCCTTTCTGTCCATGAAATTCTTAATAATCTTCTCCAGGTCCATAATTCAATTTTCTTCCTATCTTGTTTCTTTAGAGTTCAACTTTCACAGCCGTATAATACCACTGGAAATACCATTGTTTGAATAATTCCAATTTTGCTGATGTCAGAGTCCTTGAGTATTTTCTTGAGCTTTCCCACTGCTGCTCGTCCTAGATTGATTCTTCTTTTTATTTCTTCACTGCATGATGCATTTCTGGTTATTACAGATCCCAAAAAGTTGAATTTATCGACTGTGTTCAACTCCTCTCCATCCACTGACTAGTAGCTTATTCTAATTATATAGGTTAACTATAGTAAGATAAGTAATGCTTCTAAAGTAGGTTAGGTCTCTACTGTCACAAATATTGAGCGTAGGGTGGAAATTATAAATGAAAACCAATACCGCTCAGTAGGGAAATGAAAATAATTGAAGTAGAATTCCTTTCAACGTTTATTGCAATTATTGTATTTCTATAACTCACTGGATTATCTCGAGATCTACGAGATTTATTGCTCATAAAACACGAGATGAGCAAATCAACTGACGCCTCCATAATAATAATAATAATAATAATATAATTTTATCGTCGTTAAATAGACAACGTCATGGACAAATATATACAAATTTTATATTTAACTATCTTAAAGTAAATTATAAAACATGGATTCAAAATCATATATAAATACCAGTAAAAATATATACAAGTATAATGTTCACCTTATATTAAAAAAATCCCTTTAGGCAAGCCTACAGGCTGAGGTAGATTAATTACAAGTGCTCTTGGTTTAATTTACTGTCGCTGCGTAGCACTCTTCTTCTTTAGCCTTGGCGTGACAAACCCGCAATAGTAACTGCAAAAAAGAGGAAAGATCACTTTTTCAAACGTTTAAATCTCGCCTTATATGAGAACTATCGAGAAACTAGTTATTGATTTGTAGAGTACTCATCAAGAGCTTTTCAACGATACCCCACAAGACGTAGTTTCAAAAATTTCGAATTTCCATCCCCCACCCCCACTCGTACCCCCGAATCGTTGGTGTCACTGTCAACTCCATAGGGAGTACTCTAATTTATTCAAACAAAGTTTCCTTCTATACTTCATAGGGGCCGAGATATAAATTTTTCAAAATTTCAACCACCTCCCCAACCCCACCCTTGGGCCAATTTTGCTCATTAACGAACTTGTCCGAACTATTGGGCCTAGAAATAATATAACAAAATTTGGTTCAAATATCTTCAAAATTACGGCCGCTAGCGTGTAAAGATATAAGATATATCTCACAATTTTTTTTTTTTTAACGGGCGGTAGTTTCGTACTTAGGGAGGCAGGAAACGTAAAGATATGAAAGAATTTTTCGAAAATCATGACATGGTATCGATCGGAATAGGTAGATTTTTCTTCGAAATCTACCTAATATAAAACATTGGTCCGAAATCATAGTCATAAAATTTACAGATTTAGTAAGAGTTTTTACTTAAAATAATGCTCGGATCCAATATCAGAGTTCTCATATTTTAATAAAAATAAACCATTTTATTGCAATTTAGTCACTATAACAATAGGCATAGTCAAATTTATATTAACAATAAAACCATGAATCAGTAAAATATAGGTATCACCTACGTAAAACCAATGAAGCCATAGAATACACTATACAGTAAGCTGGATTGAAGCTTGCACAAATTGCGTTAAATATTATAGACCTTTAATCACTCATTACTATTACTTATACAATCATAAAATTCCTTCAGTTCATAAAATGGGTGCTTAACTAACCATTCATACAGTGTGTGCTTAAAAGTGGATAAGGATGAATTTTGATTTCGCAACAATGGAGGAAGCTTATTATATAGTTTATGTTGTATAATCTCATAACTATTGAGTGTCTTTGATAATCTGTGATGAGGTATGTGTATTTGCCTATGGTTTCTTGTGTTGTAAGAACGTAGGCCTATGCTGTCTCTGAACTGTAATTTAGGCAGATTATTCCTTGTAAATTAATACATAGTAAATATATGAATTTATTACCATAGTTAAACACTATGAATTAGATTATACATGCAGTATATGTGTGCAAACGGAGACAGAACTTCTACTCCGTGACGTCACTCCAGATACGACTTTGTCCTTTTTTAATTGATTTTCTTTTTCCTGCTCCCATCGAAAACATTTCACATCACAATCTTCCTGACTTTCTAGAACAGGCATTGACGTGTTATCAGTAGGGCCCAGGGGTTTAGCCACAAAAACATTACATCAGGTTAGTGGTGACTGGGATATAGCCGTATGTAAACACGAGGGAAGGGGTGACTCGCTTTCAGTGGCGCACTTTAATACGAACATTCAAGTTCAAGGGCAGTGCAGCTATTCTAGTGAAAAGATGGGCATAGCGTCATAGAATAGTTTGCACATTTATTCGTAAATCACAGAAACAAAATATATTTCCTAGTAAAGCGAACATAAATATACACAACCAATGCTTTAATATTTGTTAACAATATTCACAGTGAAAATTAAAAGGCAATTTATACATTATTTCTGTGCATACGCTTTGTTGCAGTGAATGGCAATATACATTTTGAAGATTTTTAATGGTAAAAACTTCTCTCTACGTCTCATGACGTGACGGGGGAATGAGATATTAGTGTTTCCCTTGTGTGGGTACACATCATGGTCTTCTCTAGAACCTTCCAGTGCACCTCGAAAGGTAAAAACAGTAGAAAGATCCTGCCTTTTTCTGGAGAATTTTTATTTTTTTTATTTCTGCTGCACCTGTAGAAGTATTCCATCTTCAGGTTGACTCTTACCTATGAATAATTCCTCCACGAGTCTGATCGCTTGTGCCATTTACATATTTTGTCTCTCTAGAAGAGTGATACATCTAGACAGTTGCCGAAATTATTTGCAATGAACTAGATATTACTTAGTAGCTTTTCTAAACAAAAGGCTAAACATTTTCTGGAGCAGCACCTCCACTCATTTTAGCTATGATCCGCCACTGGTTGTCAAGAACGCACAACACACAACGACGTCAACAGAACACTAAACTGCCACATGCAGTGCAAGTTGTTTACTAACTCAGAAAGCTTCTATGCCTTGTGCACCACTAACTTGACGAATTATTGGCTAAACCCCCGGGCCCTAGTTATCAGATAGCTGTGAGAAACTTGAATTTCGAATGAAAGTGCTGATAATATTAGAGGTACGGTTTGCTATAAGCGACCTTGCCCAGATTGTGGCATTATAATTAACTGCTTATCATTAAGTCAACTTCTTGTAAATTTTAAGTAGTTTTTTTCGATGCAAGACCTTTATATAGAACACAATAAGCGCTACTGAGTTTTGTTATTCGTGTTGGGTTGTTCTAACACGGAGGTTCTGATATATTTTGTATCAGGATGGTGGTAGCTGCCTAAGTATAGCGCCTCTAATGGCTGAGAAACGGTATACCAGCTATAATCCATGCCCGGGATTACAGTGGCAAAGACCCTAACGGCAAATTTGGCGGAAGGGGCACTCCTATCTGCGGGGATAGTACACAGATAGGCAAGATAGGGTGCAGCATAAAACTATTTTTTCCCAAAAATTCCTCTGAGTAGGCCTACGGTGAGGCGATGCTTATATTCAGTTTAAGCTAATTTCAATTTATTTTATTTATTTATATTTATACAAAATATTTATACAAAACAAAACAAGACCACCCGAATGAGCAAGCGCTCGTGCTCGGGCACAGTTCAGCCATTTACATTATAAAATACAAATTACAAATACATAAAGAAATTATAATATCAAATCAATACCTAAACAATAATAATAAAAAGAAAGAACAGAATAGTAAAAAGAAAAAAGGAAAAGTAGTAAGAACAAACATTGAAACCCTGAGTTATTACAAATAAAATCGTTCCTTAATTGTCTACTAAGTACAGAGTGAAGTAACTTTTGAACTATGAAATAAGATTTTTGATAAACTTATTGAATTTTTTGTTGTTCATATGTACTATTTCTGGATGTGACCTAATTATAAAGTTATAGAGTCTTGGACCATAATAAATGCTATGTTTAGAGCCAGAAGAGGTGATGTATTTTGGTTCTATTAAAGGCAATGTTTTATTTCTTCTAGTATTGTAGTTATGAGGATCCGATACATGTACGTTGCGGTATTTTTGAAAGTATTTTAAAAGTGTGAGCTTATAAATTTGTTCTACAGTCATCACATTAAATTCAGGAAATATCAATTCTGTTGGATATTCTATAGGCTTTTTTAAACAAATTTTTATAATTCTCTTCTGTATTAGAATCAAAGGAGTCAATATAAATATTTTCAACTATGGTGGCCAATTGGCTAAACGTGGAAATCAACATAAGGCAACATCAATGGAATATTAGGCAGCATAGGCCTTTCAATTATTAACCCTTAAAATTCATTTCCTGCTAACATCGGCAGTCATATGTAATAGCGATCACTGTAGGGTTTACTAAAAATAGATCGCAGCTAGGGACTTCAAGGGTCCTAGAATCCGGTTCTGTTAGTAACACAAGATTATGATTACCTAGATCAGGGGAAGACAGAAGGTTGCTCTGTGACGTCACTGCTTTCTGCTCTGACTGCTCGCGTTGTATCTCTGCGAGGAGCATGTGAAATGTAGGCATCAGTGAACAGGGGGGAAGAGAGGGGCATTAGTATTGCGGGCAGCGGGAATTTAGGGGGTTAGAACTTACGTAATACGTGTTTCCGAGTTAATGAAACATCAATCGATTTTTTTGATAGTTTATCGGTTAATTACAGCGCAGCAGTTTAACATAGCCTATTATAAATAATTCTATTTTACTATTCTGTGAGAACAATTGCCTTTCAACAAAATCTATGTACTTTGACAAAAATAGACAATACTATCATTTGAATTAACATAATTCACTACAATAAAAATAATAAAAAATGAACTTAATTAATTACCATACAAGCTCGTCTGCACCTTAGATGATACAAGATTACAGTAACAATTTTCTGACTTTCCTGTCTCTTTTTTTTCTTTAACAAGTTTATCAATGTTGGGACGTAATGTTTGAGCAATATTTAATCGAAGACTACATTTAGGTTGTGATTTAACAATGTACTTCTTGATTTGAGCTTTGAACATTTCATTAGTGAAAAAAAAATTGTTCGGCCACATATGTCGATCCAAAATTACATAATATTCGTGCGGCAAGTGCATAAGTCTCGGGAATCTGGTTTCAGAGAAATTTCTGTAAACGTTACCCAAGACCACTTTACGTTCGTATTTGTCCTTGAACAGATTGTAAGTTTAGCAGTTCAACTGATACCGGCAAGGAACGTCTTTGACATTAACTGAATATGGGGTAGCAAAAAGTTTAAACATTGGAGAAAGGTTTTCCACATCCTGAAACCTCGATTCGACCTGAAGAATAATGTTTTGCAGAACTAACACATGTTCTGCAGAGAGAACACTATCAGGATCGCGTACTTGCAATAACTTTGAAAAATGCTCCGTATTTCCAACCAGAAGTTGTTCTACCCACAGAGCTAAAGTGAATAGGTCCTCTAGTACCTAGCTCTAGCGTACTCTAAACACCCCTACTACCGTGCGCTCTTGCTGACGTCACACACAAGGGATCCGCATGCTCTTGCTCCACAAACGTCATCACAAGACGTAGTTGACTTCCCCTGACCTAGATCTTATAAGTACAAAATCTAAGAAGAATGGGACTAGAATCACTGTCACGGTCACAACTAAATCCCGGGAAAACAAGGGCCTAAAGGAGAATAATGCTTACAACAAGCAGAGCGAAAGCAACGCCCACCATTAACTTTAAATGCCGTTGGCTTCAAACCAACTTCTAACCTAACTAAATGAGTTCTTCATTACAAGTTGTACAGTCGGTCAAATAAAAAACGTCGGGCGGTATTTGATTAAGTATCACGAACGAGCATATGCGCATGTACAGGAAGACTTAAGGTTAGGTTCACACCTGCCTCTTGTCTCTCCATGTATTTTCTTGATTATTTAGTCAGTTTTGTTCCAAAACGAACATGTATAGAAGGCTGTGGCTATATGCCTCAAATCCGCCATATTCTTGGTTGCAAATTTTTATAATATTAATAATTAATAGATTCGCGAGGAATATGTTTATTCAAGGAGCCTTTTTTTAAGATTTTATTTTATAATACCGGTACTTCTAGTGCAAAATCAATAACTTACGCTCAACTTCTGTAACCAATCTTAGCATCGAAATACGCGTCCGGCCAGACCAACGTTTGCTATGAAAACTTCCGGTCGCATTATAGTAAAGTTTCCACCTCTGAGCTGCTCTTTCATAAATATGGAACCTTCTCGTTGCTTCAGAGGCCGAAAAATGCAGGTCAATTACAGCCCTAACTACACTTTCTCTCACGTTAGCATTTGTATGTGGCGATGACACAAAGCAAAATGAATTATGACAATGCATTAAGTTGAATATCGTGTGTTGCGCTTTCCGCGTTGTTCATTTTTCCCTCCTTGTTCATATTTTCCCTCCTGCCGCATGGCCTCATATGTTCCGAAAATGACCTGTATTTTGTGTTTTTTATAGGAAACTTGTGAACTAATGCGTCAAAACTTTGATATTAATACCATACGAGTCCCGACGTTTTTTATTTGACCGACTGTACAAACATTGAAATAAGAAAGATACTATAACAGAATTTTTAGATGCATCTTCAAATATGTAGGCTATACTTAATTTTAAATGTTGACTCTGTCCACACATCTCTGATCATGGGCGTACGGTGAAATTCTGTTTGGAGGGGGTTTGAGAAATTATCACACTATGGGCTGGGAGCACTATGGATCTATATTCTATTGTTTCTGTATAGGCAAGTTGATTGCAGACGTAGTAATTTTGTTTAACTACTTATTCTGGCTTCTGGAGCTAAGTCCATACATATTGACTGATCACACCACATAAATATCCAGGATATCGAATCATTTATGAGAAATTCCAAAGGAAATTTTGTTTATCAATAATGCGTCACTGTTATAAGAAGTAAAAAAAATTAAAAACCCACCAGTATTAATAAATTATTTAATAACAATAGGCTTATGCTTTCCTCTACAGTACAACATATTCCAGATAATTTTCTCATTGAGATTAAGTTTGTGTATTATTATTAAATCAATTACTAGAAAGAGAATCATTAATGATAAATTAAAATTTCCAAGAGTTTTGTAATAATGCTATGTTATGTAAGAAAATATAAAAAAGTAATGAATATTTTTTTTTTTATTAATGAACATCGTAGATATTTCGGGAGGGGTTTTAACCCCTCCCCCAACTCTTCCCAACCGTACGCCCATGTTCCTGATGTTTACGACATTAGTATTATTATTAGTTATTAATACTGTGATTATTATTGTTATTATTATATCAATGTTAGCCATAACCAGGGCCCGGATTCTGAGGACTTAAAATTGTTTGAAAAATGACCTATAAAATGACCCTAAATTTTAAAGAAAATGACTTAATAAATTGTAAAAAATGACCTAAATACTTATATTTTATTTATAAAAAATTATTATTGTACACACCAAGTTATAGACTAGTTTGTGCATAATTGTAAATAACAGTATTGTCGTGAATGTCATTTTCTCATGGAAATTTATACTGGTACTGGCGATTCGAACTTAGGCATTTCCTTTTGTGGTCTGCCGGATTATATTGTTGTTTATTGAGGGTATACAGTAGTTTGCACTCTCAAATCCAAGCAGCTGGCAGATTCTCGTGCCAAGTCAATCTAAATTGAGATCTGCCATTTGTCGGAGGCTCTTGCAAGTTGGAGACTTTTAAACTCTGAACAGGATTTTCAGACTCATCCTGAGGTACAGAAAGAGTGGGATCATATAAACACCATACGTATACACCAACTTCTCGTTTCTTCTTCTCCTTCTGACCTTGATCAAGCACGTTTCCTTGCTATTCGTGAATACGAAGCTGGCTCCTGGCTGAGAGCTTAACTTAGGTACTCTAATGGATGATGTGCCTTTCAGGATCGCTGTAGGCTTGCGACTTGGTAGTAAAATCTGTCATCCACACCTATGCCAGTGCGGCGCCAGAGTTGACCCTTACGGCCATCATGGGTTAAGCTGTCCGAAGAACACAGGAAGGTTTTCCAGGCATTCCATGATCAACGACCTCATTAAAAGAGCCTTAGTCTCTGCTGGTGTCCCGACTATCTTGGAGCCAGTTGGCCTTTGTCGATCTAATGGGAAGAGACCCGACGGATTGACCTTGATTCCTTGGGTCAGGGGTAAATCACTTTTATGGGATGCAACCTGTGTCGACACACTAGCTTCATCACATTTGCCGGTCACCTGTAAAAATCCTGGTTCGGCTGCGATTTCTGCTGTATCTTTGAAGTTAAAGAAGTACTCTCACATAATTGACCAGTATCATTTTGTTGTGTTTGCTGTCGAGACACTTGGTACTTGGTGTGCAGAAGCGAAGGAGTTAACTTCAGAGATAGGTAGAAGACTTGCTACTGCAACAGGGGATCCTAAGGCAGGCGAATATTTGAGGCAACGTATCAGCATTGCCATACAAAGGGGGAATGCCACCAGTATCATGAAAATGACTAAATACGGAAGCAAATGACACGAAAATGACAAATTAATGACCTAAAATTGAAATAAATGCCCTAAAAATATAAAATGACAAAAAATGACCTAATAAAATTGCATTTCTATAATCTAGATGCCATGATTAGGATTTATCCACACGTTGGCAATGTCTATGCAGCATCAATAAAAAGATGACATGTCATTAGAATCCGGGCCCTGGCCATAACACTGATGCATTTCATGAAAGTCAAAATTAAGGTAACGTAAGAATCACATGAACCAAATGTTTTCTGGTCTGAGGAATACCGAAAACCTAATAGTAATTTAAGAAAATGCACCAGAACCTCAGCAACTCGGCCTCTTCCATCACTCCGAACGATCGTACCACTAGACATTGACTAACATGGAGTACAAAGCGAAAAACTGAGAATGCGTGAATCAGTTGCGCAAGAAAGCAAATTTACTAACAAGGATAAACTTTTGGTTCGTATATTGTTCTCTACATATATATAAAAGGCTTTGTCCTGACTGACTG